>CANUEZ040000024.1:23905000-25296333 GCA_948099385.1 Fasciola hepatica | reverse complement strand
CTCCAAACACAAAATTCGGTGACGTTCAATCAATAGTGGGACGGGAATACGCGTCCTTGATCGAAATCCGTGTTTGTTTTCTCGACGATACAAAGTACGGATGGAGGCTGGATAGTTTGATAGGTTGCCCAACACGGCTGCTGAACACGACTAACTGGACTCATGATCGGTCGATCTGCTGACTGTCGGTTTTGAAAGACCTAACTACTTGGTTATCTGGTGGCGTCTTCTCTGATCCTTACCCTCTAACTGCATATCAGATGACGTTGTTTTTTGAGCATCGCGTGAACTCAAAGAACCGATCGGCATGTTGTCCTTTGAACAGTAAAGTACACAAATGTGTGCGAGTGTGTAACCTTCTTAGCAGGTAATAGTTCGCTGCGTTGGCATTGTTTGAAATATTCCGATCTAGTGGCATGGGGAGTTAGCAGCTCAGTTTATTCAAGGGGGGGGGGGGGGCTTTTTGGCGAACAGTGCATGTTACTCTATCGAGCGCGCAAACACGTGTGAGAATTTTCGACGAAGTTCGATCCCACGAAGAATATTGACATTTCGGATTGACTGTACGGTGTCTTACGGGATTGAGACAATCTGAACTCACCCGATTCGAGTTGTTTCAAAATCTGCTTCCTGTAGGGTTGTAAAAACTGGGCTTTTGTAGGTGCAGAATCCCAGAGCCATAGAAACTACCCTTGGAAACGCAAAATGGAGGCTTTGAGTCAGACGACCGAATGCATATCTTGAGCTAGGAGCGAAACATCACGTGATGTCATCTGACTGAATCCGTGTACCAAAAGGGGGCTACTGGGCAGTTCGCTGATCATCACTGGGCTGTCTCTATCATTTGACGTGGTAATATTCAGCTCACTACTAGTAACTTTCTTGTTCCCTTTTCTCGAGGCTTGGATTTCGTAGACAAAATCAAGTACTTCAGAAGTTGATTTTTAAAATCGGTAATGATTACTTATCAAGAAAATTTCGGACATGTGAGCATCTTTAATGTTACTCTGGTCGCACTGCCTATCTGTTCCAATCTCTTGAGTAGGGCAATATGATGAGCGCACTCCGTAATCATATTGAGTGGTACGTTTGTCTCGATTGCTTGATGAATGCGACTTACTCTTGGATCTGGATCACTGAATGGTCTATCGTATGGAAATACTGGACTCTCGGAGATTTTGAAAAAAGCCGAAGATTGACGGCTAGAAATAGGTGTTCCCATATGCATTCTTTAAACGACTGCTAACAAATTCTCATTCTAGTTGATAGAAAAGCCCCGTGCTGGTGGACAGACAAAGACGGTATTGTTGACTTCTTGGTACTCGTTCAAGCCCCGATCAAAAGTGAAACACGAAACGACAATTTGGATTCCAGAGCGTTAGCAAAACATGAGGGGCTTCCATACCCCAACTAAAGTACACCCTCAAACGTGAACAAATTTCGATTACCAGTTTATCTTGATGCACTTGCTCCGTCAATTTTCACCACTCTTACGCTACTACTTAATAAATATATACATGTCTATGGCTTTGTACTGTTCAGATGCTCATATTCTTGTCCCAGGTTTGCTTTGTTCCAGTTTCGTGCACGGACGACCGAAGTGGTTCGCTTTGTCAAGCATCAAAGAAATGGTGTACAAGAATTTATCGAGAAGACCAACACATGAACGAGTGAGGTAATATGCTCAAGCAGCCTGATGCTATTAAGCTCACATGATGGACAGAATCTTAACGATAGGATGGTGTACGAAATAAGCCGGAACGTCATGACAATTCGGCAGAGAAAATAAACAGCACGGTGAAACACCTGCCACAGACCAAATATTACATCCGGTAAGTTGAAGAGAAAAAGTAATCAAATGTACGCGTGAAAATGGTTTGTTCTTTAGCAGAACAGTCGATATCAATTTCGGTAACATTTTACTGCATTGTTAAAAGTTAACCATGACACAGTGCAGCACCTGTTACCCTTAGTCGCATTTTTCCTATACCTGTATACGAAGGGGGTAGTCAAAACTTTCACTGCGAATAGACGAGAATTTCAGTTGTTCTGTAATAGCCCACCATTGCTTCTTCGCTAGTCCTACTCTTTGACATATCACTGTAATACAAATTACGAGTTCTGTAAATAATCTTCTCCCAGTTGGGTCACTATTTTAAAAGTCCTGAAATTTTGATTGACTGATTACGTGGTCGGAATGGAAATGTCATGACAGGCTTCAACTGTTGAGTGTGATGGTAGGCTGAAGTAAGTAGTGAACAGTCCGTTTGCAGGGTATTATTCGTATCATTTTTTCTCAGTACGTCTGTTGGGATAACGTTGACTCCGGCGAAACGTAATTGTTCGTGACAGAAAAGCTACTCTACTAGAATTCTCTTATCGGCAGAAGACAATTCGGTCACGAATACCGAACAAGCCCTTTTTATCTAGTAGGCTATCCAGATTTCTAATTGGTAGATTGTAAAACTAAATTTCGTATGGATGGAAACGTTTAGAAAACTATCAAAATGAAAACTGATGAGCGAAATTTACAATGGCAAATGAGGAATGCTAGCAAATCACTGATTTCCGTATAGTGAAATTCACTGGGCTGGTAGAAGGATATACCAATTTACGGAATTGTTTGTCGGAGGCGAGTTCCTTTCTGGTCCTCTATTTATTTCTGTAGGGGTTTCTTTTTCTCTCTCTTTTTCTCCTTCCTTTCCTCTTTGATCCTCGCCCTCTTTCCTTCCCATTCTTATCTCCGTTTCTTCTTTCTCTCTTTCGTTGACTAGTTGAATGATTGATTCTTTTTCCCCCGTTCTTTCTTTTAACTTTCATATCCTTCTTTCTGTATTTTTCCTCCTCTCTTTCTTTCATTTTTGGCTCACTCGCTCTCTCTCTCTTTCTGTCTCACTCTCTTTGTTTGTGTTTTTCCTCCCGATCAGACATAAAAGAAAGCAGACAATAACGGTTTACCGCCTGCAACCTCAGTTGTCTTATTCCAGTGATATTCCTACCTTATACCACTTGTTGAACACTTGTCCTGATTTCATGCCGAGAAATTTATCGGTTTCGTTTCCTTCGAAATTTACCGAATCACGTACTCATTTTTCTGATTAGTCAGTAAAAAAAAAGAAAACTGGTTAAAAAGCCAAATTTTCCGTTGTTTTTCTCCATTACTGATGCGAAACAATCCATTGTGTAGTGGTTCAGCGTATTCCCCCAACTCCATTACAAAGAAAAAATGGGACCAAGTTCTGTTGGGATAGCCAATAGGTACAGAAATCAGTGAACTTTTCAAATTTAGGAGTGTAATAAAGAGAGGAAATGCAAATGATTGAACGAATCTGTCTTGAGATGTGCAATACCGTGGGGTACGTATGCAACGATTCGAACGCCCTTTTACGCGGCACAAAGCCCCACAGTTTGTTGTCCGTGAACCGCAGCTGGAACCAGTGTAAAGGCCAACTGTAGACCAACTTAGTGGTTTTTAGTTGATGAAAAAGCGGGGCCCCTTTAGTACACTTACTCAGATCTGCTTCATGGTTTCTTGTGTGTTATTGTGTTTCGCAGATCGAACATAGGCAACTACCTCCGGAAAAGCGTCGGACCAGCATTTTGCATCCTAAATCAATCAGAGTAATGCATCCAGAACCAAGTAATTGTATCATGCTAATGTGAAGGACTTGGGTAGGTGAGAGCTGTCACACACGCGCAGTAAATCGGCAAGTAAATCAAATCCTCCGCCATCCAAAACCAATCCAAAACTTTGGTCTGTATAATCGTTGTCTCAACTACGACAAATAGCTGATCATATCACAAATTAGAAAACAAACCTGTCACACTGAAACCTTGACCGAAATAATCGAAATTGACGACGACTGTGTAAAAAATGATGGGAACTCAAGGTTTCATTTTTGTGGTAGACAGTGACACGCCATCGCCTGGTGCCTTGTGAAAGCCTGGCAGACTGAGACCCTTGGTAATTCTCTAATTCAAGCCTTAGGGTCCGGTTGCCGGTTATCCGTAAGAGTGCAGTGGGTTTTCGATGTTATGTAATATGCCCCCTTCCACTGCACTCATGGGTAAATATGCGAGAAAATCGTCTGCCTGGGATTAGGTTTATTGGGTCAGTAGGGTTGAAATGAAAACTCTCCGTATTTGACTCGAAGGCTTTGATTTTTACCAGTAAAGTAAGATGTTTTGTCGAAATGAGTAGTATGAAATTGTGTCTGGAAGACAGGACATAAATTCCCCGGAAGCACACGACCGGTTTCGCGGTTTTGGTCACTCATCAAGTATTCGAGCCCGGATCTCCTCTCGGTCCATGCACGATTCAAACGATTCAAATGAGAATACAGCTGTAAACCAACTGTGCAGCGCTCTAGGATAGGGAAGACTGGACACCAGTGTACCGGATACGCATACCTGATGAATGGCCAAAGCTGAGAAAGCGGTCTTGTGCTTCCGGGGAACTTTTGTCCTGTCATCCACATACAGTGCCACACTACTCATTTCGGAAATCCATACTCGGGACCATGTGCCCTCATTCTGAAGGTGGTTAGCCTTGTTAACCGACGAATTACTTTCGGAGGAATCACCTTGTAATCCTAAAAATGGACTCTCCGTACCTGCGCGCTCTAAACCATTCAAATGAGATAACTGTTGTAAGATGTTTCTCCGTCAGAGGAAAGTTCTTTCCGGAACTGCTTTAGTAGAATTACGCAGACGATACAATCTAGTCGCTACGAAGTGGACGGTACATCTTCTAACTGTTGTGGTACGTCTTACTTTTCATATAAAAACGCTGTCATTGGAAATAAACTAAGCAATAGTAAGTGTTCACGGCCCCAGTCTCCTCAGTGTCAGAAATATATGGCCCTGGCTAAAATCACTGCAGTTTCTACGGTGGGCTGAACCATAGTTTTTTTCAAGGCGAGTGCTAAGTAAGCTTACTCGCAAAATGCAATCAAATTATCCGATTTTCATTGAAGTCTTAGTGACTGGAGTTTGGAGTCCTTTCTGCTCCCGATTGTGACTTATTTCTTTGCAATTCGTCTGCCTACTCAGGTGGGAGTGTAAGACATCCGGACATCGCCTCATTGTGGGATAGTTCACATTATTCATTAGTGATGCAGAATTGTCCGTCTGACTAGAAACAGAAGACAACAGAGAAGTATAGGGCTTGTTGTGATGAATCTGGAAATAAAACCAAACAAAGAGAACTAATTGTACAAACAGAACTAAAGTAATACTACAAGCAATTCAAAATGTGGATTTCCTGTCAAATTCAAGGTCGTGAAACAGAAGCACGGCTAGGTGAGAAATGGAACGTGCACACAAAATTAGATCACTCCCGAAGAATCTCCAGTTATGCGTATGTAAATCTATTTACTGATGGTGGGCACTACTGGACACCACCTCGCAGAACTAAGGAATCCGTCAACTGTGAATGATGCTCAAAGCACCTGGAATACCGTCGGGCTTGGTAGAAGACGCGCCGAGCAAATAAGGTTGCATTTTCTGTTGGTTTACCTGCATTGTGTTCCATTTATGTACAGATTGCTGTGAATTAGGAAAAGGCACTTTCCAGCCAAAAAAGCAAGGAGGGAAATCCACAACTGTTTTTCTTCAGTATGGGCTCAAAAAAAGAAATGTAAAAAAAAGAATTGGTTCAGTCACTGGGTCCATGCCAAGTTTTATTGTGACTTTTACCTCGTTAACCAGAACGCAAATTAAACAGGTCAAAGGTAAATGGCAATAAAAGTGTGACACAAGATGATTTTAAATTTGGAACACATGGATAGATGCGAACAAAATCGTTGTGTGCTTTCTCTCCTAACGGCTGTTGTTTGCGACGAGTGGATCTTGTATCGATCGTTAGGTGCAATAATCTGTACCACCGTGGGTGTAGGCCTTTGAGAATGTTAATGGAAATTTCGAGTCTCTACCGTCTGATTGCGCTTCATCCGTTCACTGAGTGAGTTTGAATTAAAAAAATCATTGGACAGTGTTTTCTGTCTGCATCAATCTAAGAGACAGTAGATTATCACTGAAAAATTTCTCATCCTAAGATAATTACTATCATATTAAATTTTCCCCCGGTCTGGGAAACCGTTCTCTTCTCATTCACGCTGGTAAAAAGGCTTGAGTCAATTTTAGCATGTGACATTCCTGATTCGGTTAGTTTTGATTTTTGGATAAGCACATGATGCTAAAACCCGTACTGTAATAAGCGGATTAGCTCTCTGGCCATTTTATTTCAAAATCTACTATGAGCTATTCGGAATTTTGTAAAAAGTACTCCTGAGTACAACCCATCCGACCAGTTAGTCGTGGAATCCGACACAACGAAACTCAATCCGATGCGAGTCACACGACCAACGCGCCAAACTCACCGCACACTCCGCCCTTCCCGTGCGCGGACACACGAGCATGTACATGAACGTAGTCGTACATTTCGACCCAGGTTTCCGATCAAGACAACTGCTTGTGATCGGTTCGGGTATTCACGCGGTAATCGATACCTCCAAGATTAATCGGAAAACAACTCTGTCCGTTGATTTTCGCGCTCCAAGTGGCTGAATGAGGCCAAACAGGTGAGAGCACATTGTGGAAAGTGACCGATAAATGCTTACTGCGGGTGACTGGTTCCATCTGTTAATTTTCCAGCAGGTTACGTAGCCGCTAATTGTTCGTCCCTCTTGATCCGAATGTGTACGGCAATCAGTCACTGCGCCGAGGTTTTTGAGAGTTGGTCAGGAGCCTCATCTTATGTTCCATCTTGTCAGCTTGTAGTAGACTGTTTGAGAAAAGAGCCTAAAGATATCTTCATCAACCCCGACTCTTAAATTACTGGTTTTAAGTCCTCCTATATGACTGCATCATATACCATAAACGCGTCTTTTACGTGTGCTGTCAACGCCACTTGGTGAATTGGGTTTTTCGTCAGTGTCTATCAGTGTGTGCTTCGATAATCAATAAGTATCGCTAAAATGAGGCCACTGCATCCACCCGACTGCATTCCATATGCCGTCCGATTGTCACCCTCTCCGATCCATTCGGCGACCTCATTACGTCCTCACACGTACGGTTCGCTTTGGCCGCTTGAAACTTGATTACAAAATGAGAGACTTGTCTCCAGTTAGTGGTTCAGATATCATCTATTGTGCCATTGTTCCTTCCCGATACAAGCTGTTTTTGTAGTTCCTTTCATGGGTCACAATACACGAGTGTGTCCACGCACTTCCTCGTGTGCCCGCGATTGTGGACTACGAGGCCAACATGCTGCTGCAGCTACTCACGTTCGGTTGAGGCGGTGATGTGCCGAATTCAAGACCAACCAGAAAGCTATATGGACCAACTGGCCCGCGTCACTTTCGTTTTTTTGGTACAGTTTCTTAATGTTTGGGTATAACTCCAAATTATTCTGATAAAATTCTGGATTGAAAATGATGAATTTTACGACTGGCTATTAGAACTTTAGGTAGACTTAATCGAATAGGATTTGGAAAATCAGAATTTTCCCTTTCAATTCTAGTGCTCGTTATCTAGAATACCACTTGACTTACCGATGGTAGAAAAAAGACGCATTCCGTATTTTGGTTAGATTTCTTGCGTGTCCACAGGCTGACTCAAGAATTCGGTCGGTGTTCCCTTTTTAGATCGAACACCTGCGCGCAGCTTCATAACGTAAATCAGCAGTAGACGACAGGTTGCGAAGGATGTAGACCAGTAAAAACTCACTAGCATTGCCCTCAAAATCTGTATATGATTGAGAGCTTTGATTTCGGTACTTGTGCTCATCAGTTGGAGCACGGCAAATAGAATACCCCAGCTACGTTTACTGGTTTCGTAGGTTCAATGGTGGTCAAACAGAACTAACCGTCCGAGGTCAACTCTTCAATCTGAAGGACGGATCAGCTTAATAACGTACGCCAGTCCCTGAATCGAAGATTACAAGTGACGTTTGAGACCAGAGCTTGTTAGTTCTTTTTGTAATTCGTCAAATAAGTTGGTCCGATATCCTGTTTGTTTGCTCTTTGTGTAACCAGCGAATTAGTGCATTGTAAGCGATCCAATCGGCTGAGAGAAATTCACAGAGTAGTAACTGTTTCACCTTTGTCGTGTTGTTGTTGCCGACATGAGTCATGTCACTTGTGAACAGAGAACGACAGACCAAAACTTTTCTAGAAACATTTCAGCCAAAAAATGTAGTGCTCCTTCACCGTGACTTGCTAGTGCTAATCTTCTGACACAATTTTTGAATGTTATATTGTACATAAATGGTGAAATAATCTTGATCAGATAAGACGTATTCTTCAAAAAGTTGAAAAATCAGAAGTATCAGAACGACGGAAGTTTGTCGTTTACTGACCCGTGGCAAGCAGTTCACAGTTCATGGATAACGTGACATCTAAGCCGATTGTACTATCACTTGAAGACAGTGGTCCAAACCTAGAATGGGACAGTTTCTATTTTAGGAGAAACTGAAAAACTTATTGGAACTATATTAGAAAATCATATTCACGATTTTTGACCATGCTTCCCCATTTACACGTCTGGCTGTGACAGATGGCATCTTCATCGACAATCTGCAGATACATTATGAAATCATTATCAAAACACTCTCCGACTAGAGTAGAACTGAAACTTGTGCCAAGGTCAACCCATATTGTCACCAAAAGGGGAATATATTCTTTGCCACGGCTAATACGAGTGATATGCATACTTTTGAAAAATGGTCTTCTAACTTCACTGATTTATTACACAACAAAGTACGACAGTACTGGAACGGGGTTGCAGCTAAAGAAAGACTCTTAAACGAGGAAGTGACCAGCGGTGGTGGTGGAATACGGAACTGGGTCATAAATGTCCAAAATCCACGATAATAACCGTTTGATCACCTCCGGCCGTTAATTTTTAAGAGATTTTCCTATGCTAAGTAGCCTGCTAGGGTCCACGTAATTGCTTCATGCGAAATTCATGTTCAAGAGGCTTGCTTGAATCAGCTCCTGCGATTTCATTGTGTAGCCAGGTACAACAAATTTTCATAAACCTCAGGGTAGCATTATTCAAAGTATGAAGTTCTTGTTTACAGATGTGATCCACTACTTAATTAATGTTTAGGGTTTACGGTTTTACTAGCGCCACTGGCACCAACCATCTTAAGTAACGGAACCACGGCAACGCTCTGACACTAACAGAGGCAGACGTATCTTCACCATACAACTCCGCAAATACAGGTGAACTCTTTCCAATACTGTGTAGGTTACTCAAACTTGGACAGCCTTGTAGTCTGTTTTACATAAAATTATAAGGCAGGTTAGCTTGACCGAGTCTCAGAAGAAGTCCAAAAGTGGTCTGATATGGAATAAACGAATATACAGATTTGAACTGGTAAAGAACTCACCTCATCGTCTTCTTACGTAACTGTCGAATCGTAGCTGATTGAACTCTTTCGATGTAGAGAGCAACTCCATGACATTGGCCAGGCTATATACTACCGAGATTCTCGGGATACAGACCGTGAAAGTCATAAAATTGCCCTCCTCATCCGATAAGAGATGGACTTCAAGTAGAGCAGAGCAGAGCAGACACAAAACGTCTATCACAGACTTTCCGAACAACTCATTCCTTCATAATGAGAAGTGCAATTCGAAGAACCGTCTCCATTTAACTGTCCACCGATCCATCGATCTATCCGTTCTCTGATAATCGCGGCCAAATCACGAAAAGCTATACGTTCGTTTTCATCTTGGATCTACTACGCAAACTGATTCATCTTATAATATGAGCCTTCTAGAACATGACCAATCAAATTTGACGGTACTTGTCCTTATTTCCATCCCTGTGTGATGTTTGTGCGACGAAGGGCCTGGTTGCTAGACTACTCGAAAATGTGAGTGTACGGAGTCCGCTTACATAGTTGCCGAGGCATGTTGTGCCCGTGGGTGTTGCATCGTTCTCGTCGAAATCACTAGGTACTTCGACCAATGACAACATGTGCGCACGTGCTGAATCGAACGTGATTTCGAATGCAATTGCGCTATGCCCGTGGTGACATTACGGCTCAGGCCATTTCACTATAGATTTAAATGGATGTGCTTGGTGTGCCAGTAAGCGAGTTCTCCGTGTGTGTGTGTGTGTGTGTGTGTGTGTGTGTGTGTGTGTGTTTGTGTGTATCGGTTAGTTGTATACTGCCATCTGTGTGCAATATTCGATGGTTACCCGGTACACATAGGCTCAGTTCGATACAAGGCGACTAGCTGTGTGCAAGCACACAAGCAGAAAATCATTGCAATTCGAACTTCGGATTATTCATGAGTTTGTCTGATGCATGACTGCAACGGTGTGTTTGCGTACGTATGCGCCTGTGTGCACGTACACGTACAAGTGGTTGCTGAAACCAGAATAATTCACACACACACACACACACACACACACACACACACACACACACACACGTACAGGCCAAATTGGTTTTTCTCTCGCACAGTTACTCCATCGCTCCCTCACCGTGTTCCGAAGGTACGAACGAAAACGGCGAAACCGGATACGTATAACGATCAGAATTTTGTGAACTCTTACAGAGTCTCAATCAATTTGCATACAAAGGTTTATCGGACCAGAGCGTTGTGAACACCGTGCAAACAAGTACATGGCACAAGTCGCACGGTCTAACTCATCCTATCACTTGGTCCGTACTTATCTACTCCTGGCTGCCTCTATCGGTTAGTCGAATACAGGTGCATAGGGTAGCATAGCTGTGTGCCATAATCTCTTGCTTGGGGCTGTATCACGAACTCCGGTTCAAATAAATCAGAACTTGTGAATAACGTGCGTAGACTTTGAGATGTTTTGAGTCAATATTGGAAATCAAAATGCTATAGGCGGGTTTTATTGTACACCCATGATTGAGTTTCGAGAAGAATGTTTAAAGTCCATTGAGATTTATTTTTCGGAGTGTAGATTTTTATTCTACAAGTTGTTCGTCTGCTCATACGAAATCCACGTGAACAGCAATAACTACAAATGGGTGATCATCAAGAAGATCGATTTTCGAATAGATTTCGTTCTCGATGTGATCAAAACTGAATCAACTATCAATGAGAAACCAACTGAGGTTCAAATGATCTAGGCGCCGTCATTATCAGTTGGCAAAACTGGAGACAGTATACAAAAGTGAACAGCATAATTTGTCCCAGGTTGTTTACATAAAATCGAAAAGGGTCAAAAATGGATTCCGGTCAGAATCTAAAATGCTTATCCAAAACTCTGTAGATGATCAGAATCCCAGTGACCAGTTCTCGAGCCTTGTTTATAAAGTGAGTTATGCTATACTTGGCTCAGGAAGCAGATGATCTTTCTTCAAACACAGGATGTTCGTGAAGAATTTGACAACACTGTCATTGTGATTTCCAGTATTTTCTTTTTTTTAAGATAACCACATTTTGAAGCTAAAATGCCATTGGTAACTAATGTAGATAGGTGAAAGCCACCAGGTTATTGGAAAACGGTAAATTGCAACATGATAATTCACACTGGCATCATGATTTCAACTTCATGTAAGCTGTTCAGTGAAAATAGTAAGGTAGAAAACGAAGAGCTGCAACAGAGAATAAGAGACCGTGGTTTGCTCCCGTGCATCAGAATTCACCCATCAGCTCCATGCGGATATGACGGTAGATGGCAAAAGATTACGGGCATTATTGCGGGAAGTGGGTTTGGACTCTTTTACCATGAAGTATACCTTAAATGGGGACCTTCGTAAACACTCACACAAGAAATGTAAATGTCAACCTCTTGCAGAAAAGGTTCGAGGAAACCTTTTGACAAAGGTAAATACAATCTTGGACGAGATAAAGTATCCTGTTTCATTAGAGGCAATTTGGCTCTTCCCTGATGAAAAGGATATTTGTCAGAACCAGCTGTATAACACTAAAGAAACAGATGACTCCCTTACAGTACAAATAGGCTCCTGTCGTCATGAAGAAGAAAAGCCCTAAATTCTGATTCCATTTGCTTGTCTTAGGTGAGAGTGATGTGATGCCATCTCATATCTCTGAAGAGGTTCTCAGGCACAATTCACTCCTCAGATAAAGAGTAGTGAGAAATCACTCCGTATGAGCTACGTGGAGATTTTGAAGAACCTAGTCAAGACTTGGTTGAAGAGGGTGGTTTATGGAAGACCAGCTGTGTTGGAGTAAGATTCAGTATCCACTGGTACCTCGAAGAAAACTCAGAAATGGTTATCTGGGGAGTTTTTAACTTCATCATTCTGGGACTTTGCCTCCAAAATCCCCTCATCGCAATCCCGCGGACTATTATATTAAAAATGGGATTGAGAAATGCATCATCTACACTGCTTGAAACATAAAAATCCAATTGGCTGACGTAATTTGTGTAGCATTCGTGACAATGTTGAGGCATAACATGGCGATCGTATGTAACAGCATCAGCTGCGAGTCGAGTTGGTGGTAAATTCTAAGAGTAACAATTTTGAGTGACTCTTTTAGCAATATTTTGATAGTTAAAAACCGTAGAATTTCCCCGAAAAATTATTTCCTCGGTGAGCTAATGACTCTTCTTGTAGTATGTTAGATGTAGTATTCTTCCCTTGGAGTTGCTCGTGCACGAGCTGCAAAGACAAGGAAAGAAAACTCGATGAGCCGAAGCTCAGTGCGCTCACGAGCAAGCGTCAACACTTACTCCGATAGAGATGGACTTGGTAACTTCTGCCTGAGCGCGTAGCATTTCATTCGTTCAGTCACACTCTAATTATATATATATATATATATATATATATATATATATATATATATTGGTTGATAAAGCCCTTCTTTTAGACGACAAAAAACTGGCAAAAGAAGCAGTATGAGGCTTGCGGGTTCGCGGAATACGGAGATCATAACCGTGAGCTAAAAGCTCGAAGCTAAGACAAAATATTTTCTACTTATATTTATACGTATTATGCATTATCAAGCGATGCAGTACTGATATTTTCTCTCCAAATTCCCCCATACACCAAGTATTTTAGTCACTTCAAACCACAAGGCACGTTTCCCCGTTCATTTATCACCAAATAATGTGATTAGTTTTGTCTACCCAAGGACTAGTCCAGTTCTTAAAATGCCGTCGGCTATCAAGTTTAGCCATCGAAACAATCTCCAGTGAAGTTCCGGGATATTTTCGCCGCACTGTGGCGAAGCCGTGCAGTCAGGGTCTCTCCCGATACGTCCCCCGAGTGGTAGCTCAGAATAAGTGGCATACTTTGCTCTCTATCCTAGTGCGTGAATGCAGTATAGATGGCTTAGTCGGAGTGACTCAGTTTATTATTGGGGAAAATAAGCAATGGTAACCGGTGGGGTTTCGATTGAGGAACTACCTAGGCCCCGAATACGCTAGACTGCGAAACATTTTGGTGTTATTTTTCGTTCGAAATCTAAGAAGTCGATTTAAAAGCATTTTAAGTCAAAACGAAAGTCCTTCTGATCAACATGGATTCGAAAATCCGTCCGCGTTCGCCATCATGATCACTTTGTCCACTGGTTCTTGATATCAACCAGTCTCAAAATGAACGAGCTATATCCACGATTGTGCCTTCATTCAGTCCGAGATCGGCATAGTCTAATTTCCTCGGAACACTAGTGTCTTCCTGAGTGCATGACAGTGTGCAGTCCCTCTTGGGTGTTAAATTGGAGTGCTGCACAGAGAACGAGTGATTTGCATACAAGAATTTGCGTAACCTGAATGAGTGCATCAAATCTACATGTGTTACTGACGCATCACTTCGTCGTGATTTGAGAATCGACATAATGTTAGCTCGTTTACGATGCAAAAACGAGAAAGAGAGAGAGAGGGACTTAATTCGAGGAAGTGACAGGGAGAGCCAAAAGGCACACAGACCGGAGGGACCAAGCACAAATATGCAAATCAGGGAGTGCACAGTACAGAACTGTACAACTGCGCACATGAACTGACTTGACAGCCATGGAAGGTGCGTCCTATTAAGAAATCAGAGGTTTCCGATTAACAGAAATAGAGAAATTGCTGTGTGTTGTTTAATGCCTGAAAGGTAGATAAATGAAACTCTAAAGAACGACGACCTGCTAGTCGTTCATATCTGTGGACAGAAAATAAGTTCATGAAAGTTGTTCTCACATTCAACCATGGAATATGACACAGTTTAGCCTTTAAGCCACAACAGATCAAATTTCAATATCACCTGGAGAATGAGCTTAGACAAATGGATGGAAACAAGTGTATTACATTTTAGGATATTTTGTAGGGAGGTTCACTTGAATTACAATAGTAATCTTTCTCCAGCTCATAAATCCTAATCTGTTTTGCATATCATAGTCAAACTGTGAATTCGTAAATGAATGCTAAATTGAGAATGATTTCAAAGTGACGATTTATTTGGCAGATCGATAAATAGTGGGTTCCCGATGAGTGTGTGTGGTTTCTCCCTATAATTCGTCAATTTTATTTTAACTGTTCTAAAGAAAGACTTTCCATTCTTCGCTTCTTTACCATGTGCGCATGTCGAATGATTTCACTCAGAAATAGTTCCTAGGTTTCATTGAATGGATACTTGCGACAGGGTGTGAAAAACAAGCATACCAAATAGAAAGCACTGAAGCTAAGCTAAACCTTGCACTACTCGTGCCGGTCCGGTTCCACAATACACGAACATAATACCCCCCTTTGACTATCAATTCAGCTTTCTAATATTTTCCTGTACTGCATTCATCCATGACTGGTCTGAGGACATGACAGGTTATTTAGAGTACGTCATTCCATCTGCATAGACGGACGACTTGGTCGCGGCTCTCCTCAGATATATTTCACTTTTATTTCCGGGTGCATTACCAGTCTGACTCAATTCACATTTTAGTGTGGGTAATGATAATGAACTATAGTGAACTATAGTGATCAGACCGCAACTTGAAGTGGTGCAACGACTCGCTTCCCCCTGTACACAATATCATCTTTAGACGAGCGATACAACCATCTCGGGAAGGTCATTTAATGAAGATCAGACGAGGTCATATCTCACAGAATTATTTGACGGTCAGTATATGCTTCTGTACCATTCCTCTGGAGCTAAAATACTCTAGTGAATAAACGCGGAGAGAAACTGATTACCTACCAAAATATTGCCGTAACATTTATCACATTATTTCGGAACTATGTCAAAAGTATTTGGAGGTGCCACTCGAGTGCCTTTTCGAGATTTCGTGCTGATTGGTCTGAATCTCGGAGCGTTAATCATCCCTTCCCTTTTCGCGTCGGTGGCCTCATGTCTTGCCAATGGTCTCCCCGGCCACAATGACGCACGTGTACGGATCTTGTCGTGACCAGAACTAATGGCTCCGGTAACTAACTCTGATCGAACTGGGTAATCATGTGGTGATCGATAACCCAAGTAAACTGAGACGGATCTCTCACTCGGCTCTCCCATTCCAGATGGATGCAGTGAACAAAGCAGATGAAATATCAGTAGGGTCACTGAATGATTCAGAGGGTAGAAATGAAAAGCGAGAACTGCAGTGCGATCACTACAATGCAAATGTATCAAAATCTCAACCAGTCTGCGCGCTTGCTGCCACTTTTGATGTCAAATCTTAGGTCGTAACATCAGTTAGAAACAACTAAGCTGGTACATTCTCCCGATATGCTATACAAAGTGAACAAACCCATTTTAAACAAATCATCGGTCCAAACACGTTTTAGACTGAATTCCGACTGGGCATTAGAGTTAGAAGCTCATGGCTCCCCATATAAAAACTAGGGATAATCAGCTGACTAACAACGGAAGAACTTGGCAAAGGAAGATTCTCTCCAATTTCAAAACTGATATAATCTGTCAATGAAGTCTGATGATGCAGTACTGATTCTGGATGCAAAACGAATACTACAAGAAAAAGGTACGAAAAGCCGTCATTGATCCGGCCACTGGTGGATGAGTGAATGGGAGGTTAATAACAAGCGAACCAGTGCTTTAGGCTCCTGCTGATTCTAGTAATGATATTGACCAGTAGGAGTGGAATTCTCACACAGTAAAAGTTTTAAATTCCGAAACCACGGAATCGTCGGTTTATGTGAATTGGTGAAGAAAAAAATTTCAACTTTTTCTCTCGGAGAGCTCAGGCAAACCCTTAGTTGGGTGAACGAGCTGTTATGAAAATGGGCGAAATGAGTGAGTTGTAGCGTGTATTGAAATAAAGCGTGGGTCTGACACAAGTGACAAATCCAATCAATGGCTTAGAGAAGTCTTGGCTAAACTAATCAAAACTAATCGAAATTTATTATGCTTTTTGTCACTCGCGGTTGAAAGTAGTGTTTGCATAACAAATCATCCTGAAGCTAAACTGCTTCATATCAGTGCTTTTTCTCATACTCTTTATGCCACAGAGAAAATATGTAAATTTTTGAAGGCGAAAACAGAGCATAAGATGTGAATTGGGCGAACAGTAATGTTCCCACAGTAGCCAAGGCCAAAAAGAAGGATATCTTTTCTAAATAAGAAAAAGAAGAATCCCAGTAGACACGAACAACGAATCCGATGATTCCTTATGCTTTAGCTTCGCCAATCCGACAAAGCGATACTGGATGCGAGCCACTAATGAAGTGGGTTAATTTGGAATCCGTTTCTTTCATTTTGCATATTATATCAATAATTGCTCTCTTGTTCGCTGGCTTGATCGATCGGTAAGTAAAACAGCAATAGGATGTTCGCGTCATGGCAGTTTTCTGGCGCTGATAAGCATAATGGTTGGTGATATGCCGTGACCGCCAGATGACAATGATGGTCAGCCGAAGAATTTAATGCGAATACGACTAACAGACATTATTAACGTAGGAATTTCGAAAAATAATTGTTCATGTCAAGTCAGTGAAAGATTTTATACCTACGAATGATGAAGTCCGATCAGGGTATCTCTGGTAACGCTGCTACAACGAGAAAGTGGTTTTCAAGACTTCCAAGCACTATAGCTTTTCACTTTGGTAGTCCAAGTCAGAATAGTTTCAGAAGCACGAACCAAAAATAATTCATAAAAACATCGGTTATCAATGAAAAGTTAGATGGAGCTATTACTTACAGTTTCATCGTGGAAAGGAAGAAAGGGGATAGAGCGGTACTCTTGAAAAGTGTAGTGTCGGCCTGGAGAAAGGAAACAAAAATGGGCGCGCATTTTGTTCTACGTACGTCAGTGGATATCTTCATTAGGTGAAAAATGGAGGGGATTATCCTCAGTGAATGAAAACAAAAGCTCAACTGTGAACTAAAAATAAAGTGCGCAAAAGGTCAATAAACCCCTCTCTGTTTTGATGTGATCACTTTTGAACCAAACCGCTTAGTTTACTGCTGTAATCTAATTTGAATCGAATGGAGCTTGCATGGACGAGGAGTCCATATTTTAGAATCATCGAGTACGTATACCTGATGAACGGCAATAACCGCGAAACCGGTCGCGTGCTTCCAGGGAGATTTTGTCCTGTCATCCGGATACAACCCCATTCTACTCATATCCAGAACGCTCAGTTCCTCAAGGTTAATATCGCAGAAGTAATACCGCGGACAACACCAATAACGGCTTCTGGGGTCGGCAAAATATGTTCGTTTGCTCAGTGTGTAGTTGGGCCAAGATATTTTTGAGGAGAAATAATTTCACCTAACCTTATCCAGTCACCATTGCTGCTTGTATATCTATGCCTATGGTTGGGATTCTTGTAGGAAAACCGTTCTTATTTGGTGTGAGCAAAAAAAGCACCGCTTTTCATTCAGAACCTGTCTGCATTCATTCGAATTTGCTTTTTTATAAGTTTATACTGATGTGAGATTTCACATTGAGCTGCAGTTCAGGAGACACTTCTGATTGTATTCAAATTCAGGGTAGGAACCAATCATAAATACTTAGCCCAATGTTTATCATCACTTGAAGGTCGCCAAAGTTTTCACACTTATCCAAGCACGGCAACAGGTGGCCCTACCCGGGAAACTCGAAACCTTCGAAATAGATTCATGTTCTATTTCCGAAATGCTAGTGCTTTACCTTACCTGAGTATTTAAAATTTCACACCATAGTAAACCTCAGTTCTTCTTTTTCCTCCTTACTAAACGGATGTTCCAGTGCTCAAAGCTCGTAATAATTCTGAAGCACCGTCAATTCGAGCTCCAGTGTAGACTGATCCCAGACAGCTGGCATTTATTGCAGTTTGGTTGGACATCTCACTCTGTGCGTCAATAGTATTTTATCGCTATGTCAACACTCGTCAACGCTTGCATTTACGTGTGTTCACCCTTGACTGCCGTTCTGGTGAAGGGAAAGAATTCTACGCAAAACTGTCTGGAATTCTTCGATTCTCACGTTGAAGGACAAATGTGGTTATTAGAGAAGCTTGCATCCTAATATTGGAATATACCACTTGATTCAATGAACAGTCCCATTTCATCGCAGAAAATATGGACAAAGTACAAGCTCGTTTTCGACAACATAATCCTCGTGGATAATAGTTACACGTATAGGTTAGAAAAACATCATTTATGAACAATGTCCGTGTGCCAGAATATGACTGGGTAGTCATGACTATTGGTGTTTCGTAGTTGGAAAAGATAGGAGGGATATTGTTTTTGTTCCGTGGTTAGAGAATGACCAGAGAAACAATGGACATGGGTTTCGTGAATTACCCATTCCCCTTTATCTACCATAGGTTCACCTTCTCGGTCATATTGAGTTCGACGGTCTGTCTCGGGTCATGGCCAGAGCAGTTGGAATGCTTCAACAAAACGCTCTTGAGAACAAAGCGACGGGTTGACTAATCCAATCGCTATAGCCTATGCCATCTCTGAATGTTATTTTCGGACGAATTTCGGGGCATTTATTGGGGATCTGTAAATTATTTTGTATACGTCGTCGAGTGCACAATGTCCCTTGTCTGTGAGATGTTTCGCGATTGCGTGATCACAAGTGAGGCGCTCAAAGTTATCTACTCGACCACGAACACCAAATTATTAAGACATATGGAGGGTCTCTCAATCCGTACATACTACTCTGAATTGTGCAAACTACGAGAGCTGGTGATCAGTTTATCATTTCCGTAGTAAAGTTGTGTGATAACTGCTGCAATTTTTATTCGACGTATGTGTATGTATGAGTGCGACGTTTGATTTCTCTCTTCATTTATAAATATTTCGTTCATCTGTTTTGCTACGAAAATATTCTCTATTACTGCCATATTGATTTTGTAAAGATGCAGCAAAATGATCCTGGATACTGCATGCAACCTGTGTCTCTGACTTCCGTTTTCAAACTTGTAACAGGGAAAACTTGTTTCTAGGTTCTTTTCTTTTTCCCGTCATCGGCCAAGCTGGTTTGTAGTCTCTGATCCTTTGTGATAGTGGAAATGCCGTTCTACTTATGTAGCTTGCCGAACATGAGCAGACAAACTGATGCGTGACCTTGGAGGAGGTAAGAACAGACTCCTTGTCGTTGAGCTTCATTGAGATCGCCGATCGGCTAGTGAACCGAACATGCAGTGTGGCGGTGGGAAACGTGCAAGCGAGTGTCTTTTCTAGACTTCTTACCAGTAACTCACTTTCGTCGTCTTCTTTGAAAGGAAGTTAAATGTATATCCTTTCTTCTTGTCTCATTGGTCTCTCTGATGTGTTTCTAGTTCTTCACTTACCTTCTCAGTCCTAGAGACCATTCGTGCACGGGCTGCAAGGGAGCAAATTAGGTTCCGTTTACATTCCAGATGTACAAAGCTGACTAAATTAGTGTACTACCCTCTCCAAGTAAGGGTGCCTTATATCCGACGGAGTAATTGACTGTCTTCAGAGCTAAACATACTTTTAGATAGTGAAAGTGTTCTCTGCTTCCCACGTCAAATGAACCACCGTATGCTCCTGATTGAACCACTTCACTAATGACCCCATCAGTGTGAGCCTGTCTGCTAGGAAAAAATATCTTCTACATATTGACAATAGATGGGTAGATTTCTGTCGTATCACGACGTATCCCACTTTCCAGCTTACTGATGAATATATCAACCAATAAAAGACTTGGATGCGATCCCATAGCAACTCCATCCATCTGACGTTACAGTTCTGTGCTGAAGGTGAACTAGACATTGAAAGTACATCTTAACTGTAGTTCCATCGGATAGCCTACGTCAAAACCGGTATTGATTTCTTTTTCTAAGAATAAATCACACAAATACGTAAAGATTTGTGGCAACGGAGTATAGGTAAACAAAGATATCACGTCCGGAGGATGTCTTTTGGACTGTAGTCGGCTATCCTTCCGTGAACCAGTCCAGGTATATTCTGCAGCCATCATGCAATAGAATGCTAAGAAGCTGAACTTACGTCGAGTATTGGTTTCATTGGTATTCCTGATTTGTGAACTTTCGGTTATCCTTAAAATCAAGGAATAGTGGATCGAGGTGGATTATTATGTCCTAAGGTTGTATGAGGGATGGCATTGGAATATTTCATTGACTTCAGAGCTGCGGAGAGTTGGTCCGTTATTGTTACAGTTTTGTCCTTTTCTACCCTCGAAACTCATGTCTATTTTTTCGCTGGTCATTCTCTAACCACGGAACAAAAACAATATCCCTCCTATCTTTTCCAACTACGAAACACCAATAGTCATGACTACCCAGTCATATTCTGGCACACGGACATTGTTCATAAATGATGTTTTTCTAACCTATACGTGTAACTATTATCCACGAGGATTATGTTGCCGAAAACCAACTTGAACCTTGTTTTTTATTTTTTCTATATGATGAGTGGATGAAACACGAAACCAGTCTATTTTGTAGGCAAAGCGATCTGACTCACAGCTACGATTCGCACAACCAGTTGCATCCCCAACTCAAATAGATTCTGACCACTTCGAAAGTTCAACATGAGGAGAGGCATACATTTGCTTGTGTGCTGGCTTCGTCCCGTGGTAGGCTGCGATCTGTACCGGTTCAAGCGAGTAGGATGACATTACGCCTTGGTCTGTGCTAGCATCATATTACTCTTCTTCGAAGGTCGCAACATGGCCAAAGTCGGTCGTTTCTCACAAATGATTTTACACGAAAACCAACGATCTTATTTCCAAGCTGAACCTTACCCCCGATTATGAATGTTACCAAATTCCCCGTATCACAATGTAGGCTTCAACGGATTGGAGTTTAATGGTCAGGTTGTAAGTCACCGTATTGGAGTTTCAGTAACTTAAGTGCGGAACCTGATCAGACATTGAACTTCAGGTTAATGGGTGTTTTGTTCTTGTCCTTTCAGATCAACTGGTCCAGGTATAGTGGCAGCATTAGCCGTGTGTGCTACTGCAATGCCACCAAAAACTGCAGTTTCAGCCAGCTTCATAAACCGTGGATATCTTCGATAGCGGTTGCTCCGCAAAATGTCCGCAGACTTAACCACCCATTCTATACATTTAATGAGCGTCAAATAACTATGGGTTTGTGAAAAACCCGCCCATGTTGGTGAAATGCATAAGACCGTCGTCTGAGGAAGGCTAAAATTGACTGTCACTGGTCACTACTTACACCGTTTAGAAGGAAACACGAGTGTATGAAGACCATTTTTACGTGTGATAATCAAAAAAGTCGACAACTCACTGGAACGGTAATGGCGCACTTTGAAAGACTGTTCAGTTACCCCAATGTCAAAGAGCATATTCCCATTAGAACTGCAAACAAAGTGATACAAATGTGCCCCAATCCCCCTTTATGAAGGGTGGCTTATTCGCAAGATAAGTCTTCCTAAAACCGTGAAGCAGCCGGACAGGATGTACTTTTTACTCCCATTTACCACGATGGAAAGCAAGCTTTCAAATCACGACCAACAACGCTTCTCAGGCTAATCCAGGAAGCCAAACAGATCCCTTAGGAATGGCGGGAACCGGTGATTGTCACGACTTAACAAGGTGACATTTTCCCTTGTGAAAACCACAGAAAAAAGTGCTCTTTACATTTCGAATCCAAACAACTCCGCTGATTGTCCATCGTTCGCCATAAACACATACACATGAATAAAGCTCGTTCGTGAATTCGGTCGAGTTTGTGTCCAGTACATCTTTGCACAGTGACAAGTGCAGCAGTACGAACGCCTCCTCAGTAGGCCTAATATCGTGTATAGTCTCTGTTTTAAAGTCGCCTTTTGCTCACTCGAAGGCAGAACTATGTGGCACTGCATGACATTGTTGGGTATAACAATAAAACACGTTTCTCTTTTTTTGAACCCAGTTAGTAAGCAACTGGAGTTGATTTCATCATAGAGATCGGATTTCCTGAGGGCTATGAGGTAATTTTCATGTTACACGTTTCAGTGTCGACACTATAGTCAGTAAAGGACCACAAACTATCTTGGTTGGTAAGTTCCGATTGTTTTGTCCGGCATAATGCTACAAACCCTCGTGTTTTCGCACCAAAACAGATTGCGACTTATGAGCACTGCTCACTTTATGCCTCGCGCTAGTTCGAATCCGATTTCCGGTCACAATTCATAGCCTTTGTCAATCTTCACGAGGCTTGTATACTTCGTTCATGTATCCCAGTTGACTGTTTCACCCTAGATCTATTACTTGAGAGTTTTATATTAAAACCTTGGATTGTTTCATGTCTATTGGGGATTTGATTTTGCACCCCCAAAATAAACGGGACCAGACTAACATGCAGTGCCAAAGACGTACGAAAACAATCACTATTGCAACCTTGTCTGTGTTCCATCATTTTTAAAGTCACATCAGCTGCCGTAGTTGAATATGTTCTTTGGGTGTGGTAGAAGATGCAAAACGTTTTCGAAGGGGTTCAGCAAAAGCATGAATATTCACCCGACCACTGGAAACCTTGGAAACACGGGACAGCTGCTTCATCCATGTGAGGAGTCATCAGCTGTACAGCCTTGTTGACGCGAAAAAAAATGCTGTTCAGGGAACTAGCCCTGATAGGCTAGTGGTTAACATTTTTGACTAATAATCTTGCATCCCAGGGTATGAGCTCTGGCTGGAGATAGATGCACCTCCACTAAAGGTGACGCCTTGCATGGATGAAATAGGTGTACGGTGCCTCCATAATCAGCCATTGTCGAATATCACGGAATAAAGTTTATCATGCAGTGGTAATGCTCAGCTCATCACTAAAATCCATGAAAGCACTCCACTGCTGTTTCGTCCTTGTTGGGAACAATCAGCAATGCACATCCATCGAGCACCACACTGGGGACCTAACCCAGGGTGAAAGATTGTCAGTCGAACTTCTAACTACCAAAGTAACCGGGCTGGCCCTGAACGGTTTGTGGAACACATACTACGTGATATAGTATCCTTCACTCACTGGATTAAAACCGCAGCAATCCGTCTCCCGCACAACGACCTACTCCTGTGATGTGTGACTTCTTTGTAGAGAATGCATTCCGTCCTAACTAACCTGTAGTGCTTGGCTATTATAAGAACTCGAGTAGTGGTAGATTAGGTTTGTAGATTATAGTTTGTCACGCTTATGTCACTCTAACACAATAGCCTGGTGATTAGGTGTTCGACTCGTAATCGTTCACTCCGGGTTCAAGTCCTAGTTGGGGCTCGTTGGATGTGCACTGCTGACGTTTCCCAACAAGGATAAAATGGCTTCCATGGTTTCCGGCAGTGAAGTGAGTGGTGATACTTTGTGGCGAATTTCGTTCTACAAATCTAATCTCCTACTACTTATACAAATGATGGATGGATCATTGGTACGCCGTGATGAATCCAGTTCTATGTACAATTTCAATGTCCCAGTACTTACTCTTACCATGTAGTCAAGCTCCGTTTATAATGCCTTCATCTCACTTAGAATCGCACGTAGAAATACTCCAATACGCTAGTCAGTCTTTATGCAGGTGATTGTCAGTCGACGACCAAAATCAGTAAAATATGGATGTTTTAGCATGTAGACTGCAACCGGTTAGGAGCCTGCCCGAATAGCCCAAAGGTAACGTATGCGTGCGTGGCACGAACTCATGCAACCCGGGTTCGATTCCCAATTAGAAAGCGGTGGATTTGCACAGCTGTTGGGAGCTTCATAGGAACACCTTCGTTAAGGGTTAGTAAGATGACCACATAGATACAGATAAGTAAGCTCACTTGACGGTGAACAGAACAATGCTTAATGCTTTCCATCAAGAATCCCAACTGTTTGTCTTGAAGAGAGTTTACCTGGTTTACGAAAAATAGAAATTCTCAAAAAGTACGGTGCATGAAGTATCAGTAACCATCATTCATGCTTGTCCCCTTTATTTTCACTGAGTCGCTCCGTCTCAAGGATTCTGAGACAACTACCTTGTCGGAAGGCGTTTCATTTTAGAAATTCACTATTTCCTGTGTGAAATGACCGATTTCATGGAGATTTCGCCAAGTGTGATAAGTATCTAGGTAAATAGATATTGCGCACATTTTTCTCTGTTTTCTGGGGTGATTCACCGACTAGATTCCAGAAAAGGTCTAAGATATAAATCAAAAGACCTAGTGGCTTTGACCAATTGTGAACGGTGAACGCATACAGGTCACTTGAAGAGTGTCTCAGTGATGAATCATCGAGGTCTGAGTTTATAAATCGCCTGGTTTTGGTTTGGTTTTTATAGGCTTGAACCGAATATCTTCGTCAAGATCAGTTCAGTTTGCATTCAGTAGGAGAAGAACGTCAGATAAAAGGCTTTTTCGGAATGCCGCTGTTCCCTAAGAGAGAACTGTAATTGTACAAAATTAAAACCATTTGTGAACAAGATCACGTAGTTTCAATGGTTGAGGTGCACATCTGGATTGTCATTAATAAGTATCACTCAGGCTTCATCTAATACTACTACAGACACCACTAGCAAAATACGCTAGTCAGGATCTCTCAAGCTGTAGCTTGATGGGGAAAACCGCCTCCAAAAGAGAAGAAGGTCAAAAAGAGAGTCACATAAGTACTTCAGTCTTCCCTTGGAAGGAACATTGTCGGGAGCCACCTAATCTGTTCTCTCCTCAGAGATGTTCGCTTTTGGAACGGAAGTTTTAAAAATAGTATACAACACGGTCCAAACACAAAACCAAATTGTCGGCACTTAACGAACTCCTGAAAGCTTCAGACGAGATTATTGGTACGGTCAGGTTTGAAGTAAAACACAAAAACAAACCCAAAATATCAAGTTTTTAACAGAAAGGAATCCATTGGTATTTGTTTTCTGATTAGCTGTATCCTTTGTTTTATTTTCGAATGCTGCAACATGGATCATCTTCCATTACCAAGCTGCCTGTTGGAGCGGATCTAAAATAAAAACCAGTCCTATCACACGTAAAAGTATTCTTCGAATTATATTCTTTGCACAACCCAGGAACGCGTTTCAGCCGGTTTTACAGCTCTTCCCTAGAAACTTTGTGGCCTCGCCGCTCACCAGTCTATCTAGTATTATGGTGTTTTTGGAAACGTACAACCAGCTAGTGTTAGCTCCAAACTCATAGTGCCCCGTTTTACGAGCTATCTCCATTGCTTTATCTTGTAGCAACGTCTCTGCTACTGGTAAATGATTCTGATGAGCAGCACAAAAACCATTCTTGCACAGCTCTGTAGAAACCACTGAAGCAACCAAGACCTGGATGCAAAAATTCCACCTGATATGAAATCCCCTGATTCCAACCAGTTTCAACGCTGGCCTGATTGCTCGCAGACTTGTGAGCGTGCGCCCTCTCTGCACCGAATTGGGATGCGTTTATCTTCACAAAACTCTATTCCTGCACAAAGAAAACCTCTGCTTCATCACTTAGGCTCAAGAATGTCTTCTTCACTGTCCGTCCATCACGAATAATGTGCGCTCGCGAGTTCTATAGCCGTGGTGAGAAACACTCAGTGATTATATTATGCAAACCCAGAGGGCTTGCCTTCTTTGAGACTAGAGGCCGAAAGTTCGTTTGCAATAGCCACCACCGTGGAAGTCGACGCTGTTGCAAACAACTGAGCGCGTACTGCTACACACAGTATACACGGAATTCTTGGATATCCACTAACCATGCTAGTCAGATAATTCCAATAACCTTTCATGAACTACTTGAAAAACCTGCAATGTTCACATATACATATAACATTTCAACATTTGACGCTTGTTACAGCGGAACAGTTTACGAGGTTTCTTCAGAACAGGATTAGGTGGCTTTTTCTATCGATGTGTAAATGTCCGACCCAATTGCCGTATTCGCTGGAAGAGGTTGTTTGCTCTTGAGGTACTTCAATGGAAAAACCCGTCGAGACGAGGACAACTAGTGCACAGGAATGAGGTGCCGGCTCTCCGGAATGACGCTGTAGGGGGAGCAATATATCATTTGTAAAGTGATGTTTGCTACAAATACGCCTTTTGAGTATTTCAACCGTTGTGCAAAATAAGTGTTACTAAGAGGATCATATAGTATCTGACACTCCCATCTCTTACTAACAAAATCTTTTCAAGCAATCAAAGTAACAACATTTGAGCCCTATCTACTTCACAAATAGAACTTTTTCTTTGTTTTGTTGCAAAATTATGGCTTTACCTAACTTTGAAAAAGCTTGTTGTCTCTTAATTTGAGCTGTATCATGTGCATACACAAATTAGACATAAAAAACCATTGGAATATACTCTCTCCAGGATGATGATAGATGCAAGCTCGGGGGACAGCAGTTTTTCTCGTGAATTCGTACGGCTTTACTACTGGTGTTTGATTAGGTCCTACTTCTGTAGTACTTTAACTGCCTAAAAGTGGTTGACACCGGTTGTTTCTCCGATCCTCCCACCACATTCTCCAGATTCATTCAGTTGGATCAATTGCATCTTTGGACTCTAGGAAGACATCTTCCCGCTTGGTGGTGCCCACGCTGCAGCTGAGACAACACCAATCCGACTCTGTGATCGCTCTTGACTTTAGCCGGCTTCATAACCCAAAAACCAGCTGATTATGATTCGTGAGCAAAATGCAAGTTACTGTGCATGAGCTGAAAGCCCATCAAAAACAGATGTTATAACGGCTTACTATCATCACGATTTCTGTTCACCTTAATAGTGTTGATCTAGATGATCGTCCAGCTGAATCCCCCCGACGGGGCGAACAGTATCGAGGTCTTCATATGGGACGGAAACATTTCCATACCCAAAACATCTGAAGTCTGTATAATTATTTCTTTTTGACTCAGATACAATCTGGTCTAATTGATTGGAGTTCCCCAAACCCAGTGACCTAGTGATCATAAGTTTTACCGTATCCCTATCTAAAAGTGCCATTAACCATTTGTTTAGGGAAAACTCCCAAGTAAAGATCACCTTAAATGTTTCTTCCCAAGGGGTAAAGTTCAGCGGGATTGTTCTTTCCTTGGTTGTAGGGGTTTCTTTGCATGCTTAGGGTTCCCAATCAGGAAAACCCTCTTGCATAGCAAAAGAACTCCTGCTGGGACTACAGTACTATAAAATTTTACTGCTGACTACGCCTTTCCCCTTCTACAACAAGGAGTAACTGATCTCGTCATCTGGTTTTCAGATCGAAAGCTACTGTTAAATCCCACAAAATTCCGTTATGTTCGATTCTGTCTACATGAAACCCATCAATAATCCAACCTCGAGGTATCCAACCCAGACATGTTCATCAACGGAGAACCGCTACAAAGAGTATCGTCCTTAAAGTACCTAGGAGTAACCTTCAGTCGTGCCCTTACTTGGACGGATCACATAGCAGCTGTCTTCTCCGGAGTCCCAAGACTCACCCTTTACTTGATACGACTTAAGTCACTTTCTAGCCCGTTTCATTTAAAAAATGTTTCGTATTTTCTTGCATCCCTCAGCACTGGCTCTATGCCCCCTCCCCATATTCCCCGGGACTGCATGCTAACGATTTTAAAATTGTAGTCAGATCCCTTAAACATTTGTCCCTACACAGTGGCATCACTTACGACCAGCTCATCCACTTTATTGCAACCCAACATAACAGGGCACATCTGACTTTCCTCGTAAAATCCTAGAGGACAGCACACACTCCCTTTCTCCCAATCGCAACTCTTGCATGTCAGCGTCTGCCATCGGATGACAACAGAAATACGTCTGCTCGCACTAGAGTATATAGATCCTCTGTAGTTCCCTACTTTCCACTTTTCTAAACAACCCGAACACCACCACCACCACCGACTTTCTTCATTCTCCTCGGTAAAAATGCCTTTTTTCCTATGGCTGCCCTTTTCAGTGCAGTGCTCATTAGTGCAGTGGTTATGTACCAGCTGAATATTCACCCTCGGGTGCATAAAGCGTATACATGACTGGAACTGACTTGAATTATGTTGTGCCAAAAAGCCACCCATTAGATGATGAAAAGCATTACTTCGGTGAATCCTTTGAGTGTATTATGAAAAAGAACTCAACACCTGTTATGCCGTTATTGGCCTCGCACTCTCTTCTTGAATATTTTACTACAATTATCTAATAAAAAAGAATTAAATGAAACAACAAAACAAGAAACTGATCCTAAATGGAGCCTCATCTCCCTTACTCGTTTCAAAGCACACGCCTGACCTAAATCCTGACTAGTAACCGTGTTGTGTCGATTGGTAATTGAATTACAAATTATTCTTCTAGTTTTAGTGAACCGGTGCTCACTAAGGTTGCAGCTTTCGGTTATCTTTTCAGATTTTAGGTTCCATATTACTTAACCAACTTTCCACTGATCAGTTCCTGAAAAAACCCGGTTTGTCTAGTGGGTTAATGGATTCGCACAATTTATCAATTCAGTTTTTGAATGTCTGAAGGAAACTGCACATCCTGTTCAACTGCAATTTCTCACGTGACTTGCTTCCTTGTTACTCTATAGGTTACGTTGTTGTTGGTGCTCATTACGATTCTTTCATTCTCGGTTTCTGAGTGTCGTTCGGGTTTGTAAATTTATTTTCCATCCTTTCTTTCTTCTCTTTTCACTTCACAACATCCACACAACGTGTTCTCAAAGTGGAAGCGGATAAACTGCACGACTGCTGTTTTCATGATGTTTGAAAAAGGGAATTTTCGTCTATGCAAGCTCCTAACGATTCAAACGAGATTAAGGTGATAACATAATGTCTTTGTGTTGACTTTTCGTTCCATTTAAAGCTGTTGCTGTGAGTAGTTCATTACTACTTCAGACTGTAATGAATTAGCTCACAAACCTTCATTGTTTTGAATGATTTCTTCTCAAAAAACTCACTATTTACACCAGTAGCCCAGATCCTATAGATCATAGACAATGTACTTGCTTTTTCTCACCCAAAAGTCCGACTCCCTGAGCCAGAATTGAACCGGGGACCTTACTCCCATCAAACTGATGGTCTATCAAGTGAACTATCGCGTGACGGCCAATCAGATGCGCTCAGCCGTGTACTGTTCGTCCCATTGCAAAATAGCCGACCAGGCTAGTCATGTGAATAAAGCCAGAACAGTATCTGTGTATCGTTGGAACCGTGGTTATCACATCATTGAATCTCCACTTGTGTTACTAGCATCCGATTGTTTGTACCACGATAGCTGAACTGGTACAGCATCTGTCCGGTGTTATATTCCCGTTTCAGTAGTAGAACACGCAATGTTGGCACTGCGTTTAAATGTACGGAAGTAAACACAAAACCCGGCCGTTGCCGGCGAGTAAGCCGCAAGGTAGCAATTAAGTTAGCATACAGAGCCAAACTACATATGCTGTTATGCGCAAAAGAGTAAGGCCAATCAGTACATAGCAAAATCGATAAGTCAATACTGCTGGCTCTTAAGTATGGTTAAAGATCGAGGCAAAGCAGGCGTACGTCCATTCATGAGGGGAATATTGATCGGTTTTCCGAGCACTGCCCGTCAGCTTAACCAGACACAACAGCCGGTAAGCGGAATTTCAGTTCCCTTTCATCATACAGATCAGAAGAATCTTAGTTTTCTTTCGACCCAGATCGTCTGTGACCAGGAACTTTACTACATTCTACTATTCTAAATTTAAAGCTTGCAATACAAATATTCAACTTTCCCGGAAATCTACCCATTGATATGTTGGGTGGTGTATGACCAGAGCTCGAGTCAAGGAAAGAAGATTGAATTATGCTTGGTAAAACAGTTCAAATCACCTGACTTTTCTCATCAAAATAAAAGCATGACGTCTGAGCTGACTTTAAATAGACACAAACCTAGGTTACATGAACTTTCGTGACATACAGAAGGTTATGAAACAGCCCTGCTATCCCAGGCCTAAGGGGCATTTCAGCTCCGAAGATCTGACAGTTAGTTCCGCTTAAACTCTGACTTATCCCAAACTCCCTCAGATCTATCTTGACTCTTGTGAACTAATTCATGCTATAATTGGCTTGGTCCCTCGAGTTTTTGTAGAAAGTTAACTGCAGCAAGCCTAGTGGATTAGACTTGCAATTTCTCGTGTTACCATAACTCTGATCACCTGAATTCTCATCGGTTTTGACAAACACCTCTGAATGTTGTATGGATTCTGTTTTGGTTCCCCAATGTTGGAGACTAGTACAGATTACATTGGTGCCCAGAAAAGTATCGTATGTTAGTTCGAGTATCTACTCTACTGAGAATATTTGGTAAACGCCCACCTCATTCGCATGATTCCTCAAGTTCGCTTTCCCAAACCACTTGGGTTTGCCCACCGACCATCGTTGTCAACTCTTGATACCATTACCTACGTTGCTGACCCTATTACCATTGCTTCAGACCGAGGTGGCCACACTGACCATGCTAATGCATTCAGTTCTCTTCCTTGTGGTTCTTTTCAAAGCATCCTTTAGCATAACAAGATTGGCTGTCACACGTGAAAACCATAGAGCTGTTTTTCGAGTCACACAATTAGATTTATGGTAACAGAATTAGAGTTTCGGGAGTGTCATTCTAAAACCATTCTGCTTCTCACTTCTCATTAGCTACAAATACTCCAGTGTTGTTGTGCTTGGAATCCCCTTTAAATACAATTTTGAATAATCTTTGCTAAAGCTTGAACCAAGACTATAACTGGTCCTCTTTCCTCATTCTTTCCATCAACGTCGTACATTGATGCGCTCTTCAGTTCTTCATAAAATTTAAGCTTCCCACTTGGTTTCGGTGACATCCAACACCTTTATCCATTGATCTTCAATGGTTAACTCAAAGTTGCTTTGATCCAAAGATTTCTCGAGCTATGCATATTGAAACGGTGACTAATAAATTCCGAAAATCTTGTTTTTTCCGTTTAGCTTAATAAAAACTCGGAGTTCCCCAAAATGATGTACTTCACCTTTTAACCTCTTGTTTTCTCATTCATTGACTTTACCGATCCTTCGAAATCTTCTTTGGTTTAAAGAAGAAATCAATCTTATCATCGAATCTCGGAAAAAGCTTGCTCCTTGCAGCAACACCATCACCTTGTACACTTTATCACCAGTATGCATTCTGATGCATGTGAAAATTTCACTCACCGTGTAATATCTGCGCTAATAGCTCCCTTTAACTCATGTTTATCAGAGCCGTCTCACTCTTCCATTAGTTAAAAATACAGAACCCTCACTTTCGGCTTATCCACGTACAGAAACGACCTCTTTCCTCAACTCGTTCGACTTCTTGGGGATTACAACCAAGTTACTGATGATTGCAATGTTCATTTCCTACGTAGGTCAAAAGATCAGCATCAAATTCGTGTGATAAATGGCTGGTAGTGAGAGTTGTTTTGCAATTTCTATTTTCCGATGTTGACGTCTGAAAACGACAACTAGGGTCAGTTAGTTACATCCAAAAGACGTTAGCTACTTAAAGGTGACCATTATTATTATTATTGATATTATTATTATCAACATCATAATCTTCATAGTCTGACTCGGTTACATTTTTACCCAAATAAAATTTTGGGAAGCCCAGTGACATCAGCCTTGTGTCTTTGGTCCACAGAACATCTTTATTGCTCTTCTGGTACAGAACACTATGAGCTTATAATCTTAGCTACTTACAAACCTGTATTGGTAATGAGTCTTGGTAAACAGTTACATCGCAGTGCCAGTAGAGTGGAAAATACCACTCGAACCTGAGACCAGAAGTGGAGCGCTAAGTTTAAAATGAGGCCGAACAGATAAAACATTAGAACAGATATAATCATGCAAACGGGTCCCCCTTTTATTCGCATTATTTTGACCTCCTACAGCTTGATTCCATTACACTCGAAAATCAGTAAGATAGGTAGAATAACCCTGATTGTAAATATGAGTCTGAAAATATGATTTCAGTATCCCCAAAAACGAGGTTTTTAAAAGGTTAGGTTAAAATATCTGGAGTACACACGTGTATGTGTAATTTGACCGATTATCTTTCTTGGCTGATGAGAAAAGACAATTCTAACTAGTTCTAGCTCTATCTTAAATGTCCTGAGTATGTTCGTTAGGGATTCAAAAACCTGTGCTTAACAATAACTTTTGTCCGTATATATGTAAAAATATCGCAATGACTAGGCTATGATCTATCCGGTCTGTTCAAAACCGTACTCGTTCTGTCATCGAGATACACCTAATGTTTTTCGGCAATAAAATAATAGTCGAATCTCAAAATAACGCCCTAAAGTTCGTTGTCCCCATGAAAAGCTCCTTTTTCAAGTTAATAACATGTAAACTTTGAATAATAAAGTGGCAGTATTATCACGAATTTCATTGAACACGACTTGATATAGTTTCAGTGGTTTCTCTGGGCTGCTGACCGCTAATTTTTGTTTCATTTATTAGGCAAAATGAACTCAGTTTTGAAGGAGTAACCTTTGCGGAACTTCGTTTCTGCATTCTTTGTCATGATCCTGAATGGTAGATTTCTCAAAAAAATTCACAACGTAAGTTGGTTTGACCATTGCTTGTTTTTATAGTTTTGAAATGAAAATAAAGTGGATCACAGACATTGGTCTAATGTCAAAACACCCCTCCAGCAGATAATTAAGGGGAATAGACGATTTCGAGTGTATTCGGAATTAATCAACCCTTGGATATGAAGATATGCGTAAGAGAATTGCCTATATAGTAAGCTTCCGTTTGATGCTCCAATCATGCTTTTCAAGTAGATTTTATCCAGTTAAAGAACTTGTTACTTCCAAGTGGGGCTTTCCTTCCACAAGAAAGCATGATGTTGTGTATTCGAGCATTTTCAAAGTTGATGCCCGACAGTGTGTGCTTTTTGCCATCAAAGCTTGTTAGAGTAGCAGGAAAATCTGATTCGGGGTATCTAAAAGACTTCAGTGAATGGGACATAAGGCACGGATTTCCCGATTATTTACGGATGGGAACAACAGAGTGGTGTTCTCGATAAAGCCGGACCTCGATCGATAGTAGAGTTAGGACTAGGGGGTCTGAGGTACCAGATTCTCAGTAGAGCGTCTTCGATCAAAGTGGGTATGCAAAGTGGCTATTCGCTGGCGTCTTGATCAGTATAAATCCTGATAACTACAGCTTAACTTGGTTCTCCTCTCCATGTTTTAGGAAAGTGAATGTCATCAATATTATCTCTGATCCACACTTGTATGTGGGATACCATAAGTTATGCCGTCTTCTATTCGCTTTAAGGAATTACCTACATCAAGTGGTTGACTATTTTTACTCGTGCAAAATACATTCTAGTTTTTGCTCATTTTTGCAGTTTACATTTGTTGTTATAATCCTTTGGTTCTCATACTGCATTGTAACATGTCCGCTACACCGACTGTTTTGAGGTTTAGTAGACACCAACTGGCATTTTGTGGATATTCGGTGGAAAGGACCATCACACAGACAACACACAAGGTTATTTTTATTTTGTTTTTGTGCGCACTGGTTTCAAAGTCCTTGTGCCAGTCACGTGACCAGTTGTTTACTTCCCACAACGAACACCCTATCACTGTCAAAAACGGATGAAAATATCCATCACCCACTTAATTCATTATATACCTCCCTGTGCTAAATTACGAGCAGAATACATGATGTTACCTGTAGTATAATAATTCTCATAAAAAACGACCGAACTATTCCAGATTTGAACACGATTTTATGGTTGAAAAAAGGTGAGCATAAAGAGCTATCAAATCAGGTGCTAAATGCTCGTGAGATTAGCTGGATTCACTGATTGTGAATATAAACTCTGTGTTCCTCCCAACAATGACTAAGTAGGATGTTTTTATTTACTGGATGTTTAGGAAGAATTTTTGAACCATAACCTTTTACTCAACTTCACCTTCATCAGAGATCTTCTAAATATTACGATCTAGATCCATGTTCATGGTTCTGTTAACATTGCTGATCTCCGTCAAATCTACCAAGTCTACTTTAGATTTTGGCGAATGTAAACGGTATTTGCCGTTATGGCGAGCAGCTGTTCACGTGACTCTCAGGCATACATTGATTCAAGTAAACGTGCCCACAAGTAATGTGAACTTGTGTGCTTCGAGTGAACACCACAGGCTTACACTATGTTACGCTAGTAAGCGATCGATAGTGGCCAGTTAAAAACCGCTCAAAACTGTAATCATTCTACCAGTAATGGTGTGGAGTTTGTTGCAGAACTTCGAAGACAAGCATATAAAATTTGGATGTAGAAACGTCATTATCACGAGCCCATCTGAAGTTACCATTTGGCAACTACACAAACTCATTAAATATTTATTGGTAGTGAGCAGTAACTTTTGTATACAATATGGTTCATTACGCAATATCAACGCTCATCTAGCCACTGATAACCATGAGACACTGTACAGCTGTTTCGTCCTTGTAGGAAATCATCAGCAATTCACATCCGACAAGCCCCTTAATGGGATTCCAACCTGGAATGAATGATTGTTAGTCAGGCATCCATACGTCATACTATCCGGCTAGGCACTCAACAGTTTGCTTAACATCAGTAATACACGATACAGTACCTTCCTGTCACAGACTTCTGAACCATAACAGCCAGTTAGTTGTACAGAGATTGACTTCCATGATGGGCAACCTATCAGCATTGTCTTGATTTAATCGAAGTCGTCCCGTTAAATAGGCTGTTGATACAGCATGATGAGTAATTTCGTATCAAAAACATTCTCAACAGCTTCAGGTAGCTGAGGTTGACGCTCAAGTGGCAAACGCTTCATCCTTAGTCGAGGTGACGTTTTCAGTGCGATCTAAACCTAACCTAGCATGAACTCAACGATCGATGGAGGTCGGGTGGTTCAAACACCTCTGGGGTTCACGCTTCGTGTCCGGCTGTCACTGTGGACATTTTTTCCAAACGGTAATGCGCTGTCGCTCAGGGCACTGCCACGCCTGATATGGTGAGGCAATGTACGTTCCCCCAGTCCAATTCTCAGGGTCGTTGTTGCCGATTCCCATGACATCGTAGCAAGTCTTTGTGATAATGCAGCCTATCCTTTCCGTTTCAATCGTGAGGAAGCACGGAATGAAATAACTTAGAAAAGGAGATTATGCGTCGAAGTATTCAAGGAACTTAGGAATGCTATAGCAAAATAGTTCTTGACTTAATACGGGCACCTTCTATAAGTTAGTGATATTTTGCTCACTTGAGATGGTCTGACAGTCGTAAAAGTGCATCGAAGACAGAAGTCTCAGTTTAAAACCCCATTACTACCGGTTATCTAGCTTCCTCAAAAGCCTGTGATAGGCGCCCATCATTTTTATGAATTACTGCATCGATTTTCCATGGTACGTATAGAAGTAACGGAATTATTATTATTCTAGTAAATAAATGCTTTCCCTAACTCATCACGTGTTTACGGCCAGATTTTGCACATTTGAGCACTTGACGATTCCTCAGGACTCAGTGCCGAGGTCTGCAGACAGAACAAAAAGTCTGTTTTACAGTGAGCACACGTTCAAGCATGGCCATTGACGTAGCCCCCCAGGTCAGTGACAAGCACTCTGCGAAGGGAAAGGAAGTACAATTCCTCATTCATAACATGACTTCGATGGACATGCCAGCAGAGACACCGAATTTCTCTTTTTTTGGGGGGGGGGGAGGGGTGCACAGCCATACACCTGATTGTATAATACATAAGCAGCTGTTTTCAGTGAAGTTTGACGAATTTTCGAACTTTGATTTTCATCAATCGATATTCCTTCCTCTGCACTTTGGTTACACCGTCACTTAAAAATGAAGTAAGAATGTTCACATGTTCAAAGTTTATTATAAATCGTTTATGCGTTCGCTTTTTGTACATGTGCGTGCATTTGTATGGTTTTGGAATAGGCTGCCCGGTAGCGGTAGCAGTCGCACGATTACCATGTTATACCGATCAGATTCGGTGGTACCTCGAGAGTAAGGAGAAAATTAATTACATTCGGAAATTTTCTTATTAACCTATACTGAATTGCAATGCAACAAAAGTTTGTTTCCACGACGATTTCGATACTTCTTGACATGTAGTTTGCCAAAGAACATACTCGAGTGTTAATTTTGTGTAGCGATCAATCGAAATTAATACGCCGCTGACCTCATTGTCGTGGAAGAAGCGAAGGGAATACCTACACCCTCAGTTTAGGCCAAATCTGCCTGTGTATTAGGTTTACAAACTTCATGAAAGATGCGGATCTGCACATGTGTCACTCTCGTAACTGGATTTAACGTTGGATAGCGCAATCATGGTGAAATAAGGCACAACGTGCCGATATTTATCATTAGGCGCAACAAGGTATCCATTGACGAAACACACTGTTGATCAAAATACCATTTTCATACTTATCTACTTGACGTAAAACAAGATTATGATTCGCCGCTGGATGCATAACTAACCAGCCAAGTTATTTATAATCTCAGCTAAATCGTGGGAACACGTGATTTTGTTTTTCCCCCGCATTGATTTCCATTCCAAAATCATATTAAGACAATGTATCTTTCTACAATGGACACCTTGGTAAAATGAAACAGAAAGGCGTGGAATGTATTCTGCAGAAGACTGCAATGCCTGTCTTTCTGACTTCTATTCCATAAAGATCTGCTTTGATTTTCTCTGACATAATAAAATGCGGAGATAATTAAAGGGGACAGGAAGCATCTCTGGCAATACGAACTAATATTACGCTACTTTTGACCTGGCTCCGCTTAGACAAGTGGTACACGCAGACTACCTCGTACTCTGTGGCCTTGGATTTATGCCCTTCTCTTGACGGCCATTGTACGAATGGTCATCTGCTGGTTCGTTCTAGATTGGAAGGGAGAGACCGAGGTTTACCGGGATGAATGCAAAGCGTGTAGTCTCAGACTGCAGACTACTGCTTGTCTCAGAGCTTACAGGGACTTCTTTTGTGTTCCATCGCTTACATACCACTGTTTTGCTTATTGGGCAACGAGTGAACTTAATAGTTTTACGTATATTTGTGGCTGAAATTACTGATATCACTCGACTAGACTGCTGGTTTAAGGGTATTATGGTCAACCAGCAGTGATCGAGCTAGCCTTTGACTTTCTTATTTGCTCACGCGAGCACTATACCTGTTTACTGAGATAAAAAAGGACGGAATGTATGTGTTCTAGTGACGGTTATTTGTATCTACTGAAGACACTTGCTCAACATTTGCTTGCGTACCCTGAGCGAAAATGATGAAACTGCTTCGTTTTGTTTTTCAGGCTTTCCATCGACCTGCATAATTTAACATTCATTATCTGATCATTAATTCTATCACGACTGAAATTCATACTGCTCATTTCTACGGGATGTATAACTCAATAACTATCACTGCATTCTGTAGCATAATACTCCGCTACCTAGTAAAATATTTCTCAAAAGAAGTAACAACCAGTCAGGGGTAGCCAAATGGGAAGTGGCCAATGGCGTCGGGACGTCAACCTGAGGCCGCAAGAAGCAAGTCCTACCGTAGTAACGGCTTTACTGCTACCAGTCACATGGAAGATTGACAGAATAGAATGCTGCACAGTTTCTCAGTAAAAAGAGCGGTCTTATGTGTGATTCTGAGAATCAAATTTGATAATGAAAATTTGAAATTCTTTTGCAACTTATTTCCCAGGCGAAACATATGTTCCACTCATGACTGGAAACCAAAGAGAGCGCTGCATAGCCGCTCCATTCTTGAATTTAGTGATCATTATTTTTCGTCCAAAGTGTTAGTTATAACTGGGATATGACATCAACATACACTTTATCTGCTAGGCTGTGGGATAGTGTAGTTGTACCATAAAAGTGAACAACGTTTTTGCGTGGGATCTAGTCTTATCAACGATCACTACCTTTAGATGAAGTGCACACTTAAAGTCTGCCAAGCTTGCTTTCTCAAAAAAAAACAGAATAGTGGTGCCTAGAAAACGTCACCACCTATCTGGATCGCAAGTAATAATTGTTAGAGATTTATACGGCGTCCATGAGGGAATATCTCTGTTGTGCCCACACTGGTACGGTTAATGTAAACTTTCATTCTTTTAAATTAGCACGCCTTATTATACACGCCGACTGCGATTTTAAGCCTTTGATTGGTTCTGTGTGAAATTTTATTCGTGAAATTCATACAACACAATAAATAGGGTTTCGAAAATAACACTGGATTGATTCAGACCAGAATGAAATCAGTAGACGTGTCTTCTGCATCCAAAGAGCTGGCGAAATACTTCAAACGGTTTGTGAAGGACTAGTTGGCAAGGTGATTGTTTCGAAACCCGTGTTCTATTCACCGTTTTTCACAGACGACGTTTGAGCCGTATCTCCATGTGGCAACGTTCGTTACTTCAGCTCTCTACGGTAAACAAGAATTCGTCAACACAAAGAGTAGGAAATTACTATTTTCCAAGATTTCTCTGGAAAATATTCACGTAATTCATTAATGAATCTTATCTTATCAGCCACTCCTTGGCTTTGTGATACAAAACTCTGAACTATTGCTAGCCAAGCAACTCAAACTGGTCAATTTCATCCCTGTTGAGAAAGTGAAATCCAATTCTCGTATTTGCCTTGAAATCTAATCATTTATAGTACCTTTTTGATTGCGTATTCGCGTGATCAAAAAGTTACCCGTGATTTTGAATAAATTCACATCCAAAATGACCAGTACCGTGGAATCAAAATTTGAGAATATTTGGGAAATATCGAAGCACAATCGGTGCGAGTGCATTTCAACCTTCCCAACCCAAGTAGTTTTATGCACTTCATTCAGGCTTAGTCATTAGTGCCATTTTGTATCAGGAGTGAACCAAATGACCACCCGCGAAATATTCACACAGTAAACTATGCTTCGTTTTGTGAATGTAGGCATAGTTGTGATGAAAACAAGCAAAGAAAGCAACTCAATTTCTCTACATATTCCAGTATCTGAAAACTTGGAAACATTTTCTTGTGAACGACATCATTCCTAATTGTGTTCCCCACTGGATTTGGCAGAACTGCTGGTGCTGGTTGAAAAACGGAATAATAAGAAAAATTATCGTATTCTGGTTACGTTGACTTGGGTGATTTCACAAATTCATACTTGTTTAAAGTCAATTTCCGCTCAGGTGTTTCTCAGTAAGGCCTACGCCAAGTGGACTTGAACAAGTCCCCATCGCACTCCGCTTAGAGGTTACTTTCTCAAAAGGTCCAGTGCAGCCCATCAAATTGAATCTCCAAGGTAGTATTGATCACTTGTCCCCAAATCGGTTTGCGGTGGTCGTTTTTGTTGTTAATATAACCCCTTATTTACTGAGAATTTCCGGTGTCAGTCTTATCTGTACTTCTACAGCCCCACACTCAAACACACGAACACAACTCATCGAACTGAAGGCTGGCTGACCCCGGTGATAGCACCTTATCCAGCCTTGTACACTATTCCAGTGATTGTGAATGACCTATGAACTCTCGTTATTGGTTATGGAACGAGTTTTATTCTGTTGATATAGTTCTGTGTATAATGTCCTACTACTCAATTGCAAATAGTTCTATGTCATGACTGAAATATGTTTTGGAAAATATTTCCAAGTTGTTTTCCTACTTTCATTTCAACGTTTTTACAGGTTTAGAACCGATAGATAGTTGTTTCGATGATTGTGATCTAATTCCACTCACACACCGATCAGTAATTCGCATAGATTACTTTCGAGGCAGTTTTAATTTGACTAATCGATATCACCTCCATTTCTGATAAGTTAGAGACTGGAGTTGAATGTAGACTTTCTGTTCGGTACAGAGAATTGGAAAAAGTGAAAACAGACCCCATTCTGAATCTTGAAAATGACTTCCTTTGTTGGTTTCATCTAAAACACGGTTTTCCATGATAGAATACTGCTCGAAACGGTAGCAGGAAGTTTCGTCGATTGCATAATTCGCATATACAGCTCACCACAGTAACGCATGTGGATAGGGTGTGTAATTCACGCATGTTGTTAGCAAATTTTTCACTACCGAATTCTCAGTGGGTTTGAGTGTTTTGTCCGGACTTCACTGAGACCTTTTTAGCAGTACCTGATCGTTGAACATTGTATTAAGACCACCTAACCTTCATCACCCATCGAGATGGCATCATCATAACCGGTGCACTGATGCTGACATGTTTAAGATCCAGACTGGAGTCAAATGCTATCTCTGCCTCTTGGGAACCCGTAACGGTGGTGCGTACTCCTAAACATTCTACCACCAACATTTTATAAAGTGGTTTCGCCCAAGTGTCATTACTTCGTCTGCACTCAGCTTGACCGAGCTAGCCCATTGATATTTTTTTTGTTCCTAAATACATGTATCAGTTTGCGTACAAACTCAACAGATGCACACTGGAGGCAGTTGCTTCAGTTTGGTAATTTATTTCAAACAGCTTGAATGGTCTTTTGAAATCAGTTTGCTATGTCTTCCTTAACTATTCCTCTGTCTTTGATCCGGTTCCCCGTTCTCTACTTCTTCAAAAGCCGAAGTCTTCTTGCTGTTCCAATTCATTACTTTCACGGTCAAAAGAATACTTTTTCGATAAAGTCCATTTTGCCGAATTTTGTACGAATTTATCCAGCCCATTACTGGAAAACTCTGGTGTTCCTTAAGGTGCAATCTTTTCCCTTATCATATCATCACGTATATTAGCAACTTGTCCTTAGCACCACCTGTCCGACTTTCAAATACTCCAATGGTGTGACACTCTATCACTCTATCTTCAGTCACAAAGGCCTTACGCCTTTTTCTGATTTCTTGTGCAAGAACCAGACCTTTTCGTGCTAGACTATCCAATATCTCAACACTTCCAAGTGTTTTATATGTAACTTCTCCCTCTGTCATTCCTCTAACACCGAAGAGGAATTTGTCATCAACTCTCTCCCCTTTACGAAACAGACTCAGGCAAATATTTAGGCTTCATAATCAGCACGCATTTACGGTGTGCTGAAGAAACCACGCACATTGTTTTCTCACATTCGAAATCTGAGACAGTTCGGTGTCCGTAAGCTGCTCTTTTTTCTCTTGTCTATCAGTTTGTGCTCCCAATCTCATTCTACTGCCTTCCTGTAATACTTCCCGGCCAAATAAGAATGACTTTAGATTACACTGCACGTCGTCTGTTATCAGCCGTGTTTTTTAATTCCTATAGACTCCCTTATCTCCAGAGTGTGCCACTAACACACTACAGTCTGTGAAAATTCGCCGTGAATAAACTTGCGTACCCTATACATCTCTGTACCTTGACATTCTTCTGCACAATCCATATTTTGACTTATTGCATTCCGCACAGCTAATTATCGCAACTCTACCATGCGTAGTTAAAAGTCTTTCGGTTGATAAAACAAGAGTAGATAAAAAACTTCCCATGAGCCTCGATGACTGAACTGCGTTTTCCCGCATTATATTTTCTGCTGATTCTAAAATGGTGACCACAAGATTCTCCCTTTTTTAGCTGAAATATGAGCACCTCAATGAAATACAAATGCAATACAATACAATACAATACAAATTTCATCGACCACGAACCCATTATTGTTGTTAATATGACTACTACTACTAATACTACTACTACTACTAATACTACGGCTACTACGAAATCCTTAGATAGTTTGCCTAATGAATCGGGTCGTTCGTAGTGTTTTTGTTTACCAGGAGGTAAGTTTCGAACACTTGGTGCAAGTTCTACTGCAGACTCGGAATCTGACTGTTTACTAGGTCATTCACTTCCTATTGTCCTTCAAAAACTGGTTTATGGGGTTTGTCACTGCGCTGATCCAGATCTGTTCGCATTAAAACGTGCATTTCCGGTGTTCTGTTCGGAGAGGAGATTGGGCCGTAACATTTGATGGCATATTGTCTGAAAAACTAGGTTGTTGTTCCTGCTCCGCTTCCCTTACCTATTCTGTTTGATTTAAGTTCTGGTTGCTGGGAAGTTGAAAAAATAAACCTTTGACTCGTCTTATCTTTTGGCGGTCCGGAATTGATTAAAATATTTCACGACATAGAGTCAGAGTGATTAGTAAATACTTAAGACGCATTCGCAACCATCGAAGTGCACGCCCTGGCCTGTTTCGTGTGAGGTATGAGAGAGAATGAACGCCGAATATTGTGGCCTAATTATAAATAAGTACTGAGCCCTTGTAAATATTGATTGATATTCTGGTTGGCCAGAAAGATATTTCACTACCCTTACTGACTCGGATTTCATGATCAATGTTCTGCGTAAATTGTGGAGTCACTAAGGCATGCCACAAGCTTTGGCTGCTGACGACGGCAGTCATCTTAGGGCTCAAAAGAAGACCAAGTAGGTCTTGGTAGCAGACATTGTTTCATGGCACCAAGAAGTCGGCGATTTGATGGATCAGCAGAGAAAGTCGATCGTATGCTCAAGAGAGTAATCAGATAGATCAATTCGTCCACATTTCAAGAACTCGAAAGACGATTGGACAATTTCTTACTTCAGTACTGGAATTCTGTCCTTGGAGCCAAACATTCAAATCTCAGATGATACTGTTGGATTTGAGATGCCTTGAAAAGACTAGGGTTTGAAGTCAATGAGTCCACGATTTACAGTCAGTAGCTGGAATAGATATAAGTTCAACTCGGCACGAGGATAGTAAGAAAGTTTGATATGGATTATGACTCATTCCACTGCCGGTATATTGAACAGATTCGTTACAATATTCCAGAACTTGCAGCTGGCAAGGACAAAAGAAATAGATTTTATTCCAACAGGGATGTGATGCCTCATGATATTTCATTGTGCAGGTATTCAGAACACCGGGCCAGTCCACCACATCAATATTAGAGGCATCTGCAAATTTATCCAAGCTATGACTGGTTTGTTGACCGTACAAATACTACTTTTGCACTACATGACTGTGATAATTGCTGATGCCTTTCCTTTCTGTTGTTTTATTACATCCTCGAGAGCTTATACATAACGACTACACAGAGTACGATTTTGAATTACTTTCCAGTTCAGCCAGTGTTCTCATTCCCTCAGTGTACTCAGCTCGGGTCGGAGCTTTTACTGCGACCATCGAGACAGCTCTAGTTTTTCAGTGCAAGTACTGTCTACTATATGACTCACTGCATTCTAAATAATTGACCTAGAGTTGTAAAAATAAATAATTCTACTCGGTAGTTCAAACTCCGTTGTACTCGTACTCTCTTTCGATTCGGGACTAACATTTTTATTGATTTCGGGAGGGGGGGATTTCACTAGAACCCGAAACCCTACTTTTTTCTCACATTTCTTTGATGGATGGTCGATGATCCAATAGATTGCTTCTTATTTTCGCACGCTCTTTGTGCGACAAATCTGTGCCAAGTTATTTATAATACATAAACATGCTTCACAAAATTCCCCAAATCCTCAATTTTCTTTCCACTGATAGTTGCAAACTACCTGCAATCCGTAATGGGAGCTAAAACTGCGTGTACAAGAACGAGATCTGCGTGTTGTGTGTTCAAAAATAACGGGGACATCTTTACGTTGTCGAGAATCTCAAAATACTACCCAAATGCATGTTAGTAGACAAAATGTGTAAAATTCAGAAAGTTGGAAATGAAATCAGGGGCATTCTCGCACTCTATTCACCAACAAAGTTGGCCATTATGGCGAAGCGAAGCGGCGGATCCACCCGACACGTTGCGAGCTCGAAGGCTGTACGTTTCCCACTGAGGGTACATGAAGACTGCATGAGCACACAACCATAAGTGATTTGTTTTTTAGAAGCATATGGGCTTCTAATCGGGGTCAAATGTGAACAAATCAGTGATCCAAATGAGTTTTCTTCATGGAAGATATCTGATTTTGCTCTGATTTCAACTTCAGTGTAAAAATGTCCGTTCAATACACTTTTAGTCCATAAAATATCACGGATAACGGATTACTAGCGATATCCATCACTCTAATGTTTTATAAAATTCAGCATTTCGATGCCTATGGTGCACGTCTTTCTCCTTAAAGATATCTGGACGAGTTTTCTGCATCACGATTCATCTAGCATAGGAATTGTTGACTCCCGTCCGACTGAACACGTTTACAGAAATACCCCATTGAAAACTGTTTTAGCTTAAGCCAAAAGAAATCTAATGTTTACTTCATATTCTGAGCCCGTCGGCCTGTATTCAAGACTATAGCGATTAGTTCAGTTCAGTACCAAGGGAAAAACGACAAATATTTAAGTGGATGTGCTAACCCACTGTCCGCTTGAAAGTGTGGGATGGTCCTTATATGGTGAGGGAATAATTTTGTGGAGCTCACGCATCATTCGCGACGAGCCTACAAGGGGGACCACATTCAGTGTGCATTTTACCTCACTAAAACCTGTATACAACACTGGAATCGCTTCCCAGCTCTAGGCCATGGAAATAGTGCCAAAGTCACGGCAGAATTAGAAGAACCCCATCTTGGTGGTTTAGCCAGACATCAGGGCTGAGCTTGGTTAAGTATGGTGCGTAACCTGAAGGACAGTCCATCTGTGGTGGCGACAAAATTGTTCGAACTAGTAGTTTTATCACTACATCTGCGTGTTTGTGGGGCGGTTCTCTCTCCTGTATCACTGAATTGTCATCCGCCTTGGTAGGCCAACTCCCGAACAACAGTCGAGGCTATAACCAGTAGGACCTGTTGTCTCGTCTTCAGTATTCGGTAAATCGGGTGCCACATTATAGGCTGTCGCCTTCAACGGACCTTTTATTTTGCAGTAGTCCGAACGGAGACCCATTAGAAGGCACGTTCTGAGGCCACTAGTTGAATTTTTTAATAAACATGTTCAATACAGGCTTTCGGTGCCAACATATTCATAACAGGCGACCTCAAGGATGGCTGTTAATTTGGCGCCAGACCAAAGACAAAAGTGCGGTGATGTTTATCGGACTCTGTAGATATCTCTGTGAAATTTATTTCAAAAATAATAGCGCCATCCATCGGTGACAAACCATACATTTTTTGTGAAATCCCAATCGAATATCCCTGGAGGCTAATAACCTTGGAGAATTTAACGGAAGACTTGAATCTCTACTATCGAATTGGTGGAGAAATGAATTTTTCCCAAAGCCACCCTTGAAAGGTTTGACCGCAGTAGTTTTCTCGTGGGTTTAGTTCAAGCAGCTGCTCTTGGCGTCGTTATTAGTCCACTCTTCTTTGTTGATAAAGGCATGGCTTGCTGTCGGTTCGGGCTTTGGCTGCCATCCGGAATACATCTAGAGAAACCCCAAATGGCATTTGATGTCCTCCTTCAGTTTTACTGCCCTCCGGCGCCCACCTATTTTGTCTTCATGCCTTTAAATGAATAGTTACCTATCCGTGGTGCAAAGGCAGACACTCATCGTGTTGGTCCCCTCAGGCAATAGTGGCCTGCGTAAACCGTGCTTACTTTTGGAAATCATTCCCTTTAGGGGACCATGGTTTGGAACGCTGCTGGAAGAAGTGCCGCATGTATTACGCTTTTTTCCCCTTCGTGAAAGCTTTTGATGGCTACCAGCCTTCAGAAGTAGCTAGACTGGGGGTGGTTTATAGGCTTACACGATTTTCACCCTAGTTTCCCAAGTTCTCTCACGTGTGAACTTCTGGGTGCCTGCTGAAACAGTCGAGGAACCACCGGCCTGCATTTTGGACAGCAAAAGGTGAGGTGGCAAACGTATGCCCCGAATACTGTGATGTTAGTATAATTGAGCCAAATAAGTGGACATGATCTTGGGCACCTTTCGCTGAGGGGAAACACAGGGAAGTCCGAGCATACGGAAGTTGCTTGAAGGACACCCGTGGTTGTTAGCCTGGTGGCTGGCGACAGCCGTGGGATGTCTGGCCATTTGCTGAATGCATCCACTGGAACCAGACAACGAGTCCGCCCGTTATCGATTTCTAAGTTCAGATGCACACGAGATTAACGGTGTTGAGGAGTTTGTCACGGTCACGTATGTTCCTCGCCGCACAGTTTGGAGGCATGCTGGCAACTGAAACACTGACAAACAGTGGCTTCTTTGTGGTTGTCCATACCGGGCCGGCAGTCAAAGCCGTAGGCGATGAACTTCAACCGGGCGACACCTAGGCCTCCAGTGTGAACTGATTTAAGACGTCTTTTTTGATGGTTTTCGAATAGAGACTTGCTAGAGGTACGAGGAGCAGATATCCGTCAATGACGGTGAGTGGTTTTGGAAATTCTCGAGTTTCAGTTCGTCAGTGCAGCGAAGGGGTGACCAAGATGACCGCGTGAGCTTGACGTCGTTACCCATTTCTCTGTCACTGAAGGTGATGGAATAGATGCCAGTGATCGGCGGAGCGCAGAACTTGCCGGTGCTTTGCTGGGAGAAGCTATCTTCGAGGGTAAAGTGTGCAATCACAACTTCCCTGCCTTCCAGTTGAAGCCCCGAAGTAGGGCGGGAAGACCCATCAGCTTAGCTGAGTTCGTCGGTCAACTGTATTGGAAGCCAACGACAAAACCCAGAGGTTAACCAGTTGACTAACCGAGCGGTCGATTAGACAAGTGACCGGAAAAGATTTGTGGCGTATAGAAATAGGAGGCGCTTTAATGTATATTATAAGGAGGAAGGAATCCTGTTTAAACAGAAGTAAATTGAAATAGTTGGCTGCAAAACGGATGGCCAAGGCTTCTCTCTGACTGTCAGTAATTCCTTCCTCTCATTTAGGTGGTCGGGAAGCACGCGCGATGGGCAAAGTAGCAATCAGTGAGATGAATACAGCCACCTAAATATTGGATGAATCGTCGCCTACTACGCTGAGTCTTCGTCGATCACAGGAGAAAGGCAGAACTTCGAAGGAAAGCACAGAACCAAATTACCCAGAAGGCCTCGGGCTTGGGCTAGGCCAACAATACAAAATGTCGTCGAGGTATAAGAATGATCACCTCCGCATGAAATTCAAACTCAGTCGGAAAAAATCCACTATATTAGAGGATGAAAAATGACAGAGACAGCATCCAAAAGAGCATGCTGAAATAGGCATCATTTCCATGCCTTGGATGTTCTTGGGATCAGGTTGGCGACCTTGGGGGTCAGGCACAAACCCCAGGTATGTGGTGGTTGTGGGAAAAAGCGGCACTTGCCAGCTTTCAACCGAAAACAGCTATCTTGGATGCCCTGACCAGGCTGTCCTTCAGTTCGGTTGCAGAACTGCACACTGCCATGATTTCTTTTAGGTATGTGGCTGTGCCTGTTAAACTGGATACCAAGACATCCATTATTCGCTGCAGAACGATGAAAGAGGATTTTACACGGGCTAGAACACGCGTGAACTCATGGGAGCCGCGGTTTGCGTTGATGGTCACGGGTTCACGACAGTCGGGACCAACTTGATCTGGAGATACGCTCTCGCGACGAGGAGCTTTCCGAAAGAAGCATCGCGACTTGGAAGCTGGAGAAGGAATTATGGGATTGCGGTGAGTAGTTTTGTAAGTCTTAACTTCACCGAGGCCAGTGAAGTTGGGTAAAAGCGGCTACAGCAGAAGCCTTCGTAAAAATTGGAGCCACACATATGGAGTGTAACACGGGCATCAGTATAAAAATATCTACGAAGCACTTTAGAATACTTGGGGCAATGTTGTCGGGATTGCGTACCCACGTCTTTGGCTATTAGTACTGTGGTAGACTCTAGTACTTTCGAGTCGAAAAGGCCAAAACTGGTGGATTCAAAAAAATGCTTCTCGCAAGCAGTCTACCATTCAGGTCAGCAGAAAACGGGTTGCCCATTTGGGAGGGATTCCGTTTGATGGACTGACCGACGCACAAGTTGACTACTGATCGGGTGCCCGTTGAGTATTTGACCGAGGGATTAGAAACCCCAAGAAAAAACATGCTGCTCAGACCAACTCTATACATATATTATGTGGTTCGCTGAGTGGAGAGGCTGAGGGACCAGTCTCTGTCATTTTTATAAACTGAATCAATACTGGCTTTGATTCTAAGCTAAAAAGCATGAATGACCCTGAGTCTCCAGATGTAACTGATGGCCACGAGACCGTCTTCTGAGAAGATCACATTCTGCCGGGTGATTGTTCAGACAAGGACCCGACTCCATGTGTGTGGATCCAATTTTTACGAAGGCTTCTGCTGTAGCCGCTTTTACCCAACTTCACTGGCCTCGGTGAAGTTAAGACTTACAAAACTACTCACCGCAATCCCATAATTCCTTCTCCAGCTTCCAAGTCGCGATGCTTCTTTCGGAAAGCTCCTCGTCGCGAGAGCGTATCTCCAGATCAAGTTGGTCCCGACTGTCGTGAACCCGTGACCATCAACGCAAACCGCGGCTCCCATGAGTTCACGCGTGTTCTAGCCCGTGTAAAATCCTCTTTCATCGTTCTGCAGCGAATAATGGATGTCTTGGTATCCAGTTTAACAGGCACAGCCACATACCTAAAAGAAATCATGGCAGTGTGCAGTTCTGCAACCGAACTGAAGGACAGCCTGGTCAGGGCATCCAAGATAGCTGTTTTCGGTTGAAAGCTGGCAAGTGCCGCTTTTTCCCACAACCACCACATACCTGGGGTTTGTGCCTGACCCCCAAGGTCGCCAACCTGATCCCAAGAACATCCAAGCCATCAAACAAACGTTTTTTCTGCCACCTATCACCGTCTAATTTTTTGATTCATGTGAAGCGGTCCAAGTTTTTCCTGGCTTCGGTCCTTTGGTCAGCGCACTTCGAAAACCCCCGTGATCTCTGAAACCCCACATCGCTGCACTTGGCTCTATATTCAGCGGTTTTAAAAGCTCACACCAATAATTTCGTCACTTGTCGATGTTTTGGTCCTGGAATGCCCGGTACACTCTAATGTTTTAGCTAGGCTGCACGGTTTGGCCTTCCCATATCTTTCGCGCCTAATCTGGCCAATGTCGCTTTCCAACTTGCGTGATTCTCAGGTAATTTTCTCAGTGGCATATTCAAAAGTGCTTTCAGGTCCTCCAGGGCTAATTCGTTCTCTTTCTTGGCCGACACATGTGCGGTCCAGCGGATAGGCAGCAAAACGACAAATTCCGGTCTTTGTAGGTCATACAGATCTGAGCAACAAATCGGGTGATTTATGTCGATGTATCTAACCATAGGTGCCATCGATTCATTCATATTTCACTGTGAAAAAGTGCCCAAGGCACTCATATAATTTGGTTTCCGCCCTAGTCCGTGTTGGGCTTCGGCATGGCACATCCCCCTGTAGCTGCTCTGGAACATTCGTAAACAGAAGCATGACACGCAATATCCGGGCTTATATCGAAAGCCAATAATTAGATCTCCCGGAGATCCTCGACTGTTTTACTTCTCGGCATTTGTTCTTCAACTGGTTTGTGACCTAATGATCTAAACTTTGCTTCCTGACCTGCGGCCATTTCATCAAACCCCTTGGTAGACTGTCTCTCGCTGGTTTGTGCACGAACGGCATTTAAGTGCTACCCACCTAACCCAAGCTCAATTTCTAGTTCATAAATTCTAACTGTAAACATTCATTTCCTCTGGGTTTCAAGCTCCCAGAGGGAGCAGATTAAACGGCAGTGGCAGGGCCAGTAAACGGTATAGCACTTGGAGGATCAGAAATCGAAACCAGTCCCACAGGTTAGTTCGTTCACTTTATGTCCATATTTTTCCCTTCTTTCCCCGGAACTTCTGGTTAAACTTCATGTCCAGATATTAGGCTGGAAACTGCAGACTACCACTCTGGGTCTGATCAATGCACGACCAAAGGAACGGACAGAAAAACTCTGTGAATTTGGTTCTAAATTTCACAGCAGTCGATCAACCTAGTAATAACACAAAATATGGGCTTCTCTCAATAACGAGGCCAAAAGCTTTGGCAAACGAGGGCCACTTTTGATAATTCGGAAGACCAGTGGCAATCTCGACGGCAAATTTCAAGGTTAGGTTCAAAAATATCGTGGATGAGAAATCGGCGTGCAGACTGTAGTGTCAATTGCAATGATAACGATGGTTTGCTTCGGGGAAATCCGAGGCATTCTAGATTACATGGTTATGTGGTACAGGAGATGATATGATGGGATGCTTTGGGTTATTAGCAAAATATATGAATAAAAAAGTAAGCGGATGCTTACGTAAGGGCAAAATTGAATCCTTCGCATAACTAAACGCCAAAGTCTGTTGGTCAAGTACATTAGAAAACAGCGGAGTCGGCAGGATAGACTGGGTGCGCAAAGAGGAAGGGCAGAAACGATGAGAGTGACCAAGGAATCAGTTAACGTCGATGCATTTATTCAAAAAACAGGTGGTATTGGCAAAAGCAAAAAATGCAATAAAGTTCTGAATGGTGTCTGAAACTGATGATGCCAATGATGACGATGATGACGATGATGTTGCTTAAAATGATGTTGATGTCCATGATGACAGACATGAAAATAAACGAAGGAGGTCATTGTCCAGAAAAATCTAGGAAGGGTCTTCGTATATAGCATAACTGTCAAAAGGAACAGTGTGCAGTTAATTCATGGGGAGGTTAGTGATCCGGAGTATGAACAATCAGTTTCCAGCGGAACTTTGGGGAAGATGCATTACGGTAGCTGGCTTAAAAGCCTAGTAGCGAAAACTTGTGCTATGAATTGACGGTGGCTGGCAACGCACGTGGGTGAGAACCAAGTTGTTTTGTTCAGGTTATCCACGGCTTATATCAGAGATCTGACTCAATCATAGAGCCTCCAAGCCAGCCTCCTCGAGGTGACATCGTCAGTGCATGCACTGACGATGTCACCTCGACTGGTGATGAAACGTTTGCGATCTAAACGCCAAGCTCAGCGATCAGAACATCATGGCATTCGTGAACCTTGACTAGCTGATTTTTTATGATGAACAGTCGCAGAAATAGTAAAGATGAAAATGGGAAGGAAGGCAGAGTGGTGGACCGGAGGTATACCAAACATGAGACAAAAACGGTAGTGTAAGATAAGTGTGGATATTTATGAACCTGATGAAATCTACGCCCCTGGATGGTACTCCCGAAGAACAGTCATTAGCTCGGAGGCGAGCTGAATTATAGATGGGAGCTCAGGATAAAGAAGAGTGCGGCTTTAAAGAATGTGACTGGGCGCCTTGAACCGTGAAGGGGTCAAGAGTTATCGGGAGTAAATTTTAGGCCGAATTTCGTCAGGGAGGCGAAAATTACCGGTCAACATTCAGCGCTTGTAGTAAACTACCTTAGGATCCGCTTCACGCAGTGAATTATCACGACCAAATACTATAACTTTCAGCAAGTGTTGCGCAGAGGGTGATTCAAGAGTTTCGGACTTTATTGTCTTTATGTTTTTGTCGTAATCAGATTTTCAGCTCTCACAGGAGACGGAACTGCCTTCGGAAGGTGACTACAGCTTTTATGCTCCATCCGAAACATGGACTTCATGGGAATTGCCGCGGCGAAAATAAGTCAATCACCTCAGTCATTCAGTAGCGATACTGCTGCCCGGAAACTTGGGTCGAGTGTGACAAAGCAAGTGAGTTTGGAGGACAAAATTGTTAGGTGATCTTCCTCTCTTTTTAATTGGTCTGCTTAATTTTCGTGATAATGTCACCTCATCTGTCGTCTGACCAGCACAAGGAAACAGTGGCAGCTGGAAAAGCCCACAGAAGAGCCGCTGAAACATTCGCCAATACTCGCGAATCCAGGGCCATCATTGCGTCTTCAATTAAAAAAACAGAGGCAGGTAAAGTCCATCAAAGCCTGTTACTGTTCGACGGGGTCCACTTTCACCGAAGCACCGGCCAGCACACGGATGAAGCACCACACACAGGGTGCGAGAAACATAGTTTGGGCAACAGGCTTGTTGTATGTGGTGGGTTTGGTAAAAAACATTTAGCTGGGTAAGGCCGGGAGACCGAGGTGTGTGAGCTTCCGTATCTCGGGGCTTAGAACTAATTATGAGATAGAGGGCTGTGCAGCTTGATTCAAGAGAACATTTGGTGATGAAGAACTAAGATTGTATTTCAGTCCTGGATCTCTTGGATGAAACCATTACGTCTCCTTGTCACATACTGAGTGCCCCGATCGGTGCCGAGGGAGAGACAAACCTTACGTGGGCATTGTAAGGCTAGGACGTTTAAACTGGGCGACGGCTTTATCGGTGCTTTGGTCCAGTTTCCAAGGCATATGCCCTTAAAATATAAGAATTTAACGTCATGGCTAGTGTGATCACCGTCAGAGTTGTTGTTTTATGTTTAAACATCACTGAAGATAGTGGTGGTACCCGGATGTGTTGCCACAGCCTGTCTACATGGACTTGTGCTTGCAGAAGAAGCCCAACTTCAGTGCGAGCTTGGGCAAAGGAGCGGAAACCAGGATCCCACTCTTAAGTAGGGGCTAGTTATTTGGGGTTCTCGCCTTCAGTTCTGAACTGTATGATTTATTTTTAGTGCTTCCTACGATGGAGGCTAAAGCCATGGACTCAAAAATGTGAACGGTTCCCATGTTATCTGCGAACGCAAAGGGAACTTCTTGTTGGCAGACGTTAAATATATCTCTTGCTCACCCAAGAAAATGTGGTGTGCAAAGTAAGCTACTTCTCACCAAGCAGCTAGCCACAGGCCTGGGTTTGGACGAATGCCTGCCCATGGTCGCTATCTTATATGAAGCTGATAATTTCGGTCAAAGCTTTGTTCAAAGAGAAAAAGGTAGAATGCGACATGCATGGTAGCTTACTCGGCCTAGCCAAGGAGGCTGTCAACAGCAGAAAGTCGGCGATCTTGATAATTATGGACATGACCAAGGCTCTTGACTGAGTGTCCTACATCAGGTCACTAGGAAAGGTCAAGGCGTATGGAGTTCTGGACGCAATGCCCCTCGGCTTCATCATGTTTACCGGCTTGATATCAGTGGTTGTGGAGGCACAGCTTTCTGTCACTAACTGACAGAGTAGCTCCTCTTAATAATGTACTTTCGAGTGGTGCCCGGCCATGGCGTTTTAGTCAGGCCCGGATGATTACTCAGAGGAAGTAGTCTCCTTGGGTCAGATATAAAATAATGATGATCACAGATGTTGGCTGCAGTAACTGTCAGATAAAGCTGAGTCTGGAAAAATTCAGAGAGAAGGCGTAAGAAGGTTCGAGGAGCACTTAGATGAAACCACCTAAACAAATGTGGAGAGGTATTAAAAATACTCGCAGTCCAATGCAATTCCAAGAATGGCCGTCTGAAATGTAAGAGGTCCCCAGGTTAGAGCAACCACGAACCATTTCAAGATGGCAGTATCCCTTCGGTGTCTTTTCTGGTCGGTGTATATACGAAACAGTGGGACTCTGAGCCTTGGACCCCGGCCACGGCGGCCGCTCCCCGAGTGACGGAGAAAGCGATCAAAGTGAGTTTCAAGCGGCCTGGTAGGGATTAAGGCTAAGTCGCTCGACGATATTCGTCTGGTGGTGGTCGGAGCTTCTCGCCCGTTGACTAAGGTTGCCTGCCCCAGGATTGGCTCAAGGTGACAAACACCCAAATCTGAAGGGCGGAGGACAAGGAGACCGGTCTCAACTACATGCCCGCTGGATCAACTGCGGTAATGTTAAGAGTGACCGAGCGAGCTTTGCGGGATAGGATTACTAACCACGTGGCTGACCACAGGTGGATCTCGACAAACCAGCATGGGTTCGTTTATCAGAGGTTCTGCTTGCCAAACCTCACCTGTCTTATGGACGAGTTTACCCGAAGGTTGAACCGGAGGGATAGAGCATAAGTTCGCTGCCTCTGCTTCCAGAAGGCGTTCAGCTCAGTCAATCACTGTTTGTTGTTGATGAAGTTGAGTGCTTTTGGTCTGTCCCAGAAAGCTTTTGGGAGAATCCGTGGATCAATCACGAGTATGACCTTCCAAGTCAAAATAGAGGATGGCATATCCCAAAAGGGATGTCCGCTGATCGGGGTGCCTCTAGGCCTCTTCCTCGGACCTAGGTTTTTCATCCCCCTCGTAAACAATTTAGTCATAGGCTTGGAAAACCCATTCATTGTATCTGCTATTGATGCGAAATTAGTTGGTGCCGTAGCAGCAGGTTATATGCTACGGGATCTGAATACAGCGCACCACTGATCAGTGATCTGTTACTTGCAACTAAATGCCAATGGGTGCGTCCACCCAACAGATGGTAAGGAACCTCGACTGACTACGATCCTTCGAGAGGCAAACGAGCGCACTGAAGCCACGAAAGTGACAGTGGTGAAGGACCTTGGGGTAACTATGTTGAACAGCTTTCAGTTCGAGAAATGTTGCTGCTTGGCCGCTGAAAAAGCCTCCAGGGAGTGTGTATTGACTCGAGAGAGCCGTATATCCCAGGAGATTCCAGGCCATGTTGCCGTTTAGCGAGTTATTTGGTCGGCCGCACCTGGAATGCTGTTCAAGCTTGGCAACTCTTACTGACGAATCACATCTAGCTTCTCCAGCACTTAAAATGTCGTATCGGAAGGTGGTTGGCTGGTCTACTTGCAGAAACTCAAGGCATCGGAGGTTTTTTCCTCAGGCGGAGGACACGTAGAGGTGAACAAAAAGATGCTTTTTGGATCCGTAAGCGTAATGTTGATCTCCCAGTGTTGACTATAGCTCTGTTATTCCTCAGTTTTGATAGAGCCATAATAGGGTGCTTAAATAAATTTGACGAGGGAGAGAGTTTTGAGTCACCTGAGCGGAAATTCCTTCGCCTTTGGAATCGCCAATAACTGGAACCGCCTCACGACTGAGGGGATAACCGCTGGAAGGGTTGTGCGGTGTGAATACCGGGTAAACCGTCGCTGGGACAGTGTTTGCGGAAGCCAATAAGCAACCGCCCTCTCCTTTACTTCTTTTACTTTCTCTTGCCCTTACTATCGTTGCTACCGTTGTACTTTCCCTGCCTACCTTTTTATTTGACCTTTTCTCCTTTGACTTCAGCATTAAGCCTCCAAATTTCGTTGTTCCCTCCTCAGTTCCCAAGTTGTCTACCATCCTTTGCCAACAATAAATCATATCTTTTGCTGGATCTGATTTGCTCTTTCGCATTTTCTTTCTTTGGGGTGGATTAGGCACTAGCTGGAAGTTATCAAGAGAAGGTGATCATTTAGGGCTCCCTAGGTTGAGGCACCGTGGAGGGAGTCTTCTCTCCCCCGTTTACCCTTGCCAAAGAACCGGAAAAGACTCTTTTCCGACATTTGTCGCGACACTTAACGTTCAAATGGGCTCACGGTACAAGAACATGGTAGAAAGTGGCACACCGCCGTTCACGTCTTGTCATCCGGTTTGATTCGGTTCGACGCCAAAACCTCAAGAAGTTAGAATTACCAGCCCAACAGGGGGTCCAGCATGTCAGACGTTGGAAATTTGTAAGCAAAATCTCCCCGAGTTTAGCGGCAATGAAGGGGGCAATAGAACCTGTATCAGTTTACAGTGAGCGAAAATAAATTATTATGTTTATGACTTTTCAAGAAGCTGCAGTCAAATAAACAGAGAGTGCATCAGACCAAGGGAGACTGAAATTATTGAGAGGAAACAACAAACTTATTTTTGTTGAGAAGGGCGGAGTTGTTGGCAAAAGCAGCACTTATAGTGATCGGCGGATCATCCAGACATATCACATGTTTGAATGTGATTTCCATCACTCGGTACACATTACCGCTAATTCCATCACACTTCTTCGGCTGTAGCCTGCGAGTGGTTTTTGAATGGAGGCCCAGAGATTATATAAGCTGTTGGTACTCCAAAGTATTTCCGTCTTGATATCCCCAAAGTCAGCGATCGTAGAAGCTGACGGAATATACTCTCCTACGAAAAAAATAAAAAACCAAGTGCCGGGGACAAAGGAACTGATGGAATTCAAAAACCAAGGCCAAAGAAAAAGAGGGGACTGTCTCAACAAATCGTTACACAGCAAAACAGTGAGAAAATCAAAAGAGGCAGTCGAGTGCTTTTGTAGAAACATACTAAAGTCCCCGTGCTGCATTTTGACCGTCTAGACCATTCTGAAAAGCCTGATATTCAGAGAGGAAAAAAATCATAAAACGGTCGGCCTAAATTACACACTGGAGACCCTTCCAAATGTTATCCACGCGTTTGTAAAAGCAACTATATTTACCATTGCTTTGCCGAGCTCGTCCATTCTTAACGTTGTTGCCAACTTTTGTGTTTGTGAGACATTCAAACTTGGCCTCAAACCGGTTCTGACAGTCGTGCTTGGACCACGGGGCTTCCAACCTTTGGGTTTCACTGCTGAGTCTATTTGGCGGCATCTCAAGGTTTGTATATGCTTGTACCTTTTGTGATTCTCAATTTACTACAGCAGAGACTACGAATTTATCTAGTTCTGATCTCGGGATTCGTCTGAATCGGCCAGGCGTTGTTCGCTTGCCATAGTTGTTACTTACAGTCGACCCGACTGGTGGTTTATTACCTAGATGTTTCGGATTTGAACCGACTTTTCGTCTGAAATGATCGAATGTTCAAAATTCTCCATCCCAGACCTTAGAATGGAGTGACAGAAAGAAGTGAGACCTTAGGGCAGCTTGAGCCAACTGTGTGGTAACAGCGAAGGGTTGATAATGGAGGGGGGCGACGCACATCAGACAAGAACTTTTTGTGGCTCAGAGGAGAAGGACGATTTGCGTACCGCACTGTTTAGGAGGATCAGGTTTACTTTCTTTCGGAGCAGCCCACAGGGATATTAGGAACTTTCAAGAGCTCCCAATTGGTTTACGCACCTGACCCTCCAGTTAGTCTCTTGGTGAAGCTCTACCGGATTTTTTCCGAGCAAATTTTATCAGATTCACGCTTTCTGTAGTCAATCAGTGGGTCCAGTGCGCCATACATAAACGTGTGCGATATTGTAGGACTTCCGGCTTTTTCAGCTAACATGAATGCGCGCTCAGAAAAATTTAGAAGGGCTGAGTGATCCAGATCAGAACTGCGAACCATAGAGCTGGACGAAAACGATGATTCACCGATGATTGGCAAGTCAGCCTCATGTTTGTCCAAAGGGACATTCACCAACCAAAAAGCACTTCCCTTGTCAGGCACAGAAGGATCATCAGTAATCCTTCCCTCGGCAGAAGTACCATCGCTGGACTTACAAGAGCAGGCAATTTACTCACCCTCAGTAAAGATAGAAGGATCCCCGTAGAGCACCAGCTCAGGAAAAAATTGGTGTACGTGAGAATCAGTAGAAGGGCCTGGTAGATTTATTTAGTGCTACAAGTACACCCACCATTAGGGCGGTTTCTTCAAATAATTTTTAGGCTATAAATTAATGTCTGGGTCAACATCCAGGCTAGAATGGCGATGGTCCTCCTGTGTTAGCCCGTCGCTTAGGATCACGTCACGGTGGTATGTCCACGGGCTATCACATTATCTAAGCTTCTGTCCGTTCCGCGCCCCGCCAATACTTTTCCCTATTTTCCGCGAGCTTCACCTCAACCACCCACTCATTTATTTTTATTCCATGTGTATCCTCTCAGCCGTGCTTGGGTGACACTTTATTACTTGTTTTGTTTTTGATGCTTCAGCCAGCTTCCTGGCTCCCACTTACCTAAAACCTTCCCTATTTCTTTGTTCGTTTCCTGCTAACCTCACCGACGTCCAACCAAACATTTTTCTCATTATCCAGGCTAGATGCTTTTCGTCGTTCTGGTGTTTTGACCTACCCCCACCTCGTACTTTTTTATATTTCTGCAAATCTAACCGTGATCTTGTCTGAATGTTTTATCACTGTACTATCTAGTTTCGATCACCAAGGCTCGCATTTCTCCTCAGAGAGTTTGCATTTTGTTCACACTTTTCTTGCCACTGATAGTTTGATATTGAACTCATTTTGTCCATTCCAGTTTGTCAGCTGCAATTTTTTCTGTTTGTGAGCCCCAGGGAAATCTTTCTCTTTCATACACATAATTGCTTTCAGGCCTCTGACTGGTTCAACAGCCAGAATGGTTTTGGATAATTTTCCAGAAACTATACTTTTCAAGCTGGCCAAGACTTATTGCTACGGGCACTTGATGGTTCCTTACCATGTCGTGGACCTGGCAAGCCTTTAACGATGCTTTTCAATGTCTCCGTCAGTCTGCTTCAAAATCCAATTGCCGCGCTACCCAAAATACCGATTACGGACTTTACTTTCCCTTGGATGTCCGTTGCTCACTTAACCCACGCTGATGCACTCTTCCCTCGTGTGATCACTCCACATTACCTTAATAATTAACCGCTAGATCTGAAAGGTTGACCCGTATACTATATCCAGGCACAATAGCTCACCGCTGGCTTGATATCTTTATATCCACTCCTATTTTTGCAGCTGCCTTTTGTACTATCATCGCACTACTCTTTGCTAGTATGCGCAAGGCCTACCGATGCTGGACTTGGCTATATCTGCTGTTTTCCATCTCTTGAACTTCCAGCCGTCAAGACAATTTATTGGTTCCTCAGTATCCTGCCGCACAGACTACTCTGCTCTTCTGACGATCTGTCAAGAAGCTGTTTACCACTTTATCCAAATGATGGTTTGCGCCATTCCATATTGTCGCCTTTTGATCCTTCAAATTTTCTGCCTGAGTTATTCGACCTTTCACCTGATAAACTTTTCACAATTTATTCGTTCCCCCTGTCACTGCTTTATATTGGCCCTTTAGAGTAATACCATCACGCCATGCGTACAAAACATACTTGTGCACTGTTAGAAGCACAATCAAGCACGTCTCGGACATCCCGGAATGTACCTTCATTATTAGTATTCAGAGAATATGTATGAAGACTGTGGTTTCAGCTGATGCCATGGAAGTAGCAAAGTGAAGGTTATTGCTTTTGGCCATATCGGAAAGGGAACTGTTCGATGTTTCATTAAATAACAAAGTACTGAGTGAAATTTGGGCTTCTAGGCTGCTAGGTTTACGTAGGACTGGAAGCCTCCAAGCTTTATCCACCCTTCCTAAAGCTTTGGCCCTACTGTGAAACTGAAGTTCTCCGAAAGACGGATGAAATAGTGAAGAATTGTTAATCCTATGAGGGAGGAAAAACGGCGGCTGCCAGGATTGCGACTTCGCATCTAAATTACTTTTGTTTGATATAAACTATCTTTCCATTTAAGGAGGGATGGACGCAGTGAGGCTGGGCTTCGAGGGGCAGTGCCCCTAGTTAGGCTAGAAATCATCGAGCACCTGGCAGCGACCAGCCGTGAGAGAAGGATATTCGATTGTTGTTCATGGACGAGGTTAGGTAGAAGTTTCAAACTTTAGCCGAGTGTAATGTTGGTTTGAGTCAGAAGGTCAGTTGGATGAGGATGGAATGAGAGGTACCTATTACCATTATAAAGTCGCCGCCTAGAAAATTATGTAAAGCAGAGCCCAAAGTCCTAGAAACACGGTGAGTGATGATAAGATCCCCAATCTTGGCTTTTCCGATAGGGGTAGTAATTTTTGGCATCCAACCCACAACGTGAGCGAGGCAAACGAGCTCCCGTAGACCGCAAGGTACTGTGAGTTTGCCAGGGTTAGCAATGCGAGGTGGTCAAACGGTTTAATTGGAGAAGAGAAACCATTAACAGCAGAGGACTGCAGGCGATAGGTACAACCAGAGCTGCTTACATTAGCCGACAGTTAAACTGTAAGCCTTGGAGAGTCCGGGATTTGGAGAAATATGTTGTCTAATGTCGGAGGAAGGGGAAACGTGCTTTTTGTTTGCTGGGCACTCTCCTGTGCGTCAGTAAATTCTGTTTTCTCTTGAACCTTCACATCCCACGTCAGAATATCCCTTGCTGGAATATACCGCCGGCCGAGTTTCAGTGTTGAGAATGATATCAAGAATTGACTTTGTGACAAGGCATTTTCGGCTGCAAAACTTGGTGAGGTTAATAGCATCCTGTTGCAATAAAGAAAGTTGTCTGTGTCAGTTGATTGGGCGAAGTAAAAGTTCACATGAAGAATCTTTCAGATGTCTGCGAACAGCGTGAGACCAAGACTCGGTATCGATCGGGATCGAGTACGATATTTAGAGTTGCACTTTTGAGAATTTCTGAAAAACCAGCTGAATCGTCAATAATTGAAAGGCTTCAGCCGTTCACAAAGGTCAATCGATTAGGCTGAAGGAGCAAGATGTGACAAAGCAGACCTTGAGAAATTCAGCCGCAGTAAGAGGTCGAAGTCTCGAATCGGTATTGGAGCGCGGGGCTTCAGCTCAGACCTCGGCACTATCTTGTCACCTGAATAGCTGCTTGGATGCCCATACAAGACAGAAAGACAGTGGCAGTGGGTTCCCGATACAAGCCCCGAATGCATTCTGCTCCTTGCACCACTGGTGAGTTGGTAGATGGATCACCGGATGACGGAAGATTCCTAATTTCTTGGCAGTTAGCTTATCGGGAATCACACAAAAGGACCTTGGAAAGCGCGCACCGCGTGTGGTGTTTACTTACTAGATTGACAGCTTCAGGATGCAAGATGTTATTGCTTGCGGTAGGGAAGGTGGTTTGACGAACACGGACTTCAGTCCCCCTCTCGCATAGGTTGACTGGGGCTGTTGAGACGGGAGTGCCCATATAGACGTGCATGTGGTGTAGGCTGCTTTTCGACTTAAGGAGGGCTAGTTAGACTGAAGAGAGCAAAATCGATTCCGGCCCATGAATCCATCAGGTTTGACAAAGTAGGATTTTTCAAAGACGAGGTAGACCGAGTGCAGGCGAAGAGAAACCTATGCGACAATGACAATAATAATTATAATAACGGTTTATTCCGAGAACACCCTGAGCTCGCCTGCTCTCATGATCATATGATACAGGTTAGGTCACAAAAAGATCTTTGGATATTCAGCGGGGTAAATGAGGCTCAAAACAGTGTATACGTTTTAGTGGTCGCGTGAGCGAATGCCCGGCACATTTGAATTTGAAGGCCAGGTAGACATACCGCCTAGGGTAGCGTTCTGTGGTCCAACAGCGCGTTATTTAAGAACTTGGCATCGATTTGAAAGAGGGCGCGATGACTTAGATGGCATTTTCGGCCAAAGTACAGCAATTTGTACAAAGATACAGTCCACGGTAACCGATACCAAGAAATGGGAATTGTACAGCAAAACGGGGAACTATACAGTTAAATTGATCATAAGAAGGCATAAGTTCCTATTGTATTTGTTTACCTAAATAATGTAGGTAGGTCTTGTGGATTCCCCATATAAATATATATATATACGAATGTAAATATGTGTATATATTTGTATGTATGCATATGTCAACACATTTGTATATATATATATATATATATATATATATATATATATATATATATATATATATATATATGCACTTCGGCCAAGAATGGCGGCCTTAAATCTATCAAATATCACCTTAGTGGAGGCGTAAACCAAATTTTGCATCCATTGATGGACGCGTTGCTTGTTATTTAAGGACAAGCCGTGCAAGCGATAACATTGACGCTTCATATCCCTAAGAAAGTGGAACCGACAGAAAACGAATTCTGCTCCTGGATACGTAACCGCAAATCCCTTGTATTGCTCTAAGCTTCGATCTAATATGACTGTCTTCACGTTCGCTGTCCCCGGTAACCTGGCTCTCATTTCGGTGATTGCACGCAGATAACTAGCACTGCTCTCGTTAGGAAGCAGGGCATAGAAAATCGAACGACCTAGGCCACTATCGTCTATCAACATGCAGTGCCAAAGAAGGTAGCCACCGCAGTTCAGCTGGTGGGTGGCATCCGCTAGCAGTACCTCACTATATTTATCCGCCAGAGACTTAACGGTCTGTGGAATGTGAAACGCGAACCTAACTACGCCTTCCCGCGATATGATTCGCAAATTACCCTTTACAGTCATGAGTTGTTGAACCTTAAGCACATCACTACGGTTATCTACGGCATTCGCCTTGGCCCTCAAGTAGTAAATATCCCTAACTGTGAACAACCGGTTGAACTTCTGGCGAGCGTATTCACATATTTCGCTGGATCGGCGGAAAGTGCCCATCAGTTCTAATATGTGTGACTCTTGTTTGGGAGTCAAACGCCTATTGCGATGGTAGAACCTATCGCTGATTAGATGAAAATCGTGGTTATGCTGCAGACATTGACCAACGACTTTGTATTGCATTCCGACGGCACGGATCCTCACGAAGGCCAGGCATTGAGTATTCTGATATCTGAAAAGTAAAGAGAGATTTACTGTGCTTTGCATACCTGATGGCTGTCCCATTTCGCCGTCGATTGTGAACGCAGCAAAATTTAACCCGATAGTATGGGAAATGTCTGGAGAAACTCTCAGAGTCATCAGCGAAAGCGCGTGCAACGGCTGTAACGAACGAATACTGAAAATCCTTCTAAATGTTCAACGTGCTTTGTGAATTTGACTATATTTAACATTATCTTGGAAAGCTCGCTCATACACCACACATTTTCACGTTTGTTTATCCATGTGAGACATTTGAATTTGGCCTTGAACCGTTTCTGACTGTCGTGCTTGAGCCACGGGGCTTTGGACCTTTGGGTTTTACTGTGAAGTCTATTTGGCCGCATACTTGAGGTTCGTATATATTTGTATCCTTTGTGCATTTCAATTTAGTACCGTAGAAACTACGAATCAATCTTGTTCTGGTTTTGGGATTCGTTTGAATTGGCTGCGCGTTGCTCGATTTGCGAGATTCGACTTACAGTACTCAAGTGGAACCTGGACAAGAAAACTCATTGGAAATGCCCAGACGAGGAAGCAAGGACATTTTGAGACAACAGGAAATAACTCGGCAAGTCTCTGGGGATGGTTCGGGTGTTATTGATTCTCTAGATAATTCTAAGTTTACTAGCTCTGTCAGTGCCAGGTCATATATTTCTAACCGCGATGCGTTTGACGATATTAGTACTTATAGAATGAGAGTAATAGAATTAGAAAACGAGCTGCGGTTAGCCAGAAAGGAAGCAGAGCCCCTTACACAAGGAACTGGTCTCAGAGAGCCAGCAAAGAGTCCACGTAGTTCACAATGTCAACATCGAAAAGGCACTGTGATCGACGAATATAAACCCTTGAGACAGCCTGAAACTACCGAGGTTTTGGCTCTTGACCTGCCGAGAGTGGAGCTGTCCCACTTCGACGGGCACCCCGAGCAATACTGTATATTCATGAAACAGTTCGAAAATTTTGTTGAGTGCAAAGTTGCAGATCCTGGTCAAAGGTTTTTGTATTTATTACATTACTGTCGTGGGAGAGCCAAAAGTGCTATCGAAGGCTGCGCGATGCTTGATCCACCGATGGGGTACATCAGGGCGCGCAGAATCCTGAAAGATTTGTTTGGACAACCATTCAAGGTGGCTAGAAGCCTAATTGATAGTGTTTTATTAGAGGCGAAAAGGACTGAGGGCAAGGCTGAATCACTGTCGAGTTTGGTGATAAAAATGCAGAATTGCAGTATAGCACTGGAGCACTTAGGATACCAGTCTGATCTGAATGCATTGCACACACAGGAATGCATTGTCCGATGTCTGTCTATTGATTTACAGAGCCGATGGGCAGAGGAAGCTGAAAAAATAAATATGCTTGAGCGGGAATCTACGTTCAACGATTTGACGGAGTTCATAGGTCGTCAATCCCGTATCGCCAACAGCCGATTTGGACAAATCGTACGCGAAAGTTGCAGACTGGCGCGAAGGGAACCAACATCTCGAATTGTGGAGAAGGACTGTAACCAAACCCAGTCTTTGGCTAACATGCACATGATAAGTCAAGAACCCGAGAGGTCAGCTGAATGCAAGCTATGCAACTTCCTGCATCGGTTACCAGATTGTCCGACCTTTCATGGGATGAGTGTACCCGATCGGTGGTGCGCAGTAAAAAGGATTGGCTCATGCTTTATGTGTTTGAACAACTCTCATCGAGCCTCTGAATGCAGCTTAAGAGTGAAATGCAACCAAGACGGATGCTTGGGTAATCATCACTCGTTACTGCATGGCCTTCTCAACAATAGACCTATTCAGCCAGATGAACCCAAAATTGTCTGTTCAACGGGACATGATGATTTCAAACCGGCAAGATTAGGCATCGTACCTGTCGGTATCGTGACACCTAAAGGACTGAGGAGGGTCAATGCATTTTTGGACACGGGGTCGGATACCTCGCTGATTACTCGCGAGCTTGTAGAAAGCTGTGAACTAGTAGGCGAACCTACCTCGCTCACTATCAGCACGATTGCAGGGGGTCATGTTAGCAATTCTAAGAGGCTGACCCTGCAGTTAACGTCTTTATCTGATGAGGGGACCGTAGAAATTCCGGAAGCTTTTGCAATAGACAGCTTGCCAATGAGACCAGTCGACTCTGTTAGATCGATCGCCAAGAGATGGTCTCATCTCAGGGACATAGAGTTCGAAGAAGTTTCTAGCCCCCACGTCGACATACTAATTGGATGCAATGTACCAGAGGCTCACTGGGTGCTTGAACAGAGCATAAGCAATCGAAAAGAACCATTCGCTACGCGAACGATACTAGGCTGGACACTTCTCGGACCCCTGACGAGCGAACTTCAACAATCGGCATCAATAAATTGCTCAAATGTTGCTGAGAGAAGTGCCTCTGTAGAACACGATCAGCCTTTCGATATTGAATCCAACGGTCCATCTCAGGAAAGCGAAGTTCACTCGAAGGATCAGTCGGCGCTTTCGATGGCGAATTCAAAGACGAGACTTCACAGTGGGCAACATGAAGTTGCTGTACCCGAGAGACCACCGTCAAGTCACTTATTGAGAAAAGGAGAAGTTGCCCGGAGGCTTTTGAAATATCTCAAAAAAGGACACCAGCAGGTCACCCAAAGCAGCTTGAAATTTGCCGACCCAGTGACAGTGTACGGTACCTGGGTGGAACTGCATGGCCGGCGGCAAAACAAAGTACCCTTTGCCAAAACAAAAATTGCTGAGCTGAAGTCAGTATCCCTAAACGAGCTCAAAACGACTGCACTGGTATTGGGTTTTAAGGTAGCACGAATGCTAAAAGAGAACTGCACCACCGCCGAACTGAGCCTTGCCTATTGGACAGATCCTACAGTTGTGTTACATTACAGGAAACGGAAGAAACGAAGAACGTGTTCGAGACATCAGAGAGTTAATCCACTCGTAGCAGGAAACAGCGAGGAAAATGTTGATGATTCGAGCTCGAAACCACATACAAAAGACAAAGTAGCTCGCAGATCGCCTCGCTCCGAGTTACTCAGCACTTTATTGCATTTCATGCCCTACAACTAATCAACTGGACCCATTTTTTCTGAAAGGTTGCAAATGTACTTAGTTCCAGTTTCTATCTAGCGTGCACATAGGTGAAGAGGAGAAATTCACCAGTGTTTCACTTGAACAGTTCAGGTGAGGCATACTAGCTGCGAGCACATTGTGAAACTATTATTATCTTTAAAGAAGAACATTTATTTACATTTTATACAATATTGATTGTCACATATTTTGTGCACAGAAAAACTTTGAAATACTCTGATAGATGCCAGTATTCGATCAATCTCCGTGTTCATGTGTATTTCGATACTGTCCGCCGTACACTTGTTTTCGAAATTTATTCATAATCAGAAACCGGTTTTCATTTCTTTCGGAAGATTTGGTGCGTTAATTTTATGTAATTCCATTGGTTCGTGACCTGTCAATTTTACGCGATATCTCATTAGGCGTTGCACCTGCGTTCAACTTCTGCGCTCAAGCTTGTAAACAAAATTAGTCTAACCAGTTGCTGCAATGGGTTACTGCTTGTGATGCTTAGACTTATTTCGTGCGGCGAAACACTTCACTCTGCGAAGCCTTCATCTTCATCGTGCGTCTGACTATATGCGCCGGTTTCCTGATGAATATGTCAATCTCAAGTTGTGCAGCGGGATTTGGAATTGATTCCTTATGGATTGTGCGATGATGACTACGGCAAAAACCTGTTTCACGTTCAGATAACACAGGAAGTTAGTATCCACAGGCACTGACAATAAGTTAAAGGTAGATAGGGTGAGAATCATGACCCCGTCCTGAACCTTAGACAACCATTTTCGCGGAAGGATTTTGGCCGGCGGTGTAACGAACGAATACTGAAAATCCTTCTAAATGTTCAACGTGCTTTGTGAATTTGACTATATTTAACATTATCTTGGAAAGCTCGCTCATACACCACACATTTTCACGTTTGTTTATCCATGTGAGACATTTGAATTTGGCCTTGAACCGTTTCTGACTGTCGTGCTTGAGCCACGGGGCTTTGGACCTTTGGGTTTTACTGTGAAGTCTATTTGGCCGCATACTTGAGGTTCGTATATATTTGTATCCTTTGTGCATTTCAATTTAGTACCGTAGAAACTACGAATCAATCTTGTTCTGGTTTTGGGATTCGTTTGAATTGGCTGCGCGTTGCTCGATTTGCGAGATTCGACTTACAGTACTCAAGTGGAACCTGGACAAGAAAACTCATTGAAAATGCCCAGACGAGGAAGCAAGGACATTTTGAGACAACAGGAAATAACTCGGCAAGTCTCTGGGGATGGTTCGGGTGTTATTGATTCTCTAGATAATTCTAAGTTTACTAGCTCTGTCAGTGCCAGGTCATATATTTCTAACCGCGATGCGTTTGACGATATTAGTACTTATAGAATGAGAGTAATAGAATTAGAAAACGAGCTGCGGTTAGCCAGAAAGGAAGCAGAGCCCCTTACACAAGGAACTGGTCTCAGAGAGCCAGCAAAGAGTCCACGTAGTTCACAATGTCAACATCGAAAAGGCACTGTGATCGACGAATATAAACCCTTGAGACAGCCTGAAACTACCGAGGTTTTGGCTCTTGACCTGCCGAGAGTGGAGCTGTCCCACTTCGACGGGCACCCCGAGCAATACTGTATATTCATGAAACAGTTCGAAAATTTTGTTGAGTGCAAAGTTGCAGATCCTGGTCAAAGGTTTTTGTATTTATTACATTACTGTCGTGGGAGAGCCAAAAGTGCTATCGAAGGCTGCGCGATGCTTGATCCACCGATGGGGTACATCAGGGCGCGCAGAATCCTGAAAGATTTGTTTGGACAACCATTCAAGGTGGCTAGAAGCCTAATTGATAGTGTTTTATTAGAGGCGAAAAGGACTGAGGGCAAGGCTGAATCACTGTCGAGTTTGGTGATAAAAATGCAGAATTGCAGTATAGCACTGGAGCACTTAGGATACCAGTCTGATCTGAATGCATTGCACACACAGGAATGCATTGTCCGATGTCTGTCTATTGATTTACAGAGCCGATGGGCAGAGGAAGCTGAAAAAATAAATATGCTTGAGCGGGAATCTACGTTCAACGATTTGACGGAGTTCATAGGTCGTCAATCCCGTATCGCCAACAGCCGATTTGGACAAATCGTACGCGAAAGTTGCAGACTGGCGCGAAGGGAACCAACATCTCGAATTGTGGAGAAGGACTGTAACCAAACCCAGTCTTTGGCTAACATGCACATGATAAGTCAAGAACCCGAGAGGTCAGCTGAATGCAAGCTATGCAACTTCCTGCATCGGTTACCAGATTGTCCGACCTTTCATGGGATGAGTGTACCCGATCGGTGGTGCGCAGTAAAAAGGATTGGCTCATGCTTTATGTGTTTGAACAACTCTCATCGAGCCTCTGAATGCAGCTTAAGAGTGAAATGCAACCAAGACGGATGCTTGGGTAATCATCACTCGTTACTGCATGGCCTTCTCAACAATAGACCTATTCAGCCAGATGAACCCAAAATTGTCTGTTCAACGGGACATGATGATTTCAAACCGGCAAGATTAGGCATCGTACCTGTCGGTATCGTGACACCTAAAGGACTGAGGAGGGTCAATGCATTTTTGGACACGGGGTCGGATACCTCGCTGATTACTCGCGAGCTTGTAGAAAGCTGTGAACTAGTAGGCGAACCTACCTCGCTCACTATCAGCACGATTGCAGGGGGTCATGTTAGCAATTCTAAGAGGCTGACCCTGCAGTTAACGTCTTTATCTGATGAGGGGACCGTAGAAATTCCGGAAGCTTTTGCAATAGACAGCTTGCCAATGAGACCAGTCGACTCTGTTAGATCGATCGCCAAGAGATGGTCTCATCTCAGGGACATAGAGTTCGAAGAAGTTTCTAGCCCCCACGTCGACATACTAATTGGATGCAATGTACCAGAGGCTCACTGGGTGCTTGAACAGAGCATAAGCAATCGAAAAGAACCATTCGCTACGCGAACGATACTAGGCTGGACACTTCTCGGACCCCTGACGAGCGAACTTCAACAATCGGCATCAATAAATTGCTCAAATGTTGCTGAGAGAAGTGCCTCTGTAGAACACGATCAGCCTTTCGATATTGAATCCAACGGTCCATCTCAGGAAAGCGAAGTTCACTCGAAGGATCAGTCGGCGCTTTCGATGGCGAATTCAAAGACGAGACTTCACAGTGGGCAACATGAAGTTGCTGTACCCGAGAGACCACCGTCAAGTCACTTATTGAGAAAAGGAGAAGTTGCCCGGAGGCTTTTGAAATATCTCAAAAAAGGACACCAGCAGGTCACCCAAAGCAGCTTGAAATTTGCCGACCCAGTGACAGTGTACGGTACCTGGGTGGAACTGCATGGCCGGCGGCAAAACAAAGTACCCTTTGCCAAAACAAAAATTGCTGAGCTGAAGTCAGTATCCCTAAACGAGCTCAAAACGACTGCACTGGTATTGGGTTTTAAGGTAGCACGAATGCTAAAAGAGAACTGCACCACCGCCGAACTGAGCCTTGCCTATTGGACAGATCCTACAGTTGTGTTACATTACAGGAAACGGAAGAAACGAAGAACGTGTTCGAGACATCAGAGAGTTAATCCACTCGTAGCAGGAAACAGCGAGGAAAATGTTGATGATTCGAGCTCGAAACCACATACAAAAGACAAAGTAGCTCGCAGATCGCCTCGCTCCGAGTTACTCAGCACTTTATTGCATTTCATGCCCTACAACTAATCAACTGGACCCATTTTTTCTGAAAGGTTGCAAATGTACTTAGTTCCAGTTTCTATCTAGCGTGCACATAGGTGAAGAGGAGAAATTCACCAGTGTTTCACTTGAACAGTTCAGGTGAGGCATACTAGCTGCGAGCACATTGTGAAACTATTATTATCTTTAAAGAAGAACATTTATTTACATTTTATACAATATTGATTGTCACATATTTTGTGCACAGAAAAACTTTGAAATACTCTGATAGATGCCAGTATTCGATCAATCTCCGTGTTCATGTGTATTTCGATACTGTCCGCCGTACACTTGTTTTCGAAATTTATTCATAATCAGAAACCGGTTTTCATTTCTTTCGGAAGATTTGGTGCGTTAATTTTATGTAATTCCATTGGTTCGTGACCTGTCAATTTTACGCGATATCTCATTAGGCGTTGCACCTGCGTTCAACTTCTGCGCTCAAGCTTGTAAACAAAATTAGTCTAACCAGTTGCTGCAATGGGTTACTGCTTGTGATGCTTAGACTTATTTCGTGCGGCGAAACACTTCACTCTGCGAAGCCTTCATCTTCATCGTGCGTCTGACTATATGCGCCGGTTTCCTGATGAATATGTCAATCTCAAGTTGTGCAGCGGGATTTGGAATTGATTCCTTATGGATTGTGCGATGATGACTACGGCAAAAACCTGTTTCACGTTCAGATAACACAGGAAGTTAGTATCCACAGGCACTGACAATAAGTTAAAGGTAGATAGGGTGAGAATCATGACCCCGTCCTGAACCTTAGACAACCATTTTCGCGGAAGGATTTTGGCCGGCGGTGTAACGAACGAATACTGAAAATCCTTCTAAATGTTCAACGTGCTTTGTGAATTTGACTATATTTAACATTATCTTGGAAAGCTCGCTCATACACCACACATTTTCACGTTTGTTTATCCATGTGAGACATTTGAATTTGGCCTTGAACCGTTTCTGACTGTCGTGCTTGAGCCACGGGGCTTTGGACCTTTGGGTTTTACTGTGAAGTCTATTTGGCCGCATACTTGAGGTTCGTATATATTTGTATCCTTTGTGCATTTCAATTTAGTACCGTAGAAACTACGAATCAATCTTGTTCTGGTTTTGGGATTCGTTTGAATTGGCTGCGCGTTGCTCGATTTGCGAGATTCGACTTACAACGGCCATGACAGTTAACAGGTGTGAGCGGTAACAGCCTTGCGCAACCCTTATATACTACGAAGTGGCTAACTTAAACAAAATTCGGCGCAAAAGTAGGAGCACCATTCTTATTTTCCGCAAAAATGACTTCATCAGCTCCAACCATTTTCTTCAGTAATCACCAATAACGTCAATTTGGCCATCATTAAGGTTGGACCACAAGACACTATCCATCGCCTAGTAGTGAGAGAAATGGGCTCCGCGGTCGAGATACGTAATAGAGTAAAGAGGAGATGATATAAAAACGCGCTGTATTTCGGAAAGCCTCGATATAAGGTCGCAGTGGAGAGTATACTGACAAAAAACCTTCGAAAAATCACCGACGGAAAATTGAAAAATTCTTGGTGATGATGGAAGTGCACTTGAACCAACAGCTCAAGTGAACCGGAAAATAGCAGGAATATAATACCGAAGGAGTTGCTAGGTGTTCTCCGAGGGGGAGTTGCGTGAATGAGAGAGAGTTTGTCTTACCACTGAATCATTATTTGCTATTCTTCAAGAGGTTGCGGAGGACACCCTCATAAAGAGGTGTATTTAGATGTCCGAGCCTGGAAACTTCGTGGGACGGAGTGACGGAGGTTGACATGTGTGTAAATACGACTTGAACAAAGGGTTCGTTTTAGGTTAATTAGTGAACACAAGTTGACAACAGCGTGGACGGAGGAGTTGATATACGATGACCCTATGAGGTCGTATGGGAGTGGTGCATAAATGGTACTGTCAAAATATGTAGACCACAGCTTAACGGGATATGCTGATCAGAGTCTAACATGAGGCATTTGGGAAACTACCGGAACTCCGATAACTTGGCATACATATGGTTCACTTCCAGCAAAGATTTAGAGAAATTGCATTCGCAGTGGTCTTTGCCATAGATGCCCAATCGTGGAGGATTGATGGACAAATGGCAATAAGTAATGGGTGTGTGAAATGGTGTTCAACTATTGGTTTATCGGGGGTGCCTCTGGGACTGACAGATGAGGAATACAAATTAACAACAAAGTGGGCATAATGGTGATACATATTTTTGGTATCTGATGGGATCAACTGGGGGTAGCACACAACTGAAACGTTCAAAGGGTTCAAATGATTGTGTGACTGGGTACTTTGAGAAAAGTCCAACATGAGGCTGCCCAAATTACGGTCATTTGATTTTAAGCTGAAGATATGGAGAAACGCTCAATGGATAGTGGGGTGGGTGGCTGACCACGATAACTTGGTGGAAAGGCGTCAGAGGTTCATAAATAAGTGAAAAGTGATACGATTTTGGATTTTAATGGGTTCATTGGTGAATCCAATGGGAGTATCTAAAGTTGGCAACAAAGTGGTTGCTGGGGGTGGACATATTGTGAAATGATACAATCGTATAAGAGTGGTTTATGCGAACAGCTTTCAGGAAGTGCAGGTGACTGCATAACTGGATACGCTGAGGAAAGTCTGTCAAGGAAATCTGAGAAGGCAATCGGACTAGTTATGTCCTGGATTGTGGATACTTCATTGCCAATTATACTGTCATGAATTGCAAATGGCTGAATGAGGGGAGATGTAACGGAAGGATGCAACGAACACAGAGGTGGTGTCACGCAGATGAAGCACCGGGAAAACGGCCAGTTCGTGTTTTGTGATATTGTTGCAGGTGGGAAACGGACCATTGAATGATGGTTTTGTTTAGGTAAATTGAGTGGTGACACACAAATAGCCCAATGGATGAGTAGCCTCTTCAATAGTACATTAGGAATTGTGACTTTCATAATAAAGATATCTGAGCAGTGAAACGTTTTCATGCTTCGGGGTGCAGAATCTGGTAGCTGGAAAAGGTATAACAAGGGTTAACATGGGACCAAATCATTTGGATATGAGGCAAATCGACGGAGATAAATGCCAAGAATATCAAATGATAGGGTAAATTTCTGAGCCCAGCTGTGTATGTGTATGTATCTATTTGGAACCCGACCGATAATATGGCAAATCTTGTCCAGCAACGTTGGAGAAGGCGACGGAGGGCAGCAATACGATTCAGGCGAAGTTGTTTTTGAACCCGCAACAAGTGCCAGTGGGCCGTACGCTGGACACCTAACCCGAAAACCAATTCTGGTGACAGGAGGTGCGATCCGCCAGCCTGGTTGCGCCCGTAAGTCGTTGCAGACGGCCTGCACCCGCGGAGAGTGTCGGCCAAAGTCGTGGATCTGGCCGCGCCCCGCACCTTTGGGATTCACATGAGTTTTCTTGGTGGGGCCAAGTGGGCCTTAGGTATCACGCAGCCCGCTATCAGGCGACCAGGCATCATAGGATCCCGGAATGTAACCATGGGAGCATCGGTCGAGTAGAGTACGAGTGAAGGATGATCAGGTGGATGCATAGGCCAGGTTAGTGACCGATCTGGTCTCCAGAGTGTTACGAGTCGTCGAGGGAGCGGTACACACGAATGGAGGTCCGGAAATAGGGAAAAAGTAGAGAAACGCAGTCTGGGGTGCTCCCGGCTGAGGATAAATGGAATTCGATACAAAGAGGCAACAATAATAGACAGCGACTCTCTGAGATTAGCATTTTGATTGCAAAAGGCTTAAAAACTAAGAATTGTTATTCAATTTCATCAGTCACAGACAGTCAATGTTTGCACGATTCAGAAGTCCAGACCCTTCTCGTAGGCCTGGTCATCGAGTATGTCTACATTTAGTAGCCGTACTGTTTGGGTAACCATAAGGAATTTATCCAATGCACTTCAAAACCGATGACTGGAAGTAAAACCGTGCAATTTTAACGGTACCTTATTCCACAAGTTAGGGTACACTGTGATGAAGAATTTTGGGCTTAAGCTGGCGTTGGCAATGGGGGCTGAAATAGTAAGAACTCTGGAACGTGGTGGTAGCTAGAAACGAGCGCAAAGTGAAATGGATTGGAAGTATATGTCCGGCCTTGAAGGAGGTTATAAAGAAACGTAAGGTTCAGTTTCACACAGCGAAGCCGTTGAGGGTCTAGTTTCAAAAAAAGCGGCCTCCTTTATAAGTGAAGGGTGAGCTTTATCCAGTTAGCCGCTTGGCGAAACTACTTTGAGCTGAGTCGATACCTATTCTGTCAGACTTGCGCACACTAGAAGAGATCAACGGGCAGTATTCTAATGATGGCCTGGCATGAGATTTATGAAGGAAGGGAATGCAGCCTCGAGGTCGGAAGGAGCGAAATATTAGCCCTAGGCACTTTCTGGTCTTAGTGACTTGGAGGGCCGAATATTCGAAAAAATTAAGTGTGCAGGATTTGCCTAAGCCAAAGTCCCGAGCAACTTGCTTGCTAGCAATGGTTGAACCGCAAACGGCGAAAGACCCTGGAAGTAGGTTGCATTTATATGTAAGTACCTCCCATCTGTCGGCAGAAAAACTAATCTGCCAAGTTCAGCACAATCTATCGAGCGCAAATGTCTTCAGAGATGTTCAAGATAGCCGAGGCGGGACAATCAGGCTTGAACGAGTAGACAATCTTATTGCCATCAGCGAGAAGAAATGCGGTGCCATTGCCCACTGTGGGGAATGTCTTTTATATAAATGAGGAAAGAGAGAGGGCCAAGGACACTACCCTGTATAACACAGCTTGTAGCCGGTTTAGGCCTAGAACAGTGTCCATTTACCGGGACAACCTGAGAGTTATTAGACTGGTAAGAACTTATCCAAGATGGTAAGGGGGCAGTAATACTGAAGGAGCTGGTTTTGGCCAGGAAGTTAGGGCGTGGCGCGAGGTCAAATGCTTTTGACATATCCAAGTAAAGTACTGTAAGGGCCATTTCATTGTCCTCCTTCTCAGTATTGAGATTCAAGAAACCAAGTTGGCAGTTTACCCAAGATCTTGACCGAGGGAAACAGTGTTGTAGGGGACTAATAATGTCCAATTGAAATAGGTACTTCACAATGTGTTCTTTTGCAATTTTTTCCGTTAGCAGAGAGAGAATGGGTGCATGGTTAACGGGAAAGTAGTTTGTTACCTCACGCAGTGGACCTTTCATGTGGAGCTAGAAAATGACCGAGCACGTCCAGTTTGTCAGCTCCAGACCTGGGTTCTCTGATGGGGTAAATAGATTGGGCAGTAAGTAAGGTAAGTCAGGTCCACCCTCATCTATTGCGGCGGGTGGTAAACCCTCAGGTAAGATGATGGCTTGAAAGTGGTCAATAGTTTGGAGATAATTGAAACGTTCAATTCCACCGTGGACACAGCTGGAGCGGCAACTGGGGGAATAGGCGGAGGGTCAACATCAGTAATAGGGGCCATAGATGAGGCAAAGAATGAGTTGAAGGCCTCGGCAATAGGAGGGGTAACGGAGGCAGAGACATTGTCCCTTGAAACCGTGTGAGGGATATCTCCTTGAGTATTGGAGGTTCTGACCTTGTAAATTAGTGACAGTCGAAAAGATCTATTTGGGTGTCGCAGAACCTTCAGTACCTGATTACACAGTGTAGTTTCTTCAGGCCTCTGAATGAAAGTGAGACAAAAAGTTGAATAAGAATTGCAAAGTCGTGTGTAGTTTCATGAATTGTTTGAAGTTTGGCATATTTTGTTTGCAGAAAGGTGATATATGATTTCTTGTTATTCCTTTGCTGGGGAGGTAGTTAATCTTCTCAAGACATCTAGAGAACAGTGCATAGAAATTATCCTTAGCGTGCTGCGAATAACTAGAGAGAAAAAACTCACTCCAATCGGCCAGTCGGATGGTCGTAGGGCAAATCTTCCAGTCAGGGGGAGGAGAGGGTTTGATGTGGTGTGGTTTCAGGGTGGGATGCGGGTGAGTGGGAATGCCGCAGTTAATAGTACTGTGGTCGCTACCGGGAAAACTTTGGGAGATTGAGACAACTATGAGAGGGACGCCTTAGGTGAAAATGAGATCTAAAATGACCCGTTTCCTCGTAGGAGTGCGGATATGCTGCACTCATCCTCCCACAGTGATACTTGTAAAACAAAGCCAAATATTGGCGGGTGCAGGTAAAAAAGCCAAGCTACCTTAGGTAGGTTAAGGTCACCAGCAATAGCCGTTGCACTTAAGGGCAGTAATGAGAAATATTCAGATGCATCCGTTAGGTGGACGGTAAACCATCCAACATGAAGTCCAGAGCAGGAAAAGCAGAAAGTTAGCCAAGGTGAGCCGGGACTAGAGTCGATTAGAGGGCATCGATTTGCCGTTGTATTAGAGGTCTGATGGACAAATGCCAAACAACCTCCACAGCGCAGAGTTCTCCTGTTCACTCTGAGGACATGGTAGCCTACAAGAGAACTCTGGTCCGTTGGCGTGTAATCGGGTAACCAAGTTTCAGTAATCAACATTATATCATAATTGGAACTAGTGGCCAAATGTAGTATGCTCCGAATTTTGTTTATGACGGATCGGCTAATAAAAGAACCCGCGAGATACTGTTATTGGTATTTAGTCTCGGGGAATTCGGTTGGTCAAGTAGGTTGTGTAGTGCGGACTAGTCTAGATTCGTGGTCTGACTAGAAGGTTCATGTGCGAGGGGCAAATCAGCACCGAGAGCCGGTGGGTTTGTTCTGTAAGCATGGAAGACCGGGAGTACATCAGATCGACGAGTGATGGTGGGTTCTCGTGGATAGGAAAACACGGGGGCAGAATCTATTCAGTGGTCGGGCCCTTGAAGCTTCTGGCTTGGGTGACTCACATGGAACATTAGGGCCCAGGAAACTACTAGATTTATATAGAGAAGTGTAAGGTGTTGTTGTCAGAAGGACATGCCCTGGAATGATTGTTTCATGAAGGGACGGGGCTACCGTCCAGCTTCTCTTCTCCTTGGTCCAGGGAAGATGTAAGTGTGGAATCAAGGTGGATGTCTGGTAGAGTTTGGCTTCTAAACACGTGCGGAGGAGCGCAACCCTCACAACCAGTAGTCTGAGAGTAACCACGAAGGGGTTCACATCAACACTTTCACATATATGCAGGCTCCTCAACGGCCCTCCTCGAATAACTCCTTAGCATATAGTTCTTTTGATGTGCCGATTATTGTTGCAAAGTGTTCATTATTTGGCGGAGACTTTCTGTTGCTAGGGGATTGGCATGGGCCAAAACCTTCCCCAATGATTTTTTTGAGCCTTTTACAGTGAGCGGGCAGTCCAAAAAGCTTCTAGCCTAAGGGGCAAGTGGTGCTTGTGTTCAACTGAAGTCAAACAGGGCCGCCCAGCACTGACGAGTCGACGAGCATGTTAGGCCCAATGCGGGCATATTACTGTTTGTAGTATACCGTACTTGGTACAGGCGAAGTCAGTGATATTCGTGTTAGCCTGATGGTATTCGCTGACGGCTAGCCGGTCAATGAAACAGAAGCATTTCAACCAACAATATGACCGCGTACAGCCTGGGTATTATTTGTCGATAGAATTCCTCCTGCTGCCCCTATTTTCATCGCTTGGTCTTGAGCCCTAAATTGATTCACTGGTACGAGGCTTGTGTCTCAATCTTCCAGGATCCTCAACTTACCACGTTTTTCGAATATTTTCAGTGAATCGGAGGATAACTCGATGGTTAAGGGTCAGCGGGACAGCGGGACAAAATCAAAGATACAAACCTTGACAGTATCTTGCTTCCGGTATTGCTGGCTTCCCGGAAGAATAACCGCTATCCGTGCTTGCAGCTGGGGCGAATTGTTACAAAGTTGGGCAATGTTAACTCTTGAAGCCATCCCGAGGTTAGTTCTGGAAGACCCAAATTGCTTGTATGCCACGGGTACGAACATGAAGTTTGGACCACTTGATGCCCGCGCCAACGTCTTTTGAGTCCGCAGTAAGTACTTAAGCCGTCGGTTCCTCATGAGCTCGAGCTGACCAGGACTGCTGTTCAAGCAGGGTCCAATTTTTTCCTGACGGCTTACGCGAAAATTTATGGGTTTCAACTTAAGGAGTCACTAGCTACATGGCATACCACAGGTTGGCGTTCAGTTTTGGCTGGACCATCTGGTTCCTGTCTCGGGAGCCCAATCAGTTTTATATTTATTGACTGTCTTCGCACTGACTGGATGCTCGGCGATATTGGCGTGTAGGCTATCTGGAATGTGGAAGGGTTTAGCCTAGCCGAGTTGGTTCTCAAGGACGAACAAGAGTGTAATATGCCGTCGTCTCTTTAGTGAGCAGAGCCACCGAGTCTGGTTGAATCCGCACTCTTTGTGGCCTTCTTGACCTTGTGTTTAGCCGTTACAAACTGCTCCCGGCGTCTAGACTTTACAAGCTACACACAAAGAAGGCCAGGTCACTTGACCGATATATTTGCAATCCGTTCCATTTCCTGAGTTTTAGGTTACGCTTTGATGACGACTTGCCCGGAATTTCTGCACTATGAAGGTGATTCACCACATAAAACATCACCGTACTTTGTACTCGCTCCCCCTCACTCAGGAGTGTCTGAATAATTTTGCCGACTGCCGTTTTTTGCTTCTTCCTAGAGTGTCCTCCCTAGCGAATCGAAGTGAGAATAGTGGCCGACGTCCTATTCAATCTTGCCCTCGAGATCTGAGGCACCTAAGTCGAGCTGATTAGCCCGCTTGCCAGTTTGGTCTCCCCAGGGCAAGCAGTGGAAGGAAATTGTGCGTGGAGTTCGTTTTGTCCTTTTTCTGTGGTGATCTAAGCTTAGCATGGGTTCGCCACAAACGTTTGGCTTCACTTCTGTGGAACTTCCGTCGAAGATGTTACTTATGTTGCCCCGGCATTATCAGCTACCGAACGGGAACCCTGTCCGGGGTCTTCGTCCTTGCTTTCGGAACAGAAGACGAATGAGGGAACAGCAAAATATAAGAATCATTTTTGAAAGTGTCCTCGCTAGTGACATCCTCGGATGTGATCGAAGGTTTCATTCACCTTACCTTTTAGGTTGACCTGCAGTAAACAGGATTTTTCAGTATTTGAGGAGACCCGAACCATTTCCTAATGCCTGCAACTAACATTACTTAAGGTGTCTGATAGACCTCGCTGTTTGCCTTAGAATTGGATGGTGCAAGGATCCCTACGCTTATGATTTCCAAAGCGACCGCTTCCCTGAACATAATACGTTCGTCTTCCTGGAGCTAAGCTGCTTATGGTCAGTTCAAAATGCAATATACACGGAAAGAAAATGAGCTTTACTATTATGAGTCAATGCGGTACAAGACAGTTTCGTTAAAGGAACCGTAATGCGGTGAAACCGTCCAGCTAACCGAGCTCTGACCAAAGGGGTTGACGGTTAATCTGTGGGCCACATGAAAATGAGCATGCCTGGAATTACTCGATCGCCACTGAGAGGCAAAAATGTTTTGTACACTCCGCTTCCTAAGTCCCATCTCAGAAACCGGCCTTCGGGTTTACCTCTCTCTCTACCAGTTCGGAGAAAAGGCATCTTCTGTTCCGAAATTCATTGTCCACCACCCAGTACAAACTTTGGGCCGGACACATATTCTGTTCTACAACACTACATATACCACCATTCATCTACTTTAATTGCTCGCCGCACAGCATCCTATCATCATGTTGCGCGAGTACATTTGTCAGTGGGCAGAATTGACTTTCGATGGAGAAGTGGCCTCATTGCAAACTTTCAAACTCCTCCTGAAGGTGGTTTGGTAAGGGTTATGTAGACGCTGGGAAAGAATTTCACCCCATGCATCGTTTATCTGCCTACTTCCATACATTTTACCACTTTTTCCTATGAGGCGGACGACCGTGATCTGACATCCATCAGCTTGACCATACTGACAAGTTGGAGTGGAGTTCTGAGGCAAGAGGTCTGACGTGAACCGCCCTGACCCACCATTATTGATGAGACTACAAAAATGTGGTTCTTCATAACGTTGTAGCACCTGGGGATCAAAGAGGCCGATAAGTGTATGAAACTGAATGATCTGATGGAGGGCAGATAGACATTGTAAGACCAACTGAACTGACCCCAAAGATTGTTTAAATACATAATTCGATGTAAGGTCATAGAATGCAGCATATTCATCAAACTGATTAGTATTCGTGTATTTTCCGAGCGGAGCCAACTTTGGAAGCCCCCGGATTCTATCCGAGACAGAGCACTCTCTCTGTGCTAAGCTTTGATTCCAGCTCACGATATTCAGAGTTCAGTTGATTATTTCCGGTCGTGCTACTGAGTGTCACCTGACCAAGTAGCTGGGTGACCATCAGAGGAGCAGGAAAAAGTCAATAAAAAACGCGGAAAAAGCACTTAGAATGAACTGTGGTTGCGTTCTAGGATAAATGGTTTCAAACTTGATAACAGTCCAAAGATTTCTTATGTGATCATGCAGCCCTTGTAGCACCCAGCCCGTCGGTTGTAGCAGTCCGCCCGTTCATAACTTCGATTTTCGATCGGTTTTCGTTCGGTTTGTTTAGTAGCCATTTTACACGGATCAACATTGAATTTATACGAAGAAAAACTGACGATCAAAGTAATCTGCAATGCTTGGCTGGCGTTTCCTTTGAATGTATTGGTTACATTCATCAAAATGTCTTGAAAACCTCGGTGTAGATCGCTCTATTTCAAACCCTCGAAATGGATAAAACAATGGCAATTAAATGGAAAATCATAACATAGGAGACAGAAATGAGCATGGTGATACATCACTTGGGTTAATGAAATAAATCAACGAAGCACATCACGTAGTTCAAACGATTGGCTCAAACCACTCCAAAACCGATCGGTTTCCGGTCGATTTTTCACTATCACGCCAATCGGTTTTTCAGTGGTTTCTAGGTGGATTCAGACAGGCTTCCTGGACGGTTTCTGAACGATTTCCGAGTGGTTTGTGCCAATCGTTTGAACTACGTGATGTGCTTCGTTGATTTATTTCATTAACCCAAGTGATGTATCACCATGCTCATTTCTGTCTCCTATGTTATGATTTTCCATTTAATTGCCATTGTTTTATCCATTTCGAGGGTTTGAAATAGAGCGATCTACACCGAGGTTTTCAAGACATTTTGATGAATGTAACCAATACATTCAAAGGAAACGCCAGCCAAACATTGCAGATTACTTTGATCGTCGGTTTTTCTTCGTACAAATTCAATGTTGATCCGTGTAAAGTGGCTACTAAACAAACCGACCGAAAACCGATCGGTTTCGCAGCGGTTTTGCACCGGTCTCGCTACAAGGGAACTAAAGTGCTGTCCAAACTCTTTTCTAGGGTCCATTGCTCCCCTTGCAAAAAACCGCTCCGAAACGGGTCGGTTTTTGGCCGGTTTCCGAGCAAATTCAGGGCGGTTTGAAACCGATTCCACGGAAAGCGGGGTGTACTGTCATTATTTCTCATGTTTATTGTTATACTATTACTTTTCATTTATTTGTTATTTTTTTCTTCCACTTCTCTCGACTAATGTCTCCATCCATTCAGTTATTTCGTCATAACGATGGTATCACTTCAATGATCCTTCCCTTCCACTTTAATAGCGTGTGAAAAACCACTTTTAACATGGAATAGAAAGAAATATATAAAATAAAGGAAGAAATCTAAAACCACGTGCGATTATGTAGAGTGTGCACAGGATTGCTGTGTTCTGTCAATCTATCTTCGACCTGTGGACGAAGAGACGTAAGTACAGAGGTGGGATACACTTTTGCGCGCGTACAAAACAAACAAATTATCTTCAGCAAGCAAATCAAGCAAAGGAAAAAATGCTTCCAAAAAATATAAAAAACAGTGTTTATTATCTGAAATTCGATTTGTTTTTCTGGAAACGGATTTTATACGGACATGTAATTTCTGAACATCACCTTACCTCAACTGAAAATATAGCAAAACATCTATGCTGAACATGAATCGAATATGTACGGACTGTGTTCGTACGTTTCATACTATGACCGAAGTACTAACGAAATGCAAAACTTTCGCGGTGATAAGGCATAATAAATGGAACAATAACGTTTTCTTCTGGCGACCCCTCGATCTTTGTTAATAACAGCCACCGTTTCATCGTCCGACAAATCCCTTAGCAGTGGATTTGCACACACCGCATCTATATCAAGTACCTATTTAAAAATCTCAGCTTACCTTTGATGGCACTAACAAAAAGCATTCATGACACGGGTTTTCGTCCTGTAATAATGTGATTTTTAAAATCTGAACTGTCCAAGCAGCATTATGTTCACCTCAGCGTCATCTGGAAGTCACCTAAATTTCCTCTTTGAAAGAAACTGCGGACACTCAGGTGACGGCCAGGAAATTTCCAAGTGACTATCGGTGAACACTCAGGGGGTGCTCGAGGGGCAGTCTTGGGGATGGATTGAAACAATCCAATTTACGTCATTATTTCTCTAGTACTATTTCCGACTTAGCGCACCCGAAAACACGTTCCGTCATAATTAATATATTATTATCCCTCGATACAGTGGAAATTCGCTACCAGTATAATGAGAATCTTAATCACAATTTTGCACACATCATTTGGCAGATGACTCTAAAAGAGCGAGCAAAATCACGGTTTTCTAAAATGCTTGCTATAATATGAAAAACGTGTTTATATGCTTTTAATAAGAACAATGAATTGCCATGCTTCGTCTCCGCTGTGCATTCCCACTGGCGTCTTCTCAAATATAATGGGGAAAAAGGTTATTTTCGAAAGGTTGTAATAATTGTCAGTAGAGATTCAGTTGCTTGAACCATCCAGATCGTTGTGGTGACGTACCACCGCCCCAATATTTACTCACAAACAAATCATGTTTTTGTATGGCGACGACTACAAATAGAAATTCGCTACTGATTGTGGCGGCTGGTTTGAATCATTGTTTACAGGGTAATAATTTTACTGATAAATTGTATATTGGCTTCAAGAAAAGTACGTTTAGTGACGGCATTCATTTGCAGAGAAAATGACGATATGTTTCACAATACTAACCGATTGCTACTGCGCAAACCTTTGTACTCGCAAACAATTATCGTACTTGGCCTCCCCTTCATTTCATTTAAGGCAAAAGTAATCCAAAATGAGCGCTTACAGTTCGGCGTTTACATCGGCCATCATTTTGTATTCCCGTATCAAAAACGTTGCAACTATGAATTCGAAACTGATCACCAACAAGCTAACTTAACGTTTTTCGATAAAATGCATGATCCTCAAGATATTCGCCGAGTTCGTTAAACTACCACGTAATGGACACATAAATGCTGCAGCCAATTAGGTGTCAAGATACTTTGGCATATTTTTGTACTTGCTTATGTTTATTTTACGTCTCGTAACACACATGCTGCAATGAATTGCTGTTATTCTTGTCTTTCGGCTCAAAAACGATAGAACAAACTGCACACCTAGAAAACAAGTCCAAAAATCAAATAATCACTGTCAAGTGCCAGATAACGGACTCCGAGCAGCGACATCGAGCGGGAGCAGCCTGGAACTGTCAGCCATAAAAGAAATTCATTGAAACCAGCGGAATATGTAAATTGTCATACACACTGACCAGGTCATGAAACGTGATTTATTATGATTTTGTTTGTAGGATATTAGATTAAAAATCTCCTTGTTTTCATCGAGAGAGAGATTTTTTTGTCCAGAGTCAGCTGAAACTAAACACGTGGTCATCAACAAATATCAATTCTTATATATTTTCATGACAAATCATCAACTTCTATGATCAGCTGTCTGGTGTTTCTGTCGCTTTTGTGCGTTTTCTAGTGTACCGGAGTGATTTATTTCGACTGCCTACTGGGGGAGACTCAGGCGACTGTCGAGTGTCTCCTCGAGCTTTTTGAGTGGGTACCCCTTTAGGATAGACTTGGAAGAAGTTTGCTTGCTTCTCGTGCAGTCCAGAAGCGAACAATGCATAGGTAATTTTCATTCATAATAAACACACTAAAACTTAATTAATATTTATTAGCCGAATCACGTCGTGATATCTCTTAAAAAGTGAATGTTATTTTTTCAGACAAAAAATTGTTTCCGTGAACGGCTTCATTCCTTTTATCCAAGTTTGAATTTAGATAATGAAAAATAGAAAAATTCCTAAGGATTTGTCTAAGGTGCATACTGCAGTTGCAAATTCTGCTTTGTGGTGCAGTAAATATCACCCATTTTTTCAACGATATCTCGTTTGAATGTAAATGATCAACGTAAACGTGACAAACTCACAAAAAGTATTACTGCTGGATAACTTAATTTCGGAAAGTCTAGGAACTCCATCACATTTTCGAATTTTCCGTATTCGAATTATCTTAATTATTTTTTAAAATCCTATAAAAGTTCACAAACCCTAATCCAATTCCTGAGTGAGAGGAATACGGGATCCACCTTTCTATTTTGTACAAAACTGGTGAAAAAGTACGTTCCAGAAAATGTTCTAGGCTCCACTTCTGATTTTGTATGCATAAGAGCTCAGCACGTTTTGCGTTTAGTATCGATTTCCTTCACATCTGCAATTCTTGAGAAAGCTGTGTACCTTTCATACTTCTCAGAATGACTGAGTTCGGATAATACGTTAGCTTTCGTTCAAGCCGTAGAAGAACAACAAAAGTGATGTTGATGTGTTTGCGTATGGTTACTAAAATGTTTAGGTTATGCATTTGGTGAATAAACATTGAGCCTGAATAACTTTGATTGCCTGTTTACATTTCTTTATCGACCGTTGTCTTTTTAGTTTATAATTTGAGCAAGTATTCCAGTCGCTTTTTGGTTCTTATTATATTTAAATATGCGTGGTGATTTACTTTCAACCATTAGAATCTTATTCGACTAATATCAATCCAACAGTTTCATAAAAATTTAATTTTTCCGGATTCCTTATAACATTCTCAAAAAGACACGGAAATATGTGCAGCAACTTAGCAGACGTCCGATCAATTGCAAGATATGACAAGGTCCAATGAATTAGCTAAGTACGTCAAAATTTATTGGAGATATCGTCAGTGAGCTCTCTTAGAATGTCAAGGACGTAAGCACATTTTTCAGCGGTTGATAGTTAATCAGTGTAGATTTTGGTGTGTAGACCAGAATACAAATGCCGAGCAGTAGAATAATTATTTCTGCGAAGGATCCCAATCATTTATGAATATATGAAACTCTAGCTCAATTCATGATGGTGTTTCTCTTTTTGCTCTGTAATACTATTGCTTGTTTTGATTTTGGAGTGATATTCGCTCTGAGAGATATCAACCTGAAGTAAGTTGGTCCGGGGTCAGAATAATCTACCGGTACGCGAACCACCTGTCGCACAGATGGGAGGCAGATGAGGAAAATACAGCAAAATGGCAGATTCTGCAACGCATACTACAATATTCCCGCTTGCACGGGTAGCGTGTACAGAAAGCTGCACTTTAAAAGCCAGAACAGATACTTTTTCTTCGGTTCAATAAACAACAGTGGAAATTGTTCGCATATAGTCCATTATGAATTGCGCCCAAACCGTTTTTAGTCCTCCAAGGCTTTTACAGACAGTTAGGTGAAAGAGCTTGACTTAATTATCTGAGTTTATTATTTTGGTTTTGATACTTGAGTACATTTAACTAAAGTTCTTGCATCAGTAGCCTTTGAAAAATATAAACAATAGGGGATAAAAAATGCACTAGGACCAGTATATCACTAATGCTTGAGGACTGTACTTTTGAAATTCATAAATATATGTATACATATTACACATATCACACCGGCTAGGAATTAAGCAAACTGCTAACTCAAAAACAACGAACACTATAACTGGAGGATGGCATCACAAAAAAAATGAGAGGCTGTTGGCGAAAATATGACATCGTGATTTGATCTCGCTTTTTACCGCACACGTTTTAATGTTCCACTCTCGTTTTGGTTGTCTAAGTGACACTTTTATTGATGTCAGTTGCGGCACAGGTTTCCGAAAGCTGCTCCGCCTCTCGGGATTTGTGAGCTAACTTGCTCCCAAACACCACCTCTAGCTTTCATCATGCTCCCAAGATACTTAAAGTTGTCAGCTGACTCACGTTCACCACCACAGAAGACTGGTGCAGGCGCAGGCTCTTGCTGATCTGGCAGAAGTACTTTGCACTCGGAACATCAAAAGTGTTTACCATATCTGGACACCTCAATTGCCAGTCTGTATAGAGCTTGCTGAACTACATGTGCATTATTAGTCAGTAGTGTGCGGCCCTAGACATACCCATGGTCAAACCTCTGTTCCCTAGGAGGAGTTTAAATCCAACAGGTGGAATATCGGAGAAAGCAATCAGTAGAACATCCTTCAAAGCAAGACTGAAGAAAGGTGGGGGTATCACAAGGATGACCTTTATCCCTATTTCCCTTCAAATTTATCATACAAAAAGCCCTCTGAAATACCTTTCCAATCGATGGAGTTGAATTCCCGTCAGAGAAAAGAGTCGACTTAGAATATGCTGGTGATTTAATATTGATGACTGATAATGCGCAGGCATTTCTACGCACTCTGAACCGCTTTGTCATTGAGATGTCTTAATTCAAAATGAACTTTGAACCTTTTTGAAACCTGATGCTTTCTGAGGTAGGTATTGTCTGAAATATAAGTGAATAAAGCTCAACTCACAAAACAGAAGACACTTAAATATCTTGCTCGTTGTAGTAAGCAAGGTGTGTTAGGCCTCTTGAATGGTATTCAAGAAATCCACTCACTAATTGTTTGCGTACATCTTAATATATGACGTTAAACGATGATTGATGTAATTCGTGTATTCGCCTGCTTCCTCATTTAAGTAATGCTGCTATACATCTCTTTCTTAGCATAGTTTTATTTCTCTTTCCATTATCGATTTGTGCGTTCGGGTTATTTCCTGGGTTAGGAACCGGAATCTTTGCACCCTTTGCATGGTTATTAACCGTCCAAGTTTAAACTAAAACTAAGGATGAATAACTGACGCATTATTGATACCGGCATCGTGTACTCAAACGCTTTTTTGACAACAATATGTTGACTATTAATCAAAACCTCCTTGAGAAAACTAAAACTTCAAACGAATTTAGACTTCCCAATCAAATGGTTGAAACTATTTCACCAAAAGTTTGCTTCAACATGGATAGCCCATATAACTTATTTAGTTGGCATGTGCACAAGCATCCGTTTAAAGTCATCTATAGAATAGAGTATTGTTTTTCAAGGCACATCGTACCCTACATATCAAGAAAATCCATGCGGATCGTTGAGTCTCAAGGCAACACTTTTATCCCGATCGGATAGGACGGGGGAACTAATGTGGATTTATTTTCGGAATTATGTCTTCCATTTGTATAGACCTGCTTAGTTCCACCAGGTTCCTTTCTGTCAGAATTATTGTTAAATTTACACTTTGAAGTTTTGCGAACGCTTCAAGATATAAGATGTTGCTAAAACTCCCATACCATCGAGGCCATCTCTGTCATGGTTTTTACTACTAGCGGGAATTCGAGAAGGCATATTTTGAATTGCCTGATAAACTATGTTTTTAAAGGTTGCAAAGTCATTTGTTTTCCTTCATTATTGGTACAGCTTCGAACAGCTGCTATTATTCTGTTGTAATCCATCTCTTTTAATGAGTTATGTCATCTATGAAGAGAAAAATGTTTTTGATCTGTGTGCAAAAATTATATTTCATAAGCCACAGATTTGATTGACGATAAATCAGCATACCTATTCAGCTCAGAACGCATAACTCTCAGTCCGTTTTGTGACGTGAGCACACTTGTTTATTTAGGTGTTCCATAAATATATAGAAAAATAATATTTGGTATTCATGAGCTAGTTTTAGGAAGGAGATTCCTTGGCTCCCAAACAACCTCTGTCCATTGGTACAAAACTGATTGTTTCTGTGTGGCGATCAAAACAAAATCCTTGCATAAAAGCTTATTGGTCCACAGATTTTCACAAACAACTTTGCTGACTCCATTTTCTGGTTGCACTCGTACTGGATGAGACCGCAGCGGCAGGGTGAGATAACTGTTGGTCGCTGATTGAACTATTATCCCGCTTGACTTGCTTCACTGTTATTTTCGATTCTGGACATCCGGTCACTTGTCGTCTGTTTTGCTGACTCGAACTTGCCCTCGATTCTGAACGGGTGATGGAGTAATTTCTGCCACTGAACCAGGCTGTCCACCAGAAACAAGCTGTACAATACCCTCACACTTAGTGTGTCGGAACTGAGTTCGTTCTGTGTTCTGCAAAAACGATAATCAGTTAAACATTATTGTTGAAAATCAGGACATGAGTTGTAAGCAAACACATATTCCCGGTCCCAGTATTATCGAACCATTACATTCAAACTCGTATAAAAATAAGCTTATGGTTATCACTGTTTCATCTAAATCTGACTGTAATGGCTTAATAATAGCATTACTGAAGTCTCATTTTTATATACAACTCATCTGATGATAATAGGCTTATTTCGAATTCTGTATGTTGTGTGGATTGTATGTAATTAGCAGACGTTTTGGTTACCATGGTTAACCTTTTTTAATGGTAGACTCACCGAAGCTTTTTACCTTGTGAGTTATCGAATATATTTGGTGCTGGTAGTTTAATGTAAAAATCATCAGCAGTAGACTTAAACATAAACACAACTGGTAACTAACACGCAGACAATGCTGTAACACAATGGTAAGCCACTTGTTTACTCCAGACAGGAACAGAAGGATTAAAGGTAAAGAAAATTCAACAAAATAATAAAGCAGACCGAAGCTTCCGCACGGAGGATCTTCGTTTATTCGTGATAGTTTTAAGTGCTTTGCTTTACTGTTAGCAAGTTCATATAGAACTCCAAGAATGCCGCACAAACGTTGAGGAAGACCTGTACACAAGGGATTTCTCGCGTAATGAAGGGGAGACTGAGTGTAACTTGGCCACTGCTAAAGACAATGTCACAGACAGCTCCGGCTCGGGGGACTCACTTTTCACAATCCCATCCCGTGTTTTATGAATAATTAGATGGCAGAGGTGGTTCTGAGAAATGTTGGATGGCTGACAAACAAACGAGAGGAACTGAAAATGTTTGGTATAGCCAGCAGACCCGAGGTTATAGCGCTGACCGAGACGTGGCTGTATGATGAGGTTCTGGACACCGAAATTTCTCCGCAGGGACACCATTTGTTTGGGTTGTGTCGATGTCGGTTTAAAGTTAGAGGCGGTGTAACAATTTACATCAGAGACGGAATACCTGCACCAGTACCAGATCATCGTTTGGATCCAAAGGGCTTGGCGAGTGTTTCTAGTGTAAAGCAAAAATAGTCTTTAGTGGGGCAGTGGGTTTGGCGTATTTCTAAAAAGCATCCGCTGTCGAGCCGTTGAACATCCTGAATTTCTTGAGACTCTGAGAAATTGACCGACACAGTCTAGTCATCTCTGACTTCAATGTGACCTACATCGACTGGACAGCGTCCTGCTTTACTATGACAGCCGACAGTTTTCCCACAAACCGTTTGCCACGGTATTCGATCCGGTCCTGTACCAAAATTCATCTCATCTAAATTGCTTCCATAGCGAGCAATCGTCCATTCTGAATTTTGTTATAACTCCACAGGAATTGGACGTATCCAGGATTAATATTCTAACTCAGTTGGCTCAGGCAACCATGTTGTGCTGTACACACACAGATACATCCTAGTCCACACTGTGGACCGGAAGTCTGGGGCATATATTTTGAGAATGAGAGAGGTAGTGCAGAATATGGTATAGCAGCAGAATGTTTTTCATAACGTGAATACAGTCTGGCTTTTTATGTCTGGTGGGAACCCCAGCTGGTTGATCTTTTCGCTGCACCCCACCGTCAGTGCCCTCATGTACATGGTTCTTCGTGGTTCAGTGGGGAGAACTTCTATGCCTGCTCCGCAAAAGTATTCGGGTATGATAAAAGTACCGAGAGGCTGAAAAAGACTACGTCGTGTACAGACAGATAAGAAATTATTTCCAGCTTATGAAGGTACGTAGGCGAAGTAAGTTCGAGGAAAGGCTGGCAGCTGAATGTGGTAAGGCACCCAAAAGGTTGTTTGCGCATCCCAAAAGCCGTACGAGGGAGACGCCCAAAATACCGGCCTTGCTTCAGGGTGAGACCATTGCTGACTCTAATGAATCCGAGGCTTATGTCCTAGCACGACATTATGCGTCAAAGTATAAGACGGAGGATTCCATACCAATCCTTTTGTCAGATGTGGAGCCCATTATGGTGCCTTGGGATTTTCATATGAAAGAAATTATGGCTTAACTACGATCTCTCAAGTCTCGACAATCAGTCGGTCCTGATGAAATGCACTCTCTGATGTAGAGTGAACTGGATAAGATTATTGCCTCACCAATCAGCAGGATGTAGAACACCTTGCCAGCAGCTGAGAAACTACTAGACGACATTAGGGACGCTATTATTGTTCCGCTGTTCAAAGTTTGTGACAAAACAGCGGCTATCGCTTACAGTCCTGTGAGTCTACCATGTATCCTATGCAAGGCATAGGAACATCTCACATCCAAGCAAGCGCAGGAACCTCACCACTTGTTTAGTTCCCAACAACATGGTTCTCGCAACGAGTGGTCCTGCTTTGCAAATCTACTGCTAGCTCGTGAGAGCTGGACCAATGCGAAGGCCAAAGAATATTCAACGCGTGTTGGCCTCGTTTATTTCAGCAAAGCTTTCGTCAAAGTTCCACATGACCACTTCTTTCGGAACTTACATTACTTGGAATGGCTGACTTCTTACTAGGATGGGTCGGAAATTTCCAAAGAAGTGATTGATTTTCGGTCAGAGCCTCAAAAACGATCTCCATGTCGTACTCAGAATCCGGCGGTTTCTTCTAGGGCCTGATCTTGGACCCTTGCTATTTCTCACTTACATAACCGATCTCTCAACAGTTTTCTCATCCTCAACTCTATCGTATATGGATGACCTGAAACTGTGGCGAGTAATTCGTTCGGATGCAATTAGCCAAATTCTACAGGAAGATCTAGATGCGCCGCTGCACTGGTCCTCTGCGCGGGTGCTCCCACTAAATCTTGCAAATTGTGTTCACATACGTGTGGGTCCTTCTCAGCTGCCAGTGGGTTACAAACTATCTGAAAACCTGCTACGAACAACAGACTGTGAACTCGATCTAGGGTTTCTGGTATCTTTCTGGCTGAAGACCAAAGGTTACACGGAGAGTGTGTGTACCTTGGCCTGAAGTATCTAAGATCCCATCCGCCGGTCGTTTAGGAAGATACCGTACGATGCCCTCCACTAGCTGTATACTTTCCATATGCGTCCACAATTTGAATACGGCGGTGCGGCTGCATATCCATGCACAGCTGCAGAATTATCCAAGTTGGAGAGGCTGCAAGGATGTGCTACTCGTCTAATATCTGAGCTATACGGGGTGAGCTATGAAAGACGTCTTGAAGAGACCGGTTTGTTTCCAAAAACCTATCAGTGGATGCGCGGTGGTCTTATCTACATCTGTCGCATCATTCGGGGCGATCTGAGACCTGAACTGCAGGCGGACTTCTTGTTTCGTGGGCCATGTCGTGGGTGCCGGCATTTCATGACATTAATGAAGATGCATTCTATTGGTTTGTCGTTAGTCTGTCGCTTGACTCGGATGGATTCAAACCTTTGGAATCCTTAACCTGCTGATGGGGTGGAAGGGATGAATGATGAAGCATTCAAGAGGAAAATCGACCAATGATTACTGGGCCATGGCATTTTATTCATTCTTGAGTTTATTTCAACGAGTGATTTGTGAAGCAGCTCATACGGGAAGATTCGCGCTGCTTCTATTATGAAGATTGAAGAGTGGATTTGTTCTGCCGCATTAGGGAACGTACAAAAGAAGCTGGCCTTTTTATTTGTTAGCCCCTTCGTTTCTTCAAATGAAACCAAACGGTGCCGCACTGCACTCCAAAAGCATATAATTGGCTACCACGTGTATGAAGCGGATACACCTGATTGATTTCTTCTCTGTGGAAAACGTGATACTTACCCAGGGAAAAATTGGAGAATTTTTTGGATTTTTGCGTTTGTGAAAATTTTTTGAAAAGAACTTTATGGACCGAATCCTACAGCCCCTAAGTCAATACAAAAATGAGTGAACCCTTTCTCTGCTGAATGTGAAATTATTGGTTGCTTTAAGTAGGCTTAGCTTTAGTTAACCCACTCACTAACCAGTTTACGAACGATGAAAACGGGGAAAATGAGTGTTCAATTTCATCTCTTAGTTTTCCATTCCTTCACAGTTAGAAATATGACACTAATTGTTGCATGTTCTAGGATCTAACTATTTCGAAACGTTTCCACTCAATGCGACTACTCTTCTCATCTTTAACTTCCTGAAGTCTTGCAACTTTAACCATACACAATTTTCTAATTTTCTTTCAGTATTCAAGTTCTCCGATTTCTCCCATAATGTAGCATGCTTTGTAATCACCCATTCTGCCTCATTTACACATCATTATGAAAGCAGATAGCCTGATATTTAGGGATTCCATTGTTTTTGGTGGGATAAGTCTATCTAAATAATGAAAACCTGATAAAATCTATGGCTTTGACTAAATAACGACAGTGATAAGAAATGAGTCTAATTGTATCGAACTCGAAAGTAATAGGGCCATCTTTTCCCAGCCCTTGAAGAGGCGAAACTGTCCATTCGACCGTATATTTTTGGATTTTTGTGGTTGGCGGTATTACCTCCCCAAAAGCAAGTAAATCCCTAAATAACTAATTGTTTTCTACCAAGCTAAAGCATAACTGAAGCGGAAAAGTTGTACCCATTTGCTACAGGAGCTCAATTTACCACCAAGAAAATCCGCAAATCGAGGTCCTGATCACAAAGGACGACCTAAAAAAGCCTGTCACTATAATCTTTCTCAATTTTGAAAAGACTGGTTTTAGAACAATTCACTGAAAAATGTAATAATAGATTGATACAAAATAATATCTAGGAGTATCTTAAAGTGCCGTTTTACCAAATAAAACAGCCCAAATTTACGAAACAAAGCATCCTTGTAGAACATTTCTTCGGAACCATTATTATTATTATTAGCATCATTTACACTAGCCAAGTCTTGCAAATCATCTTTATCACCACCATCGTCCTCACCATCATCAATACCATAAACTTCTGTAGGAACCTCCCGGTGCTCATTAAAATTTACCGTGTTGTTTTATGCGTCCAGTTATCATGGCCAACGACAGTATGTTTTGGTCATGTAACTAAATACCATGAATCTAAAATTTGACTCATTCAAACCTCTTGAATGGTTTTTGTCGGTGACATCCCCATCGTGCACTTTTCCACAAGCCGTTTATTCCATTTTCAGAATATTTCTCCGTAAAATAAGGTATGATTTGATAAAATAAATGTTCTTTCGGTAAATGTAGCGACGATCCATTTGCTCATCCCGCCATTATAGACCCACTGATTTTATTAGAAAAAACGTCGTGATATTAGGAATATTTGTTTTCATTTACCATTTTACAGCTGTTATGATCGACTTCACGAGTTTTCTGTTACTGATTAATATAGATCACCAACCAAACTCCGTTTCAGATGTCAATTCTTTTGCACCAGTTTTCGTGCTCCTCATTTGATCAGTGTGGAAAATCTTTGCGCAATTTATTTTCTTTGTTGTTTTACTTACTTTAATTTCTAGTGGCTCTCGAATATTCTGCTTTCACCTCCCTCTGCCATTCGGTCGCATTGTTCTTTGATTTTAAATTTTAACTCATTTACTGGAGAATAAATGGGATGTGGTTTTCTCCAACAGAACCGAAACGCACAAGAAAGCAAGGCAAACGTGCTGCATAAGGATAGATTCCATATCTAATAGCTTTATATCATGTGGTGGTTTTGTTCAATAAATCTTAGACAGCCATAGCTCAGATAGCCTATTGGTAACATGTGAGTTATTCACAATTGTCTACCCCCAGTTCCAGTCCCAGGTGGGGCTCAGTGGATGTGTACTGTGGATGGTTTACAACAAAGATGAAACACCTATACAATAAGTACACAAGTTTCTAGCAAACATGTTTCCACTAATTTCATTCTCAAGCCACTAAAGTCATATTTGTATGAAAACGAATCAGGAAGGAAGGTCTCACCAGGTTGGTAAAGAGAAACAAGGGTTAGCGTGGATGGAATTACTTGTGGTTGAACAGACCATGAAGCGAGTGGAAGTTAGTTTGTGTTACGGCTACACCCGTGCCTGACACAGATGACGGTTGGCTCTACAAAGCTTCGGTAGTTTTTGGACGATGATTTCAGAGCTGATGCTACATGGTGAAACAACCTGTATAAATGTTATCGCCCACAAATTAATTACAAAATTTGCTTTTATTTTTGCAATATCACTTGTGGTTGTTTGCTAAAGAAGGAAATGTTTCTCTACCATCGGCCCTAATGAGCGTAGTGTAACATCGTCAATTGTATCTGCCGTATGAAATTTAGTTCTAGAAGTTTCGTGAATCGCATCATATAGAGGATTCCAAACCGACTACAAATTATTATTACGAAGTAGTTCCATGAACTAAAAATCCTCCATTCGAATAATTAATCCAGGCATTTTACCATGGAATACGAGGTAACTAGTGGATGGATATATCACCAGTTTTAATGGGCTGATGAGCGTGCAACTACTGATATATCCCGAGATCACGAGAAGCTGGTGCTCTGTAGTGTCGTTATGAGCTAATATCATAATTACTAGTTACGGAGGATCAAGGGCAAGTGATTCTTTGTGAATATCCTTCCACGAATGTTTCTCGAAGTCTTATATTTATTCACTAAATACTTTTGATGGTCTAAGAGACGAATTACAGACAAGCATCCTCTTTCCCAGTTGATTCAGCTACAAGCGAAAGGTGCGCTAGAAATGGAACGATTGACAGTTCTTATGACTAAAGTTCAGTCACAATATATTTTGCTTTCAGAATGGAGGAAAAGAACTGACTTCAACCATCTATTTTTAACTAGATTAAGTTAAATCGTAGATCCACTGAATAAAACAACGATTTGAATGAACTCATAGTCGCTGTATAGGTTCCAGAACTTTTCACATCAGGTGAAGGGATTTCTTCGATGTGCACAGATAAATAGACCGTGACAGGTGATAAAATTTCGGCAAACGAAACGTTGAGGTTACCGATTGGAAACCTGTGAGAACCGTCAACCACTGTCAAGTAAAGCAAGTGGGTTAAAATTACTAGGAAATGACACGTTGTCTTTTCAAATTTTACAAGCATTTTGGCCGTCCCAATGAACGTGTGGTATTTTAAATATAGGTCAGTTTTGGATACAAACTGGTGTTTCATCTTTTCGCTAGTGTTACATTTATTTAAATTTTCGGAAGTACCATTGATTCAATTAGTTAAAAGGTTAAAAGCTTTAGGAACCTCATTTTTTCTAGCAAATCTGTAACAATGTCACTTAGAAAAGCCTTACTTCGGAAAGTCAAACTTGCGGAGAAAACTAAGCGATACGAAGGTAGGCCCTTGATTTTTTGCGCTAAGAAGACTTTTAGATATGATACACTATTTAAGAGAACTAAAACTATTAGACACCGACTACAGGCAGGAAGAACAGAATTTGTCCGCTGTAGCCTACAAAAGTCTCATAGACCCACTGCGAAGCTCACTAAAAGTGATCCAGAAAGAACTGTCCAAAGCTGAGGAGGAAAATTCCCCATTTCTGGAATACGACGAGCTTTTCGCGAGTCAAGTGAAAACAGAATTGCAATGTCTCATCCAACAGGCTATTGACGAATTGAATAAAAATATCAACACGTGGGATTCCGATGTCGAGGCTGATGTGCTTTGTTTTAAACTGTAAAATTGTTATATTGCATTATTCTCTTTTTACTTGCCAAAGGAAAGCGGACTACTATCGATATTTGGCGGAACTTCATGAAGGAAACGAAAAGGAATACTTGGCTGAATATAGCCTGATTGCTTACAAGCAAGCTCAGTCACTTGCGTTTAGCTCATTGCCACCAAATAACTCTGTTCGATTGGCTGTTGCACTTAATTATGCTACGTTTCATTATACTATCACCAAAAAGTTGGATCTTGCGTGTCAAATTGCTCAGAAGGCATATAGAGATGCGGCTTCCGAAACAGAAGACATACATGAGGAACAGAAGACGGACTCTAACTTGCTACTGCAGATGCTGAAAAATAATGCTGCCACTTGGACCAAAGAGCTGCAAAAAAGTGAGCAAAGGAATTTTTTTCTGCTTTGCATTTAATTATCTATTCTGTGACAACGGAACTTTCACTGCTGCAATTGTGAGTTTATTTCGTCACCTACTTACGCTAACCTAATTATTTTCAGTGCACTGTTATGCAACTGAGGAATTGTAGTCAGTGAACTCATATGGGTGGAACAGCTGGTAAAGGGGAAAGTGTTGTGGTGTGAAATTGCGCCAATAGTCTACTACAGAGGTGAGGCGCGCGAAAGCACGCATTCCAAAACAAAACCTGGAATTAGGAAAGAAGCGCAGCCAGAAACTCCGATGTGAACTAAAAGCAGAACTCAGCGGATCAGCAGTGAACTCAGGTTTTTCACGAAATTGAACAAAGTTCATGATTCATTCTCAGTCGTCCTTACTGGATTTCTGTTTATGCCCCCGATCTGATGGCAAGAGCAACAGGAGTGCATATAGTGGTCTCCAATTCCAAATGTATCAAGTGACTTCAAAGAAATATACCAACGAATGTAAATTAGAAGCCAACTACATATATGAAAGATCTGATGCCCAGTCTGCGCTTGTCGTCATATATTTCAGTGTTCAGAACACTTGGGTTCTGAGTCTAGAATATTGGTACATAACCGGAGATAATATTATCAACAAGTAATGGTACTTGATGTACTATAAAATAAATTCCCGAAAGCTTGGGTGAAGAAATATGCGTCTGACATGTGGGACACAGAAAACCCCCAGTTTTGTTGCCCGTGATGACCGTTATTTTTACCTCTGCAATGCATTGCTCGAATATGATGGGATCACCACATCAGCAATACTGACATTAGGCGTAGGATCTTTGGAACCAGAGGCTATTACCTGGAATAAGTATTGAATCTTAGCATGCCAAGATAGCAGGGAAGTGTTGCGCAAGCTCATCGACAGACTTCCTTGGCGTACGCTGTTCTTCAAGGCTGGTATTGGCTAGAAGGTCGGTTTAGGTGGTCAATCCATGATATCCTAAAAAGGTATCAAAACCTTGAACAGCGGGCTCAGCCAAATAGAAGGTGTGAGACTTCCGAGCTAGGGTTCACGTGACCCGCCTACCAGGTACTTGGAGACATTGTGATACAACCAGATGTCAAGGTCAGTTGTGTTGTGGCCTTCCGACTCATTTTTATCACAATGATTGCCGCATTTTATTCCGTTTTCGATTATGTTTTGCTCTTTGCTCCTATTTATTTTGCTCTTTAATCGACGACACTGTGAGGTGGTTACTAAAACCACAGCACAGAAGAGTGAGATTGACGGCCGAAAGAACTGAAATGAACTTATGCACTGATGAGTAAATAGTTTTTTGTGTGTGCTGCTTAGGCGTAGATCAACCCAAATTTCGATGCATGTTATTTTGGTTGTTGTCTTCAAGTTCGAGTAGATCAAAACCGAAGTCTATCAGAAAGTTTGAAACGGACAGAAAATAAACTCGCTTCAGTGATAACAACTCATTGAATACCAAAGAGTACCCACACGTTAGTCAGACGCTGTCCTTGGCAACTGACAAAGTTGTTGGATAATTGGTTTTCATGAACTGAAACCAGAAAGACCACCTGACCTTAGTGCGATCAAATTCTGCTGATAACAATTCCCATATGTTTCACTCGCATTAGAAACAGCATGACAGACCGAATTGCCGAACTGCTTACTCGGTTATCCACGAATGTCAACACATTCAGAGTACAAGCCGATTTTGGTATAGTTTGATCTAGGCTTCACCGATTATTCTTCGCTAAAAGCCCAATGTTTTCTGGAAGTTGATAAATTTGGTGAGCGTGAACTTTCTTAGATCAGTGACAGTAACTCGACTGTACATTCGTTCGCAGATGTTCCACAGGCAGATGTCAATTGAATACTAGTTCCTGTGTATCTCGCTGTGGCGGATGTACCCGGTAGTATTTTGTTTTGTGGGTCTTGAAAGAAAGTCACTTTCTTCAGCTCATCTTTTCTTCTCCAGCTTCACCTTAAAGCGGTCACCAAAATGTGTGATTAAGATTGTTCTATTTGTCAAACTATGAGTTTAAAATCAGAGGACGTAATTCGGCAAAAAGCCTTCATAAGATTTGAGTACATATCAGTGCAAAAATCACGCATATCTTTATCGGAGATGGGACTGTAAAGTAAAACGGTAAACACTATGAAAGTTGTTATCAGCTCAGAAGACTTTGTGACATTTTACGTGGTGTTTTAGGGGTTTCAGTGACGGCATGAAATATTTGTTTTCTTGTGGATTTTGATATTTGAATAAAGCCCAGGTTCTAACACGTATATTACCAGAAAATACCTCCCTCCCCCGCTATGTAGAACTCTCAGGCTTATGGCTTAGAAAAGCAAGGACAGAAAATGTTCATATCAAGTGGCAGATGGTTCAGTATCTAGGTGGAAAGATTTGTCAAATGTCACCAGATAATGAGATGATAGTTGATTCTTGATTCAAAATGGAGAAACCACTTAATCGCTGTACAGATGTTTCACAATTTGTAGGAATCATCACCAGCACATGGGAAAGGAGCTCCTAATCAAAAATATCCCAGCAGCTTCTCAACGCTTTTCTCCGCTTCAATCCCGAGCAAAGTAGAGCTCATTTTGATTGTTCTTCAACTCATCGACTTTTATAACTTTTATGTCAAATATAAATGGAAATTGAAATATGGGTAAAAGAGAACAAAATGGAATAATGAAGTTAGTATTTGAGTCAGAAAGGGTATCAATTTCAATACCGGTTAGAAATACTTGTTTTTTGAAAGCTTATTTCTCAGTTAGGACGTTGAGTTTCACTTTGCAAGCCAGTTCGGCAGTCCTGGTAATAACTTGTGATTCACTGCTATGCATTCGGGGTTCGTGTCCTATTTGGGGCTTGGTACTTACGCAGTGCTGGTGACTCCTGACAAGTACGAAACATACACACAGTGTGTTGATACTACATTACAAATATTTTCATAAGGTATGGATGAAATTTTGGCCCTTCTTAAACCGAGTTTTCAAAGATTTGCAATGCAGTCATAAGTTTATTAGGATCAACTGAGAGGCATACCCTAAACGGACTAATACAAGGTCTGTTGAACTGACTGAAGCTTTCTGTGACCTGTTTGCTTTCGCAAGCACAACCTCAAGGCTGATTTGAACTCGTTAGAAGTTGCCGTTTAGAAAATAACAAGACTCTCAGACCAATCGGTAACCTGATAAACATCGTAATTCCTGATATCTTTCTATCTCATTGCCTCTAGTCTGGTTCATTTCTTCCCACGAGTGTTTTATTTCCTTTCGAACAAGATACAGTCATAATTGTCGAAAATAATATTTTACGCTGCAACTGTGATTTCCTTATGCTGTGTTGTTACTGTTACTGTGTCGTCCTATATATAATTATCAATCCGTTTGAGCGATTCCAATGTGCACTTCAGATCCTCCAACTCAGTGAGCCCTAACAGAACCGGAACCTCAGCTTCCTAATTTCAAGTGTCGAATGAATTGTTTGAGAACGTCAAATCAGGTAGGGAATTTCTTTTGCACACTATCAAATTGCAGTTCGCCACATCCATAACATAGTTTACTCAAGCGCAATAGTGGTAACATTTATCATTCTGTCAGTCATACTAGGAGTGATATTTCCATCATTTGCGAGGGTTGAAGCAATACCACGATTTGTTCTCAGATGAACACAAGCATTAAATTTTTTCTTAACAGTTAGTTAACTCAGCTGGTTACGTATCACCACTGAGTGTCCATATGCGCACATCAGTCCCATAAATTGGCCGTTACCTAGTCCTGAAAACCAGTTGTCTTCATCTTAGTGATGAAAAAATGTTTATACCTTCAGTGCGTTTGGAACTATAGTAATGTGACCATTTCTGTGGGCAACTGTCTGTTAGATGCTTGTTAGTCTAATAAGAGGAAAAACCGTGGTTACCAGAGATACCCTGCAAAAATCAAGACAGTGTTTAGTTTTACAGGAAAGAAGCATCTGCTGCTGATCGCTCCCTTATATTATTTTGTGTGTTGGTGACTCAACCTATCGCTATATTACCTCCGTCGTCTAATTAAATTAATTAGATAGATATAGTTCTTATTTTATTCTGTTACGAATAGAATATGTCAAGCTGGCCCCCAAACACGTCAACACCAACCAAGGTACCGGATGGCATCCTGTTTGTTTTCAGTTCGGCAGAAAATCCATGTATTATGAGTTCCATTTTCTCCTTCAATTGTCTTACTTTATTCAACGCACAACAGTACCACCTTCCATTCCATTTTCTATTTATTCAAATAAAAACTGATATGCCAAAGGATATGCTTACCTTTTTACCGTCAATTTTCGGAGAAAAGGGGTGGGGAGTAAAATATAACAATCAAGGTACACTGTTAGAATTATTCTATAAATTGGTCTTCCTCCGGCTCCCATTCTACAAAGAAACATGCGTGTCCCCATTCAAGAACGGATAACAATCATTCCTGATTGTGATTTGAGCTCCGAATATGATATCTCTCACTTTCTCTCATCTAGTAATAACAAACCCTATAAAGGCCGATAACCAATGTCTGATTGAATACTAGATTTGTCGCTTTTGCCACTAATGAACAGTCAGTGTTTCAGTACATTCTGTCTTAACGAAAACCAGGAATGCATTTTTTCCTGCCTGTGAACTATTTTCCTTGAGCATATGCAATAGAATTCATTCAGCATTACCGGATAGTTTTATCTGTAAAACTGGCGGAAAGTGAGTCAGCTCTTCGTGAACTAGAAATAACAAAGAGGTAACACCAAACAAATTCAATTTCGCATGTTTATCTGCCAGTGTCCATGACAGTTGTTCCTATGCAAACAATGGTGTCCTTTATTGCTTATTTTATAAGAAAGACAGGGGTAAAACAAACCTGATAGCGCAAGTGTTGTAAACATCTGCATTTCAGTAGTATATACACTCCACTTTCTTCTCCTACCACCTGATTTGCACTAGGCCACTGTCGGACTATTATTTGACCGCTTAATGGAGTAAGCTTACGTTACTGATACGTATGAAGTTGATGGCCTGGCTTTTGGCTTTCTCAATAATGCTTTTAGAATATACAATGCCTTTACACTCATTGGAATCCCTTATACTCAAAGAATAAGGTGGTACAAAGGAACACAATCATTTTCAATGTGGATGATCAAGGTAGCATTTAATAAATGTTTTATTCTTGCCTATTTATGCTTGGGACGACGTACTAAGAGCGTGCAAGAGTAAATGGATTCATATATATATATATATATATATATATATATATATATATATATATATATATATATATATATATATATATATATATATATATATATATATATATATATATATATATATATATATATATATATATATATATATATATATATATATATATATATATATATATATATATATATATGGTATTCATGACTCAGTATACACGTAAGTATTATCATTTATATTGTGTTTATATTCCACGATACTGTACATATGTTGGTGCAATATATAAAATACTACAGTACGTCCTGTGCCGTATAGGTGTTCTGATTCCTCGTACTCTATACGGGATCGTATTACTGAAATTGATACATGATCGAAGGTATCTTCGCGTATGGAAATTTAATCATGCGTTTAGTTAATATGGAGCCATTAGATAAGAGATGTACCTCCAGAAAGTGCGAGGAATATTTCGAAAGTTATTGAGTTGTATGTCTCACCAGTAGCGGATTGAGTGCTGGAAAGAAAACTGCATTCTTCTTACACTTCACGGACAGGGATACATACGCATTTATAGCAGGACTCAACTTCGGTCATCTGCCCAGCACACAGTTTTGTCTAGCTGAAAGCTGATTGCAAATCGCGGTTGTCATTTTGACCCTTGGTCTTGCACACTCCTCTGGCACGCTGTCAAAAAACACACTGACCGCTATTACCCCTGATCGTCTTCTCTCTCTTACGGGTCGCGGGAGACATCACTCTGTTCATCTTGTTTGTACAGTGCCGAACAGGACAGGCGGTCCACACGTAGCACGAAGGACAGAAGAACGCGTTTACTAAGGAAACGAATTGATAAGGTGTACCGAGCTCATAAATGTGCTCTCTGTGAACAGTTGCAATTCCGAATTTTATGTCCACACTGACATGTTACTTGTTTTTCCTGCAATAGGACTGATCGAATGCGGTATCTGTTGGAAACGTAAAGTTTGTCGAATAACGAATAATTTAAATTCTTACCAAATTCAATTCGAAATGATCTTTTTCTTCTTGTCCTAGTTGTTTTTCGCAAGCCTCCTTCTCGTGCTAAAATAAATTTTTCCTTCCAGAACGGCAGCTTCCCTCACTTCATCATCAATATGGGTAGTTACTAATCTATCATTTCGAAGTCTGATTCAGATTCCTTTTTCTCCGATGCTAAAGTTCGGCCCACTGATCTCACAATTGCATGCATTACCGGTCACTCGTTACCAACTTCGTGGTTGTGTGCCATTCTGATTAAGGTTTTGAATTACTCCCACATTGAATGTAGATTATCAGTTTTTGATTCTGTTTCATCTATCATAAAGCTTAAAACTCTTCGTGAGTTACATGTCAAAATTTCCTTCCTTACCGTTCAGGTTAGTGTTTCCCGTCTTCAAAACCTTACCATTCAGTACTTAAAATTGTTAGCTGGATGCATATAATTTCTATCAAACTAGAAGTGTCGGGAGACCGGATATTCCTCAAGTGATGTATCGTACCATTTGGTCTTTGTGAACCAGTTCGCCGGGTTATAAGTTCCTTGCGCGAAAAATGGATCATTGCACCAACTGAATCATCTCGCTAAGCCACTCCCATTGTCACCTCCCACTCAAAGTCAGATCGCAAAACCCCACGGATATGTAGTGAACATTGGTTGACACTCGACAAATGACTGTTCTATTATATGTAATGTACGTATGGAAAACTGGAGGACGTGCCCCATTACCTTTTGGGTTCCACGGTCTTTTCTAAGATTCATCTCAAACATGCATTTTTCCAATGCAGCTTGATGAACCCAGTTCACTGATGGCTATCGATATACTTTTTTGTCTTCACAGGTACAATTTTCTACTTTTCGGTTTGCACGTATCCTATACTATATTCCAACGGTCGTTTGATGTCATCACTGCTGGCCTTGACGAATTTGACTCATATCAGTATAATGCTATTGTTCACGGCCGATCGAAAGTTATCCACGATTTCCGCTTGTGTTTTGTATCAAAGAGATTTGCTAAGTGGAACGTGGCAGTTAACCCAGACAAGCGTACTTTTGGTGTTTCATAGTTTTCTGAATTCGGTACACCATTGATTCTGATGGCTTTTCCCCTGAACCCAGAGAGTCACCCTTTCAACTAATGTGCCCTCGCCCGGCGACATTCACTAAGTTCGGTTCTCTCTGAATTTTTCGTAAAAGTAAGAGAACACTGCGTAATCCTTTAGCACTTCTGAAGTTGGATGTTCCTCTTAAACACATTTTAACTGAGGACCATACCACGGTAATAACTAATACTTATCCAACTGGTACAAGGGCTGTAGTGCATCAGTGTACCCGAACAGTCATCTGCATTCTACGGAGACTCGCGAAAGCTGAGATGGATTATTCTAATACCCAAAGTGAGGCATTGGCTGTCTGTAGATGAGTCAGATGCGTGCGCAAGTATCTGTTAGGTAGCAAGCGCACTGTTGTTACTCAAAGTGGGGCATTACCTTTCCTTATCACCCAAAGCTGTCACTAGCAAAGTCATTAGCCGCAATGGTTCGACGCTGGAGCACCAGGTCAGATTCTTATGACTACTATATTGTTCTCCAAAGTGCTATACACATTCAGCCTACAGATTTCCTATTCCGACAAACCGCTGCATCCAAGCTGTCCCTTGCTTCGGACGTATTATTGATACGAACACTTCCTGTAATAAGAAAAAACTTCATTCAGTTGCGCGAAAATACTTCGCAAATGTCATCTCGGATTTGCAAAGTGGATGGACTAACGCTCAAAAGCGGCGATTTCAGTACTTCTCTGCTCGCGCAGAGAGCATTTTATTTACTTCAGATGGGCTCTTTTGTTTTACTGGCTATTGTTTTTCCTGAAACGCTTTTATCGGCCATACTAAAAGATTTACTTTCCGGGAACTGTGTACTTGACAAGATGAATTCCTTGACTCAGCTGACATGCTGGTGTCTCGAGTTAGATGCCATCTTTAAAATAACGGCAAATGACTTCCACATGAGCCTAGATAAATGACAATCCCAGACCCTCAAATGGATTCCATGACTAGTTTCATGAGAACCGTACATCTTGTGCACGTAGATTATTGTTTTCCTTTTTAGGCATATGTTATGCTTTTTCTTATTGGTCAGATGTATCTTGGACAACTGTAATCAAAGCCGAGTTCATACTGGGTGCTCTCGGTAAGATGTTCAGAGGAGGAGTACGCCTAGAAATTGTTACTGGCTATGATACCCACTTCTGCGCCAGATCCCTTGATAGTTGATAGTCGTCATTTATATACTGTACACAACCGTCCTCAGTCTAATGGATTTTCTGAAAAGCTTGTATTATTAAGAATGCTTTTGTGAAGATTTTACATGAAATAAGTTTGTTTTAAGTAGCTAATCACAGTCACTATCGATGACCTAGAAATATATTAATGAAGAGTCCCCATTTGTATTCTGAAAAGCGTTGTTATTACTTCTCCATCCTGATCTAGGAATGGTATTCCAAATGATTCCATGAGACAAAGTTTCACACATGGCTTCATGGAGATTGGTGAAAATAATTCAATCCTGAAGTGTAGAGTTTCTGGATTTAAATGCTTCTTTGTGTGAGATCACGGAATATCACAAAAGATTCAAATCGAGGTTTAACCTCCGTGTAGAAATTTGCGATAAAAGCGAAACCGCTGTTTCTTGAGAACTATTGGGAATTAGGCGTATTTTGTCATGAATCACTTATCATTCTTGCAAAAGCACGTTCATCTAAAATACGAAGAAATCAAGAAACCTACGCTTAACCTACTGAGTCACTTAATTTTGAAAATACTGAACAAGCCGGGCTTCAGCAACCCCGAAGGGAAAATTTTGCACGGTATTTGAATGTTCCTTCTCCAATCTGAGAGGCAGGCTGCACTTTATAATTTTACAGAACAGTTAGAAACATATATCTTCGTAAATATCTGATTGCTGGCATCAGCTGACGAAAGTTGCGAAAAAATTGCTACAACTGCCTATTTATATTCTTCAGAATGTTCGTGAAGTGTGTGAGCAATGTCAAAATGCAAATAGTCCTACTGAATCCACCTCTCGTATCATGTTGTGAAGTCACAGTTCGGGGCAAGCCAAAGGTCATCCCATGACTCCCCGACAGCTCAAACAGAAATACCCTGTAGTGGACCAGAAGAATTTGGATTTGGGCAGCTAATCGTTCATCCCACTTCCTTGTTTTTCCAGATGCCCAGACAGTAACTACGGAAAACGAAAAAGGAGACAGAAGGATAAAATTCGAGGTGATGAAACATTTGCTTATTTGGGCTGGTTTTGTACTTCTTTTTAACTCACTTTTCGGTCGCATGGTCTGCCTCTGTACCTCTCTCGTTTTTCTTGTGACTTTGTAACAATAAACACTCAAAGCTTCTCATTCCGCTTTCTGAGGAGTGGATTATCTGTACCGTGACTGATTGCATTAGTCTGTGTGCTACTACGATAATCGGTTATTCATTGCAGACCATGGAGTCTCCGGGACAGTTTCAGCAGGTCCCATTATGCTCAATCTGTGAATGGGCTGGTCTGAAATGTTCTAGAAGTGACCACTGAATTACCGTGACAATCCGCAAACATTTCCACGCGCTTCTTCTGTAAACGGTCTGGGCCAGCGTACTACAACCTCTAAATCCCAGTCGTAGAACAGACGGAATGACGCATCATTATCATCATGATCAATGTACAGCGTCAAACAGTGGGATAAACCCAACTGACAAAGGCTTTTCTCACTATGTTTCACGTAAAAAGAGAAATGAAGAATACACTAGACTGACAGAGATTGGACCTAAAGGGGCGGGGAAAGGAAAGAAAGCCCTAGCAGCCAACACATGGAGCACACAGTTTAACCGCACAAAACACATTTGTTAATCGTTCTGATTCGACTGGAAGTGACAACATGATTGCCACTGTTCAAGGTTCGCTGCCATATACTCCAGTGTCTCCAGAGAACTGGTTGGCGGATCCTTTGGACCCGAACCACAAAGGCGTGAGATGCGTACTTTTTCTAAAATCGCTGTAAATTTTCGCATTCCCCACTGCCAAGTAATCTTATGAGATCCTCGTAGCTTCTTCCACTCACTAGCAGAAATGGAAAACAGAGATGAAACAGCTGTACAGCTCTTCCATTGTTTTCAATGGTGAGTTGAGCGTTGAAGCTGCATGATGAATCATATTATACAAATCTAATCCCCCACTACTCAATTGCGGACATGCATCCGCCATGAGCAGAACGTTCCCCAACCAACGAAGTCTATTAAGCTGGAGGCGCTGTGATAAAACGTTCTCTGAGCTAGTATCCACTACTCGATTTCCGACCTCAGATTTGCTAACCCGGTTATTCCGTCCAATCTTATTTATACTACGTAAACATCGACGACCGAAAACCACAGTAACGAACATCTCCCGTGCACATTTTCCACTTCTCCAAGTCCAAATAACAGAACTGGGCGCGCCGCACCGCAGCACAGTACACACGACCTTCCAACTTCAGCGAAATATGAAGTCACTGTTACAAGCGCTTCAGTCCAGTTTATGTCGCTCACACCTCGAGTATACTTGTGCTCACCTCTGCTACTTAGTTCCTACCCATCGTTACGCGACTGCCGAGGTGAGTGAGACGGTCGACAAATTCTAGCACCTCCCCATCAAGCATCAACTTCGGAAAAGCTGACTTCCCATCTTGCAACATCAATTCACACTATGAAGGTGCGAAGTGTTTGCCGAATGGAACTACAGCTATTGGGAGTCTATCTAGTGCACGTCGAGCAAGTTCCGTGCATTCCAACAAGTAGACAAGGTCGTCGGAGTAATCCAGATCACAGCTTCCTACTGTTTGCTAGTTCGACGAATGAATCGTGATGATTTAACAATGCATTCCTTATTATCTCATGGACGACGGAGTTAAACAGAAATGGCGAAATGGGACATCCTAGTCGAACACAGCTCGTCGTTACGAATGGACTAGATAGTTCACAGTAAACCCATGCGCGGCTAGAAGTGTCAGAGTACAATGATCCCACCATATGCACAAACTTCTGTTACATATCTTTTCGATGAAGGGCTTTGAATAGCACTTTTTCGTCGGCAGAATCGTAGGCGATCTTCAAGTTGTAGTAGACTATTCTTGTCGGTAGACGGTGTGTGTGTGTGAAGAGTTTCAACTTATATGCGGAAAGTGCAATCCTGGTCGGAGCATCCTCAACTTGAGCGGACTCCGGCCTGTTGTTCGCGGGCATTTCTCTCGACGGCCGGTATCAGAAGAAGCGGTTAAATCAAGAATAATACTTCAGCGACTATCGGAATTAGGCTGGTCCCGCCATGGTTACTACAGGCATTGCTTGATTCCTTCCTAAAGATGGGCACGACCAAGGACTTGCTCGATAATAACGGAATACGCTGCTCTTTCCAGAAGGTACAGATCTAGGTGGTGAACGATTTCATCAAAGCACCAACACCCATTTTGAAAAAAATGAAGGAAGTTCGCCGAAACCGGCAGATTTCGCTCGCTTTGGTGATCGAATGCTCGACTCCACTCCCCAAGGAATCGCAGTCGTTGATAATGGAGTAACTACATGAGCGCGTTGCTAGCTAAACTGTGCCCTGAAGTGTTCGGTCTCAAGGTCCAGCCTTTGCCCTCTGCCATGAAGAGGGCTTCCATCTCCATCGTCCATCGTTTTACTGACCAAATTCGCCTTCCACCGGTGTTGCAAATAAGTCCTAATGGACCTCGACTGTAATCTGAAGTAGCTGATATCTCTATTTCTTAGGCTGTCTTAACTCACCAACTTTCACTATCATTCGCAAGGCCTTTCTTAGCTTGTTTTCGCATGTCTTCTTATCTTATTCACCCCCGTGCAGTTCGAGGACTGGAGCTTTTGCTCCAATGCACCCAACGACTCTTGCAAAACCCAGTGTCTTTAATGGACATCGAATCTCGGATCATAGGCGAAACCCGCCGCCAAGTGCGTCGCCTGTTTGATATGGGCCAAATGCTCACGTAGGTTGCTATTCTTCCCAGATCATATCTCATGTGCTAATTTTTGTTCATAACTGTTGTGAACTTCTGGATCAAACGAACGTTATACGGCCAACTGGGTTTGCGGTTTGCGACAACTATCATGGGGATGGAGCGATAATCTCAATGAAACAAACGCATAGTGCAAATCTACGTAGGTAGACCGGTAAGACCTGTAGTTATGAACAGCACTGCACTACCTGTAGGTTATTGTAATATGGTCGATCTGGCTCAGAATACCGGTACAGGTACATAGTCATGTCACAGTGCGACGTGAGCCGTGTTGGAAGTTTGTACTAGAAAAGAATAACTGATTTTCTGCACAAAACTGGCGAAGCCTATCTTCGTTTTGACGCGCTGAGCGGGTAGGCCACAACAACCACCTAAACAGGCTTCCGATGCACTAAGTTCTCCAACTTGTACGATAAAATCACCTGCTAACAGTACAATGTCAGAACCTTTGCTGCTGCGAATGTGAGTAGTAGATTTATCATTGAACCCATCCTTGTGCATGTCATAACTGCAGTGTGTTGAGGCGTAAGCCAAGATCACAAAAAAATTGCGCTTAACGCAGCCATCCTTTCGAAAGACTTTTGGAGCCCCACAGCTCATAAACAACTAATAACATGTATCCAGTCCAGAAAGGCAGTCTCAGCCTTGTCAGTCATAGTTACTCCGACACCAGTTTGACCTACAGCTCTAGCCCGTCTCCTGAAGTGCGCAGGAAATACCTCGATGAGCTACCAGTGGCAGTTAGCTGAATCACACGGCTCGAATCCTGGATATGTGCCTCACTTACCCAGCACAAATCAATCACTACGAAGTCCAGCTTGAGCTCCGAACACACCTGCTGATCGAAGTACATGATTGTAGGCATGATAAGGGAACCGACATTCGGAGGCTCACGAGGCCCGAGAAGATGTGAATTACAAGACAGAAGATTATTTACAACACTGTTTGACTATGAACCTTTGCGAGTAATGGGCATGTTATCAATGGGAGCATAATGGGTGGGTAGAAAGGGCAAAGGGAAATGGTCGGGGACAGAAGACAAAAGTTGAATAAAAGGAGGAAACTTTGAGCAGCAGCCAACCCCGCTGGGTGAAATGGGCAGGGGAATCCTGTTTATCTTGCGTGACAATCAACGAGGTATGAAGTCCTCTGTTTTGGCGCAATTCATGGGGGAAACTTTAAAGCGGAAAGTATAGTTGGCTACGGGAATTCCTGTGGAAACTCACATTCTCGATACACAAGTTGTTCCCCCCTGTGTCAAGTCCTTTGGATGAGGCAAAATCGGACAAGTTCAGCCGTTTTCACAGAACTCTCAATTTAGAAGATAGTTTTTCCTCGGATAATTCGCGAATTGTTCTCTCGCGTGGGTTTGCTAACAGAGAAGTATATTCTGCGTCGATTTCATTGTTGGCACTGGTAGAGTCGAATTCTTCCCAGGAGTACGGTAAGGAAATGAATTTGACATGACGAACGTGACCCCACTAGGACTGTTGTACGGGGTAATACCAGATGTTATCGATTTTGGGTGTCTGTACCATTTCACTCACAGTTTCTAATGGCAATTCCTTCTACTTTGTTTTCTCTGTCACTAATTCAAGGCGTTCCCTATTACGACTGGAGTTGATCGAAGGCTTTATTTCCATTCCTCTCCTGCCTTACTGTTGTATGCCTTTAATTGACCTCATTTGGCGATATCCCAAACCCAGGGCTGGTATAGCAGATTCGCCGGTGCAGCTGACAGTTGAAAGTGACCTTTTTTTGCAATACTTGGCATTTTGTCTTATGTTTTGGTGGAGTCCGTGAAAAGGCCGTTATATTTTGTAGTTTCTAATCAAGTGCTAGAACCTTTCAGCACATCCAGATAGGCCATGCCTGTAGTTTAAATCAGGTAGCTGAATTCCGTGGATTTGTGGTGATCACCGTGTCACAATTACCCGTAAACAGCATCAACATACTTGTACCACGAAACAGCTTAAAGATATATGACGCCGACCCAACGGTTCAAGTTTGCTCAAAAGGCAGACAGTGATCTAGCGGAGGGGATTGTCCATTTTCGCCTGCCGGGGAGTCACAGGGCAGGGAAGTGTCAATCAAAGAGCTTTTGTGGGATCATATGTGCTGTCGGGCAACATCAATAATCAATTCAACTGGTAAGTTTTAGACAGACATACACTACTGAAGTCAGCGAGTGGGAACCCCGGTGGAGCAAATAGAATGCAGCAAAACTATGTGTACCTCGGCTCACTGCCCTTGAGACATAAGGCCGAAGGAAGGAAAGGGGCTGAACACGTCCTCATGGACTATGAGTCCGACTTTACTTCCGCTCGAGTCGTGACCATGAGCAGCATGGGTTCAGGTCGGTGCCGTAACCAGCTGACCTTCAAGGCCCTGAGAGGATCAAAGGCATCAGACGCGGTCGGTGACACTTTTGAAGGGATCGGAACGAGGAGTTCTGAGCCCATCAGCAAATAAAAAGCCTGTAATTGTTGAGCGCCTTATTGTACCTAGGTGTGGTTTCGATGGGAGAAAGGGGAGGTAGGCTCCGTCCGGAAGGCCTGCCAAAGGAGGCGGTAGATGGGGAAGCCATGTTTCTCGTCGAGTGTAATGTATTTGAGGCTCAATGGGTCTTGAATCAAAGAATGGGCGTTTTTAACCACCCCTGAGTAGTTCGTGCACTGATGAGCCGGGTAGTGCTTGGCCCAAATAACTTTAAAACGCATTGGCCATTACCGATGAACCGGGTAATTCAGAGAAAGATATCACCAACAGAAGTAATACAAATATTGCCGTGTTAAATTTTGGGACACGCAGGAAATAGGCAAAGGAGTTTCAATGGTGAATGCAAAAGACACTTTTTGTAGCAGAAGCCACCGTTTTGCAGGGACCCTCTATGGTTCACCTGCCACGGAGGAGGGATGTGGCGAAAGGTTTTGGCAAGTGGCTCCAGAGCAAACGTGGTTGCACAGTTTAAAACTTTTTTTCACAAACAATGAGTACTTGCGTATAAAGTACAAAAACATTGGGTCAGAGCATAGCTATGGAATACACAATGCCGGCAAAACCGCAGCAACTGGAGAGTGACTGTCAACCTCGATGTTACTTGCCGAATCACACTAGGTTAAACCCGTCGAAGTCGGGGGGGGGGCTGCTTCCTGCTTTGGGACATGAGGCCGAGCCCGCATAATGCTTTCTCAGTGATACGATTCACCAGGTCTCTGATACTACAGCCACCTCAGTGAGCATGATATTCGGGTTCTGCAAAGAAGTTGTGGCCTTAGAAGAAACGTTTATGTGGTTGGAATTGTCCGGAGGTGATAGAGAAGCTCTGCGGTTCCCAAAGTGACCTCAAGTCCACTTCTCTCCGGTTTCGTAGTAATTTCAGATAGCAGTCCAAGTTTTCGGGCTACTTTCTCGCCCTCTTGCTTCATTTACTCTTTACGCAAGGTAGCGAGGAATTTCGTGGATAGGCTGTGGACAGTCAGTCTAGCAGGCAGTAAAAAACGAATCCTATGTCGTCTGTCTTACCCCCTTCTCGACCAGTACTGAGGCTACTTTTTGTGGAGACAGCTAACTTGCGGCGCCCTGGAGATTACCGAGTTTGAATGTGTAGATTCATGACCAAAAACTACCTTAGACAAAGACAACCAATTAGCAATTGGCTCCAAGCAGTTCGTATGTTGTTCGATGCCACGGGGCTGTGCATCCTTTGTCTGCTTGCTGTAAGGACATTTGGTTTCTGCCAACTGAAAAGCACGTTTTTGAATGCTCTGCTCTCGGACGGATGAAAGTTCAGCTCCCTTGGCTAATAGCGAGTCCGGTATGGCTTCCAAACTTAGAAGTGAAAAACAGGGTTCAAAAACAAAACGTTCCCCACCTACTCCATGACTTTTACCGCCTTTTGGCGCGAGTCGGAACTTTTGGCTTGTTCCCAATTCCGTAGTCCATTCTCGGTATCTAGTTAGTACCTGGTGCCCGGAGTACTGAAGACATATCGCCGCACGCTGGTTTCAAGCTGAGTAGGTGGGCAACCAAACGGACAAGAGTTTAGGATGTTATCTCAGGAACCTGATGTAGGGTAGAGTTATGTTTAGCCCCCTCAGTTGAGCAACCCTGGCCAGATGGCATTGAGAGCTCCGTGAGATAAGATTCTGGACAAATTTACCTTTGGGTTCAATTTGCTTGGAGGCAGTTGACGACGCAAGCCATAGTGTTTAACGTCGGTTCCCCATCGACCCACTTGGCCAGGTGAGCCACTTATGTATCTTGAACAAGGGGTTAATTTTTACACAACCTGATCCCTTGTGTTGTGAAGTGCTTCTGACATCTGAAATCGCTTGTTATGGCACGATATCTCTCCTCACTCACGACTGACCGCAATGCGTTACAGTTAACAATGTTAAAAAAACCAATTACTTAGATCGTGGTTTAGTGGCAAGATTTGCTCGCATTTTACACGTCTTCTGTTAAGGAAGCTATTTTACTTAGGAGCTTGTTTTAATGGCTTGTTTTCATGTTTTATGGCCGATTGGCCTCTGTGACACCACACAATTATTACGACTACAGGGGTTAGACCTCTGCTTCCCTTTGTTGCACCTGGCCGCTGATTTGACTAGATTCAACGGTGTTTACTGATGTCCTAGTGGGTTCGTGTGACCAGACAGAATTGTTGTTGGATTATTGAAGTATGCGCAACTCGTGATCAGGCTTCCTACAATTGGTAGTTGGTGCAGGGTCTGTGCATTTGAAAATTTGGTTGGGGTGGCAAGCTAACCCAGAGGATCCAGTGCTGTGAAATAACTGGGCGTCATTCACTGAGCTAGTAAAAAGGTACGGTTGCGAAGTATCGTATGTGCTGGGACTCCAAAAACCGTTGAACGCACTAAAATGCATATTTTTGTGATTCTTTAGAATCCGGATAGGGTGCAGAAGCTTGTACCGAGTCTTTTCCCGTGGATGGATCTTTATGCGGAGTGTAAATCACCAGTATAGCCTGACCGAGCAGTGATCATTGCAAAGCTGGAGTTGGCAGCAACTGTGTAGGGCGGTTAACTGTGCGGTATATTTAATGGCTGTCTACCATATGTTCCGAAGGAGCACGTTTCCGAACTATTGCACTGATGACCTTACACTAATTGGGAAATGATGCTAATCACTTCAGCAATTCCGCGGCCGATCCTTTAGACGTGATTCGCTAAGTCTCTGAGGTAAGCCAACAGAAACACTTCACTTCGAATAAGGATTTGACCTCGTGGTGCACACGTACGGAAAAATTGCGTTTCCTCCTAAGGGACCAAAATTATCCTCCAATGTGGTTGTTGTAGTACTCTTTTGCAGTCGAGTCTTCCATTTACAAGTGATTTTGGGCACAGAAGAACTGTCTTTTGAGTTACTATGGTGGTGGAAAAAGTGAATGAATTGTTCAGTTTTGTACGGATAATCGAGTTGAAAAGTCCGTTGAGTGCGACATCTTGGTTGATCTGATCTATCCAGTGCTTCCGCATAAAGTATTCTCAGGTTAACCACAGAGTTGAGAGCTTTACCGATAAAGAGTTTTCTTGATGAAGTTTCAGTGTCTTCAGGTAATCCAAGGGTACAAGGCTTGAGCAAAACTTTTCCCACTCAACCTATCGGTCTTATTATCTCATCATTACCGGTGGGCCCAAAGGCGGTTTACAGAAAGTGAGAGAGGATTCAGAGCACAATCTTAACCGGAATCTCGCCTCTGCAAGTGTCCGTGTGGTGGATGACTGATCAATGGGCAACCCTGAGCTTTCTGAAAACATGAAGGGTTGAAATTCAGGGCACTTCGTTCAGTTTACTTGGCTAATACCTTTTCCTCTTGAAAAGTCACTCGTCATCCCTCAGTTGTTAACTAGACACTACCGGCTCAAGAAACGGACAAGCCGGACTTCTCCCGAAATTATTGAAACATCCGGTACCCAGGAATGGAGGAGAATTCCACGCATTCTTTTTCGCGTAGATTAAAATATGCAGAGGGCAGAAGGTCACGGAATACAGTAGGGGCTGCACTTGCCTTTTTCGGCTACAAAACTAAAATAAAAGGACCGAGAACTTTAGCAGATCAGCTCACTTTAGTTGATCTTGCAGTGAACGGAAGTGGTCGAGACCAGTGGTTTGTCCAGATCGGTGCGTGGTTTGCAAGTTCCCTCGGTCACTTATCTTGGGAGTCGAACGCTTGGCAGATGAATTTTTCCGATGGCGAATGTGAGATTCTTAAATACAAACGCAAGCTACCTCGAAAATCTTTAGCCGTTTGTGGTTCAGCCATTGCTAGCAAACAAGTCGTTCGGGGTCTTGGCTTAAGCTATTCCTGCACATTTAATTACTCCGAATATTCGGCCCTCCAAGTCGCTACCCAAGTAGCACGTTTCCTCAACTTTGGGGTAAACTGGGTCATGCTCCAAGCTAGCCCCAAGATTGGTTTTCATGTGTAAAAGATGCTAGCTGGTTACGGAATTATTGGGATTATATCCTTACGTACATATTTTGTCATTCCAAGGCACCCTTATTGTGTCCTGTTTTGTTTCATTACGTCACTATTTGTGGCGACCTTCATTCGGTCTCGTGCGACCATCGTTCTGTCCATCACGTGACTGTGGTTTGGTTTCTGTGGCACGTGACCCACGAGTTTGGCATGAGATTCGTACAAACGGCGTTGATCATATCACCTATACTTGTTTTATTCGCTCTAAATAGCATGCCTTAGGGTTTCCCGAATCTTGGGACACCCCATTAAGTAAACTTGGGGCAAACGTGGGGTTAGCCCCAAGATTGTGGCCCTTTGGAGCACTTTTCGTGTGCTACCCCTGTGTTGACTGGTTTATCAATCTCCAACCAGTGACAGAATATATCCACCATAAGTAGATGAACGGTAGCTCAATGAGCTTATACTCGCGGTTGCTTATACCTATGTACATATATAAATATATAGGTATAAATGAGCTCTAGCCGTATGTCCCTCTCTAAATTTATATGTCTATTTATAGGTGTAGCATACGATACACCATCGTTTTTGCGGATACCGTGGGTACCTGGCAAACGCATGCCTAAAGTTTATGGATATTTGCCTTTAATTATCATTTTCGGACTTCAAATGGAGAAGAATGTGGTTTGGTGTTTACCATTTTCTGTGTTTATAATAGACAGCTGACTCACATGGACCATCTAAGCCAGCGGCAAAATTACCGTCGGCGTAAGCGGGCTTTGAGTACTCAACCGTGTACTGGGTGCTGCGAGGTGTCCATTTGCGCCCATCGATGTAATGTAACCTTCATTATACCCAGAGCCTACGGTAAATGTGTCACCTAGCGATGAGGTTCTGGGTGGACATCAACCGCAACTTCCGTACTCCTCATCAACAACGAATGTGCAAGAGTCAACAACAGACGTGCCCTCTGGTGTTGGTGAGTATATTCTTTCTGTGACTTTATATAAAGTGTTATTCGCAGGCGTCGACATTGAACTGGGGAACATTACGTCCTTGAAAATCAACATCGACGAGCTGTTACGTTCATTTGCCGATATGCTTGTTAACTGCAGACTGATGATGCAGCAGCGCAGAAGTGGGCTGAAAGTTGTCAACCAATTTTTTCGCTGTCGTCTTTTGATTGTTTGGTGTCATTGGCAGACTCGTGTTTGCTTTCACTTATGTGATCGCTTGCGCGTTATTTTTATTGTATTCACCGTCCATTGGTTTCTGTAAGCACTTAAATGTGATCAAGTCATAGATAGACAATTCCGAGTGAGAAACACTATCGAAGATGTACATGGTTGCTCACTTCCCCGAAGAAGATTCCTACGCCGTGGCTCACAAGAATTGGATGACCGACGACACGCACGTTCGTTGGCCACGGACGAAGAGTATTCCAGACTACGGGCGTCACTTGCTATCGGGAAAGGCAGTGCCGGATGCCTGCCTGGATTACTACTTTAGGCCGACTTACTATACGGTTAAGTCAGTAGTAGCATAACCTTTAAATAGACAAACTTGGAGATGCCATTGACTTCAAGCTTCAGGTGGTTCTCAGTCAAGTGCTGCTTCCACGGATGAAACAGAGAAGCAGACGAAATTTTCGTAACACAAATAAACAAAAAAGAGGTAAGTAACCACTTAAATTCACATACCCAAAGAGTTCCCGTGGAATTCCCTTTCGATGAGAGTCCCCAGGCGAAGCGGAGAACAGCAAAACCAGTTATGCTGGACTGACCACCCTCCCTATCACCCATTTTGGGACGTCTTGGGCAATGCAAAGGCAAATTTCCAACATGCACAACCGAATTCTGTGTTGGTTCACCTCATTTGTCTTCGCAGTCCACAAGGTCTGCACAGGCTAGCGCCCGAGTGCCAGTTGCATCCTCATGGTAATTACTTTTGTTTCATTTTTCCCATTTTGTTACAAGTAGCGGCTCAAGCAGCGGCTGTACACAAATGAACTTGGCCCCCCACCTGAGCCGAATACTATGCAAGTTCACATGTAATGCCGTCAACTTATTTCTTAGTAAACCAAGAAAAAATTCTGCTGTCCATAGACAGCCTTACAAGAAGTCTGGAGAATTTAAGTGCTTCTGTATAATCCCTTTCTACCACTTTCGAGGCACCATGTTTGCAAGCTATGCCGCAGCCGCTCACAAGTCGTCAGTGGAACCCCAGAAGCTTTCAGTAAGATGGTAAGTCACTATAGGTTTATGTGACAAGTATAGGTCACAACACTTTGGCGGTACACAACTGAAAGTCTTCAGGGTGCCGTTAAGCAAATGCTATCTGCTGTGGTCATCAATGAGGTCGCAGTAAAGTGCTGCTGGCTCGGTAGCGGCAAGCGAAAAGCCATCTGCGATCATAAACTCATCAATGCAATAAAAGTTATATCAGTCAATTAGTGGTCTCACCAATTACTTGACGCTATCATATTCAGTAAGTTTTTTGCCGAGGAACCAACCATCAACACCGACAAACACATCAGAAATAGGTTCCACAACTCTTGTGATCGCGGAGTAGGTAGCAGATATAATAGGTAAGTAGAATGAAACGGAGTGGCCTCATTTTTTCTCTGCGGTTTCCAGAAACATGTTTACTGTAAGACTAACATTTGAAGTACATTAACCTTTTGTTGAATTACATTACGCTTCTGCTTTTTTCCCGTACTCCACTTAAACTTTCCGTATCATATGTGTGACTGTCAAAAGTCAGCAGAGACATGCAAGCCCACGTTGCCCGGTTTACATCGAAAGAGCGCTCCATGACGACGTATCGAAGTAGATTCATCTCTTTTTTAACTTGCAAGCACCGCTGGAAAATGTCGCGACGTTTGTTGAATATATTTAAGTCGGATGCCATCATCACTTCATGCATAATGATGGAGTGACCTAATGGCAGTTCTTCAAAAACAGTTTACATTTTATCCTCATATCTGCAGATATCGCTACCACAGACAACTGGATCCAAGGTTTAATGAGAATGTACTTTGACAGATTATTGAAAATTTGTACAAAATACATATATATTGAAAGTAAATAAATTTTTCGTATTACGAATTTGGCTTTCCATTTTCAGTCACAAATCCGTCAGAAATTAGTGTATTTGGGATGCCTATACAAAGGGCCGAATTAGAAATAAACACTACTAGTAGTCCGTGAAATGACAGTTGGATTTAGCTTTACCTAACGTATTGCAAGGGTTGGGGCTAGCCTCAGGTTTGCCCCAAGTTTGCCCCATGTGGCTGCCCCAAGGTTAGTGCTAGCCCCAGATTTGTCTCAAGCTTGCCCCATGGGGCACACATGGGGCTGCCCTGTGGGGCAATCTTTAGGCAAACTTGGGGTGTGCTACTTGGGTAAGGCCAGAAAGTGCCTAGGGCTAGTATTTTGCTCCTTCCGACTTTGAGACTGCATTCTCTTCCTTCATAAATCTCATGCCAGGCCTTCATAGAATAGTGTTCACTGATCTTTTCTAGTATGCAGAAATCAGGCAGAAATGGTATCGAATCAGTTCAGCGTAGTTTTACTATGCGGCCGATTGGATGGAGCTAGCTCCTCACTTATAAAGAGCGTTGAGTATTTTCGAAACTAGACCCTCAAGGGCTTCGTGGTATGAAACTGAACCTTGTCTTTTTGACTAACATCCTTCATAGCCGGACATATACTTTCAATCTATTGCACTTTGCGCCTGTCTCTAGCTGCCCATTACGTTCAAAAATTCTTACTCTTTCAACCCCTATTACCAACACTAGCTTACGTTCGTACTTTTTCATCACAGTGTACCCTCACTTATGGAATAAATTACCCACAGAAGTACGCAGTTCTACTTCCATCAGTTTAGAATCGCGTTGGATAAATTCTTTATGGTTACCCAGACCATACAGCTTCTAAGTGTAGACCTACCCGATGACCAAGCCCATGAGAAGGGTTTGGACTTTCGAGTCGTGCAAATACCTTCGGTCTATGACGGATGAAATTGAGTAAAAGTCTGTTTTTCTGCCTTCTGCAATCGATAAGCTAGTCCCAGAGTGTCGCTCTCTATTAATGTTACCCTTTTGTATCTATTCCCGTTTATCCTTAGACGGAAGCATCCCAGACTGCTCTCCCTTACTCTTCCTCTATTCTCAGACCTTCATTCTTGTGTATCGCTCTCCCGAAGTCTCTTAGTGCTCTGGAGACCACAAAGGTCACTAAACTGGCCCATGCATCTACCTGACCGTCGGCTATTCGTAAGCTACCCGACCGAGGCTCCCTTGGTTACGTTCCGGGATCCCCTGAAGCCTGGTCGCCTGATCGCGGACTATCTGATACCTACGGCCCACCTGACCCCACCAGGAAAACTCATGTGAATCCCAAAGGTGCGGGGAGCCGACACTCGCCACGTGTGCAGGCCGTCCGCAACGACTTGCTGGCGCAACTAGACTGGCGGATCGCACCTCCTGTAACCAGAATTGGTTTTCGGGTTGGGTGTGCAGCGCACGGCCAGCCTCACCCACTAGCACCAGCTGCCGGTTGAAAAATAGCATCCCCTGCATCTTAGTACTGCCATCCATTGACTCCTCCAGCTTTCCTGAACAAGGTTTACCATACACCCGGTCAAGTTCCAAATCAACATATGCACACACACTCGCTCGGCTCAGAAACGTACCCTACTGTCCGCGACTACTGATATTTACATCCATCTGCTTGTTTTTTATCTGTCTGAAGTGATCCTATATTTACCCTCATAATATTGTGTCCATTTACCGGATTCTGTACCCCGAAACATGAAACGGTTTCACTGTTCAGATTTTTATTATGAACATCACGATTCCTGATATACTCTTGAAGAGTCCATTCATCCGCTTGGTAATTTGTATGTCACCACTACATTTATCTAAACAAACCCAACATTTAAAGACTCGTTTCTCACCCGCCAACAATTTCACGCGACTCGAAATGATCCTCCTTCCAGCTCTTCATCTGCGTGACACCAGCCCCAGTTCATCGTATCCTTCCGCTACATCTCTCGTTCAGCCATTTGCATTTCATGACAGTATAATTGGCAATGAGGTATATGCAATCCAGGACATAAACAGTTCAACTGCCTCGTCAGCTTTCCAAGTCAGACTTCAGCATATCCAGCTAAGCAACCATCTATACTTCCTGAGAGCTGTTAATATGAACTACCTTTATGCTACTATATCAGTTCACTATATGTCTATCCTCCGCATCCACTTTGTTACCAACTTTAGATGCTCCTTTGCTTTTTGCCAACGAACCCAGATAAATCCAAAATTGTATCGCATTTCACTCATCTATGAACCACCGCCGCTGTTCCACTAAGACACTATGGTCGGCCACCTGCACCACAATCCATAGGGTGCTTTTTCTACATCTTCAGCTGAAAATCAACTACCTATAATTTGTGCTGCCGTTAATCTGTTAGTCTCCCCCCCCAAAAAACCTCAGGTTGGAACTTCCTCAGCGTACTTAGTCACACAATTATCTTCAACTTTTGAAGGTTCCAGTGATGTAATACTTCTATTTGATTCCGTCAGATGTCAAAAATATATGCCACTATTATGCCCACTTTGTTGTCATTTGTATTCCTCATCTGTCAGTCCTGGAAGCACCCCCGATAAACCAACAGTTGAACACCATTTCACACACCCATTACCTATTTCCATTTTTCCGTCATTCTTCCACGATTGGGCATCTATGCCAAAGACCACTTCGGATGCGATTTCTCTAAACTTTTGCTCGAAGTGAACCATGCGTACGCCAAGTTATTTAAGTTCCGATAGTTTCCCAAATGCCAACCTCAGACTCTTACCAGCATATCCCGTTAAGCTATGGTCTACATGTTTCGACAGTATCATTTATGCACCACCTCCATACGGCCTCAGAGGGTCACCGTCCACTCTGTTGTCAACTTGTGTTCGCTAATTAACCTGAAGCGAAACCTTTATTTTAATCGTGTTCCACCCACCTGTCAACTTTCGTCACTCTGCTTCACCAGATTTTCCAGGCGCGGGCATCTACGTTCACCTCTTTATGAGGGCGTCCTCCGTAACCTTTTGATGAATGGTAGGTACTAATTCAGTGGTAAAACGGACTCTGTTTCATTTACGCAATTAGCCTCCTCAGAGGACACCACAAATCCTTCAGTATCATATTTCTGCTATCTTCCGGGTCATTAAGGCTATTGGTTTAAATGCTTGCCCGTCACCACAAAACATTCTTCAACTTTTCGTCGGTGATTTTCAGGAAGATTTCTTCGTCAGTTTACTTACCCTGCGACTTCAAGTCGATGTTGTCCGAAGTACTGCGCGTTTTTACTTCATCCCCGCTTTACTTCAGCACATATCTCGGCCACAGGGCCCATTTCAGTCATTACTGGGCAGAGCGTCCACCTGGAGAGTGGAGTAAGTCCTGACCTGGCTTGGTGTAATACAGACCTCAAACAGCTGACAGAAAAGCTTCTGAATTAAAAAGGGGATAAAAACGTCCCAAACGTGTGCGTGATGGGGGTGGAGGATTTTACCCCGCTACCGTCCAGCTGAGGAAGCGTCCAATCACCCCAGAGCTGTTGGTGTAAAGAATCACTCAGCTGTTGTGACATGAATGAGGAAATGATGAATGTCAAGATACAATACCATTTCCTGTAGGAATTGACAACTCTTGTTGTAAAATGTTGACCGGTTTAGCTTCGCTCGTCTGTTTTGGTTTAGTCCTGCTAATTAATTTTTCTTGCTGAGTTCTGATTGGCCCATCAGTCACATATAAAAGTTTGTGAGCCGCAATCCCTTTGGTCCGTTGCCACGTGCTTAGCTGTACGCTGGGTCGTCGGGGGGTGGTGTGCTTGCCTGCAGCGTAAGCGGAAAAGAGAAGCCTTCGATGGTCTTGGGCGGAGATATTTATTAAGTCCAGTGTACGACTTGTGGACAAAATATACGTTTCCATTGCGCGAGTTTTGACAAGGAGAACAACAGTCGTGTTCAATGCACGGCCGGAACACGTGAAAAAAACCTAAGGCCCTTTTTCGGGGCCACACAATGCTGGTTGTCGTTCCTTTTTTCCCCTTTTACAAGAGCAGTAAAACTTTGGAACATGAGCCTCATTTAGTGTGCGCAACTAAACGATGGGACTCATGTGTGGTAGTTTAGTGGTTAGGGTCGAAAAGGTCGCGAATTCTATACGGCTACTTTAAGCGACTGAGCGAAATTTGAGTTACTGGCTTGTTATGGACTTTTTTTCAATGAATATCTTTGCATAAGGACAATGAGTAGAATATTTTACTCATTCCAAGGGCGTAAATTAGAGCTGCCTATAACTTCATACTACAGCGCTTTTCAGTGTATTAGACATTGGTCACCTATCACCGGACTACGAACGTGACTATAATCTATCCAATACTTCCTTTTTCAATGAACGATAACAATATCATGTAGATAATTTCTCCAGTTTCTTAAATTGCAGGCCAAAGCAACATTAGAACTGGTAAACTTTATTTCAATAGCACTAAAGAACAGAAAGACGCCGGCAAAAGCATATAACCATCAAATATAACCTAAGTTCCATAACCGAAATACACCATGTGGATTATTTTCATAAAACTAGATTGACTATTTGAATCGGCCGCTTACTGCGTACACAGTGACTACCTCAGAAAAGGCGGTTGCTCAGATTTTTTCTTTCAAAAGACTGGAGGCTCCCGTCCACCTGATTCTCAAACTCAAATCTGCCGGGCATTCATTCATGCCACAAATAAAACCTATACAATTTTGTGCTGCATTTACCCAAATGAATTTCCAAGGAGCCTTTTTGCGACCTCACTTGTACCATATGATCATGCAGTCAAGCAGGCTTCGGGTTTCTTCGAACTAAATTATTATTATTATCAATAATATTAGTATTATTAATAATAAAAGGTAGAACTTACAAGTCAGCCTCATCTTCAGCAGACAAACGTTTATCTTCAAAATACCGGGGGCTAAGTACCTCACCTTTGTCGTTCGCTGAGTTGGCTCTGGGAATGCTCCGTTCCAGCGCAATTCTGGGGCCCCAACTAGCAGCATCTTCTGACAGCCTATTTTACGGGGGCAAAACCCTGTTTGTGGAAAACAGCTCGTATGTCTAGCCTGAAGTGTGCCCTTTGTTGCCTGGGGCTGTGTACTCCTGCGCTGCACTTAGGAGCAGAAACGAACATGCCCCTCGACAGACCCTTTACAAATCCGAACGCCTCTGTCGAATTGCTCCGGCCTCCAGGCCGTTAGGAAGGGAATAGATTGAGATCCTCCAGGTGCCGAGAGTAGGAATTCCCCACCTGACCGGTGGGCAGGGTGATTCGCGAGGGCTGACGGACCCGGTAGCTACTGTTTTCAAGTGGCCCGGGTTCTGCCGCAGGGTTGACTGCTCAGTGTTGGACGAGAGTCCTCGGAATTATTCACGTGTATGTAAATGGTTCACTTCCGGAGCCAGTGCTGATATGGGCAAGTGTCCAGTTTTCGCTGAAAAGTGTGTCTTCTGTTGTGTTTTGATGAATGCACAAAGGAAACAGCTTTGGGTTGCACGGAATTTATTCCACTTTCTGGTACATAGTACAGCAAACTCAATGTTATAAGTTTGCACTCTTCCCGGCTTTAGCTCCATCCGCGGTTGAGGGCGATACCAAGATGCAGGTGTAGTAACTATTGTCAGTTTTCCGGGCCGCCATCAGGTCTCTCGCTAGCACTCGCCTTACAGTGGGCCCAGGGTTCAACTCCTTCCTTGTAACCAACCCCTCACATGAGATCCATAAGCGAACATTTTTCCGAGAGGGGAAATAATGGGGATTTCCACACGGACCGCATCACAGAGATTATCTTTAAATACCCAATGGCCTTAACCAGTGAGTTTGGGAGCCAGTGACATGAGGGTGTGGGACCTAGCCGGCATGTGTATTGGGGCGTGGGAGTGGGTGCTCGTCTGGTGGTGACAAGTAGGTAGAAACCTGTGCACGGTGTAACGACCGGTCATGGAAAATCCCCCAAAAAGCGCTGCAGTTCCTTGTTTCCTTAACACCACTCACTTATTTACACTAATTACTTGTTTTATGTACTGTTTGTTTTTACGGACCAACGCTTGTTTGTTCGCGCCCACAGCGATATTTTGTCATATCCTCGTCCTGGACCTGCGTGACGCACGCGCTCCTCGCTCACACGCCGCAAATCGGTTTCCTGTTTGTTGAGTCCTTGTGATCTCATGATTGACGTTTGTATCTGTTTCGTCTCATTGTTCATCTGACAATCTAGAATCGTCGAATCTCACGGGTAATCGCCTTTTGATTTCGGGATCCGTTGTGAATTTGGCTACGCATTGCTCAAACGTGTGTTACAGTGCTCAGTGCATCAACCTAGAACGAGAAAATGCGCATTATGCCCAGAAAAGGATGGAAAACATTGGAATCTGGACAGGAAGTAATGCGGCAAGTCACTGGCGAGGTTTTGGGCATTTTTGATTCTTTAGTTAATGAGGGCAACCTGGTCCTGTCAGTGCTAGCTCATGTATCACTGAGGGTAATATGAATTGTAAGTAGGTCAATCTACTTAAGCCAAGTGTATTAGACCTAGAGCAACAAATGTTATCAGCGACACAAGAGGCTCAGGAAGCAGAACAGAAGTGTAGACAGCAAGAGCGTGAGCATGAGACCAACGACTACGACACCCGATAGATCAGAGCACAATAAAATAAGAAACTTCGCGCCGGTCGCCGACTATAAAACACCATGGATTGATTTGCCAAGAGTAGAACAAACGGTTTTCGACTGGCGATCCGAACACTACTGCAAGTTTGTCAAGCAGTTGGAGACGTTCGTCGAAAATAAAGTAACCGACCCCGGGCAAATGCTTTTTATCTGACTCATTAATATCGAGGCCGAGCAAGCAAAGCCATCGATGAATGTACCATGCTTGACTTAGAACAAGGCTACACCCGAGCAAGGAAGATTCTAAGGGGCCTGTTTGGCCAACCATTCAAAGTAGCCCGTGACCTAATAGGGGCCTGATGGTAGAGGCAAAGAGAACCAAGGGTGACTTCTATACAGTTGCCGACCTGGTGATCAAAAAGCAGAGCTGCTCAACAGCCCTCGACCATTTAGGTTACAAGGCTGACCTCAATGCAATGCACACTTTGGAGTGCATAGTCCCTCACCCATCTCCCGAATTACAGGGTCGGTGGACGGAAGAAGCGGAACGGATAAGCCGAAGCGACCGTGAGGCTAACTTCGAGGACCTGACCGAATACTTGGACGGGCAAACCAGGATAGCCGACAGTAGATTTGACCGAATCATCCGGAACAGCGACCGAGCAAACAAGTCTAGTGCTAGCCAGGCTCAAACCCCTGCTCGGGAACAGCCGAAATATCAGCCTTGGACCAATGCACACGCTATTTCACACAAGCCTCTAGCGCATTCAAATTGCAGGCCCTGTGACGCTAGCCATGGGCTACCAGAATGCCCCAAGTTAATCAACTCCACAATGAACGAGGATGGCAGGAGGGTGCTTTATTTGTCTCAAAACCAAGCGCCTGGCGGCAGCTTGTAGAACAAGGAACAGACGTGGTTACGAGGGCTGCACTGGCAGACACCATCGATTGTTCCATCAGAAGAAAGTAAATTTACCCGAGGGGAGCACAAAGCCCAGTGTGATTTGTTCAGCGTCATGGTCTAAAAGTAAACCAGTACGTTTAGGGGTAGTTGTCGTGGGGGGTGATGGCCACAGCTGGGGTGGTCAAAGCGTTGGCTTTCGTCGATAGTGGATCCGACACTACTTTAGTGTAAGAGCGAATTACCGACAAACACCAACTCGCTCAAGGTGCTATGTCGTTAGCAGTGAGCACGGTGGGCGGAACACAGGTAACGACTGGCTGTAGGTTGAGGCTGAAACTCATCTCTTTAGACACTAACGAGCAAATGGAACCAACGGGGGCATTTACGTTAGCTGATCTCCCCATGCAAGCACCAAGGTTGGTCGACGCAATCTTGACTAGGTGGCCCCACCTGCAGAATGTCACCGTTGTAGACTGGGAAGATGATGAAGTGGATCTCCTCATCGGCTGCGACGTGCCAGAGGCACATTGGGTACTTGACAAGAGAGTGGGCAACCGCCAGGCACCTTTGGCCGTACTCATGGCTCTGAGATGGATGTTCTACTGTCCAGTAGGGAGAAGTAGATCCGTGAATTATTTATCCACCGAAACGGACCGCATAGAGTACCACCTGCAGCAGATGTATGAGAAGGAGTTTCACGACATCGGAGACAAAGGACTATTGTGGACTCAAGAGGATCACTTTACCCTGCAAACAGTGCGGCAGAGAACTAGGGGCCTTAAAACCAGTTCGAGGTTCCCCTTCAACGGCGCACACTAGCTGACCCTTGGGTTGATAACGGAAAGTATGCTCTGCAAGGACTACTTCGATTGAAAGAAAGCTTCGTTCGGGACCAGGAACTGTGGGAACGACGTGCAGAATTAATGAAGCGAAACGAAGCACTTGGCTAAGTTGAAAGGGCGCCTGCTATCACCAGTTGCCGGAAGGGGATCTGGTAACTACTTCACCACCCGGTTCTTAACCCCAAGAAACCCGAAAAACTGCGGGTGGTTTTCGACTGTGCGGCCAAGTTCCAGGGCAAGCTGTGAAACGACCGCCTACTAAAAGAGCCTAAATGGACCACGCCACTGATCGAAGCATTTTGCCGTTTCAGAGTGGGTAGAGTGGCCTCGTCCGCCGATACCAGGGGAATGATTCATTACGTGAAAGTACCGGCGGAAGAACGAGATACGTTGCGCTTCCTGTGGTGGGAACAGAACAACCGGGACGACGCGGTGATAAATTATAGGATGACGGTCCACCCCTTCGGAGCCATATCGTCACCATTCTGTGCAAACTTAGCCCTACGGGAAGCAGCAAACAGACATGGAGATCTAGTCCATCGGACAGTGGTAGATAGCGTCAGCAAGAATTTCTACGTCGACGACTATCCCGGGTCATTCCGTGAAGTGGAATCAGCTCTAGCGCAGTTCAGGGGCCTGGCAAGGTTGCTGGGAGAGGGCGGCTTCTATCTAACAAAATGGATGTCGAACGCTCCAGAAGCGCTCGAGGTCATTCCGTACCACGAAAAGGCCGGAAAGGTAAGAGATTTGGACGGCTCTCCATTTTCTATCGAAAGCACTTTAGGAACACAACGAGACGCGGAAACGGACGACTTTGTTTTCGAGCTAAACGTTCCTGAGCTGCCAATAACCCGTCGCGGCATACTATCCGCTGTCTCTAGTTTTTTCGACCCGCTCGGCTTTGCCTTGCCCTGACTGCTACCCAAAAAGATCTTGCTGCAGCTCCTGTGCCGTAGGAAAGTTGATTGTGACCAGTCACTGGACCGAGGGGACCAGCCGAACTGGGAAGAATTTTTGGACACCTTGAAGAAATTAGGGAACATAAGGATTCCACTATGTTTGACTCCTAGCCATACGACGCGGACGGGAGAACTACAGGCTTTTTCCGACGCATCCGAAGTCGGTAATGAGCTGTGGTGTACGGACGATGGTGCACGGGAGATGGACAATATACTACGAGGATCCTGTTCGCCAAAGCCCGCGTTGCTCTACTGAAGTCGGTCTCCATCCCACACCTTGGACTCAGCGCAGCCGTGTTAGCGGTCAGGGCGGTACAAGCGGTAAAAAGATTTTTCGACCTCTACATTATTAGGCTAGTTTCTGGACGGACTCCACGACGGTACTTTATTATAATAACGACGCCCAGAGCCGGTTTAATACTTTCTATGCTAACCGACTCACGACTATCCACGATGAATCAGCCATGAACCAGTGGAAGCATATCAGTTCTGGCGATAATCCAGCCGATCTGTGCTCCCGAGGTGCGATCAACCTCAAGCATCTATACACGTGGACGAGAGGGCCAAACTTCCTGCAAGTGCCTAAACAGGACTGGCCTGTGTTTGAATTAAAACCCCCTACGGAAGTAGAACTGGAGATCAAAGGCCCGGTGATAGCGGCCAAAGCTGTTAAAGCTGCATCCATTCTATCGCCATTGGTAGGGTTTTCTTCTTGGATGAAGACACTTCGTTCGCTAGTTTGGTTAGCCAGGTTCAGGGGAAATTTACTAGTCATGAAAGGGCTACGCCTTTCAAGCCGGATACGAGTCGGCCCGATAAGTCCCGATGAGCTACAAGCTGCGGAATACGACACTTTCAGAATGATACAAGGCAAGGCTTTTGCCTTGGAACTCGAAAGGGCGGGATAAGGGGGACCAATTGACAAAGGAATATAATCTCCGAGAGACGACTCGAAGCATCCTAAACCCCAGATTTATTAACAGACTACTACGGGTAGACGGCGGGCTGACCAACCCTCACCTGAGCTTGGACAAGAAATACCCCATATCGCTGCCGACTCTACAACCTGTGATGGAGCTAATGATCCGACACATCCACGCCGTGGAGGGACATGCCGGGGAAAGTCACTTGACGAGCGTCGTCCGAGAGAGTCCTCGGTTGCTGAGAGGAAGAGCTACTGTAAAACGCGTAATCCGACGTTGTATACCTTTAGGAGACGCAATGGCACGGCGGGCAAACAACACATGGCCCCGCTACCAGAATGCAGGGTGACTGCTGGCTGGTGGCCGTTCAGCCACACCGGGTTGGACTGTTTCGGGCCCTTGTGGATCAAGTGCGGGAAGAGAGTAGAAAAGCGATATGGATGTATCATAACGCGCATGAAGTCACGCTCGGTACACCTGGAAGTCGCACACTCGATGACGACTGATTCTTTCCTACGGGCCTTGCAGAAATTTATCAACCGAAGAAGCGTACCGGCCGATATATACTCAGATAATGGATCGAACTTTGTGGGCACTCGCCGGGAATTGCAGCGTTGGCACAAGAACATAAACGGGGACGAACTGCGGGATCGAACCGTGGCCTACGGCATACGATGCCACTTCAACCCCCCACAGGCCAGCCACCGCGGCGGCGTATGGGAACGCATGATCCGGTCCGCCAGACGGATGTTACTGTTGATCCTGGAGCAACGGCCGCCCGACGGCGGGACGCTGAACAGCGTCATGACTGAGATGGAGAGAATTCTGAACACTCACTCCCTGGTTCCAGTAATTAACGGCGACCCCACCCATCTGGAGCTCACCCCGAACGACTTATTGATGTCAGGGTCGAACGAGAGTTTCCAAGAGCCGGTAAAACCTCGCAGGAGCTACCTCCACGGATGGAAGCAGGCGAATTATCTTGCCAAGGTTTTATGGAGGCGATGGCTGCGAGAGTACCTACCGGCTCTGCAGACTCGACAGAAGTGGTTGGTGAAAACAAGACCATTCAAGGCTGGGGATGCGGTGATGATCGCAGACGAACGCGCACATTTCAGCACTTGGCATTTGGGAGTAGTTACGGAAACCATCGAAAGCACTGACGGCATGATAAGAACGGTGAAGGTGAAGACAGCTAAGGGAGCGCTAGTTCGTGGTATACGTGGTATTAGCCTACTCGAGAGTGGAGGCGGAGAAGCTGATAATGCTTAGGCCCAGTAGACTATTTCGCATTCGTCTTCGAGGTGGGTAAGGATACCCCATATACGTAAGCATTCACGACACACTGAAGTAACGAAATCATCATACACCCCGACGCACACTCACTTACATTGTACTCGTTATACCACCCGGTCTCTGTCAAACACGTTACAGTGCTCACAGTCTTTCGTTGACGTTGCAGGAAGTCCTTTTTTGATATGCGGTGGTACATATGATTTCATTATACATCCGGATACATAAGCACATACCCGATGCACGCTATGTCCCTCAACCCCTGTCAAACATGCGACGGTGTTCGCAATTTGTTTTTTTGACATTACTGAAATGTCCTTTGCATATGTGGAAGTAGCCGCGATTACGTCATACACACACACACTCACGCAAGCACATACAGCCAGGGCAGGACGGCCATTCCAAGGACAGCATCTGTGTTTCCCCTTCACGCCCGCCATCGGTCAGTTGTTCTCGTGGAAGATACCGAATGGCCTCGCGTCTACGTGGCCAACGGATTAGGTGCGACCATGAGTAGAACGTTGACGACAAGGTATTAGGCGCGCGCACTGACAGCACGGTCCAGGTGGGTAGGAGAATCAATACCCTTATTCCAAACCTTTGATTCGGCTTACATTCAGGAGGATCTTGGTGAGCGGTATAACGACCGTTCGTGAAAATTTCCCAAAATGCACTGCAGTTCCTTGTTTCCTTAACACCACTCACTTATTTACACTAATTACTTGTTTTATGTACTGTTTGTTTTTACGGACCAACGCTTGTTTGTTCGCGCCCACAGCGATATTTTGTCATATCCTCGTCCTGGACCTGCGTGACGCACGCGCTCCTCGCTCACACGCCGCAAATCGGTTTCCTGTTTGTTGAGTCCTTGTGATCTCATGATTGACGTTTGTATCTGTTTCGTCTCATTGTTCATCTGACAATCTAGTATCAGATGAACAATGAGACGAAACAGATACAAACGTCAATCATGAGATCACAAGGACTCAACAAACAGGAAACCGATTTGCGGCGTGTGAGCGAGGAGCGCGTGCGTCACGCAGGTCCAGGACGAGAATATGACAAAATATCGCTGTGGGCGCGAACAAACAAGCGTTGGTCCATAAAAACAAACAGTTCGTAAAGACACGTCAATGGTGCAAGCAAGTAAGTGATGTTGAGAAAAACACGGGACAGCAAAGGTTTTGGGGGGATTTTCCACGACCAGTCGTTACAGGCCTTCCAGTCACCATGTACGGTCCTAACCCTTTTGAATGGTTGAAACGATTTGAGAATGGGGAGGATGTTAGTTTCGCTCACCGTTTCAGTGGCGCCGGCTGAATTCCGTCCATCCCCATCAATTCTCGCTGCTGTAGGCTACTGAGCTTACGCCCAACTTGCACATGTGAGAAGACCAGTGAAGTTGCCTCCAAAGGTAAGCCTCGTGTCCCTGTGGTTGGTTCATTTTTGCATGCTTGGTTTGACCGTCCCGGAGCAAGAGCCGAGAAGTACCACTGAGCCGAGGCGTTGGCGGCCTCCTTGTTGCTCTTATTGAGTGGTTCATCCGCTAGCTGAAAACCTCCTACTTCGGGTCGGACCTGCTTTACTCAAGATTAGTGGCTATAGGAACCTCTATGATCCATTACCACCTTGCGCAGGAATTTTCTCTGTTACTCAGAGTTATCCAGCTTGCTTTGTGCAAAACAGAGGTTTCGGACGTGGATGTGTTCGGCATAGTCCTGCAAGCTCTGGATTAATCCATACCAAGCCCATGCAGAGTTTTCAGCATGCAACGGCTCACAACCGGCCTTGTTTCCAGGGTCCTCAATGGTGCTCACGGCACAAACCCTCGCATAGCTTCAGTTAGAATTCCCGTCGCGCTGTTCCAGTGTGAGTTAATGCAGGACTGGTCCTGCGGCCACTGCTCTGCGGCTAGAAAGCCCTCCATGACGGGGAAATCTGCTTAGGGCCGATTCCATCTGGATGAGTTTTAGCTCTCAATAAGGCAGTGGCGTGCACCAAAGTAAACCTGATGACCTCGTGATCCCCAAGCCCCAACGACCAGTAAACTACTAGCTGATCTATCAAGTGGGTTCCTCGGTGATTGCTCAGTCCAGTGCTGATGGAGTAGAGGTCCTGCTTCATCGTGCGAGTAGTTTAACGCGCTTATACCATCCTAGGCTGTTTAGTGTGTCGAAGACGGCTAGAGGTAAGAACCCGTAGTTGGTGTAGCAGGACTAGTTGTCAGGGCAGACGTCAGGGTGATTGAAGTAAGCCATCTCAAGCACGTGGTCAGGTTTTGGTGGCTCCACTTACTGCAGCGCCTCCAGTATATGAGAGTTGGCAGGGTCTGTGCATTTCAAAGGTCTGACGAACACGCTTATAAGGTACGTTCTCTCTGCCAGCAGTCTCATAAAGACCTCTACCCCCTCCAGCACGTCATCTAGGGTCGGGCCTGAAAGCCTTGTTGCTTTCAGATTTCTGGTTACGTATGGAGCGCACACCCTGTTTGATTTTCCTGCTCTGCCACTCCTGATGATATCCATGCCATGGACTTTCAGCTCCTATTAGAAAACTTGGCATGAAACCAAGCTTTCGTTATCCCAGTCACCAGAGCTTTGCATGTAATGCTCAAAAGGTGGAGTTCCTGGAGCTTGCTACGCGAGCTTCGGCTGTTTTTGTGTAAGCAATTGCAGGTTTTAACCATCTTGGTATCTCTAGATGGGGACAAAGTCCCTTTTGTGTTTAGTGCAGGGGTACTGGTGCTAGCCGTGAAGATTACTGGCCGGTGACCGGCCTACTGAGCAGATTTTCTCTGTTCACCTGCTTTTTGGCTGCCAGCTCTACCTGAGCTGGCGCTGTCGAGTTTTTTGGACTAAGTAGCTGATTGCTGTATCCTACTATGATTCATCGAGTGTTTAGTAGAGGCAAATTCTTCTGCTTGGTCATCGACGGTTCAGCTGACCTTTGCAGTTAGATTTAGCCTCGCCATCTGCGTAAGTGCAAATGTAAATCTGAATGGAAGCCAACTCCAGTGACACACCATTTCTGGATCTTCGCTTGGGCCATGGTCTCCAACATAACAGTGACTAGAAGGAGCTTAGGCTGGAAGATATTCTGTAAGTGTGAGGGCCGTGACAACCTGTTGATACTTCAAGCCACTTGCCCATCGCCCGCGAACTTCGACGCAATGAATTTACTCCGACGGAGTTCATGGCTTTCTATTTCTCTAGGGTTGTCTCTGAGTGACCCGGGGACCCCATACAGGTTTGCATCACTTGCCCAGAGCAAGGTTTTGTCTGGATGCTTGCTCGTGTTGGATCTTTCCTGATGGAGTTGGGTGGATCTGGCCTTGTGCTGATCTCAGAATCGCAGATTAGAGTTTTGCTTATGCCAGCAGATTTCCTGTGTAGTCACCCGACCCTGGGGACATCTTCAGCAATCTGGAATGTCGCAAAGACCAAATATCTTTACTCTTGTCCAACCGTCTAAGGCCTATAGAATGAAACTCAGGCAGCTGCCTCCCTGTGCATAACTGCTGAAATGCTCAGACGTCATGGGTTTTACCCTCAGCGAGTGACGTTCAGTCAAATTCGGGGAGATTAAACACGACCGCTGGTGCCGGGATCGATGCCATAAACCTCCCTCGGGGAGGCAGCAGCCTGTCCTGCGCATTTTTTCTATTACTTATCGATGCCGGACCGCATAAATCTTCGACTGGCTGCTCGGATGGTCCCGGTAACTGGTGAATCACCAAATTCTTTGCACTGGCCTGTTCTACGTTATGCAGCGTGGCTACTCCCTTCATTCTATCACGAATCAAAACGGCCGGTGCTTATTTTCCGGCTGTTGGCGCCCTGTCAGGCTCGGCTGTAGCCAAAACGGTCTGTCCGAGCATCCTCTACCATGGTTGCAAGTCCAGACCTTTTCTTACATATCGCTTTCTGGAACTCGGGACAGAGCCACTGCAGATAACTGTATTAAGCCCACAGGTCGTCTGGTCTCTTTTCAGTTTTGTTGCAAGTTCCGTGGTGCCAATTCTGGAAACCTCTGTTGTCCACTACTTTCCTGACGCTTTATTTCCACAAGAGTTTTATAGCTCCTTGAGGGTTCCTTCGGTTTCAGGATTTTTCGTGAAGCACCTAAAGAAGCCATAGAAACTTTCACTTGGCTAGTGCAAAGCTGATTCCGAAGGCAGCTGGTGAAAAACTACTAAGCAGAACCTCGGTTGACAAAAATGTAACCGGAGAGTACCTTCAAAATGGTTCTCAGCAATATGGGCTATTCTGCTGCTGGTGTGATTGAAAAGCACCAGGAATGAGCACAAACGATAAAAGATGACAAATAAAAGCGAGGAAAATGATGTTGAACTAACTAAACCTAAACGAACCTTGGAAAAATTAAAAAAGTGGACAACATGAGTTCCACGAAAAGGTGTGGCACAATCCCTGCTGGCATGGCTTCGTGGTCATTCTGGTTTCAAGCCTCTCTACCCTCTCCGAGCCCTCTGTACGTTCATTGTAGAAAAGAGCTCGTACCCGCACACAATACTCCAAAGAAACTGCACTAAAGTCTTATGAAATGGAAAGGAATCTTTTGGTTCTTTGCATGCGACAGCACTATGTATTAAGCTGATAATGCTCCTGATTCATTTGCACTCATTGGGCATTATTCCGAAGACTTAAGAATGTGAGCGTCTATGAACCCTGGGTTTCTCACCTTTGACACTTCGAAGCTAAATGTTGCTCATCCGTCTACGTTGTTGTTCAGTACTTGGCATTCAGCTAGATTCGAAGGTAAATCCTATCGGTCCGCTTAAACTTGAGCTTCATCTACTTTCCGTACGTAATCGCTGCCTGCTATCTTCAAATTGTCTGCAAAGATGAAACGCAGGCTGTTTGCTTCTTCCGTGAAGTCCCTTAGGTGGAGGAAAGGCCAGGGTCTCAGTATTGCTTTCTGAGGCACACCGCTTGTGACTTGCTCTACCGCCACCAAAGCGCCGCTCACTCTGACGCATGATCTACCATTCATAGGGGTTTTCTATTCAATCCACCTTTTTCCCGATTATTTCGACTGAGTCCATTTATGTTCCATCAAGCTGTCTGTATCAGACTCGAAAACCTTGCTGAAATCCGAATACCAAACCTATACTGCAGTGCAATCATCCAGCTGTCGTGTGATGCGGTTTAAGGACATCACTTAGCTCGTAATACCCCATAGTTTCTCATGGAAGCATGTTTTATGGGCATAGGAATTCGTTGTTACCCAGATGCAATCAAAGTTTCTGGTCATACACTCTAAGTGAGTACAAAACATTGATACCAGGCTCACCGCTCTGTAACTTTCGGCCTTCGCCCTGGATACTGTATTTCATGCCCAACAGGAGGCCTTAAGCGAGCCCTCGGGAACGTCACCCTAGGTTAGCGACGCATCGCACAGCTGGATGACAGACCCAAATATAATATCGCAAACAGGATGAATAAGTGTAGAACGGATCCTATCAGGCTGAGCTGATTGTGCTTTGGCAAGGGAATGGGTTCCTGGAGCACCCCATTACTTATAGCACTTTATCTTATCGGATGCCAAGTACTGAACAACAACGTAGACGGATGAGCAACATTTAGCTTCGAAGTGTCAAAGGTGAGAAACCCAGGGTTCATAGACGCTCACATTCTTAAGTCTTCGGAATAATGCCCAATGAGTGCAAATGAATCAGGAGCATTATCAGCTTAATACATAGTGCTGTCGCATGCAAAGAACCAAAAGATTCCTTTCCATTTCATAAGACTTTAGTGCAGTTTCTTTGGAGTATTGTGTGCGGGTACGAGCTCTTTTCTACAATGAACGTACAGAGGGCTCGGAGAGGGTAGAGAGACTTGAAACTAGAATGACCAAAGCTCGGGTGAGGAAATCCTACTCTCGGCACCTGGAGGATCTCAGTCTATCCCCTTCCTAACGGCCTGGAGGCCGGAGCAATTCGACAGAGGCGTTCGGATTTGTAAAGGGTCTGTCGAGGGGCATGTTCGTTTCTGCTCCTAAGTGCAGCGCAGGAGTACACAGCCCCAGGCAACAAAGGGCACACTTCAGGCTAGACATACGAGCTGTTTTCCACAAACAGGGTTTTGCCCCCGTAAAATAGGCTGTCAGAAGATGCTGCTAGTTGGGGCCCCAGAATTGCGCTGGAACGGAGCATTCCCAGAGCCAACTCAGCGAACGACAAAGGTGAGGTACTTAGCCCCCGGTATTTTGAAGATAAACGTTTGTCTGCTGAAGATAATGCTGATCAGCCAATTCAACTTTTTAAACAAAGCTTTCAACTCGCAGTATAAGTGACCAGGGGAACTTGCCAGCCACGCGCCGATCTGGACACACCACTGTTCTGGACCACTTCCTTTCTTTGCAGGAGCAACTAATGTGGGCTGATCTGCTAAATTTCTCGGTCCTTTTCTTCTAGTTTTTGCAACCCAAAACGGCATGTGCAGCCTCTACTGTATTTCTTGACCTTCTGTCGCCTGCGTATTTTAGTCTACGCAAAAGAATGCGTGGAATTCTCCTCAAGGCATGTGTACCAAACCTTTCAGTATTTCCACCAAAAATACGTCACGTTTGCAACTTTAGTGGATTCGTCTTCACACTTTGTACCCTACCCAGCCACTCGATTCGGCGGGTACCATTTCTTGGATTTCTCACCGGCATAAATCTTTCCGCCCATTCTTCTCAGTGTAAATGCTGACTTCTTTCTGTGCTCCCTAAGCTCCGGCTCACCTGACGTCCTCACCGTTTTTGAGTTACGTGTAGGTCGAATTCCCAAAGAATAACGCTGCACCCACGTAGTACGGCTAGCCAGTCCTTGTAAGTCCTCGTGGGAAATAAAACGCAGCCCTCGGGCGGTAAGGCCGGCTGCTCACCAGGTGTATGAACTTCCGTTCACCAGATTACGAGCAAAATCCGTGGGATCTAAAGCCTGTTCTGTTGGGAACGAAAAGAACAGAACGGGATTTCTGAGAACAATTCAAACCGTTTAAGGAGTGGGCAAAACAGAGGCATGCGGAATCCCTCCTGCAACTTTGAGGATATTGACAGATTGCGAGACCACAGGCCCAAACGCACGAAGTACAGTAAACTGTCATAGATTTTGGTCCGGCAATTTGCTGTGAGTTCTGGTAACGATCGGAACAAACCAACTGAAGATATCACTGAGGCAAAGCCGGTGCACGCCGTTGAATGTCCGCTGGACAAGGCTTCGGTACTCTGGATTGACGACCTCCAACCAGCCCTCAGGATTAGCCTAACAAATGGGCAAAAAGCCGAAAGTTCCGACAGCTGCCGAAAGACAAATATCAGAGGGACAGGCGAAGCATGGTTTGTGTTGGAACAATCTTGACCGCACCTTTGTTTGGGTGACAGCGGATACCATGCCAGCTACATGAATAGAGGTTCTGCCGTTCTCAAGCAGAGCGGCCGGGATTGTGATTATTCAGTTTTCTGAAGCCACTCTTCCTTACAGCAAGCAGACTAATAACGAACACCCCCTGGCTTCGGATAACATACAAGCTGCCTGGAGCTAATTACCAATTGGTCACCCTGATATAAGATCACTTTTATTCATAAATCCACACATTCAAACTCGTGCTACGACGGCGCGCGGTTCCAAACCCACTGCGAGATTTCTAGTGGAAAACCTTGCCAGCAGTCCAAGCGGAAGGAAATCCCCAGGAAAAAGGGGCCGAAAAACTATAGCTTTCTCTACCTCTATAGGTGGGTACCTGCTTTCTCCCAAAAATCAGATTTATGGGCACATGGTTGACTTTAGCCACTCATAGTCCCCTGCAAAATGAGTGGAAAGGAATTGGATTCTACCTCCAGACCATTACAAGACCTTTGAGGATTGTTTTGGTTGAGGTTGGGATCAAAACCCTCTCTACCAATCTTCCCCAACTCTCTTTGCATCTCGCAGTAAACAACCGATTACTTCCCGTCTGCCGCCTTTTTAATGTACGACTCAAGCACATGGAAGTGGCTGGAGCTATTTCAGGGGCTCTTATTTGCGCGAACTCGCTTGCGGCCTTTGTGCTTAGACCCAAAGAGAACATAAGCTGTGGGCTGTACAAGGTCTTTTTCCGTTGACCTCGTCGACAAACGTGACAGAGGGAGTATGGCCTCCTATTAATACTGAGTCCGCTCCAAAAGTATTTTTAATTGGTTGCGTCGAAGTGATCTATCCAGGTCATGTCAAGTTTATTTTCTTTGCCGGACTTTTATTCTGTCCATCGCTGGTTAGATTTTTATCACGTGCAAATTTAGATGTACAGTAGGAAACCTTTAACTGCATACGCACTTTCTGAAGGCACAGCCGTAACAATTTTGTTTCTGGGAGGTCATCATTTGTGACGTCAAATTTTTCTCGCTTTCTTTCAAGGGTTTGCAAATCAGGAGCTACCAAAAGCTTTTTAGTATCCCAATCTAGTTTATTTCCACCGCGCTGCTGTTGTAGTGAGTTGAGAGTGTATGCTTGACCGTAAACCAGAATGTCATGGAGAACACATAGTAATAATGGGTATCATCCCGGAAGATCCTGAAGGCTTCATCACGTTGTTTGAGGCCCGTTTCAAAGAAGCTGGCAGGCCGAACCGGCCATCCAAATAGAACAATCTTCTCTGGGCACTCCGGGCTTGCATGATCCCACAAATCATAAATATATTTAGGGACGCCAAGCACCACATCCCGTGCAACTCTTTTCGGGTATTCCCTCTCAAACGCGTTGCACCTCTGAAAGAGAAAAGTATCCAGCCTTTCCCTTCTAAATCCAACCGCAAAATATGATGTGATCACGACCGTTGCAAAATAGCTTTCTCTGGCGGGCCTGACCTCTTTGGACGACGCATTATTGCTTAAGCTGTGAATGCGGTGACTTCTGTCTTATTATCAATAAATAGTGGTCGTCCTAACGCAAGGCCAGACTTTGAAAGGGCACACCGAGGCTGCAGACAGATTCCCCGGAAGGACAACTGAACTTCCTTCTCGGCCTTACGAGTTCATCAAAGCCACCATCACCCTGCCAGATTTCATCTTTAACCCTGCATCCATAGGTGCTCAAAGCAAAGCACTCTGCAGGAACTCCGACACTCAAGCTTTGTGTCTAGAGGTTCGTAGCTTAGTGCGACTGGTCAAACTGCAAGCAGCCACCAACAACAGCCTGCCCTCACGAAGCCTCGGCCACTGCTGTTCTACGCCGAATGCCCTGAGAGAAAATTATATGACAGGTAGGAGTTACTATTAGAGCCTTTTCTGGCCTTAGGCTTGTGAATGCCGAGAGCCCTCTACCTACCGCACCTGTTAGGAAAGCTACTAGTCTACACTAGTGTACTTATTCAGCCCTATCAGCAGCATGCCTCTGTGATCTGCAGCTTCTTTGTCTAACATACCCCGCACGTTTTATCGGCCGTTTTACCCTCTGCTGCTGCAAGTGCTAAAGCCGTCACCAGCACACCCTGGACGAAATGGACCATTCAGTTTTCCGTTTCCATAACTCTCGCTCACACACTTGTTACTTTGTGACCCTGCTGTACACGACATCAACCTAATCACTGGCACTATACTTACCGTGACCATTTATATCACTTACTTCCCCCCCCCCAAAAGGTATCGGCATTCCGCTGCAAGCAGCCCTTTTTATTGTTTGTATTGTTCCTCCTCGTCTGGGACCGACCCAGGCCACGCTGCCCTGGTTATCCCCTCCCCTGTTCATCGTCTGAGTGGATATAACCTTCTACGTTATTCTTCTGCCCTAGGTACACACTGGGCTGCTATTACCGCTCGAGTATCTGGCAAACAGTTCCTTGTACGCCCGCTATACAACCGTGTTTTCATCGGACCCACCCTCAGGGACCATCCGAAATCCGGCCACTTTATTCTGAATCACACCATTTCTCCGGCTTTGTAAGGCTTCTATTGTAAAACCGTCGTCTTTCACCAGCGCCTATCCCAGCGGTGTGGATTGCTTTCAGGGACACCACCTAGGCCGGAGCGTACCGAGCTTGCAGGACTCTTTGGAGATGTGCGAGGCAACTGGATCGGCGGGTGGCCCCTCCTGTCTCCAAAAACGGATTTTTAGTTTGGCTTTCAGCGGATGGTCAGCCACGCCGACTAGTACCGGTTTGGAATTAAAAACTCCCTCTCTGCCTACACGGCGGCATCCCTGGCTCTGACCTCTATAATTTTCATCCACTTTCCACTGCACTGGCTTTCAAGAGAGCCCCACAACTCACCACCTTAAAGCCGGGCAAAATGCATTGACCCTTCTATCAGCACCGCGGTTCGGGTTCAAGCGCAAACGCATGATCAGAGTTTGCAGTATTATCCACTAAGAGGAAATGTTCACACATTTATGGGGAAGAAATCGCACATTTTAGTATCAAGAGAAGAAATCTGAGGGGTGCGTAGTGACCTCGATCAACCTGAGACAGTGGCCGTTTTCTGGAAACCATTTTGGATCTATCTTCTCTATGACACTTTCCGACTTTTGATATCAACCTCACTATTTTGTTCTTCTGAGTACTTTTAAATGGACTGACATTTCAGAGGTTTCCGTCGACCATGCCCTTTATTCGCTTTCACTTTCGGTTCCTCACTGACTGTACGAGCTCGCAGTTTGCCTTCTTCTCTGACTTTGCATTCATCTTCGTCCATAGTATTTCTTATGCGGGTCTTGTTTGGGTGTCGCCATATGTGGAATGCATATTCGCATCTGTCAACCGACTTGCGCCTTCCATAGTCGACCGATAGATGGAGTTACGTTGGTATTCTGCTGTGAGACCGAATAGAGGAACGTTCATTAGCCTCACTCGAACCTCCTCTATAGAAGCTCGTGGGAAGTAAAGTGACAGTGTATTACACGGCAAATGCGGTTCAGTTTCGGATCAGTTATGGACAAAAGTAATGAGTCAGCCGAAAGTAAAACTGCTGAGAAGAAGGATGTGTCACAGTGCAGAAAATGCACTTTTCATGAGGATGACGCAGAAGAAGGTCAGTGGAGCATACTGAAGCTCAGTGAAAAAGTATTTCGTTAAGAATGGAGGATGCAAGTAAGGATTGTGTGAAGGTGAGCTGGAGAACACTTACGAATTTGACACGGCGCGGTAAACACTAAAACAGGTGAGATAACTTCCAGGAGGAGTAACAGGTATCTTCCATCAATAAGAATTCGCAGCTAATAAGGGAGAGATGGGGTCTCAAGAGGCTAAAAATTAGTTGCTAGAGGGAGTACCGCGTAAAGGAGGAATGAAGTAAAGTAAGACTGAAAGGTGGAAAATTTTTCCCTGGTTTCAGGCCTGGTTTCAATGATAAAGTGATCAATGTATTATTTCATCGAGGCTCCTACGGCTTTTAGGCATCCTTATAGAGGAATTCCGACCGAGGGCTTAATGCGGCTTGTGTCCTTGCTTCCACCTTTTTGAGAGACCTTGGGCTGGAGAGAGGACCTACGGAACCCGGGCAGTTCGTTATTCAGATAGATGCCCTTCCATGGTCCACTTTGTCTCGACATCAAAGGTATCCTTTTTCGAGAGGCTCCAAGTAAACCTCAGCGAAAGCGGTGCAGCAATATCAAGACTGCGGGTGGGTGAGATCTGGTAACCGGATCCTATTTGTGGAGGTCAGCAGTCGGCACAGTTGTAAACAGAGAAGAACGGGAGATGAAATTTCTTAGTGATGTATTTTATCTAGGCGACAGAATGACCAGGTGATTCTGGAATTGAAACAGAATGGAGGGTGTTGCAGCTGGGGGTCAGCATGAGCAAAATAGGAAGTGAAGATACGGGAGTTGAAAGGGTCCATTTTTTCTTTGTTTTTCTTTAACCAGAAGGTTGGTTGTGTCCATAAAAAACTACTTATAGCTCCACCGACCGACTACGATTTTTCGTGTTTGATTTATTTCCTATGGCTTCCGGGATTGGTCCGTTTTCCCCATTTTCTGACGGAATAACTTCTAGGAGCTTAGCCGGGAGTGGTTATGGGCACACCGGCAAAAACGGATCAACCTGGAGCGCCAGCCTGGACTATGTTCCAGCTGATAAATACGGTAAATGTAATAAAAGGATTATAATAGAATGAGCCTTTTAAGACTGGAGGGCCTAGCTCTGACGTAAAGCCCTAACTTTCAAGGTTGTGGTGTGAAATTCGTGGCTTCAAGATGACGTTCCCCACCAAAGTAACTAGCAATATGATGTTAAGCATATTCTTGGAGTAGGAGTCCATTTTGGCCGACATTTTCGGCACTTCAGATCGATCAGGCGGCAGTCACAATTTCAGGATGGCCCCCACCATTAGGTTGACCGGTACTAGGATAATCTGCAAATGGTCGCCAGCAGACAAGATTCTCAAGCAATAAGGAGTGACCTCAAGGGTAGTGAAGAAGGGGTTCAATAATTTAAACAGAAGTAGATAGCTTGGGATAGGAAAAGAGTGATGAAAGTTGATGTTTGTTGAGGCTTTCCGCCAGTCTAGAACCAGCTGAAGTGTGGTTGATGGGGCCATCGTCTGGAGGGTCTTGCTTCGTCCTTTCTTATGAGTAGGCATGACGACTGCGGCCTTCGGCTGCAAAAGAGGCATACTGTACTTGAGGGGTAGGTCGTAATGGGGCTGCAAAGTAGGTTCCCCTAAGAATTAGAGGCAGATGGAACCCCATCACGGCCATGGCGTGAGAAGTGTCGGACCCCGGTAAGTTGATCGATTACCTCCTTTGGGGGAAGTCATAGATGTGATAAAATTTTCTCTGTGAGAGGAGCCCTTCTTGGGCATAAGGTTCGGGAGTCCGTGGTCATGGAAGAAGCAAGGTAGTAATTGATGGCCTCGGCTATAGAGACAAGTCCGGTGATTTTCACATTGTTACCCTAATTAGAAAGGGGATACCGGCGAGTTTGCGCTGACTTCCTTTATTTGGTAGTCACGCCAACTTAAGCAAAGTATCAGTGGATGACATGGAAGGCACCGGTTTCTGAGCATGTCGCTAGTCTTGGTTCCGATAGACACCGAGAGATGCTGGAGCTGCAAGGATAAGGAAGAGCCCCTGTTGTTGTTGTTGTTGTTGTTGTTGTTGTTGTTGTAAGCATTCTGGAACTCCAGTTATTCGTCTTGCCTTCGGTTAGAGTTGGAACTGCGGACTCTGTTCAATCTGACCTGAAGGTGTTAGCCGCGGACAACAGGTTAGATAAGTAGGCAGATGGTACATCAGTGGCCAGCCGAGAGTAGCATAGCAGGATGAAGTAATCCCATTTTAAGGATCAGAGTCTGCAGGTAAGTTTCTTCCCACTGATCGTAGAAGACAGAATATTGAGTGAGTGATACTCATAATCAAGTGCTTCTGGTGCCGAAATGGCGCATGACACTATTCTGTAGTCACCTCTTGGGAAGTAACCTATAGCTCAAGCGATCATATCAGGTATCCGTAAGGGGTAAATCGATTGCGGTAGGTTTTTCCTGCTGGTTGGAGTGCTCACACATCGGGTCCAGAGGCTAGCTTCGACGCAGGAAACGAATTATTTTAAGCTTTTCGGTGCTGTGTAGATTTGCCAGCAAGGACCAGGAAAGCTGAAGCCACCAGAGATCTGGCGGCGGCCCGACGGAACCTAAGAAAAGAAGCTAAAAGCATCGACGGGCAGACTGATTTCGGTTGTGGGGGATTTGGTGGCTGGTAGAGGCAGTCAATACATGGGGACGAACTATATAGTGGAGGGTTAACCAAATGGGTCGCAGCAAGCCATCAGGGGTCCGGTAAGAGAGAGAGCTAGCCGGGAATTTGAGGCAAACGTATGTGAAGCAGCCTCTACAGCAATCAAAGCTGTTCTTTCTAACTACCTTGTAGGCAGGAAGCGAGACTTGGTCATCTGAGGTGGAGGCTGTTAGCCAGAATTCAGTGATGATTACAAAGTCAGGGCTCATGGGCAGAGCGACCCCCCGGGGGGAACCAAATTTACTCGGGGTGGAAAGTGTGGTAAAAATGAGGAATTTATGGACTGTATTCCTGAGCAGTAAAACACCTCTCTTCCGAGTCCCAGAGGTCAGATATCGAAAGAAATTCCTGAGTGTCGTTGGTCAGGGAGAGACACGGGGCATGTTGCCAATGGTGGTTTCCGGAAAGCCTTCCTGGGAATCACTGTTCGGGTTGCTGAAAAAGGCAGGACAAGGGCTGGGTGAACCGTGAAAATTGGCAGCTGGTAGACCGAAGGTCCAAGAGGCAAAGAGGGAATCTGGGGACCTCAAAGTGGAAGTTTCCCGGGGTGTTGATTGGGGCTCAGCTGGAAGTCTAAACGTAGCAGTGCTGTAGAAGACTGTGAGGGGCAGGATGGCCACGGTTGTTAGGAGGCTGCGAAAAGCACGCAGTGATATAAAAGTAGGTTCAACGACTAGTAGTGCCAAATCCTTCGAAAGCACTGTAATGCAGTGGTTTTGTGAAAATACTCACCTACATACACTGTTCGTATGCTTCTAACAACTTACTTTTCTGTGGACTAACCCTCGTTTATTCGCGCCCAGCGAGCTACTTTTCACATACCCTTCAGACCTGCTTGACTTCCGTGCTTGTCTGTCGCACGCTGTAAACCTAGCTCACGTTTTTAAGTCCTTTCATCCGATTTTTGAGGTTTGCACGTATTATATAATGTTATTATTTCGGTGATTCAGTATCATAAAAACTGAGAAATGAGTTCCTTCTGGTTTCGGGATCCATGCAAATTGACTACTTATTGCTCGAAAGCGTGGAACAACAAAGGCAGTGGCATATGGCAAGGCGAACGGGTGGGTACTGTGTGACACGGTATCCACAGAGCCCACAAAGGCCCGTCCGAGGATGGAATATCAAGAGGATAGACGGGCAAACAGTTGAGTGAAGGGTGCTTGTTAAGGCTATTTGGGTTTGATTCAGGCGGATGCAGAGGTTGAAGGCTTATAACTGGCTAAATAATGGTTGCTGTAGTTTTGGACCAGAGTGTGCAGGCCGGCCGTTGGGCTTTCGGTGCGTTGTACGAAAGTGGGTGACAGCGAGGAGGGGACAGGATATGTCCGTTTGCAGAGTTATGGTTTCAGTGGAAAACGGACGAGGTCAGTTAACCTTGCGGCTGGGTGAAGATTGTAAAGGAGGTAACTACCGGAAGGGCTCTTTAGGGTAGCTGTAAAAGGTATCAGAGTGAACGGGTCTGCTGACTATCAAACACGGAGTCCAGGTAGTTTCTAAGGACGAGTCTTCACCTTGTTTGGCGGGGATATCTAAGTTGAGGAGGCTGACTGAATTTTCAGTGACACAGGAGGTTTGGTGCCTGTATTCTGCTTTTAGATGTCAGTTCCCAATTGGGCATAGGGTAACAAGAGCTTAGAGCTTTTTGGATTCCATTGCTTGGGGGCAGCTGCAGGTGTACGGTCCAGACTGACGTCTTGGGGCCTGGCTGCTTCTGATGGCGAGGGAATTGGACAGTTTTCATAGGTTCTGCTACAGAGTAACCGTCGGAAGCTATCGAGGGCGAGTCATGAGCCATGTCCAATTCCGGTGTTAGGTTTTGTTGCCAGTACATATGGCTGTGGGCTGCGCGGTGTCTCTCGGGGAAGAAGGGTTTTATCAGCCGTGATTCTGGTCCTCTCGAGTGGAGAGGCTACGTATATATGGCTTTTCATGCTCCTCAACCGTGTAACAAAGGAGTCCGGTGGGGAACTAAATTAGGGTTTGACAATTATCTTGTGGAGACTTCTTGGGCAGAGTCACTGTCAGAATAAGGAGAAGAAACATGCCACAAGCTCCAAGCAATGTAACCGTGAGTGATTCTAGTTGGAGTCTACCGAGGAAGTAAGGGGCCGTAGCCTTACCGGAGTTATGGAATCGCCTGGGTAACTCGGACGAAGAGGAGTCAATGAGCCACCCAGCGGTCGTAAGACCATAGGGCTGTGATAATTTAGCAAGTTCGGCGGCGCGAGTTAGAGGGGCCAGCTTTGAGACGGAGCCCTCATTGGTAGAATTTTAGCTCATAGCGTTTGATAGCTCTTACTGTGGGAGGCCAGCACTTCCGCTAGCTTCGTCGACGAACCGGAGGAGCTTCGCCATGCAACTATTCATCCCCAACCAGAGCTGGGGACGCCTGTTGCTCTGTGGGTGAAGGGCTGTGGAGTTCGCCAGAGTTTATTTCCCTGGAACGAGACAAATCAGTTTGTTGGTAGCGTGCTTCCAAAAGTATTCTGCAGGTCAGTGGGAGGCTGAATAATGGTAATGTGCAGTAAAATAAAAGTCTTAAGCTGAGTTATTGGGACCACTCAGTTTCCAATATTTTTTTCTCAGCGCATGATGACCGCACATCTAAATATTCGTTGTCATTTGTGGTTTATTCTCCATCGCCATTTTTTCCAGGGGTATTTGCCCACCTACCCGTCAACTCCATCAGCAGTCACATCCGTTCCACGGGACAAACCTCAGCAACCATTGTCACATTTCGTTGCTTTTATCCACTTCTTTTCTAAAGTGCCAAGCCACATCTCTGTGTAATGTTCCTCCAGAGTATTCCTGCAGTACTTCACCCGAAGGAGACTATCTGCTCCATCCTATAAAGGTTCACCTGTTCACCCACTTAAGGCTCTTGCATTATATAATAGGTATTTTTGTGTGGCATCAAGGCCTCTTAACATTTCGCCAACTGTGTTGCTTTTTTCACACCTTTCTTTGTTTCCTCACAAGCAAGCGATTCACCTGGGAGAAGGATCATCAACAGGAAGTCACTTACCTTGTCATCACTTTTGCGAGCTACCCGCAGCTGTATACATCACAATGATCTATCATCGAGTTTCCGTATTCATGTTCTTACTCCAAGATCCACCCTTCGCGAAGTAAATGGTTCGTTCCAAGTTCAACTGTTTCCCTCCAGCAAAATTCTGTCATCATCACTCTGGTACCCTCTGGTCTGATGAGGTATCCACCTTGCAAATGTGACTCAGCCTTTAGCAACCCACCGAATTCTGCCCCCGTGTTCGTCGGCAGATACATTATACTCCATTGTCGGCCTTTCTTTTCGGGTGATCGGCTCGGGTTTACCACACTCGGGACTTTGTAGTTCTATCGTTGTCACTTGACCCTCCCCTAAAACAAAAATGAGTGCACAGTCACCTACTTGCCGTTCCGTTATCAAAATTTTGGAAACCGCCGCTTTTGCTAATGTGATAGCCATGCAAATCACCTGCGTTTGTCATCTGTTCCCATTGTTGCCTCACTACACCATGATCCACGTACCTCGGAGTAGACTATTCGTTTGACGTTACCCGTCTCCTTCTGTCCACTTGGGAATTCTTTTAGCGTTGCTATGGAAATCTCCGACAGATATGTTAATCTTTCGGCACTTGCTGGTCGGCTCAATTTCCAGCCGCTGAATTTAATCACTATGGTTGTCGACGGATTCCATATCCGACGGTAAATTCCCGCTCATCACCTGATTCCCAGTCAAATTTCGGTCGTGTAAGGAAATCCTCATGCCTCGTATCCACAGCGAAATATTCCATCTTTTACGCTGGTTAACGAAATGTTTGTCGGTTTTTACCGTTATCTGTTCGTTTCAGCCATTTTGACCCATTTGTGTTTGCATTTCATCTCCCACGCAGATCTACTCGGCTTTGATCAGTTCGACCACCTGATCTTGGATTCCTCTCTGCCAGGGGCTACCACGGTTATTTTCTTTGAAAACGTTTTCCCTCACCACGGAGTGAACAAACTCTCCTTTCGATCCTGTGAACTTTCGTCCGGCCAGCACCCGCGTCATTCAATAGATTACCGAAGCATCAATCGAGCTCCCCGAAAAATTTTAACTATGCCATTTTCAAAAACGTCAGCAGCTCTGAAACTGCGGGCTGCCAGCGGCACACAGATTCCAACCTGCGGCCGTCAGTTTCACTCCCCGGGCCTTGGCTGGAGTCACCCTTTCTAGTAGGTTTTGGCCCTCGCCCAAATACACCAAGCCAATGAAGGCCTAGATCTTTAGAAGGTAACGCCTCAGCAGTTGATCTCGGTAAGCGACAGATCATTTATCGAGTTTCTCCATATTTCGTTGCAGTTTTCTGATTTCCGCTTAATCACGAAAACATCTTATGGTTATCTATAACTCTGAGCCCAAATTCGAAGGCATATCCAGTGCGGATACACAAACCTCGTCTGTCTTTAACAAAGGTCTGCTTTCAGTTACAGAGCTGACGCGACTCACCAAGTCCTCACAATGGGAACCCCTATCTACGCTCGGCCTGGCTAATTAGCCCAAAATAAGGTCAGTAGGGCACACTCTGGTGTTCCCTAATCTGGGAGTTACGCGGCTCCTGAAAGTCCGTAAGCTCCGCTGTTACTCGTGGCCCCAACGAAGTCAAATGACTACTGGAGGTCGTGCTGGAATTGCCACTTAGTGGACCGAGTGGCCACGCTCGACAGATATCCTATTCCACACGTCACGGACTTCATGGATTGATTCGCTGGTGAGATAACATTCAGCCAAATAGATTTGGTGTGGACAAGCAACCAGATACGGGTAGCTGAGGAAATAAATCCACATTCAGACTTTTCTAGTTTCCAGGCGTGCAGCTTGAACTTAGCAACATTGCGCACAACTTCAAGCTTTCAGAGGTCTTGTGGTGATTCAGCAGCCGTCACACTTGATACGGCCAGGTACAGCTTCGTAGCCATGCACGCGGATCGGCCTCAACCAATCAGGATCACTGCAAAACGAGTCCGAATAAAGCTCCTGGTGATTTGTCACGCAAGAATCTACCAATTATCCTCTTTGATTTACCATTCATACAAACCTGTTCTGCCATACAACTAACGTGCCATCTGGCAGCCTTTGTCAGCTTACTACTTTCGTTTGCGTAGTTCTGGGTTGGGGCTATTTCAGTAGGTCTTGTCACTTTAGTTCATTGTGATTACTACAGTACAGCGATCTGTATTTGTGCTTTCGCCTGTCTTGATGACTCCCTGATCGCCGGCTCATCTAAAAAACGACGTAAAGCACATGAACGTACATTTTTCAACCGCGCAGATCAATACGGGGTCACAAGCAGTTCGAAAATTAGGTTGTGTGTGTCGATTCCATCGAATTTTTGGGCCACAATGCCCTTTACACAGGGAACACACAAATGCATGGCGCTTCGAGGGGTTGGGGCTTTTTCGTCGGCTTTTCCTTCCACTGTGCGCTCAGTTGGTGCAACCACTCACAGATCTAATGGAAGTCAAATCAAAGCAAGTGGTTTTCGTGAAAGCCACAAGAATCTCATCTGCCCTCCTCGACCAGGCCACCGGCAACATAACCTCGTCACCACTTATGAGATCAAAGGTCCCAACCAACTTAGTCACCGACGCAAGAGTTTTATCCGTGGGCTGGGTAAAGCAGCAGTATTCAACCGACATTCGACAGTCCACCGAGTTCTTCTGTAAAGTCTACAACCGGCCAGATCAAAGTATGGCACTTTTATCTACAATATCCTCTCTAATTACCTAATCATTCATCACTGAGATACATCCTGGAAGTATACGACTTCACGGTCCACACCTATCACAAACCGATCATCCTGGACAGGCACCCCCAGAGAACTCAGATATCTGGATTTTATCACCCGGTTCACAAATGATGTACGGTTCGTCGCCGGTGAATGTAATCCTTCCGTGGAGGCACAGCCTTGAGTTCACAAACCGAACCCCAAGACTTCCGGCTCGATCAACCCCGGAGCTATGGCTTCAGCACAGACGACAATCTCAGTGTGGAGCAACTTCACAATACCTCATCTCTTCGACTGCAGCCAATTCCTATTCTATAAGTCAAAGGTCACACACTGTATGACAACTCTAAGGGTCACCCAAAGCCTGTTGTACCACCAGGTTCGGGCAACAGGTACTCGTTACCTTACAAGGGTTGCCCCCAAGAAGGTACAAAAGCCTCCCCTAACCTCAAAGAAAACAACCGTTGTTCCGCGCCGCATGAACCATGGACTAAATGCGTGGGCCCGTACCTGCTTTCAGCGATATCGATCGAAAGTGCATGGACGTAGGAAAAACTCACAGTTTCGTTTCTTTTCGCTGCTTTTTTTGCTCTCCACAAGTGAGCTGTTTCTACACTGCAACCATCTTCCATTTTCTTGTTCTTTCGCCCTCTCCAGACACCAGTACTACCAGCCTGCCATCCAAGAGTAAACCCGGGCCTCTATTTCGTTAGCGCTCTTCGAGGAGGCCCGTCTGGCTGCCCTCCGGTACGTTTTAACGTTAATGACCCAGAGCGCCTGCAGTAGGTGCGCATACTCGAGATACTTGCCCCACCGGGATGATCGACCGCCCCACCCGCATACACAGTCGAACACGCACCAGTTCTTTTGTTCGGATGAACGGGGAGGAAATTCAATGATATCGTGTTCATAAGCACCAGAACTTCCCACGTCCCGCCTCGGACCGTAGCGACTTTTTTGAGCTGAGTGCTCTTCTTACAGGGCTATCGCAGAGTCTAGCTTGAAAAGCCAACCGTCATACCCGGCAGCACGTGACCATGCGTTCTGTGAGTTGCGCGATTCTCCCGGAGGTCGATTTTGTGCAACCACTGCCAGGAACGCAGGTTTCACTATTTTTACCTCGAACATCCGGTCTTTACTTTTCTCCTAAGGGGACCCATATTTTCAGTTCATCTTTACCACAATAAAACCAGCCTCGAGTAGTTGCTAGCCTGTTTCAAGTCTTTTTTGGAGTGGTCTTATACTTCTCTTTTGTTGTCGCACCTTCTCCCCGCCAGCCTAACGGATGTATTCAACAGAAATTGCCGTCGGAAACCTGGGAACTTTGGAGCTATGGAGTGAACCTAGGAAGAGCTTAACGGTTTGGAGGAACAGCGAAAATCAATTACCTTCAAGCGGGTCTTTGTGCCCGGCATTTTCACCCTCTCGACGGCCACTCCAATTGAAGTCTTCCCTGTTAGTATTTTGGGAGAGGCCTATGGGTTCCGTTGAACCTTAATTTGCGGCTTCCTCATTGTATGCGCCTTCTAACCCCTTTTACCATACTGGGGCGACCCCTCTGCCACAGCAACGCTCCACGTTGGGCCGACATGGTAACCAGGGCGTTGCCTCCGCGACCCGTGAGATGAAAAACACGGCTCAAGGAGAGAAAGTGGTTGCCGCGTATTGCGAATGGCTACGTGTACCTTGCAAGGGCAGTGGTGAAAAGGCCATCGAGCTCTCTTCCGCGAAAAATCAGATAAATGGCTTTATGTTAAACAAATGAACGAAGCGGTAGGCCGGTTACCCCTGTCTGCTACTTGCTTCTTTGTACGTCTTACGCAATTGGCACTCGCTGGAGCTACTTCTGAGGCACTTCCTTGGCACTAGTCAGCTTGAGGCTTCGGTGCTAAGGCCTAAAGATAAAACCTGCGGTTGTCTCTCAACTGTCCTTTTTAATCCGTCTGCTCTGTGGAAGCGATCTCGGAAGCTTCGGGAGTGTAACCTCTACGGCCTATCTTCACCCTTTCTTTCCATGAATCGACCGGCCAGGCAGAGTTAACGAAAAGTAGCTTGGCCCTTGGTCAAACCAAAATAGAGTGCTGTGGTGGACGGTACCATAAATTTCCTGTACCACCGCTACCAGGAGCCTCTGGGAAGAAGAGGCGGCTTTTAATGAAGTCGAAGCCTTCTGCGATCAAGCAGCTCACTTAAGCAATGAGCTGAAACATACAACAGGCTTCTTCCAAGTCCTGTTCGGTGGTGATATCTTCTTGGAGTGGAGCTACCAGATCTTCAAGATTTCTTATCCATTGTCCCTCAGGCGGGAAACATGCAGTCGTATCCCGCACGTTATGGGACCAGTCTGGAGAGGAGCCAAAACATACCAAGGCCCCTATCGATTACTACCTCTCAAACCAGAATGGGCAAGGTAGTTGAATACCATCCTCCTTGCTTTTGGGGCAGCCTAAATAGGGAAGGCTGAAAGAAGGAGCTACGCATTAAGTTTTCATCGACTGGATTGTTCAGGAAAAAATGAAGTGAAAGGAGAATGAAGGACTGGAAAGTGAAATTTATGGAAAGAAAAAAATGGTGGGATTGGGAAAATAAGTGGAAATTACAGAAGTGACTTTGGATGCCGGTGAAAGGGTATGGGGAAACAAAAAAGCCAGTCGGGTAGGGGGAAACGAGCGAAAGATTTTGAGGGGCAAGGAAAGAGAGAGGAAAATGAGTCTAGTGAGGTAGGAGTGAGAGGAAAGAAGGAAATAAGGAGCGGCTGTGAAAACCGCGAAAGTCGACAATATTGCCGAACGGAAAGAAACGGAGAGTTCTCAGTTTCACCTCTCGTATAACCCGTGAAAAAAGGTCGTGTCACCAAACGGGGGTTTTGCCTCCTCGGCTTCTTTCTATGAGAACCTATTCCCACACATCCATACAAGCATCAAAAAAGGTGCGGCATTCTTACGTGCCATTGGTTCCAACCCGAAGGTTTAGAGCCGATCGCTTAGCAGAGTCTGTTCGTGCGGTGCGGTGTAGGTGGGACAATCCGTTATTTTCCCTCTGTGAGTGGTGTCCACAAGCGAATTTTATGCTGTGTCAGGGTTGTTTGCACTGGATGAAAGCCATCCTGGGGGCACCGCAAGGCACTTGCTAACAGGACACTTTTCAGCGGCCCGCAGAGCTGACGATAGCCACTACTTGAGCACCAGGGTATCGCTCCTTCTCATGGGTGGAGCTGAACACGAGCAGAGTCCCAGCTTATAACAATGAAGTTGTTACGCTTTGCACCACAAAGTAGAATTCTCACTGTTCCCCACCCCTGCTTCATCTGCAGATTTCTACGGTCACAAATGAAAACGGAGAAGTCTCAGCCAAACCTGGATACTATACCTTATCAACACTGGTATCAGAAATCAAGGATATATGGGAACTCCCGAGGACTCTTGCCCAACAATGAGCAGTCAACCAGACAACGTAGAAACCGTTACTGAGGCCTTAACAAGGCTTCCTACAGTTAGCCAGCTTAGGTTTGCTATATCAAGCTTCGAAGTGAGACGGAGAGCCTTCTGTGAACTGCCGAGGGAGAGTTTAAGATTAAAGTAGGCAAATGAGTGAGAGAGCAGCCGAAGAAATCCCGTAGTGACTCTCAGTCAAAAGGCTCAGTAAAACATTGGGATAGGTCCACTCTCCACTGGCTTCTGACGACCACGGCAGATTAGATGCCTCGAGTGAATACTTTGGATGTGAACACAGAGGGAACAGTGAAGCATTAGTCGGCTTGAAGCAGCTGCTTCCTCCGCTACAGATAAACGAGCTAATTCTTTCGGAGAAAAGTGCATAAGTATCTACGGGAATAAAATACCCACAAGTCAACCGGTCCGCATGGCACCCATCCACTTATCGTCAAGCCGCCATTGGTGAGAGCTACAGGCCCACTTCGGACCAGAATAGGCTGTCCTAGGACTGGAAGACACCGGAGTCGTAGCACTACATGGTTGAACCCAAGCCGGAAATGGATAACTATGGACAGGCCGACCTAACTAGCATCCTATGCAAAGGGCTAGAGAAGCTAATTCGGACGCGCGCCTGCTAGCACCCACTAGACAACGCCATGCTCTTCCCCGGTCGGCACCAAGTTGTAAAAAAACAGATCGTGCCTGACCAATCTCCTGAGCCTCCAAGAAGAAGCCTCTTGAAGAGTGGGTCAAGGTAAACAGCTTGACCTATGTCATTTTGACTTTAGCAGAGCACTTGACTCGGTGAACCATCGGCTTCCAATAATTACGCTGTCATCCGGCATAAACAAGTATATTCAGGAATGGCTACCGGGCATACTCGCTGGTGAAACATTTTATGGTAAAGCGGATGGCAAGAACTCCGAATTAGAAGACGTCACCATCAGAGTTTAGCGGAGGTCCGTACTAGCCCCACTACAGCTTCTTCCGCTGATAAATGACGTAGCCTCCGTCCTGCAGTCACCAAGCTTCTTTTTGTGATGATATGAAGCTATTGGTGGCTCAGGGTGAAGAGGAGTTGAGCAGAGAGGAAGTTAAGACCTACCTCTCAACGCTGGGAGAAGCAGCTCGTCGTTATAAGTGACAAGCCCGGCGGTTGCACACGACCAAGACCCATTCAATTCAGGGGCTGTCAACAGGGTTAAAAAAGCTGGGACTTTGGTAGCTTCTGATCTCAAGTGGACAGATCATTGTACAGCAGCTGCACGAAAGGCCAGCCGCGGGCTCATCAGGTTGAGATCAGCTATATCGGGCAGGCAACCAGGGGCTCTATGCAGAGTATACGTCTATAGTCAGACCTATTTTGGAAAACTGTGTTTAGGCACGGCCAATCCTGTACAAAAGGTGCAGCAATTGTTTGGAGAAGGTGCAGAGTCTTTCAGCTCTCCTGTTTGAGAGTCAGATGGAAAGACTTACGAGCAGAGAGTCCGAGCCTCAAGATTTTCTCCGTGGAAGGGCGGAGACTACAAGGGAATCTCATAGAGATATTTGGGGCAATCAGATGCCTATCTGGGCTTGACCGACAAAGAGGTCATGGAAAGAAGTGGGCTAAATTTCAGCCTAGGATGGTATCTAGATGGCACTTCCTCAGCAGTAGAGTGGTAAACTACAAGAATAGAGTGCCAGAATACATGATAGGATTGGGAGCCGTCGAGGCTCCAAGGAGGCCCTAGATCGGGGGCGGAAAGAAATCATTTCTGGCAGCTAGCTAGGAGCATGCCTCTAGAAGGACGAATGTGGATGCTAGGGTACATCATGAGTTTCATTGGTAAAACTTCAATCAGCTACATAATGATTCACTGAACCCCGGCGGTGCATATCGCCTCTCGCAAATGATGTGTGACGAGATTTTACGTTCCCCCTCAATCTTAGCTGGGATTCCACGAAATAATCTGCGCATCGACGGGTGTCCAACTAGTGTGCATGCTGCCGAAGGAATTTTGGGACTCTCCATTGGCTGCGGCCCTTACCCGTCCTGTGCGAACTGGACTGAACTGAACTGAACTGAACCTGGGCCTCTGGAAAACTACGGTTACCAGGTCTTTCAATGCCCCTTAATCTTCAAGAAACCCTGTCAGGGTATTGTGTCTTGGTAGCTACACCAATTCCGTTGGTGAATGACTGGGGGCTGTTTTTTATGCAAGATATAGTGGAGTCAGGAGTGGATAAAACCCTCAAATCCACCACAACCCATAAGTCAACGGGACCGGACTATGTGCTTACGTTTATGTTGGGGAGGGGGGGGGTTGGCAGAACAACCAACTCCACCACTGACCCGGTTGTTCATCTTATGGTAGTGTTACTGTTACAGCAGCTGTTATTATCGGTACAATTATAGTGTAAAAATAATAACAATTACAATAAGAACTGCCATAGTGATACCAATAAGAGGGCATAGAATCCAAGGCACATACCATATAATGCACAAAAAAGCTATCGCGTGAATACATAATATCCACGAGTGGCACTCCGGAAGAAAGCGAACATTGGGAGAGAGAAGGAAGGAATCGTCAAAAACAGACAGGCACCGAAGTGACTGACATTATTCTGACGGGCTAAACTGATAGCACCACTTTGCGATGATATTGTCTTCACAAACCGGTTTTCTGACAGACCTTCAACAAGACCCACGCGAGTTCCTTTATTCTATAGAAGTTGGAATGAAAATTGCTTAGGTGGGCTTAGAAAAACCTTTGTCGAAGACAGCTAGGCAGGGCATGTCACTGAAAAGCTTGAAAACGGAATTAGACCAGATAAGTTAGAAATATGGAGAGATAGAACATTAGAAAGAACTTGAGGACTAGATGGGACGATGTTTATGAGAATAGTATTCAAAGGGATCCCTGAATTAAAGTTAATATTGAGTAGCAAGAGCTGCACGAGGCTATTTTGAAGAACAAACAGGTCAACCAGGAGAATAGAGACAAATACATTGACTGCCAACTACGGGAAAGCCCGACTGGAGTCCACAACTTAGTTTGAAGACGACTGTGTAAGGAAACGGTAGATTGTTTCGTTATCATCACAAATTATCTGAGGAGTGAGAAGCATGAGGGAGGCCACAACAAAACAATGACCAAAAAACACCGCCCCTAACTATGAGAGAACTGAGATGGCATCAGGTGCACACAATCAGCGACAAGTTTCCCTTTTGAAGGGATTGAACTTGTACAGAGTGTATGGTACTCAGTACTGACTAGACCACGTAGCCAATCTGACGGGCCCGTAGGTACTGGCTTGCTGACACGCTGGGTTTTTCACTACGATATCGAGTAAGACGGATTGATTGACGTAATGCCTCACTGGTGGTCCCGAGGTAACCACCCTTTCGAAGCGACAGATCAATGGTTTCTAAATGAGTCCGACCCTGTTTGTAAGCCACTTCAGGAGGTTATGCAGCAGGTCGATGGTAACCCTTTTCATTGACGAACTCCATGCGAATCCTGTGGAGGCTAATCTTCCAATCTTGATGATGTTTGCCTTCTTCAAAATGCAATAGCAATAAAACGGAGCAAGTCAAGTCAGGAAACTCTTCTTCTGTGATTGGGAAAATCGACTATCCCTGACAGCACTTGTAATGGCGTACTCCTTCAGGCCATGGTGGATATTGAGGGCAGCAAACGTGCCAGCTCACCCGCGGAAACTGTCAACCCTACCGACAGTCCAAGCTACAAACAAGGGACTGAAACGTATTATCACAGGCGACACTCTTACTAGGCGCTGTTAGGAAAAGTGGCGTGTGCCCAAGGAGGGTCTATTTTCTTCAGGTGACTATGTAGCACATCAAAGCAGTAAAACACACATCTCGCGGCGAACGACGCGGTGTGGTTCCAAACCATTCCTGGGGATTATGTTCTTCGTAGTGGGACAGTCATCGTCGAGCTTTTGCTTCTTCGCTCCGGGCCCGTGCTTCACTGGATAAGGGACTTCTTGTTCGAAGGGAACCTTTCCGTGAGGGTTGCACGGCTAGAGCTGGCTTGATATCCAGTCAGAGGTGGGGTGTTGCACAGCCTCCTACTAGGACCCTGCTGTTTCCAGTGTTTCCGAAAACCTACCACAGACCCTTCGACCCCGAAGACTTATAAAATCCAACTACCTAAAGATCTGGAGCACCATTCGATTGGCAGAAAATTGTGAGACAACCGGGGGCCTCCATGCTCTAGTCAGTTGGTCGACCACCTGCGATCTACCCACAAAAGTGGACAAATGGGCGTGCACTAGGACCAGTAGCCCCAATGTTACTCCCGACCTCTGCCTTGGGGGTATCGTACTCCGTCATGCCCAGGAGGAAAAAGACCTCGGAGTTATTGTCACCAACAATCCGGAGGCTCGGGAAAAAACTAAGAGAGCCGGCGCCTCAGCACAGAGGACACTTGGTCCCATACGCAGATCAATTGGGCCTCTACCCCCGGACACCTCTGGATTGCTGTGTGCCTTGCATGTACGTCCCCGCCTGGACTATAGCGGTCCGGCTGTCTACCTCTGCCCAGCAGCAAAGACAGCCAAAATGGAGCGAATGCTAGGCGCTGCCACACGGTAATATTCGTAATGAACGGAGCTGATAGTCCGTGTCGGAATTGCCACCACCCAGAACTACTCGAACGAAAGTAGCAAGAAGACCAAGGCCGCGGAACGGCACGTTAATTGTATTGCAGAATGGGTTCGTACAAATATGTTTAATTAGAGAATATAATTGGTAGACTCAAAGATGACCAATCACCGGAAGCGTTTGTCGGAGTTGCCCGCTGCGATCCTCATTGGTTGAAGATCATCCGTGTGCGTGGTTACAAAGCTGTACCTGGCTGTATCACGTGTGACAGCTGCTGAATCACCGCACACACATCTCATGGCTGGACTACCTGGGTTCAGCCACGAGGAATGCCTGGAAGTCACCTGGGTTGTTTCCCCATTGCCTATAGACGTACTCGTGGTGCACTAATCTGCGCCAGTGGACTGATCCGCAGTGAGTTGGGCCTTGACCTGCAGTCGGAATTCCCGCTCAGGAATAATGACCGTATCGAAAGACACGCACTGATGATCCTCAGTGTGAATCCCACTGACATACCGGCCACCTATCTATTGTCGGGGAGAGTGACCAATCGCTGGAACGCTCTGCCGACCGAAGTGGTGGAAGAGGAAAACGAGACACATCATTTGGAAATTGGATCATGCCATGATAGATTACTGACAGAGCACCGACATTTAGCCGAGCCAATTAAGTACGATGCGATGGGACTCATTCAGGATGAACTTCCGCTGCTCTTCACCTGAGAACTGACTGAGAACTGGCTTTGGGCCGGATAGTCTATTCCAACTGGTTACAGGTTTCAGAAAAAGGGGAAATGAAAAGAAGCTGACGGAAGTTCGAGCTAGGATGATGACTAGATCACAATTTTTCAGAAGCAGGGTAGTGAACCACTGGAACAGTCTGCCTGGTGGAATGATAGACCTGCAGACCGCCCAGTCCTTCGAAAGTGCCCTAGATCGCAAGTGGTAAGAGATACTTCCTCTAGGTGGGTGTTGAGTATGTTTACCAAATGGGTGACGGGTAGCACTGTGGTCCGTCTGGGGCATGTTGTACCCAGCGTTTTCGTTTATTGCACACCGTCCCAGTGAACGCTCAAGATGTATGTTGTCTCTCGCGGTTGATGTGCGATGAGGTTGTCCGCCTTCATCTCCTTTTTAACGGGGATTCGACGAAGTACTCTGTGCTTTAGCCGGTGCATGACTGGTGTGCATACCGTTGGAAGGATTCTGGACGCTCGATTGGCCGTGGCCATTACCTGTCCTGGACAAAAATCGGTCTGCTACTGGGACTTCAGCAAGGCGTTTGATTCTGTGAACCACAGATTTCTGGACGTCAAACTGAAGTCCATGGGAATTGTTGGAAAGGCAAGACAATGGATAAATAGTTTTTTAGCAGGGCGAACCTTTAGAGTTAAAGTGGGGAGTCATGTCCAAAAACCGGAAGGTGTGAGAAGTGGGGTGCCACAGGGCTCGGCGCTCGGCCCTCTGCTCTTCCTCATCTTCATCAATGGCCTAGCACGTGGGTTTACAAACCCCACCTTTATTTTTGCCGATGACGTCAAGATAGCTGGAGTAGACATAGAACTTGACGTGCTAGCAGTACAAAACTGTGCACGCAAATGGGACCTTCCACTAAACCTCACCAAGTGTCAGTGCTTGACCACAAATACAGGGGCTAGTGGGAGTGGTGTGGGTTCGTTGCAAGTGGTCTCGCAGGTCAAAGACTTTGGTGTTATAATGGACAACAGCTTTAAGCCGTCGAAGCAGTGCACCGCAGCAGCCAATATGGCCAGGAGGGAACTCTTTCGAGTTGGATCCATTATGTCGTGTAGAGCCGGAGATTTTCGTTCCGACATATCAAGCCATAGTTAGGCAGCATATGGAGCACTACGAGCAGGCCTGGGCACCGTACTACCAGAAAGATATCGACTGTCCGGAGAAAGTGCAAGGGCTAGCCACTGGAATGGTGACTGGGCAAGGGGGGTTTAGCTACACACAGCGTCTCCGAGCCCTAAACCTGTTCTCGATTGAAAGACGGCGCATTCGCGGGGATTTGATAGAAACCTTCAGGATAATGAAGGGACCGTGAGGAACGAAACGAGAAGACCTTTGCTCTTTGATCCCCGAGAGAGGCACAAGGGAGCATAGCCTTAGATTACAAAGGAAGCATCCGAGGCTCCAAATTAGAGCGAAGTCCTTCTCAAATAGAGTGGTACCCTATTGGAATAAGCTCCCGGGGGAGGTCATAAATACCACAAAAGTGAAGGCTTTTAAGAAAACAGTGGACCTATGTTGGGTGGCAGTATACCCCGAGTTATGTTAAGTAGCTTTTAGGGTCAGACGCAATTTACTTATTGTTTCCACCTTACTCTGCCAGGGCTGATACTGTACAAAATTTCTGTCTTCCAGAAAAATAAAATCACGCAGTGTTGGGAGCTACGGAAACGCGCCGACAACACAACTATCTGGACACACGTTTGGCTCTAGCCACACCAAGTTCTGTGCAAACTGAACTGAACTGAACTGAAGAACAGAACTGAACTGAAGGGCACCCTACGGACGCAATCTGTGTTTACCTCAGCAGTGTGTTCGTTAGTGAATGCCTATTGCAAAAACTCTATGCACTTGGATTTATTGGACGAAATAATGCGTTCAGCACAATGGTGCATCCTAATTCCCGTTAAAGGACCGTCTTTATGATGGGAAAGGTGATGGAACGGCTGGTTTCAGTGCGAATCCGGGAACACCCGGAGTTATGAACGTATCTGTCTCTCGCCCAGAATGACTTCCGTCAAAAGAGGTCGTGCATCTCAAACCTTCCATACAGCATGAGTGTCCCCTAGGTGTCTTTTTGGCGGTATACGGCCACTCAGTGACCCCCAAGGAAACAAGGAAAGGGACACTCAGGGGACGGTCAGCGAGGAACCCGGAAAACGCCCATAGGCTATATCCTAGTTACATTACCACTTGTTGAATGATGATAATTTTGCTATTCAACGATCTACCATCGCTATTTCGATAGAAGTATGCCCACTAATACTATGACACCACCCCTTGTAGAACCTAGCCCGTTCGTAACATCGGTTTCCGAACGGTTTTTAGTCGGTTTTCGGTCGATTTGTTTATTAGCTATTTCACACGGATGAACAATAAATTGATACGAAGGAAATTGACGATCGAAGCAATGTGTAGTGCTTGGTTGGCGTTCCATTTAAATGTATTGGTTTAATTCATCGAAATGTCCTGAAAACCTCAGTATAGATCGCTGTATTTTACTCCCTCATAATAGGTAAAGCAAGGACAGTTATTCGAAAAATAATGAATTAGGAGATAGAAATGAGTGTCGTTATACCTAATTTAGGTTGTTGAAAGAAATTAAAGAGGCATATCACGTATTTCAAACGATTCGCAAAAACCACTCGAAAACCAGCCAGAAACCGCTCCGGAACCGATCGGCTTTCTGCAGGCTTTGGATCGGTTTTTACTATTTCGTCGATCGGTTTACGGGCGGTTTCTGAGCGGTTTGTGACCGATTTTCTGGACGGTTTCTGAACGGTTTCCGAGCGGTTTGTGTCAGTCGTTTGAAGTACGTCATATGCTTCGTTGATTTATTTTGCAAATCCAAATTACGTGTTACTATGGTTTTTTCTATCTACTAATTTATAATTTTCCGGATAATTGTCCTTAATTCACCCATTTCGAGGGAATAAAATAACGCTATCTATACTGAGGTTTTCAGGACATTTCGACGAAATAAAGCAATACGGTAAAATAAAATGCCAAGCAAGCATTGCACGTTATATCGGTCGTCAGTTTCCGTCCTATAAATTCAGTGTTTATCTGTGTAAAATGGCTACTAAACAAACCAACCGAAACCGATGGAAAACCGATCGGCGTAATAGTAAAAAACTGATGGAAAACCGGCCGAAAACCGATCGGTTTCGGAGCGGTTTTGAACCGATTTTGCTACAAGGGACGACTTGCGTATAAATCCTATCCCACGGGATAGTCAATGCAGTGACATCCAGTTAAATCTTACTAACAAAGCACTTTTACACTTGACCGTATTCCCCCCAGACATAAGCGCATAAGTAAAACAAATGAAGAGTGCAAAATATATGTGCACATGAAACGATTTTATTGACGGTATATATATATATATATATATATATATATATATATATATATATATATATATATATATATATATATATATATAGCACGCAGCCCGCTCGTAACATCGGTTTGTTTAGTAGCCATTTTACATGGATCAAAAATGAATTGATACAAAGGAAATCGACGACCGGAGGAATGTGCAGTGCTTGGTTGGCGTTTTGTTTAAATATATTGGTTTGACTCATCGAAATGCCCTGAAATACCTCGTTGTAGGTCGCTCTATGTCATGCCCTCGAAGTGAGTAAAATCAAGACGATTATTCAGAAAATCATAACTTAGACCGTAAAAGTGAGCATTGTAGAACGTAATTTGGGAAAAATGACAGAAATTAACGAAGCATATCGCGTATTTCAAACGACTGGTACAAATCATTCAGAAAACACTCAGAAACCGCTCAGAAACCGGCCATAAGTCGATCGGTTTCGGAGAGATTTTGCTACAAGGATGTATATATATATATATATATATATATATATATATATATATATATATATATAATGCTTATTACAAAGAATATCTGGCTGATTTTCATCGTTTTCACCTGGAATAAAGAAATAAGAATATTTTAACCGATGGCATGAATATGATTTACATTGTCGAGAACTGTGATAATATTAACACTAATACTACTACTACCACTACTGGTACTACCACTACTAATAATAATGATAGTAATAATAATGGTAATGTTTCTAAAGCGCACTCCGGTTGACGTGGCTCATCATAGTTACATGATGTTGAATGTTAAAGATGTACCCCAGTGAAATGAAATGCATACTTTGAAGTTTTAATTTCTTTCCTGACCGTAATCTTACCGGAATTATCTGATAGATACCAGCGGCTAGTGCAATTATCGGTGACCGATTTTCTTCGCAGTCGTTCTACCCACTGTTGTATTTCCCCGGAAATCACATAAATCGTGGCATCTGGGAAATTGTGTTTTCGAACAGCGTCTGGCGACTGTTGCATGTAATGCAAGGTTTACTAATTATCAGTTGGCACAGTTTGTTGTTGCACAGGGAGTGTTTACCAATAACACCTCGCCAGTTTGCGGCGCACGATATCTTCTGACAGCAGCTGCTGTTGACAAGAGAACGGTGAACAGACGCTATGGAGGGCCGCTGCAACACGAATACAGTCTTCGTTGATTTCAGCAAGGCCTTTGAAATGGTACTTCACGACCGACTGTTGTAGAAGCTCAAGACATTTAGTCTCCAAAGTCCCACGCTTGACTGGATTGCGGATTTCCTGAGAGGGAAAACGTTTTCAGTCAGAGTTGCTCAGCCAAATTGGTATGCTGCAACAAGAGGTGGGATCTTTTAGGGATCGGTTCTTGGACCGCTGCTGTTTCTGGCCTACACAAACGACTTGCCGCCAGTCTTCCACTCACGTTGCCTTGTTTATACGGATGAGATAGAAATGTGGTGTGTTGTGGAGTCGGGTGTGGACAGAGAGGTTATGCAAAGGGTTTTGGATGCTTTAGCGCGATGGTCTGATGTCTGGGCCCTACCAATCAATTTATCCGCATGTGCGCACATGCCTGTCGGGAGAAGGGTATCGGATGCAGTGTGTCGCATCGGAAAACAAATGCTACCCAGATCGTCGTGCGGACGAGACCTTGGGGTTATGCTGTCGTCGTCCGTCAAGACCGGAACACACACGGACGTCTGTGGTTCTTCCTAAGCTATTCTCAGTGCCATACATCGCTCCTTTTGTCCGTTGAGTCCCGAGGCATTCTAGTCTCTGCATGCCTCCAATGTTCGTCCGAGGCCTGAATTTGGATGTGCTGCAATCTACCCCTGCACTATCGGAAAGATGATGGAACTGGAGAAAGTGCGACGCTTTGCGATGAGACTCGTCGGGGGCTTACGTAGGACCAGCTGTGTGGATCGTCAGAAGTTTCCTAATCTTTTACTCGAGTACTGCTGACGAATTCGTGGTGACAGCCATTTTGCTCAAAGTTGTTCGTGGTGATATGGGTCCGGAATTGCAAGTGGATTTGCCTCTTTGGGTGAACGACCGAATGCAAGACCATTTTCTAACGCTGTGGAAGTTTCTTTCGACCGGTTTGCCACTAGTCTACCGTCTTTTACGGAGTGCGACCAATCTCTGAAACGTCTTACCGTCAGTGGTGGAAGAACAGGACGGCGCTCGGTTCAAACGACGTCTGGACATACATCTGGAGGCATTAAGGAAGAATGCTTCGTGAGCATAAACTTAGAGTCGATGTGAAGAGGCTTACACGGGATGTTTCCCTCTGCCTTCTGACACGAAGATTGAAGATATGTACTTTCAGATGAATTTTGTCATGTCATTATATTCGAAAAAATCCTAGTTATGGAAATGTATTTATAGAATATATTATTGGCATGAGAAGCCTGAATCTTATATAATGGAAAATCCACTTGCATTTTTCACACCCAAAAGTCCAACGCCGCGAGCCGGAATCAAACCATCGACACTTGCTGGTAATGCATTCTGTGAGTATATTTCAGTGTCCATTAGATCACGTTCAGCCGCGTGCTGTTCGTCTCATTGAGAACTGACCGACGAGGCTAGTCCAATGATTAAAACCAGAATAGTTGTTGTGTACCATTGGACCTTATGTGGTTCTTCGCCACTCCAAGTCTCCGGGTCTGACTGCCGGTGTAGTGGGCCTTCGTGGCTATGGGGTAAATGCCCCTTCTACTACACTCATGGGTGAGCATGTAATAAAACAATTGGAATAGGGGTTCGCGCATCATGGGCCCTTTACTTACGTTATTCGCAACCGACTAGCCGTGCCGCGATAGCTCAGTTGATAGAGCATTTGCCTGGCAAACGGAGTGTCACCGGCTCGATTCCGGCTCGCGGCGTTGGACTTTTGGATGTGGAAAATGCAAGTGGACTTTCCATTACATAGAAATATAACTATACATTATCTAGAAGAATTATATTTTATTGCTCCACTTGGCACAAAAAGAGCATTTTTTTGTATAAGTTGAGGACTTTCATCTCCATTATCATCGTACAGTGTTAAACACCAGGGTAAGCTCCACTGACCACTGCTTTCCTCGCCATGTTGCACACAGAAGTAGAAAGTATGAATATACAAGACGGACAGGGAGTGGACCTACACAGGTGAAGAAAGGAAAGAATGCCCTAGTAACCAACACACGGAATACAGTCTAACTGTACAAACGCACATCGACCAGTCATTCTGAATCGATAGAAAGTGACAACACGATCGCAACTGTTCATGGTTCGATCCCATATCCTTCAACGTCTCCGGCCAACTGGTTGATGGATCTTTTGGACCCCAACCACGAAGACAAGAAGCACCTACTTTTCCTAAGTCTACTGTACATTTTCTCATTCCTCGCTGCTACGTCATTTGTTGACCTCCATGTGGTCTCTTGCACTCCCTAAGAGGAACGAAGAATATGGCACGGCACGGTAGACATGTGTGTGTGTGCCATACGTAACGTGTGCCCCACCAACGAAGTCAACTAAGCGGGATACGCTGTGATAGAAAACTCCCTGAACAGATGCCCAATACTCGATTTCTGACCTCAGAATTGCTCACTCTTAGTGTTACTACGCAAACATCGGTGGTTGGAAACCCCAAGAAGACTGGTATCTTCCGCATGCAAACCCCAAGTCTCGCTATTAAGGAACAAAACTGAAAGTACCGTGGCACAGTGCACACGACCTTTCAACTTCAGTGAAATATCAGATCGGCGCCACAAGTGCTTGTTAGGATGGTAAAACAAAAAAAAAAATACTTTTTAGGCAAGCCAATAATTCAACTCGAGGGTATCAGGCCGGATCGAATAATCAATGGTCAATAAACTATCGGACGACTCATGACGTAACCCGTTTTGCAAATCGAGCATTCATCTACAGTCCGACGCAAAATGGGTCAGCGGATCAATAGTCAATCCGGCAAAATATTTCTATCAACTTAATCGACCCAACAGGGCTTGAATCTAGCAGGACGCCCAAGTTGAATCATGACTTGCCTAAAAAGAAGTTTCTTTCGTTTTAACATCCTAACAGTGCTTCAGTCCAGTGTACACCGCTCGGGCTTTGGATATGCGCGTGCATATCTCTACTACTGTGCTCCTATCCATCGTCATGCTGCTGTCGAGGTAACTGAAGTGGTCGACAATTGCCAGCACCTCCCCAATGAGCATCAAGCTCGGAACCGTTGACTTCCAGTCTTGTAACATCACTTTGTACTTTGAAGGTGCGGAATACATGCCGAATGTAACTGCAGCTCTTGCGAGTCTATCTAGTGCACGTTGAGCAAGTTCCATGCATTCGAACTAGAAGACAACATCGTCCGCATAATCTAGGTCACATAACTTTCCACTATTTCTTAGTTCGACGCCCACATCCGAAAGATTTCGCAATGCATTCCCCACTGTCTCGTCCATTACGAAGTTGAACAGGAATGGAGACATAAGACAACCTTGTCGAACATCACTGGTCATTTCGAACCGACTGGATGGTTCACCGTAAACTCTTGCATGACCAGAAGTATGAGAATACAATGATCTCAGTAGGTTCACGAACTTCTGGGGCATACTTTTCGATGAAGAACACTTAAAAGCGCTGTTTATTCAACTGAATCGAAGGCGCCTTTCAGGTCTAAGGAAACCATTATTGTCGGTCGGCGGGTGTGTGTGACGCGTTTCGAGTAGTTGGCGAGGGGTAAAAATTTGGTCGATGCATCCTCGACCTGGTCGGAATCCATCCTGTCGTTCGTGAATGTTCCGCTCGCGAGCGGGTGTAAGGCGGTTCAGCTAAATCGAGGCTAATGTCTTGGTGACTATCGAAATTAAGCTGACACAACGATGGTCACTAAATTCATTGCGTATTTCCATCTTGAAAATGGGTGCAGTCAGTGACTCGATCCATATCAACGGAATACACTTCTCGTTCCAAATGTTGAGGAACAAGGTGGTGGATGATTTTATCAAAGTGTTTCCACCCAGTTTGAAAAGAACTGGGTGAAGTTCATCGGGACCGGTCGCTTTCCCACGCTTTAGTAATCGAATACATGACTCCACTTCCACTTCCGATGGGGGTTCAACTAATGCCACCCAAGGAATCGCAGTTGTTGACGTCGGAGTAGTTACATTAACGCGCGGCCAGGTGAACTGCTTGATATATTCGGCCCAGCGGTCGAGCATTTTGTTCTTTACCATGAATGGGCTCTCCGGTTCCATTACGTATCTATTCATCGACCGGGGTTCGCCGTCCACCGGTGTCGCGAAGGAGTTGAAACAGTCTTTGACTGTTATCTGAGGCAGCTGCTATTTCCATTTTTTCGGCTACCTTAACCCACCAATTTTCGCCATCCTTTTTAAGGCATTTCGTAACTTGCTTTTGTATGTCTTTGTATCTTATTCATCCCTGTACAGTTCGAGAGCTGGCGCTTTTGCTCCATTAGACTCAACGACTGTTGTGAAATCGAGTGTATTTGATGAACATCAGATCTAGGACCATAGGCGAAACCTGCTGCCGCGTGCGTCGCCTGTTTGGTATGGGCCAAATGCTCATCTGTATTGCTGTTCTTCGTAGATTCTGTCCCGTGCTAATTTTTGTTCATAACTGGTGCGAACTTCTGAATCACTCAAACGTTGCACGGCAAACCGGGTTTGCCGTGCACCGCAAATTCCCGGCGCTTTCCACCGGGCTGACTAATAGTCAGTCTAGGGGAAATGACTAAACCCTAATTCCAAACCAACCACGGGTGGCGCATGAGGCGTACAACGGTATGCTTACCGGCATCTGTGGCAGAGGGACGCACTGGGCACTCAGGATGTTTGACGTTATCCGAAGGGCGTATGAACTAAGCATTCAATCACCGGCCCCCAATGGGTTACGGACCTCACGTTTCGTCCCGCTGCCTTGCGGGTTGAGCTTTGGATAGCTAAAGGCCCCGGTTGTGAACGCCTAAGAAAACCACCTGCTTCGGCTTGGGCAATCTGGCAGTATTGCGCCCATAAGCAAATCATGGACTCGGACTATCCACCCCTTCTTCCCCGATTGTACCATGTTTTGTTTGGCACACGGTCTGGAATCAGGCGGGTGTGTGATATATATATATATATATATATATATATATATATATATATATATATATATATATATCCGGGTTTGCGGTTTGCGACGATGACCATAGAGATGGAGAGATAACCACATTAAAAATAATGCATGATCCGACTCCACGTACGTCGACCAGTAAGATCTACAGTTCAGAACAGAACTGCTCCACAGGTAGATTACAGCGATATGATCGATCTGGCTTAGAGTGCCTGTAGAGTTAGAGCGCTATTTTGTTGTGCGACGTGAACTGCGTTAGAAATTTGTACTAGACAAGAATAACTGATTGTCTACACAAAACGGGAGAACCCTACCCACGTTATCTGTGCGTTGAGCGGGTAAAGCACAACAACCATCTAAAAAATCTTCTGACCCACTAAGTTTGCCAACTTGTGCATTAAAATTACCTGCCAACACTACAAAGTCAAAGCCTTTATTCCTTCGAACGAGGGTGGCAGTTCATCGTAGAACTCATCCTTCTGCATGTCAGAGCTGCAATCTGTTGCGGCGTACGCCGAGATCACAAACAAAGTTTGCTTAACGCACAGATCCTTTCGAAGACCGACTGACCCCTGGAGTCTTAAAGCACACAAACGACCGTTAACAGGGATCCAGTCTAGAAGGGCAGCCTCAGCCTTGTCAGTCAAGACTATTCCTACACCACTTTGACCTACAGCTCTAGCTACTTCATCTCCTGAAGTGCGCAGTAAATACTTTGATGAGATACCAAAAGCAATTAGTTGAATCACACTGCTCGAATCCCGGATACGCGTTTCATTTACACAGCAAGAATCAATCTTCAGAGAGTCTATTTTGAGCGCTAGGCACGCCGGATGACCGGCCTGCATGAGTGTATGCACGTTGAGGGAGCCGAGAATCAGAAGCTGACGAGGCTTGAGAAAATGTGAGTTACCAGACAGAGGATTATTCCCGACACTATTTGACAATGAACCGTTGCGAGTATCGGCCGTGTTGTAAGTGGGAGCATTATAAGTGGATAGAGAAGGCAGAGGGTTGGTTGGGGACAGAAGACAAGGGACTTTAGCCTGCAAGGTTTAAAACAGAAGTATATTTTTACTTTTCTATGAAATGCTATAGTTTATAGGAATACTCGGCATCGAGAATACGTGGATCGTGTCACAGTTTCGGAGGATGTTTACAAATCGTGTTCTTTTCTTAGACGAAAATTGATATTACTGAAAAAGTTGACTTCTCGAGATGAAAATTTAGTATGAGTTACTGAAATTCAGAAATAATGGATATGTGCAGCTACACAAGTAGCACCTCGCCCAGCACTACGCTTCGCTGAATTTGGTTAATGCTGGACAAATGGACTGGCGTTGGCAGTGCATTTGTTTGTAAAATCTACATGGCCCTCATGAAACTTTCCGAGTAGTTCGAACATGCACTTCCTAGTAATATGATTTTAGTTAAGTTAAGGTTAGTAAAAAGCTAATGTTCTTGATAAATCCACCATATTTATCGTTATTGGTGAATTTCGTTTAAACTTATTGGTAGAGTGTTGGGCCACTTTATATAGGGGTGGCGGTACTAGGACAGAGTAGGAAATTATCTAACAAGAATAGGGCAGATGAAAAGTAGAAAAGGGACATCCATTTACAGAGGAAAATCTTGCGAAGAGCTGAGCCCATCCGGGGCCCTAATGGACCCCACTAGCGATGCCCGTCGTTTTCAACGGAACTACCCATCACACGTCTAGCGTTTGCCCATATGAGTTTTCTGCTTGGATGCACTCCTGATGTGTTCACCAACGGTCCCCAAAAGTTCACAGGGTTGTTTCAATCTGCATCAATTTGGGACTATTTTGGAACCATTTTTGGACTCCATGTGTTGATTGAGAACGTTTTCTGCGAGATTCGATCTGCCTCTATCGCATGTATTCATAACTCCCAATGAAGTTTCGCAAAGGTCCTTTTAGGGCCACTGGTTTTCTTGGTTTGTATACACACGTTGCATCATTTACACGAACAAACTGAAAATGTGATGTGCAGTCTGGTGAATCAATGAGTGTGGGAAGGTTGGAGAACGATATCCTAGAATCTACGCGGGACATGCATCCGCACGTCAACTTGTGAGGAAGGTCTTAGCGTGCCATCGACCTCGACTCTGAAGACGAAAAGCAAAACGAATAACACCGTAACTCAGTTTGGCTTACGCTCAAAGCGATACGTCCGTCTTTTGGGCAACTATCTGTTTACGTTTTCAAGGTGCTGTATGCTCCGAATATATGCCTACGATTGGAATGTGGTCATCCTGCTACTTCCTGTAAGGCCGCCCAAGGTGCCAAGCTAGAACGAGTATAGTGGGCCACCACTCGCCTCGTCCTTGGATTATCATGGATCAACCATGAGGCTCGTCCTCAGGTCGCCGAAATGTTCTCAGAGGCCTACCACGGATTCTGAGGTGATTTATGTACCAGGTGCATTCTCCGTAAGGATTTAATACCGGAGATACTGACTTACTTTCCTGTGTCAACGTACAAACGGACACGCGGTCGTCCGGTTGCACCCGTGAAACTCACTGAACCTGACGCTGGTCTATCGCCTCTCACGGAAAATGACTAGTTAATGAAATGTTTTCCTAGCAGCTTTTTTGATTTATTACATGGTTGCGCGTGAGTGCCATAGAAATGGTATATATCTATAGCCACGAAGGCCCACTGCGCTATTAAGTATAACCGGCAACCAGACCCTGAGACTTGAAGCGGCAGAGAACCACATAAGGTCCCCATAAGTCGGGTGTGGTAAGGAGCCGGACGACAGTGGATTACTGTCTACCACCAAAGCAACCGGTGATGACGGGAATTCTAACCTCCGACCTCCGAAGTGATAATCAAACACTCTAAACCACTCGACAACTACCGGTCTACTCGCGGCAGCATTTTTTGAGCCGTATAAATTGACGAATTTAACTGTGACAGCTCATTATTGACACTTGACAGACGGTCGAATGTCACACCAGTGCAACCAGTGGTTCAAGTTGGCTAAATTCAAGTGTGCCTTCTGTATACAAGATGGTATTCCATCCGATTTCCGACCACTTGGTGAGGTTTAGCTTCTAATTTAACTACACTTTTTTACTCCAGGTGAAGCTACGCCTGCCAAGATGAGTTTTTGTAGGGTCAACCCAATACTGCAGCAGCATTTTACACTTCAAAAGTGTAAAACGCTTGCCAAACACCGCCACATCGTTGTCTTTCAGGCTATTCAGAAAAGCATGCAGCTTATCTGGATCCTCCATGTGTCAAACAGTTTAACCGAGCACAGATTGATACCGCTATTCTCACAAGGATAAGACTTTCCAGAATCATCTCTGTGACAAAGCTTAAAAGGAAGGCGACAGGAGGCAACTCTGATGCACAGCCATTCTCGTAGTGAACTCGAGTGAAGGATCGTCACAGGCACAAACTTGGCTTCGGTTTTTCGCATATAATTCTTGGAAAAGAAATGAATTTCCCTGGTACACTCTTTGGTGGGAATAAATGATGGAGAACTGTGTGATCGATGTAGTCGAACGCCGCTTTCAGATTAAGGAACACACTTATTGAAAGTCCACAGGAAGTGTGCCCGTGCCCTAAAATTAGTCGTGGGATAAAGGTGTGATCGGGTTCGAAACCGGCTTGATTCTCACGCGTCTACCATTCGCGAGTGTTGCTAATTGAACGGACCGTCAGCTGATGCTATGCGCATACATACACACACAGGCGCGTGCACTCACACGAAACAGTGTTTGTACTGTCCGATTATTCGCCAAGCCGCAATCGCTCATTTTCGTATCGATTTCCTTTTATCGATCAATTTTGTTGGATATGCTTGTCACGTTTATGTTCATACATAAAAGGACCCACTCAGTGATCGGTTGTTCTGTGTCTCCTAACAGTTGAGTCATAACAGTTATTGGCGACGGGAAATGGCAGATCAATCTGAACTTATCAAAATGTTACAGCAACAGCAAAGGACAATTTTGGAACAACAACAGCAACAGACGAAGATGATAGATATATTAACAGTACACTTTGGTTCTGGTAATGTCACAAGCAATGATCAATCGTCTGTAACAGAACTAAAGGTATCACTCGCTGCCAGCATTCACAAATTTGTTCACGACGCAGAAAATGGGGTTGTTTTCACTTCGTGGTACAGACGATACGAAGACGTTTTTTTGGTTGACGGTGCGTCTTTGGACGAACAATTGAAAGTGCGTTTACTTATGCAGAAGCTGGGACCTACAGAACACATTCAGTATTGCAATTACATTCTGCCACACCATCCTTGAGATCATCCGCCAAAGGAAACAGTGTTTAAGCTGAGCGCAGTCTTTGGCGAAAGATCGTCATTGTTCAATACACGACACAACTGTTCCAAAATAGCCAGAAACTCAGCCGAAGAAATAGAATGTTACTCTGATCGGGTCAACAAAGAATGTAAACGTTTTAAACTTAAAGAAATTACAGATGATCAATTCCAATTACCGATTTTCGTCGCTGGATTGATATCTCCAGATGATGCCGAACTTCGTACGACGCTGCTGACAAAGCTGGACTCTTCAGAAAAACGGTCCGTGCAAGATCTAACTGCTGAATGTATCAGACTCATGAACTTAAAACAAGATTCCACAATGATCCAGCACGTATCACCGTCTACTGAAAATACTATTGTAGAAAAAAATAACTGGAAACAGCCTCACAACCTCGCGAAATGCGTGCAACGACATCATTCCAATGACCGCCCTCTGTCTGCTGGAACCGTGGGGAATGGCATTTTGTTCGATTTTGTCGTTACAGGATACATTTTTATCAGGAGTGTGGACGTATGGGGCACAGAGAAGGATTTTGTGGAAGCTCACAAAACAGAAGACTTGTAAATAACTTCGGTGCATTTCGTAACACCAGGCACCAGTCGAACGCCGCATTCGTAGCCACGAGCCCTTCACTCGACCGAATGCGGAAATACATGACATTAACTGTGAATAGCCATTCAGTAACCCTGCAACCGGACACAACAATCATTTCACGCTCAACTTGGGTTGTTCTTGATGAGCCCCCATGCAATGCCACAAACCGGGTTGGTCAGAATGCCACGAGTCAACAAATACCATTCCTGGGAGAACTAAAATGTGAGTTACATTTTCGTGATCACTGTGGTGATGGCATTTGTTATATATCAGCCTCTAATAATTTAAATCTTCTCGGCATTGACTGGATACTTAAGCTTCAGTTATGGGATGTACCTTTCAGTTCCATTTGTCGCAAACATTACCAAAACACCGACAGTTGAGGATATTCAGGAGAGGCACGCCGAAATATTCCAACCAGGCTTGGGGTTGTGCATTAAGGCTAAAGCGATCCTTTATCTGAAACCCGGGTCTAAACCAGTCTTTCGTTCAGAACGGCCTGTTCCATACACCGCTTTGAAATCAATAGATCAGGAACTCGAAAGAATGCATACAGCGAGAGTACTTACACGAGTCAATTATTCCGCGTGGACCGCACCAGTTGTGGTGGTTGAGAAGGCAGATGGTTCGGTTCGCATATGTGCCGATTTCTCCACCAGACATAATGATTGCCAGATTTTTACTCTTCGCCGACTACTTGAAACGCGTCACACACACCCGCCGACCGACAATAATGGTTTCCTTAGACCTGAAAGGCGCCTTCGATTCAGTTGAATAAACAGCGCTTTTAAGTGTTCTTCATCGAAAAGTATGCCCCAGAAGTTCGTGAACCTACTGAGATCATTGTATTCTCATACTTCTGGTCATGCAAGAGTTTACGGTGAACCATCCAGTCGGTTCGAAATGACCAGTGATGTTCGACAAGGTTGTCTTATGTCTCCATTCCTGTTCAACTTCGTAATGGACGAGACAGTGGGGAATGCATTGCGAAATCTTTCGGATGTGGGCGTCGAACTAAGAAATAGTGGAAAGTTATGTGACCTAGATTATGCGGACGATGTTGTCTTCTAGTTCGAATGCATGGAACTTGCTCAACGTGCACTAGATAGACTCGCAAGAGCTGCAGTTACATTCGGCATGTATTCCGCACCTTCAAAGTACAAAGTGATGTTACAAGACTGGAAGTCAACGGTTCCGAGCTTGATGCTCATTGGGGAGGTGCTGTCAATTGTCGACTACTTCACCTACCCCGGCAGCAGCGTGGCGACGGATGGGAGGACTGTAGTACAGGTGTTCAGGCGTATATTTAAGGCTCGAGCGGTGTACGCTAGACTGAAGCACTTCTGGCGTCGATCTGATATTTCACTGAAGTTGAAAGGTCGTGTATACTGTGCCGCAGTGCATTCAGTTTTGTTGTATGGTTGCGGAACTTGGAGTCTGGGTGCTGTAGATATTCGTCGTCTTGAGGTTTTCGACCATCGATATTCACGTAGCATCGCTAAGGTTGGGTGGAATAGCCGAGTAAGTAATGATGAGGTCAGAAATTGAGCATTGGGTACTAATTCGGAGAACGTTTTGTCACAACGTATCCAACTTCGTAGACTTCGTTGGTTGGGGCATGTGTTACATATGTCAAACACGTCTGCCATACCGTGTCCTGTTCTCCGTTCCTCCTAGGGAGTGCAAGAGACCACATGGAGGTCAACAAATGACGTAGCAGCGAGGAATGAGAAAATGTACAGTAGACTTAGGAAAAGTAGGTGCTTCTTGTCTTCGTGGTTGGGGTCCAAAAGATCCATCAACCAGTTGGCCGGAGACGTTGAAGGATATGGGATCGAACCATGAACAGTTGCGATCGTGTTGTCACTTTCTATCGATTCAGAATGACTGGTCGATGTGCGTTTGTACAGTTAGACTGTATTCCGTGTGTTGGTTACTAGGGCATTCTTTCCTTTCTTCACCTGTGTAGGTCCACTCCCTGTCCGTCTTGTATATTCATACTTTCTACTTCTGTGTGCAACATGGCGAGGAAAGCAGTGGTCAGTGGAGCTTACCCTGGTGTTTAACACTGTACGATGATAATGGAGATGAAAGTCCTCAACTTATACAAAAAAATGCTCTTTTTGTGCCAAGTGGAGCAATAAAATATAATTCTTCTAGATAATGTATAGTTATATTTCTATGTAATGGAAAGTCCACTTGCATTTTCCACATCCAAAAGTCCAACGCCGCGAGCCGGAATCGAGCCGGTGACACTCCGTTTGCCAGGCAAATGCTCTATCAACTGAGCTATCGCGGCACGGCTAGTCGGTTGCGAATAACGTAAGTAAAGGGCCCATGATGCGCGAACCCCTATTCCAATTGTTTTATTACATGCTCACCCATGAGTGTAGTAGAAGGGGCATTTACCCCATAGCCACGAAGGCCCACTACACCGGCAGTCAGACCCGGAGACTTGGAGTGGCGAAGAACCACATAAGGTCCAATGGTACACAACAACTATTCTGGTTTTAATCATTGGACTAGCCTCGTCGGTCAGTTCTCAATGAGACGAACAGCACGCGGCTGAACGTGATCTAATGGACACTGAAATATACTCACAGAATGCATTACCAGCAAGTGTCGATGGTTTGATTCCGGCTCGCGGCGTTGGACTTTTGGGTGTGAAAAATGCAAGTGGATTTTCCATTATATAAGATTCAGGCTTCTCATGCCAATAATATATTCTATAAATACATTTCCATAACTAGGATTTTTTCGAATATAATGACATGACAAAATTCATCTGAAAGTACATATCTTCAATCTTCGTGTCAGAAGGCAGAGGGAAACATCCCGTGTAAGCCTCTTCACATCGACTCTAAGTTTATGCTCACGAAGCATTCTTCCTTAATGCCTCCAGATGTATGTCCAGACGTCGTTTGAACCGAGCGCCGTCCTGTTCTTCCACCACTGACGGTAAGACGTTTCAGAGATTGGTCACACTCCGTAAAAGACGGTAGACTAGTGGCAAACCGGTGGGGCTTGCCCTAGTGTTCAACGCTGTACGGTGGTGATGATGATGATAATGGTTGCCTAGGAACACGTCAGCGTCGGCTGCCGACCCCGGATGATTTGTTTTCTAATTTTAACGGAGGTAAAATATTCTCAAAAATCGATTTTTTCTGATGCCTACCTCCGGGTTGAAGTGGATATCGCATACAGAGTTGCTGACCATCAATACCCTCCGCGGTTTGTATCAATGCAGTAGATTGTCATTCGGAGTAAAGTGCGCTCCGTCCATATTCCAGCATGTCATTGACACAATACTGACTGACCTTCCATTTGCACTAGCCTACATGGATGATATTGTTATTGTTAGCGAGTCTAGAGCTGAACATGTGCAACATTTGAACGAAGTATTGCATAAGATCCGACTTTTCGCATTCAAGTTTCGTATCGCGGAGTGCTCATTTTTTCTCCCAAGTATACGATTTCTCGGTCTTATCATCGATAAAAACGGCGAGGCCCAGACCCCTCCAAGGTGGCTCCTATCCGCCAAATGCCTCCCCCCTAAAAAAAGGAATTGCAATCCCTCCTCGGACTTGTGAACTATTACAATAATTTCATTCCAAACATGCACAATATTAGAGCCCCATTGAACGCCTTATTGAAACGGGATTCCGAATGGTGATGGTCAAAAGACTGTCAATCTTCCTTTGACGAATTGAAGCGGCTTTTGACATCCACTCTGATGCTGACTCACTATGATCTCCGTTTACCCATAATCGTCGCTGCAGACGCCTCCGAATACGGCATTGGAGCAGTGCTCCATAAATTTCCAGATGCCTCATAGAAGGTGGTGTCCCATGCCTCTCGGGCGCTCACAAATGCCGAAAGGAATTACAGTCGGATAGAGAAAGAAGGCCTTGCGTTGGTATTCGCAGTTCACAAATTCCATAAATTTCTTCACGTTTTACCTTGTGTGCTGATCACAAACCACTATTAGCCATCTTTGGTACAAAAAAGGCATTCCTCTTCATACCGCAAACCGACTACAACGATGAGCAACGGTACTACTTGGTTATGGCTTTGTGATTAAGTACATCCGCACAGACAGTTCCGGACATGCTGACGCGTTATCTCGCCTGCTACAAAGGAATTCAGCTATTCACCCAGGTGAAGATTTGATAATATCCTCAGTTGTAGTTGATTCTGAAGTCAAGCAGGTGTTTCGTGAGTCAATCCATAATCTGTCTGTCACGTTCACTACGATACAAAGTGAAACTAAATCAGACCTCGATCTTCAGCGAGTAATTCATTTTCTGCGATCTGGTTGGCCTCAAAATATCACTGATCATTACATCATGCAATTTTATCGTCGGAAAGATGCATCCATGATAGTAGACGGATGTCCAATGTTGTCTGAACGCATGGTGATCCCTAAGACACTACAAACCAGAGTGCTGAGGCAATTGCACGTTGGTCATCCGGGTATCACACGTATGAAATCACTAACCCGAAGTTATGCTTACTGGCCCAACATTGACAAGCAGATTGAAGAGTACGTTAGATGTTTTGAAGATTGTTCTATTGCTGCTAAGGCGCCCATCAAGGTTTCGCTACACTCTTGGCCGTCACCCACAGGTCCTTGGAAACGGGTTCACGTCGGCTTTGCAGGTCTAACGAATCAACAGTATTTCATAGTAGTAATTGGTACTTACTCAAAGTGGCCAGAAATATCTCCTATGAAAACTATTCTTTAAGCACCATTGTCATCTTGAGACGCCTTTTCGTTCAATTTGTGATCCCCGAAATCCTAGTTGCGGATAACGGGCCCCAGTTTACCTCGATTGAGCTCAATAACTTATGCCAATCCATGACAGTTGAGCACGTGCGGAGTCCAGTTTACTGCCCTCAATCAAACGGCTAAGCGGAGCGCTTTGTGGACACTGAAATGGGCTTTCGTAAAGTTGCAAGGGGAAGGAAGCATACAAAAAAATACTTAACAACTTTCTGATGACGTACCGCTCAACTCCCAGTGCATCAGTCCAAAACAATGCCTCACCAGCAGAAACCTTCCTTGGTAGACGCATGCGCATACAGTTAGATGCCATGTACCCTGCAGTCACACCAATTTTTCGAAACGACCAGATGGAAAGGCGCTTCAACAGATATCACGGTGCAAGGCCACGCAGCTTCAACAAAGGGGATCGTGTTTAGGTTCTCGATTTTCGTCACTCTTCAAGACAGTGGTTACCAGGAGTAATCGTTAGCCGATTGGGTAGTGTGATATATTGTGTTCGGTTAGACAACGAGACAGCCAAACGACATGTCAACCACATCAGGAAACGTTACAGCACGGCAGCGGTAGATGAGAAGAAGGAGGTTTAACTTTTACTTTATGTTCATACATAAAAGGACCCACTCAGTGATCGGTTGTTCTGTGTCTCCTAACAGTTGAGTCATTTACTAATCGGCAACGAATATCATCGGCGAGCACTTTAGATGCCATATTTACCATGCTAGTTCTTCTGTTTTTCACAAAAGGACCCTTCGTCTTTCTTGTAAATCGGCACAATAATCGATTCACCCCATTCCACGGGAAACTGTTCACTTTCCGAAATTACCCGGGAGTTTTTTTTACTCTGAAGCCACAGCTTCATCGTTGCCTTTGAAAATGAACGGTGACAATCCATCCGGTTCAGTAGCTTTGCACTCTTTCAGATAACTACCTTTTCTGATAGAAGAGTGGTAACTACGTGCATCATTTCCCCTGCTGGTAGTACCGGAATATCCATTGGGGAAGTGCCACAACTGAAATGCTTCAAAAATGCTCCATCCAGCGTTCTTGGCGACGCTTCTGAGAATGAATTATTGGGCCATAGGCTTCCTTGATTCCCTCGTATCCGGCTTTCGTGAACACGTAGGTAGTGGCTTATATGCGCGTTTCGGAGACAGCATACGTCTACTTTGAAATTTTCGACAGTTCTAGCGAAGGTATTCTGTTGCTCTGTCTGACATTGTGCGGACCTAGAAGGAAACTAAGTGAGGTGCATATTTGAGCTTGAAAAGTGTGTTTGGTTTATCCTACTTTTGAACTCACTGCCGTACATGCCTCCCAAGCTGCAATAACTTGTGGTATTTTGCATCGAGCTTAGAGGAGGGAGAATCAGTTAGGCTTTTTACAGAAAACATGCTGACGGTTTCTGGTTAGATCATATTTGCGGCCGCCCTCCACAGAAGGAGACCTGGATTCGACAGTCTGGCCCACGATGCGATCAAGATCGTGACCAAAGCACATGTGAAGAAAGTTCTGGTCTGTCACATGAGGTCTGTTGTTTCTTGATTATGTCTGGTACCCCAATTATCGATCCGCTTATAGGACTCAGTCCTTGACCCTATGTATCCAAAAAAGCAAGTGGAACTGCAACGTGCCACCATCCTCTAACCAGGGGCCACCCTGCTTAGGCGGCGATAGCTGTCCAGTGAAGCGCGATTATTCCTGCCGTAGGAAGAAACCCCAGGTAATTCACTTCAACGTCTATTTAGTGTAGGTTTTTAGACCGGTAAACTGCTTCTCCGTTTCTATTCACTGAAATGTCCTTTCCAAGGACATAGCAACTGGAACTAGGTTTTGTCCAAAACCTGGTTCAGAAAGACTGAACTTCGTCAGACTTCTATCCGTTGACCTTTCGGGCACGTTTGCTACTCCGGCTCGAGGTAACGATCTTAAATGGTTGTTTGGGTCGTGGAGACACGCAAGCTATTGCATTACGGTGGGGTGCAGTCTTGTCGGGGACACTGACGACGACCCACTGTCTCTTGTTTTGGGGATATTTCTTTCAGTTTGGAAGTACCAACGCAAAGGGCGGCTTTGAAGATAGAAGAATATTTAGGCTCAGAGTTCGTACCCACGAGCTACTGAGACCAAAAAACAACCACTCGTAACATCCCGTCTTACTTTCACTAAATCTGTTTTTAGAAAAAAGAAAAAAATGACTTCGCTCAATGTTTTTATGCGTGTGGTTACTTACGGACGTGGCTTGCATAACTTCATCCACTCAACCAAGCGTTTATGGCTTTCTTCACAATGGAAAGATGCTTGTTTATCTTGCATTCCTACAGTTTTCTACCTCTGGTGATAATTTCCCCTGCCTAGCTACTGCTGCGCTCACAGATGGAAAAGTTTGTATGAACATGACTTTCTCATAAAGCTTCTGAAGGGTGCAACTAATTGAAGATAGCCTTCGACACCACAAGTGAATTAGAATTGGTTATTCATGAAGTCGTTGCCATCATGCCGGTGTTGGATACCAGATGTCTACTATGCATGGCTTGGGGCAGAGTGTATCCAGATGCAGTGGTCAGTAAAGTGTCTTCATTCAGTTTAAATCACCACGTACTACCTTTAAGACACCAACCTTCAGGTTCACTGGTTTCTACTTAGGTGGTCGCTAAAATATTTTTGAGTTATAAGCTTTTTATCGGGAGCGTTAAAAGTCAGCTGATAACCGTGGTCATTTTTCGGAGTCTATTCACAGTATGTACAAAAGTCCGTTACTCTGCTTTTACAGCCTTTGGTATATTTCGGGTCCTTGTGCTTTTGACGATTTCCGTCAAGTACCATTTCCACGAGCCATTTTCGAAGTACATCTTACGCAATGTCTTCTGACCTGCAACATCTGATGGATATGGGATTCCCTCAAGCCACAGCGTGAGTGTAAAGCTGAATTTCAACTTATAATACGGAAACCAGAGAGGAAGCATTGCAGCGTACAGGGTACAAAAGCCTAGATGCTGCGGTAGATTGGTGAGTTTCTGTGCTTCAGTCCAATGGTTTTCCTTCAGGATCGCAGAAAACGAAAAGTTAGCGGATACTGCTGTAGATCGAGGTGCTTGAATATATTCATTATAATTAAGAGCTAGATGAAAAGGCAACAGCGCTGTTGGAAGTTCAAGGATATAAATGCGAAGAGTGAGTTAGTAATAATAATGGCCTGTCAGTTTCAGCTGTCAAAAAACCATTCAGAATGCTGAAGAGTTACAGATGCACAGTGCACTAACTGGACATTGCAACTATACGGAACTTTCTGATAAAGCAGCCCTTCCTACCGAAGAGGAACGCAAAGCGCAGATGGAAAAGTTGCAGGTAATACAATCACTCTTTTGCTATCTAGGTTGTTGGTCTCGCTGGCGTTGCATTGTTCTGACGATTTCATTGTTTGTCAAATTCACCGTTGAAAAAGTAGCCTGGAAATTGCTCCGTTTTATTTCATTTTCTCAGGATCTCGTCTGTTAATTTCAAAATACTAACCTGTTCTCACCCCAGGAAACCAACGGTGATTTTCGCCGTCGCGTAATAGGTGTGGATAATCCTCATGTGACGAAGGTTAGCACGTTGCACCACCAGTAGGCGGGAGATCCTTCACTTTTGCTCGCCCGTAGTCTACTGTATCTCGCGTCATTTGCACTTTCTGGGCGTGGCTGGAAGAGACGATGGGGTGTTGCTGCGACAACTTGGCATCAGGAAGATTGCACCGGTGTTGGCCTCAGTTGGCTCCGGTTAATTTACTTATTCTTCGGTAAGAATTTACGGGAATGGCTCAGAACCAAAGCCGGTGACGAGAATGTTGCGCGAATCGCTCAGGGGATTTTCCCACCCTGCAGCGAATTGACTAAAACAATTAGACCTAAAAACGAATAATGAAACCAAATTTTTTTCTTCTTGTGTGCACCTGCCTCTCGCCATATTTATTTCCGTTTTCTGTTCTTGTCGGGATGTCTGTACCAGTCCCGAATTAAATACACCCTGGATGGAAACGCTGAGCACGCTGAATTGCGAACTCCAGTAATCGAACAACACTACACTTAGCTAGCGAAAAGCAGCCAAGAAATCACAGTAGCAATCAGCAATGTATCTGTATCAACGATGTCATCACCTATATTATTCATTTCATTTTATGATGAACATGAACGAAATAACCGAGCAGGGCCTGTATGCATGTCGGTCGGTCGATAAGTGCAAATAGCTGTTAGCCATTTTCGATTATCACAAATGGTGTGCTGATTCATGACCACAAAATAAATATATACATATGTTATATAATACATCTATATACTATAAATATATTATATACATATGGAAACAACTCGTTCAAACGTCGACAAAAGAAACTAAAAGTTACAAACATGCTACTTTGCAAAGTCGCTGTCCTGTCCACTTGAAAACAGTCACCATCCGACGGAGGAGCAGTCGTGTGGTTCGCCTGTTGTCGTTCACCTCATTGAAATTAGTCTCTTGGGTGTAGCGGCGTTGGAAATCCACAACTGTCCGTAGTTCCATTTTCAGCAACCAACTACTTGCCGAGTAGTATATACACTCACCACACTCCTCCCCCCCCTGCCCCGACAAGAAAGATCATTGTTCTGTGGCTTCTCCCCAGATCCTCCTCTATTCTGTATTTCCTTTCTCCAGTCTACTCTTTGGGGTTTTCCTCATGAGGCCGAACACTCTCCGTGGCGTGCCTCGTTGAGGGTCGTCATGCCAACGTTGTAACTCACACCGGTGCACATGCCGTTCTTCGTGGGCGCACCCTATCTTATAGAGTGGGTGGCGAGATTCCAAGATCGAATACGGCCCTCTCCACTTAGGAAGCAGGTTCCGTGATCCAGGGCCACTATTGAGTCCCCCGAAGCGCTGCTTGTATTTTATCCGAGTGCCTACCGCAAACGATTCTGGTTCAGCGATAATTTGCGTACGAGAGGCTTGCATTGAGCATTCTTGAATTTCCTTCAGGTTTTGTTGTGCTTCTGTTCTTGATTGATGGAGGTCGACTGGTCCCATCTGAAAAGATGGCCATATGCCCACTTCGAGATCAACGGGCAATCTCGCTATCCTGCCGTAAATCGATTGAAACGGGGAATATTTCGTGCTGGGTTGCTTGGAGGCGCTGTGTGATAGCAACAATAAGGGTAGTGCCTGCTCCCAATCTTCCCCTTTTTTCGCCAACCATTCCTTGATAGTGCGATTGTTCCGTTCAGTAAAACCATTGGTTTAGGGATGATACGGGGTTGTGCTTATCCTTCGGACTCCAAGTTTCTCCAGACATCTTCGAAATTCATCACTCCCAAAACATGGATCTTGGTCGGTGATGATCGATTGCGGAACCCCATGACTGGCTGCGATGCGTTCCATCACAACCGTACTGACAGTATTGACGCGTTGATCAGGAACGCCGACGACCTCGATCCAGCGCGTGAAATGTTCGGTCATGACCACTATGTATTGATTGCTTCGATGTGACTTCGGAAATGGCCCCATCAGATCAATGGACCACAATTCTCCTATCTCCGAAACTGGAATCGACTGTATCGGACATTGAGCTGCGCGCGAATCGGACTTGAAAAGTTGGCATCGCTCGCAGGCCAAGACCTGGTTCATCACATCGTATCGCATATTTGGTCAATGTGCTCTTTGCTGCAGCAAGTCATATGTTCGACTGTGACCGGTGAGGACCAACTCGTGACACTCTTTGATTAGTTGGTTGCGTATGTTTTCAGGCACGACGACCACCGACCCTTTTGACCCAGAATGTCGCTTCATGAGCACACCTGCGGCTTTCAGATGGAGCTGCTTCCAGGTTGGTCGCCACAGACTCTGTTCATCGTTCGTTAGCAGTGTCTCACCACTTGCCAGTGCTTGCATTACTTTCTTCAGTTGCCGATCTTGTCGTTGTTGACCTACCAGTCTCTGAGGATCTTGCTCCAGTTGCAGCGTGTCGGCTTCAGTAAGAATTTTAATATCAGGATGTGTTTCCTCAGGACGGGACAGAACATCGGTCATGTGATTGTCTGTGCCAGCAACACGATCAATGGTAAAATCAAATTCCTGGAGACGAAGCGTCCATCGGGCCAGTTTGCCTCGAGGATCCTTTGTTGTCTTGATCCACTCCAATAGTTTGTGATCAGTTCCAATATGAAACCGTTGACCTAGCAGATACGGTCGCCATTTTTCCAAAGCCCACACGATAGCCAAACATTCCTTTTCAGTTGTAGAATATTTTCTCTCTGCTTTAGCACTGCTCCGATACCTTCGTCACTGGCATCTGTACTGACCGTGAATGGCTCACCAACGACCGGCAGCTGCAGCGTGAGATGTTCGTTCGACGTGGTACGTTGGATTTGACAGAACGCTTGATTCTCCTCCGGGCTCCATTTAAATTTGTGCTCCCTCTTGAGAAGGGCATACAAAGGCTCCATGATGGATGTGAAATTTTTCACCAATCGATTGTAGTATGCAGCGCAACCCAGGAACCGTCTCAATGATCTTTTAGAGGTCGGTACTGGAAATTCCTTCAGTTTGAGAATTTCCTCGGGAAGAGGTCGTAGTTCTCCATTGCCAATCTTGTGGCCCAGAAGAGTGACCATCGATCTTCCTATCTGAGACTTTGGTCCGTTTATTCTCAGCCCCGCTTCCTGCACGCGCCTCAACAAGTTCTTCAAATGTACAACATGTTCGTTTACCATCTGACTGTAGATCACGATATCATCTCCGTAGACAGCGACGTTTGTTAGTCCTGTCAACAACTCAAGCATTAGCAGACGAAAGGTAAACGGCGCCCCTGATAGACCGAATGGCATCCTCAGAAAACGGTATTGCTTGTCCCCAACCGTGAACGTTGCTTTGTCTTGATCCTCTTTTATTGGAACTTGCCAGTATCCTGACCGCAGGTCGATCACCAAAAATATTGTGGCTGCTTGCAATTTATCGAATATCTTTGCTACCGAAGGCACCGGCACCAGCTTGTGTATGGTTACATCGTTTACTCGTCGAAAACCAACACAAAATCGGAATTTCCCATTGGGCTTTCTAACGAGTAGCACAGGTGAGTTGTACGTGCTCCGCGCTTCTTCGATAACTCCTTCTAGCATATTGTTCACTTGTCGCTTTACCTCATCCTCCAGGTCTATGTGGTCGAAAAGCCTCAGGCTTTATAGGTATTTCGTGTTCCACCCAGTCAAAGAACCCGTGCGGGTCTTCATCCGTCGTAAACAGCTCCGAGAATTCTCGTGTGGTCGGTTGAAACTCCGGGTTCACACTGCTGCATATTTGGTTTGCAATGGACCCACATGTCTGTTTGGATGGTTGAAGAACAATTGGTATTGATCCAGATTTCATGTTCCACCAATATCCTTTTAGATCAATCACATCATTCAGTGTCCGCAAGAGATCGGCGCCCAGTATTGTTTCGTTGGTGTCGCGTGATAATATGAACGCATGCATCAGGGTCCTATCGTTTATTCGAACCATCCTTTGGGCCGTTCCGTCTATAGTGAGTGTGTGTCTTCCCACCGTCCTGACTTCCATGGCACATGACTGCACCTTCTCCGCTGGCAAACGCCTGGTCAACGAAACCGCCGCACCCGCATCTATCAAACAGACTTCATTACGCCCATTAATCTCGACCTGTGCTCGTATAGCCCCTTGGTCTACTGTCCCGATAACGACCTGATCTCGAAAACACGGTAAGTAGGAGTTCAAATCTCTATTTCTTGCCTCATGCTGCTGGCGTTTGCTACATTGACGCCAAAAGCGCCCCACTTTTCCGCAGTAGAAACACCGGGCCTGATTCGGTTTTCTTGCAGTTGCCGGTCTCAACTTCTTTTGAAAAAACCATCCGTGGTATTTCCTCAATGCACTCATTCCCCATTCTTGAGTCTTCTGCGTTTGACGCATTTGCCACGGTCGTGTCGGGATTGGGTAATTCACGGACGACCTTTGTCAACTGTAAAATATCCATCTTGCGCCCGACGCGGACGATACGTATTCGGTCTTGCCTGGGCTTTGATAAGCTGTCCACAAAGCGGTCCGCCATCAGCTGAGCACGTGTCTCTCTGTCCAGCGTGAGCAACGCGCGGTCCAGGAGTGATCGGAGAGAGACGGCATGCACCAGCGGGTCCGCGCCAACATCGAACTGGGTCGCCTTGAATTGCCGCATTGCCTCCTGACGGTCGGCCGGGGTGTCGAATCCCGCAACCAGTGCGTCCTTGGCGGCGGCCCACTGCATCTTCTCTGGGCCTCTTTGCGCCTCACCCAGCACTGCTTGCGCTTTGCCCTTGAGAAGCGCTCGAAGGTCTGCCAGCTTATTGAGGTCCGACCGAATCCCCGAGAGCTCCATCAGGTCCTCAAATTCTCCCAGGAAGCTGCGTACGTCCCTGTCTTGGAAAGGCTGCAGCCACGGGATCTTCATCCTGTTCACGGCACTTATTGTTATAATCCGCAAGATCTGCCAGGTAGGAAGGTTGTTTATTGGGAACAGCTCGTTCGAACGTCGACAAAAGAAACTAAAAGTTACAAACATGCTACTTTGCAAAGTCGCTGTCCTGTCCACTTGAAAACAGTCACCATCCGACGGAGGAGCAGTCGTGTGGTTCGCCTGTTGTCGTTCACCTCATTGAAATTAGTCTCTTGGGTGTAGCGGCGTTGGAAATCCACAACTGTCCGTAGTTCCATTTTCAGCAACCAACTACTTGCCGAGTAGTATATACACTCACCACACTCCTCCCCCCCCTGCCCCGACAAGAAAGATCATTGTTCTGTGGCTTCTCCCCAGATCCTCCTCTATTCCGTATTTCCTTTCTCCAGTCTACTCTTTGGAGTTTTCCTCATGAGGCCGAACACTCTCCGTGGCGTGCCTCGTTGAGGGTCGTCATGCCAACGTTGTAACTCACACCGGTGCACATGCCGTTCTTCGTGGGCGCACCCTATCTTATAGAGTGGGTGGCGAGATTCCAAGATCGAATACGGCCCTCTCCACTTAGGAAGCAGGTTCCGTGATCCAGGGCCACTATTGAGTCCCCCGAAGCGCTGCTTGTATTTTACCCGAGGGCCCACCACTAGGATCTCATTTGAAGCGTCTTGTGTGTGAGTGTTAACGTTTCATTGATGAGCCCAAAAATGATTCACGACTGTTATTTGTGTTAGTTATTCGTGTCTGGGTCACTGCTAGTCGAACGAACAACGAGGTGGCGACATCCACAAAACCAGTCGTGTGCTTCCGGGGAAATTTCGTCCACTCATTTACACGCAACTTACTATCAGCATGAGCACGTGCACATACATCCTCGTTGTTCGTTGGGCTAGCAATGACCCAGACGCGAATGATCAACAGAAATGACAGTTTTGATTCATTTGGGTCTCTCCCATGAAGAGTATCCGTTCACATTCCAGACGCTTCAAATTAAATCCTAGTGACAATTATATATATGTACATAAAACGGTAGCTCAGCTTATAGAACATCTACTGGTAAGCGAAAGGTCGTGGGTTCGGTTCTGGATGGCAGTGTCCAACTTTTGGATACGAATAATACGAGTTGATTTTCTATTATCTACCAATTTTTTTTCGAAGAATTATATATGAATCAGTTTCACTTGTATAATCGTGGTAGCAAACTGGAGTTCAAAATCATTCCATTTTTCTGTTGCGCTCATACAAAATCCGATTATCAATGGTGCATCTTTCTTTGTGTTCTAAAGTCATTCTCTCCAGTCTCACGATTAAGACTATTGTTTGGAATTTCACTCGGTATTGGCCGTCGGATGTCAGTTATGCATCGCCGCGGTCGGATTAGTTCTGTACAAGTCGGAAGTCTTGTTCTTGAGATTTGGAGATGAGTAAAGTCCGTGGGTGTTTAAGAAGACAAATCTTCAGATCGCTGCTCGAATCTGGTGGGAACAGAGAATCAATACAACAAGCTTAGGCGAGGATCATTTGAGATTTGCTGCAAATTTCAGTGGTTATGACGTGTGTTATGTTTGTCCTCAAGTAAAATTCTTCAATGTACAGTATTTTTTTAAGTGCTAAGTGTTTTGAAGTTTTGCACGATTCATCAGTCCACGACAGGAAAGTAGCACGAAAACCCAGACTGTTGGGCTCGTGCCTGTATGACTTGTTAGGTTTTCGGAATGGAGCCAAAGTGATTCGTTGACTCAATACTAACATCCTGCAACGCCCCCACCATATTCGCGTCCTGCTATATCGATCTGATACCTCCGTGTGAATTTTACGTACTTTAGACTCTTTCGTTTTTCAAATCATAGAATGTGCCCATCGACCCATAAGGACTCGCACCACGCGAAACATTCCGATACATCACCTTAGGTATGTTGTCGTAACAAGTGTTTCCCTCCTAATTCCCATTAAAAAAACTTCACAACCTCACGGTTTTTTCACGCCAATTGGAATACTCATGTCTTTGTTTCCTATAGTCTCACATTTCATACAATTTCGTTCACACCAGTTTTACAAAGACCGTTAGTTTCCAGCATGTGTAAAGACACCGAAATTGTTGGATACTTACTCACTCACTACTATCCAAACCCGCATATTTAATCTTAGTTGCCCAGTACTGCATACGTAGATGTCTAAGGTGATCAGTCGAGAGGACTTTCTTTGTGCTACACACGTTTTCACCAGTGAATTTTTGATTTTTTCGAAACTGCGACCGAAATTACTGAGCTAAGTGCAAAGTTATTCGACGTTTTAAATTGAGATGGCGTTTTTCTTGCTACAGACCCTTTTTTATTCCGCGTCGTTTTTCGAGCTGGTCCAAAACTTCATAGGTCTGATTCACGACTCGACAAAAAGGTAGTCATTTATGAGTTTTTTTTATATTTTTGTTTGTTCGCGTGCTTTTGGAGTGTCAGATTGACATTCAGTTTTCTGCGGTGCTTAATTTTCTTTTGAACAGCATTTGATCAAACAGCGACGTCAAATGCGTGAGGAACAAGATAGTCGAACAGAACTGGAGCGCGAGAAGATGCGACGCAGACAAGGGAAGGATCTGATTTCGGCTAAAGCCAAATTTGAATCTGATGAAATGCGTCGCATTGCTGAACAAAAAACCAGAGAAAAGGCTGAAGATAAAGCTTATCGGTAGGATCATTGTAACAGTTTTTGAATTGTCGCAATTCAATTGCATGTTTTTTGATTATTGCCTACCTAAATTCAGCCTTGTGTGTGTGTGTGTGTGTGTTGTACTTGGTGATAGTTACATTTTTTGACAGTTTCTCCAGACGTAGGTACAACCTATTAATCATTGGACATATTCCGATTATACCCTTATTCTTCGGTTTATATTTTCTGAGAACTTCACAACGAGGATTTTTGGTGGTTCACAGCGCAATTCTAACAGGATTTAAACGGATGGTTTTAGTAGTTCATCTGATCACTTCACAAGCATTTTATTGCGTTCAGTTCAGAATGTGTAATCTCTCAAAAGTCTTCATGCAAGTGAGTGGCGCAAAAGCCAATGTGCGAACCTCCAACTGGGCTTTTTGGTCACTCGCAGCCCACCTGAAGGTATTATCTAACTCATTCAAGTCAGGACCTACTAGCTACTGTCATCACTACAGTCACCATCTTTTCTGTTAGAAGATTACCTTGTTGATCCCGAACTTGTTGGCTACGTCTGGTTGCAACAATTCAAATAATCCCACACCTGTTTACATTCTGTTATTTGCCGCTTGCGTCACTCCGATGCTTTGTCGATAAAACCTACATGTCAGCCTTCGATTCTGTCTCGGGCAGTCGGGTGGTGAAACACGCAACATTGAGTTTCCAGTGCCTGCATTTAAGGGGTTTGAAATGCACAACATTGCAATCATTTTTAGATTAAGTCGCCTCTGGGTACACGCAGAGGACAGTTTTCAGAAGTAAAGTCTCAATAATGCGGTGATGAAACACATGATATCTGTTATATTCAAGAATGCCTTGTGCGCAGACTACTTGCTCCACAATACGCAGGCGGAAGAGGTTTTTATAAATGTAGATGCCGTCAACTTCTTGGTCCGTCACCTTTAGCAACGGTTTGGTGTAAGCTGATTATACCCTGTTGTAACAAGGACGACCACACACGGCAGGATACTTGTATTTCACCGGCCAAACAACTCAAATCATGAAACACACACAATCATTTATATAGGCCCTTTTCCAGACTGCGCGGCACCAAGATTGCTATTGCCGCTGCTTGAGCGCTTCGACTGCGTTCTGGCCAGTTGCCCGTGGCCAATGGCTTGCTTCTCTTGGGCGTCATTTCCCTTCGGTTGGTCCAATTGTCTCAGTTGACGGCTCGATCGGCAGCCCCTCATCTGGGCTATCTTGCTGGTTGCCGGAGATCCCGCTGCTTCCTCTCTAGTAGTCTGTATGCCTCCTGCCTGCTTTGGGACACCTTCGACATATTCGCCGCCTGTTCTTCTGTCTGTGGCCCTCGTTTTGGTCCATCCGTTCGCCTTGATATTCACACCGTTCCCTCGCCCCAGCATTCTCCGTTACACTGTGACATGATCAAATGCGTGCAGAGTGTCAGTGCCTGTTCCCCAATGTTACCTGTGTTTGTGTGATGGACAGAGTAGCCAGATAGACCATAGGAACAGCAAGTTTAAAATACGCTGACTACGACGTTTCGAAAGCATAGTTGTATCGTTCACCGTGGTGTGTTTCGTTTCAGATGTGCCTGAATGCTCAGTTCATGACACGATGGTCGTACGGAAAAAATCGGTGTAATTTTCCTTGTCAAAAGCGCATAACGCTCAGTTTAAGTGTAGCTGTGGTTTGTATGTGCTGTTCTGTATTTGCAGTTCTTCTAATTTCCACAAGTTTGTTCTTCACGAAGAAAAATCAATCAATATAGCGTCACAATCTCAATCAACGTGAATTACTCGCTCCTTTATAGTTCTCTTTACATTGATGAGATTGCTGACGTTTGGTATGCATAACGAAATCTGTGTGTCGAACAGTCAGAAAACAGCATTAATGCAGTGAAACAACTGGGAATCAGCAAATAATATTCACCATACCAGTAGAAACAAATAGTCAAGATGAAGAAAATTAAATTCTCAGACTTAAACTGTGCTACTGATCTTTGAAGTTAAATAGCGACATCATATTCTGTGGTGTGCACTTTGGTTTGGTTAACATTCCATGTCTCGTATTATTTATTTTCCGATCACTTCAGCTTTCAGGGAGATTGTTTTCAACCTATTCAGCTCTCGTGTCTGAATTAGAACCCAGGTCTAGTTGGCACGAAGCATACCAAAAAGCGCCCGCATCATTCCCAACGTTTCCCGTGCTCAGAACAAGCCATACTATGTGCTATCTTCTGATGTAATTGTTATCTGCATTTATTCTCTAACGTTCCACATCAGAATCAAGTCGGTTCGTTCTCAAGATTTCAGCAAACGAACGACTCCTGTGATTCTCCCGTGCCACATTCAGCTTTTTTATTGATCAGCAAGAAGAGGACTGGGGAACTGTGCATGAATTTTTTGGCAGTTAAATTGAGTTACTTGTTTCAAAAGTTCACTTTCGCCCCAACTTTTGTTTTCCAGTCAGTTCAGCGGGTTTGTTTTTGACCCATATGTAGTGGATAAATCTCAAGATAATGTAAATAAGCCAAAAAAGCAATGTGATTGTGCATTACCACTGTATCACCCTGCTCGTGTCCGGGCTGATCCGAATCACCGAGTTGTTTGTTCGGATGTCCTCTATGACAGCCAACAATGCCTGACAGCTTCGAAGGGAGATACGATCACTGTCCGGGTAACTCCAGGCAAACGCCTTCCAACAAGTCACGTTTTTTGCAGGATTGGAACGCTATATCCATTTTCCGCTTCGCGTTTTTGATATTTGTATAAACCTCACAATAACTAGCGAGCAGTGTGTGGGACTGATGATACTGTAGCCCCATTCGGCATGCGTTTCGCACCTCAAAAGTATAAGGCGATGTTGGAAGACTGGAAGTCAACGGTTCCGAGCTTGATGCTCATTGGGGAGGTACTAACAATTGCCGACCGCCTCGGTTACCTCGGCAGCCGTGTGACGACGGGTAGGAGCATAGTAGTCGAGGTGAGCACGCGTATATCCAAGGCACGAACGGCGTACACTGGATTGAAGTACTTGTGGCGATAACCTGATATTTCGCTAAAATTAAAAGATCGTGTGTACTATTCCTCGGTGCGCCCAGTTCTGTTGTGTGGTTGCGAGACATGGAGTCTGCGAGCGGAAGGTGTTCGTCACTGAGGTTTCCGGTCGTCGATGTTTACGTAGTATCGTGAACATTAGATGAAACAACCGGATGAGCAATGCTAAGGTCTGAAATCGAACCTTGGGTACCAGTTCAGAGAATATTCTATCACAGCGTATCCAGCTTAGTACACTTTGTTAGTTGGGGAACGTGTTGCGCATGGCAGATACATGTCTACCGTACCATGCCCTGTTTTTCGTTCCTCCTAGGGAGTGGAAGAAGCCACGTGGAGGTCAACAGATGACGTGACAGTAGGGAATGAGAAAATGTACAGCGATTTTAGGAAAAGTAGATATCTCACGCCTTTGTGGTTGGAGTCCAAAAGATCCATCAACCAGTTGGCTGGAAACATTGGAGGAAATGGCAGCGAACCGTGAACAGTGGTGGTCGTGTTGTCACTTTGCGTCGAATCGGAATGATTGATCAGTGTGCGTTTGTGCAATTAGACTGTGTATTCTAGGGCGTTCTTTCCCTTTCGCACCCTTGCGGGTTCTGTCCGCGTCTTTTGGACTTCACCTTTCACGCACAAACCTCAGGTCATCCGATTGATAATAAACCGCTATGGAAATCCACGAGAAATATGCATTCAAAACATGAGGGTCAGGAAATGGACGGTTTTTTCTGTTTCCAGAAACTAGTTCTTTACCACACTTGACCTATTGAGACCTCATGAGGTTCTCCACTCCAGGTCTCATGGTACGGTTGCTGGTTATCTCTTATAGTGTAGTGAGTATTTGAGGCCTTGGAGTACACTATTTTAACTACACTCATGCACAGGTATGTAATAAAAGAAGAAACCCCAGGTTACATACACGGTCAATGTGAGGATGACTATTGTTGATGGATAGTATAGAGCTGCACGCGCAGCGTAATCGTAGTCTGCGTGTGTGTGTAGTGAGAAATACGACGCTGATAGCATGCAATCAGTCGGTCACCGTTCAGTTTTTAGGTAGTGGGATCATTCGGTGTTCGAGAGGTTTAGGTGTTTATCAGCTCCGGTAAAAGGTTCAAATCACGCCACCGTAGTAAACAGCAATCCGCTGTCACCTGGTTCATAACCACGCTTGACCCATTAGGACCCTATGTGGCTTAGCACTCCAGGATCGTGGATTCTGGTTGTCTCTAATGGTGCAGTGGACCTCTGAGGCTGTGTAATATAATGCCCACTACGCTCATATGTAAGCCTGTAATAAGAAAACACAATCTCGGCCTCGAAATACATTGCCCGCCTTCTGATTCCCTTTTTTACTGGCCTCTAGTCGACTTCGTCCTCCTTCCTCGAATATCGCACTATTTTTGAGTGAAAAATGAAAAACAGCAAAATAATCTCTCAACTTTCAATTGCGCACAAAACAGTATTGCACATAGATCAGGGGCCCAAAAATATCATACTACTTATTGCTCGTAAATAACTGCAAATGTTCACCAGTTCGTTACGAAAGAAGCGTTTCAAATTTCATCGGGACCACGAAACGTAATCAGTTGATTAAATATATTCAAATGGGGTTGAGAAATCTATTTAAACGAGGCAAAAGTGTTCCGAATATTGCTGAACTTTGTTCCGTTTGATTGCACCTAAACAACGACAACGTTAATTTTGGGAAATCATAGATTTTGTAGTGCTACTCATGCTTGTTATCCACATAAACCGTACTCCTATTGATGGCTTTCCACTTTCCCATTTTTCAGAGAGAAACTCCGGGCCGAAATTGCCAGGGAACGCGAGGAAAAGGTGAGTGACACGTCTTCGTCTGCTTGTTCATATGGTCTTATTCTACCCGCAGTGCTCAAGTTCATACCTTGATTTGAGCCTATTCACATTGGAGGATGTTATGCAACTCCCACAATTAGTCCGGCTGCTTTAATCTGACAAGCGTCATGCTTTTTGGAAGTTTACTGCTCACTGTTTAACTCGGTGCATCTCATTAGTTCCGGCCGACATCGGGTGTATTAACGCTTGTCATTCAACTGTATTGCTAATTACTGAGCACTAAATGAGAATGTCAATTAATCTTCATATCATACATATTTTCTGTTTGGTGTTATACGGCCTTCCATACCTGGATCATATCTTCTTTCTGATAGTCATTATTATGCACTATTGGCTTGTATCGAAACCTCATATAAGAATTTCCTCAACGTTAGCCATGTTAACCGATGAATTAACTTTAGAAGAATCACTGTGTGATTCTAAAAATGGTCTTTCCGTCGATGCACGCTCCATACGATTCAAATGAGATTACAGCTGTAAGCTCACATAAGAATGTTTAGTTTCGTGATCTAGATACTGGTACGCGATTGTTGTTCATGCGACTCGCAATATCCATCAGCTTTTAGCACGTTGACCTTGCTTCTGAACGATTTTCGTAGTTTGCTGTCGCTCCACCCGATATGAATGTATATGAAGGTAACGACGGTGTGCACTTGGTTCACGGTTGCCAATCCGCCCCGCTAATGTACTAGCACAACCTCATGACCCCCCCCCCCTCTTTCTAGTTACATCATCAGTTATAGGTAGTGTTAGAGAGATGGTTTAAACGATAGTTTTCAGCCCCATAAACAACCAGAAAACAATACAAAGTAGTTTCTAAATCTTGATTATAATTTGTATGCTAAGCGGAAAATGACCGTGGGCTTTTCATCTACTAAAATCCCTTGGATGTGATCAAACATCGACTCTGGATTAGCTTATTTTGCGCATGCTTGTATCACGTTATGTTGATAGACCGATGCAGTTTTGTTTTACATCCGTCGACTTATTTCCTTTGTTCTCAGAGTTGGACGTATGTTTTTTCATTCTTAAATTCAATTAAAAAGCGGTTGTTAGACGTGATGAACAGAGACAGTTTACTGTGAGATTAAAATTTCCTTGATTTTCACTCTGTCACAATGATTTTTATATTTTGACGCTTATCAGTGTTAGTTCGTTCCCCCCCCCCCCTCCCCATCGACAATACAGAAGCTGCGTGAAGTAGGTAGTCTACCCGTGGCACAGCCACCACCCGCAAAAGTGGAACCGGCCCCGCCAGATTCCACTTCCACCTCGTGTCGCCTTCAGATTCGCTTACCCAGTGGCAATCCTCTGAAAGCGGAGTTCGGTGCGCTGGAACCGCTCAGCGCTGTGGCGCTTTATATTAGTCAAAAGTGGCCCAACGCGACTCCAGGGCTCGATCCTAATTCAATTCGTCTGTTCACCACTTTCCCGAAACATGAATATGACACCGATGACCTTCAAAAACCACTCAGAGAGTTGGGTAAGTTGGTCTTCCATAGCAAGTGTGACATTAAGCGGTTGGAAAAATATTTTTGACTCACAAAATTATCATTCAACGCGGATGTTGTCAGTCGAATTTTAAATAGAACTTGATTACCCAGTAGCCCCTGGCTTTCCAAAACGTGATAAAGCCTGGACAAAAGTCAACCGGTTATGTTTTTACTGTGAGCTGAGCAGAGCAGCTGACTTCTGTCGATCTGATGCCCGTCAATTTAGTGCTGTTGTTCAAGTGGAACGACTTTCTCTCTAACGGATAATCTAATAAGCGTGTATAATCAATATTTGTGGACGGTATGCGTTGGTTCGGATTGATATTTACTGCTAAGAACCTCACTTAAAAGTACGGAGTCTTTAAACTTGAAGGCGATGTCCCGCGTGAGTCTCATTTCCTCGACTCTTTAGGCTTAGACTCATGAACGTGTCCTGCCAGTGCTTCCTCAGAAAGACGTCCATACGTCGCTTGAATATGCAGTCATTTTTCTCTTTCTCTACTAAGGTGTAAAGAAAGTTACTGCCCAAATCAGTCAATTGAGATGATGCAAACAGAAGTGAAAATTCCAAGAACGTCTGTGGTGGAAAAAAGCCAGTATACACCTATTTGCCATTCAAAGGTGATACATTGGCAGTGATCGTGCATAGAAGATTGTCAGGAGTCATCAGTAAAACGTTCTGTGCAGCCAAGCTCCAGGTTTTATTCGAATCCAGGCCACTAGCGCTTTTGCGGTTGAAAGATACCGTACCTAATTCCTCAGCCTCATTCTATGTGTACTCAATTAATTGTTCCTGTTTGGGACAATGTGCATCGGCCGCACGACCAGGCGTTTGTCTGAACACATCCGTGAACACCACTTTTCATAGGTAACTACTAAAGAAATACAGTCACCAACTGGAGCGGTGGTTTCACACTAATGACACAGTAAACGTGACCGAGGCTTTCTGTGCTCTGTACAAGGTTCGGGGTTGGCAATCAGGACCGGCAAAATGTCACACGCTAGCTACGGCGGAGGCTGTCGGAATCTGTCCTTACAATCCCTCCTCCCTGAGTGTTCAGAAGCAATTTGTGTATGCTCTTCAGCTCCCTTGGCCCACCATCCACCTTAGAACAGGCCCAAACTAGATGAAAACGGAAAAAAACGTTAACCAGTCCACACTCGGTCTCAAGTTAAGTTGAAACCACACTTTTTTGGTCGGTGACCGTTATTGATTCCACCTATTTTTATGATGATTATCATGTTTACCTTCCAAACAGCCGATCCGGGTTCGATTCTCGGGCCTCGCACATTTTGACCGGCGGTGGTCAACTGGTTATCATCCTAGACTGTGGACAATAACGACCCGGGTGGTTCGATTCCCGTCACCGCCGGTCACTTTTCCATTTGACAGCGTTTCATTAGTCGCGGCCTCGCTCCTGAATTGTTGTACGTTGCATGATAAATCAACAGAATAAAATAAGGAGAATAAAGAGTATATATATATATATATATATATATATATATATATATATATATATATATATATATATATATATATATATATATATATATATATATATATATATATATATATATATATATATATATATATATATAATTGTTAGTCTTTTCCCCTAACTTGTCGTTGTATATTGCATGAGTATGAATCATTAAAAACGGGCTTGTTCGCCAATCAGTGTTCTCCAAACGTGTTCACTAGGAATTTTTCGACAATCAACATACAGTCACAAAACTCTTGATAGAAATTCTTGTTTATTTGTTTTCGTTCCAAGTGATATTAAAATAGGTTCCATCTATCTTTTTCTTTTGTTTCAGGACTATGTCCATCCGCAGTTTTACACGCGAAAATCCATTATTAAAACCATTTGTTCATTTCCTCGTCTCTTCTCATTTTGTGCTGGTCTGTGTTATGTTCATCAGATTTTTTGTCGCCAGTAAAGTTCTTCATTTAGCGCGTTGATTTGTTTCCTCCATCGCGGTTACGTCCCATTTATTTGTGCATCTACAAGCTCCTGTCTTCTGGTGGGTAATTTTTAGTCGCAAAATCCGATTTATTCAGTGAGGTGCATTTTTTGCTTCGTTGTTCGGTTGTGCTGTGCTCCCGGACAGATAAATTGCAAATCAAAAATCTATCTAATATCACTCATTGTGAACAGTAATTATGGCCCTTTGGAGATGGTATTCTTCCCAAAATCATCGAGCACACAAAATAATATTCGACATAGAAAAACATGGCATTTTTGTAGCAAATCTGTTACAGTCTGTGAAAAACTGGTAACACTGATGAAACGACTGAACAAATCATGTGGCTTCACCGCGAAACTGGTTATTGCAAATTCATTGGGATGCTACTGAATAGCTGCGTTGAGCTACCATCGGTCGTTGATAAAGCACATGCCACTGATGCCGATTGATCATGTATTGTACGACTACGTTTCCAGTTTTTGATGAAAGCTCGTGTCTTGCTTATCATGCTGCACTTGATTATCACTCCTCAGCTGATGATATCTATGCAATTTCCGCCGCTCAGCGATCGGTTTGAGCAGCACAGGTAGTTTGAAATACTAATCGACCGATTCATCACGGAGTATCAACGTTCAAGCCGAAAAATATCGGCTGACAGGAAAAGTTGAAGTACCAACTACTACTGTTGTTATCAGCAGCCAAAATAGAGATTTGAAGCGTCCGGGGTGGATCCGGAATTGCCGAATATTGTACATTCTTATTAAAAATCACTGAGTTCATATCCACCGTATTCCAAGATCTGACCCGAGAACGCGTCCGCAATAAAGTCAGGATTCCTGCATGTTTATCGTTAGGCTAACCTTACTGATTTTAGACAGCTTGTGCCACGTCACCATTGGGTGTTATATCGTCCACACATCACTGGTCCTAGACGACATTAATAACTCATCACTGTCGCTAATCAATTTTTGTGAATAACGTCTTCTAATCAAGGGCCTCATTTGCGGAAGTCACTATTCGCGAATCTCTATTTTCGGTTGAGTTTCCGCGTGACTGATAATTCCTATCCGGAATAAAACAGTTATGAATGGATCTTCAGTTGGGAGTTGCTGACTGTTGATGCGGCACCGTGAAACACTCGATCAGCAGTTCGAATCTATTATTGAAAAGTTAGTTCACTAACCCACAGCACTGGACCATATCGGCAAAATTGCATACGGATGTATGTCGGTTGTTCTGTGTAATTATCCCGTCAGCACATGATATGCATTATTGTCCTAAGGTGAAACATTTATAGTAGCAATGAACCAGACAAGATTCAACCAGCGGATTGTTTTCGATGATATAAAGCATCTGAGTGTCACACCGAAGTCGGTGACGATTGCTACTCATAAGTAATCACCGAGGCCGAAATCCAAAATAATAGACCTTAAATTTACACTCACGTAAAATGTTACCGCGAAGATTCATGTTTTTGCCTAAAAAACATACTTCCTCCCTCAGCGTGTTTGAAGTGAAATGAACGACCAAAAATCCATGTGGTTATCGGGGCGTTGAACGGGATCCAATAAGTATAACTAATGAAGGCGATCATAATAAATGAAGACTTGAATTTCAATGCTGAAGGCTGACAACCGGGATGTTTCTTGTCTGCATCGGAATCTCGTGTACGCAGTTTTTCAACAAATAGCTTGGCTGACGTCAGATTAGAGGGTGATCTGAATATGAACAAATCAAGCGTGTCCAACAATTCAGAACAAGAGCCTCCAACGGTTCCCGATGTGCAAAGGCGTGCAATTTGAGGACACATTTTCTGTTGGCGATCATCAAGTTTCTGCTTCTTGCAGCCATTTGACTTTGTGTAATTTGCAATCATTGTGGGTTTAGTAGTAATTAAGAGCCATTTTAGTATTCCCTCACCCAAAGGTTTGAGCATTCCCGTTGGAGTGATTGCTGCTGTGAAGTAGCAACCAGACAACCGCCGCAGTCCGTGAAACGTTAATAGTGGTTCCAGCTGAAACAGATTCATGGAAGTCTCACATTGAGGAGACCAACGATGAAATATCTGATGAAATCGGACACGTAAGTGATAGATACTGTGCTAATGGATGCTAAACTGCTATGCAAATCCAAACGTAATTTGCGGTTCAGATCGGGCGTCCCATGCAGGGCGCTGCCCAGTTAACAAAAACGGCCACGAAATAAGCAACTAACCAGCCTGCATTTGTTGGCATACCACTAATATTGCCGTCGGTAGCTTTATGCTATCACTCGGTGGTTAAACATGACATCATTGAAAATTTACACGAAAAATTCCGGTGTCCTTCATCATCTCTGTCGAACAACGCGTTGTGGTTTTCTCCTCGAGGGATTAGAAAATGGAAATACGCTTCCCCGAAATAATTTTGTGTAAGAAAGCTAGAGCTGTGACGCACACACATTGAAATTTGTAGATCAAATTTGATTTGGTGTACAGAGGTTGGTGATATTTCACTGAGGGTGTGGATATCCCAATGGTTCGATGAACAATGCGGTTAGCTGCATAATATTTTCGATCAACCGCTGATCCATGTGGTCGTTTGAGCAGAAGACAAAGTGTGAGTAGTAATTTCACTGTCGACAAAGTCTTTTGTTGGGTGACCTGATTTGCTGTACTTTTCAGTGAACGCATCGATCTTAGTGTTTTCGACCAGAGCCTCTTTCTGCTGTTATAAATCGTTGTCGATTGTATCCTCTGGGCAAATTCGTCATCCTCTGTGGAAGTGTCCGAACCACGCCACGTTTATATTCCAGAAGCACAGAGCTATAAAAGTGCAAATACTGGACTATCCGTGTGTCCCTTCGGTAAACAGATCTCGAGGTTATCCCAACATCCCTCCTAGTCATATTATTATCAAGGAAATGCAGTGTATTGCCCGTTTTAAATCATATTTGGTTGCAGACAGTTTAGTTCATCTATGATCCATGTCGTTTTTTCCAGGCTTTTTGTGACAATTAAAGTATCGTCAACATAACTTTTGTAAAGTTTTGAACGTTCCGAGATGTTACTCGTCTTTTCTTCAAGGTGAGTTATAAATTAAGCACCAAAATGCGACCCATTAGGCTTCCCATTGCAACACCATCGATCTGTCTGCAAGCCCGACGTAGGAAGAAGAATGAAACGTATGTCGTGCATAGTAGTAATTGTCGTTCGAGAACTGAAGCTGGTGTGCCGATTTTAAGTTACTTTTGGTGAATATGATTGCAGATGATACGCAGAACGGGAATATTCGTGATTAGTGATTGAAGGTCAAGCGAGACCACATGTTTCCTCCAAAAATTTACCATCTTGACACTGTCCTTGATAGTATGTCTGACCACTGATTTGTAAACGGGTCCCAACCTTTTCGCCAGTTGAAGCTGCGATGAATTTGTGGTGTAAAATGCGGGTTGAAGTGGCACTTCTGGTTTGTACAGCTTCCGTAACCCGTACGGTTGTGTTGTTTAGGTTCTCTTTGGCTTTAGATGGTAAACTGTTTGTCACTGATGAAATGTACTTCTAGTAGAATTTCTACTGCATCTGATATCCTCTGTTCTAGTTCTTTTAGGTCATCTCAGTTATCTTCGCGTAGAAACTTGCTCGGATCATCCAAGACACTTTCCATATTTCCACAACCACTCCGATACATAAGCATTACTCAGGTCCCCTTGTTATGGCTCAGAATAAACAAACCGGGTCGTGATTGTAGCTCTTTAACAGTGGATATCTGTTCAGATATGAGGTGTGACTTCTGTTTGGACGAATTTATCCGATACTGTCAGTCCAAGACGATCATCTTTGCACTAGGCGACGAGACAGCACCTTGACGTGGTGTGATGGCTTGCGCGCCTCTATGACTCAAAGAGCTATACAAGATGGCTTCTTTAAGCCGGAGATGTAGTCATATCTGACAGGTCAACGGGTGGAGGCCAGACAAAGTCCAGTCTCCTGGTCCTCCAGGTTGGGGGTCGATTTGAGCTGACAACTCAGTCGGTAAAATCAGTGGGAGAATAATTGATCCAAACAAATGGGCTTCCACTCAGCCACCCCGTTGCCTTGCGGATAGGTTCTTGTTAGAACTGAAGGCTTTGGATGAGGACCCTAATCGTTCTCCTGCTCTGCGGTTGGACACCCTAGTGGTACTCGTCCAACATCTCACATGAACTGCACGAATACAAAGAATTCCATACTGCATCGGTCGTCGCGCAGGATAATCAGGATCGAGCTGCCCATTGCACCAAGTGGGGTGGGTAGTGATAAGTGGGCTACTGCTCAGAGTTCCCTCTCTTTTATTCAACGTTTGGCTTCTGTCCCCAACCAATTATCTGCCTTTTCTATCCACTTATAATGCTCCCACTTCCAACACGGCCGATACTCGCAACGGTTCATTGTCAAATAGTGTCGGGAATAATCCTCTGTCTGGTAACTCGCATTCTCTCAAGCCTCGTCAGCTTCTGATTCTCGGCTCCCTCAACGTGCATACACTCATGCAGGCCGGTCATCAGGCGTGCCTAGCACTCAAAATAGACTCTCTGAAGATTGATTTTTGCTGTGTAAATGAAACGCGTATCCGGGATTCGAGCAGTGTGATTCAACTAATTGCTTTTGGTATCTCATCAAAGTATTTACTGCGCACTTCAGGAGATGAAGTAGCTAGAGCTGTAGGTCAAAGTGGTGTAGGAATAGTCTTGACTGACAAGGCTGAGGCTGCCCTTCTAGACTGGATCCCTGTTAACGGTCGTTTGTGTGCTTTAAGACTCCAGGGGTCAGTCGGCCTTCGAAAGGATCTGTGCGTTAAGCGAAATTTGTCTGTGATCTCGGCGTACGCCGCAACAGATTGCAGCTCTGACATGCAGAAGGATGAGTTCTACGATGAACTGCCACCCTCGTTCGAAGGAATAAAGACTTTGACTTTGTAGTGTTGGCAGGTAATTTTAATGCACAAGTTGGCAAACTTAGTGGGTCAGAAGATTGTTTAGATGGTTGTTGTGCTTCACCCGCTCAACGCACAGATAACGTGGATAGGGTTCTCCCGTTTTGTGTAGACAATCAGTTATTCCTGTCTAGTACAAATTTCTAACGCAGTTCACGTCGCACAACAAAACAGCGCTCTAACTCTACAGGCACTCTAAGCCAGATCGATCATATCGCTGTAATCTACCTGTGGAGCAGTTCTGTTCTGAACTGTAGATCTTACTGGTCGACGTACGTGGAGTCGGATCATGCATTAGTTTTAATGTGGTTATCTCTCCATCTCTATGGTCATCGTCGCAAACCCGGTTAACCGTGCAACGTATGTGTGATCCAGAAGTACGCACTCGTTATGCGCAGAAGTTACCCCATGACCTAGGTTCTTCGATGAACAGTAATGTACATGAGCACTGGGTCCATATCAAACAGGCGATGAACGTTGCAGCAGGTTTCGCCTGCGGTCTTAAATCCGATGTCCATCAAGGAAACTGGAATTCGCAAGAGTAGTTGAGTAAAATGGAGCAAAAGCGCCAGCTTTCGAACTGTAAGCAGATGAATAAGGTACGAAGAAATCTACAGAAGCAATTTACGAAAAGCGAGAATCGGTGGGCCAAGGTAGCCGAAGAAATGGAAATAGCAGCTGCTTCAGTTACCAATCAAAGACTGTTCAAACTTATTCGTGACACCAGTGGACGTCGCACCGATATCAGTGAAACGATTTGCGATAGAAAGATAGAACCCATTTATGACAAAGAGCGAAGGCTCGACCGTTGGACCGAATACATCAAGGAACAGTTTAGCTGGCCCCTCACCAATGTAGTTACTCCCGTGTCAACAACTGCAATTCCTTGGGTGGCAATAATTGAACCCCCATCGGAAGTGGAAGTGGAGTCATATATTCGATTACTAAAGCGTGGGAAAGCGACCGGTCCCGATGAACTTCACCCAGTTCTTTTCAAACTGGGTGGAAACGCTTTGATAAAATCATCCACCACCTTGTTCCTTAACATTTGGAACGAGAAGCGTATTCTGTTGATATGGATCGAGACACTGACTGCACCCATTTTCAAGATGGAAATACGCAATGATTGTAGTGGCCACCGTGGGATCAGCTTAATTTCGATAGTCATCAAGACATTAGCCTCGATTTTGCTGCACTGCCTTACACCCACTCGCGAGCGGAACATTCACGAACAACAGGATGGATTCCGACCAGGTCGAGGATGCATCGACCAAATTTTTACCCCTCGCCAACTACTCGAAACGCGTCACACACACCCGCCGACCGACAATAATGGTTTTCTTAGACTTGAAGGGCGCCTTCGATTCAGTTGAATAAACAGCGCTTTTAAGTGTTCTTCATCGAAAAGTATGCCCCAGAAGTTCGTGAACCTACTGAGATCATTGTATTCTCATACTTCTGGTCGTGCAAGAGTTTATGATGAACCATCCAGTCGGTTCGAAATGACCAGTGGTGTTCGACAAGGTTGTCTTATGTCTCCATTCCTGTTCAACTTCGTAATGGACGAGACAGTGGGGAATGCATTGCGAAATCTTTCGGATGTGGGCGTCGAACTAAGAAATAGTGGAAAGTTATGTGACCTAGATTATGCGGACGATGTTGTCTTCTAGTTCGAATGCATGGAACTTGCTCAACGTGCACTAGATAGACTCGCAAGAGCTGCAGTTACATTCGGCATGTATTCCGCACCTTCAAAGTACAAAGTGATGTTACAAGACTGGAAGTCAACGGTTCCGAGCTTGATGCTCATTGAGGAGGTGCTGGCAATTGTCGACCACTTCAGTTACCTCGACAGCTGCATGACGATGGATAGGAGCACAGTAGTAGAGATATGCACGCGCATATCCAAAGCCCGAGAGGTGTACACTGGACTGAAGCACTGTTAGGATGTTTAAAAGAAAAAAACTTCTTTTTGGGCAAGTCATGATTCAACTTGGGCGTCCTGCTAGATTCAAGCCCTGTTGGGCTGATCAGGTTGATAGAAATATTTTGCCGGATTGACTATTGATCCGCTGACCCATTTTGCGTCGGACTGTAGATGAATGCTCGATTTGCAAAACGGGTTACGTCATGAGTCGTCCGATAGTTTATTGACCATTGATTATTCGATCCGGCCTGATACCCTCGAGTTGAATTATTGGCTTGCCTAAAAAGTATTTTTTGTTTTACCATCCTAACAAGCACTTGTGGCGCCGATCTGATACTTCACTGAAGTTGAAAGGTCGTGTGCACTGTGCCACGGTACTTTCAGTTTTGTTCCTTAATAGCGAGACTTGGGGTTTGCATGCGGAAGATACCAGTCTTCTTGGGGTTTCCAACCACCGATGTTTGCGTAGTAACACTAAGAGTGAGCAATTCTGAGGTCAGAAATCGAGTATTGGGCATCTGTTCAGGGAGTTTTCTATCACAGCGTATCCCGCTTAGTTGACTTCGTTGGTGGGGCACACGTTACGTATGGCACACACACACATGTCTACCGTGCCGTGCCATATTCTTCGTTCCTCTTAGGGAGTGGCAAAAGCCACATGGAGGCCAACAGATGACGCAGCAGCGAGGAATGAGAAAATGTACAGCAGACTTAGGAAAAGTAGGTGCTTCTTGTCTTCGTGGTTGGGGTCCAAAAGATCCATCAACCAGTTGGCCGGAGACATTGAAGGATATGGCAGCGAACCATGAACAGTGGCGATCGTGTTGTCACTTTCTATCGATTCAGAATGACTGGTCGATGTGCGTTTGTACAGTTAGACTGTATTCCGTGTGTTGGTTACTAGGGCATTCTTTCCTTTCTGCACCTGTGTAGGTCCACTCCCTGTCCATCTTGTATATTCATACTTTCTACTTCTGTGTGCAACATGGTGAGAAAGGCAGTGGTCAGTGGGGCTTGCCCTACTGTTCAACGCTGTATGGTGGTGATGAAGTATCTGGGTCTTTGGAAGTTGGTTTTATCATTTTGAGTTATCCCAATAAATATTCCAACGTACACTCGCGTCTCCATGCTTTCTACGAGCCTCGGTGATATACGGTTCCGTAGAACACAGGAAAGAGCATGTCATTTTAGTTCATTCAGTGCAACTAAAGGCAAATCCTTCAGAAAATTTTCTGGTTGTTTTGGTTCGGCTGTCTAGTGTGTGATCGATTTCTGGAGCTTCTTAAGTGCACCAAGTTTAGCTTTGCGGACGCTGTCATTACAAATGTTGGTAAATTTAATCCGAACAAGAAGACTTAGTTCGACATCAATTATTGATATTTCCATGCACGTTGACTGCAGTGTTGTTAGGTTTTCTTTGGAATCATCAACCTGGCATTTCACTATGCGCCTCTTATTCCTGCTATCGGACGGATAGCTGCATCGACAGTGAAAATACTAGTCACACTTTGTCTTCTATTCAGATATGATGATGTTAATTGCTTGCTTAAACGACCACATGGATCAGCGGTTGATCGGAGATATTATGCAGCTAACTGCATTGTTCATCGAACCACTGGGATATCCACACCCTCAGTGAAATATCATCAACCTCTGTACACCAAATCCGATTCGATTTACAAATTTCAATAAATGCGCGGAGCAACCTACGTGGGTCTAACAGAACGACAGTTCCGTAACGGAATGAGTGAACATCCTTATTCGGGTCCAGTGCTTAGTAACGTAATCAGGGTCAGATCAAGCGCAGGATGACAATGTTGATAACCATACAATCCCATCGTTTGTCGTCGCTCGTCATCTGATGAGACAACATCCAGTTGATCGAAATACTGCGGCGAAAAATGCCAGACTATAGGAATTTACTAAAACCATTGCCGCACATCGATGGAAGGCTGTATTGTGCTGGTACAAAGAGCTGTTTGCTTACTTGTCTCCACCGTAGTAACGTGACCTGACCCTTGTAATTGTTTCTTAGGATTTTCCAGCTTCCTTGTTTTGCACTAACCAATATAAGCGCTATTGTTCCGCTGTATGAACCGCGTGGCCATGCGGTGAAATCGTCCCAGAAATAAATCGTACTGTTTTAACTCTGGCTTTTCTTGTCGAGTTTTGTAAATGTCAAATTTGCTGGTGCTACTGCTTTCAGTAGCAGTGTTAGAAATTCTAACCTCTAGGAGTGTATCGACTTCCGAAGAACACGCTGTACAGCGTATCAAGGCTCGCTTCCGAAAGTGGCCTATGAGACGCTCTCAGAGGTACTTGGTAGACCAGCAGGTAAAGGGGTGATTCATACGAGCCTGTCGGTACAGTTTTATGTTCACGATAGCGTTCGATGATTGAGTCAGTTGGGGTTTCATCCTCTACCAAGCGAAGGTTGCTTGATAAATTGATTATTGCCTGCACATCGAACTGTTTTAAAACGTCTTCAAAGTGAGGTCTTGCAAGCGTCTGGATTTCCCGAAACATGCGGAGGTTCTCATGGGTTACTTTGACGTAATGAAAAAAGATATGCGAAACTGAAAGACTTAGTCAAGAAAAGGCAAAATATAACGGTCTTGAATAGAGCCGTGTACCTGAAACGCAATAATGAGTAGAACTTATCTACTATTCAAAATTACTGCATGCGTTTATGATGCCACTGGCTTTCAGCTCTTCTGTCAGCACATTTGACAAAACCAAGACGCCAATCAGTAGGGTCATAGTGGTTGATCGGGGATTAAGCACGACTGGCTGCCGCCATTATAGCAGAATACAGTGCACTGAGCCGCACTCCGAAGACAAACAGCGCATTTGCTCCACATTCCACCACACTATTTTCTAAGAACAACCAAAAACTTACCGATTTAAGTTACGTGAAATTTGACGAACACTTTGCTCGTGATACAAGTAGCATGAATTCCTTAGCCCAAAGGTGCAATTTTGCTTCAAAGGTGGATAATTAGTGTCTCCAAAACATTTGGTGATCATAATTTGGTTAGAACCACCACGCTCCTCGAGCGAATAAACTTGGAGGTGGACGTAAGAGTGAAGTAGATGGGGTTTCTATTGACAGTGAGAACACAGATGGCACCTTATTCGGCAGCCATCGCCCACTAGAGTTTGCCAGCCCTTAGCCCAAAGGATGCTGCGCCGTCCACATTTCACTTGCTCCACTGAGTGCATGGAGCTGAGTGACCACGAAAAGCGGGTGGATTATCAAAGCACCACAGAAGACAACGAGGAGGAGCAACAATAGTGTCTTGCTTAGCAGACCGGAAGAAGTTACTCTACGGGAGCGTTGGCCACATTCTTATGCAGTGTTAACATCTTATTGCCCTGTGGGTCAGACTGTTTGGTCAAAGGCTTCGGTCAGGGTTCCCGAGGAAAAGCCTGTTGTTCAGGATGGGCAGCCGCTAAGTATGACTTGTCCAAAAACCTCCAGCAAGCTTCCTGTAAACGTCCTACCAGTTTCTTTCACTGCGATTTATGATTGATGCACGATGCAATGGTTTATTGCGGCTCACGAGACACATCTGATGATAACATTAGCTCCGAATTACGACGTAGATTGAACGCACTTCGCAATTCTGAGTGTTCGCTTTACTTGTCGGCCGTTAGGAGTAACAAACCCTATCAGATAGGGAAGCAGGGTGTCCTAACTAGGACTTTTGAAACTTTCAAAGTGGACTTGTGCTTTCTCCGAAACATGCACAAAAGAGCCCTCTTCTGTGGTCAGTTTCTGCACCCCAGACACATCCTCGGTTTCCCGCCTCACTATTTCCGTGTCGGATAATTCGCTGTCTAGTGACCACGGCAAGGTTGGCGTCGATACCAGGTTGAGCATAAGAGTCAACAGCGCACTACTAGAATGGATCCCAGTCAGCATGAGCTTGCATGCAGCTCGTTTGGATGGTCCTGTGCGAGTGGATAGCAACAGACAGAAGCATCGATACCTGTGCATTGTGTCTGTTTATGTGCTAAATGGTTGTAGATTTCCTGAAAACGAAGAGCAACGCTTGATATAAGTAGTATGGCATTGTATCTGGATGACAGGACATAATTTTCCCGGAAGCACACAACCGGTTTCGCGGTTATTGCCGCTCATCAGGTATGCTTACCCGGTACTCTTCCGCCTAATCATCCTTATACTTGAGCACTCCACAGTTGGTTAACAGCTGTAATCTCATTTGAATCGAATGGGGCGTGCATGGACGGGGAGTCCATTTTTAGAATCACACGGTGATTCGTCCCTGTGATTCTTATATCACGGCGAGACGAAATTGCCTGGAAAAAGTTATGAACTATACGAGTAGACCAAAGTGACGCGTTTCATGTGACACTGCCTCTTGAAATATTCAGTAGTAAAGTTTGTATGCACGGTCTTCAAGTATGAAGTTTGAAATTTCAGTCTTACTGGTCATTCGTGAGCCAAACGACAGGAATTCTGAATTGGGCCAGATCAATCACGTTCAGAGAATAGACTCAACAAGTACTACTTGGATGTGCATAAACCGGCTAAATTCCATCGGCCAGGAGATATTGCATATCGTGGTGTATTTCGCTGTTCTCTAGATTGAAACTATAGAACATACATCACTCCTTTGGCTTGAGAATGACCAGTTAGACTGAAAATCCGAACGGAAGTTCGTGCGTGCAGTGCTCCACCCTTGAGCGAACATGGTCGGGACCGACCAAATTTGTTTGCTCGTGGAAGGGGCCTTCAGAAAATAGTACAAAAATTGCTTAAGCACCAAGACAAGTTATCAACAATCACCATGCTTTCGAAATGTTCAAATGGGTGCTTATCGCGTTTGAAATAAACATGAAACAAAATTTCAGTAGCGGTTTAGTTTGTCAGCTGGTAATCCATTGTTAAGTTCTGCCTGCTTCGATGTCTCCGGTATACGGCTGGCTTTTTTTCTACTTCAAATATAAATTTCACGCACGATTCTAGTGCAAATTTTCACAATAGTCGCACACTTCGAATTTCACCACTCAAAGGAACCTTTTCGTACCCAGTCCCCTCTTCTTTTGTCGTCACTTTCTGAGACTAATGTCTCTGCATCTTATAAACACGTGGTGTTTTCATCTGATAGAGAAATCATAAACAGTTTCGTGGACCACCTTTCACAACCAGCTTGCATGTAGGAGCGCCTCTGAGTTCAAGACCTTTTTCATCACAGTTAAAAATGTTCTTTGAATCACAGTTTTTGGGCAACACAGGAAAGCTCTCCAGCTCTCCGTGGCTTTGTCGCTCAATAGCCTCAAGTTAACATCATGGTATCGTTGAAATTGTACCACCGGTCATTGCTTGCACGAGAATCACTATGCTCCGTATTACAAGCCACCTGCATTGCCTTCTGTTGTAGCAACATTCCTGTAATTGCAGATCACTCTGACGAAACGTTAGAAACCATCAGTAAGCCGTGCTGTTGACAACAAGGAAGCAGCCGATACGTGAATACAAGATTTTTCGCTGTTATGAAGTTCCTTGATCCCAGCTAGTTTTGATACTAGCCTCATTTCTCGCAACCAGGCGGACTTGCGTTCTCCTTGCACCAAACTGGGATGCAATCCTCTTTAAATAAACTGCATTCTTGTGCAAGTTACTAACCTTTGCTTTATCATCAAAGCTGAAGAACGTCTTTTGGTTAACTGTTCCATTGCCATTTATGGGTACTTGCGAGTTCCTTTGCCGAGGTGTGGAAGTTACGGTCATTATATTTAGTGAACCCAACGAGATCACTTGCCATGAGATCAAACGCTAAAAGTACTTTTTTCAATAGCCACCGCCGCACTTTTTAACGGCTGACACTAACAACTGAGCGGGTACAGCAAAGCACAGTGTATGCAGAATTCCCGTACATCAACTGACACTGTTTGCCAAATGATTCCAATGACCTTCCGTGAACTATCTGAAGTGTTGTTAACAAGGACCATTGATCTTTCGGGGGAAATGGTAGTGTTCGATCTGAAGCTACAAATACACGAAAACCTTTATGAGCGCAAAGCCCAGCAAGAGTTTCAACGGGTTCCCACACTAAAATATGGTTGCCTACAGCCTGTTCAGTACCATACCCAAGCGCATCATTTGGTAAGATCAGTAGGGACCAGGACCACTTTTTCTCACCGAGAGGTGACCGTTCTTAGGGATGTGCTCTAAGGTGGAGCACTGTAGTTGAGCTCTAGGTAATGGAGTGCCACGTGAAGCACTCCGCTTGCCTTCATTCAAATAGTCTTCAGTGAATAAGAACCTTATTGATTCGTATAACATGGAGGTGAAATTTTAATAAGAACAGTTTGCTGAACAAACATATTACTGGCGATTCCAAACGAGAATACCTTCAGAAGTATTAGTTTGTGGATGGGGCATCTTTTGCCCTGAATATCGCTTGCGGAGTAACATGATTTATTGGTGAAATATGTTGGCTATATTTCAGTTTAGTTTTCTATGGGTTTTCAAGCTCTAAAAACATCCACATATATATATTGGACTGTTTTTCCCTCCAGAAAGTCATTGTTTGCAAAAATTCTTTTGTATATGTTTGTTGAGACTCATGCAAGAAACAACACTAGTTTTCTGACTGGGTGATTTGGAAAAACGAAAAAGTTAGTTCACGTTATGGGAATAATAAATTGGCTCATTTCAACTGCTTTCTATTCAGTACCCTTTTTAATAATAAACTACACTTTTCTAGAGTGATACTTCATTTTACACAACATTCAGCCCACTGGTTTTAGCCCTTGCGTGACGATTTGGGATCTTTCCGATCAAATCGTCTATTGGTTTCCAGATTGCGGATGGAAATTAGCTTGACTCAGAACTAGGATACACAGAACTACCGTCTGGTGCTTCTGGGCTACCAGCGCACAAAGAAAATAACCCTAGTTAGCGCGTCAGAATATCGCTGGAATCATCAAGCCACTCGTAAATCTCATAAGAGTCTGTAGGTTGGACGTGACAATGATTTGCACATTAGGGACGCTGATTTCCACCAAAAGCTGACAAAAAAGCTCTATGGTTCACTCGCGTTGTTCAAGCTTTGCATGGGAAATATTATTATTCGTCAAATACAAATTTAACCTGGTCTAACTTTCCAAGTTTTCAGTGAGAAGATGACTTTTTCTGGTACTCTTCATGGTCCCATGACAGATGAATACTAATATTTAGTATACTATCGTCGCAACAGAAAGAAGTTTTTCGGCGAGGTTTTGCTTTACAGTTCACGAGGGAAAATAACAAAGCCTAGTAAGCTATTGCGTTTCTCTACTCTGAGGTGAAAATCGAGAGGTTTATCTTGTTGATACTGTGATGAGTAACGGATTGAATCCACTGGCACTTGCAGATTTCAGATAAATGGATGTAATCGTTATGACTTTCTCGTGACTGTTTTAAAATTATCACGTGAAAATAATTATGTACCTCCTTATGTCACACTGGAATATTTAGTCTGCAGAGGCAACATAAACCTAATCATATGATCTTCTAGATAGTCCCAGTTGAAATAACTGGTGTTGTTTGTTCCTCATTAGTTACCAGAACCGTATAACAAAAACCGGATTGGGCTTTACTGAATACGAAATGCGATAAACGCTAGATATGGAAACGGATGTGTAGTATTCGAAATCCTTCGATCATTTCATTACATACTTGGGTCCGAGTGCAGTGGAAGGGGTATAACCCCCAACCCATAACACTAGTAAGGATAGCCGGCAAACCCATCCCGAGGCTTGGAGTGGAGAACCACCTAAGGTTCCAGTAGGCCAGGTGTGGTAATCAGCCGGACAACGGTGGATTACTGTCTGCCCCGAAAGTGGCGGGCGGTGACGAGGTTAGAACCCCTGACATCCGAGATGGTAAACAAACACTCTAAACCAGCCGAGAACCGTTGATTTTGAGTCTGGTGACTGGAAGCACTAACCTTTCAGAAATAATCGATGATGAAGATTGGTGTAGCTTCTCATATAAAAGACTCTCACTTACGAGCACACGGTAAACAACATGAGCTTATCCTTCTTTGAGGACATTTGTCGCTTAAAATAAACCGTTTGTTATCGATTTTCGTAAACAGTTGTTTAGCTTGAACCCGACACATACGTAACGGCAGAGTTTGAGGTTATCTTAGTGTTCTTCGAAAACCCGATGTTAGAATTGGTAGTAAAAGCGAATTGTGAGGCGTTTCATAGCGAAATATTTGATCATGTGGGGATAAAGAGGAGTCTCTTAACCAACACCCAGATTCCAAAACTAGTGTGCCAAATAGAACATTGATGTCAATAGTTTTAAATATTTTTGTTGGTTGTAGCTCAGGTTGTTGGTTGCCATGATGTTCTGATCGTTGAGCCTGGCGTTTAGATCGCAAGCTTTTCATCACCAGTCGAGGTGACACCGTCAGTGCCTCAGCGACCAGAACATCACGGCAGAACATTGATGTTTCTGTGTACTGAAGATGCCGTTCTCATGTGAACATCGAGAAACCCCAAAAGCGGTCTGTCTACCCACTAATTTGATCAGTCGTATACAGCTCGTTCAAAAACAGCCAGTAAATTTACCTGCTGAATTTTGTTGGACCCTCACCAGATGGACATTCATTCAAATTTTTAAAAAAACTTCGAAAAAATTTCGGATGAAGTAAACTTTTCACTTCAATTTGATTTTCATTTTGAATAACACTCCGACGTTGAATAAAATCACTCGGACCACACGTCCACATGATCTTTTTTCCATCTAATCTTACTGTATCGGGATCTGCCTCATGTGTGTTAGGATGGTCGCCTCACTGTCGTTGACGCAATAGACTAGCAATTCAAGCGCGCAAGAATATAAAATTACTCGACGATAGAGAATTCCAATTCTTTCGATGCAACTCGTGTTTGCTTGAAGCTCATCAGTGTTTCATTAGCACTTATCTTCAAATTTCTCTTCTCGTATTTTTGTGGAAGCTGTTTTTGATAAGACGTGTTGACAGCTTGTGCTTCAGTGAAGTATACGAGCCTAAACCTAGAGCAAGCTCACGATTGATCCTCTACCTTTGTTAGCTTTGTGACGCAAACTACATGAACTAAGAAGGACATAAATCAGTGGGAACTGCCGAAGATACGACGCACAAGTGAATCACTGAAACAGGAAATCAATTCAAGCAACAAGGAAAAGAAGATTAATGTGTCAGAACCAAGATCGGTTCGGAGTGTATCGAAAAATCGATGCGCCATGTGGAATGTTATGGTAGAATTTTATTGCTCAATAACCGAAAAGTCGACAACCTACTAACGATTTCGACTACGCTGTGTTATTGAGCGATAAAATTCTACCATAAGAAAAAGAAGAACTTGAAAGCACGCGGATTCGCGAGACGAACGGACATGCCATTACCAGTCTAGGTTGGTTTACGATCGAGCCTTGTCTTTGCTGTCTCAGTTCCAACTACAGAGGGCCAAATAAACCACGGCTGATCACCGAATGGTACAATCGTACTTCATCTCTGTTTTAAACCCCTTGTCGGTTTTCTGCGTCTTGTGAACCTGAACGTGCTTTGATGACATAATTGCCCCAGTCACAGAGACACAAAACACTGCTGCAGTCAGAGTCAGAAATCTACTTAGAATTTGGACATACCTCATTCATACTAAGGTCGGATAAACCGGAGGTTCCGCTGAACTGAAAGATTAATTGGTCCAACGGAGAATCATTCACTAAGACATAATAAGGTAGGAACGAGTCTGTGGCGGACTTACTCCAGCGTGATAACCAGCTTTGGGATGCCAGATAAAAAATAAATTCGTTGTCTATGAGAAACCGAAAACACATCTGTTTTCAAATCGTTCATCATAGGATGGTCTTTGGGACACCCTAACATCTGGCCGTTTGATCAGGTGACCGTGTGCGTCATCCCAGTTTGAGTGCAGGCACTTCTTTCTACAAAGCAAGCAGTTGGATACTCCTTTAGGCGATTGAAATCCTTCCGTTTGTAGGATGGTATCTGGTGGCACATTTGACCGGTGGTCTGAGGAATATGGGAAACCAACCCATGTGACATCCGGCCTGCATACTGTGTACGGCTAATTTGAAGGTGCCCAGTTTTGAGACATAAATGCAGAACAGTTGTTTTGTTCATAGATCACTGACATTCGTTTCGCCGTCTTAGTTGGTCCTTATGACGAAACCAAAAATGATCCTCAAAGAAGACAAAGAAAGGCATGTTTCTTCTGTAGCCACAACAATCGATTCTGCATTGCACTAGCATTAATTGGAGCACCAACCATGATCGACTGAGTGGGGAGCACTAGGTATGGTAGGTCAACTAAGTGATGAGTTGAACAGTTTGTTTGAATATGACTCCGTCAGCGTTAATAACTGCAGCGTTTGTTCGAGATCAGAGGATTGATCGGCCATCGTAATTGAACTCCGTCAATTAATGTAACAACCCCTCTAAGTTTCTTGTACTCCGTCACCCACGTATCAAATCATAGCATTTGTTTTTTGACGCTTTATTCACTGACAGAGTAACTTTCTGTCACCGGTAGAGTAGAGCATTAACTAATGGACACTAGGATCAACTGCGGATCATAATCCGCATGTGATTGAATATCCAACTTCCATCGGATACCGTGAACGAAAACAACCAATTGATCACTGAAAAGAATGAGTTGCCTATTTCCAGCCGAACTTCCGAATATACTGTGCGCGTAATCTAGCCCCAAATTGTCTTGTAACATTGACAACAGTAAACTGGGTTACGATCAGACCAGCTGTCAGGCATTGGGGTTCCCATATAGAATGAGAATGAAGGCTCGGCGCGGCTCGGTCGGTCGGGTCGGGGGAAAGATCATGCTGCTGACTAGGATAAGTCTGTTCGTTTCTTCATTTCGAATAAAAGTAATGAACGGAGAACGTAGAACATTGTTATTTAAGTGTATTTTATCAGACAACCGATAGAAAATTGGTAAATAAATTCAGTGGGATGAGATGGGTTGGAGACGTACGCACTACGATGGAACGAGAACAACCTTCATACACAGCCGAGTTATCTTATTACCCTAATTAGATGTGATTTGGGTGCGCCCTTTTTAAACCCCTTATAGAAGCCCAATCATCGATCTCCGAGTGTGGTACCAGTTCTGTGCTGAGGGTAGGACCAATACAAGAACGAGCTTGCACTAGTGACGTGAGAAAGGAAACTGAAAACCGACAGTGCATCAGCGCTGATATCAACGAAACTTCACGCGGATGGAGTTCAGTAAAATATATGCAATCAAACAAGAGTGATCGAGTCAAAATAGAGCGTCAGAGCCCATCATGGAAAAAGTCATATATTTATGTGTGTGCATAGGGAGGGGGGGAGGTCAGAGAATTGCCGAATGCAGATGGGGAGTAGGACACCGACCAGTGGAATAAATGCTACGCCGGGATCATGGTATGAAGATCGATTCTGAACTTGATGCTTTACAGATGAGATATAGTAGACGAATCTTCCGTAACGACAGAAGTTTCGTTACTGAAATGCAAACTGTGCGTATCTTACACTAGTAGTTAAAATAAATTCTACCGAGAAAATCACTTAAATTCAAATGAGTTTTTAAGCCATTCAGTGGTTTAAGACGTACGAACTGTCGGTCTGTGCTTCGTAATGCAGAATTCCTATAGTGGAAGCTGAATCATACTAGATAGCTCTTACCTCATGCTACTTACATTCACATAGTAACCAAGCTCTACAGGTTGTTTATATCGGAACGCCTTGTTGTTCTGAGGCCCCGACTGATAAGTTGTCTGTTGCCGGAGTCATCCGCTATACGGGAGGCACGTTGATACCTTTCAAAGTCAGTGACATCATCTGTTGAGAGCCAGCCCAGATAAATGGCGGTGGTTGGGTGGTTGGGTTCACCACCGTTCACCTCGGGTTCGAGTCCCAGAGGGGCCTCGGTAGATGCGCATTGCTGATAATTTTACCAAAGACGGGAAAACTACAGTCTGTCCAAAGCTTATTATGATGCGTCTCAAGGCGCTCGAAAATTACATGGACTTCTCTCTTAACCCCCAGCAGATTTTTCAAATAAACAAGTGTGAGGGAATGGACTCAGTACTTTGCTAATAGACGACCTGGTTGAGGGAAGCAGACACCACGTGATCAGTTGACCATAATCGCCAACAAGAGCAGAGCCAATCAGGCGATCAATAGATCAATCAGCGGTTAACATTCCTCCTGGCCAACCAGAGCTGAAACAAACAATCCGGGCATAGCCAGACGGGCTGTTTAGGGCTATCTGTAGAACAATAAGCTTTTATGAACGGTTTTAGTTATGACAGGGGCAAATCTTATATAAAAGATATATTCTGTGTCAATAAAACGAGGTGGTTTGAAAGCAGAATAGTTTTCTTACTAGAGCTAGTGAGACGGAACAAAATAGTAGTCTATTACCTTCAAATAATGAACACGATTTGTATCTCCCAATAAGTAGGGTACATGTTGAGAAGGAAAGATGTGTAATTATATTCATTCTACTTTCTGTTTGAGTTGCTTGATGCTGTTCGGAGATCCTCAGCAGATCCAATCATCCAAAACAGATATGGTTTGGTCGACCTTCATATTTTTCATCAGTAATTCTTCCTTACATTGTATTCAGTGCGAATCGACTTGCCCATGTTCCATATGACCCATTTAAATGTTGAACATCTGTTGGATGGTTCAGCTTTATCGAATCCAACGCACTCGTTGACTGCCAATGGAGTGGAAGATTCGGTGTTCTGTGATAAGGATTCGGCTAGTGGTGATATCATTACCATTGGTAATGATGACAGAGGTGTCATTGTTCGTACGTTTGATTTGCTTTCACGTTTTCAACTGATATATTTTTCTCTCTTAATAACAGTCTTTATTTTCCATCAAAATTTCTCACTTGATATACTTTATGATTTTTTCCTTTATAGAATTGCGCTTACGGTTCACGGAACTTGCAACTCGTTCATTCACTTTATCTTACTCCGAATAACATTATACCAAAATGAGACTGCATCTTGGTGTAATGACTTGAATGCTTCCTCGACCCAAAATTTTATGCAGGTTGGCTTCCCCAGACAGAGGATGCCATCTTAACTAAGACGTCAGTGTATAGATGGCAGACAAAGTTTTGTCTTGCGGAACAAGTTGAAGGGCAATACCTAGTTCTATAAGATCATTCACTGCATACCTGGAGTTTATATTACAGCAAATAAATATGGACAAAATCAGTTTACCAGTCAAAAACTTTCACTTGGTAAGCTTGAGAGTGGAGGATTTCCAATCGATGGTGGGAAAATGATCGCACTTCACTGGTATTTATGGCCCATCAAAAGAGGACAGTCCTTAGCCGAAAGATTGCTGCCCGTGCACTTTCGACTTGTTCTATAAGTGCATGGAGTGCAACGTTGAATTCAAAAAGCGGACTGATAATTCAGGCAACGTAATAGTTAGAACACAAATGGAACAACAATTAGGTCTAAAGTGACAGACCAGAATAAGACCCTAGACTTGTTTCGCTAACGTTCATGTGCTGGATTGGCACCCCAGTCCCTTGTGGGTTAGACAGTTGAGTAAAAGGCTCCGGTCAGGATTCCCAAAGAGAGACTTCTTCTGAGATATGGGTGGCCTATAAATTTTCAACTTAAGGTTGGAAATCCTTTCCAGTCTTTCTATTTCTCATCCTTCATCCTCTAAATTTAACCGGACACAGGAAGCCACACACAGTAGTGATTGAGAAATACAATTCTTGATAAGCATAGTAACCCGGAGATCGCGAAAAATAGATTTTCCATTCTGAAATCCTAATTCACTACACTCACGTTCGCACAATTTGCCAGTCAGAACAACGGGCTACCTTGACCAGGACTCTTGGAAATTCTTAAGTAGTCGCTTACTGTCTCCGAAACACGTGCACAGAACCCAATTTCAGTGGTAGGACTTTGCCCCAAAAAAACAAACTTGGACTCTTTTTTCATTCTTCGCGGGTCTGAGCGTGAACTGGTGGACTGCAACTCGGTCAGCAACGCATAACAGACAAAGGACAATGGACATTCATCGTATGCCTGGGCACATACGCCGATTTTTTCATGAACATGGTGGCAGACGGACCAGTATGTGTGAAAAAAATGACACTGATAAACGAAGGAAAACCTCATGGCCAATCACAATGACCAGGAGTATCTCATGTAGTTTTCGGAGTACTAGGACAATAACAAGTAAAACAACTACGACTCAATGCTACACGAACTTGAATATGAACACGATGATGTAATTACTCCTTGATTTTATCACAGTTATGAATTCAAAAACAATCACTTAAAGTGTTCATTATTCTTCAAATTTGCTTTACCTGATGCCTAACTGGAAACTATTGGAGAATTCCTCAATCATATTCTCACACGAATTATGCCCGAGGTTGATCTAAGCGCCGAATACCGAGCGTACAGTATTCACGGTTATAATGAATTCCGTTTTGCCTAACTGTTTCTTGGTCTTACTAATTGCTGAACATCTGACTACATTCCGTCGAAGCTGATATGCTTATTGATCCGTCAGTCGATACTGACTGCCATAACACGCGAACTTACGTACGCACATCAGCCTGAATACGTCCATACGTCAAAAGGTTCGGTTCAAGCAACCAAAATCTCTGAATTGAATCATACTTTATTTTTGATTCATTGCCAGCTGAGTGACCCTGCTTGATCACACGCGGACTCTTGCGATAGACTACTTACTTGTTCAACTGCTTGGTTAATCACGTACGAATGAATGGATTTCCTACTTACCATGTTGCTAGTAGCAGTACTAAAAATTCAACCATCCGGGAGTGTACCCAATCCTGAAAGACACACGGTACTAGGGGTCAAGGGAACCAAGTGGGATATTACTTCTTCACTGGTCATTATTTTTTGTATTTATAAGTGCACAATAAAATGGAATTGTATCATGGCTTCAAGAGGAAATTTGGTTCAGCACCTCGTACTTATCTTCACTATCCAACAGAAGAGAAATGCAAAACACTGACGATCAGATAGGACAGATGGTATCCTTAGATTGGGACAATTTTGGTCCAAGTACGGAGTGCAGATACTGACAGGGTGCACTGGGAAAGAGAAGGGATATACACAGGGATAACTGGTAGAACAAGGCTGTATAACCTTTTCATCAGCTTTACCTTGATTTATTTTATAAATGACCTTTTTTCGTTGCATAGGGCCATTTTTCCTGCGTCAGATGTAGAGTTAGTCGTAAAGCGAACGGGTTAGAAAGATGCAGGTAACTGGAATGCAAACATGCGTTCTGCTAGCTCGTTCTCTCTTAGCATTTGCGTTCGTTGTTCCGACACGGTACATGGTTGTTTTTATAGCCGTGGTGGGAAAATTTAATAAAGTAGCTCAGAGTAACTAGTCTACATACAGGTTGCCGATATCACAACCCATTCTGCTGACTGGATCTGATCCGAATGTGAACGTAAATACCTCGTCTAAGGTGAGAATATGGCTTTCAAGCGTGACTAGGAGAGGAACGAAGATTATCAAAGCATCCCATTTTATCCTAACATAATTCGTCAAGCAGTGTGAATTTTCGAACGGGTGAAAATTATGGAAACACTGTACAGCTGTTTCATCCTTCTCAGGAATCATCAGCTGTGCATATCCATCGAGACCCAACTGGGACTCGAACCCGGAGTGAACGATTGTGACTTGAACACATCAACCTTGAGGAAATCCGGCTGGCCCTCAACCGTTTTTATTAAATTTATACACTACGGTGGCTTCATCTTCCACACTGCATGATAAATTATATCATGGACAAATCGAATCTTTTAGTACTCACACTCATATCCCATTTTTCCGTATCTTGATACACAGCAACAGCAGATTACGTTATGCGAATCAGCATGGATGATGCACCGAATAAGTGAGGAACTCACCACGAAATTAATCAGCATGTCAGATGATGTATGGATAATTGAAAAATCCTTCTTCCGGATACGAGCCGTGAAGCTGGCATATTCTCAGGAGAAATCTGATGTCCCGTTCCACATTCATGTCAGTAATCAACGAAGGAACGTAATTAGAGATGCTCATTCAGACAAGCCGAGATGCTATACTCTAGTGATATGATTTGTTTTGTAAACCGTTTTTTCTACAGTAGAAGTATAGCGTTCTGCATGTGTTCATCCTTGCTGAATCTCCCAAAATAAGCCTGAATTTAGGTTGTTTTATTTCTTGGTTACTAATTAGGACATAATTTCTATCTCGAAACCCTTTGGGCAAATTCGGCGTGGTTTTCGCGAATAGTAGGCCTAATGAAGCAATGCACTGTTTTTTTATTAGAATCATAGAAACCAAATACGGCATAGGAAATACCCTAGCATGACTTGAGGTACAGCGCAGCGAACTGTACAGTTCCTGTGAGACAAAATTGAATGAGAACACTGTAATTTTTGGCGAAGCATCTTCCTTTTATTTGAGTCGCTCCAGAGACTAGTTGGTAGGCGAATATTCAACCAAATAGCTATCAATCTGTTGTCAGAACAAACACGAACCTAATCGGATAAACAAATGACTGAAGGATACTTCTGAGCAGTTGGTTGGTTTCTATTTAGCAGTTCTGCGGAAGCACTGATCCTCATTTTGGTGTAAACACACCCTTCCATAAGGCGAATGGTGATTCCGACTGACGAGCGTTTCTTTATCAGATCCTTCATTTTTGAGTGACGTTGCCGGATTGACGCTACACTAAAAAATGAGCGCAGGTTTTTCTGTTATATCAAAGCAAGCTCACCGGCTAGATCATTCTGTGCGAAATTCGATAAAAAATCATTCTGATTCCAAGCTGAGTTTGACGGCATCACTTGAGGTTCGGGAAAAATCAGTTTTCTATCTAACCCGTAGTCCATTTTGTCCTTTCTCACGTTCCTGTCCTCGTCGATTTTCCTTGTTCCGTCATCGTTCCCGCAGGTTGCTTGAACAGGGCTTTTTATCACATCTTTCTGCTGTTTTTAATCTGTCGATGAACTATTTCTTCACCCAGTGTCAACGCTCAAATCACCCCTTAAAACCTTGGGAAGACTGTTCCGTTGCTTTGTTCTTGTTAAGAATCACCAGTAGTGGATATTCACCGAGAACTCAGCTGGGACGCAAACCCCGTGGGTGTATGATTTTGATTTACGCGCACGTGGTACCAACGAGCTATCCGGGGGCTGGGGATCTCATCGTTTTCCCCTGTCAATGCCACATGAAATGGCGTACTTCAGTTACTGGTTTTTAACGGTTACAACGGGTCACATGATCACCGAGTGACTCTTATGGCGAATTTTCTCTATGTCCAACAAATCGCAAAGAAAAACGAGTGCCACTGGTTTTGCGTAGTGTAGCTTTTCGGGAGTAGGAGGGTTGGGGGGGCGGGTTGGTCGGCTGATCGACTTGTCAGACTAGTCAGACTACCCATACGACCACACTTTGTAACAATGTTCTGGCGATCTTTGTTCTTCCTCTGACCCCAGGTTGATCTGAGAATTGATTGTAGTAAATCTAAAATGATAAATTCATTTTCCGAGTCTCGAGCTTGAATGTGCCTTTTTTTAAATTGCATCTGTAGTTAGGTCTGCTATCAGAAGGATTATCGCCTCTGAGGAGCTCATTCAAATCCGGCATCCGGTTTCCAACTTATAATCACCGGTTTTTTTTATATCGCCGTGATTAGTGTTACTGAGTTGTCTACTTAAAGAAAGCGGCTTGCAGTCAAGTAAAAACATGATCAACTGCAACCAGGTAACATGCAGCTCCGTCTTGGAATACCTATGTGACTTACGAGTGGCACTCCTTAGTCACTCCTTAATGAACATATTCTTCATTATATAGGCAAAGGCATCCCTCCCGTATAAGCCCCATCACCAGAGCTCAGCGACTTTGACTCAAGCGTGAGTTACCAGCTACCTAATCTTGAAAAAGACGTCAAGTTGTCGTTTGAACAATTGATCGTTAGGTTGTTCTACCGTTTCAGCTGGCAGCGCGTTCCATAGTTTGATCACCCTCCGAGATACACAGTATACCAGAGATAGAACCACCTACTGCTGTTTCTTTAGGGAGAGCGGGTGCCCCCGCGTGCAGTAGTGATCGTGAAGGGGGAGCTCTGTATGTAGTTCTGGTCTCGAATACCTCGGATTTTCAACACGCTACTGGAAAGCACACGGTAATCTACAGACGACATGCGTAGCTAGTCCCACGTGGTTCCCGAACGTGACGCGTTGCATCCCTTTGCACTCTTCCTAGCTTTGCCAGTTATACAGCCTTCCATGGGAACACAGCGGACCCCCCGTATTCCACTCCAGGTTGTACAGTACGTGGGAAGCGTCGAGTGACAGTCGCCCAAATGACCCGCTAAGAAAACCAAGGATGATCCACGTGGAAGCACAAAGTTTGCCGGTGTCGGATTTGGTTTGAGTGATAAAGTCACAGTCATTGCAAGGTATTTTTTCTCGAACAGACTTCTGAACAGTTCCATCACATACAAAGCATATCACATAACTGGACGGCTTCCCTAAGCGTATTTGCTCACTTTTCGGTTTCGGTCGGTAGAGACCATAGATCAGATCATCTTTCGAGGGACTGGACGTCCTCTTGAAGAAAAAATTCATCTGGATTCGATACGATAGCACGCCAGAGCTTAAGTTTGTCCGCATAAATGAGATGCCATTGTGGTTAGAACGTAAGCCAGTTTGATTCACACCGCAGCTGGTGTTCTTCCAGGCTCATCGGGCCGGAAATAATTGGCCGGCCTTCGTGTCGCCCCGCATGCGTCTTAGTGTTTTCATCGATCTGTACACGCACTGCATTGCTTTTTAAAGTCATTCCGCAAAGAAACCTAAGTACACTGTTCTAGTCCAGAGACACGTGTTATCTTTCTGACAGGGATAATCAGGCCAGGGATGCCCCTTATAACAACCGCGATTGGAAAACTATCGGTAGATCATTTATATGAGTGAGGAAGGGCAGTGGATGAGTCTAACACTGATCCGCTGTTGTTAGTAAGATGAATATCATTCTAAGCAGTCAACTGGTTGATTGAAGTTTGCCTGTTAAGGTTACCTGGTGCCGTCCGGCTCAGGCTCGCCACAATTTTCCTAGAAGCTTGGCGCACCTCAGTTCTTCGGCTTTGGTTACCAGTCTCCCATCCTCTGTCGGTTCTACCGGACGGAAAATATAAGCACCAAAACCAATTAGCCCTTACTTCTTCCTCATTCCATAGTGGGATAGCCATCATATCAGTAGCGGGCGCTAGCATGACTAAATTATCACAGTTATAGGTCACCAAAGGAGAAGATGGTAGATGGTTTAAGAATTCGAACCTGGTAACCAACGGGTATGAATACGTGATGTTGATTATTCGATCGCTGTTTATCAGTAGGGTACTCCATTGTGATCTACATATCAGTCGAGTCTCAAGTATTTTCTTTAGAAGATTGAAAGTTGACTAGTACCACGGTCATGCGGTAGTGCCCGGTGCATCCAAATGGGTGGTTATATATTTTTTTATCATAATCGCTTCCAGCTGCCTCTGGGTAATCGTGAACTAAGAATCACGATCTATGTGCACCTCTACATTGTCGTAAAGAGTGTGAATGCTATTTTGTTGATAATGTAAACTGTAAATCATTTTCGGTTCGTTTTCACGAGCCTCTCATCGACTTCCTACTGATCAACAGAATAAGTAACAAATAATGTTGCTTGCGCCACCGTGAAAAAAGGGGACAATAAAAAACAACATAGATAACGATAGAAAAATAAGAACAAGAAGAATAATCTAGCTCCGAATTTGAGGATAAAGATAAGCACCTCAAACTGCATACCATTTATTCACAGCATTTTTGGAAGAACATTCCCCCAGAGTCGGAAATAGAAAATCTATCCAGTTTGATGGTTGTCTCATGCTATAACACTGTTTGGTTCCGTGCTGTAAGTCCGTTCGATTCTTCCCGAAAGCTGAGAAACAAACCGGCCTGATATTGGTCTCGGGGAGCATTTCTTCAGAATGAACTGTGCGGAGTCATGAATGGCTTCGAAAGCAAATTTTTAGAGCAAATTTATGAACGTCGAAAAAGAGTCATGCATCTTTAAAAAGTGTTTTTCGATTCTTATCAATCAACTGAGAGGCAAAGCCGTGTGAAACAATCCGGTGACTCCATTTTCTGGCTAAAATGTTTACATATATAATTCGACAGTACACATTTAGGAGTTATATCTTCCGCGTCAAAACGTGATAGGTAGAAGTGGGAATGGTGGCTATGGACGGTCGAAAAATGGTGATTTCGCGTTGAAATTTGGAGAAATATAAGGCATTTAATGTGGATTGATGGTCAAGTAAGTTACTTAATCAGATTTGGCCACCTAGTCACGTGGTGAGTGGTATCCCGTGTTGTGAGTGACGGTGTTCGGCCAGGGCAACTGAAAGTGGTCAAATCTAATTCACCCATAGTTCATGAAATGCTATCAAATTCGTCCTATTTTTCTGTGACTACTAATGAGCCAAACCAGTTAGTGATCGAAGTTGGCACGCTGATGCCTTAACCATTTACTATACCCAATACGAACAGGGATATGAAACATGAAACAGAGAAAATGATTTATCCCGGAAAAGTTCCTGGAAGAAAGCGAAATGATTGCAGACCCACCGATAGACAAAAAACCCTCAATAACCAGCTAGTTTCGAAACAGTGAACTTTATCACTAAGGAGTGGAACACAAAATCAAAGAGTGCTTCCAGTTATATTCCAGATGGCCGACGTCAGCTCATGCAATTTTCCGAGGACTCTTTCATTCACTTAGACTTGTCTCGCTAACTGATCCCAAAACTTTTCAACCGGGTTAAAGTCTGATATGTGAGCCGGAAGTCCATAGACTTAATGTTTCAGTACAGTGGCTACATTCTAGTGAGGTTGATTGTATGTACGGCCGCGTTGTCATTGTGAAAAATATTGGTTATCAGTTGATTTTCCGTCATCATTAGGACACAAAAATCTCACCGTGTTCTGATGTAGGAGTCAGTCATCTGCCTCCCCTCTAGACAAGCCAGCTGAGATTTTCCGTCTACAAAAACCGCACTCCAGACCATCACAGAACCTCCACCAAATGCCTGACTACTGAGTCTGAGCTTGCTTCTCCTGAAATCGTGCCAGGTGAATATGAACCTATTAGGGTCATCTAAATGAAAATTCTCACCACTAAATGTCCCATTATTCCATTTAGCATTCCAAGTGATACGACTTCCAGTCCACTCCTCTCGATTTTGAAAACAACGATCAGTCATCCAAGGCATTGATTTCATTTTTCTATACCAAAATAAGATGCAAACTGCAAGAGTTTTTGTACTCGTCGAAAGCACATACTCAATTTCACGCACCTCCGCTGCCACAATGCACTTATAATTTGGTTCGAAACACCGCACAATAGTCTCCTCATGGCCTGGTCGGATATCTTTTGTCGGTGTGCAAGTCACCTCTTAAAAACATAAGAATTTGGATCTTTCGAAAGTTACAAAAGCTATTGTCTATCCGAAAATTTTCTTGAAAATCTGGTGTATGCTTAACCCTGAATATTTATACGTGGGCTTTTGTTTTAGTTCGTACCGCCTTGAACCTCATGCCATTCTCTTGTTTTCCTCTAATTAAAAAGTGTAGCTTGAGCGAACTTTGTTCACTAATCACGCGTGACTTGAACAATCTTCAGAAGCACACCCCTGGGTATTGAAACTAAATCTTTACCAGACAAGTTCAGTGCTTTTTAAGCCAGATCGATGTTTTTCCATTCTTTCAGGGACGGGTTTATTAGAATTACTTGTACTCTCAGGCACCTTTTCGGGATAAATCGATTTACCTGTTTTGTGCTTCAAACCTGTGTGTATAATTAATATAGCAATGTGTTAACACACATGCACAACAAATCTGGCCACTCTAAGCGGTTTAGTTCAGAAGTAATGGCACGAAAAACAGGTAAGGTTTGATAGTATTTCATGCTCTATAATTTATTTGGCCCCCACTTCACATGAACTGCTTTATCTTTCTCCAAGTTACAGCATACAGTGTCATCATTTCCCGACCGTTCACTATTACGAACCCTCTACTATCTGACACGTTTGACTTTGTTAAAATCGCAATCTTACCGTATATGTATGTAATCTTTTAGCAATTAGATGAATTTTACACAAACAAGCTGCAGTCTTTTATTCGATAGATAGACAACAGCCCTTGCAGTGCAACGTACAACACATTTTCATGAGCCACTTCAATCAGCGAAATCCGCCGAACCTCCTTCCGTAACCAAAAAATGCCTGAGCGTTCAACTAGTGGACGATGGTCTGTTCATAGGGAAACCCTGCTGCTGGCAAGCTCACCTTGGCTGTTTCCCTGTGCTTATATATTTTCGGCAGGCAAACAGTGCAGTTCAAATTCAAAATGCCCTAAACCGGTTAGCGCAGTCTAGCAGCTCCGTTGGTGGAGCACACGCCTTGCTAATCCGCGGATGGCGGCCAAGTTAACAAGTTAACAACAATGCAATAATCGAGCTGTTACAATTCATGTAACATAAAAACCCGGCAGATTGGGCTGTGATGTGAAGTGTATACAGTCGTGGGGCTGTCTCATTGAGGCAAGTGGTTGTAATGATCACGAGAGACGATCACTGTACCAGAGAACGACTATGAGAACGACCGTCACAAAAAGTGTTGTGGATGCTGTGCTCTTCCGTGGGGGTTGCATGTGTACGATCTTCAAGGACAAAAAAGTAAAACCCGATTAGCCAAATCTCAGCAAGTGTATAAACAAGCACCAAAACTTAAGTCAGAAAATATAGCAATGGTGGTCTATGTTCAGGCTTTACAGGCAGAGTGATCAAAACCCGTCGTTCAGTTGATTTGCACTGAAATGCTAAATGTCTGAACGTATGGAGTGGTATGGCCTGTGTACGTGTGTTTGTGTATACATGTACTTTTGTTGCTGGGATCGTAGACCATGAAGGTGGGGGCGTGCGCTGCTCGTTTTGATGCTCATGAATCCGATGTTGACTGTCTAATCCAAATGTCCGCGGCGATAGCTGGTGCTCGAATCCAGATCTGTTTCAATCGATTTTAGGGCATCTAGTCAATTATCGTAGATGTTCGATAAGGATTAACTCAATGACAGTTCTCGATTAAATGACCGAATGTCACATTAGAAGTTGTTCTGGATCCTTCGGGAATCAACCAAAGTGGGCGCAGCTCCTTCATGTAAATTGGCAATTCCGTCACAAACGCATCTAAATGAACAGACTGAACCCCGAGTTATAAATACTCGATCACAACTGTCTCGACTTCACATCGGGTCAAACAAACATACCTATCAGATATGTTACTAGCCCTCTCTCTACCCCTCGGGATTTTATGTCAAGTGTTGTGTACTAACCAGTCTCTATGGTACACTGAGTCAACGTCAAAATAATAAATAGTGGCACTAGAAAACTGAAATATGTGTAGCAGTGCGGTCAAATGAGTAGACAGAAAAATAACACACAAAAGAAATAAGAAATGAAACATATAGTGCAGAAAGAACTCACAACTGTTCACAGTTCTGGTTGAAGAAGCGTGGGCATCAAATACGTGACTCAGTTCAGCTGCCAGGACTTGAAGACAGATGATTGGATTGGTCGAGATGATGTAGGGACGAGTGCTGAAGCACCGCCGTGAAAGCTTCTAAAACGTTTATTGATTACAGCTAGAACACTGGTTGAATAAATCCCGGGACAATCCAAATCAGAAAGCGAGGTTGCGTCAGAACAAGCCTTCCACTGAGACATTTCGTGTGTATATATTTGTTAAAAAACTCAGGTCGACTGTATACGTAAAAGCATTGGTTCAAAAAAGGTGTACTGCATCAAGAAACGTTGAAAAACATGGTAAAAATCGAAATATACTGCAACCTACAGATATAAATTGTAATGGCATAATTATGAATTCTCGAAAACAATTATTCATGTGGATTTTTGTCCTGATGTGCCCCTTGGCATTTTACAACGAATGTAACGCGACTCATATCTGGCAAATCTTGTTTTACAATTACCGATTCTGCAAACATTATTCAATGTCCATCGTAGAGGCCGTGCATATGTCATCGCATCCAGCAGGTGGAATTAAAAAAAGCAATTTTCTACTTTATGTTGGTTCTTATACACTTTTCTATAAAACCCTTTCAGATCAAGTAGGAGAAATATTCAGCATATTATGGGTTCCCCGAACAAACGTCAGGGAAACCTGCGGTATTCAAGAACGCACGCCAATATTTGAAGGTCCCGGGAGCAAACCCAACCCCGGATCTTGCAAATTCTATTTCTGCTACTGAAAATGACAGCAGTAGTTGGATTTTAACTTCAAATGACATCATCCGCAAAAAATAAGATGGATTACCTTTGGAAAGATGACCAACGACTCCGGAATTTGCTAGTTACGACAAGCAGGTCACTGATAAATATGATGCCAATAGATGACGTGACACTGAGAAAATACTTCGCAAATTGTGACTTGCCTCGGATGACGAGCAGGGCACAGCAAAAATGACTAGCAGGGTCAGTGTATCCCCCAGTAAGTGGTCCCGCATTAATTAACATAACACAAACTGCTTTCTGATTTATATCGCTATCCCTACTCGATCGCTGTGTGTGGTAAAGTTTTGCTGGGACCTTCGTTAAAACACCTCGATATCGCTCGTCGTCTTTTCAACTGACGACCCAGTGTAATTTTACATTCTATCGTCAGTTAAAGTCTAAATGTAGCCACTGTTATCGTTTTCGGTAGGAAATTTAAAACTCATAACCTCCAGAGACAGATACGCTCTCAATGAACACACTGCTAATCCGCCCGGATAAATTAATGGGCCATTTGGGGTTGATCTAAACGCAGTATCACATGTTTTATACCTCTGAACATGCATATTAGCCGGCGGTATTCAAACTCATGGTTTTTACCTGACTGAAGATCATTTGCGTTAACAGAATGGATAAAAAGAAACTGATAAGTCATTTTTCACTCCCTTCTACTTATTGTCTCGAATGTATTTAAAAACATAATACGAAGCATCCCGGTCTGGTAACTACTGCACCTACGCAAACTTTTGACAAAACTGTGCCATATTCCACTGTGTTTTCCCACTCACCCTGTTTTGTAACTGAACTTGGTGATTGGCTGAGTGTAGTGAACATCATCTGGCCAAGGAGGTTGGTTATTGGCCGAAAACGCCTGCTGGGTGTGAAGGATACAATAAGGATCGATAGCTCGTTCACTCACATTTTTGGACAAAGTACTCCTGTCAAAATTCGTGCTTCGCGTACAAGGAAAATATTTTGAATGTGCGGAGGTTTATAAATGAATCAGTCGAACAGAGACCCATGTATTCAGCAGTCACCATCTGTTAATATTCACCAGTCCGATAAGACGCCGAACGGAGTTTACTTAACATCACATGATTCCAAAATTCTGGACGGTCATCTCCTACTTGGTAACCGTGCGGAGCCAACACCGAATTCTCTCGACATAAAGCCTGTTGTTTTTGATGCTTCAGAAGTTTCCTCGAGCAAGTTTCAAGGTGTAACAGAACCGACGACTAGACGTCCTAAAGATAAATCCAGATGCAAAGAGAAGTGCTCTAAGATGAAACGATGGCTTCGGATTATGTTCATATGTTTAGCTTCCCATGTTGGCCTGGTCATGCTCGTGATACTATACACTCTACTAGGTGGCGTGATATTTTGCTACGTAGAAAGGGGCAATGAAATGGAAGTAAAAGCCCAAATGGCACGAAACCGCACACAAGTGCTCACCAAATTGATGGCTTTGTGGCGTGAAAGTCAGTTGGAAATTATCAAACAACTGTCAATAGATCCAAAAGAATTGTTGAAAATTGGCCAATCAGGCTCTAAGAACACAGAAAGTACAGGTCCCGCCAGGTCCCGCCTATTGAGTGCAATTCTGAAGGATCATGCGGATAAAGACAAGCTTCTGGCTGGGCTTGCATGGTACTTGGCTGGTCTTGGATGGCCTCGGCGAATACTGCCGCCCTGGTGGTTTTTCGATAAGTGGAACACGTCTGATTCCCTTCCGAATAATAATCCAGTCAGTTACTCCGAACGGACTACGACTGCCGATAAGAGTGCGGACTCGGATACCAAGTTTCAACCGAACATACCTGTGATACAAAACGAGAATGACACGGAGGAAATACCTGTACACCTGCTGTTCCCACCAGAGCTGTTGAATGTGATTCAAAATCCCGTGATTGTGATTCGGTTGTTAGAGGATACACTACCGGTTATTGTGCACACAAGTCGCCATTTTGAAACCGAACTCACAAACCTACTGGACGACTATGTGAAATTGATAGTGAAGGCCATAAAAGACGACGGGTGGAATGGTGCAGAAAATTTAGATGATTTGAACTGGACGTTCGAAGGAAGTATTTTATTTGCTGTTACAATCATTACCACCATTGGTGAGCAAACTTTTACCCGTTGTTTCATTTTTCCGTGGACAAAGCTGTGCATTCTAGTGCTAACAGAAACGCCTAATTTTTTTGTTTAAAGTGTGTATGAAACGTTTTTTTTAAATTGTAGTTGGTGCTGACTTAGCCCAGCAGAGCTGCTAACCCTACTGAAACGAAAAGAATGCAAATGAATGCGGTCTGAATTGGGCAAACGCTGGTTCTTTTTTAAATAGACCGCTTATATCCTGTTTGACATAAAAACCGAAAAAATGTCAGAGAATTTTCTCGATGACACTCGGAACGGAGTTCAGATTTTTATCGTACGGAAAGTGTCGGTGACAAAATTTCGGAATCCGCATATTTGTCGGAAAAATAAAATAAATAAATTTCTCGGTTAAACATGTTCATTTATGACAATGCTATGCCCAGACCATCATACAGAATCCAGTTAGCGAATTTGTTGATACCAGTATATTCTTTGATACACTGACCAGGCAGAAAGTATGTTATTTTTCGTATTCATAATGAACTCCCTATCGATCAGTAAATCGAATAAAGAAGGATATTGAAGGTAAACTAATTCATCATAGTTCCTCTACCTGAATGATTCACTTCAGATTCAAACAAATATGATCAGCAGAGCACGAGCGGTTGAAATAAGATTCATTTGGGAGCAATACGCTACGATAACTAGCATACTGATTCGAGAATTGATTGTATTTCTTTGAAAGACTTGAAGCCATATTTCGTAAAGTGACAGGTGAATCGTGCGAGTCTCTTTCTAAACTAGATATTATAGTATGCTTGGGCAGCTTCCTTCCGATGAGGGTTGCAAAAAAGTCGACTTTTGTGAACTACTAATATAATTAAGTCAGAAAAACTAAAATGATGCGCACTCTCTTGCAGTAAAGAAATTTTTCTTATATAGCTGTTATATTGGGGTATCGAAAAATTCTCCATCTCAAAACTGCTCTCTCAAAGTGTCCCATAGGCCAATCCCTGCTACAGGAAAAAATGGTGGAACAGTTAAGCTGCCTGTCATTTTATAGTACCGTAATGTGTTACCCGTGTTGCTGCTAATATACCCCAAATCAATGTGTGGAATGTGTCTGGCCAGTGAGAATGTCAACAGATCTATTTGACGAAGTGGCACCTTAATTGTTTTACCGGCTAAGTACAGGAGACACTTCAACAAAAACAATTTCCTCACAAACTGCAAGCAGCGTATAATGACAAAGGGGCACGTTTTGTCAACTCCACTGGTTGAATGTGTGAACCACTATAAAATAGTCTGTCGCAAGCATCAGTTCAATGTTTATTGTTGAAGCGATCCACTTGAAATCTTCTTTCAGTTATCATTGTGCTATTTTGAATCAGATCATGTGACCTGTCGGTGGTAGTTGGGTAATGCCAATTACAGACTATGAGTTATGAAGAACGAGATTCGAAACCCGGCCACTATCCAAGCAATTGTGGTGGCACAGATCCGGTCGTTGTCACCGGATCGATATCACCTTCTCTTAGCCTATTGGGTCTGTATAAGGTTGTTCACCCCAGGTTTTATATCATAGATGCTAGATGTACTCGGTGAAAAAGCCACCCACTGTGAAGTTGACAACTGCTTTACTGCATCCATGCATTATCATAGAATGAAAAACACTAAAGCGCATCTTGTACCTTATTCCCAAAAAAGGAACCGAAATTTGCTTATTAATTTACAATGGGATAGCCCAGAAAAAGCAAACGGAATGCGAAACTCACGTTGTTTCTAACCCGTAGCCCTTCACGTGCAACGCGATTGAAGATGCAAAAAGCAAGCCTTGAAGTGGCGTGGGTAGAACTCATTTGAAGAAAACTTGTCCGTACAAATAGGGGTAAGCCAAGTTCAGATTTGTTGGATAAACTAACTAAGTTCCAAATTGCAGGATATACAGAGTTAACAAACAAACAAAGAACAATGCACATTTAGACACGAGACCCAAATTCGAATATCTTCCAATCGATTTTAGAGAAGAGGTAAATGTCATTCATTGCCGAAACAGTCTAAAATCGAACTTGTCAAAAAACCAGTTCGCCAGTTAACAATGAGGCGAGGATAAAATTTAGGACACTGAAAATAATTTAGACCGCGAAAAAAATTTCCACAGCCGGGATTCAGGATGTACTGGAACGTTTGAATCTAGCTTTAGGATTTGCAGCCCAATCAGATGTTTGCAAGGTAGTCTACAGGGCATGCAGCACACGATCATCAGACGTTCTTTGAAACACCTAATCCGATCGTCCTAACAAGAACAAAAATGGGGAGAAATTTATTTGAAGAGGAATGCGTATCATGAGAACTGTGATTAGCACTACGGTGACTTAGCACTCCAATGCAGTTTGAATAAACAAACTTTCATCGACCAAGTTCACCTAATTGATCCGTCAGTTAATTCACAATCCAAATAGAATTCCGTTGTAATATGCGCGCAAGAAAACAGTTTGGATAGACCTGAGACATGCCTGCATGTTATTACATTTGGTGAATAGGTAGATGCGTTGATGGATTGGGAACAAATTGAGAGAGAGAGAGATCCCAGTTTCAATCTGGTACATGATGTAACTATTCGACCATGGATTACAACACTTGGTCGATACCATTCCGTGGTGTTTGATTTGATCCGCGAATATTTACAAAACAGTACCTTCTTATTCCTAAACCAGTGTTTAGAAAGCTTTTTATAGCTCATAATCACAAATAACGCAGGCATGAGAAATCTGAAATTGATTACTGAGTTAAATCGGATGTGTGTTTGCTGGTTATGATAATTACCTTGTTAGGTTCATCCGGTAAGAATTGTGCGGATCGTCGGGCCGACTTCTATAACGTAAACAACACGCAAACAACTCGAGATCATTGAATTCTCAGTTTTAGGACAGTTTTTGAAACTATGGAGCAATCGTGAAACAAATTTCACTCAGTAACTTGTGGTTCATACACGAAGATCCTTACATAGCGAACAGAATACGTTTATATATATATATATATATATATATATATATATATATATATATATATATATACTAATGTTGTTGTTCTTTACATAGTTAGAAAAGCACTCATGAAGAGACCAAATTGCAAAAAAACTCCTATAGAATGTTTGTTATCACGGCAGATCTCAAGGAATTACCCAATCACACTGCTTACATAGTTCGGGGTCTTGATTACTAATAGCCAGCGTTTTTACGTAATTAGACAACTGCCGGTTATTGTCAGAGTATATGACCTCAAATGTGTTGCGTGAACTGACGTAGTGCCTCTTCTCCCAAAGGTGCTGTGCGATCGACAATCTGGGACATTTTCGTTTCTTTGGTGACGTCACGAGCATGAAGTTATTACTGATTACATTATGTAACCACACCAGGATATGTTCAGCTATTTTATGACGTAACTGCCTTTGTTCTACCGCTGTCGACAGCTGAACATACATACTTGAAACAATAAACAATTTGATCTGGCGCAGAAGGCAGTGGTTCAATAATCGGTGGTGTAGGTATCCGGATGGTTGTGAAAACAACTATCGGTTCGGCCGCGTCGTAAATACGTCTGACAGCAGAGTTAAGGCGCTGACTTGTCCCATCACTTTTGAATAGTAATTCTAGAGAAGTCCGGGACTTAGATACATCAACTATCCTTTCTTTTGCCGCTTTCGGTTTAGAGTACTTGCAGGTCAATGGAATTTTAGAGATTGTCGTAACAGTAAAATCAGTCAGCGAAACAGAACCGTCCCTTCATATTTGACATCAAGTAAATGATTGCTTGCGTTCAATGCATGTTTGGCGTAATTGTATGTAAAAAGCAGCATTTTAAGTGTGTGGGGAACCGGTGGCTGGAGTACAAATAGCCGCCATTTGAGTTTCTCGATTGAATGTCAAATAAAATAGGGACTGCATAGGGGGAATTCCAAATTTAGGTTCGAAATTCTTAGTTCGGATTTGAATCTGCAAAAGTGGAAACAAAAATGGGGATTAGTTTCTCGGTACCCGCATTTTGTAGGACTTGGACATGGGCCAAGAGAAGAAATCTGATAACGACCGTAAACAGATAGTACTGAACTCGGCGACGCTTTTGAATGATGATGATGCACAAAAAATCAAAAGGCGCGGAACGAAAAGACGACAGTTTGCTGTTTTGGGCCCCGTTGTTGCTACACAGTGGTTGAATTTAACTGGTCAGTGTGCAGTCGAAAACAATATTTGATTTGCATCAAGATGTTTTTTTCTCAGTTCAGTCCACATCCTCCAACTATCAGCACTTTTATGCTCTGTTTCTGGTTGTTACGAGACATTGTCGAATCGTATGTGCGATAAATCAAGGCAAAAAAGGTAGATAAACCACCCGGAAAGATATAGGTAAAAAATCACCGACACGGAGAAAGATTTTAAGAGCAAGTATACAACCGACCTCGGTACCTAGTCAGGTCACCCAGTGTACCCAGCTGTCCAACGGATGGATTTTATGGACTCGACCTGTCAGCCGCACACTTCGTACTCGACTAGGTTTACCGGATAAAGTTCCTTTTTACATTTTCGCCATTTCACAGGGTCAGCCCGTTGACCTGTCCCCCAAACGCGCTACCAGCCCTTCCATTGAAACGGTTATAATTCTTGCAAATGTTTCACTCGGTAGGGATAAACCTTGATCTGTGTATTTGCGTGATACTTCCGGTCATAAAACTTTTTGGACACTAAAAGATTCTCCGTATATCTTCTGCTGATTCCGGCTCTTATTGCTATTCAAATGGATATGTTTGTTTGCTCTCTTGGCCAAGAACAATGTCTTTTGCACATCATAAAGCTTGTCCGCTGCTACTTAATATATCCAACGAATTTGCCGACTAGTGGTGAAACATTAGAACACACATACAGTGTTGTTGTAAAGAACCTTCCTCCCTTTGCACCAGAACACCTGCCATGGGAAATATGGCGCATCCGTCAGTCCACGGCTGACTTGAACCGGGAAGTGGATACGTCAAATGTATACAACTGCTCTTTGGCCGATATAAATGGTTGACAAAAGTAAGATTGAAACAGCCAAGAGGAGGCACTAAAATGCTACCAACATAGCAGGCGAAGTCCATAAACCGTTGATGGACTTATTTGTACTTTCGGAACGATTGTTATCGATTCTCTAAATCTCATAATAGAAAATGGGAGTGATTGTTTAAACTAAGAAGTTGGGACAGTGCCCGTGCACCTGCAACGTGTTCACACCTGTCCTTTCAAAAATGGTTCATCATGTTTATCGTGTCAACCAATACTCATGTGAACTATCCACCCACAATAGTGTGATGTGCATTCTTCTCGTGTGGGATTAGAGTAAGAATACTGATAAGTATGACATGTTGTGGTAGGCCGCATTCCGTCCTGTGGGTTCCATAATCTGGTATGGGATATTTTTGGAAGATTTAGATAGGGTAGTTTATACGACCAGAAATGAGGACTGATATCCCCAGGTGCATACTCTTAATCAGATCTGATCCGTAAAATTGAAATAAACAAAATCAGATTCGGAGGTCTTGAAGTGTTGAACATTTTCTTCCAGTTTTATGACAGAATAAACAAGTTCCATTATTCAGAGCACGTAAAAAATGACGCTTCCAATATTGTAAACACAATGCATCCAAAGTAAATTGGAAAGGAAAAATGAACAGAAGTAAGCGATGGACGAAGAATCCCGGGATAGTTGTGCATAGTGAACTTGCTAAATCGGGTACCGGATTAGAATTGCAGTCTCACCGTTCTCCTCAGTTCGTTTGGGATCCCGTCGGACCACTGACTGAAACAACATTAGGACTCACGAATAATATTCTTCGTTAGTCAATAAGAAGTGTGTATACAAGTTTCAAACGAAATTTGTTTGGTCGGTGAATGTATTGGGGATCAGTAGTTTTAAATATTTGTGTTGGTTGTAGCTCAGGTTGTTGGTTGCCTTGATGTTCTGATCGCTGAGCTTGGTGTTTAGATCGCAAGCGTTTCATCACCAGTCGAGGTAACATCGTCAGTGCATGTGGTGGCACATGTACTGACGATGTTACCTCGACTGGTGATGAAACGCTTGCGATCTAAACACCAATCTCAGCGATCAGAACATCATGGTATTAGGGATCACTTTGATGAATTCGAACGATGAAAAAATTGTCTATTCAAATTGGATTTCAATGGTAAGTCGTCGGTTCTCTGGTCCAAGTTCTGTCTTGAGCCCCATTCCTTTTCAACTTACAGTTTTCTAGTTGGTTGTCGTCGGAACGATCGAATGAACAGTGGGTGACCGATTACAGACAGATTTGAGTACGAGTTTCCAGTTAAAATTGCAATCCCCAATAACCGACTTCATGGTATACAGTCACTCCAGTTTCCGCGTTGCCTGAATTTCTTTTTGTCCATGTTGTTTTGTTTAACCAATTTCCTGTACCATCGAACATTTTTTCTTTCTACTGTTGACTTCTGTTTCTGACCCCGTTTCTGATCATGGCTTATTTCTGGTACAAATCGCTAACAGCTATTCATATTTCATGTGCTTTTGTTCCCGGTTGTTGTTTATAGGTTACGGACACGTTACGCCACACACAGGACTGGGGAAATTTCTGACCATGATGTATGCAGTGTTCGGTATTCCACTTTTTATTTGCTACCTGAGCAATAATGGGAACTATATGGCAGCCGTATTTCAAACATGTTACTTCCGTATGTGCCGACCGGCTCTGAAGTTTTTGCGCAACTATTGCTCACGCAGTTGCTGTTCAAAACCAAAAGAAAAAGAAAAATTGAAGAAATTCAGTTGGATCAACTCGGTGGATGGGGATATTTTGTCACGGTTGGAGAAATTATCAATAAAAACCATCGAAGTAGATAGTGCAAAATCAAACGAAAAATCAGATGCTTATGCGATGAAAACTGTCCCTTTGAGAGGAACACAAGAAAAGGAATTGATTTGCCCGAAACTTTTGATCACTGAAGAGACGGAGCCATGGATCCTGAACCCTTTGAATCGAGGATGTGAACAGCCCGAAGTAAACGGGATTGGCATTCCCATATATAAAGAGCCCTTCCTTATCAGTAGAGCCTGTGCCCCACCCAGTCCGTTCCTGAGTTTACAAAATGAACCGGACGAGCAGTCCAACTGCTCCGACAGTTCTGCGTCCGGAATTACAGAAACGTTGGATGAACCGTCTTCAGTCCAACCTTCCTTTTTTCCTGCCTCTACTGATCACTGTTATGAAGACTGGGAGAAAAGTGTGAAACAACCACTAAAACTATCTCTAAGTCAGTGGGATGCAGACGTCTCGCTAAGATCAGAAGGGACAACTGCGAATTCAAAACTGGCAAAAACGAGTGATGAAGCACGGCAGACCAAAAGTACTGTTAGTGAAGAAGATCCACCGACTGTTCCTTTGCTTCTTACGATTTTGATAATGACAGTTTACATTCTGATTGGAACCACAGTGTTTTGCTTTTGGGAATCCGCTGACTATCTGAAGTGGTCATATTTCTGTTTTGTTACACTATCCACGATCGGATTCGGGGACATTGTGCCCGGTAAGTCTTTTCAATGAGCTTATATGATTGGAAATTGTGTTGTTAACTCGCACAATGGTGTTGAGTTTTCTGACTATTTGAAGATTGATGTCCTTCAGTTTGCTTCATCTTCTCTGGTTCGCTGGAATGGTTTTTGATACCGGTTCATAAACAATCCACAAGAGTGTTGTTCTTCCCGTAGCTTTCAAAGTTATACACTACAAGTAGTACTTCCATTAAAAATAAAACTAGAAGTATGCCGAAGCACATAGCACAGTGAAGTGATTATGTCATATAGTCGAATGGGATTTAACTAACTGATACAGAATTGGTCTTCTCAGTTCCGAGAACTGGAGTGATAAAACGCAAAGAAACCAGCAGTACAAATGTTGACTTATTTTACTCCGTTTTATACAGCCATCAACCTCGCAGTTCTGCGCTTTGTTTTTGGCCACTACCAGTTGATAGCAGAACGAATAAAAGTATAACGTGAAAAAGAGCCAAAAATAAAGTAAGAAGAGTCCAAAGGCAACTATGCCACTGACAGCGACAACAGCCATGTCACTTGATGTCTTCAACCACCTGGTAGGCGGGTCTAGTGGACCCAAAGTCCATTGGTCATTTTTCACACCTTTTTTGCCATATCATGGGCTAACCACCTCGACTTATCTTACAACCACTACCTGCCTCATAGAACACCGTACCTCAGGGAAGTCTATTGCTGGTCATGCATAACACATCTACAAAACACATTAGGCCGTTTCAATTCAGTGATTTAAGCCCTACGCCCTATCTCCGCATTGCTGATAAGGTGATCTCAACATAATCAAGTAATACACGGAGACATCGATGCGCAATCAACCGGTCCTGGCCTATATTCTATCTTCAATTGTCATGTTTCTGAGCCGTACAGAGGAACGGATTTAAATGTCCCAGTGGAAACTCGACCTTTGACAGACGACCGGATGTCACGCCAGCGCCACTAACAGCTGGGGATGGCAAAAGCCAAGTCGTGACGACACTTAATCCAATATCTGTCCACCTGGTGAGATGTAACTGACCAGTTAACCAAACATATCTACTCCAGCTAGGGCTTCCCCTGACAAGACAAGATTTGTAGTAGATCTAACCAAGTCCCGTAGCAGAATTTTACACTTTGGAAGTGAAAACCTAATCCCAAACATTTATAATCTCCTGTTCGTACTGTCTAGAAAATCATGCAACTTGTCTGAATTTTCACTCAGAAGAACAATATCGTCCGCGTATTCTAAGTCAGAGAGTTTACTGCCTGAGCAAAAATCGATACCACCAATCTCACACGAGGATAGGCCTACCTCATGAATGATTCTAATTACAAAATAGAAGAAGAAGGGCGAGAGAGGGTAACCCGATGCACATCACTTCATGTGGTGAACTCGAATGAAAGATTATCGTTAGCACGAACTCCTCTTTGGCTGTTGGCATGTAAGCACTAGAAAAGAGTAATGAATTCCTCTGGTACGCCAGAGAACTGTGCGATCGACTAAGTCAAATGTCTCCTTCAGATCAAAGAAGTCAGAGATTGTCGGCCTACGGAAGGTGTGCCTGTGCTCTAAAATTTGACGAAGGGTGGAGATATGATCGATTTAGCTCGGACCGGGCCTAAATCCGCTTTGGTTCTCACGAGCACATATTGCACGGGCGTTGGATAATCGATGAAGAATAATCCCTGCGGTCAATTTGGATGCGATGCTTCTAGGTTTTTTTCAGGCGGACTGATCACCCTTCTTGTAAATCGATACAATCACCGGTCCACACTGTTCATTGCGAATCTTCTCACTATCTCAGATTACCCAGAGGAGTTTCAATAACTCCGGAACCAAAGCTTCGCTTCCATTCTTCGAATAGAGTGGGAACAACCCATTCGGTCCGGCAGCTTTGCATCTTTTCAAGTAACCTGTCGCCTGAATAACCTCCATTTCTGATGGAGTAGTGATACCTACCAGAATCATTTCTTTTACAGATATATTTAGAAGGTCCACTGTAGAAGTGGGCCAACTGAACTATTCCCTTAAGCGCTTCGCCCAGCGGTCCAGAAGACATCTTGGGAGTGAATCAGTAAGCCGTCAAATTCCTTGACTGACTCAATCACCAAAGATTCCGTGGCCGGTATTTCTATTCAAACGACGAAGGTTGCAACCACTGGCACTAGACGCAGGCTTCTCCATTTCCCTATATTTCGCAATCCACCACTGTTCACGGTCAATTTTCAAACTCCTAGTCGGCTAGCGTCTCAGGGATTTGCGTGCCTCGTTGAATGTGTCATCCGGAGGGACGGATGAGCGAGCATCCAACAGAGCAACTGATGTCGAAGATATCTATCGTTCGTGAGGTTTACTCTTGCAGAGTATTTGCGTACGAGGCTCTTTGATCAGTTTGCACTGTGAACTTGGGCACTATGCATAATGCGTATCGATAAACGTGTAGACAGCTCTGTCTGGAAAGCAGACAGTCGGTTACCGTCAACAAGGAACCGTTCAGGACGGCTAGCTTTGGCCTCGGCGCGACTGCAGATGGGACGTAACTATAAGCGAGCACGTACCGAGGCGTGATCTGAGTCCACAGGCGTAGATCAAATGAACGACAATCTTCGATTGGTCCACGCCAGCGGTGACCAATATGACCAAACTCTCAAACCTTGCAAAGAAGTGGGAGGATCTAGATACCAAATATGATGGAGAAAGTCTTCAAGATTTCAGCTAATTATAAGTGGTGAAAAGAGCTGTGTGCAATGACGGAGGAAGAACCTGGTAGTCGTTGTAGTCCCCTGCGTTTAACTGAGAATGCCGATCCACGGCGACTGTGACAGAGATAATCTGAAGACGTTCAACTTGTACTGGATGAGCAACCTTCGTTTATTTTAGAGACGGAGGCTCAGCTTTGCTGCAGAAGTTGGAGGAAAACTCAGTCTGATATTCATAAGAGGGAACGTTCTAGAGAATTAGTGAATGGGTAGTAGGGCCACCGTATAAGAAGTTAGAATAAGCTCGCTGATGAATACCACAAAAAGTATTTTTCCCAGCTAGTGCGTTGCTTTCTGGGATCATTCTCAGTCAGTTTCATATCAATCCGCAATACGAGAAGCATGAAAATCAAGATGAATTAAAATCCAACCCAGGTTTTTCAGATCGATAACTATTTTCAACCAATTCTGGAACCCAGATAAACAGCACGTAGGCTCACCCCGTCAGTTTTTCTTGGCCTACAACTGACTTCTGGCCCAGCCGATCACTCATCTGAGTTCGACTATTCATAAAGGAAACACGCGAGAAGTGCTATTACAAGAACAGAAGGAAGACAGCAGTAGCTAACAGCATTTTGTTTGCACTTCTTGACTGCGAACTAAAAAAAGACCAGTTTGTCGACGTGATTTTGCGCAGTCTGGCACTGAAGCTACTGGAATTTAGCGAGGCGTTGTTTATCATTATGGGTTACCCAGTGTTTTTTTTCTCGCAAAATCTACTTTACCTTGGGGGGGGGGGAAACGATAGAACTCACTTCCCCTCAACACATCCCATGAACTTTCAGTCCGGTTTATTCCGTTTTATTGCACGGCCTCTACCACTTATAAAACAGTCGCTATCACACAGAATTAACAAAAATACTTGCACCTTTAAACGTATCTTATTTCTTTCCTCCTCCATTGGATGAAGGGGACTTAATGTTCCATAGTTCATGTCTGCTAATGAGTATCTCTGTACGTGGTTAGCTGGAACCGAGTCTGTGTTTCTGGTGTCCTTTTACTCGAGCTCACCACGAAAACTACGTGAATTAAGAACAGTCTTCCTCCTTTTCTGTTCAACCTCTTCGTCGATGCGGTCCACGTTATTCCTAAGTCAAAACAATGATATCGAGGATTTTCTAGGTTCAAAAGTGTAAGACATCGGGAAGCGGGTAATATACTACTTTCAAATAGGGATCCATATAGGTTGCAAGCCTTTCTGCACGGTATGAGTAATTGCCTAGCAATGCTGTAGAGGTTTTACACACCCAAAGTGATTCAGGACTAGTTTGGTCCCACACCAAACCATGCTGTGCCAGGTAAGGCGACAAACCAAGTAGATAATTTGTTACCTAAGCAGCTGTATTTCATTCGCAGGTCGAATATCAGGCGAAGTTTCTTCGCTCAGACAGAAGTTATGTACGATTTGTGCCAACAGCAATAGCACTGACGTGGCGATGTCCAATCCACCAAAGTTTAAGTGCACGCCGCAATAGTTAGTTTAGTTCACTCCCCCCCCCTCCCAAGACCCTACCCGCTGCGAGTGGAATACACATGGGAACTGAAAACTGTTTCGGTTCGCGGCTCAGGTAGTGGTGGCTTTCATCGGGTCCTGATCGCTGAGACTGGGGCATTTCGGTCACAACAGTTTCCTCGCAACCACTCGAGGTGACACGTTGCGTTTTGATGAAGAAACGTTTGCGACCTAAACGTTCCAAGTTCAGTGAGCACGGGGATATGGAAACACACGAAAACTGTCGATCGGTGAACACCAATGCCATTGAATCATTGATCGAACTCGATAGAAACACTGGATTAGTACTGAGTACAATCGGAAAGCAAATCGGGCTGAGATAGTTGTTCGGATATGTGTGCTGAGCGTGCGTTCGGACAGAAACTCTGTGTTTCCTCAGATAAGTACTACTTTGAAAGATGAGTGAATGACCAGTCCGTGAAGTAAAAAGTGCGAAAACTAATCAGTGCGAAGAGGAAAGTGTGTACAGGTCTTTCCGGGTCGAGTTCAAAAGTTCCACCTACTTGAAGGTCAGAGACGGTTGGAGATATGAGTGTTGCTTCAGTATTTGCACTTTCTTCATCTACTTTGCGTGGTCGCCTTCAATCCTTCCCTTACTATTTTATTTCCTCATTTTCCGATTTTGTTTAGAAGTAGGAACCAGAACCGGTGCCCTCAGTGCACGGTTGTTCAAACTAAAACGAGAATTGTGATGGATGTGTACGGTGTTGTATAGACATATACTAAACAAGTGGAAATGCGTAGTGCCTCACTTGTCCTATCTGCGCATTATATTTCAGGAACGAAAATCGATTCAGAAAATCCGAAAGAGAAAATGATCGCGTTAGCGGTGTACGTTGCTGTTGGACTGTCCGTGTTCGCCATGTGTTTCAATCTCATGGAGGAAGAAGTTATCCAGAAACTGAAACGTTTTGGTCGCTTTATTGGCTTTATCCACGATCAAAATGAAACAAAGAGTAGCAGTGCTGAAACACTGCAATCAGACGCAGCAGATAACATGTTATAATCAGGAATTCACGATCTTTTCCTCCTATCACATTCTTTTTATCTCTGTGGTATTATCAGTCCACAATGCATGTGGAGAAATCAAGTTAACTTGAGAAATGATGAGGAAGCTACTAATCATTTTTTCACCTTGTCATTTACCATACATTGTTTGACCAGAGCATCAAAATCGAGATGTTTTACTCACATGTCAAGTTCCACAAAGTAAATCAGGGGAATTTTATTGCAATGAATAGCAACCTTAGACCACCACTGGAGCACAAAAGAAACCTTCATATCAATCATGCAGAGTATCACACAAGTGAATTTTCGCACGGCGATGACTGTTCAAATGAGAAGTAAGAATTCGACGCCACTATTTATCAATCACTGGCAGATATCGTACCAAAATTGAACGTTTCTGATTAAAGCAAGACAACCGGCAGGAATTCAAGCGGGAAACGATACAAAGCTCACGTCCGCTTTCCAATACGATCATACACCACCGGATTGCGATCAAGCTTGATGCGAAAGCAAAAACGGTAACAGTAACACAACAAAACAGCGGGAAGGGCAATGTGCACGATGTTCAGCGATTCGGGGCATCCCTTAGGAGTTTCGGATGTCTATTTTGGCTACTGATGGCAGTGGCAGTAGTTATTTTCCGATTTTCGCCTGGATCGGACGAAAAACAGTCACATTGTCCATATAAAATGAAGATTCACGAAACCAGTATTAACGAATCTTGATTTCAAAAGTTATGTGTTAGTCCCGAAGTGACTGCTCTAATATGTGGACTCATTCCGACGGACCCGTTAGAGGTATTTCTACGAATGTGCTCGCTTATTGTCGTTAAGCTGGATCAATCCATCTGTTTCTACAACTGTGAGCCCAATTCATCCGCGGTAAATGAAACTTCGCCTGACTACAAGCATGTCCGAAGATATTTCGCTATTGAATACTGAATAGTTACATAACTGAAGGCTCTCCTCAGTTTTCTGATGGTCGTAGGTGTAAAACGAATATCCAAAAACGTTGAAGAGTTTTATCAGTCAAAACGAAAAAGCTGAGAACTATTACCGACGAGCTACACTTCTGCTGCGACCATTGGTTGCTGTTAGTTACCTTTTATTAGCTCCTTTTGGAAAATTCTCCTAAATAACACATATGTTGCACCTGATACTCACATTGAAAACCATCAGGTGTCCCCTTCAACTCGTTCCAGTAGTTGATGGAGTTCATCTCATCCGGTTGGAATGTTGAGCCGATCAAACAAGAACTGTGAAAGGCGGACCATACGTTGACCTACGTAATTCTGTCGATTGCCTTCACAGCCACTGAATGTGTTCGTTTCGCACCGATAGAATGAAGGAGGGTGGGAATAAATAAAATTACCACCCATGCATGTTTTTTTCATCGTACACTTTTTGATGTTCTGTTTTTGTATTCACGAAGAACGGGAGTTCAACGGACAGGCTGTAAAGCATTCGTGCCACTGACCTCGATTCTGAACCATGTCCCTCAACGTCTCTAACCAACGACAATCTTCATCTCTAATCTCCAAACAGGAAGGCGAGAATCACCAGCCAAATCCAATATTGTTGTTAGCTCCTTCATAACTCTACGCAAAGTCAAAGCCTGAACGCCAAACCGCTTCTTCCAGCCTTTCCTTGCTCGTGTGAATGGAGCACGGGAAGGTAGACGGTGGGAGAGCATTCGCGAAACCACCGGAGGCGGTGTAGAGCGATCAATTCAATCGGAAGGTGATTATCCGTACCTGAACATAGTCACTACTCACTCGATGTTCCCACCAGACTCGCACAATGCCCCGGATACAACGCTGGTCAAATACGGAAAGCCGTCGAGCATCTTCAGTGCAGAGAGGCCAGGTCTCAACCATACAGTAAAACACTACGAACCATAGCGTTATACACCCACCTGTAAGGGTTGGATGCCACTGTGGGGCCCAAATTACGCAGGTTCATGAGAGCCAGTTTGGCCTTCGCTATTCGTGATGCGATCACCGGATATACTTAAGCTCCCGAAGCACTTGAAGTTACCACCCAATTCTAGGCGACTTTCATAAACGGTGAACGCAGGCACAGACTCCTGCCATTCTTGTAAAAATACTTTGCACTTCGAAGGCGCAAAGTGCATACCGTATCTGGACACTCCAACCGTCAAGCGGTTGAAAATATGTTGCATTGCCTGTGTATTACCACCCAGTAAGAGGATATCATCGGCGTATTCTAAGTCGAAAACTCTGTCCCTTAGGAGGATTTCAAATCCACCGTTTGCAAGATCAGACAAGGCATTCTGTAGACAATCCTCTATGGAGAAGTTGAGAAATAGATAAAGGGCAGCCTTCGCGTACTCCACCAGAGACAGCGAATGGAGGCGCGAGCTGGCCGCAGGCACTAACCCGAACTGAGATATGGCGATACAACTATCTGAGGACCGACACAAACTTGCCAGGTATTCCGTTTTTCAGCAAACAGTTCTACGGTGCGATCCTATCGATAGCTTCAAAGGCCAGAGCATGTCTGGGAACACAATGATCGTTGGTCTCCGGAAGGTGTACCGGTGATCTAGCAGCTGTCGGAGGGCGAAGATTTGATCCATACATTACGGCCAGTGCGACACCCAGCCTGCTCTTCATGCGTTTGGTAAAACTTGCGAAGTATGACAGTCGTCCTTTCTGTTATATCGAGCACCCAGTTCTTTCGTCCACGGAAAATTTTGTTGATTGTTGCATTTTTCCGATACACAACACATCTCCTCCTCATCATTGATACCCCCCCCCCCTCCCATGGTTCATGAGCACTCCGCCTCAGATGACCAATTCCTCATAATGTAAATGACAGGATCGGTATTGATGAGAGCAGGACTAATATCCCTTTCCGTTTATGGGTTTCACAGTTGGCTTGTAGGAGTGACTCCGTACCTTGTCACTTGGTACGAGTAACTTAGACTAAACACAGAGATGCCGATTGAGGTTACTGTGTATTAATACTTTTCAACAGATAAAAGCAAACGAGCGTTACAACCAAATACGACTAAGAGTTCAGGTGATGCCGCGGAGTACGAAATTGGTTTTTTTTTCTTTTGCATGAACTTCGGATTTGCAAAACACGAAGTATCTTTCTGTCTCAACAACACAGACCAATAAGTATGGATAAACGAATGTTTCGTTACAGATTCATGTTTATTTGACTCGTTTTTGTCCATCAATAATGGAGGTGCATAGGCATTGTTTAATCGTAAACCATACCTGGCAAATAAGCTGTTACCAGAGTCACCGAACCGAACGTGCGGTTTGAGAAGACCGAAGGATAAAACCTAATACTAGAGAATGTCGCCCGATCGACAAATGACTACTGATCGCACATAAGATATCAGAATTAAAAACGATATAAAACAAAATTGAAGGTGACTGAGATGATGACATTGAAAGAGATCAGTGTTGAGCAAGAGAGAGATGCGACTTCGAGTGTTAGTTCCGATTCCGAATTGTTCTCTTCTCTTTCGCTCTCCGGAAAATTACTTTTGAATTCAATAATATAAAATCCATGAAAGCACAGAAGATGATGGGAGTGGAAATGATAGATAAATCTCCGCTGACTGGTCGGTCATGCAATAAAATGTTTAGCAAGCAAGTTAATTGACACGGCTGCGTAACTCATCCTCCAGAAGCGCAAGGCGTGACTTGAGAAATTTGTACCTCGTGTACTGGTTGCGCATAGACGATCGGTCAGCACGTTCGACTTTGTGACCTGAAAATATGGAATGACAAATGGGCGTGATATCAATTCTGAATTTGCCGAGTTTACGAAGATAGTTTCAAGACTGAGCACGACAAACGAACACCAGAGAAATTAAACAAAATTACAAAACCACTCACCCATGGTCTGTTCGAAACCATGCTCGAAATCCTTTAGGATTTTTTGCAGATGACGCTTGGATTCTCTGATCGTGTTGAGTTCGCACTTCAGTTGTGAAAGGGACCACTTTGTTGGATCATCTTCATTACTCCTGAAGTTAGCATAAGAGATTTAGTGATGTAGTTTTTACCACCATTAGGTAAAAATTAAGACAAACAGCTTGCTACGAGAACACGGAACTATCGAAATTCCAAATGTGCTCATCGCAGTAAAGCATTTGATTTATGAAATGATTTATCATGCGATAGCAACGCTCACCTCATTTTTGGAAACCATGGAACCACTGTACAGCTGTTTCACTCGTGCTAGGAATCATCAGCAGTGTAAGACTACTGATCCCCAACTGCGACTCGAACCTGGAATGAAGGATTACGAATTGAACACCGGACCGCCAAGGCTGAGTTGGCTCTCAATGATTTGTATAACATCAACGTTACCTGATACAATCCCCTTTCGCCAGGGTAACAAGGCGTCGCCCGCAGTGATCGACGACTTCTCCATTTTGTAGTGGCGACGTTGAACACATCGTCGAGAGCCCCTTCCGCTCTGCCCAGTTAGCTTGGTGGTTAGGTTTTCGACCCGTAATCCTTCCCCCCGGGTTCCAGCTCCAGTTGCGACCCGATGGGTACGCACTGTTGATGATTTTAAACAACAAGGTAAAAGCCGTACAGCGGTTCCATGATTTACAACGGTGAGGTGGACGTTGACACTGCATTGTGAATCAGTTCATATGAGTAAATCTACTGCTATTGAAATTGACCAATTAATATTATTTTTTTATATCTCACTCCAGGCATTGTCATGTGTGGTAGTGGGTGATTGATGAACAAATGTGTAGCTAGTGTACTGGTCATACAGCGGGACGCTTGTTCGAAAGAACAGCAGGTGTTCAGCTATTTGTATGCAAAAGCACGGTTATCAGCATGTTACAATACCTGGTTGATAGAGTACATTGAATCGGCTTCTAACTCGATCCTAGAAAGCCGCAAGATGCACGGTAAAGAATTAGGCAAGCAGTTTCCTCTAACCGCAATCCAAATATTGAAGTCCCAACTGAGTAAACAATGCAACAACACGCACCCTTTATTGTTGCCGCTGAGACCATGTCATGTGGGCCTCGTGTATTTGTGTAGTTTCAACATTTTACAATTCTCGTCCCCTGGCACATTCGTACTCTAAGGTAATCACACTTTACACAAACAATCTTCCACACTGATTCTACGGGCCACAATTGTCTCATATAATGTGTTTAAATTTACTCATCACTAATTCTAGCCGCACTTCATTTTTATCTATTGCCCGAAGCAATGTAGGTAATTACTTGAAGTTAGGGATACCGAAAGGGAATTTTTACCGTGTCACAAGCTTTTGTTATGAATTATTATGAATGTTTCACAACTTAACAATATGATATGTACCAGAGTACATTATCACTGAGCGTCGTTATCAATTGTTAGACAGTAACTAGGAAAACCGATGCGAACAGTTGTTGTGTACACACCGCTGAAAGGTTCGTAGAAAGTTACTACTAAGTTGTCAAACACTGACACCTCGCGTTTCACTAACATAAGCAATCGGAGAAGCTGCATCTTTAACCGATGACTACAAAATCATCGTGCTGGGAGGATCAGTGAAGATAAACTGACGCTTCACCCGGGAGGACAAACGCCAAACGTAAACTGGAAGAACTAACTGATACGAGTCTTATCAATTATGGAAAATTAACGTGACAATTTCAAATGATCTGGAAATGGACATCCGATTTCTGAACGGATCGATCTTATTTGTAATGGAATGGGAAATCAGGATTGTGGAAATAGTAAAAACGCATCAAAAAAGATCAAAAAGGTACCGGGTGATCGTTCATTGGGATGCGCACAGGTAGCGTGATTCGCTTCCTGCAGTAATTTTAGACATGGAGAAAAGAAAAACAATAATTCGCACTCGTTTGTACGGGATAAATTCCGGAATCAGAAAGATGTCGCGGTATTTATAATCGTCTCTTAAAGATTAAGGGAAAATTGACTACCCAACGCGCATTATTGAAGAATCGAGATGATGCGCATCACAAACACATTAAAGTAATAAACTGTTCGAGAAATATTCCACTTGCGTCTTTAGATACCAGAGCAACAACGACAGTCCTGTATTTCATTGCGTAGCAAATATTCCAAAAATGACTACTTTAGGTTCATTCTTGTTTTTAGCAACACAATAAACTGTTGGGAAACATCAAGCACAAAGCCCTCCTCTCTGCGGCGAGCGTACTTACTCCTCTAAATTTGCATGTCCAATGGAGGGGCCCACAACACCAGGCTCTTTGTCTAATTTTGCATTAGTTGTATGTGTACGGTAGTCAGGTGCAGCAAATGAGCTCAGTGCTGTCGCGCTAGGCCCAGTCACCTTCAGGTGCTCATTGATGTCAACGTTAACCTGCGCCGACCACGGTTTGTTGAAGGGACGAAGAGTGGATCTGCATGTGCTCACCCGATCGGGGATATCACAGTCAATCGCCTTGACGGTTGAGACACAGTCAGAAGCTGCATGGTCAGGTGATTCTAGTACAGAACAAAAGACAAACTAGCCGATAATTTAACATAATGAGGACCGCAAAATGCATCAACCAAGAGTGACAGATCAAAATCGGTCACATTGGTACCCACACAGTTTTATTTTGACCCCCACCACCAAAGGGTTTCACCTTAAAGGAATACGCAACTGTGACACCGAGATCACAAAACGAAAAAATACTCTGAAGGGTAGGAAGTTCTGAATGCAGAACTGATCGAGATCACAGCTAGACTAACTATTGGCAGCTTCAACATGCATCACAAAACACGGGCGGTGTAGTAGAAAAAAACAGCTTTGGAGTTAGACAGCGCTTTTTTGTCACTCAAACTGTCAGCACACCCAATCTTTAAGGGCCTTATCTGGCTTGCCACTTTGCCTCAGAATCGGTTGCTAGTTCTCCTTGGCAATGTACTGGACCTTTGTTTTGGTCCATTTTTACTACATGCATGCGCAATGGAAGGGGTATACGCAATAGCCACAAAGGCCAAAAGCATTAATAGGGATAACCTGGAATCAAATCCTGAGACTTGGAGTGTGGTAATGAGCCAGCTTTCAGTGGGTTACTGTCTACCACCAAAAGGAACGGGCGCAACACCTAGTATTCCCAGTCGGTCACACATGCAGGTACTAACTGGGTCCGACGTTGCTTACTTCCGGTGATCAGACGAGAACCCGCATTTCCAACGTGGTATGGTCGCGGCCGGCGGTATATTACTCTTCCAGTGTGCACGTGTGTGTGTGTGTGCACACGAGCACAAAGCAAAAGAACACTCAAATTACAGAATTCTGTGATTAAAGTAGTGAACCCTAAAGGAGCAATGCAAAGCTCTTAAACACTGGCGAAATGTTCCTAAAATACTGTATTAGGCTCCTAACCTAGGGGGATTACGGCAGAACATCCAAGCAAAATAAATTGGCACTAGAATTGATCAAATAGTTCCTATCATTCTCATGGATATAAAAATATCCCCGGTCGTGATGATAAACAGGCATGAACAACTGTCACACACATTATGTGAAGAATTATCGGCCAGTGCAAAAATACTGATCCGACAGAACCTAGATTTTTAGTCTTGTTCGCAGTGAACGGTAATAAACACCACAAAACAGAACACCCTTCTCCGGTCAGTCATCTACTAACACTCCCCTGAAGCATCACGTACGAACTGACACTGCTGATTACCGACTACGTGTGTTACTTGTTTCACCTGACTAACGGAAGACCAAATTGATGCAAAAATGTGACCTGCAAAATAAATACATGATTTGCCGCTAAATGAATGTGATAAATTTTCCACAACTGGACTTGGCACAGTGGACAACGGTAAAAAAAAAAACGGACAAAGCCCGTTCATCGATCAACCTAACTTAACGATTTCTGGGTCAGAACATGCAACTAAACGAAAACACGTTAATCACGATAATACAGCATATATCACTTGATCGGTTTCAAAACGAACCTGCATCTCCACCGGATGATGGATTTTCGAACAAGGCCCATCGATTTTCTGTGGACGGTGGTCCAGGAACATAACCGCTCAGTTCGATTTCACTTCGATGATGACCTACGGCCAAATGAGGCAGAGATCCGACACTATCACTTTTCGTATCGCTATGTATAATTGGTTTTTTCTTGCCAATCTCACTTGGTATGGTTTCCTTCGCGTCCTTGGTCGGAATCCATGCGTGTGGAAGCGTTGAAAACTTTGATTGTGACTCCTTATCCCACGTGTTTTTGGGATCGTCCATTGTTAGGGGACGTACATACGAAGAGGTGGCAGAACTCAACGGCTTTTCTGTTTGGCCAGAATCCCCTTCAGAGGAAACGATATGCTTAGTTTCTCCCTTTAAGACTTCCGAGGAAGCAGAAGATGTCCTGCTCAACTGGTATTCTTGATTTAACATGCGCTTAACCGACCGATACCGATCGTAAAGAGGTCGCATAATTAGGCGTTCTTGTTTCCCAGACGGTCTTCCATGTAACGCTTCGAAATACAACAACGCTTTTTGAAGATCCAGCTTTTCGTCTTCAATCTAAAAACAACGATGAAGTATACGGTACCGATTAACATTTACAAACTGCAGAACATCTGCAATACTTAGTAATCCCCATCATGACTACCAGAAAATATCAAGTGCCATGCACAAAGTAGGCAACTGACGCGGATTAGATTATACTTCGAATCAACAAATCTGTTGAAAATCAACCCGTTTTACCTGTTTTCTTGTCATGAGCTGCAAACATTCTGGTCTTTTGGCCGAACAACGCTTCTCTGACAACCGGTGTGTTAAAACAGCTAACGTTTCACTTAACGTTTGCTCGGGCTTGCGAACGGTTGTCCCCAGGCCGGGTGATGGTAAGGAGTTGTGATGCGAGTACACCGGAGTGGTACTGGGTTTTGTCTGGTGTCCGCTAAAAGAAATAGATTGGTCCTCTGTGTTCTTTGGATTCTGCAACGAATTTTCAGATCCTTCAAAAAGAGACAGAAATAAAAGACAAAATAATTCGCAATCAGGAAGCACGGTGGGAACGCACCAGAGGTCACCGAACGAACTTATTCGAATCTCTTGCACCACACGGAAGTGAAATGACTGTAGACGTTGATGTCAACATGAAACTTAGCACGAAATGATCCGGTAAACCAACAGAATGAAAATACACTTAATCTTTTTATTTACTTCCTTTCTATTATACAATATCGGTACACAATTTGAGGAGGCGGATTGCGGCCAACTGCGGAAAGTGACCGGCGGTGGAAACAGGTTTCGAGCCCAGGACAGAAGGATTGAAAGCCCTCGTGACGATGGCCGCGTGACCACCGCCGGTATTATTTTGTTTCTATGCAGTACAAAGTACGAAAAACGGTATGTCTCTCTTAGTGCACATCAAATGTCACATTTGTTTGCAATAACACTACGCACCACGTTGGGCTACTCGACAGCTATGGTCTCGCGAGGAAAACGGTAACCACTATGAAATCGCAACAAACTATGTACGTATGGGTTTACAGCACTGCTCACCAGCTACTTCTTCGATTTCCACCGTGTATAGTTCGTGAGCAGCAGCAGCAGCTGGTGACCAATCGCCTTTGGCGCTGCGAGTCGGGGAATTGACCGGAAGCGAAGCAGACTGCAGAATAGTTAAATCTCGTGCTTTGGAATGAGTCTCAACGGGGTCAGATAGTAAGACATTCGAAGGTGACTGATAGGAATTCGGTTCATTTGAATCGCCCTGCAGTTTGCTGTCATAAGCATCGATAACCTGAGTAGATGATTCCATTGATTCACGCTCAGATATTTCGGATCGGTTTTGCAGTTGCTTTATTGTAGCACGAACTTCTGTCAGATCTGCCATCAGAGAACGAATCTGTTGTGGGGGTAGGATGAAAATACTGGCTTATAGACTGGAAGTTGTTTTCCCATAACAGCAAGGACCATTGTCAGATGAGGTAATACTGCTGCTGACCACTAACAGTATTGTTACACTGCTACCTTCGGTCTGAGAACAGACAAAACGTTAACACAAACAGTGTTATTTAGCAGGCATAGAAATCGCCGCCTTTAAGAGTGGGTTGTCATACTTCACATCGATTCCTTGCGAAAAAATGGTAAATAATAACCACGTTTGTGAGAAATTATCAAATCTGGTATTGCGTCACATGATGATCTCCCTTGATGTAATACTGTTCGGTTTAAGCAGTGGTCCGCTACGGTACTTGATTGGATGCAGCTTCGTGTCGATGTTTATTCCGTAATCGATAAGAAAACCGAGAACTGATGAGGATTCAATTCAGCGTTAATATCGCACGATGACTAGCCAATGCATCTAACCCGTGTTTACAGTCCATGTTGTGGGTTTGTAAGTTCATAGGCTACATCTGAGTAAAAATCTCAATAAAGACCGTAGGGACTATAAAAAAAATAAAGAGCCACTGGTTTGATCGGACAAGATTTTTGAATCTGTGTGACCCCATACACAATCACAACACCAGTTTTACGATTACTTATTCTATTACAGTAGCATCCGATAGACTCCATTATGTCAAATCGGTTAAATGGATCTTCTGGTTGAAAAAACATTGCTTCAAATCCCTTTTGATGCAAGCTCTTGTGACTCGGAAGTGGGGCTAGAGAATACTAATGATCTTCGGGAAATTACTGACAAGAAGACTAATTACGCCCAAACAGACAGAAGTTATTCGCGGACAGAAATCGGCAAGATAATTATCAACCATATCAAATCACACACGGGACGGTGGTGATCGAGTCGTACAAATCTCTAACTCTAGGGCATTAGGCTCAAACCCCACGACCACGGCCGTTGATCACTTCGGTGGTTGAAAGCAATCCGCTTCGGATAAGTACCACACTAGGCCCGATCTGTCAAGAACAAATGAAGTTTTCCATTCCAAATCTTACAGTCAATTTCCCGGTTTCCCCATACACTGTCATAGGCCAACAAGACCATAGAGTCTGTCCCCTTTCCACTGCACTCACGCACAAGCGTGGAGAAAAGCTGAAGAAACTGATAAAAAACCCAAACAGATACTTCTTTGTAACTGTGTAACAACAGTGAAACATTCGACTACTCTTGGAGAAGCAATGGACACTGGAAACTATTGACCACATGTTACCTTATGGTCAGCTTTCTTTTCGGAGGTGTTCGGTTTACGCCCTCGTTCTCGTTCAAAACGACGTTCGTAGTCACGGAGAGCTGTCCGGATGAGATGCAATCGGCGAGTTAATTGGGAAAGCATTTTAGATGTTCCAGCATAATCCTCAACAGGACATTGTTGAGTGCGATCGGAATCCGGACCAGCGGACACCTGAGTGAGGCATCCACATACAAGAAAAAAAGGATGATAAAGATTGGCTAGACTTGGAACACTGCAAATCGAAAATCAAACCGCATCACGAAAACTAGGCTCGTGTGTTGTGTTACAATGAAAATTTCATAGAAAACCTACCGTGAGAAAAACTACCTCTGGTAACCAAAACGTCAACTAATTACAATTTCCACCGGCAACACTGCCATTTTCCCGTGTTTGAAACAAGGCCCACGAGTTTGCAAGCCTCTAGGTTTGATTCATGAAGCAAATAGTAACAGAAGAGTTAAAAAAACATCACCCCAGCAGCAGAAAGTTGAAAAGCAGGTCCCGAGTTTTACCTTGTTTCACACTCTGGACAGAACAGCACATGAAACAGGATACATGTGTCCTTTGTTTTTCGCTACTAACAAGTTGAAGAGTAGCATAACGCTTCTTGCAGTTTGTCGTTCCCTGCATTCCTTGTTGTCCGCACAGGTGATTTCTCAATAATGGATGAATAAATTTTTCACTTTCGACATTTTCTTGATTTTTTAGTCCATAATTTAGTCTGTTAACTTGAGAGTGTAATTTCTTCCTACATTACGCCTACTTTGTATTTCCTTTGAGTGGTAGGAGATTAGATTTGCATGATTCATCGCGCAGTGTGAACACAACTAATCACTGAAAACCACACAGGAACTGTACAGCTGTTTCATCCTTGCTAAGAATCATCAGCAGTGCACATTCACTGGGCGCAACGGGGATTCGAACCCGGGGCAAACGAATGTGGGTCGAACACAACTGCCAGGTCATCCGGGGAGGCTCTCGACGTTTCATTGGACTTGTATACGAAATGAAATAGCGCCTTTCTACCACATCTCTTCGAAATGAACAACACTACTCTCTTCTCGTTGCACCTGGAGTTGACTCGTAATGTGCTTGGGCTCTGAATTGTTCCACGTTATAGTATTATCAAATGAGACACATTATATGGAGCAATTAGAATGTAGATGTCTCCCTTGAGTGCAGACGCGTCAGTTTGAAAAAAGCGCCAGCATTAGACCCTCAAAGTGACTTATCACTTGAACACCAGCACTTTTGTTGTTGTTGTATTTCGTCAAAGTCCAGTAAGGATAGATTCATGAAAACGCAAATAATAAGCACAGACGATCGAACAGATTATTGGTAGAAATGAGACTCTGTATATCGGGAGTGCAGATACTTTGTTAGGGCTGGACTTAGAGACGTTTAGTCCCGACAACCACTATCCATGAAATGAGTGCGGCAGTTATGGTGACTGTCTCTCGATGGGAACCTTGTTCATAAACCAGAACAATCAAGCGTATGAGTGGAAACTACAGATATTTCCGTCCAGTAGATTAACGGAGTGCATGAATACCAGAACCAAAGTGGCCGCGGCACCAAGCTATGTCCTACGATGTTAATGGATCTCCTGGACTCTACTCAGAACGCCTAGTTCAGTTGTTTGAATAAACATACATCACACACTGCGTGCGACGATTTTGGCTACCATTTCTCGGCGAGAACATCAATCAGAAATAATGAAAAAACAGGGGTATAAAGAGAATAAGAGAACTACACGTAGTAGTGTCAGGTCAGCAAAGAAAGTCTGCCAGTCGGAGAGCACCACTGGTCTCGACGCCTGGCCAATATATCTAACCATGGCGTGGGAAGATCTCTTGAACTCCAATCAGAAAGCTTTACACATCCACATGGCCGGGTTCTAACGGTAGGACATTTTATACTTTTCCTTTACGCCATGAAACGATCGCTCTTATTCATCTCCCAATAACAAGCGACTTCAATTACCATTGCGCACCGAAGAATCCTATCCGGTAACATACGCACCACATGTCCCAACCACCTTAACCTCATGGGCTGTAGTATTTCATCTGATTTTTTTCGCGTACCAAACTTTAGCACTGCTAATACAGGTGTTCCCGCGAGATTCGACCAATGCTACGAAAATATACCAATAATCTCAGGGTGTCTTCCACAGGCAGTGCCCATATATCTGAGTCATACAGAAGAACTGGTATAACTCCGGATAGAGCAGAGGTATACGATATCGAGATTGTCCCCAGGTCGGGGGTAGCGGAACGGTCGCTACCGGGGTTAACCGTGATTAGGGTGGAATAAGGCGGTAACAGTGCTCGAGGATGTGGTGGGGCTCCGGTTGGCTAGCGTTCGCCACTCTAAAAGGCCACATATCTGCTGGCAGCACTGTGACGCAGCGGGTGCGGCCCGCTACCAAATAAGACTATAGCCCCTTGTTGTGCTTCATTTAACCGAAAAGACTTCTAGAAGAGGCTAAAAAACCACAGAGTCGGCCACCGGACCATCTGGATCAACGCCACTACCTTTCAGAACACGCATGGCTGTACAAAGGTTAGACGTGCATTCCCTACTAAAAAGACCCACTCTGAACTGGGCGACCGAGTAGTATAGCAGCCTATAGGGCATTCAATCACGGAAGAAACAACTAATCGAATGACTGTTTCTTATACTTTGCTGTATTTCCCCCATCTGTAATTGTCGTTATTGTTGCGCTGGCACTGTCAGAGAGTCGCAAAAACCTTCCTGAAGCCAAACTGCTAATAGGGTTGACCGTCCAAGACCGGACCAACTAATCGTACACCTCCACCAACGTATATGGCTGAACCAGCTGTGCGAACATTGGAACAAATGTTCCGATCTAACTAGAGAGAAAAAACTCAATCAATGAGGCCCCACGAAACAACAATCCTACTGGATAGGCTAGTTTGAGATCAATCTATTTTCGCTTTAAATGGCCTGCCTTTCTCTCATACCAATACGCTATCATCAGACGTGATGTACTTTTGCGTTCTGGTTATGTCAGTGGGCTGGTGCTTTGGGAGTTAAAACAGGGATCAATCGCACAGACAATACATAGAAAAATCAAAGGATAGAAATGCGAGAGACGACAACAGGCACCATGCTTGGTCTTAAGTCAGTATATATATATATATATATATATATATATATATATATATATATATATATATATATATATATATATATATAAGCAATAGATAAAACTACTGTACTGTACACCTAACTCCTGATAGATAACTATTGAATTGTATTGTACTGAAGACTTTTGTAAGTCAACAACTCACAAAAAAAAAACGAAAATGATAACTGTCGATTTGGGAAAACCTCAAAAAATGGACAAAAATGGAATCAGGTTCAACCACCGAGGTTGGGGCGAAGTTCCTCGGCGATATTCACCAAAAAGAACACGGACTAAATAAGGCACTGTAGAGTTGTGATGAATATCTATGCGGAACGGGATGGGTTTAAACTCGGAACGTGTAGAAGGATGTGAACGACAAACAGATAGGTCATGGCAAACAGAGTGAATACGGTCCGAAAGAATCTTCATGGGGAACCTTCTTCACAGGTAGAAATGTGTAGATCACATATTTGACTGACGAGAGAGGCTATGGGAATAAAAGAAACACAATTGGTGTTTGCCAAACAGCGGTGTAATAGATGAAAATCTTTTTTTAAGTAGACCAGGAAGGATTACAGGAAGGTAGTAAAGTAAGAGTGGTAGAATATATTGGTGAACAAAGGTGATAGTGGCAGTTTGTTTGGCATCGAATTTCCTTAGTATACGGATCTGAAAAGAGAGTCGACAAAATCTCTTCACGCTATCTAGGATATGGGAGGACCCCTGTAAATTGATGCTTTATAGTAACACCTAAGTACTTGACCGACTCAGCTTCGGAAACGGGGACAGAGTTAATGACCGACCGAGCATTGGGGTAAGGAGATCGAGATAGGGTGAATAAACATTCGAAGACACTTTATCTGATATCCCGCCTCCAGATGGAATTCAGTCGCCCAGATAACTAAACCTGTCTATCTAAGTAATAGTCTCCCCGAATACCATAAGGTTTGGTACTGAATGAATTCAGTTCTGCAACAACATCATGCACCTTAAATATGCAAAACAGACACAGAACATTGGTAAGCAGTTGCTCAAGCTGTCCAGAAGAACGTAAGCCATATGTTATCAAGTCCCTTGGTCACATTTTTCGAAGCCTTATACTTATCATGGACTATTCATTCTCGTTAATCAACCAATCACCAGCTACTTCAGTGAACATAGCACACCGAGGAATTTAATTCAGTGAAATGCACAAAATCCGCCCCAACCACTGATCAGCATAAGTCAAAAGAGAATACTAAACTGCGTTATCGAGTGTTGCAACATCATCAAACAGTTATCAGACAAGTAAGAACAAACCGGCAGCGCGATGAGTCACTGAGACATTAAACTTGTCTCTATGGAAACCCTACAGTCCGATAGGCTTCCGGGATTAGAAACTATAAAAATAACTACGCGCGGATAAAAAACGTGAAAATCGTCTGTGGCACACTCATTCTGTCACGATCGTATTAGTGCATGTTAATGTTGTTTACCCCTTCACTTATTTTCGTTATGAGAATCGAAACGACGTTCGTGTTTCCGGGAAAACTAATGACTTTCAGAAGGAAGTATTGTCCATTATTTGAATAAAAACTCATTAGCATGACAGTTAGGTGAAGCCGATATGAACCTACGCAGCAGCTATGACCAAGACGAAAAATCCGTATCCTGAAAAGCCTGATTCAATGCTTAGTAGAAACCAGATAGAAACTCTCAAACCACACACAGCTAACTGGTGGTAATTACGCGCGACATAACCAGTGGGAAGCAAGTGATATCTTTCCTAATCTCATGGCTCGTTTTCATGTGATTTCTTCCGCCTTTTAGTACAAACTGAAAGTAGAACCGTGTATCGCACGATCGATCGGAATCGGCGGCACGTGGTTCATCTGATGTAGCTTGCTAGGACATTGAATTATATATATATATATATATATATATATATATATATATATATGAAAAAAACGTGTAACACGAAGAAATTTCTTTTCGATATATCACTTCAGGCATTGACATATATAGTACTGGGTAAAAGAGGGTATATGTGCAGTACTATATATGTCAATGCCTGAAGTGATATATCGAAAAGAAATTTCTTCGTGTTACACGTTTTTTTTCATGAAGCGATGGGCGTATTCTATGATATATATATATATATATATATATATATATATATATATATATATATACGATATGTGTGTATGTGTAAAACTCAATGTCCTAACAAGCTACATCAGATGATGATATATACATATATATAATAGGTACACATGTGTATGACAATCAGAAAACAATTATTCCCAGTAAAAAATGACTACAAGATTTATGAACTCGTTTCTCAAACAGGTAGCAATTTTGTGTCGGCTTGTGCTCTTTCATACACACGAGATAAGTTCATGGGCCTTTCACGATCCCTCATACAAAGGCAATTTTTGTCCAACTGCCCAAAAGATTAGCTGTTTGATGAATAAACTCACAACATCGACACATGAAGCTGCGTGTGAGTCACGCTCCAATTCATCTGCTGAAACGTAATCGTATTCAGATGCCGGAGGTCCAACAACCACATCGAACTTCTCGACGGAAGACGGGTAACCATAGAGATGATCAGAGTCGATTGCCGACTTCTGAGGGACTGACTGTAGGCCTCCGAAAATATGCTCTTCAATACAGGCCCGGATTGCAGCAGATATTTGCGATGAAAATTCCTCACGATGTAATTTGTTCAAGTAGGGCATTGCAAAAGGTGAAGAACCAATTTCACCGTCATAAAGCACGCAGGTTGAGTCGATGAACGGTGTGTATTTCTTCTCCTCGAGGACAGTAGAGTTCGATGGGCTACCGTAGTCTGATGAATGGTCTTCAAGCTCAATATCCGATGCATGACCGCTGAGTAAGGAACGATAGCAATTAGTTCGGATCAATGAAAGTGATGGTGACAGAAAAGCCACACGCATCAATCAGTGAGCTACCGTGGATCTAAAAGAAGATTTGGGCAGGCTTTTCTCAAGTTTGCTCTACATGAAACTGTTGTTCTGGTTTTGCCATCAGTGCCATTAAATTACAAGATAAGGATTTTTCACTATCAAACAAAGCAACGTCTGATAAACGGGGCTAGTGAAACAATAAGGACACAAACTTACGATAACTTGTGTATTTGGTATCCAGCGCGCATAAACAGCTAAATACGTCTAGCATGTAGTTTTACTGGAGTAATTCCAAACTATATAACTGTGGAACGACTTGACGTCGATTGTAATTGTTCGTCTGCAGAGATGCACTGCAAATTCCTACCACAAATCGAATTTGCTGGTTCTGTATTTCTTCACCAGACGGGTTTACGAAGAGTAAATCACAGAGTTCGGTTGAGTTAGCTGAAAAAGGCCACTCCAAAGGCTCATGAAATTCGAACTCAATTTCAGAGACCTTTTCAGATGCGACAATTCACTCATAATTCTGTCGTGAAACTGAATGCACCATGGGCGAAATCAGTAGTCGTTCCGGATGATGTAGTTCAACCGATTCTACTTATCTAGTGTGAAGAAACTGGCGGTAAAGGATCAAAGGTAACAAAGGTTAGCTTACAGTAACTGATAATTTGTTCGGTGGAACCATCATGTGCGACTCTGTGTGTGTATCGTTCATTCTGTGCACTTAAGAGAGAATGCATTTTCGCGAACATTAAAAGATAAACAACGAGATGAAAGGCAAAAAACCTCCTCGTGTGCTGTGTCCATCGTACTTCGTTAGCCGCCACTTTGTCTACATGTACGTCACCGCAAGTGCAGGCAAACTGATTCATGATACGACACATAAGAATCAGCAGAACGGATCGCTGTGTCGCTCAAAAAGTGTCGGAGCACGTACCCAAATGATTGTCAAAAAGAATATCGTAATCCGCTATGGTCACACAGGACAATGCAAAGTCTCCAATTTTTTCGATGTCGAAATTCTCAATTGTAGCACGTACAGAGTTATTCTGGCCTAATCTTTTGCACAGTCCGACACCGAAGATGTTGACGTTCGACAAATTGATGCTCCTCATGATGTTCTGATCGCTGAGCTCGGCGTTTAGATAGCAAACGTTTCATCACCAGTCGAGGCGATATGCATTTACGATGTCACCTCGACTGCTGATGAAACGTTTTCTATCTAAACGCCGAGCTCAGCGATCGAAACATCATGCCAATCAACAACCTGAGCTACAAGCAAAAAAAATATGATGCTCATCACGATGCAGCAGCTTGCACTTTTCGGACAAAAATGTTTGGCACGAAATGTGTTTAATTTGGTACATAGTCAGAAAATCGTTGAACCCCCATCAATAGACCTATCTTTGAATCCAGCCCAGCTCCATTATTGTATCTTGTTTTTAGCCGTATATAAACATGGATGTTTCATGCCCGTGATCGATAGTAAAAGAAACGCATGCGCTTCGCAATGTACGTGTTCGTGAATTATATTAATGGGACCGTGGCCGGATTAACCGCCAGTGTGGCCCAATGATTGCAGGCATACACCTTGTGAATCATGTTCCTCACGATCCATTCAGTGAGTTAGGTGTTTTGGTGCATCTTACCCACGTGTGCACACTTAACCCGATGTGCCGTTGATCACATTCCCCCACCCAAATCAGGCATGCCGCTCATCTCTGATTGCTCTTTGTGTTCGCCGACAGACTGACACTCACATACGTTCCGTATACACTACGACAACTACCGACTGGTCCACCTTCACGACTGCCTTGTTTGTAAGATGATATGGCTGACATACAGACTCTGTTGGCTGTTACTCTGACTTCGTGACTCCTTGACTGCGATCCGTGGCCCAAACTTGGTGATTTCTGATGACTGAAGTCCGCGCTTTGGGACACTGAGCGTTCGTACTCAGAGTATAATCATTCCGTTGTACTACCCCACAGTCCTTTATAATTTTATTATCGTCCAAGAATATGTAGCAATGCATTCCACTGACAATGGAATAAAGATGATGTTCGCGGCATGACTGTTTAAGCGAACAAAGCACAGCTCGTTGCCAAATTCATTTCTTGCTTGCACCTGGACGTTTTCCAGTTCACGGTGGCTGCAAAGTTTAGATTCTTTAAGGGTGATAAAAATATGACAACTTCCGGTTGGTTACATACATCACCACATAACTTCGCAATAGTGAACATCATATGGAACAGTGGCTTGGAAACAGGTTCTAATGACTACTGGAGGTCGCTCGAGCAAAATGTTATCGCAGTTGACCTTGCACGGATAACTGAGGCTGCATATTTGACGCCAATAAAAACCCCGAAAAGTGCCATCTTTCATTCTAACAATCGTTGATTTTAAAGTGGTAACCGAAAAATAACATGAATGGGGAGTTGTGATGCCAAGCATATTTTCTGATAAAATGACAACATTAAAAGACATTCTGTCGCAATCTGTTCCCGGAAAAACGAAGAGTTTGATCACATCACAACTATAGCACTCGCTGAAGAATGAAAAGAAATTGCTCTCGACCATATTTGCACACCTCATCTTGTACACCGGAAACAACGAGGGAAATTTCGGTGGAACCAAAATGAGAAAACGTGCTTCAGTATCAATCAAGCAAAGTCGGATAGCCGAAATAAATCAGATACACACAAAAGTTAGCAAAATATCACACGTGTTACCTGATCTTCTTTTTTGTCTTGTCTGAATCGGTCGCAGACCCATCCACTCCTAAGCTGAAATAATCTATGTTCAGGTGAAAAAAATCTCCGGCACGTTCAATCAAAATTGACATGATTCGATTTGCAGCTCCTTGATCCTGAATAGTCTGCAAACGTTCACCCGGAAAAGGGAATGCATACGGCAAATGTTAAAAGGGTTAGTTTAAAGATCTCAGTTCTCTGCGATATGGCATGATTAAGAATCACTGAAAACCAGCGTGTTCGCCAACCTGCGTTTTCCACATCTCAGTTCTCATTTGAAAAACTATTACAAAGAAAAATCAACTCATCCGTTACACAAAAACATGGAGCAACAGTTTTATACAGAGGGACTGAAACGAAGCGTACCATTAACTGAACTGGAGATAACATTTTGTACCGAGAAAAGCGATCAATAACACGGAGAAATTTATGGCTAGTATGGTTTCTGTTGACCATGACTGTTTCGTATCACACCATCGAGAGCACTGGGGAAGTGCTAGATCCGAAACCACAAAAGCGCACCTTATCACGGTTCGGTTCAAACAACCACAGGAGAATCGAATACCAAACCGCGTAAATCTCAAGTTTTTCACGTGCAGCAACGCAACCGGTGAAAGTAGAGTGCCGGCTACTACTTAAGACAACCAACAATGTCCACTTTTGAAACCAAGCATTTGAGTACTCAAAGACAATTATTTTAGTAATTCGTAGACTCCGGTGGGTAATCCACTGTCGAAGTTGTGCGTGAGTGTTTTCTTCAAAGACGGTGCCGGAAAAGCTTTCAGTGATCTAAGAGGCTTGTGTTGCTCCCATTCTGATGGATCAGTCACTAACACTCAACCTATTCGGTTGCCTTTGGTTATTCTGACATGCCAAACCACCGTAGTCAATAAAGACCATAAGAATTGTTCTTTTAATATTAGAATCAATGAGTGACTAAGAAGACAACTGAACCTAAAAACCAACCATGAGTAATTCATTGGTAAGGATGGTCCCAGAGACTACACAACACCGATATGTCTAGTGGTAAAAACACCTGTTTGTACCAACATCTCGAGAAGCACGATACGCGGCTTGGATATCGGCTGGTGTTGGGTCTTTTATTTTATGCTTACTCATGACGTAAATGGAAGGGGTAAACATAGATATAAGTGCTCACTAGGCAGTTGAAAAATGCGGCCAGCTTTGCCCCTGAAGCTGTGAACGGTGCACCACACCTGACGTTTATTAAATCAGATGTGGTAGTGAACCAGGCGAAGTTACCTGTCTAGTAAATACGGAAATTTCTCGCGCTTATGCCAATTGGAAAAAATAACCATAACGGCTAAGACTATCTCATGAAATAACTGATAACTCAAAAGGAAAGTGCCCGGTGGTAAGAAAACATCAACAAGAACCGCAAAACCCTAACTCATATGAATCAGTGGATAGGAAAACTCACCGCCCTATCAAGACCGAATGAGAACACGTTCGGACCGAATACTATCCCAAGTGCCTCCGAGGACATTTTATTCTCAAATCGACGCATCCAAACTTGATTGAGAAAATGGCACAAATGCTGAAGCAAAGCGTAGCTGGCAGCCGTTAACCGTCCCAAGAGTAAAGTAATTTGATAAAAGAGAGTAGTTGTGTCGCTCCGGAATTGTAAATATGCCTGTGAAACGTTAGACGAAGTAGAAATGGGATTCTTTAAGACGAGAACGTATTAGATGGACATTCACTAAATTCAGTTGATAAAAATCCCAACTCGTTAGTTACCTTCTCAGACGTTTAGCTTTCGATGCACTTGTGATAGCAAGTACATCGGGAGAACCGAAAGACGATTATCAACTAGGATTTCAGGACAAGCTCTGAAGAGTTCGATAATAAACGTCTCGAGGTTTCACTCCAACTTAACTGCGTGGCACCGACTCGATTATGACTAACACAACAAACCGAAACAGGCATTATTAGTGATTGTCACAAATACTTCCGATTCACAAACGCTGTTCCCAAGTTGTTTACATTTTATAGATTGTTTAACATGTGTTCTATTTTGGATTTTAGTGTGTACTACTTTTTCAAATGACTAAAGCCTAACTTATACGGCAATTCTTTCTGTCATTATCGCGTCTACTGAATCTGTGGACGTCCTCCTAGTAGTATTACAGTGGTAAGCTGTCAAATGACTGGTCGCTCTTTCGCATCACCAAGACAGCTATTATTCGGTATTAAAGGCGTGAGTTGCGCAAACGAATTTCTTACCGGCCTCGCTTTGCCATGACAAGGTTGATCGATAACTGCGATCGCAATTCCTCTGCTAAATCTGACAGGGCCTAGCGACCGTTACCGTTCTTACTGGTTTCGTCTACTCGTGTGTTCTGGAGACCATCCGTTGAGAGTAAACCTTCACATGAGTGGATGCAAACAGTTGAGATAACGTCAAATATTTGGATTCCAATTATGAAAACATTGCTTCTTCTTGCATGGGTCGAACTTTTATATCTTCGTGACCGAGCTTGAGAACGAATGGAATCGTCCTAGCATGAATCGGAGAGCAAAATTTGTCACAAAAACAGAAAACCTCAGTGTTCAGGCGATTCCTGTTTAGAAAAAGGTACCTTTCCCTTGCCCTTGAACCCGAAGATTCCAACTAGAATACTGCCTTTCTACAAGTGTTTTTTTATTACGAGCTCGCGCATGAGTGGAGTGGAACGGGCATACCCTATAGCCTCAAAAACCCATTACACTACTAGGGATAGCTGGTAACCAGACACTGAGATATGGAGTGGAGAAGTATATAAGGTCCAAATAGGTCAAGTGTAATAGGGAACCGGACGAAAGTGGATTACCGTCTACCACTAGTGACCGATGGTGACGGGGTTTGAACCTCTGACTTCGGAGGCGGTAATAAAACGATCTAAACCACTCGAACACCATCGGATCTAGTAAATTTGATTTTTTCCTCGTCTATTTTCACTTTTATCTTTACCCTCTTTTTACTTTGCGTTTCTGATTGGACAATTTACGGTTTTCGCAAGGTCGTCCGAACAGACTATAAAAGCGGTAAAGCTGATGACTCACTTCGACTTGTGTCGATCGTCGCTAGTAAATGCTCTCTAGCTTGCGGGTAGGCCAGTCTTCTCGAGTTCCGTGCTCTGTAACTGAGTTTTTGCCCAGTCGAAGGCCATATTGTTGTGCGACTAACGGTCTAGGAGGTTCGACATAGGTGGTACTGTCTCGCTGTGGTGATCAAGTGTTGTTGCCCTGCGAGGCCGCAGGTGTCATTTGTCTATTGTGCTGTGCGTTGTTGTCTGTAGGTGGCGTATTACCACACATACAAATTGTATTTACTCAGCCTGTGAGAGCTGAGACGTTCAGTGTCAATTATGTGACCTGGTATTACAGCATTCAGTCATCAACTACTCGCTAAGTGATCACAATGGACTTCCTGAAATCACGTGGGTAATTCTATCTAATTACACGCTTGCACATGAGTGTAGTGAAAGGGGTACACCTCATAACCTTAAAGACAAACAGCACTATTAGGGATAGCCGGCAACCATACCCCGAGACTTGGGAGGGAGAACCACATAAGGTCTAAGTATGTCGGCTGTAGTAACGAGTTGGACGACCATTACCAAAGGTAATGAAAGTCTTGAGGTCTTGCGCTTTGTGCCTACTTGACAAAGCAACGGACTGAAATAGGACAATCAATGAACACTGTCGTTATCACCGTCATCACCACTATCGCAGTACAGAGAGAAAGTGAAACAAACTTACCAGTTATGCTCACCATTCACTTTCCTTGAACATCAAAATTTCGGTTAGTTTTGGTATTTTACAACTTCTTTCTAATTTTACGTCCTGTGCTTGAACCACTTTCTTCGTCAGTAGTTCTGACTCAGAAAAATCAGGATGTAAAACGCAGAAGTAACACTTCAGTTTTACAAATATGGGTGAATTTATATTACCATATCATTATAGATGACACTATTTATTCACTAAAAGCCTAGAAGAATGATGTTGAAACGTGACACCTCGTAAATGTTACCGGTTAGAAAACAGTGAGCCATTACCAATATGGCTGTTACACTAGGACTGGAAAAATGGCCAACATCCAATCATACATAAGACGATGTATAGAGAAATGTACAGTTACCAAGTAGATACGTTAAGTATTTTCATTATCCGATTCCAAAGACAACTGAACTTGTGGTCTAAGTAAGACAACAAACAATTCACACAACCTTGTTAGTGACAATCGTAGGTAAGTTGGGTAAAACTCACTTCAACTAATGAGTTAGTGACGTCAGTAGGCACTAATCCGCCAGGAAGCTCGCGCAAATAGAGCTTCAGTAGACTTGCAACCGAGTACACGTCAAGAGACCGTTCTGGTACTTGGAGCTCATGAGTGAACTGCGAAATGCGCCAATTAGGTCCAGTTTCATCTATTAATGAACGCAACATCTCCACCGTGCGCGAATTGCCGTTGACACGAAAAATACCTTCACATTTGAGTGCGTCACAATTTAATAAAAAGTGGAAGACGTCCAAAACCACAAGTGGAATATCGGTTCCATCACGGTTAATGACTTCATTTAGAGATACACCAAAGGTTGCACGGAAACTTCGTCTGTCCGGATTCGTTCGACAAGCTTTTCTGACATTAGGCTCCGCGCTAAATTTTCTCACCAGTCTAGCCATGAGCATTATAGAGATGTACGTCAGTTTGTCTTCAAAATCCTTCGTTGACACTGGATAAAAAATAGATGGGTAAACACAGTGAATGTGAGACCAAGATACTTGGAAGCATTATCAAATAACCGTAATCCGTGGCTCTCTTTGATCATTTTAGTTTTATCTCCAGCTTATTACGTATTCATCATCATCATCATCGTACAGCGTTAAACAGTAGGGTAAGCCCCACTGACCACTGCCTTTCTCACCATGTTGCACGTTGAATTAAAAAGTATGAATATACAAGATGGACAGGGAGTGGACCTATATGTGTGGGAAAAGAAAAGAATGCCCTAGTAGCCAACACACGGAATACACAGTCTAACTGTACAAACGTACACCGATCAAACATTCTGATTCGATAGAAAGTGACAACACGATCTCCACTGTTCGCGGTTTGCAGCCATAACCTTCAGTGTCTCCAGCCAACTGGTAGACGGATCTTTTGGACCCCAACCACGAAGACGTGAAGCACCTACTTTTCCTAAGTCTGCTGTACATTTTCTCATTCCTCGCTGCCACGTCATCTGTTGACCTCCACGTGGTCTCTTCCACTCCCTGGGAGGGGCGGAGAATAGGACACGGTACGGTAGACGTGTGTTTTCCATACGTAACACGTGTCCCAACCAACGAAGTCTACTAAGTTGGATACGCTGTGACAGAACGTTCTCTGAATTAGTACCCAATACTCGCTTTCTTACCTCATCGTTGCTTACTCGGCTATTCCACCCAATCCTAGCGATACTACGTAAACATCGATGGTCGAAAACCTCAAGACGACGAATATCTTTAGCACGCAGACTCCAAGTTTCGCAACCATACAACAAAACTGAACGCACTACAGCACAGTATACACGACCTTTCAACTTCAGTGAAATATCGGATCGGCGCCACAAGTGCTTCAGTCCAGCGTACGCCGCTCGAGCTCTGGATATCCGCGTACTCACCTCTACTACTGTGCTCCCATCCGTCGTCACGCAGCTACCGAGGTAGGTGAAGTGATCGACAACTGACAGCACCTCCCCATCGAGCATCAAGCTCGGAATCGTTGACGTCCAGTCTTGTAACATCACCTTGCACTTTGAAGGTGCAAAACGCATGCCGAATGGAGCTACAGCTCTTGCGAGATTATCTAGTGCACGCTGAGCATGTTCCGTGGATTCGAACAAGCAGACAATGTCGTCTGCGTAATCTAGGTCACATAGCTTTTCACTATCTCCTAGTTCGACGCCTACATCCTGAAGATTTTGCAAAGCACTCTCCATTATTTCGTCCATGACGAAGTTAAAAAGGAATGGAGACAAAGGGCATCCCTGCCGAACACCACTGGTCGTTTCGAACCGACCGGATAGTTCACCGTAAACCCTTACGCGGCCAGAAGTATGAGAATACAATGATCTCATTAGGTTCACGAACTTCTGGGGCATACCTTTTCGATGAAGAGTACTGAAAAGCGATGTTCGATCAACTGAATCGAAAGCGCCTTTCAGGTCTAAGAAAAGCATTATTGTTGGTCGGCGGTGCGTGTGACGCGTTTCAAGTAGTCGGCTAAGAGTAAAAATCTGGTCGATGCATCCTCGACCTGGGCGGAATCCTGCCTGCTGTTCGCGGACATTCCTCTCGCGAGCCGGTGTAAGACGGTGCAGCAAAATCGAAGCTAATACTTTGGCGACTATCCGGATTAAGCTAATCCCACGATGATTACTGCAGTCATTGCGTATTCCCTTCTTGAAGATGGGAACAATCAATGACTCGCTCCATATTAACGGAATACGCTCCGCGTTCCAAATGTCACGGAGCAAGGCGGTTAGTGATTTTATCAATGCCTCACCACCCAGTTTGAAAAGAACTGGAGGAAGTTCGTCGGGACCTGCCGCTTTCCCCCGCCTTAGTAATCGAATACATGACTCTACTTCTACTTCTGATGGGGGCTCAAGTGATACCTTCCAAGAAGTCACAGTTGTTGACACGGGAGTAACTACACTAGCGTGCGGCCAGCTAAACTGTTCCTTGAAGTATTCGGCCCAACGGTCAAGCCTTTGCTGTTTGTTATGGATGGGTTCTCCATTCCTATTGCAAATCGTTTCACTGACCTGAGTTCGCCGTCCACCGGTGTCACGAATAAGTTTGAACAGTCTTTGACTGTTACCTGAAGCAGCTGCCACTTCCATTTCTTCGGCTACATTGACCCACCAATTTTCGCGATCCTTCTTAAGGCTTCGCGTAACTTGTCTTTGCAGCTTTCGTATCCGAGTGCGGGTTGGTCGGATGACCTGAGGTTTGTACGTGAAACGTGGAGTCCAAAGGACAGTCAACCAAGCATTAGGGAATGTTCTACATCCAAAGAGACCATTCACACTCTCGAGCGGCCTTACATCGAATAAAAAGCGAGATCTTTGCCCAACATATAGTCCACAGCAATGAAACAAGACGACTGAAGTCTTGATTAATTCTCTGAATGAAAGATTACCGTAAGCCGAAACTTGGCTGCGGCTATTCATGTAATGGGAAGTCAATATGAAAGTGAATTTCTCTGGTACACCCTACAACAAGAGGCAACGCAACAGGGCTGTACGGTCGATCGAGTCGAACAAGGCTTTCATGTCAAGAAAAACAGAGACGGTGGGCCTATGGAAGGTGTGACTATGCTCCTAAATTTGTCGAACAGTGAAGATGTGATAAACACTACCTCGACCAGGTCTAAATCCAGCTTTATTCTCGCGTAAGCACTGTTTGCGAGCGTTAAATGAACGGAGGAGAATTATACCGGCCAGCAGTCTGAATTCGATGCGAACCAGACTTATTTTCCTGCGTTTTCACAGGTCCTGTAGCATTTCTTATAAATCGGTACGACCGCCGATTCACATCGACAAGTTGGAACTTGCTCTTTCTTCTATACCAAACAGGAAGCCCCATATCGTTTAAGGAGGCTAATATCACGAAGAATCTCGGCTTCTAACGGAGGATTGGCATCTACACCCAGCACTTTGACCGTCGTGAGCCGTTTGCTTCTTGTATCATTTCACTAAAGCCTGGGTTTCGTGAGTCGGTACTTCTACTTGGACGGAAAAGGTTGAGGCTATTACCGACCGACATGGCTTTTCCCATCTCCTTATACTTCGCAATCCACAACTACTCACTGTCGTTTCTCAGGATCCAAATCAGTTGGCGTTCAAGACATCTCCGTGTCTCATGTCTTTATTCCAGAGGAATCGATCTGAGTGCATCCAGCAATGCAACTGAAAATGCAGATATCCGTCGTTTCTGTGCTTGGTTCTTAGGCCTTGGTCAATACTAGCGGCCTCAAATGGGGCCTGCTTGATTTCTGCCTACCGTTTACCTGGACCATGGGCATTTGACGGCATCGACAACCTGGCAGATGATTATGTTTGGGAAACATATCGATAGTTGTTGTTCAGTATCAGTTGCAGAGGACTCACTTTTTACTTTTATGCGCTATCTCCTGAGAGAATGAGCGGGCTTCATGGATATCGCGAATTGAGCCTGCCCATGAACCACGGTCAGAGGCAAGACCGGAACACAAGGAGATCCAGATCTGGTTCCAAAGACGAGCTCCGTAAACAGATCGGAGTCCCAATCGCTCGACGTCCGACTTAACAGTGCTGTTCTGTTTTCAGTTGTCCTTCAGGGCGGCAGCGCCAATCTTGACATGGGACAGGTGAGAGACAGTTTTGTGATCTTGGTAATTGGGTGTCACAGGATGTGGCAAACGTCACCGTTGAAGGAATACTGACATCTTTTCAATGTGAAAGTATCGTTCTCCTATCGTGTCGTTTGACATCTTATTGCACCAGGTCACTTCGAGGATCATTCACAGATATTGGTGGTCGAATGCTTCCAATTTTACGGTGTTCTCGACGCGTAATGGCCATGTTTAGCAACCGCAGGTCAATATGGGGCGGGTGGCGGCGCGGAAGACTCAGATTTTGTTTTTTCGACTAGTCTGGTTTCGTGCCCAAAGTGAATTGAGCAGCTGAAAAATACTTCTAGTGTTGTCAATTTGCTCTTTGACTTCGTCCTTGGCCTGGCCGTTTCGGAGGATAGTGGAGCCCGGATACCTGAATACCTGTATGTGCTCAATAAGCTCACCGCTGATGTATACTGGGTGTGAGGACTACTCAGCGCAAGTTGAAAAGACCTTAGTCGTTGATGTATTGACTTCTAGCCCTGTGACTTTAGCGAAGAAAACTACACGATTCAAAATTGGCTGTAAGGTAGTTGGACTGTCTCTTAGGATAACGACATTATCCGCGAATTTCAAGTCAGCTAAGAAAACGTCCGGGCTTAGCTGCACACAAGGGTAATCGATGAGCGCCTGCCGCATTATCTAGTCTATAGCTCAGTTGAATATGACCGGCGACAACGGGTAACCCTGTCGAACATCGAAGTTGAGGGAGAATTTGCCAGATTCTTATCCGTAAAAGCGTTTTCATGAGACTGACAAGTTTTTCCTGCATGCCGTCTGCCTACTGAATAATCCATAAAGTGTGTCTGTCAACTGAGTCAAATGCTATGCGAAAATCAACGAAATAGGCTGATGTCGGTCGTTGGAATTTGTAGCGAATTTCTAGTACTTGACGAAGAGTAGGTATCTGGTCCACGCATCCCCTACCGTGGCGAAGGCCTTCTTGATTTAAACGAGTGCGTGCGTCCCTCACGGTTAGGAAGCGATCCTGTAGGAGCACGCAGAATATAAAGCTGTAATCTCATTTGAGTGGAGTGCGGATGATTGGGCGGAAGAGTACCGGGTACGCATACCTGATGAGTGGCAATAACCGCAAAACCGGTGGCGTGCTCCCGATGGAATTTTGTCCTGTCATCCAGATACGATGCCATACTACTCATATCGAAAATGCACGTGGAATATCTTTGCAGCCACATCGATCAGGTTGATTCTGCGGTGATGGTCGCACTTTCTTATCACCCTTTTTGAGAGAAGGAGTAGGGTTGAGGTTCTCCAGCCCGCGGGGAAGAGTTCTTTTCCCCAAACCGAACAAAACATAGTGTGTAGAGGCTTTACCAGTGCCAAAAGGCAGGATTTATATAACTCCGGTCTGATGCTGTCTTCTCCTAGTGTCTTGTAGTTCTCTATATGGTGTATCACAGTAACAATATCCTCTAGGGACGGAGGGATGGTACTAATAGCGTAATTTCCACTCTGGCTTGCGGGAATTTCAACTATCAGGCTTTCCGTCGGATTGTTCAGCGGATTGTCAAAATGCTTGATCTACTTCTGCATCTTTTTCCGTTGTTCCGGGGTCGGTAGCCCGGTAGCGTTGCGGAGTGGTTCTACTGGCTGTCAGTTGCCGGATGAATTGCCAGTGAGACGGAAGGAATTTTAGAAGTCATCACAGTTAGCCGCTGCTTGCACATTGTTTGCGATTTCGTACCAGTAGTTGTTTCGGTTTTTTCCTGTCAAGCGGGTGGCTTTCTGTCGGACCTCCCGAAAGTCAGAGAGGCCATTCTGATTGGCGTCTCTAGCCTTTTTAGATAGATGGAGGGTCGGTCCCGATATACGGTTCTTCTGCCATTGTCGTACAGTGCCCAGTTCGTCGACCGCAGATTGTTCGACAAAGGATTTCGGTGACTTCCATCGTTGTTTCACCGATGTTTCTTCACTGACTGGGTGATCAGTCAAATGGGTGGTGATAGCATATAATACTGCTTGTCGTTTTGTTGGTGATCCTAGGGCAGCTACGGTAATCCTTCTCGGGGCACAGGATTTGTTACGATTAGCTAAGTGGGCCTTGGGGCGTGTAAGGACAGGGATGTGGTCAGTGCCATTATTTCCTGTCCCTGCACCTCTGTAGGACCGCCGGTCTTTGATCGAGGACGTCCGGCGAGATCGTACCGGTAGATAGTCGGTCTGGTGTGCAGTGTGACCGTCGCCTGAGTACCACGTCAGCGATGTCGCCTGGGGTATAAGGAGCGAATGTTGGAGACAGTTAGCCTGTTGTAGTCTGCGGAACTGACGAGGCGAGCATGGCTGTCGCATTGTTGTCCAAGGCCATCTTTCCCTAGGACGTGTCTAGCTACTTCGTTTGAAGGACCAGTGCGAGCGTTCCAGTCCCACGCAACAAGAATTATACCTCGTTTTGGGACACTGTTGACCACTTCCTGGAACTTGCAACCTGCAGATGACGATTTGCAATAACGCTGGTTCAGCTATCGACGAGATCAAAATTATAACGAGCGAGGTAAAGAGCTTGATCAGTGTCCACAGACGTGAACTTAAATGAGCGACAATCTTGAATTGATCCGCACCGATGCAAACTGGTAGCAATGTGGTTGATTTGCGTTCAACTTGGTGAAGGCGCACGAGGACGCTAGGCTAGTCGGTGCGAACGTTTTGTGCTAGAAATTTATACTCGCTAGCCTTCACAACAGACTCTGAAGACTGATGTCTGCTGCGTAAGTGGAACGAGTATCCAGGATTCAAGCAGTGTCATTCAACTAACTGCTCCCGATATCTCATCGAAATATTTTCTGAGCACTTCAGGAGCCGAGGCAGCTAGAGATGCGGGTCAAAGTGGTGTGCGAATAGTCTTGACTGACAAGGCTGAGGCTGCCCTCTTAGACTGGGCCCCTGTTAACAGTCGTTTGTGTGCTGTAAGACTCCAGGGGTCAGTCGGCCTTCGAAAGGATAGTTGTGTTCAGCGCAATTTGTTTGCGATCTCGGCGTACGCCCCAACAGATTGCGGTTCTGACATGCAGAAGGATGAGTTCTATGACAAACTCGCCACTCTCGTTCGCAGCAGCAAAGGCTTTGACATCATAGTGCCAGCTGATGATTTTAATACACAAGTTGGCAAACCTAGTGCGTCAGAAGCTTGTTTAGGTGGTTGTTGTGCTTTACCCGCTCAGCGCATAGATAACAGAGTTAAGCTTCTCCACTTGTGTGCAGACAATCGATCGTTCTTGTCTAGTACAATTTTCCAACACAGCTCATGTCGCACGACGACACGGCGCTCTACTTTGAGTCGTACTGATCATATCGCAGAAAACTACCGGTGGAGCAGTTCTGTTCTGAACTGCAAATCTTACTGGTCGACGAACGTCGAGTCGTATCATGCATTAGTATTAATGTGGTTATCTCTCCATCTCCATGGTTATCGTCGCAAACCGCAAACCTGGTTAGCCGTGCAACGTATGTGTGATCCAGAAGTACGCACCCGTTATGAGCAGAAGTTAACACATGAGCTAGGATCTACGACGAACAGTAACTTAGATGAGCATTGGGCTCATATCAAACAGGCGATGAACGTTGCAGCAGGTTTCGCCTGTGGTCCTAGATCCATTGTCCATCAAAGACACTGCATTTCGCAAGAGTCGTTGAGTATAATGGAGCAAAAGCGCCAGCTCTCAAACTGTAAGGTTATGAATAGGACACGAAGACATCTACAGAAGCAAGTTACGAAAAGCGAAAAATGGTGGGTCAAGGTAGCGGAAGAAATGGAAGTAGCAGCTGCTTCAGTTACCAATCAAATACTATTCAAACGTATTCGTGACACCAGTGGACGTCGCGCCCAGGTCAGTGAAACGATTTGCGATAAAAATGGAGAACCCATCATGGCAAACAGAAAAGGCTCGACCGTTGGGCCGAATACTTCAAGGAACAGTTTAGCTGGCCGCGCGCTAATGTAGTTACTCCGACGTCAACAACTGTGACTCCTTGGGTGGTATCACTTGGACCCCATCGGAAGTAGAAGTAGAGTCATGCATTCGATTACTAAAGGGTGGGAAAGCAGCCGGTCCCGACGAACTTCCTCCAGTTCTTTTCAAAATGGGTGGAAATGCTTTGATAAAATCACTTACCACCTTGCTCCATGACATTTGGAACGAGAAGCGTATTCCGTTAATATGGAGCGAGTCACTGACTGTACCCATTTTCAAGAAAGGAATACGCAATGACTGTAGTGACCATCATGAGATCAGCTTAGTTCCGATAGTCACCAAGGTATTAGCCTCGATTTAGCTGAACCGCCTTACACCCGCTCGGGAGCGAAACATTCACGAACAACAGGATGGATTCCGACCAGGTCGAGGATGCATCGACCAAATTTTTACCCTTCGCCAACTACTTGAAACGCGTCACACACACCCGCCGACCGACAATAATGGTTTTCTTAGACCTGAAGGGCGCCTTCCACTCAGTTGATCGAACAGCGTTTTTAAGTGCTATTCATCGAAAAGTATATCCCAGAAGTTCGTGAACCTACTGAGATCATTGTATTCTCATACTTCTGGCCGTGCAAGAGTTTACGATGAACCATCCAGTAGGTTCGAAACGACCAGCTGTGTTCGACAGGGATGTCCTATTTCTCCATTCCTGTTCAACTTCGTCATGCACGAAATAATGGAGAGTGCCTTGCTAGATCTCCGGGATATGGGCATTGATGTAAGAAATGGTGAGAAGCTGTGTGACCTAGACTACGCGGATGACGTTGTCTGCTTGTTCGAATCCACGAAACATGCTCAACGTACACTAGATAGACTCTCAAGAGATGTAGCTCCACTCGGCATGCGCTTTGCACCTTCAAAGTGTAAAATGATGTTGCCAGACTGGAATCCAACGGTTCCAAGCTTGGTGCTCATTGGGGAGGTGTTGGCAATCGTCGACCGTTCCACTTACCTTGGCAGCAGCGTGACGATGGATAAGAGCACAGTAGAGGTGAGCACGCGGATATCCTAGACTTGAGCGGCGTACGCTGGACTGAAGCACTTGTGGCGCTGATCTGACATTTCACTGGAGTTGACGGGTCGTGTATACTGTGCCGCGGTGCATTCAGTTCTGTTCTATGGTTGCCAGACGTGGGGTTTGCGTGCAGAAGATATTCGTCATCCTGAGGTTTTCAACCACCGATGTTTACGTAGTATCGCTAAGATTGGGTGGAATAACCTAATGAGCAATGCTGAGGTCAAAAACCGATTATTGGTAACAAATTCAGAGAACGTTGTCACAGCGTATCCAGATTAGTAGACTTCGTTGGTTGGGGTACATGTTACTTATGGCAAACACACGTCTACCATATCGTGCCCTGTTCTCCGTTTTTCCTAGTGAAAGGAAGAAACCACGTGTAAGTCAACAGATGGCGTGGCAGCGAGGAATGAGAAAATGTACAGCGATTTTAGGGAAAGTAGGTGCTTCACGTCTTTGTGGTTGGGGTCCAAAAGATCCCTCAAACAGATGGTTGGAGACAATGAAGAATACAGCAGCGGACCGTGAACAGTGGCGATCGTGGTGTCACTTTCTATCAAATCAGAATGATTGATCGATGTGTGTTCGTGCAGTTAGACTGTGTATTCCGTGTGTTGGCTATCAGGACGTTCTTTCCTTTTCCCTCCCGTGTAAGTCCACTCCCTGTCCATCTTGTATATTCATACTTTCTACTTCTGTGTGCAACATGGTGAGGAAGGCAGTGGTCAGTGGGGCTTACCCTTCTGTTTAACGCTGTACGATGATAATGATGATGACGCCAGCTGCTGTTCTTCTTCACCCCCACAGATTGCAGCCCAGATGCAATCGAAGATATCTTCTACCAAAAGTTACACGACATCCTACGTAAAGCAAAACGGAGTGATATCGTGATTTTAGCTGAAGACATCAATCCCAGAGTCGGTCGCCTGTCATCGAACGTGTATCTGGGAGGCTCTTTTGGGCTAGATTCCTGTCGTTCAGAAAACGGGGAACGGTTGTTGGCTGTGTTCAGGTCACCGCCTGTTTCTCGCCAGCATGGACTTCAGACATTCTAATAGCCGATACGCTATGTGGCGTCAGCCCTCTTCCAGTCAGCAATGTACCTAGATAGACCACTTCGCAATTAGGTATGAATGGCTGGGCTACATATAAGACCGTCGGTCGTACTGGAGCACTACCCTCGACTCCGACCACTTGTTAGTCTGCACTAAGCTGTCCATGTGCTTCGGTAGGCGTGCTAAACGTACGATGCAGCAGCGGTTAGACTGCAACATGTTGCCTCATCCGTTTTGCCTCTCAACTTTCAGAAACGTCCCAACTAAAAAGCTAGGATCAACGCCACCAGATAACATCAACCAGCACTGATTGCTTATTAAGAATGCCTTGTATTCTGCTGGCAAAGTGAGTTGTGGCCTTACTCGTCGTGTTGTTACACCCTGGATTTCTGCTGGCTCTTTGCGCCCTATTGATGCACGCCAGTCCATCTCGACTGGTACGGAGCATGATGCAGTACAGCTCACGAGACTTGAACGCAACGCAAGTCTGTGTAGGGACCACGAAATCTGGTGGTCTCAAAAATCATCAGAGATGGAACATGCTGCTGCCGGGGGAAATTCCCGTAAGCTGTTTCATCAGATTCGAGTCACTGGTAAGAAGCCGCTGGGTGTGAGTGAACCGATCTGTGATGCTGACGGGTCACCTATCCACATTCTGAAGCGATGTCTTGTACGTTGGGCGAAGCACTTCAAGGCACAGTTTAGCTGGCCTCCAAAGTCAGCCCCTCCCATAGATGTTCCGGCACACGTCCCATGGTCTGCTTCGACAGATTTACCTTCTGAGGCCGAGATCCGCAAGGAAATCTAGGTCTTAAGACGTCATAAGTCGCCGGGCTCTGATGGCATTCCTCCAAACCTATTCAGAGAAGGTGGAATAGATCTTGTTAGGGAACTTCAAGCTTTGTTCACCGAGGTCGCTTTGTTTGGTCTTCCAAACGGTGGGGTCTACCTCCTCCCAGGGAACAGAGTTTTTGACTTAGAGTATGCCGGTGATATGGCCTTGCTGAGCGACAGTGTACAAACAGTTCAACACGCACTAGTTCACTCGGCGATTGAGGTGTCACAATACGGTATGTGCTCCGCGCCTTCGAAATTCGGGGTACTTCTTCAAGACCGGCAGGAGCCTGAACCTGCACTCACCCTTAGTGGTGATCGGTTAGAGGCGGTCAGTAGCCGTAAGTACTTTGGGAGCTTGATCACAAATGATGGTGGTGTTGGGGAGGAGATTGCATTACGAACTACGAGAAAGCGCAGTTCTCACGAGCCTGCGCCATCTGTGGCGTCGTGAGGACATCCGGCTTTCCCTCAAGGGAAGGGTGTACAGTGCCACAGTTCGTAGCGTTCTTTACGGCTGCGGGACTTGGTCCCTTGGTGTTGAGAATGCTCGACTTCTTTCTGTATTTGACCACCGATGTCCGCGAAGCCTTGGTCGTGTCTGGTGGGTGTCATGTTTAGTTACTATTTTCTACCTACCTTAGTTCTATTACTGTTGTTCTATCAAATTTCTGCTTTGTTGTTTTCAGATCGCACCGTTCAGTTGTATGTCAAATAAAGCCTAAATCCTAGGCCTCCCTTCTGCTTGCCTCAACCATTCGGATTTCATAACCATACACGTATTAGTAGGAACATCAGATGAGCAATGACGAGGTTTGCCGGCGTGTGTTCGGTGCTGATAGTCGCCCTCTGACGAAGATAATCGCTCTAAGCCGCTTCCCATGGCTCGGGTACGTTTTGCATCTGCCTGTCCATCGTTTACCCCTTCGTGCTCTTTTTGCACGTGCTGGGCAAGGCTGGAAGAAGCGGCATGGTGGTCAGGCTATGACTTGACTCAGGGGTATGAAGGAGATAGCTTCGGCTTTGATTTCAGTTGATGCTTCCCACCCTTCTGGTTGAGGTCCAAGAGATGAGGATTGCCGTTGGTTAGAGACGCTGAGATATATCGCTCGGAACCGTTTTCAGCACACTGGATCTTCTGAGTGCCCATCATCAAATTACCATTTGAGAGGATGAAAAACCGTACACCGCCTATGAAACCTGTGGAAAGTTATCCCAGTTCTATCGCATACCGTTTGCCGTGAAGAATGAAGTAGCCTGCTCCCAGCGCGCTATTGATGGTGATGAATCCCCACGAGACACATACGGTTATGTCGATAACGTTAGTGTGTGGCCGCGACTTGGAGGAATATATAATAAAAACCTTCAGAACTTCCTTGACGTTGCAAAGAGGCGTTGTGTTACATTCAATGAGAGCAAGAGTATGATCGTTGCAACAAAGGTCCGAATGCTCGGTTACGAAGTTTCTCAAGGCTTGATCAAACCAGACCCTGAACTTTTCCAGACTCTAAGAGAACTCTCTTCTCCACGGGATATCCCCTCACAGAAGAGAACAATGGGAATGCTGGCGTATTATGCCAACTGAATCCCACAGTTCTCTGATAACATTCATCCTCTGATGCACAATCGTATACTTCCGGCTCCTGACAACGTTACGACGGCCTTTTGAAATCTTGAAGACGAACTGGAAAGAGTTGCTGTGCATACTATCGACTACAGTCACTTCCACATTGTCTAAACGGACGCATCAGATATCACCACTGCGGCTACATTGAACCAAGATGGTCAAACTATTGCTTTGTTTCCACGCACTCTGTCTCCAAGCGAACACAGGTGTTCAGCGGTTGAAAAAGAAGCATGTGCATCGTAGAAGCCATGAGAAAATGGAGGCATTATTTGCTGGGAAATCACCTTACTCTCATTATTGATCAACGCCCAGTCGCCCTTATGTACGACCGGATGCATAAGGGCAAAGTAAAAAATGACGAAATTCAACGGTGGGAGCTGGAGCTTTCTTGTTACCATTATGGCATTCAGTATCGTCCTGGAGTCCACAACAAAGCGGCCGACACGGTCCCTCGGGAAAGTTGTTTCCGCCGTATCGCTTATTGATCTAAAACATTCACATAATATGCTGTCATTCTGGTATCACACGCATGCTACATCTTGTCCGTTCTAAAAGCTTACAGTGCTCTGTTGACGAAGTTCGAGCAGTTGTCAATAAATGTGAAATTTGTGCAGAAATAAAACCCCGTTTTTGTTAAACAACAGTTCGGCAAACCGACAAAAGATACTCAACAATTTGAAAGAATCAATATGGACTTTAAAGGCTCACTATCATCTATCTTTCGTAACAAGTACCTTCTGACGATGATCAACCAATATTCAAGATTCCCTTTCGCTTTCGCTTGTTCAGACTTATCTCCCATAGCTATCCACTGCCCTATCCAGCTGTTTCACTACTTGGAATGCCCCCCCCCCTATATCCACTCCGACTGTGGCATCGCTTGCATATCATCTAAGGTTCAGACATTTCTCCACGGCAAAGAAGTGGTAACCAGCCGCACCACTCCATACAGCCCACGCGGAAATGGTCAGGTGGAGCGGTTGAATTGGATCCTATGGGAAGCCATTACACTACATTATTATAAATGTTTTACTCTGAGTTTTGAATGGGGCACCGGGTACTGCTAGGCTACATGCTTGTCGAGATGACCTTCGAAAGACTGTCTGCCAGCGGATTCAGCTATGGGTGCAGACGGTGAGCCCCACGGACGGCAGACACGCAGAGAAACGTGTTCCATTGCCCCCAGTTGTGGACGTTACCTCTCCAGACTTCAGGATAACCACCCAACAAAACTTGGACGCTAGTGTGAAGAGGTTCTAATTGAAATGTCCCTCCTGTACTCTATACGATCAAAATTTAGACAGCGTAGTCTGCTGGAGTGTATCAAGCAAGATAGAGCTCGCACCAGCCCTGTGGACATCCACAGAACCCCAGGTACTTCACTCCTACGTCTGTCTATCGGAGGCTTTGTTCGCCGGGATGTACTCTCCAGATCATAGTGGTTGGAACCAGATGTTGTCCAAAAACTAGTTCAGAGAAACTGAACTTTGACGCTTCTACCCATCGACCTGTCAGGCATGGTTGCATCTCTGATCAGGGAAGCTATATTGTGTAGCTCTTTGGGTCATGGAGGCCCGCAGTCTACTACCTCAGGATGCAGTCTCGTCGTGGGACCAACGACAATCTTCATCCCTTGGGCCCCAACCGGGAAGTCGGAACGCACCAATTGAGGCTAGTGTTGAGGCCAACTTCATCGCATCCCTACGCCAACTCGTGGTCTAACCGCCGCGTAGCTGCCCCAGGCCATACCCAGGAAGCACAAATAGCGCGCGGACTGGTAGACGGTGGGTAGGCAGGCGTAAAACGTGTCCAAGCCAACGGACACGGTGTAGTAATTATTTCTGTCGGAGGGTGTTTATCCACACCCAACACACGACGGCCGATCTCATGGTGCCTTCGCCAAACGCAAAGAGTGCTACAGAGACATCGGTGGTCAAATACGTAAAGTTGCCGAGCGTTTGTAGAGCAAAACACGGAATACTGTGGCATTGTAGACCCGTCCTTCTATTGATGAAAAATGTCGTAGTGGGGCCACGGGTCACGCAAGTCAACGAAAGTTAGTCTGGCCTTCGCTGGTTGTGAACTTATCTCCTCCGTATCGGGTGGATGAAACACAAGCGTTTATGCCCATGTTCAGTGGTGGGTTACATGCACCGTGTCACCGTGCTGTCTACAGGTTTATGTGGCGTTTTAGAGTATAGACCGCTTCCCAAGCAAAGAACCCCGCCACACTCTTGAGGACTGCCACTGATTGTCCGCGACCGCTTATTTGGTAAGCTCATCTTAGTCACGGTAAACCGCGAAAATTGCGACCGTTTGACAGAATGTGATGGCTGATGCATGCTTCAGCTTCATGGAACCATAAGTGAAATCTGGGTACCTGATGGAGACCTAAGAGATGAAGGATACCCCTAAGGGCAAGATAGCTTACCAACACGGATGAGTTACGCCTATCAGAAACCCCTGTACTGTCAGGTATAAACTCAGAAGAGCTCTTCCATCCGATTCTAGAGAGGCGCAAGAGTCCAGTGCTAAGCTGCAAAAACGGCACTCAGTGCTCCAACCTAGGATCCTTTACTTTACAACAGTCATACCATTTAGGGACAAGCTCTCAAAGAAGGTGGCTAACACCACGACAGCGGAGTCGCCTAGGAAAACAATAGACGAATGTTGGAGAGCGGCATATCTCAAAATATGATAGGTCCAGTAACCACATCCATTATTTTCTTTCTGTCTGCTAGAACTGATACTGCATAAAACTTCTACTTTTCTGGAAAAAGATATCATACTGATGAGAGCTGCGGGAATGCGATAAAAACATAACTATCCGATTGCACGACTGGCTCCGATCAAACAACAACCTGTGCGAAACTGAACTAAACTGACTCAGTTACATCTGAGAAGCACACGGAAATTTGTCGTCGCTTACGACAGCTCGTGTTACTAAAGATAACAGAATAATACAAACAAGGCTCATATGTGCACTACTGCCGAAAAAGCGTGCACCCAAAAAGGACTCTACTAGCGCAAGTGTCGCGGAAAGTTGCAAGCAACTTGTGTGTTTACAAACCTTTCCACCAGTCATCTAAATACTCAGCTATTGTCTCGCTATTAAGCCGTGCGCCCATGTTTAGAAAGTGCATTGGGAATATATGTGCACCCTGGTGATCTCATTTTGGAGCTCATCCAAGCAGAAACCACACACGCGGCCGCATGGGACCCGTACAGGCAAACTGTGGGAAAGCTGACGCCACCACGCCTACGATATTTGGGCAGGACTACCGTGGCCCATATGGCCATACCCACACTTCGGGAAAAAAAACGCGCGGCAAATAAGTATTCATTTTACGGTTTACAAATGAGACTTTCCGTTGCTTTACCAAAACTAAACCGCGCAAATCTCCCCTTCCTATCATTCCGAAACACCACTTTACCAATTATATTGGGAAAAAACATATTAGGACAAAATGCATACACTATACAAATTCACGAAGTGCGCTCATCACGAGCACTGTGGGCAGTCCGAACGCTTGCACGCAGCAGGTGTGGGCAGTTCCCACACATGCTCACAGCAATCTAGGCAATCTCAAAGGTTCCTCACTACATGTGTAGGCTATCCCCACGATTTCACACGCTTGACCACAGCAGCTGTGGGCAGTGTGCCGCATGGGTACCAATCACCAATGAATTCATGATTCATTCTTTTCGTCAGAAACTGAAACCCAGTTACCATATATGTTAATGACACCCGGAAACCAGATTTCACTGGATGTGTTTACCACTGTGTGCTCCAGTTTTAAATGAAGTCTGTCCATTAGTCATTCTTCATAGTAGAGGCAAAGGGTATCTCCCCCGTGTAATCCCGTGTAAGCGCCAAAGGTGAAGGAATGACGCTCACCATTTATTCACATTAATTTCGGGAAGAGGCCCAAACACTCCCCTTCAGGTGGGGAGAACGTGCAAACAACGGAAGACTCAAGTTGCAATGGTTTCCCCGACGAAAATATCAGACCACCCGAGGAATTTGAAGAACAGGTTGAACGACGTCAAAGACCCGCTAGTCATTTGTTTCAACTAAGTGAATGAACGTTTTCAAGTAAAATCATGAGAACAATCAACGGCTAATTACGTAGAAAAGGGAGCGTAATAAGTTTCCCTGAGTATATCGAACAAGACTTTCAATAAGGGCAATTATTGTTTATTGCAATAATAAAAGACACCTAAATTCATGATATAAGCATGATGGAAGTCATCAGGGCTACCAGGGGCCGGCAAGACTAAATAAACAATGAAAATATGAGAGTGGGGTAAGTTCCGACCTGGCCTAATGTAATGCAGACATCATACAGCTGAGAGGAAAGCTTCTGAATTAAAATGGAACAAAAATGTCTTGAAAGTGAGCGTAATAAGAGTGGCTTTTATAAACATATATTCTTTATTTTTGGTGAATCTTGTTTTTCTCAGTCAAATCTCGGTAAATAGCTCTTCAGTCATTGGCTTAGCCGTTGCTGGTTGTTGATTGGGTTAGTGGTCATATATAAGCTGCTGCACGAAGTCCAGTCTCACTTGCCGTTCCCTGCGACGCGGTTACCGGCTATTCGGCGTGCAATGGGAGGTCCGGCCCAGTTCCCTAATTTGCGTTCGATTTTCTGGAATTCCAACCAACCAGTTTTTACGTATACGATTGGCGAGCAAGAGGAATGGCTTCACCGGCTCGGGAGGAATGCGTACACTGTCTGGCTCGATGACGAACGTGGAGGACTACGTGACTGTTAACATGGTCCCTATGGGGCCACCACATTTTGATTACCGTGTTGCTTCTCTGAAGCCGTTTTTTTGTTGCCTTTTCATTTCTCTCGCATGTGAGTCTTGTTTCACGTGCGCAAGCCTGGGAATACTAGCTTCATGTAGGGGGCGATCATTTGCGAGTTTGGGCGTGGTATATAGAAAACTCCGTGCTTTGTTAAACATTTCGTGAAGATCGACTGACGTTTACCAGCTTCAGAAGATGGAAAGAAATTAGTATTCGATTCAATCCGTTAACCATATCACGTAAGTTACAGTACTGAAAGCATTGGTATCAGGAGCGCAGTTATCTACTATGTTCAGACAAGAGGATCAGTTAGTTAGTTCAGTGAAACTTTGCTGCTAGATACATGGAAGAGAGCTCGTACAGTGGGACATAACTGTATAACTATATATATATATATATATATATATATATATATATATATATATATATATATATATATATATATATATATATATATAATATCCTTCGGTTACGGTGGACGCGAAACACCCATCACTTACGTAACTTATTACGCCAATGGTGTACACGCAGGTGGAAAAACACAGTTTAGGTATTCTGGCAGTTATTCTTTTAGCCAAACTTCACTGGGTCAAATCACATTGGCCAGTAGTCCTTCGGAAAGCGCACCCCCACCAGTGGCACGTTTTTCACACAAAACAGGGATTTTGGGACAATGAAAAGTGAGGACCACTTTCTCAAATAATAATTAAGAAACAGTCCAACGTTTTCAAAATATTTCACCTTTTTTTGCCATTGCCAGATACGAATCGACATCCCACTTCAATTTTAGAGTCCGCTATACAACAATGATGAGCATTTCGTTGATCGAGATGTTTCTACCAAGGAAAAATCGCCCATTTTTTTCTCTTTATAAATATACCAAGTAAGTCACTTAAAACCCAGCAAGTAACTCGTATTTCAAAATAAGCTTGGCAGATCAATTTCTTGTGTTTCAAAATTGGCGCCCCAGAATTCCAGGATTACGCGCTAATTCAAAAATATCCAGGTCGGAACTTACCCCTCTACCTGAAAATATGCCAACAAATCAAACAGACCGCGGGCCAAGCGCACCAAATCTGTGGGTCACTTTAGTTCAGTCAAGTTTGCACACGACAGTTGATGGCCACGGCCAGTCGAAAGTCCAGAATTTCCTCGGCGGTAAGCACACTAGTTAGGCAGCCACTACTGCGCATTGCATTTCGTCGAGTCCCCGCTGAAAACAAAAGGGAAGCGTGAAACTGCGGTACACCAGCGATGCCGTTGCCCACCTCAGTGAGTGTAGCCGTTTTTGAAATTTTTAGAACACATGGCTCGTCCCTTCCCTCCACTTAAGTCCATCGTCATCTTTGCTGGCTTGCTCCTGAATAATGTCAACTTCTCCCACGATTGATATAACTACTTCCTCAGACGAGGCTACTTTCCCCATGACGCAATCTGACTCTCCCTCGGTGACCAATGTCCCATTCCTCAATCCGGACGAGACGGTCCTTCATGATACGCTGGCAACGGATGCATTAAAGTGAGCAGTCCAAAGTCAGGCTGCAGAGATAGTTGAGCTAAAAGCCACCGTCCGTACCCTTAAGGATGAGTTGACCAGCCTGGGGAGCTTGGTTATCAAATCCCCCCCCCCGGTGTCCCAGGCGGCCGATCAGTTATGTAAAGTATCTGAGCTGCAAATTTTTGATGTCGCCAAGATTTTGCAAGACACCAAGAAATGTTTCAAGTGAGTCATCCTTTGTGGTCGCTTTCTCAACTCGGATCACTCTCATGGCACCTATGCCCGGTGTTTAACCAATTTAAGCTCCCCTTCCCACTTAAATATCGGTCCACTTGTCTGGTAACCAAACGCACCAACCGGGTACACGGCATTTTAACTGGAATGAGCTCCACAGGGGCAGTCAAACGAATTGTTTCCTCAGCCGTAAGGCTCAAGGAGGAAATAGAAGGGCTCAAGGAAGTATCCATTGATAAGCCACTTCATCTAAGACTCCGCAGGGAGAAGGCTAAGCCAGCAACCCCACAAAAGCCGATCCCAAGCTCAGAGTGCTGCATGCTGTGCAGGTAACCAGCCTTGATGATCGAGCTCCATGCCCACCATCCGCTGCTTCCCCACTCACTCCATCTCCCGTCGCGGAATGTACCCCCAGTGGTAGGCGTAGCGCCACTAAATACCTGACGCCAAAGAAAATCATCCCAGACCCCAACGTTACCAATAAGACTGCATTACCGGACGAGACTCACCCATCTTTGAGCCCAGGCATAAACCTGCAACCTGTTTCTGCTGAAAGCTGCAGTGAAAAGATTAACGCAAAAGAAAAGATATATGGTGCTGCCAGGCGAAACAGAATCACCAACAAGAAAACTCAGAGCTGTGAATCACGTGGAACACAAGGGTAAACCACAAAAAGCAGTCCACCCTTTTCGGAGAATGAAGGATGCAGACCGTCCGCCTGGCACGGTACCTCCCAGGATATTATACGCCAAAACTTACCATTCCCCCAGCAGCCTGCTTGCTGTCTAGCCCCCAAATCTTCAGCCATCAACTTCCCTAGGGCCTCCGTTCCACCCCGAACTCACCATCCCTCCTCCTCCTCAAACCCAAAATCAGTTGTTTCTGGCGATTCCGCAACAATCCCTGAGCATGTGCTCAAGTGTTTTTACAGCAATTGCCTGAGAGTGCTGAATAAGATCCCGGAGCTCCGGCAGCTTGCAGTGGACAAGGAGCCCAATGTCATAGCCCTCAGAGAAACCTGGTTCATCCCTGACGTACTTGATGACGAAATGTCCATTCCGAGATACTCTACAGTAATGCAGGACTCCAGCAGACGTCGTGCCAGGGGAGTTATCATACACTACGATAATTCTATTCCTCCTCCCACCCTACTGACAACCCTAACCTTTTCATGCATTGACTGTTTGTGGGTTGTGTTTGCCCTCTCTGGGACAGATACCCTACAGCTTGGTGTAGTCTACCATCCTCCCGCACGCAATTCAACTGATAGCCTAGGTCTCATGGACTTATTAAGCTCCCTGAAAAGCTACACCGACTTCACCCATCTGTTAGTCACTGGCGATTTCAAATCACCCGGTATCGACTGGCAAAGAGCTGATTTCCCAGCTTATAAATCGGTCAGGATTACGGCAGACAAGACTCCTCTTCAAAGAGAGGTGTCAAGGGCAGCCATTCTAGCAGTACCTCCCACTAGTACCTCACAAACCGGCCCTGGGCTGAGGCTAGCCTCAGCCGTGTGATCACCTCCCCCCAACCCGGCAAGCTCCGCACTAATTCAGGTGCCTGTCTGCCTTGACAGCTCACCCTTGTCGGACCCCCAGGTAACATCCAGTGGACTACAGGTACTTCTAGATGCAGCTTCGACCCCCACCCGCAGCGTGTCTACCTCACCTGCCCCTAACAACGGCACTGTAAATCGGGCATTAGGGGCCTCTCCATCACCGGCCATACCTCCACCAAGTAAGCCGGTTCGAAGGATGCAGGCTACCTCTACTCCCACCACTTCATCCGGTTGGGCCCATCCGCCTGTCCCTTCTGCCCTTACTAGATCTCTCAATTCCTCCACGAACCTTTCCGGACCAACAAAACTTGCAAGCACGAGGCCCACTCCGGTCCATCATCACGCACAAACAGATGGAGTGGGGTCTCACTGCCAGTGCCCTCCTACCATGCAATCCGAAGTAAAACCGGAAAGCAGTTGTCAAATATCTGTGGGCTCCCGGAGGCGACCGCACCGATTTACCCACAAAACTGAACCTAACCGTGCAGACTCTAGGCCTACAGGGGGCACTAGCTCCAAGATACAAGCATCCAGCCCACTCGAGCTGCGCTCGAATTGTCAGAAAACTCACATTAGGGTCCGACCCACTCCCAAGCCCACTCAATATAAAGCCTTCCCAGAGACCCAGTGGCCGGCTCTCGACCCGTGTTCAGCACCGCCACGTATGCCCCCACGGATAATACAGGTTGCCCCGATACCAAATATGGTGCCGGGCAGACCTTTCTTTCCACCACTGGTCCAACATGCCTTCGCTTCCGTGCCCTATACCTCTCGAAGCGGAGTATTCGATTCTACCTCTCCGGGGGTCCTCCAAGACCCATGTCATCACCAGGTTCAACCCTTCCTGTCAAATATTCCTAGTCTCCCACTTCCTCCTTCAGTGGACCACCTCAGTGCAGTCCGAAACCTTGGCACGAGCTTCACCTTCCACCCCGCCCCCGGACCGCTCCCGTTTTTTCGTCCTCATCCATCACTCAACCACAATCCGCACATAGCATCAAGCCCTGGGCTAATGCACCAAATGTCCATAATTCCTTACCACCTCTATCCCCCCTAGCTCATTCCGCGCCTCATTTACCCCCTCCAGGATTCGGCCATTTCAATTAGAACCCCCTAACCGCCCTTCAAATTACGCCCAGCTTGAAAGCCCAGCAGCGCATTTAGTCACAGGCACAAACTCTTCATCTGAAACGCGGTAAAAATGGGCCAAGCTTCGACTGCCCATCGTAAGCCACCCCTTATTTGACAATCCTTCATCACCTAATCACAATGAAGTTACGGCTCTATCTACTGAGAACCTAACCAAAAACACCTTGTCGCTCTTACTACTTAACGCCCGCTCTCTCCTCCCAAAATAGCCCCTGCATAGAGAGCTTGCATTAGACCCACAGCCTGACATCCTACTAATTACCGAGATGTGGCTGACGGATCACACCCCATTAAACCACGTATCCGTACCCGGCTATCAGGCCACTGCCAACAGTAGATCTGACCAAAGAGGAGGCGGCTGCATCATTTACACCAGACAGATATTCACGGCGAGTAAGTTCCATCATCCTATTCTAGACAACATTCCAGACTCGGTCTGGCTCACTATCAAAGAAGATCAACAACCACTTCTCGTTGGATGTCTCTACCGTCCTCAAACCAGGGCATGCACGAGTTGACAGCAATAATAGACGCATTCAACTATGTCTCTAACCTCCCCTAACCGCTAAAATTCTAGCTGGTGATTTCAACGTGCCTGAAATATGCTAGCATTCCATGACATCACCTTCAAAACTCCATGATTTCCTTTCGTGTATCCATGTGGGTAATTGGGTACAGCATGTTTTATCCCCCACTCGAGGGAGAAATACATTAGACCTTATCTTCACTATTGGTATCAAGAATTTAGATACCCAAATCTTAAGTTGCTTCACCGGTAGTGACCACAAGATGGTATCCTGTGTTTTTACTGCACCCTGGCTTCACACTGATAAGTCAGCAGAAACACACCTTCCGATCACCAATAAGCAATACCATGAAGCTTGCTGGAATAGACTACCCCCTTTTATCCGTTCCCTAAACTGGGACGAATCGTTTTTATCTAATGACCTAGAGATATCGGCTGCCCAATTGTATACTAATCTTCACTACTGCCTGGACAAAATCAATCCAGCCTCGGGGCCTATCATACGCAAACGGCGGAACTCTCTAGATCGTCTTGACGGTAACCTAGCCAAACTCCAACGAAGATTCACTAAGACGAGGGACTTCTCGTCGTATCTTCAAATAATACGTATATCCCGTACGATTAAATTGCGTTTGGATTCCTCTAAGGAGAAACAGGAACTAGATGCCTTAAGCCACCCAAACAAGGTGGAAGCACTGGCCGGGTTAATGAAGGTCAGAAACAAGCAACCTAATCAAGACTTCCCATATTTGAACTATAACAATAGTTGCTTGCATGACCCTCTTTTGATTACGGAGGCTTTCAGCACCTATTTTGCCTCCTCTTTAACGACAGATGACGCCACATCCATCCCCTTTCTAGATCCGGTGACATCAGTGACTTTCTCGACGGTAGTGTTCTACCCGGATGAGGTTTCAGTCCATGTTGCAAGAACAAGACCGTCCTGCAGGCCAGGTCCGGATGCATTACCACCGGCCATTTTTAGTCGAGGTGGCGGAGACGTTCCAATGTTGCTGACAAACATATTCAATTTGTCACTCAGGTGCAGTGTTTTCCCTTCTCAATGGAAAACTTCAACTATCATACTTATGCACAAAAAAGGATCACATCTAGATCCAGTTACCCATCGGCCGGTGAACCACACCCCGGTCGTGTCCAGAATCGCGGAGAGAATGTTCAAGGAAAGGCTGACACGTCACCTTCCTAACCATAATCTAATCAACAATGGTCAGCATGGTTTTCTGAAAAACAGATAATGTGCGACATGCATGACAGATTTCCTCAATCTGGTCACAGAGGCTGCCAATATTGGTAAATCGGCAATCGCGATCTTTTTGGACATGACCAAGGCGTTTGACCGAGTATCCCAGGTCCGGTTACTACAAAAGATCAAAACATATGGAATCGTGGACCCGATGCTCGCTTGGCTTGCATCCTATTTATCAGCCCGGGACCAGGTTGTAAGTATAGGTGGAAATTTGTCCGAACCCCGTGCCGTAACTAGTGGGGTGATACAGGGTAATGTACTGGGCCCATTACTGTTCCTAATGTACGCTAACGATATATTTACCATTTTCCAACGGGGAGTTCCCCTCCTGTTCGCAGATGATATCAAAATCGTATACACTTTTGAGCCCGCGGCTTTGGCCTCTACCGTAGATGACATTACAAGGGAACTGCTCGCTATCAGCTCCTGGAGTGATGATTGGAAAATGAGTTTTTCCGCTGAGAAAAGTAATATTATTATGTATAAATGTCACGTCCCTACTTGAAGATTTAATATAAACGGCAAATTCATCCCTAATAACTCTCAAGTACGTGACTTGGGTCTACACTACTCATGTACGTTTGACTTTTCGGAACACGCAGCCATCCAGGTGGCCAAAGCAAGCTGTACGATCGGGCTAATACATCAAACATTTATTCTGCCAGAAAGTAAACTAAACATTTTTGAGTCCCATGTTAGACCTCTTCTGGAATACGGCTCAATCATTTGTTCCAACATGCGACAAAAGGGACCGTATAGCGTTTGAGAACGTAAAACGGGCATTCACGAAACAGCTCATAGGTTTTTCTTCGCCCTCTAATTACATGGAACGTTGTAAGCGGCTGAAAATCGATCCCTTATGGCTACGCCGCATAAGAAATAACCTTCTTTTCTTTCACAATATCTTAAAGAATAGATCATGTAGTTCAGCACCGCAGGTGAGAACTCTTTCTACTTATTCCTTACGTAACAATGAGTTCTTGGTGTCTGTCCCTTTGCCGAAGCTTGCTCTTCTGTCAAACTTCTTCATTAACAAGTACGCTTCATTGTGGAACAAGCCACCACAACGAATTCGGGCATTATCACCGACATAGGTGGCTTTAAAACAGGAAATAAGCATAGCCCTAAAGGTGGACACGCTGGCCAGGATGTACAATCCCTATATTTCAAGGGCTCGGGCCTTTGAGGTAGGTACGGGGTACTAATAAATCGAATAACCGCTTTGAGCAACCTAGTCTCAATTAGACCCACATAGGGTTGGCCCCATCGCTGCAGCAACTATGGAACTCAGCGGTTCATTCACACGATCTAGGACGGCAAAACAATCTCAACTTTTTACCATCAAATACCTTTTTTGCGGCAAGCCAACATAGCTGCCCATGGCGTACTCAGGCATAAGGGTATCACGTTGTTAGGGCTGCAAGTAGTGCCCCAGCCTTGTGCAAACTGGTTTTTCAGTGGGCTTGAACCCCAACAAATAATCGCAGGCTGTGGTTGACTCTACCTCCCCCCGCATTTTCTGTCCTATGTAAACCGCATTGGGGATCTGACTTCACGGATATGGCGAGTGTTACCGCGGCACATCTGTGAGCATTCCTGGCTGTGATTGTCTCCCTGCACAGAGCTGACCACCGATGAGAGGACAGAAACCTCAAAAAGAGATTGGCATAAAAAAGAGAGAAAAAATACCCTACTGCTTTGTCTTCCAGGCATACCAGCCTTGTCACATGTGAGCCATGTCCCCAGGCTGCCGTTTGTGACGGATTGACTGGTGTGGTTGACCTATTCTCAACGCGGCTTGTTACATGCAGTCCATGTTTCGGCCGGGGCTTGGGAGCCGTGGTCACCCACCAAAAGCAGCTCCGCCTTCTCTGACAGTCAGATACCTGACTGTGATAAACCAAAATAATAATGATAATAACGTCTAAAAAAGTGTGTTTCACTCTTGGAGCGGCACGAGCTGGATGCTGGTGGATGTGTATCGTGCTGCCTCCCTAACTGAAGCAAGCCCTAGTGCCGCCTACCGTGGGCACTGAATGTAGACCGTTAGAGTTCACTTCCCTGACGAAAATTTGGCCCCATCCTGTTCCCACCTCTCACGGCTCTTCAAACCAGTTCTCACATAGGTGTTTTCCCGTTTGCAATATGCTAATGACGAGAAAGATATCACGGTAACCATACCAACTCCACTAAATCGGATATCCTTGCTCCTAATCAAGTATAATCTCAGCCCACTAGCACAATCGAGTATGTGCATAGACGAACTTACGGCTATGTTTCTCGGAACGAGACAAATTTCCTTTAGGTGTCATCACCGACACCATCATAGTTTCTTCCACTTTAGGGCCCCACAGGAACCATTCAATATTGAGTAACCACTATACCGGAAGAGACCGTGACAAATATAGTGCTATGCTAGCAGGGTACCAGTCCCATTAACTCTCACTGTTCCTTCAATCCCACCTTACCGCCTCGGTGTTTAACAGCAGACTGCGTAAGCGAACTAGATCAAGGGCTGCCATTTCTAGATCCTTTTAACCTTAAAGCTCTAGGTTTTTCTTAGTATCCCAACACTGCCACACCAACTTCCGAACCAATAATTCTTTAGAATGCGTACAAAATGTCACAATCGTTGAACGCAACTCTGCTAGCCTGCAGCATTAAGCTCAGTCCCCGGCGAGCCTACTCCACCCAGAAAGTGGAGTAGGTGCCACTGACCGCTTAAATGAACTTTATCTTTGCCCTATTCACATAAACCCAACCAGTTCATTACTGATGTCGTCATATATTACCCTAACCCACAGCTGGAAACACGTCCATACTGTAATCCCTAGTTATTTCAGGTTCGTCGCCTCCCGCTATCTCAGTCGCCAAACTGGATAACCAAAGATGCCACTTTGACTCGTACCGACGGGAACCCAAGTGGGACCTTTCATATCATCTGGGACTGCAAGCAAGCCACGCGGCACGAGACACCCCCAACTGCCTATCGTATTGATTAGGGTTTCCTAACACAAAACCACTCCTGCTGATATCAACATTACAGCCAACACAAGTAACAGTTCACGCGCAACCTGCTAAAATACCAGTCGTCATTAAATTCCGTCATATCTCGCCACACTGGACTGATTGACCGACACATATCCTTCATCCCGCCAGACGAACTATACCCATAGAATATAAAACATTACCAGTAATGACTCCGAATAACACTGAGGCTCAATGCGTCAATGCACATCTATATATGTATATATATTTGTCAGTGGAACAGCATAATATTGCCCAAGTCAAGGCGGAGATTTTCCACTTTAGTATCTGTTGCAACAGTCCGCTTTTCGCTCGATTCTTGTCCGGCTGGAAATTGGTCCTCCACATTTTCAGGGCCCTCCAGTTGCACTTTCACATTTCTGAATGGTACAGGTTACTGATTCTGAAATTTAACTCACCCTCACATGGACCTTTGATACTTCCACGTTCACCAAAGTACAAAAGAGTTCATTCATAAAATTGGTTTCATGTTTCCTTCGTTCATAACTCATTCCTTTTCTTGAACCCCGGTAGAACCGACATTCAGGGTTTGCATCAGCTTTATGGTTTGCTATTCTCTTCGCATGCATCAATTTACCCAAGTGTACTTCCATGCAATCTCTTTTTCTTCCTATTTGAAACTTCGCTGTTTGCAGACACCCGGTAAACCGCAGTTTTCCATGGCTTGCATCATTTCCGCTGATGATGCAACTTTAGCAGCACGAATGAACTTCCTATTCGATATCCCCACTGTGCACCACCGCCCAGAGCGAAACCGAAACCGGTTCAAAGTCGGCGCGGAACCATTATTAGAGTGATCCATATCAACTATCGCTGGCTATGTTTTTCTACAGCTGGCACTCTTGACTTTTATACATGAAGTTTGTGATTATTTCATTTTACCGAGTAACGCTGTACACCATGATCATGCGCCTGCGTGTGTGTCTCGACCATAGCCGAGAAATATACCATTATATAATAAGTTACCTTTAGCAAACCCCTCCTAGATCTCATACTCAAGAACTCATGGGTGCAAAACTTAAAAGATCCGACCAGATATAGCACAGGACATGCCCCTTCCCTACTAGACCTGGTAATCACCAATGAATGGTTCCATATAGAGGTGTTGCACTGCTCGCCGCTTCTGGGCAGAGGTGATCACATTCTCATTCGATTATACTGTGAAATGGCCTCAACCCCCTCAGAAATCTAAATTTTGAGATCCTTCAAAAGGAGCAATTTTGACCAAGTCTGTGCATTTATTCACTCCCAGCTAAATTCAGCTAACCTAGGTATCTCTGCTGATGAAATGACAGCGAATCTCGGAGAGTTGGTCTCTTTAGCTGACAGACTATTTGTCCCTAGAATTCATCTTCCACAGACCGGTAAGCGGCCCCTCCCTAGCCCCACTGGAGGCATTCCAGATGGAGGCACACGCCTCTTTGCTAGATATTAGGCCACAGGCTTTGCCCGCGATGCAGAAAATTTTAGAATTCTACTCAACATATGCAAAGACAAGGTTATGCCCCATCAGAATACATTCCAACGATCAGCACTTGATCAAGCACTGACCAGTATGGCTTCTTTCTTTCAGAACATGCTCCGTCTAAGGGGCACAGCTCCGATGCTACGAGCTCTCAAAGATAGTGCCGGATCCCCAATCACTCCCCCCAGCCATTTAGCCGAGGCCTTCATCTCCTACCTTTGAACAGTTTTCAGCTCCTCACCCTTATCATCCCACCCTACCACGCACCCGATATCTCTGGTCACCACAATTAACCACTTCATTGTTCCCATTGGTGCAATCGAGCAACGTTACAGACGGCTGAAGCAATATTGATCCATTGGTCCTGACTTAATCCACCCCCGCATTCTCAAGGAAGCCGCGGACACATTAGCTGTTCATTACGCCCCTCCTTTTCAGCGATGTGCTGATGATGGAATTTTCCCCAGGAGCTGGAAGAAAGCAGTGATCGCGCCCGTCTATAAGAAGGGTGGTGGAGTTCTTGCTCCTATCTATAGATCCCACAAGTATAACTAGCTTCACTGGCAAACTTTTCGGGCGAATTCCTAAGAGTGCGGTTCCTTCCCCTCTGCGTAGAAATAGGATCATCTGCCTGCCTGAGCATGGGTTTCTTCCTGGCAGGTCATGCAATACCAATACGCTCGCTGTCATGGATGGTCTGACGAAAGCCTGCTATGACGGCCGGCTCTCACACGCTGTATTCATCGATTTTGCTAGGGCCTTCGAAAAGGTCCTACAAGCCCCTCTTCTCTATAATTTGCAAACGTACGGGATAGCAAGACCTATGTTAGACGTGTTACTCAGCTTCCTTACCGACCGCACCCTTGTGGTTAAGGTGGGGAATGCTTCGTCTCAACCTCCCACAGTAACGGCTGGGGTCACACAAGAATCTATCCTGGGTCCTCTCCTTTTCTTCACATACATGAATGAATTTCCGACAGCCCTTCCTGCGAACATTGCCACGTGCGCAGACGATGTGACCCTCTGCTGCTCAAGAGTTGAAAACATGCAAATTGCAGTTGATGAAACGAACGCTGGTCCGAGGATTGGAACCTCCCAGGTAATGATAGCAAATGCGAAAGCATGTCTTTCGGAAGAGGGAGACCGTTCACGCGTTTTCCATTAACGGAGCAACCACACTACCTAGAGCTAACCTACACAATATGCTTTGTTTCTGGTTAGATCGTAACTTGTCCCTCTCTCACCATCACCAACTTGCAAGAAAGTCTGCCTTTCGAGTCCCAAATAAGATTCGAAGGTCTTTCCCGCGCATTACTAAGGACGATTTCCTCATTATTTTCGGCACGTATATCAGAACTCTGCTGGAGTGCGGCAGCCAGACAGTGCACTTCGGTCTTGTTCGAGACCGTGAGGTCCTAGAAGGAGTTCAGATGACCTTCACCAAAATAGTATGGGGTCTGTCCCACCAACCTTACCCCTTCCGCCTCTAGTTCCTCAATATCTGTCCCACTGACTTAAGACGCTTAAGTGGCGACCTGTTTTCGATGTTGCAACCTTTTAAATCAGGCCAAAGCGATTGCTTCTTCTCTGTTTGTCCAGCCTCTTCTCACGTGGTCGCAGCGGAAAGGTTTTTAAACCATGGCCACACACCTCACTACGAATTAACTTTATTGGCTATAGGGTGATTACCCTGTGGAAAGCACTTCCGGAAGACATTGTTCTCTCGCTGAACAAAACTATCTTCAAGAAAAAGATAAAACTTCACCCGGTTCTCTCCCAGTAATTCCTTGTCCAAAAAAGTGCAATAGATGTCTTTTATTGCATTTCCATTCCGCTATATGTTAGTGAATGTCGCACCCCCATCCCGCCTAAGGCAACGCCCGCAGTAAGACACAGCATGATTTTGTGTATTTTGTTTTGTTTCCGTCACGGCCGCCAGGCCCCCCCTTCCTCCTCCTTGCTTCGTTTTACTCTACTTTCAGCCCGGCGGATCCGGCAGAAGACCAAAGTATTTCCCTAGAACCGAGAAAATTGGAGTCAAAGAGACTAATTCGTGTAGTACTTCAAGGCTTCAAGACAAAACCTAGTTACACATCAACTGCGAGGGACATTATGCATCGAAAGAGTTCACTGAGTCATTGAGCAACGATCAAAAAAGTTCAGTAACGAAACACACCAGACGGACCCTAGCGCTTACATCCGTTTGTCTAGATACATGCTCCCAACTCAGTGGTAGAAATGATTTCGCCTCACGTACGATCCAGAGCCCTCTTGAGTGCTTGGACGGTCCCCAGCTCCATTACCTTCTCTGAGCGTTTGTTCCGGTAGTTCACCACCCTATTGCCAAAGAGGTGAGATCTGGCCAAGAACATGGATCGAACTTCCACCAACTTCTTCCCGTGACCCCTTGCTCAGGACCCTGTCACCTCATGAAACAGACTCCCGGCCCAAGCCTAGAAAAGCAGTTTACTGGATAAAATGTCTCCATGAGATCCCCTCGCAGTCTCCGCCTTTCCATAGAGAAAGCCTGAGGTCCCAGAGTGTCTGCTCCTACATCTTTCCCCTCTGACCTTCGACAGTGCGCGTTGCGAGGCTTTGTCCCTTCTCCAAACAGGCGGCGTCCTTTTTGTAGGAGGATGGCCATGTCCAAACACAGTTTTCTAGATGAAGCTTAACTAAGCACATAAACACAGGCATGAAAACCCTTGGTCGTCTCCACGGCAACGCATTACCTAACCTGAACAGCCCACCGCGTGCCTCTTATGCGGCCGCTTTACAATGATCCGACCAATAATGATCAAAAGTCACCAAAATCCCAAAGTTGCAGACCCCGTCCATAGCCCTTATTTTAAATGACCCATTTGATATGTATGGAGCCCAGCCGATCACTCCCTTTCTATCGCTTTTTTGACCGTGCGTTTCGCGCACGCGGCAGCCGAAAGCGCTACTTCTGGCAATTCCTCGGCAAACGCAAGATTGCTGTCTCTGTTCTCGGGACCTGTGACAATGAACGCGGTTGGCAATTCAAGGTATTTTCAGTAAAGTATGCACAGGAGAGGTAATGGCCACAGCCAATCGAACTTCCAGAATTCCTTCGATGTTATGCAAACCAGTTTTGCACCCACCACTGCCGAGTGTATTTCGTCTAATCGCCGCCAAAAATGAGAGGGAAATGGAAGGCCTCATCACACATCAACCGTGATAGATATTATGCATCGAGAACGTTTACTGAGACAGTGTGCGGTGAGTGAAAACGTCTACTAAAACATACTCCAGAAGAGCCACATTCGTCCCCGTCATCCATCTAGTTAACATACTCAACGCTCACCATAAGGAAATATCTCGTACCACTTGCGATCTAGGGCACCTTTGAAGGACCGGACGGTCTGCAGATCTATCATTCCATCAGGCAGACCGTTCCAAATGTTCACTACCCTGTTACCAAAGATGTGCGATCCAGCCGTCAACCTGGTTCGGGCTTTTATCAGCTCCTTTTCGTCCCCTTGCTTTGAAATCTAAAGCCACTTGGAACAGGCTATCTGGTCTAAGCCCAGAAAAGCCCTTCATCACCTTGAGCGTTTTAACAAGATCCCATCGACTTCTCCGTTCTAACGAGAAAGGATTCAGATCACAGAGTCTCTGCTCATACGTCTTACCCATCTGCCCTTTAACCATTTGCGTGGCGATATGCTGAGCTTTCTCCAGACAGGCAGCGTCTTTTCTGTAGAAGGGTGGCCAGGACTACCCGCAACCTTCTAAGTGAGGTCCTACTACGGCCATGTAAATAGATACGAATACCTCTGGCCGCCGGAAAGACAAAGCTGATCGCAGTCTAAAGGGCTCACCACGAGCTTTTTGTGCAGCAGCTTTGCGCTGCCCCGACCATTTGAAGTCACTGCTTATGACGACCCTAACGCCTTTAACTCTACTGACTGCTTCTATGGTGAAGAGCCCTTGACCATGAGCGACAGTTAGGCTTTCTGCTGACTTTGACAACAAGTGGCTTTTCAGCTTTTGGGGGAAAGTCCCATTTGCATGCCCAGTTCAGGACGGTACCCATATCCCTGCCCAAGTCCACCCTACCCTCAAATCAAACGGTCTTCACATCATGCGCGAAAATAAAGCAAGACGATTGAAGAGCGGGTACCGGGTCATTATTAAACAACAAGAATAGTACCGGGCTGAGGACGGATCCCCAAGGTACACCACTGGTGACATTCACCAAACTGGAGCACCTGTCCCCTACTTTGACGCAAAACGTCCTGTGGGAGAAGAAGTCCTCCAACCACCTGTATACTGGCCCTACTATACCGAACGTCTTCATCTTGCATAGCAAATGACGACAATTAACGGAGTCAAATGCCCTGCTAAAGTCGGGGTAGCATACCTAACTTGCTTAGGTTCGTCCAGTCGTCGAGCTACTTCATCTAAGAAGCACAAGAGATTGGTCAGACAAAATCTATTTTTCAGGAATCCATGCTGAGCCGGACTGAGCGTGGAGTGCTCCAGTAAGTGCTCGCAGATATGGGCACGGATGATCTTCTCAGGGATTTTACACAGGATGCTAGTTAGGCTGACCGGCCTCTAGTTATGCGTAGCAGACTAAGGTTCACGACGGCCGCGACTTTCCAGTCCTGAGGCAACTTACTCTGGTCCAACGTGGACCTGTACAGGCTGCATACCGATGGAGCTATGACATCCGTCAACGACTTCATGACAGATGGATGGATGCCATCTGGGCCCGCTGACTTGTGGCTGTTTAATTCCTGTAGGTACTTATGCACGCCCTCCTTTGAGGGACTTGTCGCGTTTAACTGGGGAGCAGGATGCATCAGAGCCAGATCGACTCGCACCCCACTATCTATCCTGTGTATACTACCAAAGTATTCCCCCAGGGCGTCTGCTTTGCCCTGGTCATCAATGACAGTACCGTGATCTCTAGTGGATAGTGGGCCTACGGCATTCTTTGTTGAGCCTTTCGACTGCACATAGCTACAGAATTTTTTCGGCGCTGTATTACGCACTGGGCAAATCTGAGCTCAAGATCCCACCTGGAGGTTCGCAGAAGGCTCACAGTCTTATTTCTAAGCCTCCTGCGGCGACTCCAGGTTAGCTGACTGCCGGGAGCTTTGTTTTGGCTCAAGCCGCGGTTTCTACGTTTGATGACTTTGGCTATGCAGCCTTCCACCACATGGGTTTGCTCCCCCCACTCCTTCATTTCGAGGGTGCGAACTCTTCCTGTAGGGCATTCAGGGATCCCTTTATGACCTGCCAGCGCTCCTCGACAGTAGCCCTCTCTGTCGTGTCCCAGGTGAAACCCATCGCCCTATTACGAAGCCTATTTATGTCTATAATTCCGAAGTGTCTGACCAGCCTCGAGGGTACCTTGGGTTGTCGCATGCATAGGGTGATATTGAGACGCACGTGATCACCCTTGCCCAGCGGTGCATAGTAATGCAGTTCAGACACGTCGTTTGGGAGATTCAGTATTGCTAGATCCAGCAAGGATGGAACGCATCCAGTCCCAGGTCTTGTATTTCCCCTAATACGCTGTTGCAACTCATTGGCATGCGGCCATTCTAAGTACGTTTGCTCCTCTGATCCCGACAAGCAGACCTCAGCCACCCAGTAGAGGTACTGAAGATTGAAGTCACTCATAATGGGGGTCCATTGGGCCTCCTCAACTAGTTCCATCAAAGTCTTGCAATAAACAAACATCCTCTTCGCAGTATGTACTAGGTGCTCTGTAGACATAAAACGTCGATCGTGTTCTCTATCCTGCCTGTAGACTGTAAACCGTTACCTATCAGGCCTGGCACACGGTCTTTTTCAGAAAGTCACGCTTCCATGAAGGCAACTGTTGAAGCTCTGTGCTCTCCAGGGGTTCTGGCTAGTTCTGTCTATGTGTTTCTTATTCTACACGCGTTAGTATATAACACCACCGTGTTTGCTCCGTCACTTAGTTGTCTCCTGTTATTTGTTCCTGTCTGGTTCTCAGGTGCAACGCCTGAGATGATCACAAGTTTTTCGCATCGGTCGTCCCCACTGGTGTGCATGAAGCCGGCTGACGATTCAGTAATTCAGACGAAACCCAATCCATCTGTACAGGGGTCGCTATAACATTCACGCTGACAAGGGTCGTGCTGTCCCCCACCTTCGGACAGTACTGCCAATTTTCATCTTCCAGCGCTTCTCCAATTATAACTATTCCCGACCTCGCACGCGGCTTCTTTACTGCTGTCAGGGTTGGAGCCTGAGAGCCAGGTACGGTATTCTATTGGACTTGTTTTCTCACCAGCACCCTGGCTGGTCGAGCCAGGTTACCGCTGGTGTTAGACCACCAGGCCTTACTCCGTACTCGTCTGGCACGATTTGGTATCTACCCTTCGTGGTGTGAGCCACTACTGCTGCCCTCGCCAGCAGTCTATCCCGGGTGGCCCCATCAGCGAACCCCACTAATATTGGTCAAGCAGGGCTTTCCCCTTTTCCCCCAGTGGTGACATCCATGCCCCCACTATGTGCACCCTTCTTAGAGTGGTAGGGTACGGAACCCCTGCAATCCGCAGTATATCGTAGACCCACCTCCTATCTATGTCCCGCCTGGCCCTCGATTCCCTCATGCAAGGTTCTTCCTGGCTTGGGATCAGGAGCCTGCTGCTTGAGACCCTGCCCATCGATGAGATTTGCCTTTGCAGAGACTTCATCTTGTTTTCAGCACCAGGAGCACAGGGTCGTCCAACCTTATTGGTCCATCTTTCTCTACATTACAGTCACTCTTCTTCTTGGGCTGCTTTGCTCTTCTAGGCTTCTGCCCAATCCACTGGCCCTCGTCGGTCTGCTTCAAAGGAGCTGAGGTAACGACCGCACGGCATGCTCTCGGAACTGGCCACTCACTCTAGTGGCTGTCCTCTCAGGTCTGACTGATACTTCCGCAAATGACCTCCTGCAGCCAGATTGCGGTGTTTTGGCGCCTCTGCCTAAGATATTACTAAGTGGATATTGGTCTCGCCCTTGGACCTGCAGTTTATAGGCCAGACTAGCCGCCTCCTTCAGAGGTGCACAGGCCCACTCAGCCCATGGGTTCCGTTTATAAAGGACATAGATGTCATTTGCTATTCCTGCACACTTTGGGTGAGCCCAACTCTTGCATACCTCGCACTCTATAACATTTGCCACAAGTCTTCCGCACTTAGGCGCGAGACACGGGTCAGAAACGTGTGTCATACATAAAACCACACGACGAGGGGAAACACAGCTCAAACGCTTATTGACCAAATACAAAATGAACATATTGGCTCTTGCCGGTACAGCCTGCCAACACAAAAGAACAGAAGAAACGCTGCAAGCGAGACAGTATCTCTTCAAGAAGCACAGAACACTACTCGGCAACACTACAAGGAAAACAAAAATATTCTCCAGATAAAATCCACTCTAAGGGCAATTGTTACGCAAAGTAATGTGAATTAAACCAGGTTAATTCACAAAACTATTCAAAAACCCAATTTAAAGACAAGGGAACTAAGCATTCAAACGGCGCGGCACCCATCAGTTCAGTTCCGTAGACTTCCTCGAGTAACATGATCGTAGAGGCTGTAAGAAGTTGGTTTCGTGTGTGGTAACTAGGCTATGTTGCCGGTAGCCTGCTGCAGTATAGCAAATGCATCTCTCGCGGTTGCTGTGAAAACCAGCTCCTTCGCTGTACTTTCTAACGGGTCTGTTAGCGGCTGCATTAGCTGAGCTCATAGTTGAACGAAACGACGACAGAGGTTGACCAACCAGTCGAAACTTCGTAGTTGCTTGAATGACGTAGGTTCTGGGTAGTCCAGGATAGCCTACGCCTCGTGCTGCAATGATATGCTCCCCGTATTAGTAACCTTGTGGCCCAGTGATTCGACGGCCCCGAAGTCCATCACGCACTTATTCGCGTTAACCGTGACTCCGTTTTGAAATACGCTGTCACAAATCCTGCGCAGATGTGCTAGGTGTTCCGTCTTGGACGGGTTGATAATCAGGATATCGACCAGATAAGCGAACGGGAAATCCAAACTTCTAAAAGCTACATCGATGAAACGCTGGAAAGTTTGCGCGGCGTTGCTCAGTTCAGACGGCATTTGTAGAAACTCGAAAAGACCTAAAGGAGTCCTTAGGGCTGTTTTGGGGATATCGGCACCAGCTACTGGTATTTGGTTACATGGCCGCACTAAATCTGTTCGACTGTAAATTATTTCACCAGTCAAACCAGCAGTGAGGTCCGTGATGTGTGGACTAGGATATCGGTCGGGGGTAGACACTTGGCTGAGTGATCGATGGCCTTCCGCACTGTCCCGAGTCACCAGGCGACTTTTTCGGGACCTTATGCAGGAGTGATGCTCATGGAATTTTGGAAGGCCGGGTGACTCCCAAGTTGATCATGTGTTGAAACTCGGAGCTTGCTACACGAAGTTTGTCTTCAGCCAACCTGTGGGGTCGGGTGTAGACCGAGGGCCCTTGTGTGACGATGTGTTAGGCCACATCAGCGGTGGCTGGAGGCAGGTTGTTGTTTGGGCGGACAAGATTAGGGTACTCACGGAACAAATTATCGAATTCTGGTTCGGAATTGAGGACTGCCATGAGGATGGCTGGCGACAGAGAGTCAGTTAAAGAACCAATACAGAAATTTGACGTGACTCGATCTACTTGTTGGCTCTTACCGAGATCGACTGCTTGACCATGGCTTTCTAAAAAATCTAAGCATAGAATAGCCTGGTGCACTTAGGCAACGATGGAACCCCACGAAGAAGGACGACGCAGGCCAAGGTCTAAGGTGAGAAATTGACTGTGGTATGTTGGAACTGAAGTAACTTTGGCGGCCAGCAGTTTCGGGGCTGCGGGACAAACACTGGACCGTCTTAAAACCGGTATTATAATGACCTGCGCTCTCGTGTCCATTAAGAAAGGCGTACCTGTAGTGCTATCTTTCAGGCAAACGGGGTGACTAGTTACAGCGGCGCCGGTGAGGCTTGCCACTATCACCCGGTTAGAGTGAAAATTACGGGGCTTTTGGAGTTTTCGAGCTTGAGATCTAAACGGCGGTGGAAGTAGCACTTTCCGGATAGGTAACTTGGCTTACGGGCACGAGTCGTGGAATGGAGGCCGGTTAGGTTCTGTCTGGGAAAGCTGAGGGAATGCGCTCTGTTTGTTCGGCCACCTGCATTGAAACTCGAATCTTATGACACAACTTCAGAATGTCAGAGTTGCTACTGGGTTCGATGAGGTGAGAGGTTTTCGACGTAGGGTTAACTACCGCATCAGGCTAAGCAGCGATAGCAGTGCTGAACACTTTGGACTGTGAGGCCAATGCTTCTGTATTCTCGAGAACTTTATCTGCAGCCTCTGCGCACTTATCTAAATTGTAGATACGTATTTAAACAGCTGTCATGCCTTGGGCAAGTAATGGGAGTCGTTGCACCCATAATTGACGGAGGACAGCATCTTCCGTGGGAATGGTATCTGCCCATGGACGCATTTTCAGTACCAAATGCTACGGAATCACATCCTTCAGCTGGATTTTGGAGAGAACGCTTTGGATAGGCTTCTATTCCGACCCTGCCATACGTCTAATCAGGAGTGTATCGTTCGGGTTGTGATCCGGTGGGTTCATAACGATATCCCGGATTTGTGGGATCAAACTAGCTTGGATTGCTAAGAGCTGTTTATTATGTTTGGACTGCCGACTAGATAGGCGGACCTCCCGGAAAGGAGACTCTAGGATGGCGATAAACATCCCCGGAGCTTCCTGTATGAAATCCGGTACTTTCATGTGCGCTGCATGGCACTCCGGTTCACACTCACGCTTAGACCCTCTATTCATTGCGAAACAGGTAAGCTGTGGAAATGAACTAGCCTAGGATTCGGAAAATGTGTTAGAAACGCCTGATATACAAAATCTCGGAGTCAGCGGGAATAAAAACCGGCCGATAGAGTAATGAAGGTCACGAAAATGTACATAAGTGAAAATACCCAATAAGGAAATATAAACGCGATAAAAATTAACCAATAGCAGACCGTATACATGACCGACGAAAGGAGGGAAAGACTACGGTAGAAGTGACCTGAATGGGTCACTTCGGTGAGACTAATCAAAAATACTGAATAGGACGGGCTCACCGATTATCCGAGGCACACTCACTCAGCTTCTACGATCGCTTCCGTCAAGGATGTCATCGAGAAAAGACCTTGGAATGCCAACCGCGTGCTTCCTCACAGGGCCTGAATACAGAGATCGCAAGTTCGAGTTTGCCGAGGAATTTTCAGAAGTAGCGCTTTCAGCTGCCGCGTGCGCAAAAAGCACAGTCAAACAAGCGATAGAAGGGGGTGCTACCTGCGAATCACTTTATGTACAAAAGTCAGGTTTGTCGCTGACCGTGACAACAAGTAGCTTTTCCTAGCATTGAGAGGTGAGTCCAACATTCTTACCCAGCTTATAATGCAAACTTTGTCCCTTCTGAGCCCCCCCTCCACTGAGAACCCCGCCCCCGTGAGCCCTCTCCCCCGTGAGCCGCCAATAATTTTACGCCTGCTAAAAAGAAGTTTGACCACTGTAAACCTGTGGCCAAATCATTTATAAACAGAACAAACATTATTGGGCCTAGTACGGAACCCCGTGGTACCCCAATGATGAAGTTTCCTAATTAAACGTTCTTGTCACCTACTATAACGTAAAAAGTTTTGCCGGAAGGGAAGTCAGTTAGCCATTCCTGAATCTGCTTATTTATACCAAATGACGTCAACTTGATATGAAGAAGCCGATGGCTCATCATATCAAAGGATATGCTAAAGCCAAATTTCAGTTGCGGTCGTAACACAAGAAACGTAAGCTTGCGTCTCTTGTGTATCGGCTTCGCCGAAACCATGCCCACTAAAGCTCAACTACGAGCGTAGAGCTTAGATGCTTCTTGTTCATGAATAGGTATCTGTACTTTGGTTCACTCGCGAATGAAAATCGTTCCCCAGGAGAAGCCAAGTCCAGTACCAGATCTTCCTCTAGCTCTAGGTAATCTTCCCTCTTGAACCTTCCTTCTCAGTCACATAAAGTGGCATATAGTCAGGACAACTGCACTTCAAAGTGCTCCAACGCATCCAGACCCAATTCAACAAGTGCGGTATGATAATCTCCTTTGGACGGACACATGTGTCTACTTCGGAAGTCTTGAGGGACAATTGGGTGATCTTTATCAGTCATCTACTGAGGTACGCAACTGGTCAAGCAAACGCTGACCAGGTTCTTCGATGGATCAGGAATTCAGCTTAGCCTCAGTACCATCAATCGACTGGTTGATTGAAATCTGTTTGTTTAAGTCCACCTGGTGCCCGCAGAGGGACGAGCATAGCCACCCTATATCATACGACTCTAGAGACAGGGATCACTCTAGGTCTTCAGGTCTAGCTTTAACGATCATTTGTCGAAAATCCCTCAAAGACACTACAATTTCGTGCTTCCGTGATATCACCCGCTCACATATAATATTTACGTGTTTTTGTGGATCAACCCTTGTTTGTTCGCGTCCGACGCGCTAACTTGTCATATCCCATCTTGAACCTGCGTGGCTAACGTGACTGTCTCCCGCATGCCGTAAAGTTGGCCCTCGTTTTCTGAGTTTATGTGATCGCATAATTGAGGCTTCTATATATTCTATGTTATTGTTCATTTAGTAATCCGGCATCGTAGAATTTACGGATCAATCATGTTGTAGTTTCGGAATGGGTTCGAACTGGGCTACGTAAGACCCAGATGCGTGGCGCAATGCTCAATTTTAATGATTATGAATGGGAAAACACCCCACATGCCCAGAAGTTTATCAGAGCAATCGAAGTCTAGACGGGGAGTATTGCGGCACGTAAATAACAACGGGTCCGGTACTTTTGATTCTTTAGTTAATGTTAGACCACCCATCCCTGTCGGTGCTAGTTCACGTAATACCGGGGGCCTTAATGACTGCAAGAATGTTGATTTGTTTAATTTGGGGACAAGAAATCTGGAACAGCAGTTGTTATCAGCCAGGCAGCAGGCCTACGAGTTAGAGGAAAAGTGAAGTCTGGGCGAGCTTTAGCATAAAACTGGTGACAATGACCCATTCATCAGGCCAGGGCAAATGAAAATGGGATGCACTGAGCCGGCCGTCAAACACCCAACACCATTACAACCAAAGGTCGATTAACCAAGACGGAAGCTAGAAGTTTTCGACGGACGACCTAGGCCGCACCACAAGTTCACCAAACAGTTCGAAACCTTCGTCGAAACTAACATAGCCGTCCCTGGGCTAGTGCTGCTCTACTTGACCCATTGTTGCCGAGGCCGAGTCAGAGAAGTTGTTGAGTGGAGTACCATGCCGGACCCGGACCAAGGCCCCGCACGAGCAAAAGATGATTCTGAAGGACCTGCTTGGTGAGCCTAATAGAAGGCGCGATGTAAGAGGCCAAACAAACACAGGACGACGTCTGCGCAATGGCCCATTTCGTAATTAAGATGCAGAACTGCCCGACAGCCCTCGACCATTTAGGTTACAGCGCCGACCTCAACGCAATGCACACATTCGAGGATAAAGTCCGCTGCCTGTCTTCCGAGCTACAGGGTTGTTAATCGGAAGAGGCGGAACGCACTTGTCAGGGTGACCTTGGGGCCGATTCCGAGGACCTGACCGAATATTAGGACGGGCAAACCAGGAAGACCGACAGCAGATTTAATCGACTCACCCGTGACGGCAACTGGGCAAAAAGACCTAGCACCAGCGAGGCTCAAAAAGCTGCACAACAACGCTTGAAACACCGGCCTTGGACAAATACGCATGCCATTACACGCTAGGCCGTAGCCCACCCAAATTTCAGGACCTGCTACTTCGGCCATGGGTTACCAGAAAGTCTGAAGTTAATCAAAGCCACAGTAAACGAAGGTCGGGGAGTGACGATGATGACCGGAAAGTGTTTTATTTGCCTTCACACCTCATACCGGAGGGAAGCTTGCCGAACAAGAACCAGATGTGGACACGAAGTTTGTCCGGGCAGAAACCATCGATTGCTACACCAGGTGAAAGAGGCTGCGCCTGATGCAAACACAAGGCCCAGTGTGACTTTCTCAAAGTCACGGTCTACCAGTAAACCAATGTGGCCGGGTGTAGTTGCTCTAGGGGTGATGGCCACGAATTTGATGGCCAAAGCGCTGGCTGTCGTAGATAACGAGTCAGGCACCACCCTGATGAAGGAGCAGTCTGCCGATAAACATGGGCTCGCCAAAAGCACGGCGTCATTTGAGGTGAGTAAGGTGGGCGGAAGGCCATTAGTAACCGCGGGTCCGTTGAGAATGCAGCCCCTCCCCATAAATATCAAAAAGCGAATCGAATCAACGGAGGCTTTTACACTGATCGATCTCCCTGCGCGAGCACCAAGGTCGGTAGGCGCAATTTTAACTAGGTGGCCACACTTGCTAGACGTGACCGTCGTAGAATGGGAGGATAACGAAGTAGACCTTCTCATCAGCTGCGACGTGCCAGAGGCACATTGGGTGCTGGAACAAAGGGTAGGCGGCCACCAGGCACCCCATGACGTAAGCACGACGCCAGGGTGGATACTACAAGGCCCAGCCGGGGGACTTGGCTCCACAAATTAACTGTAAGCAAAAGCGGACCACGTGGAGTACCAGTTGCAACGCATATACGAAAAAGAGTTTCAAGAAATTGAAGACGAAAGCCCATCATGGTCTCAAGAGGACCACCTCGCACTACTGACTGTGAGGCAAGGAACCAGAGGCCCTAGAAACCAGCTCAAGATGCCCCTCCCATAGCGCACACATTTCGACCGTTTGGTTGACAAGAGAATTTACTTCCTCAAAAGATTGTTCAGCTTCAAAATCTTTTCCGCCGGGGTCAGGATCTGTGAAAAAGGTACTCAAAAGAAGAGATACGAAACTAAGCGCCTGGCTATGTTGAAAAGGAGCCTGCAGCCACTGACGGTGGGAAGGGGGTATGGTACCTGCCTCATCACTCGGCTCCTAGTCCCAAGAAACCCGAGAGGCTGCGATTGGTCTTTAGTTGCAAAGCCGAGTTCCAAGGCTAACCTCTGAATGATCGTTTGCCGCAGGGGCCCGATTGGACCATAACGCTCACTGAAGTCTTGTGCCTTTTCTGCGTGGGCACACTGTCCTTGTCAGCTGACATTGGAAAAAGTTCCGTGGGGTAAAAATACCGATGTAGGAACGGGATGCGCTGCGATTCCTACGGTGAGACGAGAACGACGTGAACAAATCGGTGATAGATTATAGAATAGCAGTCCATCAACTTGGAGCGACGCCATCGCCTTTTTGTGATTACCCCGCACCCTAAGAAACCGCGAACAAACGTGAAGTTCTGGTCCACCGGTCGGTAGTAGACAGATTCAGCAGAAATTTCAGCTTCAACGACTACCTTGGGTCCCCACTCCTCACTGAAAACAAGCCAGGAGTACAATGGAACGCGGAAACGGGAGAATTCATTTTCGAGCCAAAACATTCCCTACCGACCAATTACTATATTGTCAGCTGTCTCCAGGCTGTTCGCGCCGCTCGGTTTTGTCTTCTTCTGGTTGCCATCCGCAGAGAACCTGCTGCAACTGCCCGGGTGTAAGAAAGTCGATTGGGACCAGCCACTCGACTGAGAAGGTCTGCTGGATTGGGAAGAATTCCTGATCACTTGAAAGAAACCAGGAAACACACAGATCCCCCGGTGCTTGCCTTCTAATCACACAACATAGAAGGTAGGACCATACGTCTTTATTGAAGCTTTCGAAGCCGGGTAAGTAGCCGTGATGCACAGACGAAAGTACATGGGGATAGACGATACACTACGAGGGTCCTGTTCACCAAAGTTCATATTGTTCCACCGATATCGGTCGGGCTCAGTGCAACAGAATTAGCAGTAAGGGCAGCACAAGTGAAGAAGAGATGTTTCGACTTATGTAGTTGGTCAGCTAGATTTTGGAAGGAATCGACAATAGTACTGCACTATAGCAACAACGACCGGTGCCTTGTTAGTACTTTCTTCTCTAACCGGCTCTCAATCACCCCATACGAAACTGCCGTGAACCAGTGGAAACACGTCCAGTCCGTCGACTCCCCATCCGATCGATGATCCCAGAAAGTGACCAACTTCCGGCAACTAGACACGTAGAAGGGAGTGCCGAAGTTCCTGCACGTGCCTCAATAGGACTGGCCTGATTACGAGCTGAAGTCGTCCCCAGAACCGGAAGTGGAGGTCAAAGGCTCGGTGGTGACGGAAGCAGCCGCCGAATCGACATTGTTTTGCCACGGTTGGCCAGAATTTCCTCCTGGATAAAGTAGCTTTGGCCACTAGTGTGGTTAGCCGGGCTTGAAAGACATTCGCTAGTCATGAGAAGAGTCCATCCATTCAGCCGTGTAAGAGTGGGTCCAACAAGCCCTGATGCAATACGAGCCGCAGAGTATATTCTACTCAAGATGGTACCACGTGAGGCTTTCCCCGAGGTCTCGAGGATGCCGGAGGATAGGGGCCAGTCGACGAAATCAGCACTCCCATAAAACAACATGAAACCTCTAAATCCCAAGCTAGTTATTGGATTACTGTGGGCTGGTGGCAGACTGGCCATCTCCAGCCAGAGTTTTGAGGAGCAGTAACTTATAATACTGCCGGCTCGGCAACATGCGATAGAATGGATGACTCAGCATACACAAGCCATAGAGGGACACATAGAAGAAAGCCAAGTGACACGAGCCATTTGAAAGTGCTTCCGGATACGGAGAGGAAGGGTGACTGTGAAACGAGAGATTCAACGTTGTGTACACTGCAGGAGATGCACTGCCGTCGCGGCCAAACAAAGCATGGCTCCACTGACAGAATCAACAGTGATCCCGGAATAGAGGCCGTTCAGCCATACCGGTCTTGACTATTTCGGGCTTTTTGGGTCAGGTGTGGAAAAAGGCTGGAAAACGCTACGGGCGCACCACGACGCGCGTGAAGTCCCGTGCAGTACTCTTGGAAGTTACGCATTCGACGACAACCGACTCCTTCTTCCTGGCTTTGCAATGCTTTGTCAACCGAAGAGGCACAAAAGCGGATGTTTACCCCAACAACTGGTCAAATTTTGTGGGCGCTGGAGGAGAACTTCAGCGTTGCCACCAAAATGTCAACCGAGAAGAGTTGCGGAACAAAACTCTGGCTTATGGCATACGATGGCACTCCAACCCTCGCAGGCCAGTTACCGCGGGAGAGTACGGGTACTTCTGACCAGATCCGCCAGGCGAGTATTGTCGTTGATAATAGAACAACAACCGCCCGACGGTGAGACAGTGGGCACGGTCATGATCAAGAGGGTCTTGAACAACCGTCCTCTAGTTCCATTATCTTCCAGTGATCCCACCAATCTGCACTCACCCCGAAGGACCCGCTGAAGTTAAGGTAGAACTTTGGTTTCCAGGACCCAACAAACCTCAGTGGCAGTGACCTACATTGATGGAAGCAGGCAAACTATCTGGCCAGAGACTTCTGGAGGCAATGGCAGCCAGAATACTTACCGATCCTGCAAACTGGATACAAGTGGCTGACCAGAGCAAGACCAATCAAAGTTGGTGATGTAATGATCTCATTCTATCACATGGCCTTTTGGTGATGTCATGGAAATTATCAGCAGCCCTGACTAACTTATAATAACGGTCAAGGTGAGGGCCGTCAAGGGAAAGCCGACTCTCGACGAGAGCAGCATTAGTCCCCTGGACAGTGAAGACGGACCAGCCAAATTCATCGAATCTCGGCGGGTCACTTAACCCCTCGAAAGCCCGACCATTTAGAGTCTCCCAGGGGACAGTCCTACGTACCGTGATTATTGTGTTCTATATCCACGATCCAAACCTCCGACAAGGCAAGCCATAGTGCTCGCCGTTTTTCGTGATTCACTGATATTAATGAAGTGGTTTCCCGTGTATGGTAGTGGTTATGGCCTACTCACTCCTAAATACACCTCCACCCGCGCCACCCGCACGAACATGAAACTGTTTTCCGCTCCACGCCTTTATCAGGACTCGACATTGTTTTGCCATTTCCCACTTCGTTATTGACCCCGATTAAGACAACTATGTATGTGATGGCCACTGTGGTTTCTTCGACCACATACCCCCACACACATACACGCATGCACGCACACACATCCGTTTCATTCACGGCCGCTCTCTCGCAGAAGGCACATGGGTTTCGAAATCTACATTTCACCCTTCACACCTGCAGCCGAGCGGCAGCTCTCGTAGACAATGCAGAGAAACTCCTCGTCGGCCAGGCCACCGAATCAAGTACGAGCGGGAGTATGTAAGTAGAGTGCAGACGTCAGCAGTAGTACTTAAGCGAACTGACAGCAGGGTCTAAGCAGCTAGTAGGAATCAGTACCATTATTCCAAACCTTTGAACCTACAAGGATTCGGAGGGATTTTTGTTGGCGGTGTAGCAATAGGTTGTCGAAAATCCTTCAAAGACACTACAATTTCGTGCTTCCGTGATATCACCCGCTCACATATAATATTTACGTGTTTTTGTGGATCAACCCTTGTTTGTTCGCGTCCGACGCGCTAACTTGTCATATCCCATCTTGAACCTGCGTGGCTAACGTGACTGTCTCCCGCATGCCGTAAAGTTGGCCCTCGTTTTCTGAGTTTATGTGATCGCATAATTGAGGCTTCTATATATTCTATGTTATTGTTCATTTAGTAATCCGGCATCGTAGAATTTACGGATCAACCATGTTGTAGTTTTGGGATGGGTTGGAATTCGGTTACGTTTTGCTTAAGTGCTTGTTACATTGACCATTAGCTGGTACAGCCTCCAACCTCCCGTCAGCTATACGAGACAGCCAATATAATTACCAAAACACATCGACTGCTGTCTTTCTGCGCTTTCCATTCGCTGGGCGGGAATAGAGTCCGCATAAATAGCGCCAGCTTCCAGATTTGTGAGCCCGTTCCAAATTATTTTTTCATCAGTTCCTTGCAGCCTTCCTTTTGTTTCGTTGTGGTCATGTGCCTTAACATTTTAGTGGTGTGGACTTCAGTCTGCCACTGTATACTTAGTTCATTGTCTTTGTTGTCTTTAAATGGCTCCAAGTTAACCATGCCCTAGCCTGTGGTGCCCAAGACGCCTTCTACTGCGTGCTGAGTGGAGGCGTTGCCGGTTGTTTTGAGTAATCCCTCCGTTTGGCCGGCTCATCTGGAAGCACAGTCTGCTGCTTCCAGATTCGCCTAACAGCAGCAGAAGTATAAGCTTCCCGCTTCTGAACTTCTTTTAAGTATTCTCGAAGCTATTGAGGACGTCTTCTCCAACCCACCCACGGACAAGTCTTACGATGTGCTTCGCCAGACTATCGTAGAAAGCACCGGGTCTCCGACCCAAGCCGTCCTCTTCAGATGCTTCGTGGAGTTTCCCTTAGTGACCAGAGGCCTTCACATTTTCTGCATCACATTCTGCAACTGGCTAAGGGTACCCAAATTTGTGACAAGGTGTTGCGACAATTATGGAAACAGTAGCAACCCGAACAAGCGCAACTCACTCAGGCCCCTCCTGTAGATGAAGTGCGACTAGAAAACCGACCTCGGCGGCGGATCATTTTATGGAGGCACCTTAGCCCAAAAAAGACAGTGCTTTTGTTCGTCCACATCCACCCAGCAGGCTTTTCTGACTGATTTAGATGCACAACTTAGCGCCCTTTGGGAGAACCTGATCGCCATTCAGTAGTCAAGTTCGGCACGTCCTAGCCGCTCCCCAACCCGCACTCATCTTCCTGTTGCCGCTTGTAGTCCTCCCAGACCAGCCTTTCCCGAAGCTCACGCTAGGAAGTGATGTTGGTATCACAGCCAGTATCGTGCCAGCCCCCAGAAGAGTATGCCTCCGTGCGCGTTCCGCAATAACCAGGGGAACTAGCCAGCCATTGAGTAGGTACGGCAGTGCTCGTTGTCCTCCTATCGGCTCATCGTCTTCTCTTTATCAAAGACCTTACCTCACACTGTCGGATTTTGATCGACAGAGGCGCACAAATCAGTGTCATTCCCTCTACCTCTTCTAAGCTTCATCACCGAAAATCTTTGGAGCTTCAGGCTGCCGATGTGTCCCGCATCTGCACTTTTGTCATCAAGAGTCTCTAATTAGATCCTGATTTGTGTCTTTTTTCAGTGGACTTTTGCAATTGCTGATGTTTCTCAGCTCATCTTAGATGTTAATTTTCTGCATCATATTGACCCTTCGCTACATCCGAGTTCTCGTAAGCAAACCGACAGTGTGACTCATCGTGCTCTCATTGGATCTGTGCACTTTGTCAACGTCGTTCGACCTTCCGCGGCTCCTGACCCCACCGACCCTTTCGTGAGAATCTTAGCTGAGTGTGCTTCTCCCACCGGACCAGCAAACAATTTACCTGTGGTGCACCCGTCGGTCGTACATCACGTCAGTACCTTGGAACCTCCTGTTTTTCCCCTTCCTCGTCGCCTGAGCTCAGACAAACCGGCCGTTGCTCATCGTGAATTCTGGAGAGTGTGGACCTTGGCACATCCATCCTTCAAACATCCCGTGGGCCTATACACTGCATATGATGCCGATTAAAACTCTAGGTGACCGGCGTCCGTGTAGTGACCAACGTCACCTCGGTCAGATTACAACGCCAGATCGTTATCCCGTGCCTCACATTCATGGCATCACGTACGCTCCCGCTGGGTGCAACACCTTCAGTTAAATCGATCTCGTTTGAGCCTACCATCATATCCCTGGTGGCTGAAGAGGACGTTCCAGAAACTGCTGCTACCACTCCTTTCGGTCTGTTCGAGTTTCTTGGTGGGCCATTTGGCCTGTGCAACGCGTCTCAAATGTTCCAGCTGTTTATTGACGGTGCTACCCGCGGGCTACCCTTCATTCATACTCACTTCCATGACATCCCTTTCGCTAGCCTCGGTATCGCAGAACATCAGCTGCATCTTCGACAGCTGTTCATGCGGTTAACTGAACACCGTGTCCCCATCGGTGCCGCTCAGACCGAATTAGTGTAGCCGTCATTGCTCTTCCTCGGTCAAACCATCAACAACAAAGGCATCCAACCGACTGAAACGAAGGTCAGTGATATTGCAGAATTTCCATTACTCAAGTCATCCAGACAGCTCAAACACCTTAACAAGTTTGTTAGTTATTACAGCCGGTTCATTTCGCCCTGTGCTACGCCGATGCAACCTCTCATCGACCTTTTGCGGGGCAAACAATGAACCCCAATCTGGACCGCCCAAGCCAAGGAGGCTTTTCTCAGCTCAAACAAGCCTTGGCATCTGCTGTTTTTCTTCGTCTTCCGGATCCGCACGCCCCCGATGGTATCACCCTTGATGCTTCCCATGTTGCCATTGGCGGCTTCCTCCAGTAAACCACGGTCAACGACTGAGGACAGCTGGCCTTCCATTCACGCCACCTGTCTTCCGCAGAATGCAAGTACAGCCTCTTTGGCCGTGAATGACTTGCTGCCTGTACCTCCACCCGTCATTTTCTTTACCCCTGAAAGAACGAGAATTCATCATTTTCAAGGATTAAAAGCCATTATTGTTTGTTTTTCTCCATGCTACGGATCCACATTCTCCAAGAAAAATTTGCCATTTGGATCCCATATCGAAATGTTCTATCCAAATTCGTTATATCTCCGGGTCAGCTAATGTGGCTACAGATACTCCTTCCATGTACTATTGTATCTTGTTGCCCGCTGTTACTGGTATCGGTCTCCAGGACCTGGCACATGGCCAACAGAATCCTGAGTTTTAACAGACGATTCACGATACAAGCCTCCGAGTGCACGCTCTGCCTCTTCCGTCGTCTGCTACCACCATCATCTGCGACACCACCTTGGATCACCCAAGGCCCATAGTGCCACTTCCACGTCACCGTTCTGTTTTCGATGTGCTGCACTGTTTAGCCCTTCCGGGAATTAAGGTCACATGCCAACTTTTCGGCGCCCGATTTGTTTGGTCAGATAAAGATGGCGACGTTCTCCAGTGAGCACACAACCGCTTCGCTAGTCAGCGAGCCAAAATTCGAGGACGTACTACCTCTACAGTCGGATCTTTTGAGACTCCAAGAGTTCGCTTTGCTCACTTGCGAGTCGACATGGTGGGACCCTTGCCACTGTCACGGGGTAAGATCTGTCTATTTAGTTGTATTTTCCGATTCGCTCCTGGGCTCGAAGCCATTTCGTTTCAGGATGTATCCAGTGAAATTATTGCCCGTGCTTTCATGGGAAGCTGGATTCCCCGTTTCGGTTGTCCAACCAAAGTCATCATCGATCTAGGAGCTCAGTTGGAATCCGCCTCTTTTGAAAATCACTTCCGACTGACCGGCACTAGGCGCTTTTGCACCACAGCTTACTAACCACAAGACAATGGCTTGGTAAAACGTTTCACCGTCACCACGAAACCTCGCTCGAAGCCCACAACAATCCTCAGTAGACGGACCTCTTATCGATGGTGTTATTGGGCATTCGCAATACACTGCGCGGTGACAAGCCCTGCACACCTGCGTCAAAGATATTCGGCACCACTGCCCGCCTTCCCGGTGAATTTGTGGCTCCCACGACGAGCTCACCAGTCCCAAGCCTTGGACATCACAATCAACGTCTCATGGTCTACTTATGTTAGAAAGCTGGTATTCCTGTCTGTTCTGCAGCCTGACTGTCGTTGGTTCCCATTCACCCACATACGCGTATGCACATATTCCTACGCAAGCCGAGCCACCGCAAGTTGATTTCAGCATATTTTGGCCCGCACAGATTCATTCGGCCTTTGGAGAATGCTTTCTGCGTCCATCTCAATTGTCGTCAAGAAACCGTCAGCATGGATCGCCTGAAGTTAGTCTCCTTCGGCCCGGAAACCGGGTCCACGGCAAAGCCCACCGATGGCCGAAGCGCCGAAGTTTGCCGAACACTGCGGAGTTATGGTTCCAACGACCGTGAGTCACAGCTCAGCCCCGAATACCTTCAACTAGGTCCGGTAGGCAAGTTTGTATCCCTGCTCGATAAGTTGAATTTATAGTTCTCAAACAGATGTTTCAGGCTTTTGGTCTGCTTACTGACTCCAGTTATTCCGATCGACTGCAAAGTAAGTCGTTTACACCTGGGAAGAATCTGGCGTGCTATTAACAGCAAACGTGAGAAACCATATGGACGGCACCATATTTGAAACACTAAGTACACTTTACCCAGTACAGTAAAACAGAGGGAAGAAATAAGCCACGAGGTGCAAGCTCTTTTTTGCTCTTGTCAACATTTTTGTACGTATAAGTAGTAGAGTAGAAGGATAAATGCAACAGTAAGGTAGGCACGATCAAATTTCTTGCAGTACTTACTTTGGGGAGGGTAAAGTATGTCTTCCAATTAGAGACGATATTAAGCATGAAAAACTCCGTCTACCACAAACTCGCCTGGTGGGTCGTCGAGATTCTTACCCCCGTTGGAAACACATACCGCCATTTTGTCTGCAAGACTGGTTTGAACTCTCAGGTTTGCTAAGCAGTATTTCAGTGGGTTTGGATAAAAAGTAGACCGTCAACGCTGAGTCACTTTTTACAACGGTACTTCTTCGTGGGACAGTAGATTATCCATATGATTTTAATTCTTCGCACAACTTTCATTTGCCCATTCCTGCTGAATACCTTAAAGAACTCATTCTTTTACGCACAGAAAACATTCGGTTTAACTTTGAAGGTAAAACTTACAGACAAACTTATGGTGCGGCCTTGGGAAGCTCTCTAAGTCCAGCTTTGGCAGGTGTATTTTTCGGTATGATCGAAAAGCGTCCCTGTGATTGTATTTCCCAAGTTCTATTTCACGGAGGATCCGTGGATGATGTTTTATTGTCTCTACTGAGAAAGGTTTCATCCCTTGCTCTAAAGTTCTTAACTCTATTCATCCAAACCTCAGTGTACCTCACAAAGAAAAATGCGATAGCAGTTTGCCCTTTCTAGATAATTTATTAACCAGGCCTGAGGATGGGAATCTACAGCACAGAACCAAAAAAAGCAATGTTGGCGGAAGTTATTTACATTTCTTCCGCTTTGCTCCAGTGGCATACAAACGTAGATTGGTCAGAACTCTCTCCAAAGGAGCCCAGAAAATCTGTACAGAAGATCGGTACAAAACGAAGAGGAGTTCATAAAAAAGCGCCGCTGGCCAACAGTTATCTGGAAAACTTTATCGGACGACGTCAGGAGTCGAGGCTTGTGAGCCGGAAAACAATGAACATCGAGAGTAAGCGGGTTTACATAACTTTGCCTTTTAGAGGACATCATTTATTTGATCAAATAATCTTAAGTCAGCTGTAAGACACACATACACAGCGGCGCAGTTGCGTTTACCGCAAGCGACCAAAAGGTTGTTTTCAAAACCACTCAAACAGTCTTGCTGATCCCAATGTCTCACTTGTTGTCTATCAATTCACTTGCCGTTGGGGCGAAGTATACATTGGCAGGACTGATCGCTGCCTGACTCAACCAATGTCAGAACACATACCCAAATGGCTGTCAAACTTGATAATGCAACCTTCTGGGGCACTACACAACTATGTGAAACCGCCAGCTTCTTCCATTGAAAGACACTTGATTGCATCAGGTCACCAATTTGACCTGACCCAGCGTTCAAAACAGTTGCTGCGCAATCCAACACCGAAACTATTAGAGTTCAGTGAAGCCATTCTTATCAGGATGCAACAGCCAGCACTCTGTGCGCAAAATCAATGGACCAAAACGTTTATTTATCTCGACGCTAACATAAAAGAATCCACTTTTCCCAATGTACGTAATGTAAGAACTTTCGACCGTGCCTAATCTACTGTTGCAGTTACCAAACTACTTTACCATCTATATTTACTGGCACGTTTTACGTCCGCAGCTGGCAAGAGCAAACAAGACGCTTGCATGTCGATATCTATTGCTTCTCTCTGTTCTGGTGATTATAATATTTGTCTTTGCTGTTCACGCACCTTGTACGTAATTCTGGCCATGTACGGTCCAGCAAACCTTAGGTATTCATAGAGATGAAGAGCACAAATCTTTCCCAACCGAAATTAACTAGACGGAATTAGGACCAACTAAAAGGGTATGCTAAGGATGACGTTATCCTAATTGATTTCCTATCTGTAAGGGAGCCCATGTGGCGGCTTCGCTGACACCATACCCACTAAAGCTCAACTACGAGCGTAGAGCTTAGATGCTTCTTGTTCATGAATAGGTATCTGTACTTTGGTTCACTCGCGAATGAAAATCGTTCCCCAGGAGAAGCCAAGTCCAGTACCAGATCTTCCTCTAGCTCTAGGTAATCTTCCCTCTTGAACCTTCCTTCTCAGTCACATAAAGTGGCATATAGTCAGGACAACTGCACTTCAAAGTGCTCCAACGCATCCAGACCCAATTCAACAAGTGCGGTATGATAATCTCCTTTGGACGGACACATGTGTCTACTTCGGAAGTCTTGAGGGACAATTGGGTGATCTTTATCAGTCATCTACTGAGGTACGCAACTGGTCAAGCAAACGCTGACCAGGTTCTTCGATGGATCAGGAATTCAGCTTAGCCTTAGTACCATCAATCGACTGGTTGATTGAAATCTGTTTGTTTAAGTCCACCCGGTGCCCGCAGAGGGACGGGCATCGCCGCCTTACATAACACGACTGTGGCGGCAAGGCACACTCCAGCTCGTCGGTTCTGGCTATAAACTCCTCTAGCCTCTCATCCCCCGTCAGATATACAGGATGACCACCGCAATTACTTAAACACATTAACTGCTACCGTTCTGCGCGCTCCATTTGTTGAACAGGAATCAAGTCCCCATATGCCGTGCGAGCGTCCCAACTTGCACCCGTGGTTCCAGAAATCCTCAAGTGCTGCGAAAGAAAATCAAAACAGCATTCGTTTGGGCGGTAACGACAGTGCTGTTGATATCTAGCTGTCTGGTCATTTATTTCCTCTTCCCCAAAACAAAAGACACCCGAAAGTAGTACAACCAGCCTCAGACTCCACGAAAGAATGGAACACAGTAACACGACAGGTGTCAAAGGTGCCACCTCGGCGCTTACTTTCTTTGGTTCTCTCTCCAGACTGCCGCGGTGGTGCTTGCGTAGTTGGTACCAAAGGATTTCTGTCTTTTCACTGCACTCACAGACACGACCAGCGGATTAGATGGAGAATTCAGGAGACGAGAAGGAGGTGGAAAAAGTAAAACGGGGAAAAGAAGTTCAAAGGTATGGAAATTTGTCAGAAGTAGAGGTGGTGATAGCTCCGGTGAAAGTGAAACCGTACTGACTTAGGATGCCGAGTGTAGGGCACTTCACCGTACCAGGACCTTACCGGTAGTGCGACACATAACTCAGTCTCCGTCATACATTCAGTTTGATTCCAAAACAGGTAGAGGACCGGCTGTGCGTTGAGCGAGCGTGGGTTGTATGTTGTGGTGTGTTGTGTGATGCCAGAGGGGCAGACCCCTGCACACTTTTGCCCAAGAGCTGGTCTCATTTTCTGACATTCGGTTTTCGGGCGCTTGGCTTGCCCAGTTTTCTCCAGAACCCTTTCAAACCGTATATTTTCTGGAATTCTAGTATCACGCCTCACTTCTTTGTCAGCTTCTCCAGTCGCGGCTCCTTGGTTACCTTGAACACGCCACATTTTGACTGCAATTAGCTAAGATGGGGGCTAACCAGAGCGTACTGTAAGTCAGTCCCTGTTTTGGTCCTGTAGGAGCCTTCAGCCAGGCGGAAAATTACTACTCCAGTATAGGACTGTTTTGGCAATAAGAGCTGTGTTCAGCTGCTTTAAGTGTTGCAGCGATTGGTTCGTATGCGCGGCCATAGGTGCTTTAATCCGCCGTGGCTTCATGCAAGAGTGCTGAAAATGGATGTAAAGACAGATAGACCCGGTTTTTCCTCAACTGTTTGTTAGAATAGGTTTCAATTTGCTTTTGTGGAGTGGCAAGAGCGAGGTCGAAATTCGGCACCATCCAAACCCGGGCATTGCGGCACGGCCTACTTCACCTATTAACTGATAAAACCCTGTTGTAAAGTCCAGCCACAGGAACGTTCGAACTACGCGTAGCAACCCATTTCGACACAATTCAAAACGAAGTCGATTCTAAATAGCTACGGTACTATATACAACAAATTAATTAATTTGACAAAAATCAAACTCAGTGATGTTTTTTGTTGGCTCTTACGCTCCAAATTGAACAACTACTCAACAACAGCAGCTGAATTACAGCAAAAGATTAGATGCAGAAGATGAGATTACCGAATGCAGTCAAAACGAGGTTCAGGCTGAGTGACTCACATTCGAAGCAACGGCGTGAGCCCGGTTTGTGGCAAAGATTTAGAGCAATAAAGCAAACAGTTGGAATTCCGGCAACGATAGTTTTTACGAATGGAAAATTTCGTTTGTAACATGGATGCTGATGCATGGCACGGGGTCTCCTGAGCTCATTTACATCTGTGGAACGGCCAGGTACAGCTTCATGGCCACGTACACGGGTGAGCTTCAAACAACCAGAATCGCCGAGGAAAGGTACAACAAATGCTCCCTGTGATTAGCCATCTCTTAGTCTATCAATTATTTTCCTCAACTTCACATTTTTGTGCAAACCATTTTTCAAAACAAATAATATGCTATTTCGCAGCCCTGGTCTTCTTGCCGCTTTTTTTCGCGTACTTCTGGGTGGGGACAATTTCAGTACGCCCCATCAACGCAGCTTATTGCGATTACCACAATTGGCGTCGCATCATGGAGCTTCCCAGTATTTGGCGGCTAAACGTACACGCTGGTGTATCTGAAATCGGAGACTGCATCGAACGGTTCGAGTTATGGCGCAACATAAGATAGGATGTAAGGAAAGAGAACAAGACTGCATCCTTCTTGACGGCTGGTGGCTATTCATTGTACTCGTTGGTAAATATCCTTGGATATCCGAGAGCCACGGCTGAAATTTCGTTGGAAGAATTGAGGGCTCCACTACTAGGCCACGTGGTTCCGGTCAATTCCAGGAATGCCGAAATTGCTGAATCCATTGAGTGATTTTAAGTCCCAGCGTGAAGCTCCGTCGATTCATCTAGACACTTCAGACACTGGCTCCAAAGTTTCATTTCCTTGGGCACCTTGACACGCAGTTGCGTGACCGCCCCATTGCTGGTATACATCACCCGAGGAATAAAAATGAGCCATTGATGAAGCCCGTCTTCAAGTCCTCTGAGGCCCAGTCAATGTGAGAACGATCCGACGACTAATCTGATGCGACGGCTTGGTATCTCGGAGTAAGGTACCATCACTTTCGTCTTCGGTAACCAGTCAGCCATGCGATTGCGCGCATGGACTGAAATTACCAGTTGCACCGACCTCCGGGCTCTTCCTTTCCTGTATGACCCAGATCCATCGCCAGATCTACGACTGCTATGAATCGGCCGTAGTGCATTTCATCGGCAGCCCATAGCTACGATATTCCGCATCGATCTGTGAAGAACATCAAGCTGGTGAACATCCCCTATCCAAACTGAAGATTCGCAGCGGCGGACCAGTGCACCACTGATGGATGCATCCACTGTTCTACATGTACTCTTCGACCTATCCCGCTTCTCGGCGCCAATCTAAGCGGCTCCACACTGCAACTCATTCTCCACCGTCATCTATGGGGTATACCCATAGCCGGGCCATACATTTGTCCCTCACAGATAGATACCGCCGGGACATTGGTTTGCTTTTCAAACAAGCTTATGAGGTGATTGCTTCGAACAACTGCCCAGCTCCGATCAATCAGCAACAACATCATCCCCTAAAACATTGAGCATAACTTCACCTCCCACCGGTGTTGCTTCCCGTGGCTTAGATCATCCCAGCACCGGCACCACCAAGTCCCCAGTTTGCGTCAAAAACTAACTTGGGACCTCTCGTGTAAGCCCCAGACAATCTTCTACCCAACCACCATTTCCACCGCTGGCATACACACCGAGAACCCTCGCTCCCCCGGGTCAGTTGCCCGCGTGTGCACCTGAGTAAAAATTTGAAGCCCCATGCAGCCAACCCCAAGGTAGTACTACCAGCTGCCCGGATGTCACCACCACTCTGCCCACCGATGCCCCGCCATACAGCAAATTCTCCCCCAAACATAACACCACCATCTCAGGCACCATCATTCTAACCCTATCAGTCTCCAGTACACTACGTACGACGTCCGTTGTACTCGCGCAATGTCCCAGTCGGTCGAATTCAGTTACCGGACCTTCCTCCGCGCCTCTCATTTCACTGCACCCCTTCTCTGTATCCCGGCTGTTTACTTACCTCAACCCAGCCACGGTAGTACATTATCAACCACCCATTCGAATCGGACCCTTGCCTTACCCAACCGACCGATTACACCCCATGGCTACTTAGTACCGACGCGAAATACATATTTTTTCCGTTGCCTTCCATGGGTGAGGCATGGTCCCATACCATAGGTTTATCCCAGTTGAAAAGTCTCCCCCCGTTTCTCTTTAGTTATATAACCATCAATCCACCAACTAGTATTTCATCCACAAACCGAGGCCCCTCTGAAATTGCAGACGGTCTTTCTAGCTCCCATCCACTGCAAACTGGTTCTTCTCTTCAGACTTCCAAATAGTCGTTGACGGAGCTTTCTTGGTTGGTCCCGCGGCGACCGGCCACTCCACATGCTCCCAGTGGAATTCCAAAATCATTACCTCGGATCATACTACCGTCCCACCAGCACTCTCCCAGCCTTTACTGGCCATTTTGATATTGACCAAGCGTCCCCGAGTTGATACTCTACTTACATTCACGGCACTCTACCCAGGGCTGTCTTATCCCCCTCGTCAGTACCAGGACTATCCCCTCTAGCCTCAACGTCAGCACAACTACATCTTTCTTCAGTACAAGAAACCACAACACTCATGTCCGTCTTCGTCATCAACATTCACCCATTACCAGCAAATAAGCTCCCTTTGCTTGCCCTCTTCCTCTTGTCCGTCTAAGTTTTCATTCTCATCAGGGAAACTTGGGTTAACGCAAATGCTCCAAACCTAGACTTCGCCTTTTCTGGGTACAAGGCTTTCAGCGATTCTACAATGCACCGTCCAGGACGGGGTCGCCTAATTTAGGGCGGAGAATCCTTCTCAGTTTCTTTGATGAAACAACCAGTCCTTAAAGCGGTTTATCAACCAGTCTGGGCAACAGCTGAACTGCAGTCACAGGAGCTCTTGCCCGGATGCGTTTACCGATCGCCCGAATCAACCACGGATAGTATTGCACCCATTATCGACGCCTTCCGTTTGGCCCCGGCCTACCCTTTCGATCGCGACTTGATCACATGTGACTTAGACGTTCCAGGAATGTGCTGGCCATCACACCGCGGCCCACGACGTTATCAGGACTTTGTTGTCTGTACACACCTTGATAACGGTAAAATTAATAATAATTCTAATAATAATAATAATAATAATAATAATGGTATATTTCTCGACCGTGGTCCAGGGGCACGCGCGAGAGTATGATCAGAGGTTACGGTATCACCCAAAGAGAGGAAGAAGTGAAAATGTTTAGAGGGGGAGTCGCACGCTACAGCGACAGAGTAAAGAGACTAGGGAGAGTTTAAATGTGTAAAGTGACAAAAGAATACGCAGTAAGTATGGTTCATTTTCGAGTAAGCTAAGGAAATAGTAGGGAATCAGCCGGATATAAGACGGACGTTGTCTTAGGAGGCAGGAAATACAACATTATCGAAAGTGATGTAAGAGATCAGTCATTGCTGCATACCCGAGTTCAACTGAAAAGGTAATTGGTGAAGATGCAAGGGAACAGGTAAGATTTTCGTGAGGGCGCGCGGATGAATACTAATTTTCACAGATTTGTGGATACGAAAAGGAACAGTACCCACAAAAACTTTGGCGGTTGGACCCAACAAGTTCAACCACCTACTAGAAAAAAAAAACGTCCGGCGCTGACATATCTTTCAGTAGTCCTCCAGTGGGCAGCGAAGTAATTAGTAACTACCTGCACTCTTCATCGGTCCATCCGATCGCATCCGCAACGCTGTTTCATCGAGTGTTCGAGCTCTGTAGATCACTGCGTTCCCTTCACGACTGAACGTCTTCGATACACTTCCCATGCTGCATCGCCGCTCCGTTCCCATCATTTGTTACACCTGTCAAATTGGTCATTAGAAATGTGACACTCACCGTCTACTTACTATACCATCACCGTTATCGAGACCTTTGATTTTACAGATGTTGCATTCGTGTTATATTACCGAAACTGACCCCGTATGCAGCCTCTAAATCACACCACTATCTGCACCGGCTGATACATTTTATCTCTATATTCGTTGATCCACGGCCGCTTCCCGCGATATACCTGTGCAGTTTTATTGATCTGTCATTTTTGCATGGTACATACCACACAGCATTCATCTATTGACGTACACTTATCTGTGGATTACTTTACCTTTCCTCTCGCAGAACTGAACACCTGTATAATGGATGTAACCACACGGTCAGTATTGATTAGTCTTCCACTTCCGCTTTGACATTTCATACCAACCCTACATAAAGTTTATAACTTGCCGCACGTTCACCTGTTTTACTCCGGCCGTTCCCTGCCACCATCACTCTGGTAGTATCCCTCCCAAGAAATACGCAATTGTTTGCAACATATATGATTCCTCCAGTATACAGCCACCACTTTATATACTACCATCTTTTCAGACTGAAATATTTCCATGTTAATACTTCTTGACATACCTGTCGTAAAGTGAATAATTCACCGAACGCTTCGACGAGATTTCTATCCATATACCTCTCATATTCTGCAGCGCACCAAAAACATTTCCTTTCAATATGTTTGAATCTCCACTAGTGGTAATTATTTCATATACCACTTATGCATGTACTCCAGACCAAGTGACACCATTCGACCTTGACCTTCAAATTTGCCGGGCATTACTACAGTTTTAGTTCACTGTAACTCTCTCTGATACTCTGCATGCACTTGTTGTACCCTTTTGTGAATTGTCATTCCGGCATCACTATAATCATCTGATCATGCATTCTAGCATGCTTCGGGCGCATCCGAAATATACAATTATTATTATTATTATTATTATTATTATTATTATTATTATTATTATTATTAGAGGAAAACGCATTCCAGATTTTCTGCATCCTCAAGGGCTTAATAATGTGACCACCTCTGAAGGGGGTGGCCTTCCCAGAGGTGACCGCAGGACTGACTCATTCGTGTTCTCTCTACCAAAAATCGTCACTTCCTCCAAACCGTCTGCCAGACCATATCACGTAGCTCACTGGGACAGCCCTCCAAACATAATCAGATCTCAAAATCGGGATATGTCGTTTCTTTCGCCTTATCCTCATGGGGTAGCATATAAGCTACGTTCGATTCTCAATCAGTGTTTAAACACTGTCACTCCAGCTATACCAGCCCCGACAAATTCTAGGACAAACAGACTCGTGCGGATGAATAGCAAACTCTCCAAACTTCGACGACTGGCACCCAAAACCCAGGGCTATCGGTACATATCCAAATGGAACAACTGTCAACCACAGTCAAATCACGAACTTACCTGATGCGCACCCAGCAAGGGTCAGGGGCTCTTTTCCATCAAAAGAAGACAAAAATCCTGAGTAAGGCGATGAAAGCAAGAAACTCCCAACCAAGAAAAATAACACCCCCATTACTATCAACGGCTCCCATCTGGATAAACCGGAAGAAATAGCAGAAGCTTTCAACACATTTTTCGCTTCGGCCCTAACGGCCGGTGTACCGATTCCTGGAACATACTCTACAGGCTTACCCAGTGAGATTCCACGGGCAGTTTCATTTCACCCCGATGGCATTCTTCAACTTTTAATCAATATGAAACCATCTTACTGCCCGAGCCTGGAAGGTATTCCACAGGCTGCTCCTAATCTAGGGGATCTGGACACCCCTATCCTTCCATCTAATTTATTCAACTTATCTGTGTAATTTAGCTCGTTCCCAACTCAAGGGGGAACCCCAACAATTATCCCTTCCCCCGCAATAAAAAGGGCTCCGTTTATGTTCTCTAAAATCATCGTCCTATCAATCATACGCGGAGTACCTCCCGAATCATGGAGAAGCTTAATAAAAATAAGATAGAGGTCCAGCTTTCAATGAACAGCTTGCTAAACTTGGATCAACACGGTTTCCCGAGGAACCTTCCATGCTCTGCTAGTCAAGTCGACTTCCTGAATCCAGTCACGGAAGCTGGTGCCAAAGGTATGTCCGTGGTTATTATCCTGCCAGGTATAAAGAAGGCTTTCGACCGAGTCTCACGCACTCGTCTCCTATCACAAGACAAATTTTATGACCTCACGGACCCGTTGCTCGGTTGGTTAGATTCTTATTTCTCCAACCGTCTCCAGTTGGTTCGGATAAATGGGTCTACCTCCATACCCAAACCTGTCATCTGCGGTGTCATGTAAGGTAGTGTTTTGTGCCCACTACTTTTACCCATATGCATAAGTGACGTTTTTAATATATTCACCACGGCGGTCTTCACCTCTTCGCGGACAATATCAAAATCCAGTATACTTTTGATTCTAAAATGTTTAGTTCAGTTATCACTGATGTGCTGCAAGATCCAAGAGCTCTTAGTACTTGATGCACAAGTCCAGTATTGAAATTTCCCGGGGAGAAAAACCGTATTTTTACCTTGTAGAGCAATGTCCCCTCAGGTGCATTTAGTATAGCCAACCACCCAAATTCCATCAGCTTCTTAAGACGAGATTTACGTTCGCAGTATTCAGCCACTTTTACTTTCTCAGACCACACCACCATTCAAATTGCGAAGGCTATGGGGCTTATAGGCCTGTTTCACAGAAAGTTCCGCTTTCCGGAAAGCAAGTTCAATACGTATAAGACCCGCTTTGGACACCCTTTGGGATACTGTTCCATAGTCTACTCCAATATGCGCCAGTAGGATAGAGTAGCTACTGAAAAAGTTCAGCGGCCAATGACAAAATGGTTATTTGGCTTTTACACTCGACTTAATTACTGCCAAAGTAGTGAAAATTTGAAACTAGATCAGATATGGCTTATTCGCAAGAAGCTGAACCCCATATTCTGCCGTGAAGACTTTGGTAATAGAATTATTGTATCAGCGCCGCAGTTCACAAACCCATCGGATTTACCGTATTCTTCAAGACTGATGGATAACACAGGTACGGTTCCAATTTCTAGAGTTGCTTCTATATGCAACCTTTTTCTGGTCAAGCATGCGGCCTTATGGAACGAATCACTCTGCTATATGCGTTCTATAAGTCCATCTAAGACGATGATAACGCAAGTAAGCAAATACCCCACAGCACAAATTACGATCCAACTTACAGACCCATACATAAGTGGGGGGATATCTTTTGAGGTTGGTTTAGTTTTCCAAAAGCTTCCAAACTCCCTTGTTTGTGCACCCAATTGTCTATAGGACCATAGTCTCAGCCCGCTTGTCTCCTCTACTCTCTCTTTACTCGCCCCTTTAGGTCTGCTTTTCTTCTCGATCTGATCCTGCCATTTACTCTCCAAATTCTCTCCCGGGAAATTCTGAAAAAGCCTTTTGGAACATTGGAGTGTTTTGATAACCGAACTCCACCCCCAGACGTAACAGCACTTTCCTTTCCGCGCCCAAACTTCCAGCTCTTTTGGTTCTACGACTCTTTGAAGGATAGCTTTATCTTCAGTCCAGTAATTTCGTTCTAATTTCATCTGCTTTTCTGAATCTGGTATTCAATAATTTTCCGGCAGCGCCAATCCCATTTTCGCTTTTTCATAGCCATGGCACCGCCAATAATTCATCGCCCCTTGGTTTTCATCTCCTCACTTTTCTTCCCCCTCCTATCAGATCTTGCCTTAATACACTCTAATTTGCATACTTATACCTAACCAACAACTAAAGACCCAGCTCAAGAACGTTTTAGAACACTAACTTTCCGTTGTAGGTCGCCTGAATTTCACCCACTACTATGCTTTAGGCTTGTGGTTTTGAAATAGTTCTACACCTCCAATCTATTCTTCATACGGCACCCTATTTTTCTACGCAACACTCACCCTCAACTGATCAAGGAGTTGATTCCTCATAAAGCATAACCGATTTTCCGCCGTTACAATGCCCTCATTTAATTATCAGTTTTCGGTGTACTAGACCCTAGGATCCCTACGTTTCATGATTTTTCATCTTAAGCGACCGATCTAAGGCTGGAAACCACTGAATTATCCAAGCAAATCACCTAACACCGCAGAGGTAGCTAGCTTTCAACCTCTGCAAAGCCATTGGCAACACGTTTCCACCAACTTCCCCCTGACTGTGAAGTTGCACTGCGTATCATAATTGGCTGTGCAGTCACCGGGTGGCTCGCATATATACTGGGACCTGTCCGACTCTGTTATTGGCAGAGTCGAGTGGTTAAGTGATGGTCCAACGAATGTTGCTATTATTTGAATGTTTGTTCCATTCCCTATCATTTTTTTGCTCAGCCTGCGGCCGCACGACCCCTGAAAGTTATGGCTTCTGGTATGTGGCAGTCTCAAAGTAAGGGAGAGCGGCCACCCCTATCAGCCCCGGACCATATGGGCTACGTGTAAAGAAACGTGGGTCAAGAGACATGGGAATTTTACCCTAAGGTTAAATTAGCTCTCTCACTCCTCTGTAAAAAGGGGAAAAATGCACTTGTGGCTGAGAAGGTATTGAGCTTATGCACTCTTCTCCCTTCATCGACAGATGGATTTCTGATGACAGCCTGGAACCTATCTGCACATAGGAAACCCCAAGCTTTTTAGGTTGTCTCCAGTTCTTTTTGTCTGAACCAGTGCGGAATGATGAACGTAATTATTGCACCTTTGCCACATACCATCCGCAACTTCGCGTTCTCTGTTCTCGTAGAGCCCACGCACTAGTATTTATGTCCAAGTCAGCGATGATTTTCCCGTTGTGTTGTTCACCCGACTACACAAATAAAATGCCTAACGGCACTAGCTTCCTCAAAAAACTGTTTTCCCCCTAATGACAGGTGCTCACCTTCACTTAATTCTTCTGTCTCGGGCCATAACTCAGCGGCCTCATAATCCTTATTCATACACCCTTCCATTATCTCGAGTTTCACCAAGCAGACTACAATTCTTCCGTAGCCAATACCCACCGATCTGCGCGTATGCTCATAATATGATAAGACCCCATTCCACTCGGCTTCCATGTGCTTCTGATTTTTCATAACCCCCCGGAAAACCAGCACGTTTGCATCCACATGAAAAAGGCCTAACCTTAGCTTCGAGTATTTTCTTTTCACTACTTTTGCCATCCTCACCTACAGCTGGTACACCGACGACAGTCTATGCCCTTCAGTCCTCCACAGATCGGCCCACTGGCCGTCAAGTAACAGCAACATAGTCGTCTGATTTCTACTGAACGGATACCCATACTTTCAGATAGAAACTCCTCCGGGCAGCAACACTTCTGATCTCTTTCAAATCATACAGGACACCCTGGTAGTCATCAACCAACTCGATGTCACCCCCGGATTACCTGACAGACAAAACGATTTGTTCGATCGGAATGACCATAGTCCAAACCTACACTCACGCCTGCTGACGCCGTATGGGGCTCCTTACATGGCTGACCATTGATCACAATCCTATAGCCAGGTTTACAACCCATCACGATAGTCTCACCGCATTGCGGAGCTGATTCCTGACCCCAGTCCACACCCCACATCCCATAAACATCTATTTATCGTACTCCATACAAACGGTTCAGTCCGTTCTGCCTTTCAGTACCGAAGTCAACGGCCGGGATCTAGCCCCAGTCGTCGTGTTGCGAACATATTCCCCCCATTCCCTCAAACTAGCCCATTTTCTCTTGTCATCCACATCACTCGCTACCTACCATCGACGGCAACGAAGGTCTTTATGAAACGAAACATGAAACAATTCCGGCCAATCAGAGCTTTGATATTCATTCTCTTACCAAGTATACAGAAAATCTTATACTTATCATCTTCCAACTTCTGCCGTTTATTCGGGTCTGGCCCTCCTCAGGCCACCGCTGTTTTCCCCCATCCCCACCTCTGAATACTTACTTGGAGCATCAGCAAAGTCTGTCTCCAACAGACTTTTCCTACTTCTTTGCGTCGACAAACCATTTATATTAATCAAAAACACACTGCTTTCCTGGTGAAGATTTCGTGTTCATGTGAGCTTTCAAATGAAACTGAAGTTACATGTACAAATGAGTTAAACCATATATCACATCCAAAGCACTTGCAATCATAACACAGGCTAACTCCGCAATTAGCTGTCCAACTTTGTATCAATCTTCTCCATATCCAGCTGGCATCATTTGCTGCACTGTGATAACCCCATGTAGGCCAAGTATTTAATCGTATCTTTTGGTAGCACGCTCACCATATTTCACGTTACGGATGATTCAGATATTCAGATGGCGCACCCTCGCCTCTCTTTCTGAAAGCCTTCGTCCTTTTTGAATCTCTTTCTTCACCAACGCAGGTCGAGGCGATCCATTCGCAACTACCGGACCCAACCAGGCCAGAATTTGGCAAACATATGAGAAGCTGTGTAATATTTCTGCCTCAAATCCCAGTCCATGTTGTGATGTCTGTTGCCTCCTGCCATACGGGTTCTTGCAAATGCTGAAAATTTGGCAAGCCTTGATATAGCTTCCATCTGAGTTCCAAGTTTGGCCAGAAATTCAACAAGCCATTTATCATAATTCGGAGCAGATTGAGGATCGTCGCGTTAAACATCTTCATTCTCATTCAGTCAGACACCACCCAAATTCGTTAGCTCGCTTCAGAAACTAGGAAAAATAACTTCCAAAAATTTGAAAAACAGATTTGATAAATACTGCTCCATATTCTGATCAAGAACTGGGCACGAGTCCTGCAAACGGCAAAACAATGCATCAGAGATATTGTCAAATAAACATTCATAATACTTAAAAACCCAACTGCGGTGCAAATGCTGAGGGGAGAATTTAACAAGCTGACAAAGCGATACTACTCATCTGTACGTTCGATGATCACGAAGAGGTAGCAGCCCGAGGTGAAGCGGAATTTTTCAGTTCTCTGTATCGCAAGAAGGATTACGTACCCGACCCGACAGCGACCTTTGTCGAGGCGATTGGCCTGTCATTCCACGCCCATTGCGCAAGTTGGTTTTGGATGGACTAGATAAAGGACACTTAGACGTGAACAAAATGAAGTCACTGGCTAGACAGATGTATTGGTGGCTGGAATTGCATGCGGATACTTGCTTTACGGCAAAGGACTGCGATGCGTGTCTGCACAAAGTTCAGATGAGGCCAAACAACTGGAACCCATGGCCCGAAGGCCCCGTTCCGTGAGAGGGCGTTCATGCCTACTTTTGTGGCACATTCTCGAGCTGGCATCGACTGACTACTGCTCTAAATGTCCGAAAGTGTTACTGACAAGCTAACCAACCACCTCTTTCGTGATCGGGGTGTTACAGAAATGCTTCAGCCGAGGAATACTAGCCACTGATCATGGACTGCAATTCTGTGCGGCGGAGCCAAAATGCTGGCTCAATAGGATCCCACTTTGGTACCTGCGAGCTGCGCCACGCCACCCGTGTTCTAACGGTGCAGCGGAGAGCATGGTGCGTTCCGTGAAAAGTGAAATAACATCAGTCAACCCGAAAACGTTGCCCAACTCGGAAGCTTTCCTGGAAAGTTTCCTGGTGCAGTACCCAAATGCAGTGCATATAACCACAAAGGAGAGTCCGGCCGCTCTTTTCAGGCCTAGAGGACTACGGCTATCACAAATGTGTCTTGATTCCAGCCGTATCACGTAATCTCACGGCAACGCGCCTCGGCCAACTCGCGGAACCATTACCAGACAATTTGGTCAATCTGTAGTCGAGATAATGGACTAGGATGCTGCGTCGGCCTATCAGCAACACCTCGGCCAAATCCATTTTAGGGTGGCAACCGGCAGTGTAACCAACCGCACGGCTGAGGCGACTGATGATCCATGCGCTGAACGTGTTGATGATATTAATACATCTATTCTGCCTACTGAGACGACTGTCGCAGCGGCCGAGCCACAGCCACCAGCTACATTTTGAAGATCAGTATGACAAGCGAGCAAAATTCACAAGGAGCTCTCCAGGGGGAGGGTTGTGGTGATACAGCAGCTGTCGTACGTGATATGGCCAGGTACATATTCATAGCCACGCAAGCGGATGAGCTACAAACAAAGAGGATTGCTGATGGTCACCAATGAGTCTTAGCCGGTCCATTTTCATCCTTGCTGACTTAATCCCGGGAAACCCCTTATTGCGCTCCTGGAATTTGGACATACAGTGTCTCTTTCCATGATTATGCCTTCCTCAAACCTGCGTGCCTCTCCTACGCTCATAAACCCTAATTCATCCGGTGAGTGGAGGCCTGTGGGGGCTGACGGGCTCTCAACAACGTCAATGTTGCCGACAGACGGCTCTCCCCACTTATACGCGATTTCATACAGGACCTTTTCGGGGAGAAAATGTATCCAATATCGACCCCGTAAACTTATATCACCGAATTCCCGCAGCCGAATTAGACGTCCCCAAGACTGACACCACCTGGCTTTTGGACCGTTCCAGGTAGTACGCATTCATTTTTTGTTTCCAAAGGCCGCCCAAATATTTCAGCTTTTATCATTGGGGTGGATCAAGGTCCACTATTTGAGTTTCGCTACTTCAAAGGCATCTAAGTCACAAGCATTTCCCCAAAGGTGCGTGCCGCTCATCTTTGTCAGCTCTTGGAACGTTCTCAAAGGTACGGACTTGAACAAAACCCAAATAAATGTGTGTTCCGCTCATCATCGCTCGAACTTCATAGGTACCTATTGGATCAAAACGGTTTAACACCCGTCTCAGGCAAGGTGCGAAGTGTCCCCCATTTCCGGCATATTAGGCGGTCACACAGTTACTCCACCTCACTGGAATTTCGAATTATTGCATCGTCCACTTTGAGACCCGTATACCGAGTTGGTTCCGACAAATGATGCCTCCAGTACTGCTCTCTTTGCTGTACTCCATCGAATTGTAAACAGTCAACTACTATAATTGGCTTTCTCACAAAAACTGTAGACGGCCCAGACAAATTGCAATACGTTTTCCCGTGAACTCTCGGTTATTTACTCGCTCATCCCTAACTTCTGCCCATTTTGGGAGGGACGACACTCGTGAGCATAATGGTAACTAACTTCCGGCTGGAGCTTCATACCAAGCTCAATACACACTGGCCCAGAGACATCCGTCATTTGAATTGCGTTTCTTAGCTCACAGAAGATATCCGCTATGTGCGTGGAGTTGATAGAGTTTCGGCTGATGCTTTGTCCAGACCTGACAGAAAGGCGGAGCAAACGCAATCGGATCGAACTGAGCTAGCAAACCCACAGTGTAATATTCCTCCCTTACCTGACCTGCGCAAATCCTACAGACTCCAGCAGCTTGGAAAGCTTGTCCTGTCTGCCTTCGACACACACGCTCTAGACACCACCACATGTTTCTGCGGGTGATCATTTGCACGCGTCATCATTCCCGTTTTCGTAAAGCAGCTGCACAAAAGTCACCACCGCATGAACCATTATTTCAGGTAGTTTGTCGCATGGCAAATGTTTTTCGGTCCAAAAATATGATAAACCGGACATAGTGTCTTCTAGCAGACTGAAACTGGTGCATTTTATTGTGCCTCCGCCAACTGCAGCACCGACCCCGTCAACGTCCACAGACACACCAACCACTTCTGTTGACGATCCACATCCGACCATCACACCGAACATTACAGCACACCGGCCAGCATCACCAGAAAGAACAACCAGCTCCGGTGACTGGCACTGCTAGCAGGAATATTCGATATCCTGTCTGATTTTAAGGAATTTTACTGAAAGGTTAAATTCACTAACCCGCTTCCCCTTTCTATTCTGCTACGGAGTGTTTACCTTGTACAACCCAAGCCCCGGCAGAAGTTGTATGGATAGCTGTACTATCCACACCTTTTCGGGTTTACCGTAGTTTTTTCTTACGGCTCCATTGGCTTTAACGAGTTTTTGAACGTAAGTAATAAATGCACCCTTTTTGAAACCCACACATGTGGTCACTATTTACGACAACTAAAATCTTCCAGTAACACTTCTCCCCAGAGAAACTTCGTTTTTTCGGTTTCTATCAATCTGCAGCTTGTTTAAACGGAAACAATAATGTGATCGATGAATTGTTGTGAGTTCTTTCCTCTCCATTCGACTCCTTTCTATTTCTAAGGGGCAAATTTTATCCAGTTATGTAGCCACACTCCTACGCCTATTCTAGTTCGCTTGTGTCATCTTAGTTTTACACTGATTAGTGTTCCACGCAGACTTATTACTGTACAATTATGCCATTCAAGCTTCGCATCCAATTCTAATTAGAGACAGGAAGCTGCATGAGTCTGTGCAAAGGAGATTCTCACGAAATTTTCCTGAGCTCCGGAGCCTGACCCATGAACTCGGGCTCAGAGAAATAATGCCGTTCCATTGCAAGCGAAAAAGGATAAGGGTGGATGCCCGCAGGCCTTCGGCTTTATATGAAGCTTATCGGACTTTGAGGTCAAAACAGTTGCTTTCAAGACACTCAAGACAAAGTTTGAGGCACGAAATGAAGCATGTGAAAAGCCAGTAAAATAAGGTAGATGAAGCATGCTTCTCCGCCCAGCTACTAGTGAATCGATGGAATGAACCTTCATCCTTAGTGTTGGGGGCCCGGACCATAGTTTATTTGAACGGAAGGTAGAAGTCCACCGGGACAGCTTGTTAGACGAACTTGCATGACGGCAGCCTAAATTTCGACCGCCTCGGACACAGAGAAAGTAGCGCCTGGAACCATAACTATGGTTTAGCAGTAACCACAATGAAAGGAACAGATAGAACGTATTGGAATCGTCCCACCTAGAAATACGCGGTAGAAACACGCCAAGAACAATCAGACTGCGAAATAACACGCCAACTGTATTGCGAAACTGGTTTTTAAAACACTTCAACTTAGAGAACATACATGAGAGGCTAGATGACCAATCACAGGGAGCTTTTGTCGTACCTCTACGAGGAGATTATGATTTGTTGAAGCCCATCCGCTTGCGTGGCTATGAATATGTACCTGGCCATATCACGTACGACAGCTGCTGTATCACCACAACCCTCCCCCTGGAGAGCTCCTTGTGAATTTTGCTCGCTTGTCATACTGATCTTCAAAATGTAGCTGGTGGCTGTGGCTCGGCCGCTGCGACAGTCGTCTCAGTAGGCAGAATAGATGTATTAATATCATCAACACGTTCAGCGCATGGATCATCAGTCGCCTCAGCCGTGCGGTTGGTTACACTGCCGGTTGCCACCCTAAAATGGATTTGGCCGAGGTGTTGCTGATAGGCCGACGCAGCATCCTAGTCCATTATCTCGACTACAGATTGACCAAATTGTCTGGTAATGGTTCCGCGAGTTGGCCGAGGCGCGTTGCCGTGAGATTACGTGATACGGCTGGAATCAAGACACATTTGTGATAGCCGTAGTCCTCTAGGCCTGAAAAGAGCGGCCGGACTCTCCTTTGTGGTTATATGCACTGCATTTGGGTACTGCACCAGGAAACTTTCCAGGAAAGCTTCCGAGTTGGGCAACGTTTTCGGGTTGACTGATGTTATTTCACTTTTCACGGAACGCACCATGCTCTCCGCTGCACCGTTAGAACACGGGTGGCGTGGCGCAGCTCGCAGGTACCAAAGTGGGATCCTATTGAGCCAGCATTTTGGCTCCGCCGCACAGAATTGCAGTCCATGATCAGTGGCTAGTATTCCTCGGCTGAAGCATTTCTGTAACACCCCGATCACGAAAGAGGTGGTTGGTTAGCTTGTCAGTAACACTTTCGGACATTTAGAGCAGTAGTCAGTCGATGCCAGCTCGAGAATGTGCCACAAAAGTAGGCATGAACGCCCTCTCACGGAACGGGGCCTTCGGGCCATGGGTTCCAGTTGTTTGGCCTCATCTGAACTTTGTGCAGACACGCATCGCAGTCCTTTGCCGTAAAGCAAGTATCCGCATGCAATTCCAGCCACCAATACATCTGTCTAGCCAGTGACTTCATTTTGTTCACGTCTAAGTGTCCTTTATCTAGTCCATCCAAAACCAACTTGCGCAATGGGCGTGGAATGACAGGCCAATCGCCTCGACAAAGGTCGCTGTCGGGTCGGGTACGTAATCCTTCTTGCGATACAGAGAACTGAAAAATTCCGCTTCACCTCGGGCTGCTACCTCTTCGTGATCATCGAACGTACAGATGAGTAGTATCGCTTTGTCAGCTTGTTAAATTCTCCCGTGAACAAGAGAGCCGCAGTTTATATGAAATATAATTTGTGCTCCGCTGAATATCTTCAGTATGGAGAGTAAATGTCCATCGACTGTGCAGTCTGTATCTGAAGTGTTTAGAATAATCGACGGAGCTTCACGCTGGGACTTAAAATTACTCAATGGATTCAGCAATTTCGGCATTCCTGGAATTGACCGGAACCACGTGGCCCAGTAGTGGAGCCCTCAATTCTTCCAACGAAATTTCAGCCGTGGCTCTCGAATATCCAAGGATATTTACCAACGAGTACAATGAATAGCCACCAGCCGTCAAGAAGGATGCAGTCTTGTTCTCTTTCCTTACATCCTATCTTATGTTGCGCCATAACTCGAACCGTTCGATGCAGTCTCCGATTTCAGATACACCAGCGTGTACGTTTAGCCGCCAAATACTGGGAAGCTCCATGATGCGACGCCAATTGTGGTAATCGCAATAAGCTGCGTTGATGGGGCGTACTGAAATTGTCCCCACCCAGAAGTACGCGAAAAAAGCGGCAAGAAGACCAGGGCTGCGAAATAGCATATTATTTGTTTTGAAAAATGGTTTGCACAAAAATGTGAAGTTGAGGAAAATAATTGATAGACTAAGAGATGGCTAATCACAGGGAGCATTTGTTGTACCTTTCCTCGGCGATTCTGGTTGTTTGAAGCTCACCCTTGTACGTGGCCATGAAGCTGTACCTGGCCGTACCACGTATGACAGCTGATAAATCACTACAGATGTAAATGAGCTCAGGAGACCCCGTGCCATGCATCAGCATCCATGTTACAAACGAAATTTTCCATTCGTAAAAACTATCGTTGCCGGAATTCCAACTGTTTGCTTTATTGCTCTAAATCTTTGCCACAAACCGGGCTCACGCCGTTGCTTCGAATGTGAGTCACTCAGCCTGAACCTCGTTTTGACTGCATTCGGTAATCTCATCTTCTGCATCTAATCTTTTGCTGTAATTCAGCTGCTGTTGTTGAGTAGTTGTTCAATTTGGAGCGTAAGAGCCAACAAAAAACATCACTGAGTTTGATTTTTGTCAAATTAATTAATTTGTTGTATATAGTACCGTAGCTATTTACAATCGACTTCGTTTTGAATTGTGTCGAAATGGGTTGCTACGCGTAGTTCGAACGTTCCTGTGGCTGGGCTTTACAATACTCTATACCCTTGGCAACCCTTGAGACGTGAAGTTACTCAGCAATTTGGCAAACCGTTCTGAATCAAAGACAATACCTTGCAGGCGAACCAAACCCCTTTGCGTGTAGTTGTTGTTCATGTTTCTTGTTCAGGCTCTGGTATATCAGTTTGTTCTAGAGTTAGCTCGGTTTCCTTTGGAGCCAGAGCGGATCTGTTTTAGCTGAGTTGAAAAAAAAGCATTTTGCAGAACAACTAGAGCTAGAAAAACAATGTAAGCTGCTCGGGGTGAGGAATGAGGCGGAAATAGCAAAACAACTTTTGGCACTAGCCGAGGAAGAAGAAAACCTATCAACAGGGATAAAGTCAAGGGTGGAGTAATGGTCAGTGGACATCCTTCTCGCTATCTAGATGATTACCATGTACAGGATGATGCAGTACAAACAGCAAGCTTGTTTCCAGTGGCGGAACCTGTAGTGAATTATCGTTTTGATTTACCCAGAGTGGAGACCTACGCCCTACTGGACAGTGGGTCCGACGTGACATTAATACAAAAAGAGCTTATGGAGCTGGTGAGCCTGAAGGCATCCCCGACCCCACTTTTGATTTAAACTACACATGGGACTACCATTTGAAATTCGGGAATAAGGGAGCTGCGACTGAACTCGTTGTCAGAGAATGATTTCGTGAATTTAGAGAGAGCCCTCTGTGTTGATAGGTTACCAATCCAAGTAGCTCCGTACTGTAAACATGCGGATGTTCTATCCAGGCCTTGCCTACATTGCTTCCGAAGGCAGAAGCTGAAATGTTCAAGAGTGCAAATCCTGATAGGTGCCGACATCCCAGAAGCACTTTGGGCATTAGAGCAACGATGCGGTAAAAGAAAACAACCCTACGCCGTGCGGACGACTTTAGGGTGGATCGTTCTTGGCCCGATAAACCAGAAACCCCGCCTTATGAGGAAGGTAAACCATACTCAGAGGGGAAACGATCCCTTAGCAGAACAGGTCGATCGACTATACAACGCAGATTTCTGCAATCAGTATGCATCGAAAACCTCCTTCTCAATAGAAGACAAACAGGCTGTTGATATGGTTTCCAGTGCCGTAACCTTGTTGAACGGACACTATGAAGTTGCACTTCCATGGAGAAATTCTGTAGTGTGACTTTTAAATAATTATACTGTGACCGAAGAGAGATTGAACGGCTTGAAGAATTCTTTGATAAATACCCTACAATGATAGGGGGCAATATGCTGAAGGACCACACCCAGTTAGTGCCCGAAGTACAGTTAAAACTGGGTTTTGGGCCAAAGTGGTATTTGCCACATAACGCAGTTACAAACCCTAAAAAGCCTAGCAAGTTGAGGGTGACGTTTTAGTGTGCGGCTGCATTCCAGGGACTCTGCTTGAATTATTACTTGCTACCGGGACTGGACACGACAGCAAGCTTTGTTGGGGTGTTGCTTCTTTTTCTAAAGGAATCTTTCGCTTTGGCTGTGGATACTGAAGAACTGTTTAAGCAGGTCCGAGTGCCGATGAGAAGCAAAGAGGCACTGAGGTTCCTTTGGTGGGAAAATGGTCAACTAGGTGGTAATCTCGTTGAATGTCAAATGAATGCCTACCCATTTTATGCCACTTCCTCCCCATTTAGTGAAAATTTCGTGGTACGTAGCACGGCGGATGACTGTAAAGGACAGTATGAGGATTACCTTTCCAAGGCCGTGAATAATAACCTCTATATAGACGACTGTCTTGTGTCTTTGCCCAAGCTGGAGAGTGCAAAACGTTTTGTTATCCGGATGAGTGAATTATCATCACGAGACGGATTCTAGATTCATAAGTGGGTGTGTAATCTTAAGGAGGTGCTGATATTTTACTGAAATCTGAGCTGGCCTATCCCACTTTAGAAATAGATGATTGCGCCAGTACCGGAAAGGACTTTGGGATTGGAATGGAAAGCAATAAAGGACACGTTCCAATTTTCATTCACAGTACTTGAAAATACCCCGAACCAGGCTTGGCTTGTTGCCTATAGTATCATCAGTTTTCGACCCACTAGGAATGGTTTCACCTTTCATTCTGCCAGGCAATGTGTTATGGCGATCATTATGTCACTTGAAGCTTGGTTGGGACGACCCAATAGGGGAAAAACCCCTACGATTCTGGAATGAGTGGTTAGGAAGTATGGAACAACTGTGCGCATTCAAACTTCAAATTTCTGTTACTAGGGGTGACTCAACTAACGGAGACGCACAGCTCCGTTTATTTTGTGACGCTTCTGAAGTTGACTATGAAGTAGCGGCGTATTCCAGAATGGTTTCAAGGTACATTGCCCCCTATTGCGACCTACTGTTCCCCAAATCAAGGGCAGCTCCTCTGAAGGTCATAACTATCCCTCGATTGGAGTTAACCACAGCAAGACTGGCCGTCAGAGCCTCTTTGATTCTTATAGAATAAACTGGAATCAAATTTGGTAGGACTTACTACTGGACGGATTCTGATATAGTCTTGCACTACATAAACAACACTAAAATATGATTTAGTACGTAAGTTGTGAACAGTTTGGCTGAAATCCGTCAGTGGTGCAAACCTTGGCGGTGGCTTCATGTCAGATAAGAGGCTCACTCTGCAGACTCGGCATTAAGAGGCACAACATCACCGAGTGATATCAGCTGCTGGTTTGAACGTCCTAACTTCTTGATAATTGATGAAACCTCCTGGGCGACCAGTACTACGGAGTTGAAGCAGCCTTCGAGTACAGTTCTCACAGTGTTGCAGGATACATGGACGGACGCACTTCTAGCTAGGTACTCTAGTTGGTTTCACCTGCTGAATTCGGTAGCTTGGTTAACCCGTTTAAAATGTGCATTGCATTCATAAGAGGCAGTCACACAGACCAGGACTGAAAACTGGACCGCTGAAGTTGCACGACATTGCTAAGGCGGAGGGAAGTGTTATTCTGATTGTACAAGCTAAGGTCTTTGGTGAGGAGTTAAAATGGTTACAAGCCAGGAACAATAATTTATGCGCTCACAAATCTCCGATGAACAGGACCCTATTAAAACTTGATCCAGTTTTATTAAACGGAATTATTTGTGTTGGAGGACGAATGAACTACTCCAGTCAGCTTCAGGGTGTCAAACATCTATTGATGCTACCCAGGACCCACCCGAATATAGGCTTCATAATCCGATGGTATCACGCATTGGAAGGACACGCACGACCATCGACCCGCGGAATTTCGCAAAACTTTTGGATTGTACGGGGGAAACTGCCATCAAGCGTGTACCTGGAGGATGTTGGAAATGTCGGAAGCATTTGACAGTCGTAGGCAAAGGGATGATGGCTCCTTTACCAGCCATTAGAGTTCAACAAGTTTGGTTCCCGTTCAAGTAAGTCGGAATAGATTATTTTGGCCCATTTCCAGTTTAACATGGAAGCAGCATGGAGAAACGATATGGATGGGCCTTCACCTGCCTCCAGATGTGCGCGGCACACATTAAAGTTTCTTATTCTCTAAGCACGGATTCATTAATCATGACGCTACTGCGTTTCATGTCAAGGAGAGTGGCAACGTCCAAGATTTTTAGCGGTAGTGGTAAAGACTGTTGGGGCTCAAAGAGAATTGAAGAACTTAATGGGAAACTCTCTAGTGATGAGGTTGCTGATAGACTGTTGCAACGGGGCGTGCAGTGGTACTTCAATCCCCCTCATGCTGGTCACCGTGGTGGCATATGGGAGATCATGGTGAGCTCGGTTAGAAGAGTGCTTCCTTCAGTTTGTGACAAACAGCGGATGACTGACAAAATAATGTTGACATTTCTTACGGAAAGGGAGCAGATAGTGAACAAACGAACGCTGGTGCCTTTGGCCTTGGACTGTCGTGATCAGCCATTACACACGCCCAATGACCTACTTTTCCTTAGGGCTGGCCCACGAGATATTTCTAAGAATTCGTTGCAAGATCGAAAGGTTCTCCATTAGAGGCAGGCGAACTAACTAACATCTATGTTTTGAAGGAGGCGGACCAGGGAATATCTTTCACCATAACAACAGCGGCAGAAGTAGATAAATCGATAAGGCAACTTCCGATCGGTTAATTTAGTTCTACAAGTTTCGGGGGCTTTGCAGCGTGGCTGGTGGCCGATCGGAGATATCAAAGGCATCTCAGCTTCGGAAGATGGCGTGGTACGAACGGCAGCAGTGCTAACTAATGGAAGATTAGTACTCCGTGACACAAGAAGGGTTTTTCTTATTGAAGATGATACGGACACTGATGGTGTGAGTTCGAAAGCCAACTCCGCTCAGGTGAAAAAGGGGCCTTCGGATACGCCACACCGAGAGGGACCACTGAGAGTTGATCCACTTGTCCAAATGAAAGCTACTAATGAGGGTGATCAGTGTTAGGTGTTGAGGAACCTTAGGGCTAACCGATGCACGAGGCCGACCACATCTAGAGGAGCACAAGAAAAATCCGGGTCCGATTGTGGGGGCCGGTGTACAGAAGTTCAGGAGACCCCGTGCCATGCATCAGCATCCATGTTACAAACGACATTTTCCATTCGTAAAAACTATCGTTGCCGGAATTCCAACTGTTTGCTTTATTGCTCTAAATCTTTGCCACAAACCGGACTCACGCCGTTGCTTCGAATGTGAGTCACTCAGCCTGAACCTCGTTTTGACTGCATTCGGTAATCTCATCTTCTGCATCTAATCTTTTGCTGTAATTCAGCTGCTGTTGTTGAGTAGTTGTTCAATTTGGAGCGTAAGAGCCAACAAAAAACATCACTGAGTTTGATTTTTGTCAAATTAATTAATTTGTTGTATATAGTACCGTAGCTATTTAGAATCGACTTCGTTTTGAATTGTGTCGAAATGGGTTGCTACGCGTAGTTCGAACGTTCCTGTGGCTGGACTTTACAACAGGGTTTTATCAGTTAATAGGTGAAGTAGGCCGTGCCGCAATGCCCGGGTTTGGATGGTGCCGAATTTCGACCTCGCTCTTGCCACTCCACAAAAGCAAATTGAAACCTATTCTAACAAACAGTTGAGGAAAAACCGGGTCTATCTGTCTTTACATCCATTTTCAGCACTCTTGCATGAAGCCACGGCGGATTAAAGCACCTATGGCCGCGCATACGAACCAATCGCTGCAACACTTAAAGCAGCTGAACACAGCTCTTATTGCCAAAACAGTCCTATACTGGAGTAGTAATTTTCCGCCTGGCTGAAGGCTCCTACAGGACCAAAACAGGGACTGACTTACAGTACGCTCTGGTTAGCCCCCATCTTAGCTAATTGCAGTCAAAATGTGGCGTGTTCAAGGTAACCAAGGAGCCGCGACTGGAGAAGCTGACAAAGAAGTGAGGCGTGATACTAGACTTCCAGAAAATATACGGTTTGAAAGGGTTCTGGAGAAAACTGGGCAAGCCTAGCGCCCGAAAACCGAATGTCAGAAAATGAGACCAGCTCTTGGGCAAAAGTGTGCAGGGGTCTGCCCCTCTGGCATCACACAACACACCACAACATACAACCCACGCTCGCTCAACGCACAGCCGGTCCTCTACCTGTTTTGGAATCAAACTGAATGTATGACGGAGACTGAGTTATGTGTCGCACTACCGGTAAGGTCCTGGTACGGTGAAGTGCCCTACACTCGGCATCCTAAGTCAGTACGGTTTCACTTTCACCGGAGCTATCACCACCTCTACTTCTGACAAATTTCCATACCTTTGAACTTCTTTTCCCCGTTTTACTTTTTCCACCTCCTTCTCGTCTCCTGAATTCTCCATCTAATCCGCTGGTCGTGTCTGTGAGTGCAGTGAAAAGACAGAAATCCTTTGGTACCAACTACGCAAGCACCACCGCGGCAGTCTGGAGAGAGAACCAAAGAAAGTAAGCGCCGAGGTGGCACCTTTGACACCTGTCGTGTTACTGTGTTCCATTCTTTCGTGGAGTCTGAGGCTGGTTGTACTACTTTCGGGTGTCTTTTGTTTTGGGGAAGAGGAAATAAATGACCAGACAGCTAGATATCAACAGCACTGTCGTTACCGCCCAAACGAATGCTGTTTTGATTTTCTTTCGCAGCACTTGAGGATTTCTGGAACCACGGGTGCAAGTTGGGACGCTCGCACGGCATATGGGGACTTGATTCCTGTTCAACAAATGGAGCGCGCAGAACGGTAGCAGTTAATGTGTTTAAGTAATTGCGGTGGTCATCCTGTATATCTGACGGGGGATGAGAGGCTAGAGGAGTTTATAGCCAGAACCGACGAGCTGGAGTGTGCCTTGCCGCCACAGTCGTGTTATGTAAGGCGGCGATGCCCGTCCCTCTGCGGGCACCGGGTGGACTTAAACAAACAGATTTCAATCAACCAGTCGATTGATGGTACTGAGGCTAAGCTGAATTCCTGATCCATCGAAGAACCTGGTCAGCGTTTGCTTGACCAGTTGCGTACCTCAGTAGATGACTGATAAAGATCACTTAATTGTCCCTCAAGACTTCCGAAGTAGACACATGTGTCCGTCCAAAGGAGATTATCATACCGCACTTGTTGAATTGGGTCTGGATGCGTTGAAGCACTTTGAAGTGCAGTTGTCCTGACTATATGCCACTTTATGTGACTGAGAAGGAAGGTTCAAGAGGGAAGATTACCTAGAGCTAGAGGAAGATCTGGTACTGGACTTGGCTTCTCCTGGGGAACGATTTTCATTCGCGAGTGAACCAAAGTACAGATACCTATTCATGAACAAGAAGCATCTAAGCTCTACGCTCGTAGTTGAGCTTTAGTGGGTATGGTGTCCGCGAAGCCGATGCACGAGGAACTGGATGCAAACTTGTCTCAAGCCTACATACTTCGTAATATGACCTGACCTGAAACTTGGATTCAGCATAGCCTTTAACATGATGAACCGTCGGCTTCTACAAATCCAGTTGACGTCATTTGGTATAAATAAGCAGATTCAGGAATGGCTAACTGACTTACCTTCCGGCAAAACGTTTTACGTTACAGTAGGTGGCAAGAACTTTAAATTAGGAAACTTCATCATTGGGGTACCGCGGGGCTCCGTACTAGGCCCAATAATGTCTGTTCTGTTTATAAGTGATTTGGCCACAGGTTTACGGTGGCCAAACTTCTTTTTAGCAGACGTAAAACTATTGGCGGCTCACGGGGGAGAGGGCTCATGGGGGAGGGGGCTCAGTGGAGAGGGGGCTCAGAAGGGACAAAGTTTGCATTATAAACTGGGTAAGAATGTTGGACTCACCTCTCAATGATGGGAAAAGATACTTGTTGTCACGGACGGCGACAAAACTGACGTTTGTATACAACCGAGTGTCATTTTAAATAAAGGCTCTGGACGGGGTCAGCAACCTTGGAATTTTAGTGACTTTTGATCATTAATGGTCGGATCATTGTAAAGCGGCCGCATAAAAGGCACTTGGTGGGCTGTTCAGGTTGGGACATGCGTTGCCGTGGAGACGACCAGGGGTTTTCATGCCTGTGTTTATGTGCTTAGGTAAGCTTCATCTAGAAAACTGTGTTTGGACATGGCCATTCTCCTACAAAAAGGACGCCGCCTGTTTGGAGAAGGGACAAAGCCTCGCAACGCGCACTGTCGAAGGTCAGAGGGGAAAGATGTAGGAGCAGACACTCTGGGACCTCAAGCTTTCTCTATGGAAAGGCGGAGACTGCGAGGGGATCTCATGGAGACATTTTATCCAGTAAACTGCTTTTCTAGGCTTGGGCCGGGAGTCTGTTTCATGAGGTGACAGGGTCCTGAGCAAGGGGTCACGGGAAGAAGTTGGTGGAAGTTCGATCCATGTTCTTGGCCAGATCTCACCTCTTTGGCAATAGGGTGGTGAACTACCGGAACAAACGCTCAGAGAAGGTAATGGAGCTGGGGACCGTCCAAGCACTCAAGAGGGCTCTGGATCGTACGTGAGACGAAATCATTTCTACCACTGAGTTGGGAGCATGTGTCTAGACAAACGGATGTAAGCGCTAGGGTCCGTCTGGTGTGTTTCGTTACTGAACTTTTTCGTTCGTTGCATAATGATCAGTGAACGCCCAAGATGCAAAGTGTCTTTCGCATCTGACGTGCGATGAGTATTCACGATTCCCTCCTGTTTCCTTCGCGGACTCGACGAAATGCAATGCGCAGTAGTAGCTGCCTAACTAGTGTGCTTACCGCCGAGGAAATTCTGGACTTTCGACTGGCCGTGGCCATCAACTGTCGTGTGCAAACTTGACTGAACTAAAGTGACCCACAGATTTGGTGCGCTTGGCCCGCGGTCTGTTTGATTTGTTGGCATATTTTCATTGTTTATTTAGTCTTGCCGGCCCCTGGTAGCCCTGATGACTTCCATCATGCTTATATCATGAATTTAGGTGTCTTTTATTATTGCAATAAACAATAATTGCCCTTATTGAAAGTCTTGTTCGATATACTCAGGGAAACTTATTACGCTCCCTTTTCTACGTAATTAGCCGTTGATTGTTCTCATGATTTTACTTGAAAACGTTCATTCACTTAGTTGAAACAAATGACTAGCGGGTCTTTGACGTCGTTCAACCTGTTCTTCAAATTCCTCGGGTGGTCTGATATTTTCGTCGGGGAAACCATTGCAACTTGAGTCTTCCGTTGTTTGCACGTTCTCCCCACCTGAAGGGGAGTGTTTGGGCCTCTTCCCGAAATTAATGTGAATAAATGGTGAGCGTCATTCCTTCACCTTTGGCGCTTACACGGGATTACACGGGGGAGATACCCTTTGCCTCTACTATGAAGAATGACTAATGGACAGACTTCATTTAAAACTGGGGCACACAGTGGTAAACACATCCAGTGAAATCTGATTTCCGGGCGTCATTAACACATATGGTAACTGGGTTTCAGTTTCTGACGAAAAGAATGAATCATGAATTCATTGGTGATTGGTACCCATGCGGCACACTGCCCACAGCTGCTGTGGTCAAGCGTGTGAAATCGTGGGGATAGCCTACACATGTAGTGAGGAACCTTTGAGATTGCCTAGATTGCTGTGAGCATGTGTGGGAACTGCCCACACCTGCTGCGTGCAAGCGTTCGGACTGCCCACAGTGCTCGTGATGAGCGCACTTCGTGAATTTGTATAGTGTATGCATTTTATCTTAATATGTTTTTTCCCAATATAATTGGTAAAGTGGTGTTTCGGAATGATAGGAAGGGGAGATTTGCGCGGTTTAGTTTTGGTAAAGCAACGGAAAGTCTCATTTGTAAACCGTAAAATGAATACTTATTTGCCGCGCGTTTTTTTCCCGAAGTGTGGGTATGGCCATATGGGCCACGGTAGTCCTGCCCAAATATCGTAGGCGTGGTAGCGTCAGCTTTCCCACAGTTTGCCTGTACGGGTCCCATGCGGCCGCGTGTGTGGTTTCTGCTTGGATGAGCTCCAAAATGAGATCACCAGGGTGCACATATATTCCCAATGCACTTTCTAAACATGGGCGCACGGCTTAATAGCGAGACAATAGCTGAGTATTTAGATGACTGGTGGAAAGGTTTGTAAACACACAAGTTGCTTGCAACTTTCCGCGACACTTGCGCTAGTAGAGTCCTTTTTGGGTGCACGCTTTTTCGGCAGTAGTGCACATATGAGCCTTGTTTGTATTATTCTGTTATCTTTAGTAACACGAGCTGTCGTAAGCGACGACAAATTTCCGTGTGCTTCTCAGATGTAACTGAGTCAGTTTAGTTCAGTTTCGCACAGGTTGTTGTTTGATCGGAGCCAGTCGTGCAATCGGATAGTTATGTTTTTATCGCATTCCCGCAGCTCTCATCAGTATGATATCTTTTTCCAGAAAAGTAGAAGTTTTATGCAGTATCAGTTCTAGCAGACAGAAAGAAAATAATGGATGTGGTTACTGGACCTATCATATTTTGAGATATGCCGCTCTCCAACATTCGTCTATTGTTTTCCTAGGCGACTCCGCTGTCGTGGTGTTAGCCACCTTCTTTGAGAGCTTGTCCCTAAATGGTATGACTGTTGTAAAGTAAAGGATCCTAGGTTGGAGCACTGAGTGCCGTTTTTGCAGCTTAGCACTGGACTCTTGCGCCTCTCTAGAATCGGATGGAAGAGCTCTTCTGAGTTTATACCTGACAGTACAGGGGTTTCTGATAGGCGTAACTCATCCGTGTTGGTAAGCTATCTTGCCCTTAGGGGTATCCTTCATCTCTTAGGTCTCCATCAGGTACCCAGATTTCACTTATGGTTCCATGAAGCTGAAGCATGCATCAGCCATCACATTCTGTCAAACGGTCGCAATTTTCGCGGTTTACCGTGACTAAGATGAGCTTACCAAATAAGCGGTCGCGGACAATCAGTGGCAGTCCTCAAGAGTGTGGCGGGGTTCTTTGCTTGGGAAGCGGTCTATACTCTAAAACGCCACATAAACCTGTAGACAGCACGGTGACACGGTGCATGTAACCCACCACTGAACATGGGCATAAACGCTTGTGTTTCATCCACCCGATACGGAGGAGATAAGTTCACAACCAGCGAAGGCCAGACTAACTTTCGTTGACTTGCGTGACCCGTGGCCCCACTACGACATTTTTCATCAATAGAAGGACGGGTCTACAATGCCACAGTATTCCGTGTTTTGCTCTACAAACGCTCGGCAACTTTACGTATTTGACCACCGATGTCTCTGTAGCACTCTTTGCGTTTGGCGAAGGCACCATGAGATCGGCCGTCGTGTGTTGGGTGTGGATAAACACCCTCCGACAGAAATAATTACTACACCGTGTCCGTTGGCTTGGACACGTTTTACGCCTGCCTACCCACCGTCTACCAGTCCGCGCGCTATTTGTGCTTCCTGGGTATGGCCTGGGGCAGCTACGCGGCGGTTAGACCACGAGTTGGCGTAGGGATGCGATGAAGTTGGCCTCAACACTAGCCTCAATTGGTGCGTTCCGACTTCCCGGTTGGGGCCCAAGGGATGAAGATTGTCGTTGGTCCCACGACGAGACTGCATCCTGAGGTAGTAGACTGCGGGCCTCCATGACCCAAAGAGCTACACAATATAGCTTCCCTGATCAGAGATGCAACCATGCCTGACAGGTCGATGGGTAGAAGCGTCAAAGTTCAGTTTCTCTGAACTAGTTTTTGGACAACATCTGGTTCCAACCACTATGATCTGGAGAGTACATCCCGGCGAACAAAGCCTCCGATAGACAGACGTAGGAGTGAAGTACCTGGGGTTCTGTGGATGTCCACAGGGCTGGTGCGAGCTCTATCTTGCTTGATACACTCCAGCAGACTACGCTGTCTAAATTTTGATCGTATAGAGTACAGGAGGGACATTTCAATTAGAACCTCTTCACACTAGCGTCCAAGTTTTGTTGGGTGGTTATCCTGAAGTCTGGAGAGGTAACGTCCACAACTGGGGGCAATGGAACACGTTTCTCTGCGTGTCTGCCGTCCGTGGGGCTCACCGTCTGCACCCATAGCTGAATCCGCTGGCAGACAGTCTTTCGAAGGTCATCTCGACAAGCATGTAGCCTAGCAGTACCCGGTGCCCCATTCAAAACTCAGAGTAAAACATTTATAATAATGTAGTGTAATGGCTTCCCATAGGATCCAATTCAACCGCTCCACCTGACCATTTCCGCGTGGGCTGTATGGAGTGGTGCGGCTGGTTACCACTTCTTTGCCGTGGAGAAATGTCTGAACCTTAGATGATATGCAAGCGATGCCACAGTCGGAGTGGATATAGGGGGGGGGGCATTCCAAGTAGTGAAACAGCTGGATAGGGCAGTGGATAGCTATGGGAGATAAGTCTGAACAAGCGAAAGCGAAAGGGAATCTTGAATATTGGTTGATCATCGTCAGAAGGTACTTGTTACGAAAGATAGATGATAGTGAGCCTTTAAAGTCCATATTGATTCTTTCAAATTGTTGAGTATCTTTTGTCGGTTTGCCGAACTGTTGTTTAACAAAAACGGGGTTTTATTTCTGCACAAATTTCACATTTATTGACAACTGCTCGAACTTCGTCAACAGAGCACTGTAAGCTTTTAGAACGGACAAGATGTAGCATGCGTGTGATACCAGAATGACAGCATATTATGTGAGTGTTTTAGATCAATAAGCGATACGGCGGAAACAACTTTCCCGAGGGACCGTGTCGGCCGCTTTGTTGTGGACTCCAGGACGATACTGAATGCCATAATGGTAACAAGAAAGCTCCAGCTCCCACCGTTGAATTTCGTCATTTTTTACTTTGCCCTTATGCATCCGGTCGTACATAAGGGCGACTGGGCGTTGATCAATAATGAGAGTAAGGTGATTTCCCAGCAAATAATGCCTCCATTTTCTCATGGCTTCTACGATGCACATGCTTCTTTTTCAACCGCTGAACACCTGTGTTCGCTTGGAGACAGAGTGCGTGGAAACAAAGCAATAGTTTGACCATCTTGGTTCAATGTAGCCGCAGTGGTGATATCTGATGCGTCCGTTTAGACAATGTGGAAGTGACTGTAGTCGATAGTATGCACAGCAACTCTTTCCAGTTCGTCTTCAAGATTTCAAAAGGCCGTCGTAACGTTGTCAGGAGCCGGAAGTATACGATTGTGCACCAGAGGATGAATGTTATCAGAGAACTGTGGGATTCAGTTGGCATAATACGCCAGCATTCCCATTGTTCTCTTCTGTGAGGAGATATCCCGTGGAGAAGAGAGTTCTCTTAGAGTCTGGAAAAGTTCAGGGTCTGGTTTGATCAAGCCTTGAGAAACTTCGTAACCGAGCATTCGGACCTTTGTTGCAACGATCATACTCTTGCTCTCATTGAATGTAACACAACGCCTCTTTGCAACGTCAAGGAAGTTCTGAAGGTTTTTATTATATATTCCTCCAAGTCGCGGCCACACACTAACGTTATCGACATAACCGTATGTGTCTCGTGGGGATTCATCACCATCAATAGCGCGCTGGGAGCAGGCTACTTCATTCTTCACGGCAAACGGTATGCGATAGAACTGGGATAACTTTCCACAGGTTTCATAGGCGGTGTACGGTTTTTCATCCTCCCAAATGGTAATTTGGTGATGGGCACTCAGAAGATCCAGTGTGCTGAAAACGGTTCCGAGCGATATATCTCAGCGTCTCTAACCAACGGCAATCCTCATCTCTTGGACCTCAACCAGAAGGGTGGGAAGCATCAACTGAAATCAAAGCCGAAGCTATCTCCTTCATACCCCTGAGTCAGGTCATAGCCTGACCACCATGCCGCTTCTTCCAGCCTTGCCCAGCACGTGCAAAAAGAGCACGAAGGGGTAAACGATGGACAGGCAGATGCAAAACGTACCCGAGCCATGGGAAGCGGCTTAGAGCGATTATCTTCGTCAGAGGGCGACTATCATCACCGAACACACGCCGGCAAACCTCGTCATTGCTCATCTGATGTTCCTACTAATACGTGTATGGTTATGAAATCCGAATGGTTGAGGCAAGCAGAAGGGAGGCCTAGGATTTAGGCTTTATTTGACATACAACTGAACGGTGCGATCTGAAAACAACAAAGCAGAAATTTGATAGAACAACAGTAATAGAACTAAGGTAGGTAGAAAATAGTAACTAAACATGACACCCACCAGACACGACCAAGGCTTCGCGGACACCGGTGGTCAAATACAGAAAGAAGTCGAGCATTCTCAACACCAAGGGACCAAGTCCCGCAGCCGTAAAGAACGCTACGAACTGTGGCACTGTACACCCTTCCCTTGAGGGAAAGCCGGATGTCCTCACGACGCCACAGATGGCGCAGGCTCGTGAGAACTGCGCTTTCTCGTAGTTCGTAATGCAATCTCCTCCCCAACACCACCATCATTTGTGATCAAGCTCCCAAAGTACTTACGGCTACTGACCGCCTCTAACCGATCAACACTAAGGGTGAGTGCAGGTTCAGGCTCCTGCCGGTCTTGAAGAAGTACCCCGAATTTTGAAGGCGCGGAGCACATACCGTATTGTGACACCTCAATCGCCGAGTGAACTAGTGCGTGTTGAACTGTTTGTACACTGTCGCTCAGCAAGGCCATATCACCGGCGTACTCTAAGTCATAACTCTGTTCCCTGGAAGGAAGTAGACCCCACCGTTTGGAAGACCAAACAAAGCGACCTCGGTGAACAAAGCTTGAAGTTCCCTAACAAGATCTATTCCACCTTTTCTAAATAGGGCTGGAGGAATGCCATCAAAGCCCGGTGACTTATGACGTCTTAAGACCTAGATTTCCTTGCGGATCTAGGCCACAGAAGGTAAATTTGTCGAAGCAGACCATGGGACGTGTGCCGGAACATCTATGGGAGGGGCTGACTTTGGAGGCCAGCTTAACTGTGCCTTGAAGTTCTTATAGAGTACAGGGGGACTAGATATGATTTGGTTTGGTTCAGGAACATTTCAACTAGAACCCGTTCACACTAGCGTCCAAGTTTTGTTGGGTGTTTATCCTGAAGTCTGGAGAGGCAAGGTCCACAACTGGGGCAAAGGGAACACGATCCTGTGTGTGTTTCTGCCGTCAGTGGGTCCCACCCTCTGTGAGACACATTTGTTCATTGTGTAGCCAAATTTGGAACGGGTCCGGAAATTAAAAGAGATTATCCGTGAAACTCCACGCTACTGTTTTAATCAAATGAACCATGACACGAAACAGGCACAAACCTCAGTTATGCGATCGCAAGGGCTCAAAAAACGAGAACCGAATTGCGGCGTGTGATAAAGGAGCACATGCGTCACGCAGGTTCAGGGCAAGGAGATGACAGAGCAGCGTGCTGGACTCGAGCAAACAAACGTTGGTTCCTAAAAGCATACGTTGCACAAAACAAGTAATGTAATAAATGATTCATGCTAAGGAAATTTGGGACTGCATTGTTTCTTGGGGGATTTCCACGGCCGGTCGTTTAGCCGCCCACTGAAAGCCTCCCAAATCTTAGCAGAGTCAAAGGTTTGGAATAGGGGTACTGGTTCTTCCTCACTACCTAGACCCTGCCGTCAGAGCGGTCACCTGATACCTTGTCGTCAACATTCTACTCATGATCGCACCTGATCCGGCGCACACACCGAGGCGGGGTTACTCTGCTTTTTCCGTGAAAACGACTGGTCGATGGCCGGAGTGAAAGAGAATCATAGGTGCTGTCCTCGTGACAGCCATTGTGCCTCTGCCGTGTGTGTTTGTGTGAGTGTGTGTGCGTGTGCTTGTGGGTGCAACTGAGGAAGTCGCACTCTGGTATACGGGAAGATACTGACAACCGTTGTGTATGGGGTATATCTTCCATTATGTTAGTGATACACGGGAAAAAATCAGCCCTGCAGCGTGTTTTGATGGAGTTGGTGAAGTTCAAACGTATATTATCCAGTGTGTTGGTGTGTGTCTGGGGGGCACGATAGAATCACAGCTAATGCCACATGCCAAAAGCCTTCAGTAACGTCAACGAAATACTGTGAGCACTACAACAGGTTTGATGGAGGTCATGATGTATAAACATGTATCATGTAATTGTGCCTGCTTCGGGGTGTATTTTGGAATCTCAACTAATACCACTTACGGGAAAAGCCTTCAGTAGCGTCAACGGAGAACCGTGTGCAAAGCAACGCGTTTGACAGAGGTCAGGAAGTATAAACGTGTACCATGTAAGTGCGTATGTGTCAGGGGGTACGATAGGTCAATACGTCAGTGTGTCTTGAATGCTCCCATACATGGGGGTTTCTTTACCCGCCTCGAAGACGAATGAGGGATAGTCCACTGGGTTTCCGTGTTATCAGCCTCGCCGCCGTCACTCTCGAAGAGGATGTTACTGCGTACGTCGCGGATTAGCTTTCCGTGGGCGGTCTTCACCTTCACCTTTCTTATCACGTTTTCCGGACTTTCGATGGTTTCCATAACCACGCCCGAAGGCCAGGTGCTGAAATACGCGTGTTCCTTTGCGATCGTCACTATATCCTCAACCTTGAATGGTTTTGTTTTGATCAGCCACTTCTATCGGGCTTGCAGAGCCGGTAGGTACTCACGCAGACAGCGCCTTCAGAAAACCTTGGAAAGGTAGTTTACCTGCTCCCGTCCGTGTAGGCAGCTCCAGCGAAGGTCTTAAGGCCCTTGGAAACCCTCGTTCGACCTTAACGTCAATAAATCGTTCGGGGTGAGCGCCAGATGGGTGGGGTAGCCATTGGTTACTGGGACCAGTGGGCTGTTGTTCAGGATTCTCTCGACCTCAGTCGTGACGGCGCTCAACGTTTCGTGGTCGGACGGCTGTTGCTCAGTGATCGACATCAATATTCGCCTGGTGGACCGTGTCAGGCTTTCCCATAAGCCGCCGCGATGACTGGCCTGCGGAGGATTGAATTGCTATCGTAAACCATAGGCCGCGGTTGGATTCTGCCGTCCGTCCCTGTTCATGTTTTTGTGCCAGCGCTGCAGTTCCCGGTGAGCCCCCAAGAAGTTCGACCCATTGTCGGGGTATATACCTGCAGTAATGCCTCTTCGGATATTAAAGCTCTGCAAGGCCCGCAGGAAAGAGTCGGTTGTCACCAAATATGCAACGCCTAGGGGTTCTGCGAGTGAATTCATGCACGTCATGATACACCCATATCGTTTTTCCAATCTCTTCCCGCACCTGATCCATGAGGGCCCGAAATAGTCGAACCCGGTGTCGCTGAACGGCCACTAGCCCGCAGTCACTCTGCATTCTGGTAGCGGAGCCATGTTCTGTTTGCCCGCTGCGGCACTGCGTCTCCCACAATGTACACAAAGCCGGACTACGCGTTTTACAGTCGCTCTTCCTCTCAGCAACCAAGGGCGCTCTCGGATGACGCTCGTCACTTGACTTTCCTCTGCAGGGTCTGTCTGCGGCGTGGACGTGTTGGATCGTTAGCTCTACCGCGGGTTGTCGAGCCGGCAGCAGTATAGGGTGCTTTGTGCCGAAGCTCAGGTGGGAGTTGATCAGCCTACCATCCACCCGCAGCAGTCCACCAATGAGTTTGGGGTTTAAATGCTTCAAGTCGCCTTTCGCAGACGATATTTCTTTGTTGATTGTTCCCAATTCTTCCGCCCTCTCGAGTTCTCGAGCGAAAGACTCACATTGTGTCATCCTGAAAATGCCGTATTCCGCGGCTCGTATTTCATCGGGGCTTATCGAACCCACTCGTATCCGGCCTGAGGGGCGTATCCCTATCATGACTAGCAAATTTCTCCTGAACCTGGCCAATCAAACTAAGGCACGAAGTGTCTTCATACAGGGTGAAAATTTGATCAATCGTGACAAAATAGATGTCTCTTCGACGACGTTGATCTCCAGTTCTAATTCCATAAGTGACTTTGATTCGTACACGGGCTGGTCCTGTTTAGGAATTTGCAGGACTTTTAGCCCTCCCGTCCACGTGTCTAGTTGCCTGAAGTTGGTCGCACCTCGGGAGCAAAGGTCGGCTGGATTATCGCCAGACCTGACAAGATTCCACTGGTTCGTGGCTGACTCGTCGTGGATAATCGTAAGCCGGTTAGCAACGAAAGTACTGAACCGGCTCCTGACGTTGGTAATGTAGTAAAGTAATATCGTCGAGTCCGTCCAGAAACTAGCCGACCAAATCTAGAAGTGGGAACATCTCTTTACCGCTAGTACCGCCCTGACTGTTAACACTGCTGCGCCGAGTTCAAGGAGCGGGATCGAAACCGACTTCAGCGGAGCAACTCGGGCTTTGGCGAACAGGATCTTCGTAGTATATTGTCCATCTCCTGTGCACCATTGTCCGTATACCAGGGCTCCGAAAGCGACTTCGGATGCGTCAGAAAAGTCATGTAGTTCTCCCATTCGTTTCTCATGACCAGGGGAAAAACATCGTGGAATCCTTATGCCCACTTATTTCTTCAAGGTGTTCAGAAATTCTTCCCAGTTCAGCCGGTCTTCTCTGCCCAGTGGCCGGTCTCAATCGACTTTCTCACGGCACAGCCGCTGCAGCAGGATCTTTACGGATAACAGCCGGGGAGAGGCGAAACTGAGTGGATCGAACAAACTAGAGACAGCGGATAGTATGCCACGACGGGTTACTGGTTGCTCGGGAACTTTCAGCCCGAAAACAAAGTCGTCCGTTTCCGCGCCCCTTTGCATTCCTAAAGTGCGTTCGGTATGGAGTGCAGAGCCATCCACATCTGTAACCCTACCGGCCCTCTCGCGGTACGGAATGACCTCGAGCACTCCCGGAGCGTTCAACATCCATTTTGTTAGACGAAAGCCGCCCTGTTCCAGCAATTTTGCCAGGCCTCTGTACTGCTCTAGGGCTGATTTTATATCATCAAATGACCCAAGGTAGTCGTCGATGTAGAAGTTTCTGCTGACGCCATCTACTACCGACCAGTTGACTAAATCTCCATGTTTGTTGGCTGATTCTCGAATGGTGTAGTTCGCACAGAACGGTGATGATATGGCTCCGAGGGGGTGGACGGCCATCCTATGATTTATCACTGCGTCGTACCGGTCGTTCTCCTCCCACCACAGGGAACGCAACGCATCTCGTTCTCCTACCGGTATCTTCACCTAAAGAAACATTTCCCTACGTCGGCGGAGAAGGCCTCTCTACCCACTCTGAAACGGCACAAAACTTCGATCAGTGGCGTAGTCCAATCAGATTCTTGTAGTGGGGGATTATCTGACGACTTGCCCTGGAACTTGGCTGCACATTCGAACACCACCCGTAGATTTTCGGGTTTCTTGGGGTTGATAACCGGGTGATGAGATAGGTACCAGAACCCCTTTCGGCAGTCGGTGGTAGCAGGCACCTTTTCAACGTAGCCAAGAGCTTCGTTTCGATTCATTAATTCTGCGCGTCGTTCCCACAGATCCTGGTCTCGAATGAAGCGTTCTTTTAGTCGTAGCAGTTTATGCACAGCATAGTTTCTGTTATCAACTCAAGGGTTAGCTGGTGTGCGCCATGGGAAGGGAACCTCGAACTGCTTTTCGAGGCCTTTAGTTCCTTGCTGCACTGTTTGTGAAGCAAAGTGATCCTCTTGAGACAACGATGGTCTTTCGTCTCCAGTGTCATGCAACTCCTTTTCATACAGCCGCTGCAGGTGGTACTCTGTGCGGCCCGTTTCGGCGGATAAATAGTTCACGGAACCACGTACCCCTATTGGACCACATAACAGCCATCCCAGAGCCGTGCGTATGGCATAAGGTGCCTGGCGGTCGCCCACTCTCTGGTCAAATACCTAATGTGCCCCTGGAACGTCGCAGCCGATGAGGAGGCCCACTTCGTCGTCTTCCCAGTCTACAACGGTTAGAGTTTGCTTCCTTGACGAAAATTCGGACCCATCTCATTCCCATTTCTCACTGCTCGCCAAAACCAGTCCTCACATGGGTGTTTTCCTGGTTTGCAATGCGATAACGACGAAAAGGACACCGCGATAATGATAATAATGATAATAGTTTATTTCGGATAACCCGAGGCATGCTGTAACGCAAGATCAAACGGTACAATTGGACGTAGAGTCCGAATTCCAAGAGGTTGGTTAAGGTATGTGCACTCAATATTGTACAGGAGAAAGTATTTAAGTCACTCTCTGTGGCGGCGCCCGGCAAATTTGAACTCAAGGTCGGGTAGCCAACCCGGTCAAGTCAGGGTCGAGCTGGTCGAATGTGGCTGACTCTTCCTGAAACAGTACAAAAAGAAGTGCTATGCAACAAGAGAATCAAACAGGATTGACGAAAGTTTTGTTCACTTCGAGGGAAAAGAAGTTTCCGAGGGAGACATGAACCAGCTACAGCGCTCCGCGGAGTATGGCACGGCTTTGGATTGGAAATCAGACGATGAGAGGAATGAATTTGCAGACAAAGAACAATCAAAATCTTTCGAAGATTTTTCTCGAAACTTTCAGCGACCAAATATCGGCTGAGTCCGTTAAATACCCAATGAAGGACTCATTTGTAGAGAGTGATTGCCTAGGTGATGGTAATAGAAGTGACCGGACGCAAGCATGTAATCGTTGCGCACATTGTTAACGTTCATGAGGAGGGAATGTGATGCACCAAAATAGAAATGGGTACTGGGCGACAAATCAGTTTGTGATGCGTAGCCATGATAGTGGCAGACACACGGTTTGCACAGATGAGTATTTAAATGGCAGGTAAGTATTTACGTTTGATTATCGTTATCTAAGGGCCGAAAATAAAGACCGGAGAGATGCAAGAATCAAATTTGTCTGGGAGGATTTACCAAGATAGAATACCGGGTATGAAAAAGCACCAACAAACGCTGAATACAGTTGCGAAGTTGGGCGGCTGGATGTGGGTGGAGTCCTTGATAAACCAAACGGACATCACATCTGGCGAGGTCGCTGGAGTGATGGTGAAAGAAGTGGCAGGATGTAAACATGTAATCGTTGCGCATATTGCTTACTTTCATAAAGGTGAAATGTGGTGCACCAAAATAGAAATGGGTACTGAGCGAGTATTTAAATGGCAGGTAAGTATTTACGTTTGATAATCGTTATCTAAGGGCCGAACATGATGACCGGAGAGATGCGAGAATCAAAATTGTCTGGGAGGATTTACCAAGATAGAATACCGGACATTGTGGTACGGAAGTGTATGGCAACAATAAATGTGACTTTTGCAAATATATTGATAACTTATAAAATAAAAGCGAGTTTTATCTCGGGGATTGGTTAAGTTTGCTCATAGGACAAGCGGGCAGTTTGGCACGAATCATCGGGAAAAAAGGATCATGAACGGCAAGCCGAGTACGGAAACGGTCTTTTAACCCCGCGATAATTATGTGCTAGGGAAAGTAGATTTTTCTGGGCGTAAGAAGCGGTAAGTTAAGGTTGCGAAGATGGAGACAAGTACGATGAAAAATAAGCGGTAACTGGGGGAGATAGTTCCATATTTGTAGCATTTCGGGTGAATGATTTTTTGCTGCGACCATGCAATCATGTCTACGTCCGATTTCCTTGATCATACTAGAGCAAATCTCAGTACGATAGCACCATCGGGTAAGAGCTTAGATGAACTCACGTTAACGTTCCAAGGCACGTGACCGATTGCCTCTAATGTATCACCTCCGTCACCCCAATAGTTTCATCTACTTTAAGGCTCCTCAGAAACTACCCAGTATAGAATAACCACTATGATGGAAGAGACAGTAACAGCAAAGGGCTACGCTAACAGTGTGTCAGTCTCTTTCGCTCACAGTCTGTTATTTCAAACCTATCTTATCGCCTCGTTGCCAAACTGCTTTCTGCGTAAGCAAACGGTACTGGGAATCATCATTTCTAACTGCTCTAAACCGTGAGACCGTAGGCCTAAGAAACCAAGAAGCATAGAGTTTACCCCGGGCAAGCTGTCCCCTCTTGGGCTGACTAACTCGATTCCACCATTACCTATCACCGAAATATCGGCCACGATCGATGACGATGCGAACCGCCTAACTGGCTTAACAGCCATACCCAGAAATCCTCAACCCATCAGCGGAGTCACCCCAAATTCTTCTTTGCCATCTCTCCACTCGGCTCCAATAGCCACTCGGCAATCTACGGTGCCTAGGCCATCCCCCAAACCAGCGAAAACATCATTACTAGGTGGACTGCACGTTGTTGACACTACGGTCAATCCTAACTCACTCATCAAGCCACACTCCCAACGGCTAAGGACCCCAAGCGAGGCAACACGGAGTGCAACAATGGACAAGAAAACGTCATTCAAGACCTATCTCCCCAATCCAAACCACCAACCACCAGTTGCACCGTACATTCCACCCAGTATCGCGTTCTCTTCACCTGGTTATCATCCTCATCAGGCTGGTACAACTAACCCCCGGGCCTCTTCAACAACGCCACCATTCATACCAAACGATTACTTTAGTGTTCTACATAACTTCTATCGTAGCCTAAGTAATATTTTCTCACATGAATCTCTTTCCTTTTATCGTTCACATATCTCACCCACCCTGAATCCCTTTTCTACCGCAGGCCACGTACAACAGTACCCACGACCTCCCAGTCTCTACGCCAACCAACACCCGTATATCCCACTTCCATTTCACATTCCCCCTCCAGGTTACAGCCCATCAAATTACTGATGTCAAGAGGGCACCTGTGTTACCGCCCGTATTAAGGCAGGTGCCAAGATACCTGAGGCTGCTACACGTCCTTTTTCTTTCCCACTTAAGAGCTACTTAACCCTCCCTCCTCATATTTCTACGCCCCAGCCACCAGTATCTACCAATAGTAAAGCACTCGATAGTGATCTTTCGCGGTGTTGTTCCGCGCTAAGTAGACTTACCAACCGCCGATATCCTTCCAATCTAACGAATCTCATCAGTACTAGCCACACCCGGCTTAGCTTAACAACCAAGCTGACTGCCACGCCAGGTGTTTCTACTCAGCTTATTTCACCATCCACATTACCGACTACTCCATCTCAAGGAATAATGATTGCGTCATCCGATCCGCCTTCAGCAAATGCAATTTCGGAATACTATAAAGATCTTAACGTTAACCTTGACTCCACTAAACAGTTCTCATTGTTTATGCTGAATGTACGCTCAATAGTGAATAAGATGCGAATGCTGCGTATATTACTGCTCACGTCTGATTACGACCTTATTTTAATTACCGAAACCTGGTTGACAGACAACACTCCAAACGAGGATATCGCTATCACCGGATACCAAGCTTTCAGGAAAAATAGACTCACTCAGAGAGGGGGAGGCTGTCTTATATATGTAAGACAAAACATGCGAGCGAAAATATTTCAGCACCCCATACTTGATAACTTGCCGGATTCAGTTTGGCTACAGGTCACTACAGGATGTTCTGACTTCATTGTTAGTTGCATCTACCGCCCCCCGAATACTAGTCAAAACGACTTTCTGCCTATCATAGAGGCGTTAAACTTTGTTGCGGACATACCCGGCCCAAAACTGGTGGGCGGCGACTTTAACGCACCAGGCATACGTTGGTCCACTTTGCAAGCTCCACATCACTTAATACACTTCTTGACCAGCATTCGTTTAGGAGGATGGACTCAACATGTGATGTGCCCAACTAGAGGCAGTAGCATCCTTGATCTCATTTTTACGGTAGGATTATCTCGCGTGCACACATCTATCGTGAACAGCATCCCAGGTTGTGACCACTTGCCGGTAAAATGTGAGTTTTCAGTGCCAGCACGAACCTTTCACAAACCAACCGTTAAAAGACCGTTCCACCAAGCTAGCTGGAATCAATTACCCTCACTTATTCGCTCGCAGAACTGGGATACTTTCTTTTTATCTGATGACTTGCATACCGTGGTGGATCATCTTTACTCCACACTAAATGCATGTCTTGACGTAATCACCCCAACCCAAGGTCTACCTGGACGAGATAAACCAAACAGTTTTTGTCGACTAAAGCAGAAGCTTTCTATGCTACAACGCAAATTCCTTAGGTCGAGAGACTTTTCGTTGTTCTTGCAAATGAACCGTTTATCTAATTCTATGAAATTGATTGAAATGTCCCGCAGTAAAAAACAGGAATTAAGGGCGCTGAGTCACCCCAAGAGGTCCGAAGCTTTATCTAAGCTGATGAAGCCGAGAAACAGCCAGTGCAGTTCTCCTATCTCATCCGTTATATCTAACAACAATTATATAACGAACTCCCAAGAGATCTCCGAGGCATTCAGTGCCTATTTTGCTTCGTCTCTAACGACCGATGACTCCCTATGCCTATATCACGTTGAGCCACTGACATCTGCACAGTTCTCAGCGGTTACATTTCACCCGAACGACTTAACAGTACAGCTAACTAAAATTAGGAGGTCATACCACCCCGGGCCAGATGCCGTACCACCGGCTACTTTTAGTCTAGGTGGCACTGATATCCCATTCTTGCTATCAAAGGTTTTTAATCTATCTATGAGCAGTAGCGTTTTCCCCTCCCATTGGAAAACATCAGTTATTATCCCAATTCTTAAGAAAGGTTCACGCCAGGACCTAACCAACTATCGACCAGTGAACCACACCCCTATAGTTTCCCGAATTATGGAAAGCCTGATAAAAAATAAGCTGACAACTCATTTACTAAACAATAACCTCATTAACACTGGACAGCACGGTTTTCTTCAAAAAAGATCCTGTGCCACCTGTATGTGTGACTTCCTTAACCTAATAACTACGGCCACTAACAGCGGTAAATCAGTGATTGTAATCCTCCTTGACATGACTGAAGCTTTCGATCGAGTATCCCACAATAGGCTCATGGCGAAGATGAAAACCTACGGAATTGTTGACCCGATCCTGAGTTGGTTTTCATCATATCTAACATCCCGAAAGCAGGTGGTGGACGTTGATGGCAGTTTATCATCACCTCGACCAGTTACTAGTGGAGTTATTCAGGGTAGTGTACTAGGTCCCTTACTTTTTCTTATATATGTTAATGACATTTTCAACGTTATCACACACGGGGCTGCGTTCCTTTTTGCAGATGACATAAAAATTATGTACTTCTTTGAACTTGACGCCTTAGCTTCTACCATTGCTAGCATAACGAGCGATTTACTATCGCTAGACTCATGGAGCAACCAATGGTTGATGAAATTCTCCGCTGTCAAAAGTTGTATCCTTATGTATAAATGTCAGGTTCCCGCGGGAATGTTTAAAATTAATGATCAGTTCATCCCCAACAGTCCGGAAGTAAGGGACTTGGGATTACAATATTCTTCTACATTTAATTTCTCCGAACATTCGGCCGTGCAGGTTGCTAAAGCTAGACGGCTAATTGGTCTGATTAATAGAACCTTCAGTCTTACAGAGAGCAAGCTAAGCATTTTTAAAACTCATGTCAGACCACTTCTGGAATATTGCACTGTCGTCTTTTCTAACATGCGGCAGATTGACAGATTTGCAATTGAGAATGTACAACGTAGATTTACCAAACAACTACTAGGATATTCCTCGCCTTTAAATTATATGGAAAGGTGTGAAATATTGCACCTAGAGCCCCTATGGCTGCGCCGTCTACGAATGAACCTGTCTTTCTTTTGCAATATTGTAAAACGTACATCTTGCAATTCAGCCCCCCAGGTCAAAACTCCCTCCAACTATTCTTTACGACATAGGGACTCTATGGTCTTGATTCCAGTATCCAGGACTGCGATGCGGTCAAACTTCTTTATTGTTAAATATTCTTCCCTCTGGAACAAACTCCCATCTCAACTTAGGTCAATGTCTTCGGCCTCTTTATTATTCAAAAAAGAAATAAATAAACATCTAACTGTCCAAAAACTGATCCGTATGCATGATCCCTACATGTCTATTACCCGAGCCTACGAACTGGGCCTGGGATACTAACCAAAAGCTTAACAACTTTGTTCAGTACCAACGGATGGTAAGGAGCATTCTGTATTATAGTTAGCAAATAAAAGCAGTCCAACCTATACTCCATGACTGTCAACAGCACACTCCACGTGTTTGTCTAGCCACTTCCTATTTTCAACGCTTCTGACCACGACCCCCTACTGGCCACCGTTACTCCGGTGATTCTTTTTTCATGCTGTCAGATTTTACCATAGTCGGTTAGGTTCTTCTTTTTTTTATCAGCTGCCGCCAGGTATAAGAGCATTTATAATGCTAGAAAATACATAGCAGCATATATAATATGGTCCTCAATGTACCAGTCTCATCCACGCTTCAACTACTTACTCATTGAGACCCTATTTCAACACAAGATTCCAGGCCTCGTTCTGATGAACGAATCGCCATAATCGATGTGGTCTTCCATAAACCATTCGTCGAACTACACATAAGTATTTGCCCCCAGTGTCGCCTATTCTCGCTTCCTTGCTTTTTTGGTAACTCTCACTAAGCCTCACAAGAATTAGTCGCTAGTACCGGTCTTCTCCGCTTTCCGTATGTTGTTTAATCCAAAAAACAAGACCTCAACGTCGCGACCACCCATTTCTGTTACTGGCATGATACTGGTGTTCTGTCTTTCTCCCCTAACCCACAGCTGGTAGAATTGCCAGACTGCAGCCCTCTCCGTTTTGTTTTCAGAACCTGTACCCTAAGGACGATTGTCGCCGTCCACTTCCCAGGAATAACTTGGACCCTCTCTTGCTGGACAGGACAAACGAGATTTACACACAACTTCATTTTCGCCCGTCTCACGATCGCTTTCCCCAAGATTCCCGCCATCGGACTTCTTGAACCTGGACTACTCGATCTCACTGCATTCATACAACTCATTTTAATCCCATATGTCATTATGCCCGTTCCTTGTTAGAACCCGCTAATACTGTTCAAACACTGGCACCTTTATTGTCACTGTTCATTGCTTCATCGGTCACCAAATAAAAACGTCCGGCGCTGACATATCTTTCAGTAGTCATCCAGTGGGCAGCGAAGTAATTAGTAACTACCTGCACTCTTCATCGGTCCATCCGATCGCATCCGCAACGCTGTTGCATCGAGTGTTCGGGCTGTGTAGATCACTGCGTTCCCTCCACGATTGAACGTCTTCGATACACTTCCCATGCTGCATCGCCGCTCCGTTCCCATCATTTGTTACACCTGTCAAATTGGTCATTAGAAATGTGACACTCACCGTCTACTTGCTATACCATCACCGTTATCGAGACCTTTGATTTTCCAGATGTTGCATTCGTGTTATATTACCGAAACTGACCCCGTATGCAGCCTCTAAATCACACCACTATCTGCACCGGCTGATACATTTTATTTCTATATTCGTTGATCCACGGCCGCTTCCCGCGATATACCTGTGCAGTTTTATTGATCTGTCATTTTTGCATGGTACATACCACACAGCATTCATCTATTGACGTACACTTATCTGTGGATTACTTTACCTTTCCTCTCGCAGAACTGAACACCTGTATAATGGATGTAACCACACGGTCAATATTGATTAGTCTTCCACTTCCGCTTTGACATTTCATACCAACCCTACATAAAGTTTATAACTTGCCGCACGCTCACCTGTTTTACTCCGGCCGTTCCCTGCCACCATCACTCTGGTAATATCCCTCCCAAGAAATACGCAATTGTTTGCAACATATATGATTTCTCCAGTATACAGCCACCACTTTATATACTACCATCTTTTCAGACTGAAATATTTCCATGTTAATACTTCTTGACATGCCTGTAGTAAAGTGAATAATTCACCGAACGCTTCGACGAGATTTTTATCCATATACCTCTCATATTCTGTAGCGCACCAAAAACATTTCCTTTCAATATGTTCGAATTTCCACTAGTGGTAATTATTTCATATACCACTTATGCATGTACTCCGGACCAACTGACATCATTCGACCTTGACCTTCAAATTTGCCGAGCATTACTACAGTTTTAGTTCACTGTAACACTCTCTCTGATACTCTGCATGCACTTGTTGTACCCTTTTGTGAATTGTTATTCCGGCATCACTATAATCATCTGATCATGCATTCTAGCATGCTTCGGGCGCATCCGAAATATACAATTATCATTATTATTATCACTTAATACACTTCTTGACCAGCATTCGTTTAGGAGGATGGACTCAACATGTGATGTGCCCAACTAGAGGCAGTAGCATCCTTGATCTCATTTTTACGGTAGGATTATCTCGCGTGCACACATCTATCGTGAACAGCATCCCAGGTTGTGACCACTTGCCGGTAAAATGTGAGTTTTCAGTGCCAGCACGAACCTTTCACAAACCAACCGTTAAAAGACCGTTCCACCAAGCTAGCTGGAATCAATTACCCTCACTTATTCGCTCGCAGAACTGGGATACTTTCTTTTTATCTGATGACTTGCATACCGTGGTGGATCATCTTTACTCCACACTAAATGCATGTCTTGACGTAATCACCCCAACCCAAGGTCTACCTGGACGAGATAAACCAAACAGTTTTTGTCGACTAAAGCAGAAGCTTTCTATGCTACAACGCAAATTCCTTAGGTCGAGAGACTTTTCGTTGTTCTTGCAAATGAACCGTTTATCTAATTCTATGAAATTGATTGAAATGTCCCGCAGTAAAAAACAGGAATTAAGGGCGCTGAGTCACCCCAAGAGGTCCGAAGCTTTATCTAAGCTGATGAAGCCGAGAAACAGCCAGTGCAGTTCTCCTATCTCATCCGTTATATCTAACAACAATTATATAACGAACTCCCAAGAGATCTCCGAGGCATTCAGTGCCTATTTTGCTTCGTCTCTAACGACCGATGACTCCCTATGCCTATATCACGTTGAGCCGCTGACATCTGCACAGTTCTCAGCGGTTACATTTCACCCGAACGACTTAACAGTACAGCTAACTAAAATTAGGAGGTCATACCACCCCGGGCCAGATGCCGTACCACCGGCTACTTTTAGTCTAGGTGGCACTGATATCCCATTCTTGCTATCAAAGGTTTTTAATCTATCTATGAGCAGTAGCGTTTTCCCCTCCCATTGGAAAACATCAGTTATTATCCCAATTCTTAAGAAAGGTTCACGCCAGGACCTAACCAACTATCGACCAGTGAACCACACCCCTATAGTTTCCCGAATTATGGAAAGCCTGATAAAAAATAAGCTGACAACTCATTTACTAAACAATAACCTCATTAACACTGGACAGCACGGTTTTCTTCAAAAAAGATCCTGTGCCACCTGTATGTGTGACTTCCTTAACCTAATAACTACGGCCACTAACAGTGGTAAATCAGTGATTGTAATCCTCCTTGACATGACTAAAGCTTTCGATCGAGTATCCCACAATAGGCTCATGGCGAAGATGAAAACCTACGGAATTGTTGACCCGATCCTGAGTTGGTTTTCATCATATCTAACATCCCGAAAGCAGGTGGTGGACGTTGATGGCAGTTTATCATCACCTCGACCAGTTACTAGTGGAGTTATTCAGGGTAGTGTACTAGGTCCCTTACTTTTTCTTATATATGTTAATGACATTTTCAACGTTATCACACACGGGGCTGCGTTCCTTTTTGCAGATGACATAAAAATTATGTACTTCTTTGAACTTGACGCCTTAGCTTCTACCATTGCTAGCATAACGAGCGATTTACTATCGCTAGACTCATGGAGCAACCAATGGTTGATGAAATTCTCCGCTGTCAAAAGTTGTATCCTTATGTATAAATGTCAGGTTCCCGCGGGAATGTTTAAAATTAATGATCAGTTCATCCCCAACAGTCCGGAAGTAAGGGACTTGGGATTACAATATTCTTCTACATTTAATTTCTCCGAACATTCGGCCGTGCAGGTTGCTAAAGCTAGACGGCTAATTGGTCTGATTAATAGAACCTTCAGTCTTACAGAGAGCAAGCTAAGCATTTTTAAAACTCATGTCAGACCACTTCTGGAATATTGCACTGTCGTCTTTTCTAACATGCGGCAGATTGACAGATTTGCAATTGAGAATGTACAACGTAGATTTACCAAACAACTACTAGGATATTCCTCGCCTTTAAATTATATGGAAAGGTGTGAAATATTGCACCTAGAGCCCCTATGGCTGCGCCGTCTACGAATGAACCTGTCTTTCTTTTGCAATATTGTAAAACGTACATCTTGCAATTCAGCCCCCCAGGTCAAAACTCCCTCCAACTATTCTTTACGACATAGGGACTCTATGGTCTTGATTCCAGTATCCAGGACTGCGATGCGGTCAAACTTCTTTATTGTTAAATATTCTTCCCTCTGGAACAAACTCCCATCTCAACTTAGGTCAATGTCTTCGGCCTCTTTATTATTCAAAAAAGAAATAAATAAACATCTAACTGTCCAAAAACTGATCCGTATGCATGATCCCTACATGTCTATTACCCGAGCCTACGAACTGGGCCTGGGATACTAACCAAAAGCTTAACAACTTTGTTCAGTACCAACGGATGGTAAGGAGCATTCTGTATTATAGTTAGCAAATAAAAGCAGTCCAACCTATACTCCATGACTGTCAACAGCACACTCCACGTGTTTGTCTAGCCACTTCCTATTTTCAACGCTTCTGACCACGACCCCCTACTGGCCACCGTTACTCCGGTGATTCTTTTTTCATGCTGTCAGATTTTACCATAGTCGGTTAGGTTCTTCTTTTTTTTATCAGCTGCCGCCAGGTATAAGAGCATTTATAATGCTAGAAAATACATAGCAGCATATATAATATGGTCCTCAATGTACCAGTCTCATCCACGCTTCAACTACTTACTCATTGAGACCCTATTTCAACACAAGATTCCAGGCCTCGTTCTGATGAACGAATCGCCATAATCGATGTGGTCTTCCATAAACCATTCGTCGAACTACACATAAGTATTTGCCCCCAGTGTCGCCTATTCTCGCTTCCTTGCTTTTTTGGTAACTCTCACTAAGCCTCACAAGAATTAGTCGCTAGTACCGGTCTTCTCCGCTTTCCGTATGTTGTTTAATCCAAAAAACAAGACCTCAACGTCGCGACCACCCATTTCTGTTACTGGCATGATACTGGTGTTCTGTCTTTCTCCCCTAACCCACAGCTGGTAGAATTGCCAGACTGCAGCCCTCTCCGTTTTGTTTTCAGAACCTGTACCCTAAGGACGATTGTCGCCGTCCACTTCCCAGGAATAACTTGGACCCTCTCTTGCTGGACAGGACAAACGAGATTTACACACAACTTCATTTTCGCCCGTCTCACGATCGCTTTCCCCAAGATTCCCGCCATCGGACTTCTTGAACCTGGACTACTCGATCTCACTGCATTCATACAACTCATTTTAATCCCATATGTCATTATGCCCGTTCCTTGTTAGAACCCGCTAATACTGTTCAAACACTGGCACCTTTATTGTCACTGTTCATTGCTTCATCGGTCACCAAATAAAAACGTCCGGCGCTGACATATCTTTCAGTAGTCATCCAGTGGGCAGCGAAGTAATTAGTAACTACCTGCACTCTTCATCGGTCCATCCGATCGCATCCGCAACGCTGTTGCATCGAGTGTTCGGGCTGTGTAGATCACTGCGTTCCCTCCACGATTGAACGTCTTCGATACACTTCCCATGCTGCATCGCCGCTCCGTTCCCATCATTTGTTACACCTGTCAAATTGGTCATTAGAAATGTGACACTCACCGTCTACTTGCTATACCATCACCGTTATCGAGACCTTTGATTTTCCAGATGTTGCATTCGTGTTATATTACCGAAACTGACCCCGTATGCAGCCTCTAAATCACACCACTATCTGCACCGGCTGATACATTTTATTTCTATATTCGTTGATCCACGGCCGCTTCCCGCGATATACCTGTGCAGTTTTATTGATCTGTCATTTTTGCATGGTACATACCACACAGCATTCATCTATTGACGTACACTTATCTGTGGATTACTTTACCTTTCCTCTCGCAGAACTGAACACCTGTATAATGGATGTAACCACACGGTCAATATTGATTAGTCTTCCACTTCCGCTTTGACATTTCATACCAACCCTACATAAAGTTTATAACTTGCCGCACGCTCACCTGTTTTACTCCGGCCGTTCCCTGCCACCATCACTCTGGTAATATCCCTCCCAAGAAATACGCAATTGTTTGCAACATATATGATTTCTCCAGTATACAGCCACCACTTTATATACTACCATCTTTTCAGACTGAAATATTTCCATGTTAATACTTCTTGACATGCCTGTAGTAAAGTGAATAATTCACCGAACGCTTCGACGAGATTTTTATCCATATACCTCTCATATTCTGTAGCGCACCAAAAACATTTCCTTTCAATATGTTCGAATTTCCACTAGTGGTAATTATTTCATATACCACTTATGCATGTACTCCGGACCAACTGACATCATTCGACCTTGACCTTCAAATTTGCCGAGCATTACTACAGTTTTAGTTCACTGTAACACTCTCTCTGATACTCTGCATGCACTTGTTGTACCCTTTTGTGAATTGTTATTCCGGCATCACTATAATCATCTGATCATGCATTCTAGCATGCTTCGGGCGCATCCGAAATATACAATTATCATTATTATTATCACTTAATACACTTCTTGACCAGCATTCGTTTAGGAGGATGGACTCAACATGTGATGTGCCCAACTAGAGGCAGTAGCATCCTTGATCTCATTTTTACGGTAGGATTATCTCGCGTGCACACATCTATCGTGAACAGCATCCCAGGTTGTGACCACTTGCCGGTAAAATGTGAGTTTTCAGTGCCAGCACGAACCTTTCACAAACCAACCGTTAAAAGACCGTTCCACCAAGCTAGCTGGAATCAATTACCCTCACTTATTCGCTCGCAGAACTGGGATACTTTCTTTTTATCTGATGACTTGCATACCGTGGTGGATCATCTTTACTCCACACTAAATGCATGTCTTGACGTAATCACCCCAACCCAAGGTCTACCTGGACGAGATAAACCAAACAGTTTTTGTCGACTAAAGCAGAAGCTTTCTATGCTACAACGCAAATTCCTTAGGTCGAGAGACTTTTCGTTGTTCTTGCAAATGAACCGTTTATCTAATTCTATGAAATTGATTGAAATGTCCCGCAGTAAAAAACAGGAATTAAGGGCGCTGAGTCACCCCAAGAGGTCCGAAGCTTTATCTAAGCTGATGAAGCCGAGAAACAGCCAGTGCAGTTCTCCTATCTCATCCGTTATATCTAACAACAATTATATAACGAACTCCCAAGAGATCTCCGAGGCATTCAGTGCCTATTTTGCTTCGTCTCTAACGACCGATGACTCCCTATGCCTATATCACGTTGAGCCGCTGACATCTGCACAGTTCTCAGCGGTTACATTTCACCCGAACGACTTAACAGTACAGCTAACTAAAATTAGGAGGTCATACCACCCCGGGCCAGATGCCGTACCACCGGCTACTTTTAGTCTAGGTGGCACTGATATCCCATTCTTGCTATCAAAGGTTTTTAATCTATCTATGAGCAGTAGCGTTTTCCCCTCCCATTGGAAAACATCAGTTATTATCCCAATTCTTAAGAAAGGTTCACGCCAGGACCTAACCAACTATCGACCAGTGAACCACACCCCTATAGTTTCCCGAATTATGGAAAGCCTGATAAAAAATAAGCTGACAACTCATTTACTAAACAATAACCTCATTAACACTGGACAGCACGGTTTTCTTCAAAAAAGATCCTGTGCCACCTGTATGTGTGACTTCCTTAACCTAATAACTACGGCCACTAACAGTGGTAAATCAGTGATTGTAATCCTCCTTGACATGACTAAAGCTTTCGATCGAGTATCCCACAATAGGCTCATGGCGAAGATGAAAACCTACGGAATTGTTGACCCGATCCTGAGTTGGTTTTCATCATATCTAACATCCCGAAAGCAGGTGGTGGACGTTGATGGCAGTTTATCATCACCTCGACCAGTTACTAGTGGAGTTATTCAGGGTAGTGTACTAGGTCCCTTACTTTTTCTTATATATGTTAATGACATTTTCAACGTTATCACACACGGGGCTGCGTTCCTTTTTGCAGATGACATAAAAATTATGTACTTCTTTGAACTTGACGCCTTAGCTTCTACCATTGCTAGCATAACGAGCGATTTACTATCGCTAGACTCATGGAGCAACCAATGGTTGATGAAATTCTCCGCTGTCAAAAGTTGTATCCTTATGTATAAATGTCAGGTTCCCGCGGGAATGTTTAAAATTAATGATCAGTTCATCCCCAACAGTCCGGAAGTAAGGGACTTGGGATTACAATATTCTTCTACATTTAATTTCTCCGAACATTCGGCCGTGCAGGTTGCTAAAGCTAGACGGCTAATTGGTCTGATTAATAGAACCTTCAGTCTTACAGAGAGCAAGCTAAGCATTTTTAAAACTCATGTCAGACCACTTCTGGAATATTGCACTGTCGTCTTTTCTAACATGCGGCAGATTGACAGATTTGCAATTGAGAATGTACAACGTAGATTTACCAAACAACTACTAGGATATTCCTCGCCTTTAAATTATATGGAAAGGTGTGAAATATTGCACCTAGAGCCCCTATGGCTGCGCCGTCTACGAATGAACCTGTCTTTCTTTTGCAATATTGTAAAACGTACATCTTGCAATTCAGCCCCCCAGGTCAAAACTCCCTCCAACTATTCTTTACGACATAGGGACTCTATGGTCTTGATTCCAGTATCCAGGACTGCGATGCGGTCAAACTTCTTTATTGTTAAATATTCTTCCCTCTGGAACAAACTCCCATCTCAACTTAGGTCAATGTCTTCGGCCTCTTTATTATTCAAAAAAGAAATAAATAAACATCTAACTGTCCAAAAACTGATCCGTATGCATGATCCCTACATGTCTATTACCCGAGCCTACGAACTGGGCCTGGGATACTAACCAAAAGCTTAACAACTTTGTTCAGTACCAACGGATGGTAAGGAGCATTCTGTATTATAGTTAGCAAATAAAAGCAGTCCAACCTATACTCCATGACTGTCAACAGCACACTCCACGTGTTTGTCTAGCCACTTCCTATTTTCAACGCTTCTGACCACGACCCCCTACTGGCCACCGTTACTCCGGTGATTCTTTTTTCATGCTGTCAGATTTTACCATAGTCGGTTAGGTTCTTCTTTTTTTTATCAGCTGCCGCCAGGTATAAGAGCATTTATAATGCTAGAAAATACATAGCAGCATATATAATATGGTCCTCAATGTACCAGTCTCATCCACGCTTCAACTACTTACTCATTGAGACCCTATTTCAACACAAGATTCCAGGCCTCGTTCTGATGAACGAATCGCCATAATCGATGTGGTCTTCCATAAACCATTCGTCGAACTACACATAAGTATTTGCCCCCAGTGTCGCCTATTCTCGCTTCCTTGCTTTTTTGGTAACTCTCACTAAGCCTCACAAGAATTAGTCGCTAGTACCGGTCTTCTCCGCTTTCCGTATGTTGTTTAATCCAAAAAACAAGACCTCAACGTCGCGACCACCCATTTCTGTTACTGGCATGATACTGGTGTTCTGTCTTTCTCCCCTAACCCACAGCTGGTAGAATTGCCAGACTGCAGCCCTCTCCGTTTTGTTTTCAGAACCTGTACCCTAAGGACGATTGTCGCCGTCCACTTCCCAGGAATAACTTGGACCCTCTCTTGCTGGACAGGACAAACGAGATTTACACACAACTTCATTTTCGCCCGTCTCACGATCGCTTTCCCCAAGATTCCCGCCATCGGACTTCTTGAACCTGGACTACTCGATCTCACTGCATTCATACAACTCATTTTAATCCCATATGTCATTATGCCCGTTCCTTGTTAGAACCCGCTAATACTGTTCAAACACTGGCACCTTTATTGTCACTGTTCATTGCTTCATCGGTCACCAAATAAAAACGTCCGGCGCTGACATATCTTTCAGTAGTCATCCAGTGGGCAGCGAAGTAATTAGTAACTACCTGCACTCTTCATCGGTCCATCCGATCGCATCCGCAACGCTGTTGCATCGAGTGTTCGGGCTGTGTAGATCACTGCGTTCCCTCCACGATTGAACGTCTTCGATACACTTCCCATGCTGCATCGCCGCTCCGTTCCCATCATTTGTTACACCTGTCAAATTGGTCATTAGAAATGTGACACTCACCGTCTACTTGCTATACCATCACCGTTATCGAGACCTTTGATTTTCCAGATGTTGCATTCGTGTTATATTACCGAAACTGACCCCGTATGCAGCCTCTAAATCACACCACTATCTGCACCGGCTGATACATTTTATTTCTATATTCGTAGATCCACGGCCGCTTCCCGCGATATACCTGTGCAGTTTTATTGATCTGTCATTTTTGCATGGTACATACCACACAGCATTCATCTATTGACGTACACTTATCTGTGGATTACTTTACCTTTCCTCTCGCAGAACTGAACACCTGTATAATGGATGTAACCACACGGTCAATATTGATTAGTCTTCCACTTCCGCTTTGACATTTCATACCAACCCTACATAAAGTTTATAACTTGCCGCACGCTCACCTGTTTTACTCCGGCCGTTCCCTGCCACCATCACTCTGGTAGTATCCCTCCCAAGAAATACGCAATTGTTTGCAACATATATGATTTCTCCAGTATACAGCCACCACTTTATATACTACCATCTTTGCAGACTGAAATATTTCCATGTTAATACTTCTTGACATGCCTGTAGTAAAGTGAATAATTCACCGAACGCTTCGACGAGATTTCTATCCATATGCCCCTCATATTCTGTAGCGCACCAAAAACATTTCCTTTCAATATGTTCGAATTTCTACTAGTGGTAATTATTTCATATACCACTTATGCATGTACTCCGGACCAACTGACATCATTCGACCTTGACCTTCAAATTTGCCGGGCATTACTACAGTTTTAGTTCACTGTAACACTCTCTCTGATACTCTGCATGCACTTGTTGTACCCTTTTGTGAATTGTCATTCCGGCATCACTTTAATCATCTGATCATGCATTCTAGCATGCTTCGGGCGCATCCGAAATATACAATTAATATTATTAGTATCCGAGCGATGCCGTGCCAACTTGCAAAATCATAAATCTTTTGGGATGCATACACCGTTACCAAACTAGTGTACGCGACTCCGTTAGCCTGCAGCAGTATAGCACAAATCCACCGCGAACCTATTTCACTTATAGTGTGGAGTAGGTGCCATTGATGCTCAAATGAAACTTCATCCATGCTTCACTCACACAGACCTAACCAGTCCATTATCTATTGTCTTCATATGTCATCATAACCCATAGCTGAAACCACGTCCAGACTGCAACCCCCCTTTATTTCAGGTCTGTTGTCTCCCATTATCGCAGTCACCAAACCGGATAACCAAGGAAGCCACTTTGACTCGTACGGACAGAGACTCAAATAGAACCTACCATAGCAACTGGGACTGAAATCAAGCCACCCGACAGGAAATACTCAGATCATTCAGCTTTTTCTAAAGCAACCAACACACATTCCAGTTCATGCCCATCTTGCTAATATACCACCACACTCAGCCGATTGACCGACACGTACTTTGCCCTGCTAGACGAAACACACCCATATGATGTCGTACGTTACCAGAAACGACGCTGAATATCACTGAAGGCAAACGCGTCAATATATATATATATATATATGTCAGTGAAACAGCATATTAACTCTCAAGTCCATGCGGAGATTTCACACTTTATTATCCGTTACCACAGTCCACCTTCCCTCCGAACCGTAGCCGGTTGGAAATTGACTCTCCACTTCTCGAGGACCTTCCAGTTGAGCTTTCTCATTTCTGAATGGTACATGTTACTGATCCTGAATCTAAACTCACCTTTTTATGGACTGCTGTTTCTCCCACATCCACCGGTGTTCACTTTCACGAAATTGGTCTCGGCACCGTTTCGACGCTCATTCCATTTATTGAACTCCGGTAAGTCCGACATTCAGGGTCTGCATCGTCTCCATGGATCGCTATCCTCTCCGCGTGCACCGACTTTCCCAAGAACACTTCTTTACAAATTTTTTTCCTTTTCTTCTTGTTCAAAATCTACTCTATCTGTAGAACATCAGCAGGCCTCCGTTTCCCCAGCTTGCATCATTCCCGTTCATAATGCGTCCTTGACACTGCGCTAACGGTTTTTCGATATCTCCACCGCCCAGTGTAATGCACGTGGGGTTCGGAGGTCTGAAAATAGACGCACAGATCAGCACAACTGGTCACAGCACGAGGTCAGTCACAACAGAAGGCGAAGCTCGGAAAACAATGGACTTGTATTGACACAAGGCGACGCCTTAACTGGTACAGCTCGAAACCGGAAGTGGGTCATACGGGGGTGTCCATGGGGGGTTTTTATACAGTTTTGGGGTCGGGGTCAAGGTCACTGTTCGGGGGGAGAGGGAGGTGAGATGCCTGCCGCACTGTATGGCTCCGCCTCGTGGTTCACGACGGCATCTGGAAGATAAAAGGAAAGGAAACAGGATTATGTACAATCAGAAATGCACTACACCAGCCCCCTCTCGTGAAAGGGCTGTCCTCAGCCCTTCTGTATGCACTTCAACCTCCTCAGCAACCGATGGAATGCTAGGAGGCCTGCTGCTAACTATTCCATCGTTGTGTGTCGCGGGCCTCAGCCGGTTGTAGTGTACAATTTGGCTCTGGGTTTCTGGGTTTTCGCCGACGCGAGCAACACGGCACGTCGTGGGGCTCAAGGTCTCGATTACAATGAATGGTCCGGTCCAATCGTACTTAAACTTGGAAGGTATTCCCGGGACCTGTGTCATCGACTTCATCCAGACCTCTTCACCCGGCTGTACTGGTGTTCCGTGAGCTTTACGGTCGTACTCTTTTTGGTGGCGTTGTGATGTCCTCAAATGTGTACGTGCAAGACGATGACTGTCGCCGAGGGTTCGGCAAAGCTTAATTGCATAGTCCGTTGAGGTCCGTATGTCGTCGGCTAGCCGTGGCACCGTAAGATCGATGGGTAACCGCAATTCCCGTCCGGTGATCATGAAATGTGGCGATTGCCCTGTTGAAGTCTGCACTGATGCCCTGTATGCGAGCAAACATGTGGGTAGCGCACTATCCCAGTGTCGAGTGGTATGTCTCTCTATGAAGGCTTTCAGCAGGTTTTTTAAGGTTCGGTTTGTTCGTTCTACAAGTCCGTTCCCTTGGGGGTGGTACGGTGTCGTGCGAGTTTTCTTTATTCCCAGTAACTGACACATGTCGGCCAATAACATACTTTCGAAGTTGGAGCCCTGGTCCGTGTGAATGGATAGTGGTGCCCCCCAACGTGCGATCCAGGTATTAAAGATTGTCTGGGCTATGGTAAAGGAATCAGTGCGTGGTATAGGTTCTGCTTCACACCATTTCGTGAAGTAATCTACCATGAGCAAAACAAAGCGATTTCCTTTATTGGACTCGGGGAAGGGACCGACAATGTCAATCCCCAACCGTTCGTTTGGGTATCCCGCCATGATGGGTGCCAAGGGTGCCCGGTTAGTGGTCCGTGGCGCCTTTAAACGCATAAACAGTTGACAATTGTTGCAGAAATTCACTATATCCCTCACCTGATGTGGCCACCAAAACCTGGTGCGAACCGCTGCCAACATCTTCCGTTGTCCGGCATGTCCCAGCTCACGATGTAATTCCGCTAGCACTGTCTCGACAGCCACCTGGGGTACTACTATCCTCCTCGTATAGGTAGGCCCATATTGGAAATAGAGGATGCCATCCACGATCGTCAAGTGTTCCCATAGATTCCACAAGCACAAGGTTTCCCAACTCTGGCCAGCCATTTCTTCTCGCGTCGGTTTAGTACTGTTTTCGTTTAACCGTCTATATATCAGCTCTAATTCCGGATCTATTGCTTGGCGTTTCCTCCAAACATCCGACGGCGCCGTCTGCAGCGTGATAGCCGCTACGTGCGTGTTGGAGCACGTGGGACACTCTCCATGTGCCCTGCAAGGTCGTCTTGATAGGGCATCCGCATTTTGATGGCTGCGCCCCGGGCGGTGGATACATTGAAACTGGTACTCTTGTATCTTCTCCTGCCATCTGGCAACTTGACCGGGCAGCATCCTTGAACGACTGTAACCAAACCAACGCCTGGTGATCGGTTCGAACGATGAACGCTTTTCCCAGTAAGTAATGGCGGAAATGAGCCAAGAAATATACTAAGGCCAACATTTCCTTTCGTGTTGTGCAATAGTTCCTCTCGTGTTTGTTTAGACATCGGCTGCCATAAGCTATGACTCGTTCTATACCATTCTGATTCTGGGATAATACTGCACCGATCCCCGTTTCACTTGCGTCTGTGTCCAAGACGAAGGGTTCAGCTTCGGGAGAAAATACCGGTGGGGCTAGGACAGGTGAGTTGGTCAGAGCCTCTTTAAGCGCCTGAAAGGCGTTATTACATTCCTCCGTCCAACGGAATTGACTCTTTTTCTCAGTCAACCGGTGTAGTGGAGCTGCAACCGTGGCAAAGCTGCGTACGAATCGTCTGTAATATGAGGCTAGACCCATGAAACTTCTTACCTCATCCAAGTTGCTAGGGGTAGGCCATTGCTGGATCTGCTTAACTTTTTCTGGATCCGTATGAACCCCCTCGCGGCTTATTACGTGTCCCAAATACTGAACCCGTGCCCGTAGAAAATGACATTTACTCGGTTTCAGCCTCAAGCCTGCCGCCTGCAACCTTTCAAATATACACCGTAAAGTTTCGATGTGGTCTTGGAAAGTCTGACTATGAACGATAATGTCATCCAGGTATACCAGGCATTTCGTTGGCGTAAGATCATTCAGCACCTTCTGCATCAGGCGCTGAAACGTAGCGGGGGCGTTGGTTAACCCGAAAGGCATGGTTTGAAATTCGTACAATCCGGACGGAATTACAAAGGCCGTTTTCTCCCGGTCCTCCAATCTAACCTCTACCTGCCAATATCCCGACGCCAGATCCAGGGTTGAAAAATACTTGGATCCTGCTACGGCCTCCAACGTTTCGTCGATACGGGGTATGGGGAAGGCGTCCTTCTTTGTAATGGCATTCAGTCGTCTATAATCCACGCACAACCTTAGGGTTCCATCTTTTTTTACAATCACCACTGGGGAGGCCCAGGGTGAAACGGATGGACAAATGATTCGATTATCCAGCATTTCCTTAACTATGTTATCTTCTTCGTCCCGATAATGTGCCGGGATTCGTCTGAATGGTTGCTTGATTGGTGCTGCGTCTCCCGTGTCGATATGATGTCTAACTACCTGCGTGCGTCCCAATTTTTTTGAAGACCAGGAAAACACATCTTGGTTGCCAGTCAGTAATTCTGTCAGTTTCTTTCGTTCTTCGCAAGATGCAATCTCCGACTCATTCCCTAGCCGGTTCAATTGTTCTGGACTGGGCTGCTGAGCTTCCCTAACTGCACACACTTCGAAGTCCTTTGGCACGTGTATGTTGGCTGCAGGTCGATACGCAACCTGTTCTCCTGCAATATGCAAGATCCTGGCCGCCAAATTTATAAGACACTGATGGAGGGTTAGAAAGTCAACACCAATTATAGCGTCCCAAAGTAATTCTTTTACGACAATCGCCTGGTGGGCGACCTCCTGATGGCCTATGCGAAAGATGGGTTTGGCAACACCCAGTGTCTGGATTTCTTGATTATTGGCGGCCCACAGACGTTGCGGCACCCTCTCCCCTAGAGTTATCATGGGAGCCTCCCGAACTAGCGTGCAGCTGGACCCAGTATCTATCAAAAACGTGCCCTTTACCCCGTTAATGAAGCCATCGACTGTTGGTGAGAAGTTACCAAAAACAGTGGAAACAACTGGTACAGCACTAACATGGGCAGACTTACTAATGGCTCCATTATATTCCTTCCTGGCCATGCTTGTGTCCTTCCGCTCATTGGCCTGTACCCAGCGTTCTGGTTGAAAACGTCTTCCTCGGTCCCGGCCGTATGGACCTCTCCTGGGTTGGTCACCGGGGCGGCTGCTAACGTTGGGCATGCCCTGTGGACTCTTCGGAGATATTTGGGCCCCCACTGTTGCTTCTCTTTTTGCCGCCCGTTCGACCGCGTCGGGCAGGTTTCCTGGCGGGTCAAGCGAGAACATTTCTCTAATAGCTGCTGAGCTCACGCCGTCTATGAACCGGTGTAGTATCAGCATCTCCCTCACCGAGGGGTCATACCCGACGAGGGCTTGGCGAGCGATCTTTTTCAGCTCCACGGAGTACTGTCGGACACCTTCTCCCGGTTTTTGGGTGCGATACCGGAATTCGTCTCTCAGCTCGCTCATGGTTTTTTGGGGCGTCAAAATTTTCCGCAAGACTGAGAAGGTTTCCTCACTGACTCCCCCTTCTGGGATCTCTTCGTGGACCAAGGTAAACGCCTCCTGGCCCAGTAGTGACAACAATGTATACCTGCGATGACCGGGTTCACATAGTTCCAGATATGGGCGCACTCTCGCCTCCCACATGTCGAAGTTATCGCCGATATCAAATTTATCGGGTACTGGTAAGGACACGGGCGTTGGTTTATATCCGGATTGCCCTAACCGCATCAGGGCATCGATCAAGATGTTAATCACATTAGCGGAGACATCAACTTCCGGTTTCTCGGGAGTCGTGTTGTCTGCCATTGGTCGTATCCCACCACTGTCACCAATTTTGTAATGCACGTGGGGTTCGGAGGTCTGAAAATAGACGCACAGATCAGCACAACTGGTCACAGCACGAGGTCAGTCACAACAGAAGGCGAAGCTCGGAAAACAATGGACTTGTATTGACACAAGGCGACGCCTTAACTGGTACAGCTCGAAACCGGAAGTGGGTCATACGGGGGTGTCCATGGGGGGTTTTTATACAGTTTTGGGGTCGGGGTCAAGGTCACTGTTCGGGGGGAGAGGGAGGTGAGATGCCTGCCGCACTGTATGGCTCCGCCTCGTGGTTCACGACGGCATCTGGAAGATAAAAGGAAAGGAAACAGGATTATGTACAATCAGAAATGCACTACACCAGCCCGGATTCGAAACCGGTTTGAAACTGCCGCGCGAACCATTAATAAAATGATCCATTCAAACTGTTGTTGGCTATGTCTATCTATCTCTGATACTCTCGACTTTCATACTTTTAATTTGTGAATATTCCACCTTATTGAGTAAAGTATCACACCATGATCATGCGCTAGCGCGTGCGTCTCGACCATGGCCGAGAAATATACCATTATCATTATCATTATCATCATATCCTGCAGGTGGGGCCACCTAGTCAAAACTGCGTTCATCGACCTTGGTGCTCGCATGGGAATATCAGCTAATGTAGGTGCCTTCGTCGATTCGATTTGCTTGTTAGTGTCCAAGGTGACTAGCTGCGACCTCAACCGGTCGGCAGTCATTACTTGTGTTCCGCCCACCGAGCTCACTGCTAACGACGTCGTACTTTTGCGAGCCGGTTTTTGTCGGCAAACCTTTCCTTAACAAGGGTAGAGTCCGATCCGTTGCCGACGAAATCCAACGCTGTGCCCACCCCAGTTGGGCCCACCACTCCCACGGCAACTACTCCTAAACGTACTGGTTTACTGGCAGACCGCGATGTTGAACCAATCACACTGGGCTTGGTACTCGCCTCGGGTAAGGTTACTCTCGCCTGGTGCATCAACCAATGGTGTCTGCCCGTGCAGCCCTCGTGGCCACACCTGGTCCTTGTTCGACAGGCTGCCGCCCGGCGCGTGGTGTTGGGGCACATGAAGCACGCTCCTGTCGTCCTCGCCATTCGCCAACGTTCTTCTAACGTGGCGTTGACGAACTTGGGGCGTTTTAGTAGCCAGTGGCTAGCATCACAGGACCCGCAACTTGGTTGCGCTATGGCCTCGCGTTAAATGGCGTGTGCATTGGTCCAAGGCTGATATTTCGGTGTTCCCATGCTGTGGTTTGAGCCTGGCTAGTACTAGACTTGCTTACTCGGATACTGTCCCGGATGAGTCGGCCAAATCTTCTGTCGGCTATTTTGGTTTGCCTGTCCACGTATTCGGTCAATTCTTCGAAGTTAGCCTCACGGTCGTCTCGGCTTATATGTTCCGCCTCTTCCGTTCACCGACCCTGTAGTTCTGGAGAAAGGTGACGGGCTATGCTCGCCAGGGTGTGCACTGCATCTAGGCCAGCCCTGTAAACTAAATGGTCGAGAGCTATTGAACAGTTCTGCATTTTGATCACCAGGTCAGCCATTGTATAGACGTCCTTTTGGTTCTTTTGCCTCTATTATCATCCCCGCAATTAGGTCACGGGCTACTTTGAAAGGCTGGCCAAACAGGTCCCCCCTAACCTTCCTCGCTCGAGGGTAGCCTTGTTCCGGGTCGAGCATAGTACACCCATCGATAGCGTCTCTTGCTCGGCCTCGGCTGTAATGAGCCAGATAGAGGAGCCTTTGCCCCGGGGTTGGTTTTCTTGTTTTCGACGAAAGTTTCGAACCGGCTGATAAATTTGCAGTAATGTTCGGATCGCCCGTCGAAAACTGTGATATCTATTCTTGGCAGATTGATCGTTGGTGGCGTTGATGCTTTATATTCGACGACGAGCGCAGAGTTTCCTATTTAAATATGTCCTGATCTATCACAAAGGCCGTAGTAGTTGGTCTTTTGCTCACGCTCGTTCTGTCTACCCTTCTCTTCTACTTCCTGGGCCTGTTGCCTAGCTGATAACGGTTGTTATTCTAGGTCTAATATCCTTAGCCTAAATAGATCGACATTCTTACAATCCATATTACCCTCAGTAATACATGAACTAGCACTGACAGGACAAGGTGACCTAGCGTTAACCAAAGAGTCAAAAGTACCTAAAACCTCCTCAGTGACTTGCCTTATTACTTCCTGTCCAGATTCCAACTGTTCCGATCCTTTTTCGGCACTTTGCGTATTTTCTCCTTCCAAGTTGATCAGTTTGGTATTGTAATACACAATTGAGCAATGCGTAGCCAAATTCACAACGGATCCGGAAATTAGGAGATTATCCGTGAAATTCCACGCTACTAGTTTATCAAATGAACCATGACACGAAACAGGCACAAACCTCAGTTATGCGATCGCAAGGGCTCAAAAAACGAGAACCGAATTGCGGCGTGCGATAAAGGAGCACATGCGTCACGCAGGTTCAGGGCAAGGAGATGACAGAGCAGCGTGCTGGACTCGAGCAAACAAACGTTGGTTCCTAAAAGCATACGTTGCACAAAACAAGTAATGTAATAAATGATTCATGCTAAGGAAATTTGGGACTGCATTGTTTCCGGGGGATTTTCCACTACGGGTCATTACAGGGGTTGATGGTAAGCGCTGTACTTAAGCGATGTCGCCAGCCCCAGATGTTAGTGCAGAAAGCACGTAGAGCCCTGCGCCAGTTGAGGGTGGCGGTCAGCTCTATGAAACCGAGGGTCTTATTGCCATTGTACAAGGCTTTTATGAAGTATCTGGAAAACAGTGTCCAAGCCCGGAGGCCATATATGGCGAGGGACATCAAGGCTCCCGGGCAGCTACAACGGCGATTCATGCAATAGTTCGGTGAATATAGGCATTTTTGATATGAACAGATATTGGTGCAACTACGGTTATTTTCTCTAGAAAGAAGGAGTAGACAGGATGACCTCGTGGTGGCCTTCAGAATACTAAAAGGGTTCACAGAGGCGCGAGGTCACAGAGGGACCTTATTTGGGCTGCGAGGGAATAGCTGCCTAAGAGAGCATGTACCGACAATCAGGAAAGGGAGAATCTTGACTCGAATCCGAAGCCATTATTTTGCCGCCATGGTTGCTACTTACTGGAATAGGCTTACAGGTGAGGTGGTAAGCATCAGCACAGTAGCTGAGTTCAAAAGAAGATTAGATAAGGGGTGGATGACTGTGTTTGGGGAAGTATGGCCAGAAGTCTACCACCGTTTTCGTGGACAAATAACTAGTTCCTTCCCCTTCAATCCTCGTGGAACCCTTATACAGTACCTAGAACCTGTTACTAAGCTATTGTTAGTACCGGGGATATTGACCTCGAGGTGTGTGTGAACAGAGGCTGTGATCAGAAAAGTTTTTGAAGAGAAACGGCTTTGGAGATCTAACCTGAACTGTCACTGATTATAGCCAAGTGCTGAAGGAGAGTCGTTTCTTCCAATTGTCGAAGCACCGGGGGATCCAAGGAGCTCATCAGTGCCAGAAAGTGGACATTCAGGCATCCCACGGTCAAGTCCTGGGACCGAATTGAATTGAGGACTTTTAAATAGGCTCATGAGTATGACCGAAGAAGATTATCATACCGCACTGGTTATAGTTATAGTTATAGTATATTTCTTGACCGTGGTCAATACACATGCACAAGGCAAGATCAGAGTATACAGCAGTACATGTCAATGTGAGGTATTCACAAATTCTAAATTTATAAATCACAGCAACCGAAATACACCAGTAAAGTCATGTAGTGTTTGAGTAAACAAAAGTGGTAATGGTTGAGGCGGGAATTTCGAATCGGTTTCGAAATCGCTGGGGGCGGTGTGGATAGCTGGACAGTCGTGGAATTGCTGATATAAGCGAAAAATGGACGGTCACTAACAAGCAACCGGGCGGAAGAGATGCAAAGGAACATTGTTAGAAGTAAAGCAAGCGTGGGGCTTTCAAAGTGCAGTCAGAGATACCAGCGGGATATTGGACACTGATCCAGCATTGGGTAACTAATTGTGGGGAAGCATGTGAAATAAAGGCAAGTGATTCAAAGGTGATAATAAAACGGACCTTTTGTGCAGGTGATTACAGTGTCATATGGAAATTCAAATGAAGGCGAAAAGCTTCGTAGGGACTTCAGTGAACTTTTGAAGAGCATGAATGGTGTATGGACATATAACGGACTATTAAAGAAAAGAAAAGCCGTCAATGAAACGGATTAGTGGAGACAAACGTCAATGGTTCGGCTAGGCAGGAGTTGGAAGAGTGTAAAATGTTTTTTTTGTATTTGATAGAAAATTGGTAATCAAATTATGGTTGGCTGCAGATGGCTGGTATTCTGTTCCGTAAAGACCTTGGTTGCAGGCAGAATGTTGTGGGAAGCAGGTAAAAAAGGGCTGGTTTGACGAAGTTGACAGCTGCGAAGGCTGGGTTCCGGCCACTGATTTCGTACTGCAACGCGGGAAGAATTGAACTGTTGGGTTGGATTATTTGGGAATAGTCGTTGAGCGGATGTGTTGATGGTTGCTGTCAGGAATCACCTCTGCGATCCGGTGAGACTTTCATGAGGTTTTGTTAATCCATGTACGGTGCCACTTAATGTGACTAAGAAGAGAGATTCGAAAAGGAAGAGTGTCTAGAGTCAGAGGAAGGATTGCTACCGGGCTTGTCTGCTCCTGGGGGGCGGTCGTCACTAGCAAGTGAACTAAGTAGACATACCTATTTATGAACAAGGGGAACAGAAGCCCTAAGTTCGGAATTGAATTTTAGTGAGTCCGGTGTCTGCAAAGCCGCTTTTTGTGTTGGACAGACTTTCCTGGTAGCTCTAGATTCTCGAACAAGTGGCAGGAGAAGGAGCTGACGAAGGCTGTAGCTAGACTAATGAGGACGCCGCAATTCATCGGCAAAGGAAAGGTGAACAGTTGGAACCGCTTGCCTGATGAAGTGATGGACCTGCAGACATTTAGTACTCCGGACACCAGGTGCTTACTTGATCTTGAGAACAGCTTATGGAGCGTGAAACAAGCCAAAAGTTCCGAAGCGTACCAAAAGGGCGATGGACAGTTTGTACTGAAAAAATGTCGTTCAAGTTTACGTTTGGCAGCGACACCGGATGCCGTGCTAGTTAAGGGAGCTGACCATTTAACCTTCAGCAAGCAGAACGGTCAGAAATGTGTATTTCGATTGACGGAAACCAATTGTTCTTGCAGCAAGCAGGCAAATGATGTGCAGCCCTGTGGCACCAAACAAGATAAAAATTGTTCAGAGCCAAGTGCTAATTGGTTATGTTCGTATAAAGTAACTTTGGTCATGAATTTAAACCCAGTATTCTCCAGATCACCACAGACCGTCCAGTCCTTCACGGACCCTAGGTCCTGAACTGAAATAGATCATCCCTCGCAGTGAATGTTTTTGGCTTTCCGTAGATGGACGAAAGGTATCACCATATTACTTCTGGGGTGCTCTATATTCGACTTCATTATTTAATGCATGGTCTTTCGGTGAAAGTCTGAGATGCACAGCCTCCTTCGCAGTTGATATTCCGTAAGGTTTTGTTTTTTCCTGTTAGTTTTATCGGGAAGTTGATGAAATGCGCTGAGCAGCAGTGGGTGCATCAATTGTGTGAATACCGTCGAGGGTATTCTGGAATCTTGGTTGGCAGTGATCATTGCGTGTACTGTGCGTACCAATGCTTGGCACCAGCGTATTAGGGGAAGTACAAGACCTGGGACTGGATGCGTTCCATCCTTGCTGGATCTAGCAATACTGAATCTCCCAAACGACGTGTCTGAACTGCATTACTATGCACCGCTGGGCAAGGGTGATCACGTGCGTCTCAATATCACCCTATGCATGCGACAACCCAAGGTACCCTCAAGGCTGGTCAGACACTTCGGAATTATAGACATAAATAGGCTTCGTAATAGGGCGATGGGTTTCACCTGGGACACGACAGAGGGGGCTACTGTCGAGGAGCGCTGGCAGGTCATAAAGGGATCCCTGAATGCCCTACAGGAAGAGTTCGCACCCTCGAAATGAAGGAGTGGGGGGAGCAAACCCATGTGGTGGAAGGCTGCATAGCCAAAGTCATCAAACGTAGAAACCGCGGCTTGAGCCAAAACAAAGCTCCCGGCAGTCAGCTAACCTGGAGTCGCCGCAGGAGGCTTAGAAATAAGACTGTGAGCCTTCTGCGAACCTCCAGGTGGGATCTTGAGCTCAGATTTGCCCAGTGCGTAATACAGCGCCGAAAAAATTCTGTAGCTATGTGCAGTCGAAAGGCTCAACAAAGAATGCCGTAGGCCCACTATCCACTAGAGATCACGGTACTGTCATTGATGACCAGGGCAAAGCAGACGCCCTGGGGGAATACTTTGGTAGTATACACAGGATAGATAGTGGGGTGCGAGTCGATCTGGCTCTGATGCATCCTGCTCCCCAGTTAAACGCGACAAGTCCCTCAAAGGAGGGCGTGCATAAGTACCTACAGGAATTAAACAGCCACAAGTCAGCGGGCCCAGATGGCATCCATCCATCTGTCATGAAGTCGTTGACGGATGTCATAGCTCCATCGGTATGCAGCCTGTACAGGTCCACGTTGGACCAGAGTAAGTTGCCTCAGGACTGGAAAGTCGCGGCCGTCGTGAACCTTAGTCTGCTACGCATAACTAGAGGCCGGTCAGCCTAACTAGCATCCTGTGTAAAATCCCTGAGAAGATCATCCGTGCCCATATCTGCGAGCACTTACTGGAGCACTCCACGCTCAGTCCGGCTCAGCATGGATTCCTGAAAAATAGATTTTGTCTGACCAATCTCTTGTGCTTCTTAGATGAAGTAGCTCGACGACTGGACGAACCTAAGCAAGTTAGGTATGCTACCCCGACTTTAGCAGGGCATTTGACTCCGTTAATTGTCGTCATTTGCTATGCAAGATGGAGACGTTCGGTATAGTAGGGCCAGTATACAGGTGGTTGGAGGACTTCTTCTCCCACAGGACGTTTTGCGTCAAAGTAGGGGACAGGTGCTCCAGTTTGGTGAATGTCACCAGTGGTGTACCTTGGGGATCCGTCCTCAGCCCGGTACTATTCTTGTTGTTTAATAATGACCCGGTACCCGCTCTTCAATCGTCTTGCTTTATTTTCGCGCATGATGTGAAGACCGTTTGATTTGAGGGTAGGGTGGACTTGGGCAGGGATATGGGTACCGTCCTGAACTGGGCATGCAAATGGGACTTTCCCCCAAAAGCTGAAAAGCCACTTGTTGTCAAAGTCAGCAGAAAGCCTAACTGTCGCTCATGGTCAAGGGCTCTTCACCATAGAAGCAGTCAGTAGAGTTAAAGGCGTTAGGGTCGTCATAAGCAGTGACTTCAAATGGTCGGGGCAGCGCAAAGCTGCTGCACAAAAAGCTCGTGGTGAGCCCTTTAGACTGCGATCAGCTTTGTCTTTCCGGCGGCCAGAGGTATTCGTATCTATTTACATGGCCGTAGTAGGACCTCACTTAGAACGTTGCGGGTAGTCCTGGCCACCCTTCTACAGAAAAGACGCTGCCTGTCTGGAGAAAGCTCAGCATATCGCCACGCAAATGGTTAAAGGGCAGATGGGTAAGACGTATGAGCAGAGACTCTGTGATCTGAATCCTTTCTCGTTAGAACGGAGAAGTCGATGGGATCTTGTTAAAACGCTCAAGGTGATGAAGGGCTTTTCTGGGCTTAGACCAGATAGCCTGTTCCAAGTGGCTTTAGATTTCAAAGCAAGGGGACGAAAAGGAGCTGATAAAAGCCCGAACCAGGTTGACGGCTGGATCGCACATCTTTGGTAACAGGGTAGTGAACATTTGGAACGGTCTGCCTGATGGAATGATAGATCTGCAGACCGTCCGGTCCTTCAAAGGTGCCCTAGATCGCAAGTGGTACGAGATATTTCCTTATGGTGAGCGTTGAGTATGTTAACTAGATGGATGACGGGGACGAATGTGGCTCTTCTGGAGTATGTTTTAGTAGACGTTTTCACTCACCGCACACTGTCTCAGTAAACGTTCTCGATGCATAATATCTATCACGGTTGATGTGTGATGAGGCCTTCCATTTCCCTCTCATTTTTGGCGGCGATTAGACGAAATACACTCGGCAGTGGTGGGTGCAAAACTGGTTTGCATAACATCGAAGGAATTCTGGAAGTTCGATTGGCCGTGGCCATTATCTGTCCTGTGCAATTCGAACTGAACTGAACTGAACTGAACTGAACTGAACTGAACTGAACTGAACTGAACTGAACTGACCCGTCAACTGCGGTACGTCGCAAAACAGACGTCCACGTTGTCCTGCTGTCTCGTATACTTTCTGTCGCATTATGGTATCGTGTTCCCAACTTTTCGTTGGCTCTTCTAACGGCAGAAAAGTTGTTACCACAGGATGTTGTCTTTTCTTTATGTATATGTGTGCAATCGTATAAATGTATGTATATATACGTGCATATGTATCTCGTAGGAAAACTAATGCATCGTATATGGCACACTTTATGTACATATATGGATTAAAGTATGGAAAAATATCTGCGTAGGATTGCTTTCGATCTCAGTGAGCGCCTGACGCACTATAAACTTCACCTGTTGGTTACAAATGCATGACGAAGGCGGACTCCGTCTATAGACGAAAGTAGGTAATGTCTGATATACCAGACTTTAACTCAATCCAGCTTCCACTAATTAACGGCAGTCTGTCGGATAGTCCGTTTTCTTGCACTAGTGAGGTGTTTGATCCCCAGGCGCTTCGACGTTATGAAGAGCCGCCTGTTCTTCATAGGCGTGTCCGGGAACTTTGGGACAGGAAACTTCGTGTTAGACCTGTCGTGATGCTGCGTTCCGGTTTGACTGCAGAATTAGATTATTACTCACCAGCTCTGCCTAACGAATTGCCTCGTTCAAAGAGGATTAAAGATATACGGAAGAAAATTGACAGCGGAGTGATAGATGGGTTCTAGTCGCTGCTCTCCCCACACAATTCTTGCCGCGCCTTGACCAGTCGACGTTTAAAGTCATTCAACGATGTCGTCTCAATGGTTTCCCCCGTTAATTCATTCTAGTCTTTTACGGACCTCAGTGAATGGCTGGTTCTTAATTATTGTTCCTGCATGGTCTTACTCGAACTGGAGTCTGTGCCCTCACAGTCTGTCATTCTGCGTAAGTCTCCAGGACGATTCCCCAGGTTCAGCTGCCATGTCCACCCCCTTAACAATTTTGAACACCTCTAACTTGGTAATGTTTTCCTCCCTAGTTTGCTTGTTCATCAAAGTACCTAGAAGTCGGATGTAAAAAGTTGATTCATTTGTTATTTGAGGGGGCACCAAGTCCTGCTGGCTATATTCAACCACGGTGTGTATTACATAATACACCTGCGTAGTATGCATTATGTATAATATGAATGGGAAATGTACAAGATCCTAAAATTTTTCTTGGTACATGCATGCGTATGAGCGCAGCGGAAGGTACATACGCCACGGCCACGAAGGTCCGCTACACTAATAGGGATAACCTGCAATCAGACCCTGAGACTTGGGATGGAGAACCACACAAGATCCCAGTAGGTCAGGTATGTTAGGGAGACAGACGACAGTGGATTATTTTCTCCCACTAAATTAACCGTTGATGACGGGGATTCGAACCTCGGATCTCCAGAGTGGCAATCAAACGTTCTTAATCACTGAACCACCACCGGTTAGGTCAGGTTATGCTTTCGTAAAGTCGTATAATGGTCATATTGGTACAAGTCATACTTCACATCATGATGATGAAGTGATCCAAGTTGCATGAACTGATATCTGACTGATCAGTGATCACATTTTGGTGCCCAAACTCACTGGATTGATGTCGCATACTTTAACCTGGCGACAGATCACGTGACAGCTCAGTCTCAATGGTAAAATATAACCAACTTATTATAATTTGCTGACGAGAACGCTGTTGTTGACATGATGTTCTCATGTAACACCACGTGGGGCGTCGGTTTTTCGACATATTCCGAGTCTCTTTCGGTTTTAACACAATAGTCGCCTTTGCTTGCTCTCTACTCGGTTCCCGCTCGAGATAGTAGCCCATACATATCTTAAAAACAACACAACGAAACAACCTGCTGTACAAGTGAATACATTGATTTTTCGATCTGCCTTCCGAGTACTTATCGTTTGCGCACTACCGAATACTGTCGTTATCGTGTTACCAGCAATCAACAAGTATAAGAGTAGGCAGAATCACAGGCTTTAAACAAAGGATAAATGGAGTAAAGTGCTTCGACAGAAGAGAAGATAGGTGTGGATACACGTGATGCACGAAATGGCGAGTAATGCGAAAACTAGGAGATCGACCAGAGTTCCAATTCACAACATTCACCCTCGCTAATGACAAACGAACTTTGTGAAAGTTGCGTAGTAAGTAAAAGATTCCAATGGATGATAAAGGTGGCCCATATTTTGTAAATTCTCTGCTTGTTCCTGTGAAGGTTTTTGAGCGAAGGTGGTCGATAATGTGAGCGCACATAGATTTACGCTCCTCTGTTTCTCAACGAGAATGAGGGAGCTCGTTGCTGTTTTTGTATCTCGACTGAGTCCGGTGTGACATTTGGTTCATTTAGGTCGGAGGGATTAGACTCCGGCAAATGGTTAAATGTCAGCGTATGTGATTGTTGGTCGGGTGTATTTTCAGAGTGTGGAATGTGATCTAACTGTGGAGCACCTTTGTTAGGCTTGAGAGCAGAATGACTAATCGATACCGTCTCTTCTTGCCCACCTGGAAGAATTACGCGAGTACGATTCGGATTACATTTGACCAACCGAACTTCATCAACCAGGGGATCATGCTTGGTTGGTCGATTGTGCAGCCTGTACAATGCGCGATCGGAATGCTAAGCAATGAGGTACCTGGTACAGCTTCCGCGTTAGGCCGGAACATTCGTTCATGAGGTGTCTCATTGGTTACCGTAAATAGCAAAGACCGTAAAGAATGGAGAACGTTAGTGAGGACCTCCTCCCAGCAACGGACGTCCAGCCCTCTTGGTTTTAGTGCGAGAATGATGGCTTGCCATAGGAACCGTTTGGTAGTTCAATTTGGACGTTGGTTTGTGGACTGTAGGCCGTTGTTCCACTGGTCGCGACGCCCTTGGTGTGCATGAAATTCTTGAGTTCTGACACAGAGGATGAGCCACGGTCGGAGTGAATATAGGCTGGTAATTTAAAAATAAAGAATAGTTGCGGTAAGCATTTAATATCTGTCGTGGAAGACGTCCTGACAAACGAGTAGTAACGGAAAACGTGTGTATTCCTCAATGGTAAGATATTTTGATGCGTGCATGAGGGCAACAGTCCTTTAAAGTCAACACTCAACCTTTCTAAAGGTTGCGTTGCTTTGATTAGTGGTCTATCTCGCTGCGAGATCACTCGCCGGTCTTCATTCAGAGGATATAACTTTCGAGATCGGACGAGATGAAACATGCGAACTACCTCTGGATGGCAGAGGGATTCATGTAAATCCCTCAGAATGATGGGATCTAAACACATCTGTACAGTAGCTGCATGATAGCGCATCAGCCGCTTCGTTATCATGTATGTATGTATGCATGTATTTCACACTCGTCTGACTTCAAACTGTGTGCCAAACAAAACATAGTACAATCGGTGGGTAGTTTGAGTCCATGATTTATTCGTGGGCGCGATACTGCCAGGTTGCCCAAGCCAAAGCAGGTGGTTTTCTTAGGGATCCACAATCGGAGCCTGTAGCTATCCAAAGCTTAACCCGCAAGGCAGCGGAACGAAACGTGGGGCCCGTAACCCACTGGGGGCTGGTGACTGGATGCTCAGTTCATACGCCCTTCCGATGAAGCCAAACGTCTTGGGTGCCCAGTGCACCTCTGCGCCACAGATGCCGGCGAGCATACTGTTGTACGCCTCATACGCCATCCATGGTTGGTTTGTAATCAGGATTTAGCCATCTGTCCTAGACTGACTATTAGTCATCCGACCCAGTGGAGAGCGGCGGTCATTTGCTTTCGTCCTCTCACTTTAGTGAGGTAGTGAGTATGACTTCCTCAGTAGAGTCTGTGTTAGACGCACGGTCACATGGGAGCATTTCGAGAGGCGTTCAGGATGAGTAGCCATCTCAGAGCCTGAGACACCCACCCCGACCATACTGAGGCATTTGGAGGCTTCATTACCACACGCTGGACGGTACATGACGTTATATCAAAAACAGAGTAGTTCGACTCGCCATCGTCCAGTTTTTAATTTTTAGTTCCACCTTTTGGCTCGTTGCTGAACATAAAGGCAACCGACCGCTAATCTGTGGGACAGAGACAGTTGTTTGCAAATCGGAGGTACGTGACATCACATTAACCGGGAAAGAGTCTGTACAAGAGTCTGAATGAGAAACAGGTGGTGCTGAAGTCGGTCGTTCTGTGGGGGCAAGATGGCGAAGTGATTTCGTTTCTTCGCGTCCATCAGGGATACGTATGTAAGCGTATTTGAGGTTGCTCACCAGAAATTCGACTTCCTCCACTATGGGGTCATACTTGGACGAAGGAATGTTTTTTCGATATAGCACCGGCCCAGACATTAGTAACCATTGAGGTAAACTGGTGGCAACAGCAGATTTTCGGTGATGAATGGACATTTGTTCGTAGAGTCACAATAATTGCAGTGCACAGCAGTAACCTGATGGCATGCAGTATGTCAGGCAGTACCAGCTCCAACTGACCAATGGCTAGGTCTCTCGAACGTAGACACAAAGAGACTTTCCCATATTGTCCCGTTCAGTCGTTCGACTTGACCATTGCCTTGAGAGTTGCAGCTCGTTGTCAGTAGCTACGCCCCGTTCGTTAAGTAATGTCTTCATTTCCTGGAATATAAAAGAAGCTTCTTGGTCAGAATGCAGATAGTGCGGCATGCCAAACCCAGCAAGCGACTCCAGTAAGCGAGAAACTATAGTGGGAGCAATCATATCAGGTCAAGGAGAAGCAAAAAGAAGGCGAAAATACTCATCTATGATTGTCAGGATGTAGCGATTACGAATAGAAGAGGCGATGGGTCCTTTGAAGTCAACAGAGACGTTCAAATGGTTGTGTAGCTTTAACGGGTGAGCTATTACAGGGTTTGTAGAACTTGGGTTTCAGGTGTGAACAAATAGAACATTACTGGATTATCGCTTTAACCTTATCGAGAAAGAAAGACAAGTTATTTGTCCGAACGAAATGATATAGACGAATAGTTTCGGGGTGACAAACTTTCATGAAGTTGCTCCAGTTCACTGATAGGATGTGTGCTCGTACAGAATGTTTGTGGTAAAATATTGGCTGCGGGATTCTCTGAACCTGGACGATATATCACATCATAGGAGAGTTTGGGAAGCTCAATGCGCTAACGTTGGATTTCATCATTCTTTATCTTGCCGCTGATTTTCATATCGTACATAAAAACAACCGAACGTTGGTCTGTAATAAGCTTAAAGTGTGCATCCAAAAGATAATCTCGCCACTTTCGAACAACTTCGACAATCGCGTAAGCCTCTTTCTCTACCGCCGAGTGATTTCGCCCCGTGGGTGACAGAGTGCGCGAAAAAGGCCACGGGACCACCGCTTTGATTTAGAATAGCAGAGATTGCTATGTCAGAGGCGTCACTTTCGACCATGAGTGGCGTGTCTTAATCGATTGCGAATAGTGATGGTTGGATTATTTCAAATTTCAATGATTCATGGGACGGAAGTACTTCTTTGGGGAGAGGGAGTGTCCTATTGACCATAACTAGATGAATTTTATCCGAAAAACGGGGAAACTATTGGGAGTACCATGAAAACATTCCAACAACTCTTTGCTGCACCTTCAAATCCTTGGAAACAGGAAATTCGAGAAGAGTGTCAAAGCGTTCTAGGTCAGGCCTAACCTTTCCTTTAGATTCTTCGTAGTCCATCAGTCGAACTACGGTTGTGGTGGAGGCACACTTTTTGTGGTTTAGAGTCAAACCATAATTCTCAACCGTTTGCAGGAACCGTTTCAGATTGACATCGTGGTCGGCGACATCTTTCCTACCGATGGTAATGTTGTCAACGTATACAAACGTTCCTTCGAGTCCTTCACGTCGAAAAAGCTCGTCCATCGTGCTGTGGAAACAGGCAATACCGTTGGTTACTTCAAACGGTATTCGGCGGAACTGGTAGAGGCTGTTGCGTGCCGCGAAAGCCGCGTACTGCCTTTCGTTTTTCTTTATAGGAATCTGATGGTACGGGGTCTGTAGGTCGAAAGTGTTGTAAGTGCTGAACTGTGAAATTTTCCCCACTAGATCGTCTATGCGGGATAGCGGGTATGCATCTGGGAAGGTGAATCGATTGGTTGTTTGGCTATAGTCCACCACCATCCGTCGTTTCTGATGCTCGTTGGTAGTAACCAGGACTTGGGCCCGCCATGGTGATCGAAAAGGTTCGATTATACCATCGTCCAATAACCTGACGATCTCTGATCGATTAAAGGCTTCATTGTAGCTGTATCTCCTCGATTTTATGTAAATAGGACGACAGGAGGGATCCAGATGTGCAAAAGTTGGGCTGGAAGGCTAGCAGCGGAGACAACACAAGGCGAGAAGGGTGGCTGAATTCCTTGGAAATATTTCTACCGACTTGTATTGTAAAAGATCATGCCCAAGCAGTACGTCAGCAGATAGGTCAGGGAAAATCGGTAGTTTGACAAGTTCGTACCGCGCACCTTTGTGCAACAACGAGACAAAACAGTGACCTTTGATACTGCTGATCATGTGAGTAGGAGGGAGGATGATCTTACTTTTGGATGCCATTGTTGACCATTTTTTTCGGAGCACAGTCGCCTCGGAGAAGTAACTACCTGAGCTTCCTCTGTCTACTGGAGCCTGTAGCACTACTCCGTTGACTGTTACTTCCGTAATAGCCTTACTGAGGCCCCCTGGAGCTACGGCTGTGATGATGGAGGAAACGATAAATTGTGAGAAAGTTGAGATGTTTTATTTCCGTAGAATCTCGAAAGACCTTCTGAAAGTGTCCTCGTTTACCACACGACTTGCAAATTACATCTTTCGCGGGACATTTGTGGCAAGGATAGCGATCATACCCACAAAAGAAACAGCTTGTTCGGGAAGCAGCCAGTATCGCTTCGGCCTCGTGATACCCGACTGGGGGCGCTGGAGCCATCTATCGTAGCGGTAGTGTATACTAAAGGTTTGGAGTGAGCTAGCGTCTGCGATTGCTGATGAGCTAAATCTAGAACTTGATCTTGGTCATATGCAGTACCTATGTCAAATGTTTTGTTTTCGAGAAGTCGCTGGCGAATAGGGTTTGATAAGGGTCCGTTGATAAACACATCGTGGATGGCATCTTCGTGTTGTTTTGCACTGACAGCCTGGAAATTACAGTCTCGGGCAAGATTTCTAAGCTTTTGCATGAATTGATCACTGGTTTCAGGAGTATTCTGCTTCGAAGATGCCAGAAGATAGCGTGCAAAAATTTCGTTTTTAGTTTGCATGTGTAAGAATTGAAGGATACTGACCGCAGTCATAATCAGTGCACCGAGAAACGAATTTGTAAACTGTTGGCGATAAAAGATGCATGAGAGTTTTCAGTTTGTCCAGTTGACGTTCTTTAATTAATCCCAAAATGTTTATAAATGTATAGTACCGATGTTCCCAGGAGTCAGCGCCATTCGGGGAGTTTGAGTCTGCGTCGAAACGATCCGGGCGCAGGTGTCCGCGCATTGCTTTGGTCGATTGAATTGTAACGTATGAACGGTTAACAGAATGAGAGTTCAGAAGAGAGCGCATGATTGATAGGCTTTAATCGACCAAAAACGAGGCATAATAGCTAAAACAAGACAAGCGAAATGTTAGCGTTTTCAAATTCGTTTTTTGTTTTTCGAAGCACATTATAGCGGGTTCGGGCATTGGGGATGTGTGGTTTTGTACCAGTGGGTTTATCTTATCTGAGAAGTGCGGTATCGACCGGGAATAATATGCAGACATCCCTAATGCGTGCTCTTGTTCTTTGATATTTCAGCGAGGGGTCAAGTCCCTCAAGGGTTTGAGTCTCTCCGGAATGGGTCCTACGGTCCCTTCTGAAACTTCAAAGGATGAGATGTTTGTTTGTTATACGAGTGTAACATTCTTAGTTCCGTTAAATAGACCGTATTTTTTGGCCACGTCTACAAAAATCTAGGTTTTGTTGGGCTCTTTCAACTCCTTACCGCAGATTATGACGTCCATGTAGACATAAGTATCAGATGGTTTTCCCCTGTTGATAGTGTTATCGAGGGTCCGCTGGAAGTACGTCACATCATTAGGGACTCCAAACGGAATACGACAAACCTGATATAGCTTTCCAGAGGTCTCAAAAGTGGTGTATTTCTTCTCTTCAGATTTGATAGGAATTTGGAAGTAAGCATGCTGAATATTTCGAAATGCGCAATCTGCTCAACTTGCTGGTTCTTACAGGGGAACGAATTTGCGTTAAGACACGTTGGTCGATTTATAGTTTGACCATAGTCCACGGCCGTCCGTTTCTTATGTCTTATTGGACGTTACCAGGACCTATGTTCGCCAAGAAGATCTCGAGAGTTCGATTATACCGGTATCTAGTAGGTGCTGGAGTAGGTGCTCCGCAGTTAAGTCACATTCCACACTCCGAAATTACACCCGACCAACAATTACCCGCGCAGACATTTAATCCCTTGCCGGAATCTAGTGGGCTCTGGATTTCAGCTCGTCTGAAAGATTCATCTGGTGTTGATTGGCGTCGGGGTCTTATTGCTATAGACCTGCATTCGGATGATAGATTATCAAGTAGATTTTGGCTCTATCAAAGCCGCAAGAAGTCCGCACATAGAGATAGGCCTGTCACCAGGGAAAGGCAGTTCCATTCGTTCATGCAGTCGGAGAAAGTCGTTGCCTAGTAGTACGTCTACACGCAGGCTTGTCATCGCGGTAGTTTGATGTGTTCGTAGTTTAAACTTTTGTATTCTATAGAAACAAGGCAGTGTTCTTGTGTGACGCTTGACAAGGCCTTCAATGCCATTATGATCCGGTCGTGTGAGGGCGTAGCACTTTAAGAGTACCTTTGAACTACACCCTTAGAGACATGACTTCTAGAACCTGTGTTGATGAGTGCTTGTAGCGAGATACCATTGACGGGTAGTCGTGTAACTGCTTTTGACAAACAATAAGAAGCAGCGGCAGCTGTTGCTGAAGATAAAAGAGGCCTAACGGCATATGAAACTCGTTCTGTGGATTATGAAGCTCGACAAACTTGTTGATAATGCCCCTTCTTTCCACAAGCTTTACAGATGGTATCTCGAGGACAGCGATGAAAGCCACAAAAATAACCGTGAGAGCTGCCAACAGCTGCAACCGGTCCCTTCGCGCCTTTTTGGCTGCATTTTTTGTTGTCTGTGGGACGAAATTAATGGATGAAAAACAAGAGTCTAGTACTTGGGTTTTGGTACGATGTAGCTTGTTTGTGTGCCGTCTTCAGCTGTTTGGCCAGGTCGACAGTTCGTTGATGATCAAGAGTTTGTTCCTCAAGTAGTCGTTGGCGTATGTGACTAGATTGTATGTCACGAATAAACACGTCTCTAACCAGTTCGTCGCAATACTCTTCCGTTGAAACAGGTTTAAATCCACAGTTTTTGACAGGATCTGTGAACAGTTCCAGATACTGGTCCACCATCTGGCCGTTTTGTTGGAAAGTCGTAGACAGAATGTCCCGTACAAGGACCTCACCTTTTTGTTTGATGTATCGCTTTCCAGGGTTCGTACGGCGTCGTCGAAGGTTTTGCAATCCCTGATGTATTTATCGACAGAAGAGCAGTATAGTTTACGAATGTATCAGGATTGAGTGTTTTTATGGTTGCCAGAAATGTGAGAGTGCGGTACCAATAAATCCAGTGGTCCCCTTCGTCGAATAAATGACGATCGATGTCGAGTCTCTTGGGTGGGAGGTATTTTTCCATTGTTGATCAGTTGATTACATTGTGATGGATCAACAACCAGTTAGATGCTTTGAGTATAAAAGGAGTAGGCGGAATCAGGGGCTTTGACCAACTGATAAATGCGGTAAAATTGCTACAACAAAAGGGAATTTTTTAGTTACACGTAAGGTAAATTACAGTATAAGGGGTAAACCCCACAATCAAAAGACTGTAAAAGTAGATTGTGGGGTAACATTCACTTAAAAACCAGTTTGTTGATCCTGCTTTTGAAGAGAGAGAGAGAGAGAGAGAGAGGTGAGTGAGTGGAAAAAGAGAAAGAGGGAGAGCGTTACATAGTTTAACGGTCCGGAGAGAAAGAGTGAAAAATAGAAGTACGACATTTAGTGACGGAAACTTGATAAGGATGACTAGTTGCCTGGGTGCGTGATATTCAGGAAAACGTCTTGGGAAGAGGAACTGCCGAAGAAAGCTCAGAAGAACAAAATGCAAAGTAATATCGGTAGAAGAGAGACAACGAAGCAACAACCCGACGATTGGTTAGTGACTGCAGATTGGAGGTTAAAGAAGGGTCGTCGATCAGCCGGATGACCTTTCGTTGAATCCGGTCAAAAGAGAAAGAGAGGTAGACAAAGTTCAATCTCACACGTGAATGCAGTATTCAAGTGTAGGTGGATCTGAGCTTTATACAACAGAAGATAGGTTGGTGTGCATAAACATATGGCGCGAAACAGAAAATCCACTGTACGCGCAACACGAGAGGCAAGTTGAGATATGAAAGCGGACCAACATAGAGAAGAAATTATAGATAAGCCAAGAAGAGAGGTAGAATCTGTGGAATGCAGCACAGTTGAGTCAAAGGATGAATGTGGGGAGAATGAAGGATATTTCAAAGAAATTGAGAGGAGAGAGATATTGGAAGCATTAAATGTAACAATTGTGGGAGCCCCGGGAGGAGATATGTTCGAGGTGGGACTCTAAGGATACACTGAGTGCACTGCGATCACGATCGATGTTGGTGTTGGCATGGCGGGGAGTGCGGTAAGAAAGGGAATAAAAGGTGGTGTCATTGGTAAAGGAACGGATTGGGTTGGAAGTAGTGAACAGAAGATCATTAATAAATAAAAGAAATAGGGTGGGCGCGAGTACTGAACCTTGGCGGATGCCAGCATTCATAGCAATTGGCTGGGACAGAACCCCATCAACTTGGACGGAGATGGTTTGCTTACTGGAAACTTGGTGTCCACGATACGAGAGCAAAAAAGCTGAACGTGGACAGTTTCGCCAGAAGACCTTCGTTCATAACTCGGTCAAAGACTTTAGAGATATCGAACGAAACCATGTGTGTTTCTTCGTAGTCGTCGAGTGCAGCCGACGAGGAGTGTGAGACGTGAGCTCGGAGATCACCGCTAGAACGGTGAGGTCGGAATCCGTATTGATGATCACTCAGTGGTCATTCGCGTTCGAGAAACGTACACAGTTTGTCGGAGATGACAGTTTCGAATACTTTCAAAATAATAGGTGTGAGGGAAATAGGACGATAATTATTCGGGTCAGAAGGATCACCGCGTTTGGGAATAGAACAAATCACGGCGTGTTTCCAGGGAATCGGGAAAGTAAAAAGTTGGAGAGAGCGAGAGCGAGAGAGAGAGAGAGAGAGAGAGAGAGAGAGAGAGAGAGAGGGAGAGGGAGAGAAAACAGACGACGTAAGAGAGGGGCCATTTCAGTGGCACACATTTTAAGAACGATGGGTGGTATAATATCCGGACCGGGTGGCTTGCATACGTCCAGAGAATGCAGCGCTTGGCGGATCTTCCTTGTGCTAATATGAGGTAAAAAATGAGGAACGGAGGGAAGAGAAAAAACCGAAGGAGTAGTATATTCGGGTATATGGGGTTGGGAACTAGTCGGGGAGAAAAAACCTCGACTTTCTCGTGTGGTTCACAAACAAGATCACCAGAGGAATTACAGATGGAAAGGAAGGGTAGTGATTGCGGGAGACTGCTTTGGCAAGGGATCAGAATGTTCGGCTACCGGTGTTAGATGAGAATAAGCGTTCGGCTTTCCGGCGGACGAAGCGTTCTTTGGGTCTCTGAATGGTTGACGTCCGTTTGTTTCTGGCTTGCACGAAGCGGCGGTGGTAGTCCGGAATGGACGACCGTCGCCAGCGACGAAATGTTGCACGTTTCAAGCCGACAGCACGATCACATGCGTGGTTGAACCACTCGGGGGATTCAGGTTTGCCGGGTTTGGAAAAGTGGGAATAAAAAGTTGCATACCTTGAAGAACAATGCCAGTGAAGTTAGAACCAGAAACAGTAATGTCCGAAGTAAAACAGCAATCATTCAAAGGGTTAGAATCTAGGAAATCGCGAAAGTCGTCCCAGTTGGCTGAACTGTAGCGCCAAAATGTGTCTCGAGGTGGTTTGAGGATCGGGGCGAGTAAAATTGATGAGACACGAAATAATACAGTGAGCCAAGTGAAAGAAGAGAAGAGATGCCCGAAACGAGAGAAGGAACAGAAGTGAGAATAGGATCAAAGGTATAGACACGATCGCCAGCTTGGTCGGGGATACGTGTGGGGAGGTCAGCAAGTTGACACAGGTCCATCACGGCGAAATGTTCGGCTTCGTACCCCAGAGCCGAAGTGTCCGATGAATGAATCAGCCAGTCTCGATTGTTAGCATCAAAATCTCCTAAGATGGTAAAATAGCAGCTGGGATCCGTAACAAACAGGTGTTCAGTGTTCGAAGATAAGAAATCAAAGATCGACGAGTCACTTCTGTTGAGTGAATGCTAAACAACACAAAAGTAGTGATTTAAATGAGGAAGTCGGGGCTTCAGCCACATAAGCTGAAATTCACAATTGAAGAAGTCAAGATTTTGGAGTCTGTATGTGGCCACTGACTGGCGGACAAAGGCACAGATACCAGCTTTGGGTGCGAAAGAGGAGAGAAAGGTACAGTTAGGGGATTGGAGGTGTGCGGTGTCTTATGAGATCTGAGTTTCAGTCAAAATTAGGGCAAGAAGAAAGATTGGAAAAATTATGGTTCATTCCGCGAATGTTAGTGGGAGTGATGAGTTCATGCTTGTTTCCCGAGTAAGCAGAGTGAGTATGTGTGAGTAACTCTCACACAAAGCAAGCCGAGCCTAAGTCGTGATTTCAACCGGAGATCTGAATGCTTGAGTCGGCCGGCTATCATCGAACCAGGCGCGTCTAGAAGGCCCTTTTTGGGCTAGATTCCTGCTTTCTGAAAACGGGAAGCTCTGCTCTGTGCTCAGACCACCGCCTGTTGCTCGCCGGTACGAACTTCGAACATTCTAATCACCGGCATGCCATGTGGCGTTCGTTCTCTTCGAGTCAACCACATCGCCACAAATGGCGGGGCTGAATATATGACTGTCGGTCGTACGGGAGCACCTCTCCTAAATTCCGACCACGCATTAGTTTGCACAAAACTGTCTATGTGCTTCGGTGAACGCTCCAAACGCATGCTGCAACGACCGTTACATTGCGATATACTTTCCAATCCATCTCGCTTATTCATTTTCCAAAACCAATCAACTGAAAAGCAAGCTGTAGCCCTACCTGATGACATAAAACAGCACTGGTCGCTAATAAACAATGCTTCGTATTCTACTGGCCTAGTAAGTTGCGGCCTGTCTCGTCGTGCCGCAAGACCCCGCGTTTCTGCCGAGTCTCTGCGCCTTCTTGATGCACACCAGTCCATCCCCACAGGAAGCGAGTATAACGCAACACGTCCTCAACGGGACCTGCACTTAACACGAGTCTTTGTAGGGACTGCGAAACCCGATGGTCGCAACGCGCATCAAAGATGGAACGTGCTGCCACCATGGGAAATCCCCGCAATTTGTTCTGTCTCAAACGAGTTACCAGTAGGAAGCTATTGGGTGTGAATGAAACAATCTGCGATGCTGACGGTTCACCAATACACAATCAGAAATGGTGTCTTGTACGCTAAGCGGAACACTTCAGAGCACAATTTAGCTGGCCTCCAACGTCAGCCCCAACCCATAGATGTTCCGGCACACGTCCCATGGTCTGCTTCGACAGATTCACCTTTTGAGGCCGAGATCCGCAAGGAAATCTAGGTCTTAGGACGTCACAAATCGTCGGGCTCCGATGACATTCCTCCAGCCCTATTTAGAGAAGGTGGAGTAGATCTTGTTAGGGGACTTCAAGCTTTGTTCGCCGAGGTCTGGCACTCCGAGAAAGTTTCCTCCTTGTGGAAGGAATCAATCACTATCCCCATCTTCAAGAAAGGCTCGCGCAGTGACTGTGCCGACCACAGGGATATAAGCCTAATCCCAATAGCGTCGAAGTTGCTAGCGTTTGTCATTTTTTGCAGGTTGCACATCACGCGCGATGAGTAAACTAGCGAGGAACAGGCTGGGTTTCTTACTGGTCGTGGATGTATCGATCAAATATTCACCCTCTGACAGCTGTTACAGCATGGTTAAGCTTTCCAAAGGTCAGCGGATATTGTATTTCTAGACATTCGCGGGGCCTTCAACTCCGTCGATAGGCCTGCGCTGTGGCACTGTTTGTTAAGGAATGGTGTACCTGAAAAGTATGTGTCGGTCCTCAAAGAATTGTACTCTCATACCTCAAGGCGGGTTAGGGCTTATGACCAGGTTTCGCCACCCTTCGCCGTTTGCAGTGGAATACGACAAGACTGCCCTATACCCCCCTATCTTTACAACTTTGCTATTGAGGACGTTCTACAGAACGCTTTGTTTGGTCTTTCAAACGGTGGGGTCTACCTCCTTCCAGGGAACAGAGGTTTTGACTTAGAGTATGCCAGTGATATGGCCTTGCTGAGCAACAGTGTACAAACAGTTTAACACGCACTAGATCACTCGGCGATTGAGGTGTCACAATACGGTATGTGCTTCGTGCCTTCAAAACTCGGGTTACTTCTGCAAGACCGGCAGAAGCCTGAACCTGCACTCACCCTTAATAGCGATAGTCAAAAGCTTTCTGTCACAACGAGACTGCTCCTTGGCGTGGTGGGATGGCTTGCTTACCTCCATGACCTAAAGAGCTATCCAGGATGGTTTCCTTTTGCCGGAGATGCAATAATGCTTGACAGGTCGATGGGTAGATGCCAGACGAAGCCCAATCTCAACCAGTTGATGGGCAACCTCTGGTTCTAACCACTGTGCCCCTGGAGGGGACACTCCAGCGAATAGACACGGAGAGAAACAGGTTACCGGTCTAAAAACTTCCACTAGATGGACGCAGGAGTGGACCACCTGGGGTTTCTCTCGACGGTGGGAGAAGTCATCGCACTTTGGACAGATATTGCCCACCTAAGCTTCTGCTCAGTTCACGTTCATCTTGCTCCATTGGGTGCATGAGGCTGAGGACTAAATCCGAGAAGTGGATCGATTACAAAGCACCAGCAAAGACGAGACAACATGCTTGTAACAATCGGGTCTCATGTCACGGACCAGAAGTAGTTTCTTCACGGGCCCTTCGGTCACGTTCCCCTGCTGGGTTAATGCCCCACTGCCTTGTGGGTCAGACTTTTGAGTCAAAAGCTCCGGTTAGGGTTCCCGAAGAAGAACCTCTTCTGCAGTGTGGGTAACCGCGAAGTACGATTCCCCCAAAAACCTCCAGCACCGTTCCTGTAAAGGGCCTTGCCAACTTTTCCTCCCTTAAAATCGATGCAAAACGCCACGGGTAACTGTGGTTTTGAAGAAACCAGTAGTTCAGGAGTTGGGTATAAATCGAATGCACTCCTTAAGCCTAAATGTTCACTTCACTTGGCTGCCTTCAACGTCCTCACACTGTCAGACAGGGTAACAGGCTGCCCTTTCTAGAACTCTTGACACTTTTAAAATGGATGTATGCTGTGTCTCCAAAACACACATACAAGACCCCACTTCTGTGATCACTCTTCGCACCCCAGATGCAACTTCAGTCTCTCACTTTACTCTTTGCATGTCGGGTGATTCGGTGTCTAGTGCTTGCGGTCAGACCGGTGTTGGGATCGCTTTGAACATGAGGGCTGAGCGTGCACAGCTAGATGGGATTCCAGTCAGCAGTCGTTTGTGTGCAGTTTTGTTGGACGGTTCTGTTCGTGTCAACAACAACAAACCGAGGCGCCGATGCTTGTTCGTCTTGTCTGTATATGCGCCCACTGACTGCAATTCCTCTGAGACCAAGGACAGATTCTATCAGGACTCGTCTCAGCTGCTTCGAAGCGTGCGTCCAATAAATGTGGTGGTCATTGCTGGGGATTGAATGCCCAAGTTGACCGTTTGGGAGACTTCGAAAGGCACATCGGAGGCCCGATTGCCATCCCAGCCGATCGTACCGATAACGATGATCGTCTCATTCAGCTGTGTTCTGACCACAGATTGTTTTTGGGGAATACAAACTTCTGTCATAAGAAGCGGTATAGACTGACATGGCGTCCTCCTTCGTCTTCACAACGTTGGACTCAGATTAACCCTATTGTGGTTAGTCACCGCTGGCGTGGATCGTAGTGTTCCTCTTTACTGTCGCGAGACGCGGCCCCTTGGTGTTGAGGATGCTTGGCGGCTTTCTATATCCGTCCACCGGTGCTTTTGAAGTATTGCTCGTGGCTGGTGGGAACATCGGGTGAGCAATGACGAGGTTCGTCGTCGTGTGTTCGGCGCTGATGGTCGCCCTCTGACGGAGATAGTCGCTCTCCACTGCCTCCGATTGCTCGGGTACGTTTTGCATATGCCTGCCCATCGTTTACCCATTCGTGCTCATTTTTGCACGTACTGGGCAAGGATCTTATGCGATTATCCACTTTATGTCGCATTGAAACCTTTCTGCTCCGCCTGATACACGTTGCACTTCCGATTTCTTCGTCTGCCGTCTCCTCCATATTCATACACCAATATGTCAAAATAAGTAAAGTCTGCGAAATGTAAATTCTCCATAGTCAGTTATTTCTCACTCACGGAAATAAGTAACCTTACAGATCAATCAGGTCATAACAGTATTACAGGAATCAAGTAAAACGAGTGAAACATGACTATGAGTTTTAATAGATAGTCAGCGCTATGTAATGTTTTCAAGCGGAATCCCAAATTCTTAGTGCGTGGCTTTGTTTCTTAATTCAGAAGAAACAGAACCTCCTGACAGCTGCTTTAAACATACTTGGCAGTTTTTTCTAAATGACCGTATCGCCCTAAGTGGTTGGATGTAAGATATGCAGTTGACAACAACAAAGTGACCCGCGCACGTCAACGTGTTACTTCTATAGACTTCAAGTGGGCCACGTAGCTCTGTTACTAATGTTTTTTCATGGTATGTAGTTTGAACACCAGTTATTCTAGTAAGTGGTTGTTTGGTCCCAATAAGCATGCCGAAACGCTGGGGTAGTGTACCACAAGGATAGCAATACAAACATTAGCAATGGAAGTAAGTCATACAACTGGTCAATTTAAAATAATTATGACGACTTATTCCCACAATTTTGGATAAATTGGGTACAAGAATACCTGTTTTTTTGCGTGTAGAAGACAATAACACCGATAACACCCACGAATTATCGAACAACTCCGGTTATAAAAAATAACTTCTTGAACTTTTATTTTGCTTGTTGCCTCGTAGTTTTATTTCTCCTGTTTATTGTTGTTAAAAAACCGCCTTTTCAAGATGAAACGTTGGACATAATCTTGCAGTCATAAAATCGGACATTACTCTTTTTCAGCAAAAATGAAGCTATTTTCGCTGCAAATCATCCTTAAAGCTCCCGAGCAACCCAAGGTGCTTCAAGCCTCCCATGAACTCTCCGCATTCCGTTTTTTCCACCGAAGCAGTGTCAAAGAATTCATGGTATTCACGGCAAAACTTGTTTGCCAGAAAACTGACCGTTGCCAACGAGGTTTGGTGAAAGAGCAAGGTGTGACATCAGTCTCTCAGTCTCACCCATTTGTTATCCGTAGAATATATATGTCATGTTTATGTTCGTCATGATAATCTTTGTGGAGTACTCATTACGGATGAAGAGTATCCTCAGAGGGTTGCTCAAACCCTTCTTACCAAGGTATGTTTCACTTAGTATGCTCTTTCTGTCCCCCACTCGATTTTTCGGTCACGTAGGAATCTGGTTTACGTTTAAGGTTTTAGCAGCAAGTGATCACATGTATTAGGCACGATCTCTCGCAATTCGTTTCGTGTTTTTTTTTCGGTGGATTTCCTTATTCGTCTTCGTATTGAGTGTACCCGAGTGCTTGGATACAATGGTAGTGGCCGTTCAGTCCAGGTCTAACAACCGTTAATAATGAACTGAACTGGTTATCTCAGCACAAGCCTCAATCGAAAATCCTTCCAATGAATCGTATAGACAAGTATAGACAATGTGTTCTGTGAGATTCTTCGTACAAAAATACAGATAATCATGTCAAGTTGATAAAGAAAATGCATAAATACAAGAGCGCCGCTGATCGCGATACCTAACTGTATCCTTCAAAGTACCTAAACACCGAGTGGGAGTTTCTTGTCATCATCATCATCGTACAGCGTTAAACAGTAGGGCAAGCCCCACTGACCACTGTCTTTATCACCATGTTGCAAGCTGAATTAGAAAGTATGAATATGCAAGATGGACAGGGAGTGAACCTACAGGGATGGGAAAAGGAAAGAATGTCTTAGTAGCCAACACACGGAATACACAGTCTAACTGTACAAACGCACATCGATCAGTCATTCTGATTCGATAGAAAGTGGCAACACGATCGCCACTGCTCGCGGTTTGCAGCCATATCCTTCAGTGTCTCCAGCCAACTGGTAGACGGATCTTTTGGACCCCAACCACGAAGACGTGAAGCACCTACTTTTCCTAAGTCTGCTGTACATTTTTTCATTCCTCGCTGCCACGTCATCTGCTGACCTCCACGTGGTTTATTCCACTCCCTAGGAGGGGCGGATAATAGGACACGGTATGGTAGACGTGTGCTTGCCATACGTAACACGTGTCCCAACCAACGAAGTCTACTAAGCTGGATACGCTGTGACAGAACGTTCTCTGAATTAGTACCCAATACTCGCTTTCTCACCTCATCGTTGCTTACTCGGCTATTCCACCCAATCCTAGCTATACTACGTAAACATCGATGGTCGAAAACCTCAAGACGACGAATATCTTCAGCACGCAGACTCCAAGTTTCGCAACCATACAACAAAACTGAACGCACTGCAGCACAGTATACACGACCTTTCAACTTCAGTGAAATATCAGGTCGGCGCCACAAGTGCTTCAGTCCAGCGTACGCCGCTCGAGCCTTGGATATCCGCGTACTCACCTCTACTACAGTGCTCCCATCCGTCGTCACGCAGCTACCGAGGTAGGTGAAGTGGTCGACAACTGCCAGCACCTCCCCATCGAGCATCAAGCTCGGAATTGTTGACATCCAGTCTTGTAACATCACCTTGCACTTTTAAGGTGCAAAGCGCATGCCGAATGGAGCTACAGCTCTTGCGAGATTATCTAGTGCACGCTGAGCATGTTCCGTGCGCCACCGGTAGCTTACGGCGATATGGTCAATTTGACTCAAAGTACCTGTAGAGTTAGAGCGCCAGGTCGCTGTGCGACATGAGCTGTGTCGGAAGTTGGTGCTAGACAAGAACAATCGATTGTCTGCACAAAACTTGAGAAGCCTATCCCCGTTATCTGTACGCTCAGCGGGTAAAGCAAAACGCCCACCTAAACAGGCTTCTGACACACTAAGTTTGCCAACTTGTGCATTGAAGTCACCAGCTAGCACTACAATGTCGGAACCTTTACTGCTGCGAACGAGAGTGGCGAGGGCATCATAGAACTCATCTTTCTGCAAATCTAAGCTGCAGTCCGTTGGGGCGTTCGCCGAGATCACAAACAAATTGCGCTTAATACAACTATCCTTTCGAACGCCAACTGACCCTTGGAGTCTCACAGCATATAAACGACTGTTAACAGGAATCCAGTCTAAAAGGGCAGCCTCAGCCTTGTCAGTCAAGACAATTCCTACACCACGTTGACCCACAGCTCTAGCTGCTTCGTCTCCTGAGGTGCGCAAAAAATACCTCGATGAGATACCAGGAGCAATTAGTTGAATTACACTGCTCGAATCCTGGATACGCGTTTCGCTTAAGCAGCAGACATCAATCTTCAGAGAGCTCATTGTGAGGGCTAGGCACACCTGCTGACCGGCCTGCATGAGTGTACGCACGTTGAAGGAGCCGAGATTCAGAGGCTGACGAGGCCTGAGAAAATGTGAGTTACCAGAAAGAGGATTATGCCCGACACTATTTGACAGTGAATCGTTGCGAGTATCGGGCGTGTTATCAGTGGGAGCATTATGGGTGGATAGATGAGGCAAAGAGGGATGGTTAGGAACAGAAGACAAAGGTTGAATAAAAGAGAGGGAACTCTGAGCAGTAGCACACTTATCACTACCCACCCCACTCGATGCAATGGGCAGTGGGGTCCTGATTATCCTGCACAACGACCGATGCAGAATGGAATTCTTTGTATTCGTGCAGTTCATGGGAGATGTTGGATGGGTACTGCCAGGGTGTCCAGCCACAAAGCAGGAGAACGATTAGGGTCTCTTGTACCCTCTTGGACATTCCCCACATAGTCAAGGCCACCGGTAGGTTTTTTTTACCTTCATTCCATGTGTGACCCCGCTTACTCATCTTCCAGCCACTGCTGTCCTCAGCGAGCATTGCGCGCCGAGGAATCCTGTTAGGGGATATGCGTAACACATATCTCAACCACCTTAGTCTGGTGAGCTTTGGTGTTTCGCCTAGTGATTGTCGCGTGTCTGACTGTTATAAATAGTGAGAACTTTCTGGATAAAGCAACATATGCACATATGGTTGCGTTGACTAAATAAGCCGGAGCCTTGGTCTACGTTTTATCTAAATCTAAACAGCGGTACAATAGCTGAAGTGGAAAAATAGAAAACGATTGTAGAGAACATGTAAACGTACAGTTTATGACGCTAACATTCTGATACGCTGTTCCCACCATAATCGAACAATACTACGAAGTCATTGGTGTTCGAATACCAATAATATTCTTATATCCTTCACCGGAAGTGGCCAATTTTCTACGCCATACAGAGGAACTGGCCTTACTGCTGTAGGATACGCTCGTACCTTGATAGATAAGTGCATGTTACGTTGACACCACAGATGATCGAAGTTGGCAAAAGTCACCTGCGTGTTCTGCATATGGGAAGACACTTCACCCGATATCCGATCTTCGGGTGGAACGCCCAGCGAGACTGCATCTTGACGTGGCGTGACAGCTTGCGCGCCCCAGCGACCCAACGAGCTACACAGGTTGAGTACTTCAAGCTGGGGATTCAGCCATACCTGAAGGTCAGTGGGTAGGAGACTGACGAAGCAGTCTCCTGGTCCTCCAGGTGGAGGTCGTTTTGAGCTGGCAATTCAGTCGGTAAAATCAGTGGAAGAATAATGGGTCCAAGCAAATGGGCTCCCACTCAGCCACCCCGCTGCCTTGTGGACAGGTTCTTGTTAGAACTAAAGACTTTCGATGAGAACCCTAATCGTTCTCCTCCTTGCCGGCTGGAAACCGTAGCAGTACCTGTACAACATCTCCCATGAAGTGCACGAATACAACGAATTCCATATTGCATCGGTCGTTGTGCAGGATATTCAGGACCACTCTGCTCATTGCATCGATCGGGGTGGGTAGTGATAGGTGAGCTACTGCTCAGAGTTCCCTCTCTTTTATTCAACCTTTGAATTCTCTCCTTAACCACTTCTCTTTCTATCCTCTGTCCACCCATAATACTCCCATTGATAACATACCCGATACTCACAATGGTTTATTGTCAAATATCGTGAATAATCCTCTGTCTGGTAACTCACATTTTCTCATGTCTCTGAATCTCGGATCCTTTGATGTGCGTACACTCATGCAGGCCGGTCAGCAGGCGTGTCTAGCGCTCACAGTGGACTCCCTGGCGATTCATGGCTGCTGAGTCTGTGAAACGCGTACCCAGGATTCGAGCAGTGTAACTCAACTAACCGCCCCTGGAATCTCATTGAGGTATTCTCTGCGCACTTCAGGAAGCGAAGCAGTTAGAGATGCGGATCGGCGCGGTGTAAGAAGTTTTGACTGACAAGGCTGAGGTTGCTTTTTAGACTGGAACCCGAGTACTAGTCGTTTATGTGTTGTAAGACTCCAGTGGTCAGTTGGCGTTCGAAAGGATAGCTGTGTTAAGTGCAATTTGCTTGTGATCTCGGCATATGCTTCAGCAGCTGCAACTGTGACATGCAGAAGGATGAGTTCTATGATGAACTCACCGCTCTCATTCGCAGAAGCAGAACCTCTGACATTGTAGTGTGATTTTAATGCACAAGTTGACAAACTGAGTGCGTCAAAAGCCTTTTTAGATGGGCGTAGTGCCTTACGCGCTCAGCGCACAGATAACGGGGATGGGCTTCTCCAGTTTTGTACAGACAATCGGTTATTTCTATCTAGTGTGAATTTCCGACACAGCTCACATCGTATGATGACATGGCGTTCTAACTCTAGAAGTACTCTGAGCGAAATCGATCATATCGCAACAAGCTACCGGTGGCGCAGTTCTGTTCAGTACTGTAGATCCTAATGGTCCACGTACGTAGAGTCGGACCATACATTAGTTTTAGTGTGATTATCGCTCCAGTTCTATGGTCATCGTCGCAAACCGCAAACCCGATTAGCCGTACAACGTTTGTGTGATCCAGAAGTTCGCACCAGTTATGAACAGAAATTAGTATATGAGCTCGAATCTACGAAGAACGGTAATGTAAATGAACCCTGGGCCCATAGCAAACGGGCTATGGACGTAGCGGCAGGTTTCGCCTGTGGTCGTAGATCCGATGTCCAATAACGACACTGGATTTCGCAAGAGTTGCTGAGTCTAATGGAACAAAAGCGTTAGCTCTCGCAGTGTAAGGAGGTGAATAAGGTTAGAAGAAACATACAAAAGCCAATTACAAAGAGCCTCAAGAAGGATCGCGAAAATTGATGGGTCAAGGTAGCCAAAGAAATGGAAGTAGCAGCTGCTTCAGGTAACAGCCAAAGACTTCAAACTTACTCGTGACATCGGTGGACGGCGAACCCTGGTCAGTGAAACGATATGCAGTGGAAATGGAGATCCCATTCACGACAAATAACAAAGACGTGACTGTTGGGCCGAATACTTCATGAAGCAGTTCAGCTGGTCGCGCTAGTGTAGTTACTCCGACGTTAACGACTGCGATTCCATCGGAGTATCGATTTAACCCCTATTGGAAGTGAAATCAAGCATTCGACTACCGAGACGCAGAAAATGGGCCGGTCTCGACGAAATTCTCCCAGTTCTTTTAGAAAAAGTGTGGTGGTGCTTTGATAAAATCACTTACCACCTTGCTCCGTGACGTTTGGAAAGGGGAACGTCTTCCGTTATTGTGGGGTGAGTCGTTGGTTGTACCCATCTTCAAGAAGGAAATGCGCAACGATTGTAGTAATGATCGTAGGATTAGTGTAATTCCGGTAGTCGCCAAGGTATTAGCCTCGATTTTGCTGCACCGCGTGACGCCGGTTCGCGAGACGAATGCGAACAACAGGCCGAATTCCGCCCAAGTTGAGGATGCATCGACCAGATTTCTACTCTTCGCACATTACTTGAAACAAGTCACACATACTTACACTTACACTTACACTTGCACACACACACGTACACACACACACACACACCGTCGACCGGCAATAATCGTTTTTCTCGACTTGAAAGGTGCCTTCGATTCAATTGACCAAACAGCGCTATTCAGTGCTCTTCACCGAAAGGGTATGTCACAGAAGTTCATGAAGCTAGTGAGATCATTGTACTCTCATACTTCTGACCGCGTGAGGGTTTACGGTGAACTATGCAGTCTGCTCGAAACCACCCGTGGTGTTCTACAAGGATGTCCCATTTCTTCATTGCTGTGCAACTTTGTCATCGTGGAGATATTGGAGGTTTTCTACCAATGATGTTTCCGTAGTATCGCTAAGATTAGACGGAATGACCGAGTGAGCAATGCTGAGGTCAGAAATCGAGTAATGAGTACCAGTTCAGAGAATGTTCTATTTTGTTGGCTAGGGCACGTGTTTCGTATGGCAGGTAGATGTCTACCCTACGATGCCCCATTTTTCGTTCCTCCTTTGTAGCGGCAGAAGCCACCTGGAGGTCATCGAATGCCGCAGCAGTGGGACGATGAGAAAATGAACTGCGAACTTAGCAAAAGAAGGTATTTCAAGTCTTCGTGGTTGGGGTCCAAAATATTTCTTATTCAGTTGGATGAAAACACTAAAGGGTACGGCAGCGAACCATGAACAGTAGTGTTGTCGTTTTCCGTTCGGATCACAATGATTGATCAATGCGTGTTTGTGCAGTTAGATCGTGCACTCCCTATCCTGGCTACCACGGCATTCTTTCCTCTTCGGGGTGTATGGGGTATCTGAGAGTAGTAGGACCTCCTAGTCAGTCGACTGTCGTGTCCCTTGGGGCATCCCCCATCTCCTTGGTCTCCATCGTTCACTCAGCTTTAACTTGTGGTATCACGAAGCGCAAGCAGGTATCAACGACCACACCCCAGCAAACCGTTCGACAGATGAGTCTAAACTAGGTTGAGGGTAACCAAGGTCTTAAAAACCTCGGCGATATGGTGCTCGGCATGCGATGACAGATACACCTGAATGGGCGGACGAGATCTACCGATCCAACTGCTACAAGGGAAAACTGTCCAACCTACTCGATCCGGTATTACGGAAGAGGCGAATGAGCCGCACAACAGGCCACTGGCTCCTCTGGAAACACCCTGCTGCTTTGCAGTCTGCACTAGGGTGTGCAAGGACTATAAGTGCATCCTCGAACAAAAAGGCCGGATGAGCTACCGTCAACTTACTTCCTACTCTGATCTGGACGACTGAGTGGTACAACAGTCCCGAGTGGTGCTGGGGACACCGCCTCGTACCATGTTCCCGTGAATCTCTATGAATAGTTTTGTAAACATGCACCCTGATCGTGCTACGGCGTCCCAGGCAAGCGACGCGCCTCGTGCTACTGCGGTCCAGGTGTCAATACAACAAGCAGGAATACTCAGCTGTAGGGAACAGGCTTATATAGCTTGTTGGAATGTACGGACACTGTTAGACTTGGGCAGCTAAAGCCTCACAGTGAGGACGCTGCACAACTACAACATCGACATAACCTGTCTCTCAGAAGTCCGCATACCTAACTCCAGCACTCGGTGCATAAAAGTTCCAGGAGAAGAGGTAACTTATTGGATTTACTACAGCGACCCGGCAGACAACTCCGAGTGCCACGGTGTCTCATTCGCCATTAGCAATAAAGTCAAAAGGGCAATGGTCGCTTGGGGGCCGATTTTGGCAAGACTTGCTTTGGCACGTTCCAAAGGCTCCCCGCAGAACCTAACGGTGATTGCGGTCTATGCTCCGACCAACGCGGCGGACAGTGAGACAGAAATGAATTCTACGGTAGCCTTCAAGAGGTAATCAGTCGGGTCCACGGAAGTGACATTCTATTTATCGCCGGAGACTGAAACGCTCGCACACGTTCGTCGGACTCGTCAGCGCGACACGTCCTAGGAAAATTTGGCTTTGGTCAACGCTGTGAGAATGGCGACCGCCTGGCCAGTTTGGCCGACTCTAACAGAATGGTCGTTTGGCAGCACCCTAAAAAGCACTTACTGACATGGTACTCCAGAGACGGTCGCACTTCGCATCAAATCGACCATATCATAGCGAGGTCTCGTTGGGCTTCGTCTGTAGAAGACTGTCGAGCGTACCGCTGCACAGTGACGGGAAATGCAAACGACACGCACCACGTTCTTGTTCATGCGCGCTTCCGAATCCATCTGTCCTCACTCCTTGAGGCCTCCTCTCAGACCCGCATAAACGTCGCAGCCCTGAAAATACCAGAGAAATGCCAAGCGCTGGTAAGCACAATCGTCACTTGGCAACCGCACTAACCAACGTTTCACCAGCTTCAACTCCAGTAGAATCACAGTGGGTGGTAACCAAATCGACGGTTAGAGAAGCTGCTCTAAAAGAACTAGGGGAAACTGAAAGGCGTCTGAAAGACTGGACCACTGAAGGCGCACTTCAACTGTCGGCTAGAGTACACGAAACCCGGATATCAGGAAGTGGCGAATGCTGTAGGTTGCAGCGCGAGGCATCGCGCTCCGCTGGGGCTGATCGTAAGCGGTAATAGATAGAAGTAGCTGAAAAAGGGCGATTGCAGCAGCGATCGATGACTTTGGCAAGCCATTCCACTTCATTCGCAACGCGTCGTGTAGGGGCTGCAAGCAGGAGTCGCTCTTACGCGTCACAGTCGGTTTTGCTCATACCTGAGCAGAGAAGAAAAATAGAGCGATGGTTAGAGCACTTCGGTCGATTAATCAGCCGACCATCAATTCACACGACGGCCCTACAAACCCCAGTTCTTGCAGAGCCTTACACTATCAGTTGCGATCCACCGAACACAACTGAAATCGCCACAGTCGTCAATCAGCTGAAGAAGAAAAAACTGCTGGAGAAGATGGTATTCCACCTGTCGTCATTGATCGACAGATTACACACCCAGTTTGACTCTATATGGCGAGAAGAAGTCTTTCCGACTGATCGGGGCACGTCTGCTCTGCTGCCCATTCCAAAGAAAGGGGAAAAATCAGCATGCGAGAACTATAAGGGGATCAGTCTGATCGACGTGACTGTGAAGATTTTTTGCGTGCTGCTACTCAACCGCTTCTCAGTTGTGAGAGACCGCCGTATCCGACCGAATCAAGGGGATTTTCGCCCTAGCAGAGACTGCGTGGACCAAATTTTCACATTGCGTCGAACACTGGAGCACCGTTACAAGTTCCAGCAGCCAACAGTAGCCTGTTTCATCGACTTTCGGGTCGCATTTGATTCACTCAACTGGCAGTGTCTCTGGGCGATAATGGAATCCAAAGGAATGCCCGCTGACTCGCGTCCACTAGGGCGCGAGACCGTATGTGTGATGAAGAGTAATTCGAGTCCACACTCGCTGCGGGCGTTCGACAGGGATGCGCTCTTTCACCAGTGCTGTTCAACTGCTCGATCGACTGTACAATGAGACAAGCACTGACTGCCTATCCTGGTATCCAACTGAGTCAGAAGATGCACATCTCGGACCTAGAGTTCGTGGATGACATTGTTGTGCTAGCGGACTCTCTCACCACGTTCCAACTATTCCTTGACCGAATCGATTTCTTCTCAAAGTCCATCGGGCTAGAAGTAAACACTGCGAAAACCAAAAGTATATCAAATTTCCCAAGGCCAACAGCTCAACAGCTGTCCATCAGAGACCAACTGATCGAATGTGTTCCATCATTCAGGTATCTAGGCTCTACACTGCTTCCGAATCTTCAGGCGAAGAATGGAGTAATACTCCGGAAAGACAACGCCAGGAAAACATTTCTCCAGTTAAGACGGGTGCTGTGGACCCGCAGTGAAATCAACCTTCGGACCAAGGTGAATATCTAGCGTGCCGTTGTACGCCCCCTACTCAGCTACGGCTGGGAAACCTGGTCAGTGAGAGCTGAGGATACTAGAAAGTTGGAGGTGTTTGTCCACTGGTGCCTGCGACGTCTTCCGAGGACAAATTGGCGCGACAGGGTATTCAACTGTGAAAACAGAGAACGGTGGTGTGAAATCGACGAACTCTCAGACTTCTTTCAATGTCGTCGACTGCGGTGGCTGGGTCATATCCTACGGCGACTCGAGACGAACAAACACCATCCCGAACCCTATCCTGGATGGCACTGTCGCCTTAGTGGCCAGCTCAAAACTTGGATCAACACTGTCGAGAAGGATTTAGAGTGCCTAAGCTTCCAGTCGGTTTATGGTGCCCACCAATGGAGGAAAAACTGGATCGCAATGTGAACTTAAACTCGTTTCCAACCGCCGCACGTAGTCAGCTATGGTACGAGATATTCATGGAGCCGACTCATCCTTTAGTAGGAGATAGTCGCACAAAAACAAGTAAAAGTAAGTCTTTCCTCTTCGGCTCCTGTAGGTCCATCACCTGTCCACTTTACGTATACTTTCTTTCGATTTCTGCCTGCGACATGACGAGAGAAGCAGTGGTCAAGGGGGCGCACTCTATTGTTGAACGCTGTATGGTGATGACGATGAGTGAAATTTATCTACATAAGAAACTGGACTTATTATCTGATTTTTTGTCACCAGTGACACTGAGAAAAGGTTCCGTATTGCAACAACGCAGTCCTGCAACAGTATAGTGCACTTTCGACATGTAGAACGCATCCCGAACATTGCTACGTAGTCATGCTGTTCAAAAAAGCCGGCATCATACCCAAGTTTTCACTCATAAGAACGATACCATCCACATACACAAGGTATAACACTTCAACACCCTAAAAAAACTTCGATATCACAGTCCTCCACTGACCAAAGCACTCTTTAAGATCATACAAATTACGGTGGTAAAAGGAAAAGAAGGTAGAGACAACCCTGACATACACTTCTCCTGATGAGCCGGGCTTGGAGATCACCGTAAACTCCAACGCGGCTTCGGGTGTTCCTGTACCAGGATTTCATGATGGGAATGAATTTCCGCTGCACGTCCTTCAACAAGCACTGCAAGAGAGCTGTGCGGAAACCAAGTCGAAGGCCGCCTTCGAATCTAAAAAAACCAGGTGATGGGCTTGCAGAAGTTGTGCCCACGTTCTAGAATTGATCGAATGGTGATGTGGTCAACACAGCATCGACCCAACCTAAACCCAGCTTGGTTCTTGAGCGAGTATTGCTGGCGAGCGTGGGAAACTTTACCAGAAAGCAATTTAAATGCAATGCTGACCAGACTTATTCTGCTGTAATTTTCGCTGGAGGACTTGTTGTCTTTCTTATAAAACGGTATGATCACCGATTCACAATAACCCTTCGCAACCTTCCTCCATATCAGACTGGGTTTTGTCAACTTGTATACAAAAATTGGGTCGGCATCCTTTAAAATAGACGGAGGCAACCCGTCCGATTCATGTCGTTTAAAGTGGATCATTACATGGAGAACCTCCAGCTCGAACAGAATACGGGTATTGACATCCAGAACCACTCAGCGCCCCGGTTGTAGACAAAAACCCAATAAACTGTCCTTCAAAATGCTCCTGAGTTTGTTTTAATGAGCCGTTCAGTTCGCTAAGGTTGTGGTCCACGGCGGTTCTGTTCTACGCTTTTTCTATGGTCGGCCTGAGCAATCGATTCCGTAGCAACTCCTGCTGAACGACCCCGCTAACGTGAGTCAAAAAGCGACAGCGGAACACGTCAAACGACAGCGTATTTACATGGATGAAGAAAATGATATTTAAGGCGAAACACGGGTGTCCGGCCAGATTTATTTTGCCTTGTCGGGTTGATTAATTTTGCAAGACGTCTGCCGTTGTGATCAATTGGTCCAATTCTGTCAAACTACTTACAAAGGTTCGTTCAGCCGAAAATTAAAGCCTCGTGCAGTGTAGTGGCCTACTGAATATTCACCGGCGGCGGTCAAATTGTGATCGTGGTGGGTTCTCAACCATTTTTCCCCAGGTTCGAATCCTGCTGCTGCCGCCAGTCATTTCCCCCAGTTGGCAACCTCTGAGTGACTGTGGCTTCCCTTGAAATACTTTACAATTACTACATAATAAAAAGGAAATAAATAAAAAAAAGATTGGTTGACCGGGCTTGACACGCCCAAAGCGATTAGTAGCCTGGCTTCAGGGATTTTTCATGACTCCCTGAAAGGGAAGACCGGGTTTTCGTCGGCCGATGTTTCTTAAAGGAAGGCACTACGACTGTGACCGACCGATACAGTGTTTTATATCTCTCTGCACTTCTTAGTCCACCACTACTTAAGGTTGTATCTCAGGCTGATATCCAATGTTTCATCTCTCTGTATGTGGTGTGTATGTTTTGGTGGGTGGTTGACTGGGTATGCTATTTCTTTTTTTGTAATACACGCGCATGAGTACAATGGAAAGAGTATGCCCCATAGCCACAAGGGCCCACTTCATTGTTAGAGACAATCGGCAATCAAACTCTGAGACTTGGAGCGGAGAACCACACAACATCCCAACAGGTCAGGAGGGATAACGAGTGGAATAACAGTGGACTATTGTTTACCACCAAAGTAACCGGCGGTGACTGAGATTCGAACCGGTAACCTCCGATGTCAGACGAAAACGCTCTAAAACACTCGACCACCACCGTTTGTTAGTCACTTCTGGGGTTTTGCGTAGCATTGACAGCTCCAAGCAAGGCGTCCAACCTCCATCTGTATTGTAGACTTTTGGTGGCATCAATAGCCAGACGAATAATTCTTCTTGAAAAACAGGTCAGTGGTTATCGTTTAGTAGCAGCTGCGGAAGATCGTCGACTGCGACGCTGATTCATCCAACCGTGAGACGTGGACACAACCGCCACTCGGCAGGAGCATGATCAAACTCGACAGACGTGGACCAAAAGCAGGGAAAATTTTGAATCGATCCGCGTCGGCGCTAACCGATAACAGTGTGGTCAGTCGTGGTCCAGCGCTGTGAAGGCGCAGGAAAACGCCATGTTAGGTAGTGCCGTTTTTTGTTCGAGAAATTCCTACTCGTTAAGAACAGCATGTGTTCAGAATATGGTTAAACGAGGAGGTCACCATTATCCGTTCGATCAGCTTGAATGGTATACGGGCTTCCTAAATATCTCCCTGTCTCGTTCAAGCTATCAGAATGAGCAGTTAAGACGTCAGCAACAGCCATTATGTCCGCAGAGCGCACGCTGTGCGGCAGTTGGGACAAATTATGGTGGAATTCGCCTTTAGCCTCCGGAAAGCTACAGTCAAAAACGGCAAACAGGAATCGACGCCTTACTCTGTCGCTGTTGAGTTACAGAGAACCATACGACCCAAAACACACAAATCGCTATTGACTGAGCTCGATTCCAGCAGTGCATGCTTATGCCGATTCCGGCACCAGCCTGAGCACGAGCAGTAGACGCCGAATTGCCCGATTCCCGACAAGTGAAACGACAGAGCGAGTTTGAGCGATGTATTACCACCAAAGTTAAGCCATATATGTGTTTCGGAGACAGCACACTTATTTTAGAACTTTCAAGAATCCTACTCAGGGTTGCTTGTAACTGCGTCTCTCAAAGTGTGCAAACGTAGAAAGCAGCTAAGTGAAGAGAGTGCATATTTCTGAGAATCGTACCTCTACTTTTATCTGACTTATTCCTGCCACGGGATTTAATTTTTTAGTCACTACTCTTGTGTCTTGCATCTATTTATAAGTGAAAAATGGAGTACGGAGATTAAGAAGAAATGAATTGTTTCCCGAGGGGCCGCTGGAGGATTCTGGGTGAATTATGCTTTGAGGCTTCCCACACTTCATAAATTTTTCTTGATTAAGCCTAATCGGAGCCTTCCGCTCGATAGTCTGAGCCATAAAGCACTGAATGGGTCATCAACCCAGTTCGGAAATGTAACCGAAGCACTCGTGGGGGAACTTCTGGTCGGTTGCTCGATATATATATATATATATATATATATATATATATATATATATAATACTTGTCTGGTTTCAGACTATGTGCCAAACAAAACATGGTACAGTCGGGGGGTGGGGGGAAGGGTAGGTAGTCCGAGTCCATGATTTGTTCGTGGGCGCGATACTGCCAGGTTGCCCGAGCCAAAGCAGGTGGTTTTCTTAGGGATCCACAACCGGAGCCTGTAGCTATCCAAAGCTTAACCCGCAAGGCAGCGGAACGAAACGTGGGGTCCGTAACCCACTGGGGGCTGGTGACTGGATGCTCAGTTCATACGCCCTTCCGATGAAGCCAAACGTCTTGGGTGCCCAGTGCACCTCTGCGCCACAGATGCCGGCGAGCATACTGTTGTACGCCTCATACGCCATCCATGGTTGGTTTGTAATCAGGATTTAGCCATCTGTCCTAGACTGACTATTAGTCATCCGACCCAGTGGAGAGCGGCGGTCATTTGCTTTCGTCCTCTCACTTTAGTGGGAACATCTCCGCCACGAGAAGGTAGTGAGTATGACTTCCTCAGTAGAGTCTGTGTTAGACGCACGGTCACATGGGAACATTTCGAGAGGCGTTCAGGATGAGTAGCCATCTCAGAGCCTGAGACACCCACCCCCGACCATACTGAAGCATATGGTTACTCGAGATCTGACTGTTGTTTTCTCCTGCTCTTTCTTCGCTGGTGTTCCAGTTGTCAGTCCGTCCTTCGGATTTAGTTCATAACCGTATGCATCCACTGTAGAAAGGAGAGCGTAAATGAGGCAACGTCCTTTGGGCTAGGGTTTGCGCAGCTTAGGGGGTGCGATCACCTCTCCCCACCATCGATAGGAATCTCATATGCCCTACTCTTATGTCCATTTCATGAAGTGTTTTAGGACCGGAAATCTGATTTTTCCGTGTTTATTCGAAAGACTGTTCTCTCTAGGGTAGGGGAAAAGGGATGATATGTACTTTACAGGACCAGTAATTTATTGATGAAAACGACCAGGAGCACGTTGTGTGAGTAGTTCTGTTTTGGTCCATACCTCACAAACATTTCATTTTTATACACACTGCTGTCGTCCATGGCTTTATTTCGTATCTTTTACGGGCTTTTTGGGGTTTAACGTATGTTCCGTTAGTTTTTGATAAGTGATTTGTTATCACTAAAAACTGGCCGTTAAGAATAGGAGGATGTGCTGAAGTTTTGCCTTTTTGGTCGGTGTTTCTATAGTCATAAGCTACTCATTAGGCATTGGTGGCATCACACTGAGATGATGCCTAAGTTTAGTGTTGCTTCTTTCAAAGTATGTTCCATGTGAAATTTGTAGTTCAACTTCTGTTGTACCAGGAGCACTTTAGGGAAGGTCATATTTGAATCGGTTTATCAACATGTGAATGAAAATATAACAAGAAGCTTGTTTGACGGTTAGATTGTTCTAACGAATGAAGAGTTGGTAAATCTAACGTCACTCAATGACCTGTGCTCGAAATGGATTGATAGATCACATTTGGAGGGGCGAAGGGAGGGGGACTGGAAAAACAGATTCGTTGTAAGGAAGGCAAAGAACTAATGGTGGTAAAGCTATTTCCCGGGAGGTGCAATGCACAGAGCACATCTCATAATCTCCTTATGAGATCATTGTATTCTCATACTTCTGGCCGCGTTAGGATTTACGGTGAACTATCCGGTCCGTTCGAAACGACCAGTGGTGTTCGACAGGGATGGCCTTTGTCTCCATTCCTGTTCAGCTTCGTCATGGACGAAATAATGGAGAGTGCGCTGCAAAATCTTCAGGATTTTGGCGTCGAACTAGGAAATAGTGAAAAGCTATGTGACCTAGATTACGCAGACGATGTTGTCTGCTTGTTCGAATGCACGGAACATGCTCAGCGTGCACTAGATAATCTCGCAAGAGCTGTAGCTCCATTTGGCATGCGCTTTGCACCTTAAAAGTGCAAGGTGATGTTACAAGACTGGATGTCAACAATTCCGAGCTTGATGCTCGATGGGGAGGTGCTGTCAGTTGTCGACCACTTCACCTACCTCGGTAGCTGCGTGACGACGGATGGGAGCACTGTAGTAGAGGTGAGTACGCGGATATCCAAGGCTCGAGCGGCGTACGCTGGACTGAAGCACTTGTGGCGCCGACCTGATATTTCACTGAAGTTGAAAGGTCGTGTATACTGTGCTGCAGTGCGTTCAGTTTTGTTGTATGGTTGCGAAACTTGGAGTCTGCGTGCTGAAGATATTCGTCGTCTTGAGGTTTTCGACCATCGATGTTTACGTAGTATAGCTAGGATTGGGTGGAATAGCCGAGTAAGCAACGATGAGGTGAGAAAGCGAGTATTGGGTACTAATTCAGAGAACGTTCTGTCACAGCGTATCCAGCTTAGTAGACTTCGTTGGTTGGGACACGTGTTACGTATGGCAAGCACACGTCTACCATACCGTGTCCTATTATCCGCCCCTCCTAGGGAGTGGAATAAACCACGTGGAGGTCAGCAGATGACGTGGCAGCGAGGAATGAAAAAATGTACAGCAGACTTAGGAAAAGTAGGTGCTTCACGTCTTCGTGGTTGGGGTCCAAAAGATCCGTCTACCAGTTGGCTGGAGACACTGAAGGATATGGCTGCAAACCGCGAGCAGTGGCGATCGTGTTGCCACTTTCTATCGAATCAGAATGACTGATCGATGTGCGTTTGTACAGTTAGACTGTGTATTCCGTGTGTTGGCTACTAAGACATTCTTTCCTTTTCCCATCCCTGTAGGTTCACTCCCTGTCCATCTTGCATATTCATACTTTCTAATTCAGCTTGCAACATGGTGATAAAGACAGTGGTCAGTGGGGCTTGCCCTACTGTTTAACGCTGTACGATGATGATGATGATGATGATGACATCTCATAATCATAGGAATCCACTACACCCTCACGAAAGATCCGCAGCCGCAAACTTGAGTACGGAATCCCATGAGGTTTTAACATATCAGGTGTGGTGGTCTGAGTAGATGTTAACTTGGTGGAGTTATTCAGTCGACAGAAGTATGAGACAATCTTTGGGTCGTGCAGACCATGCCACCAGCTTAGATGTTTTTGTGCAGTGGGTGATAATTGCCAGCATTTGTGCAGTAGCACGAGCCTGTTTTGCAGTCACATGATATGTATCTCTCTGGGGTTTTCCGTGAATAAGTGTGATTTTGTTTACGCACAGTGCTGTTTGTTTGTTTCTCGTGCAGCATCCGAAAAAAGTGATTAATGACTGACGAGTCAAATTGGTCGGTACATTTTGATTCCAATGCAATTGGTCATCATTGTACAGATACTCTTGCTTTCAGGTTTTTAATATCCTTTGATAATGGAGTCTTGAATCATCGGTTAATTGGCCTATTTCGTAGTTTGATGGGATTTTCAGTGACTACATGGTAGATATGGGCTTCGGTGTTTATCAACTTCATTTACTACGTAACAGCAGATGGCTTATTTGATATGTTTTGTTTAAGTAAATCTTGACTATTTCTGACTACTCTATCGCTTTCTTGTTCTAACCAGGCTACCGAGGATTTTGCAGCACAGTATCCGTCGGCCACTTGGGAAAGCATGCAAGAGGAGTGAGTTGCAGTCACGCGAAAGCCGAGTATTCTCATTTTTCTGCCATGTGTTAAAGATAAAAACAGAAGAGAGCTAATAGACCGATCTGTAAACTTGCATTTCGGGGGACGAACTGATGTTTTAATCCACAGGACTTGCCAGTTGATAGCTCGTTTGTTCGGAAAAGATTCGGAACAACCCTGAAACCAATAGCGTACAGCTGGAAACCATGTTTGCATCAAGTAGATCTGGTCCCTGTGGCTCCATCACATTTTGGTTCACTCCAATGTCGATGATTCCTGTCGATCGAGCACCAGTTTTGCCTTTACCAATGTCAGTCACCGGTGGTATCGACGTGAAGTCCGTTTTTTGATGAAGGGCCAATTAAAACCGCAACAATTAAACCGGTCCTCTTGTACGGATCCAAAACGTGGCCGTTACGACGGAAGTTATGTAAAAACTATCGGTGTTGGCGCATTCATGTATTCGCAGCACTGCAGTACAGAGGTTAGACGTAAGACGCTCGGAACCAGAGGTCAGTTTCTGGAACAAGCCTTTTATCTAAGGAGAATGTTGTGGATAATACATGTATTACGTGTGCCCACAGATAGACGTTCTAGGCGTGCATCGTGGGTCGAGGATGTCCGTCCATGACGGCAAAAATGTTTAAAATCTTTAACGCAGGGTCTTCATCGAGCAGGACCTATTAGATTTCCGGAATATGGTTCATAAGATCCGCCCACCGAATTGTTGAAAGTATAAACCGATTTGGCTAAGTGCCAGTGGTCAGTGACATAGTTATGTTCGAACTCATTCATCACCCTACATTATTTCTACCTATGATCTTCTCTGGTTTATTTACTCTTCGTTTTATTCTACTTTTAATTCGCCGATATCGCAACCCTAAGCGGAGCACAGATGCGTCGGGTTAATGGCTGGACTGAGATTGCACCATTCGGTTCCGCGTACTTTCCTCTTTGTGATACTGTTAAATTCACGATTCTTGATTTTTGTTTCAATAATGATGTCACTCGATGATGAAGAGCTACAGTTGTTTGTTTTTTTCCTTCTGCGAATGAGGGCATTTTTGCTCAATTGTGCGACTCAAAATTTTACGCTCAAAGCCTGCATATGTCCCTGGCTATTCTGTATTCTGACACAGCTGAAGCACTTCTGTTACTGCTTTAGAGTCTAATTCTTTTCTTTTTCTTAGATCTGCAGCTTGCAAAAAAATTGACGAATATCTTCAGAGGTATCAGGTATGTCTCTCCTTTCGTTAGTCATGAACTGTATCCGATTAGAACCCAGCTGAAGCTGATGGGATAATGCGTCTCCACACTGAACTGGATGAGACAAAAGTTATTTTGGTATGTCATTTTTTGAGCTCCTACCTGTCCTTTATTTTATACCTGTACTTATATGATCAGTTGGCGTATAAGACGAACATGTTACCCACGTTGTTTGTCAGAGATGAGCTCATACCGTACTGAGGGTGTCAGAGGTATCCGGATAATTCATGTGTCGATGGAATCCATAACACAAAAGAGGCTTAACTTGTAGAACTCAAACGAGGACCATTGGCTTGAAAATCCCACCCATCAGGCAACACGAATGCATGAGTTTGTCTTTGGGAACCCTAACCAGAGTATTTGATCCAGTGGTATGACTCGCGAAGTGATGGGTCGTCAGTTTATTGCACCAGCGTGGCTGTGTGCTGCCATGAACTGCGGTTGTGATACGAAAGTACTATGATGGAAAAGAATGGGCAAGTGAGGGTGGTTGAAGGTGCATACTGGGTCATGTTTGAACCTAGCCCACTCTTCCGTTCCGTATATACTCTTCTTTGTGTCGCTCTCATTCATCCACTCGTTCTGCATTCCGTTACGTTTCCTCGAGAATAAATCTGCACAAAAACTCTCATTTCCTATCTTACCTGGGTTTTGACTAATGAGGAGTTATTTACGAAACTTAACAACTAAATTAGTTCCTCTATACCCTCTGTTATTGAAATACACTCCAATTGAAAGCTTTTTATGGACAATTACTCAAACATTTTACCATTTGTAACATTTCGCTAGTTTTTTTGCCTTCTATTTTTTCTTCCAATGGCTGGAATGTCGGCATACTGCTTGCATAAATCTATCTTGCAAATACAAACATCAAAGGACTTTTGAGAAAAGTCAAGAGATCTAGCAATAGATTATCACCATCCACGTCACTGGATGCAGTAGACCGTTTTTGTTGGTCGGTTTGATGACCTATGCATGCATTGTAACTCTTCTCGGTGCTCATCAAAAAAATTGAATGATATTGATGGACAAGCATGGTCACTAAGGGGGTGGACGAGCAGTTTTCCTCACCTAAAGCCTTGTATGATAGAAAACTCGAATGCAATATAGTGATTGTGACTGTATTAAGACCCGTCTATTTAGATCGATTATTACTCCATTAATCGTACTGATTATTCAGATTGAACTAGCCTGGAAGACTAACAAGAAATTTTGTCCGAATTATGTCACTCGACATTTCGCTCCTGGTCGGATCTTTGGCTCATGTTGGTGGATCTGAAACCACAACCTTTATCTCATCTCTTCAGATTATTGTTGTGAAAATAGTCGCTACTGTCAGGACACTAATTTTCTCTTTCCCAAACAACTCATAAACAATCCAAAGTATGGTATGGAATCCTCCATAATTTCTTTAGCTTATTCCAGGCAGTTTATCGCTCCTGGTGAATTGTATTCCATAATTCGTTTACTTTTGAGCCGCTGGGGTATTGGTAGTCGATCAAAGGGACGCTCGTCTCTAATGGGCAGTCAAGTGTTGCACTGTTGTGAGTTGTTCCATCTTACACACATGAGTTTGAGAACAGGTTTTCTTTGTGCAACAATTTTTGGACGTTTTTTTGTCCTTTCCCAATTCTGATTCACGAGTTTCGTCTTCCTCTTGTTCCATAGCATAACACGTTGGAGTCATTACTCTCCCGAGGCGAGAAACTGGATGATCTAGTACAACGATCCGAAGGTCTTAGCCACCAATCCAAGATGTTCTACACCACGGTAATTTCTTTTTCCGTTCTTTTATCATTTGCTATCTGTCTCGTTCTTATCTTTTATTTTGACATAGGGGGTTCAACTCCAAGCGCTTTCCAGAATAATTTAAAGGCTTTGAAATGGCTTTTCTTGGTACCGTTGATCGGTGCACACTTATCTATCTTTTACACAATACAACTTCTTTTTGGAATCAGCCGTGAAACATAAACAGGGGGCACAACAATCGTTTAATTGGATCACAATAAAACATTCATGAGATCGTTATCAGGAATCGGATTTAGTCAGCTTCTCACACGTTTTTCTATTAGAGCGTTGACATACCGAATGCAAACAAAGCCTAGACCGTCCATCTGCGTAAACCGTTCGCGCGAACAGGTAAGCCTAGCTCCAAAATCTCGAAGGATCACTACCCATCTCATAATGCCATTACCTTCAGCTTTCAGGGAGATATTGAAATTGTATCAGTGCCTATTGGCAAGGGTATGGTCTTAATTGGAGGTAACATATGACTTGAACAGTACTGGTGTTGTTACGCCCGAAAATCCACGGGTTTATCCTTACATCGTTGGGCCTCCTTTACCACTTAATAGACCATTCATTCTTATTCGTTATCAATATCTCGTACTGTTTTATGCAAATCAGCGTTGACTCAAGATCAATCACATCCGTATGGACCCTTGTTTGATATTCTCGTAGTGCTATATTTGTTTTATGCTTTGTATAGTGAGTGTTCTTTCTCGGTATTTTATGATCTTCAAACGTCCTATAAATTCACTTTTTATCCCGGTCAGTCGATGGAACTGTTCTAAAACAGCACATGGTTTTATTGAGATCATGGTCTGATGTGGTAGTCCAACTAGGTCCTGGGATTATCATGATCAGCGATTAAGAACTCAGAATTAGTTTTATTTTAGTCTGTTCTACAAACGAATGGTTGTCCGGTGCACAGTATTTGGTCGCTTTCCAACTTCCATCGGAATGCAGTTTTGCATCTTTCCTCTGTTCATAGTGGACATTTGCCGTGCTTGTTGATTTTTGGTTAAATTACTAACACACATCGATTGTCTCATCCTGCCCATCACTCTTTGTCTCTGTTCGTCCGCTTTGCATCGATAATTTCGTTGAGACCGTCGCCTCTCTGTCCTCGAGACATTATCTGTATCAGATGCAATGTTAGAATGTTAAAGACTTTTGGAGGTTGTAGCCTGTGTACCAACACCACGAATGTTTAAATAGGACAGGCGAAATGCAATCAGCAGCACCATCGCTTTGTGGCGTTGGTGTTTTATGTTCACAGTTTTCAACTACCTGATGCTTTCGCCATTTAATTCTATTTTACTACTTTCATTTTAGTAGCAGGAGATTAGATTTTCCATAGTATGATTCATCATGCGGTACCAGCGATCAACTCCTTGTCAGGAATCATCATCAGTGCACACCCGCCGGGCCCCCACTGGAACTCGAGCCCGGGGTGAACGATTATGAGTCGAACACCCAGTCCACCATACTATCCGAACTGGCTCTCAACGGTTTGTTGAATTTATACACTACACGATATAGCACCCTTCTATCACTGGCTTTGGACGAGAACAATCCGTTTTTTGCACAGCGATCGACTCCTGTGATGGTTGGCTTCTCTGTAGAGGTCTAAGTACAACGAAGGCATTTCGTTATGAAAAACTTACACTTAGTAACCACGCTCTGTAGGTTGAAAGCCAGTGACGGAACAGGGCTGTATCACGTATATATGTTCAACAAACCGTTGAGATCCAGCCCGGGCAGCCTGATAGTTAGCTGTTCGATTCGAAATCGCTCACCTTCCATTCGAGTCCCAGTTGGGTGCTCGTTGGATGTGCACTGATGATGATTCCCGACAAGGATGAAACAACTGTACCGAGTGCTTCCGTGGTTTTCGGTGGTGAAAAGATCGTTGTTACTGCATATTATACTCTCATTTTCTTAATCCTTTTTCGACTGAAGGTTCCTAAGAGATAACAACCGAAGCCGCTGCACCTAACGCGCATAGTTTCTCAACCTGATAGTCATTGTATCTCAAAAGCCAAAAATCAAGTTAGTAGCTACATTATGAAGGCAAAACTTTGATACTTTTCTAGTTATTTTTTCCAAATTTAGTAGCTTACATTTGCGTTCTGTTTATTTTTGTACAATCCACTCAGTATTTACTCTGCGTCCATTAGTTAGGACAGTATCTACACGCACAAGATCCTTGTGACAACATTCGGTTTTATCCGAATACTACAATTTACCATACCCATTGTTCATTCCCATTTTGATTTGACCGGTAATGGTCAAGTAGTTTGGAACGTTTGCTTACCACCTTGGCGGTCAGAGGTTTGAATTTCACCACCACCGGCCACTTTCGTAGTAGACAGTAATCCACTGTTGTCCGACTCGTTACCACACCTGACCTTGTGGGATCTTATGTTGTTTTCCACTCCAGGTCTCAGGGTCTGATTGCCGGTTATCTCTTAAAGTGCAGTGGATCTTTGAGGCTGTGGTATGTATCCTCTTCCGTTGCATTCATGCGCGAGCGCATAATAGATAAAAGTTCAACATCGGTCGGCAAATCTAATTGCCTATAAGCGTCCGATTTTTATCTTATCGTATGTGTGAATATTATATCATAAAATTGATATTGTACTGGTGTGGTCAACATCTAGAATTTGTTTTCTTGAAATGAAAAAGTAATCTTTGTACGAAGTATTTCTTTTTTGTATGCATGTTGAGTATTGGTCTCATTTAAAAATGCTTCAGTTTGAGAGCAACTTACTCCAGTTGTCTTTGTTGTTAGCGATCAGGGCCCGAAATGCTCTTACTTATTGTTGTCTAATTCCTCCCATACCTGAAAGGTTGTTCCCATTGTTTTAAAACTCTTTTTAAGGCAAGGCACGCACCGCTTCCCATCGATCGACCCCCCATTATGCCGGTTTTAGGACCTCGCTCTGCGAATCCCCAGCTAGATTTTCAACATCTGGAAACGTTCACTGTAAGATCACGTGGGCACAGATGTTTCTAAATGCTTGCCTCTGACAAGCCGCCATCTTATTTGCTCAACCGGAATGTTCCGTCATTCCCTTATCAATGTGTTTGGCTAGTCTTACTTATTTCACCGCATCATCCATTATGCTGTGCCGGGTGCTTTAATTCAATAACTTGGCGCCACTTTAAACAGGGTGTTCTGTTCACAAATTCTGGGGTTATATACATGCTGCTTATAATCGACCACAAACTGCACTGTAGGAAGCGCGAGCATTTCGACTAATAATCAGTTCACGGGGAAATCGTCCCTACCTAATGAAATTTCGCTCACACGGATTAGTCAATCTAATCAAATCTTCACGCTGTAAATAAATCCACATTCGGCAGCGTAAAGCCTGTGCCTGACCCTGACTTCAGCTTTCGTGTTGGGTTCAATGTGTCCATGCCATCATTTGTCCCGACTCATGGTGGCCATCTGGTTTGGTTTGATTTTAGTAAATAAAGGTATTCACTTAATAAGTACTTCTGAATTTTAGGCTTTCAGCAGCTTCTTTCAAGCGCAGGAAGTTCGTGTTTCGATATCCGCATGATGGCTTCTACTGTCAAGTTAGCAGGTGACATCATTTTCGACGGGGACGTTTTGGGTCTGTCTACGGTAATACTTGGGTCAGACTTGCAATTATTCTTGCACACTTCTGAACTGTGGTTCAGTCCATTATGGGGGCATCAATACTCCGTAAACAAAATGGATTGTGTTATGCTATTTGTACGTCCTAGTTGCTCAGAATGCAGCGTTTCTTGTAAGGGTTTGTAGTACATTAGTCATAAAATTCACAAATAAATAAGAAACGTTTGATTCTATTGATTTTTGTTGGGCGAATCACTTTCAGACTGTGCTTCAGCTTCATATCATGCATGGCTCATGTCCCAAGAACAAGTCAATGTATTCCGTATTTCGTCAGTCTTACTTTGTAAATCGATTAGCGATTTCTGTGTACTGCATTTTACTGATATGTATAACCTTACGGCAACTTAACCGGTGTGAAGCAGGTACCTCTTTCTTACCTTGTGATTTGTTTCAGGCAAAGAAGACAAATCGTTGCTGTACGTTACTTTGACCGTGTTCGCCTGAAAACAACGTCTACCTGGTGATAATTGTGTCACTAAATTAATCAGAGGTGGAAATGATGCCATTCTCGTATCGTGTTGGTATAAGATATAACAATGGTTCCCATTCTGTCACATTATAATGTTTCCTCTGACAAAAATGATCTGCGCATGTGGAATACCCGCATTCTCCCCAGCCCTACTCTCCACACACGGGGTGTGTCCACCGTTATCTGACCCTCAATCTGGACTGGAAAATTACCGTCGAAATGACCCTCTACCCACAACTTCACCGTACTCGTCGTCCACCGTTCTGATCAACCGCATATCCTTCAAGAACTCATGCCAAACCTTTGTCTTCATTGCTCACTGTCACTGTGACTGCTTTTTATATTTGTTTCTAAAGGTGAATTTCAACAGTCGTCCGTGATCCTCCCCCCGCGATTTCATTTGTTGTTTTCCGCTCTTAGCCACTGTTCTTATGTGATTCAGTTCGGTGTAACCGATACCGTTCACCTCAAAAGTATGAGTGAGAGTAATCTCAGGACTTGTGTATCGCTTACACAACTGGTCCGAAATCCGACTACCGTGTGGACATTGAAGTTGACACGTCCCTAACTACGTTGCAGGATGCGCAAGACGATTGGATGAATGCTGTTTGTCAAACCAGTCGAGATAACGGTTTCCGCGGGAAAAACTGGGTTATTTGATTAAGCTGTGATTTAATAGACTGCCGTGGTTTGGTACCCCATGCCTGTTGTTTCGGTTATGTCCCTACTTCCTGATGTTGCGGAAATACATCCCACTAAGAGACAAGGCATATTTAAAGCAGCAAGTCCTTTTCTGTATTTCGAGTTTGTTGTCCGAGCATATGTTTATTCGATATTGTGATTACTGAATTTCTTATGATTAATACTTACGTACGTGTAACTCCACTGTTGAAAATAATGTGGTTGTAGTCAAGCCAGATTCCAATGCTCTTTTACATCGCCTTTACGGGTTAAGCGTGAACGGCAAAGTCAGTGGATTGTAATAAATTGTTCGCTGTCCTAGACCTAATCGAACCATGAAGTTGTCTGCATATCCAACCTCTGTCCATCACTGATCATTTTTTTCGATCGTCACTGTTAAGCAAAACATAATTTCCATCCCAGTTGTGTTTTGAAGTTTGAGATACAATCTCACCATATCTCCTTCGACACATCAGTGACGCCAATAATTTGGTATATTGAATCGTTAATTTTCAGGTTTTGCAAGAGAATAGTAGCCTCATAGACACAGTTTTGTGCTGAGGCTTATTGAACGGCGAACTTTGTGAAAATGACTCACTGAGTTATCAGTGTGGAGCTGAATGCTCCCTTAAGTGAATCCGCTAGAATATTGAATCTTCCAGATATAAGGAACATTTTGATACGATGCTGTCAAAAATTTGGGCTATGACAATCTGTGGACAAAACACTTCACAGAGGCGCCCTCTTCAACCAAATTACACTAAAGTCAACCCAACTTGACAGTTCCTTGAGTAGGATTACACCTGTAAGTATAAAAGTACCCAGAATATTTCATCCTGTCGTACAGCAACCCACACCACCACCCATGTTGTCGTTATCGAACGTAATTAACTGAACGGCTTACGTTGTCCAGATTCTAGCACTGCATAGTTGAGGCAGTTCGTTTACCTCTGATTTAGGTGCTCCTTGAAACTATTGCAATATAGTCCTACTAAATAGTTGGCTTACATATGCCATAGATAACAAACTCCAAAGTGGCACTATTTTCCCTCTCATGAATTTTCTATGCGATGATGTTCGGCCGTGATTCGAGTAAATATCGTAAACAGATTCCTGTATATGTTATCGGGTAAACTAATGATTCCAATAGCACGATCTCTATCATCCAGTGATATTTATTTCACAGTCCTCACAGAAAGGGTCCATAGGCCAAATCACTGTCATACCTTTAAGCGTTGGTGTTTCCCACAATCTTCCAATCTCTATTTGGCTGCGCTTCAATATGTATTTCTGCGATGCGCATAGCAAAAACCGCAATCTTTCTTTGACTGCAAGAGCATATGAAAAGGCCACTACGTAATGATGTAAGATACCATATAGAGCAAAGTCCTGGCTTCCTCTATGACCTCGATTGGTGGGGAAACCCACCAAAACAGTGGACAACCAATTGACGAATTGACAACTTTGAACGACAGTCCAGCTGGCTGTGCGCTAATCTTTGCTCCCATCAAAACTCAAGCTTACTTTTAGTTCATCACCACTTGACCATTGATCTAATGGCATAAGTCTCTATAACCACAGGTACGCCACTATCAATCATATTGATGGTGGCAGATAGCACTGTGTTCGCCCGGACTGCTTTTGGAATCGAATACGATTCTCCACTACAATTCTCAGGATAACAACTACCGATTATCGTAGATATTACAGTTGCCTTTTGAGACCATGGGATCTGCCCTTCCACCGTGCCCACACTCAAGCAAGGAATAATCAAATCATTTTTCAACCCAAACGCTTGCTGGGTCAGTTGTTTCACGGGGCAGGAATCCGCGTGCAGTATCACGCATAACTCAACTGCGTCAGGTTGGAGGAATCTACGTATTGTTCAGCAGGTATCTCGGAGTATAGGCATAAACAGTGCACCGATAGATCATACAGAGAAGGTGCTTCTCATCTTCTTACTTGTGGCCCAAAAGATCTTATCACCAGTTGGTTGGAGATAGAACACTGAACCGCGGAATGTGGGACTTTGTTATTCATACATTTCAAGTCTGTCTGCTTGAGAACAAATGTATGCGAACAATTGTTTTCAGTGATTCCTAGTCTTGCTCTTATATATCATGTATAGTGCACGAAATGCTATCGAGTTCACCCTATTTTTCTTCGATTACGCTTGAACCAAACCACTTAGTTACTAAATTTGGTGATAGACAGTAATCTATCATCGTCTGGCTCGTTACCACCCCTAACCTGTTGGGACCATATGTGGTTCTCCACCCCAAGTCGCAGGGTTAGGTTGCCGATTATCTTTAATAGTGTAGTGGGCCTTTGTGGCTATAAGATATATCTCTTCCACTGGGCTCATGCACAAGCATGGAATAAAAAAAATGCTGATGTGTTAACCCAATACTATACCAAGTATGCACACGGATTTGAAGCATGAAACAGATGAATCGATTTACCCCGGAACGAGTGCCTCAGAGAGTATGAAATGCTATTAGGCCCACCCACAGGCAAATGTCAGAAACAACCAGCTGGTTACGAAACACAGGAATCTCAGGTGGTAATGGCTGTTTTTCGTTACTCATGGATGTATTATTGGGCACTGTTCAGTTCACATGTGGTTCGTGAATGGTGTTCATTCGGAGTATCTCATTTGGCAGAACAGAAATTGCGCGAGGTTCAAGGCTGTCAAATCTGAAACAAGTTGAGGTACTTGCGTACAAAGAGCCGGGAATAGGCGTACGCCGAATTTCCAAAAAAGTATCTGTTCGACAATAATTTTCGGAACTTTTTGATGGATCCAAGTCAATATCGCGTTAAGAGAAAACGTAGAATTCGACGAAAAATATCCAAGCAGGCCACGAGAAGGCTGTTATGCGATGCTTCCAACCAAAATGCGAGTGCATCGGAACAACTGAATGTGAGCGTTCGACGTGTGCAGTAATTTCCACTGTTTGCACCAAATCTGGAGCAGAAAAAGATGAGATGAATTTCTTGGACGCTGATCGTCATTTTCGAAATGGAGAGGAATGGGCCTGTTGTCATATCACTTGGAATGCTGAATAAAATAGTGTGATATTCAGCGATGAGAAGAAGTTCCATTTAGACGGCCCTGATTGACTCATGTACTTCTGGCACGATTTTAAGAAAACCAAGCTTGAACTCGGTTGTGAAGCCTTTGGCGATGGTTTTGTGATGGTCTTGCGTGCGTTTTTTGTGAACAGAAAATCTCATAGCAGTTCTAGCGGGGAAGCAGATGACTGTCTTCTACATCAAAACATTGAGTGGGTTTTGTCTCATAATGGTTCCGGAAATCAAAGTAATAAGTGCAAATCACGAAGACGGAAAGAGTCCGAATACAACTACGCCACTGGCCGCGACATGTTACCGTATCACTTAATGTCTCCAACAATCTGCTGGGTGGGTCACGTGAACCCCAACACGGGAGCCTAACAGACTTACTTGACCAAGTTCACTGTTCAAGGTTTCCATATATTTCTGGCATGTCGTTGACTGACTACCTCAACCTACCCTCCAATCACTACCGGCCTCAGAGAATAGAGTACGCCGGGGAAGTCTGTTGGTGGGCATGCGTAACACATGTCCGAGCCACTTTAACCTATTTAGATTCAGTACTTGATCCGGAGACTGACTGATTCCCAGCACCCTACATTTAACCTCAACCATATTCGGGCAGTGCTACGGAGTTATCGGTGCTGGAACATCGAAAATCTTCGCCTACCTCCTACCCTGCACGGCCATGTTCCTGAGCTGTATAAAACAATAGACCTAACCACCGCATTGTACACTCGACCCTTAACAGGCAGTCAGATGTCATGCCGGTGCCCCAGACGACTGAAGTTGGTGAAAGTCAAACGCGCCTCGTGTATAAACGTTGATATTTCATCCCACGTGTGAACCTGGTGAGATTTAACTGCCCGGGTAAGAAAACGTATCTACTTAAACAGAGCTTCCTCTGCCAACACGAAGTGTGGTGTTGAGCCAACTCAGTCCTACAGTAGCATTTTACACTTTGAAGGTGTAAAACGCATCCCAAACATTGCTACGCTGTTGTTTGAACTATCTAAGAAAGCTTGGAACTTACCTGGATCTTCAATCAGAGGAATGATATCGTCCGTGTATTCCAAGCCAGACAGTTTACTGCCTGAGCAAAGATCGCTGCTGCTATTCTCACACGAGGATAGGGCTATCAGAAGAATCAATTCAATTACAAAATCGAAGAGGAAGGGCGAAAGAGGGTAACCCTGACGAGCACCACTTTTCTTGGTGAACTTGGGTAAAAGACCGTCGTAAGCACGAACTCGGCTTCGGCTTGTAAGTACGCTAAACCGCGCCTCGCAGTTTCCTTGGTAAACGCGTTCTTCGGTCTCTCGTACTACATGGACCACCTGCACGTTACTCCAATGCTCGGCACTGTACGAAAACAATAACCAAAACGGTATTCTCCAGGACTCGTGAGAACGGGAAGCCGGTCGGGAGAGATAGCGGTTGGAATGTATTCGGGTGCGTGTCTCAGTAGGGCGCAAGAGTAGTGGTAAAATGGCAGCCGCGCTTGGCAGTCAGCATTCAGCTAAACAATAACGTTTTAAAAGTATGAACGAAGATAACTCTCGCTACAGGCTGTTTGCATGCAAGCACTGGAAAAGAATTAAGTTTCTCTGGCACCTTTCGATGAGAGGCAGCGCGGTTGACTGAGTCGAACGCCACTTTCAGATCAAGAAAGACATCTTCGGCTTACGGATGATTCGTCTTTAACGAGGAGTTAAGATGTGATCGAAACAATCCCTATCGCGTCTGAAATCGGGTTGGTTCTCATTCGTGCATATTTCGCGGGCGCTGGATAATCGATGGAAAATTATCCCGGTGAGCAGTCTGAATGCGATACCTACCCAGATAATTCCTCTGTGGTTTTCACAAGATTGCCACCTTTCTTGTACATCGGCACAGTCATCGATTCACACCATTTCCTAGGCATCCATTCACCATCCTAGACTATCCGGAGGAGTTTCTTTAACTGCGACACCAAAGCTATTCCCCCATCCTTGAAAAAGATGGAGACAACCCATCTGCCGCATAACCTCCATTTCTGGTGGAGGAATGATATCTACCTGCATCGGTTCTCTGGCAGATATATTCGATGGGCCCACTGTTGAAGACTTAGGACTACCTGCCCACAGATCAGACTTGAACACCCCTGAAAATCTTTAGTGTCAGTTAGTAGGGCGAGTCTTTGAAAATGGAAGAGTCTTTGGCATTTCGCATGACTTGGAATCGGTTATCTTCGAAGAACAGGATAGCATGGAAGTGGACACCATCTGCAATACAATTGGAAGCATATTTCGACATCTTGTAGTCATTCGCAGTAAAGATCAATGTGTTCCGCAACCAGCTGGTTGTTTCTGACATTTGCCTGTGGGTGGGCCTAATAGCATTTCATACTCTCTGAGGCACTCGTTCCGGGGTAAATCGATTCATCTGTTTCATGCTTCAAATCCGTGTGCATACTTGGTATAGTATTGGGTTAACACATCAGCATTTTTTTTATTCCATGCTTGTGCATGAGCCCAGTGGAAGAGATATATCTTATAGCCACAAAGGCCCACTACACTATTAAAGATAATCGGCAACCTAACCCTGCGACTTGGGGTGGAGAACCACATATGGTCCCAACAGGTTAGGGGTGGTAACGAGCCAGACGATGATAGATTACTGTCTATCACCAAATTTAGTAACTAAGTGGTTTGGTTCAAGCGTAATCGAAGAAAAATAGGGTGAACTCGATAGCATTTCGTGCACTATACATGATATATAAGAGCAAGACTAGGAATCACTGAAAACAATTGTTCGCATACATTTGTTCTCAAGCAGACAGACTTGAAATGTATGAATAACAAAGTCCCACATTCCGCGGTTCAGTGTTCTATCTCCAACCAACTGGTGATAAGATCTTTTGGGCCACAAGTAAGAAGATGAGAAGCACCTTCTCTGTATGATCTATCGGTGCACTGTTTATGCCTATACTCCGAGATACCTGCTGAACAATACGTAGATTCCTCCAACCTGACGCAGTTGAGTTATGCGTGATACTGCACGCGGATTCCTGCCCCGTGAAACAACTGACCCAGCAAGCGTTTGGGTTGAAAAATGATTTGATTATTCCTTGCTTGAGTGTGGGCACGGTGGAAGGGCAGATCCCATGGTCTCAAAAGGCAACTGTAATATCTACGATAATCGGTAGTTGTTATCCTGAGAATTGTAGTGGAGAATCGTATTCGATTCCAAAAGCAGTCCGGGCGAACACAGTGCTATCTGCCACCATCAATATGATTGATAGTGGCGTACCTGTGGTTATAGAGACTTATGCCATTAGATCAATGGTCAAGTGGTGATGAACTAAAAGTAAGCTTGAGTTTTGATGGGAGCAAAGATTAGCGCACAGCCAGCTGGACTGTCGTTCAAAGTTGTCAATTCGTCAATTGGTTGTCCACTGTTTTGGTGGGTTTCCCCACCAATCGAGGTCATAGAGGAAGCCAGGACTTTGCTCTATATGGTATCTTACATCATTACGTAGTGGCCTTTTCATATGCTCTTGCAGTCAAAGAAAGATTGCGGTTTTTGCTATGCGTATCGCAGAAAAATGGGTGACAGTGGTAATATCCGTTCTGATTCCATTATTTCGGATTTGTTGTGCGCAATTTTGGGTGGTTTAAATCGTTGTTCCATGTGTTTTTGGTTTAGGTGACGTCTGTGTAATCCCACTTCTGGGAAGTGCCGTTTTTGGCACAGCTGTCACGAAACATCGCGAAGTTTATTTGTTCAGAAGTGAAAAATCTTGTTTCACTATCATAAGACGCTAAATCCATTCACGTTCAGCATATTGTTCACTCAGTGTTAGGGAAAACAAAGGTCCCACTATGAACACGTCACTTCTAAGCATTATCCACCTGCCAGCATCCTTTGCGTTTCTTTTCTTGTGGCTTTTTTCATTGATCTTTGTGCCCGCTTGACTTCTTTACGAAGATAGCGAGTGCGGAATTTGATTCATGTTTTCTTTCGGCGACTTTTTTATAACAAGAATTACTACCCGATTGCTGAAATCTCTTAGAAGGCAATAAGAACATGCCTATGAACGACACGAACAGGCTTTTGTGAGGCGACACTCCCCCCTATCAGACAAGTGATATAACGGATGAATATGATGTTTTCCCACTACTTCTGCTACACTAACAGCAATTTTCTCTGGCCGGGGATCTAGTTCCAGTTGAGACAACGGGCCCAGTCAAATAACTGATATAGATGCCGACAGCCTGAACGCCGTGTTTGTTCATCCTTCATCGGATACCCTACCATCCTGTTTTCCTACTGATCCTTCATATATAAAGCCATTTCGCTCAGAAGCCTTCACGTTACTTCGAACCTGGAAATCAGCTTCATCTGTGCGCCCAGGCGGTTTGTCCTTCACTGTTCTCAAATTTGAAACAATTTCGCTATCCAGAATTACGACTTCTCTCATCAATAAAGTTTTGATGCTGGTGCTATTTGCTTCTACTCTCAAAATTTTGTTAAAACGTTCTCGTCCAATCGTCCTAACTTCTGCGCTCAAATTGACCGAGCGCGCCATCCTTAGCTGATTGAGGCCCTCTTTTGTTTTTCTAAATGACCCTTTTCAGTTTGCGTACAGAACCAACAGATGCACTCTGGATGCGGTTGCTTCATTCTGCCATTTTATTTCGGAGAACTGAAAAATTTCCATGATCTTCGTTCGTTATATATCCCTCTACTAATCCTCCGTTCTTGATTCGGTTCCCCTTTCTCTACTCATTCACAGGCTGGAGGTATTTTGCTGTCCCTCTTCTTTCGTATTGCGGTTGAAAGACTACTTTTCCATTAGAACCTAACGTACCAAAGTTGGTTCAAGCTTATCGAGTCTGTTAACTAACAACTCTGGTTTTTCCAGGGTGCAGTTCTCTTCCCCTATTTTTCACCACATATATTAGCGGCTGCACCACCTGCACGACTCTTTAAATACGACGACGTGATGCTCTGTCAATCTGTCTCCAGCCAACCAGACTTTAACTCTTTTCCGAAAATTTATACAATATTCCGAATTTTTCGTCCCATTCTGGACTACATCTTCATACTTCCAAATGTTTTGAGTGTACTTTTTTCCTTCCATGTTCCTCTTACCCCAATGAGCAATCAGTCACAGACATTGTCCCCGTTTCCAGAGTTGACTGAATAAAATAGGTGGACGCTACAGTCAGCGCTAATTTACCTTGGCTTCCTCAAATTCTCTATTATATTGAAAAACTACGTAGACTATCTTCAAATTCGTAGGCTGAAGCAGTTTAGTGCCGCACATGCCACTCCTTTTTTCGTTTGTCCATCATACCACGGCCCCACTCTTATTCTACTGCACTCCCGTATTACTTCCCAGCCTACTTAAAAATGACTTTATTGCATTGCACTACTCCTTGACTATTATCAGTTGTGTTTATTTGATTCTCATAGACTCTTATCTTTAAAGTTCACGAATAACACATTACAGTCTGTGAAAAATTCGCCATGAATAATCTTATTGACCATACACATCTTCTGTACCTTGACTTATCTGCAAGCCGTTTGCATCTCTCCACACGCTCTGCATTTAGACTCATATCCTTCCGTATAAATATCTATCGCAACTCTACAGTACCTTGTCTGGCACATCTGGTTGACAAGATGAAAGTCTCAGAGGAACTTCGAGTGAATCTCGGTATTTCAGCCAGTTCTCTTCTGAAGTATTTACTTTTTATGCTTATTTCAAAGTGACCAATCGGTTTCCCTCCCTTTGGCTGTGAGTTCCTTAATATGCTGAAGTCCTCAACACAGTAGAATACAAGACGCACCACGTGCACACTTAAACAAATAGTTATCACGGATGAAGTCAACTCAGGTAACCGGCCTTTCGCTTGCATTTGGATCATCGGCGAAGTGGAGAACACACTTTTCAGTTTTGCAGCTGAGAACATTGAGTTCGCAATTGTTCTGGGTGATCTCGTTTGTCGTTCTGAATGGCAATGAAGAAACCTTTTTTTGCGACGAAAGCAAATCGCTCTTTAGGGGTAGTTGGTTCCATATTCTTCCAGGTAAACTCTGGATGCACGTTGTCTTGAGATATGTGTTTCAGGGGTTTCAGTACGTCTTCCAGAGTATCATGTGGACATATTCTAAGGGGCCTGAATGCTTGCATGGAACCAGGTTCTTGTAATAACGCAATGGCACGGAGCCGTGGTAGTCTGTGAATTTGCCACTCCACGTCTTCCGTCTGTAGGCTTATCGTTCGATTTGTCCATCTTCCTGTCTGATGATCGACAGACAGGTGTTAGGAACCAGTGGTCAGTCATTGGAACAAGTGCCGAATCTAAACAGGTTAAGGTGATTGGGACATGTGGTACACAAGCCCATCGATAGACTTCCTCGGCGTACTCTGTCCTCCGAGGTAGGTAGTGGCTAGAAGGTAGGTTGTGGTGGTCAGTCTATTATATGGCAAGAAGATAAGAAAACCTTGACCAGCGAACTTGGACAAGTGGAATGTGTGAGAATTCCGAGACCCGCCTACCAGATACTTGGAGACATTAAGCGACATGGTCAAGTGTCACCACCAGTGGGGTAGCTGCATTCGGAATCTTTCTTTGCCTTCGTTATTTGCGCTTAAAACTTTGTTTTCGATTTTTTCAATTTGTGCTCCTGTTTATTCTCCCCTTCACTGGATGATGTTGTGATGTGGCGAGCAAAAACAGGAAACGCATGTGGGAGGTTGATGGTTGAATGAATTGAACTGAACTGCGAAAGCACAGCTGTTAGAGCAACTGTTTGGTAAGCGGAAAGTCACCAGTTGGATCCCAGTTCACGGTGAAGACTTTCGGATGCAAAAAATGCAAGTGCATTTTCCATTATCTATCTGAAGTTCCTTTGTTTTTCCTCCTCCACGTTTGAGTCCGTATCAGCTCCACCTAAGTGATCTATCACTAGAAATAGTTAAATAATGTTTTCCGAATATGATCTTGAAAAAGAGCATAGTAGCACGATTTTTAGCAAGAGAAATTTCGCTATATGTTGGCAAGGGTATTCTACAGTCAAAATGCAAGGTAGAAATAAATTACAGTTACCGGGGTTGAGCTATCGGCTTTAAAAATGTCCATGTTTCTCCCGATCCAGAGCAGGAGTGGAAACAACTCCTGGTCGCACGGCTCAGGTTCCCATGGTTTAATGGTGATCGCTTTCGCATACTAAAGTAGTAACGTGTTTTGTGTGAAGAAAACATTTGGACTCTGGTCACGTGCGCTCGACGTCCAGTCTCTAAGACGTGGCGGGTGACTGATGAGCAGGAGTACGCCCCTATCGAGAAAAAGCGGCATTTTTCCGGACAAATATTGTTCAACACTACGCTGCTGTGTTGTTTACTGAAATTTATCCCTCGTATATGCCAATAATAAACAGCTCAAAGTCAAGTGAAATACGTTTACTGTATCTTGCTTGACGCTGACCTGTGAGGAACAGGGCCTTCGGTCTATTTAGATGATTCCTGTGAAGTCTTTTCCGCTAACGTATTTCACTGTTTTATGTGCTATATAAACGATTGGATGGTGCGTTGTACCAATAGGGAATATTCATTCACACAGTAAATTTTTATATTCACACCTGTATAGTAAGTTGCTTTTTCGGATTATTTTCAGCTTTATTGATCTGAGGGTCCAGAAAAGGCCGTTTGGTCAGAGTGCAGGGCAGGCAAATGTGCTCCGTATAGCGTCACTGAAAGTTCAGTTCCAAAGTGTAGCTTTGTAGCCAATCGGTTCACTTAGAATTCTTTCTCAACTTCTTAGATATTTCTAGCTATGGACAGCAAATCAAACGACAGTAGAGCAGAATGGAATTTTTTAGAAGCTGAGATACTGATCTCCCAATGGCTGTAAGTAGTACCATGTTGATTCATGTCAGTCGGATGGCCTGTGGTCCTCGAAGGGACAATAAAGGAGACCCCAGATGAAATTGCATTAGGGTGTTCGTGGCACGCCGTTCTGCCCTGGTTACTAACCCAATTGTGGGTTTCCGAGACCTTACTTTCTTCAGTGAGACATTGAATAAGTTTTGCAAAATGTTTTGATTTCTACAGCGGTTGTGCGTCTCAATTTAATGTAATAATACGGTGAAATTGAGTATGCCAAGTTTGTCTGTGGCCAGTGCACTATAGACTTCACGTGAGATCAAATAATGACCTTATATTCCGGAATAAGTCTAACAGGTAGATCTAGAACCCTTCACATAACAAACATGGTATAAATTATCATCCATCTACTGTTCTGAGGAAGCTAAAGAACGAAATTCTTGGCCAGTTTGTGCAAAAAAATCGGCGCGTATAAATTACACGAAAAGCAGCGTACCTGGATCTTAGTTTGAACTGCCCGATTCAATTTTCTTAGGTAATTTCAGCTCACACGCGTGAATCTGATACTCGACGTAATTCTGTTGGTTCAATTACGGTAAGTTACATCATCGAGGCTTGATCATATCTGAAACCGTGATCGCTTCCGTGTCTTTGTCTGGCTGACTGTCTTTTGGACTCCATCTTTCACGCACAAACCTCAGGTCATCCGATCAGCCTGTTACTCAGCGTATGATTCCCAAGAGCTTTCCATAACGTAACTGTAAGTGGACCGGCTCAGATCTAACGCAAATACATATGGAAAACAATTTCTCTGGCCTTTTTGCAGTTACCGAAAGTGATCTTAATCTCTTCACAGTGGCCTTCTATGTTCCGATTGTAAACCAAAGCGAGAGAATCCTATCCATTCCAAATCAAACTGACCAATCCCCTCTCCGTCAGCCTTTGTCATTTTGTTTACTATCACGATCAACTGGTGAGTAGTCATTCTTTGGAAACACGTTATCGACAAGTGGCTTGATGGTTATTGTTCTGTTCGCATTATCATATCGATAAATCGACTATGGACACCTGTCAAATAGGTGGGGAGCATACTACTTTTATCTATTTGTCTATTTATCCTGTAAAATTCCGAACCATACAATGGATTAAAAGATGGCAAATTAATGAACTCACCCAATGAATTGTAATTTCACTGAAATATTTGATTGGGACTCTGTCACTGAAGATTATCCCAATCTGGGGTGAGAAAAGTTCAGTGGTTAGAGTAGAATCATAAAGCAAATGAGAGTGAAGCACGTTGAACGAAAAATACACAGTTAAACGAAGCCCAATTTAATGAATTTCATTTGGCACACGCGTATGAGGGATATCTGGCGGAAACGATTTTGGAAGTTAAATATCCTTGAAATGAGCATCGCTCTTCGCACCCATATTCACGGAAACGGAAAGTAAAACAAATTCAAATTTCCTCAACAGCAGGTGCATCTTTCACAGAAAAACACCGATTGACCATTGTCGGACTAGCTAACGTGAACAAATTCACAGCATTAGCCGCCAGTCCTAAACAACGCCATCTTTGACGGGCAAGAGTGTCGCGCATGTTTGACTCAATCATCGGGTATATGTCCATAGTTGAACTTGTTTCTAGACGAATCCACGGATGTTCCAACGACTGATCCAATGTTGCTCGCTCTTCAGGATCTGGTTTAAGCAAAGAGGCGATAAAGTTTTTCGCGGATTTTGATATATGGTCCCAGTGGGGATGATGGAAGTGATAACTACCGGACATAATTTGCTTCTTTATCTCGTTATCATCTTGATTGACTGAATAGAATGGCGGATAACCACATAGCAATATATAGGACACAACACCGATACTCCAATTATCCACTTCCGGTCCGTAACCCGACTTAGTCAGTTTGCTTTTGAGTAATTCAGGCGCTGAATAATCAACCGTACCACAATTGGTCATCATTTTTGGCTGCACTTCTCTTGACAAACCGAAATCAGTGATTAGAAGTTTCGAATCATCCGTCTGTCTTTCGAAAAGTATATTTTCTGGTTTAATATCACGATGAACGTAACCTGCTGCATGCATATATCGGACTCCAGATAGCATTTGAGAGATGATAATGGCAGCATCTCGCTCACTGAATTTTCCTCGTTTGATTATTCTGTCAAATAGTTCTCCACCTTCTGCCAGTTCCATTACCAGATAAATCTGATCACTCTCATCAACCAAATCATAGAGTTTAACCAGATTCGGATGTTCCAAGGCACGCATGATAGACGCTTCTCTGTACATCAACTTCTTTATTTTTTTCTCTACTTCTTTGGGAGAATATTTCTGATAAGTTGGCTTCCCTCTGTCGACCCGCTTAATTGCAACAAACCTTCCCGTTTGGATATCTTTTGCCTTGAACACTTCACAGAATCCGCCATCTCCCAATCGGCTAATGATCTTATAACGATCACTCTTAAGGGGGTCAATTTTCGCCTTTCTGGACAGTTCACGTTGTTGTGCAGTTTTTCGACTCATTATATGATCAGCTGTCCATGTGGCTTTACCCCTAATAGAGTTCAAACTAGGTGCATTGATTCATATATCGACCGCATATCTACGATAGCCTTTCGTTCACGTGTCCTCATTGCGAACGGCTGGATGCCTTGGATTGGCAAATCAGCGTTATCGACACTTGATGAGGGTTGGTCAAGCGGTCATCATAGCGAACAATAGGCATTGGTACTCCGAATTTGAGTCTGGTCATTACTAGCCAGGCTCCCTTTCGGTAGACCCTGATGGAAGGTGGTTATTATTATTACTGCTACGGGGCCCATATTTACATGACAGAAGCGAACAAGTTGAATGCACGTTATTATAACCTGGACGGGTGGATTCAGTTAAATCTATCACGGAACATTTCCTTCACATTACTACTATCGGAAAACGTCACATTTGTGCATACAAAATATGAGAAGTGTGTTGTTACTAATCCGACCGTTACTACCAGTCTTTGGTTACCTTCTTTACTACGGTCAGCCGCTGTCGCTTATGGCAGAATGTAAGACTAAAAATTGGAAAGCCTAAGTAAGTATAAAATGCTTCCTTGCACGATACCATTTTCCGGAACTGGTTTTAATGGACGAGAAACGTTTCCACGTATTAGTCCTTTTTAAAAAACTATTCGGTGCTTTGTGAATGCAAGAGAGACGTAGAAACAATTAGGCGAGGCTAAGCTGATCAATCATCGGTACAGAAATAAGAATTTATCGACGACGGTGAATGAATGAAATCCGCAGGAAATTACCGCTGTGGGATTCAAAGGATACCAGCAACGAAGTTTGGAAAATCAACTGCATATCTCTCTCTCAACCCCCAAAATGTGGCACTGTTTTCAGATCATTTGGAAGGGAAATTATCCCAACTGAGTGTCGTTTGTAATCCGGACGAAACTTGATTAGTTGCTGGTTTCTTGTTTTATTTGAATTTACGCCGTAATTAGCGAGCGGCCAGTTATGATCCGGTTAGATGGATCTATCAATATTGGTTGCGTCCTCAGCCCCGTTCGTTGTCCGCACATTTTTCGCGTGTTTCACGAAGTCACAGTAAATGATAGTGGTTCTAACTACCGATAACCACCAGTGTTTCCCGGTCACTCAGCATAAAAGGAACAGAGTATCCAAAGTAAACCAATGAGTCTGCATCGAAAATCAACGGTGTGCTAGTGTAAACAAAGAAATAGAGTAAAAAAAAATACCAAGGCGTAATTTTGTAGCACTCTGGATGACATATTACAAGTTCGCGAAGCAAATATCCTAGTCGATATTGTGCGTGCCTGTTCGGTTGCTCACTTTTTAGAGGAGATGCTTCCCAAACCACTATTTCTTTGGTTAAATTTTCAAGCTATCCTGTTGAGTCCGCACGTTTAGTTCAGAAGGTTTGATAGACGATCGGTGTCTCTGTGAAGTTCGCAACGTCTACACACTAGAAACATCCGAAGAACAAAATATATCTACGATAAGCAGTCGTTTCTATGTAGGAATGTATTATGCCTGTTGTGATGGTGATACCATGCTTGCCCTCAGAAAGAGGTATCAGATAATGACGTCATTGCTTGCGTTGCTCCATCATAACTCTGATTTATGTTGAATATATATATATATATATATATATATATATATATATATATATATAATCAACGTAGAACACCATATTAGCAGTGATGATATCGCAGAGAGTTACGAAAACAGAAATATAAACCAAATTGTAAACTTCCGTTCACGCAGATGTTTTCTGTGCACATAGTTATCCACAGTCTATTCTGGAATCGAATAGCTACTTCAGTGACCAAAGAGCGGTATAGGACCAATGATACTTCGTTGACGAATTCAGCAGGTGACTGTGAATCGTAGTCACATGACTGATACCAGCAGAACGGAACAGATTAATGGTTTGGTTTCGTAGTAGCCTTCAGCAAAAATTCTTGCAGACTGCTTCACATACAATCGACGTGTGTTATCCAGGTCTTATGCGTTTCTGACAACTTACGTTTCCGGAGTGGATTTCAAGGTATTCGAATGATCAGATTTCGTGATCTTATCCGACGTTGGTCTTTGACTCGAAAATTCATATGTGAAGACTAACAACGTTTTTGTTGTTGTTCCGGCAATACGTGCAGTAGTCATTATAATTCTCAGTACTTTAGTTTTGTATTCTCCGGAGGCTGTTTGAATCATATCTACGGCTTTTTCGTGATAGAATTAACCGTCGATTTACGGCACAGCTCTACGCCTTGGTATAGTTCTCCCTTAGTTAGAGTTATTCTTCATTTGACTTAGGAAGGAACGTCACCTGAGATGGACTTGAACTTTCAATCACAACCGCGACCCATAAACCCCGAGGTTTTAGGCTTGAATCTGGAGGCTGCTAGTCGATTGTCCTCTTTCAATAACTTTAAGTAATTCATGTTCTCCCTCCACAAAATAAGTAAACAGACCATATGAAACACACTTCTGTCAACAAGAATTTTAGTGGGTTATGACGATTTCCTTGGTGGTGAATGTGTAACACAATGCTTCGCTATATAATAACCGCCTTCCACTTTACAACCAGTTTTACAGAGTGCTACAAAATCAGTGGTTCAGGTTAGTTCGTGTTTAATCCCCGCTTTCTTATGAGTTCAACGGGAGTGGAATACCCCATGCCTTTGGAGGCCATCAAGGCTTGTTGTGAAGAATCACCCAAAGTCCCAATAGGTCAGGTACGACAATGATAATGACGACGACGGAGAATAACTGTCTACCAAGAATGTGGCCGTCGATGGTAGAGTGTGAAACTCGTGCCTCAAAGTTCAGAATCATCCGGTATTGCCTAAATGTTTGCGCGTTCAGTTCAGTTCGTTCAACCATCATCCTCACACTTGTGTTCTCTGACTATGATTTCTAACTTACGGCACCATCAAGCCGAGGACGTAGAGAATAGAATCCAAAATTGAAAGATCCGAAAATAGAGTAATTAGCATAAATAACGCAGGCGAAGAGAGTCCGAATACAACTACTCCACTGGCCGCGACAACTAGAGTATCACTTTGTGTTTCCAAGCATCTGGTAGGTGGGTCTGGTGGACCCCAAACAAATTCACTGGCCAAGGTTTTTATATATTTTTGCCATATAATAGACTGACCACCACAACCTACCTTCCAGCCACTACTTACCTCGGAGGACAGAGTACGCCAAGGAAGTCTATCGATGGGCTTGTGTACCACATGTCCCAATCACCTTAACCTGTTTAGATTCGGCACTTGTTCCAATGACTGACCACTGGTTTCTAACACCTTACGCCTAACCTCAGCATTATTAATACAGTGGTCCTCCTATATTCGAGCAGTGCTACGTTAATATCAATGCTCAAACACCGGCAGTCTTAGCCTATCTTATCCCCCTAACGGCCATGTTTCTGAGTTGTACAAATGTAATACTCGAAGTTCTTCATTTCAGATTCGATCAGCTACGTTTCAGTCAGTGAGTATTCGTTTATTACCGTTGATTCATATCCAGTCGCGTGAAACGACTGTACGGTAGTGAGCCGTATTATGAGTAAAGAAACTACCGGAGAACTGGAGAGACGCTACTATTATTTCATGGTTCAAAGGCGGCGACAAAACGGCAGCAGTCGGTTACTGTCGCGTGAGTCTAACATGTGTCCTATGCAAGATTATGGAATGTCTCATGGCCAAGCAGGTGCAGGAACACCTGGAACGCTATCACATGTTCAGTTCTTAACAACATGCCTTTCACAGGGCCTATTCTTGCTTGTCCAATCTTCTGCTAGCTCGTGAGCGCTGGACTGAAGTGAAGTCCGAGGGATATTCGTCAGACGTTATCTTCGTGGGTTTCAGCAAAGCTTTCGAAAAAGTTCCATGTGACCACCTCTTTCGTGACGTACATTACTGGGAATGGCCGATCCCTTTTTAAGATGGATTGGGGATTTCCTAAGAGGAGGGCGCTTTGTGGCCAGAGTCTCAAAAACGATCTTCAGCTGGTACTCAGCGTCCGGTGGTTTCTTCCAGGGTCTGATCTTGGACCCTTACTATTTCTCACTTACATAACCGATCTCTCAACAGTTTTCTCATCCTCAGCTCTATCGTATGTGGATGACCTGAAACTGTGGCGAGTAATTCGTTCGGATGCAAATAGCCAAATTCTACAGGATGATCTAGATGCGCCCATGCACTGGTCCTCTGCGCGGATGCTCTCACATGCTTGTGGGTCGTTCGCAGCTGCCAGTGAGTTACAAACTATCTGAAAACCTGCTACGAACAACAGACTGTGAACTCGATCTAGGGGTTCTGGTATCTTTCTGGCTGAAGACCAAATGTTACACGGACAGTGTGTGTACTTTGGCTTGAAGTATCCAAGATCCCATTCGCCGGTCGTTTGGGAAGCTACCGTACGATGCCTTCCACTTGCTGTATACTTCCCATGTGCGTCCTCAGTTTGAATACGATAGTGCGGCTGCATATCCATGTACAGCTGCAGAATCATCATCCAAGCTGGAGAGAGAGTGCAAGGATGTGCTACTCGTCTTATCTTTGGACTACGTGGGGTGAGCTACGAAAGACGTCTTGAAGTGACTGGTTTTTTCCAAAATCCTATAGGTGGATGCACGGTGATCTCATCTACATCTGTCGCGTCATTCGGGGTGATCTGGGACCTGAAATGCAAGCGGACTTCCCGCTCCGTGGGCCACGTTATGTGCACGGGTATCCCAGGATATCAGTGAAGATGCATTCTATTGGTGTGCCGCTAGTCTGTCGCTTGATTTGGAGCGTTACACACTTTGGTAACTCTTTGCCTGCTGATGTGGTGGAAGAAATGGACAAAAAAGCATTCAAAAGGAAAATCGACTAATCATTGTTGGGGCTATGGCGTTCTACTCGTTCTTGAGTTGATGTCAACGGATAGTTTACGACGCGGCTTACACGAAAGGATTAGTGCTCCCTCTGTTATGAAAGGTGAAGTACATATATATATCAAGGAATTCCTTTTTGACCCGATAAACGCATCCGTGCTGGCTGCCACGCCACCCAGAAATGCATTCCTGTAACGAAAATGTCCGTCCCATCTCTGTTCAGCACCAACATACGTTCTCTGCTCGCGAAAATTTCTCCGTCCCCGCATGCTTGTTCATATTTACATGGTTTTCATACAAGAATCGTGACTAAATCCGCATATTGCTGGCTCATTCGTGTCAGCAGATGGCTTCAAACTGTTCCGGTAGGACAGGAATTCCACCAAGAAGAAGGCTGGAGGCGGGTTGGTCACATATATCAAATCCATCTCGTGTGGCAAGTCTTAGGTCATTTATGCATACTCAGCGGACGGTGTGAATTGTTTAGTCATGCAGTGCTTTAGCACATTTTCTCGCTATCGAAGCACCATCATAGCAACTTTATGCGTGTAGCTCCCTTTTGCACACAGAACGCTATTTCATCTTTCTATGAATCTTTCGTACCTCTCTCCTTGTTTCTTTTTTAGATGATAACTTGCACATCATAGCACAAAAGTTTGCCCTTTACTGGAAAGGAAGTACGCCTGTCGCAACGTCTATTTGGGAGACATGTACGTGACCCCGGCCATAAGCGTAAATGACTGGACCCGGAGGTTGAATCGTCCTCAAAAATAAAAACGTATCGGGATTTAGATGAAATCATGCTGCGGGGGGCGGGGGAGGGGATCAACGAGTTTGCTTAATTCAGGAAATGGCGTGTAGCTCCAACCTTAAAAATCAACTGAATACTAGTGGGCAGAAGAACGTACGGAAACGAGAATAACGGAAAATCACACCTGGCACAGTTTCCAGAGCGTTCGACATATGAAAATAGAAGTTACCCGAGGAAGGTATGTGGTAATGTCAGTTAAAAAACAAAACAATATCAGCACAAGTAATCCGTAGACCAATGAGAAATCGTAAAAATTAAACAGAAGACGATTGCAGAAAGCGCATAGTAATACTCAACCGAGGCCATGCGTACATCCGCCGTAACTGTACCGATGGTGGATGTGTGGTGCATCCCATTATCACCCCTGATGCACAATTTTAGATTCTCTGGTCACAGTCGTGGTGGAAAGCATTGCCCTGTTGCGGGCTCGGTAACCATGACTGGACCACGCATCAGGGTCACGACTGACGGTCGCCCGTTAAATAACAGTGGGTCACTGTGGCCAGAACAATATATAGATAAGATATCACGCATGCTCCTTCCACTAGACTGAAGTAAATAAGGTACTCATATCAGCCTTGTACATCAGGCACGATTCATTTTGAAGAGCCAAGGTGTTGGATGTCCAGACTTCATTCTCCGTCGGTTCACTGCATATATGTTTTTCCTGGTAAACATTTTGCCGACCTAGAAGCGGTAAGTTTGACAGATGCAAGAGGCTTTACAAGCCAGGAAGTATTCGGCATTCAACGTGGTCTCCGTGTTGCACGTGGTATACCATCTCTCTCCCTAGAGAACCGTGCCACAAAATTTACTGTGCTCATGCTTACTCTGTTTGTGCTAAGAATTCAAGGAAGTTCACCTAATTTCCCGCCAAAAATTGAGTACGACAAACAGACGATTATATGGGACTTTCGGCGCAGTGGTCCAGCGGCGCATCCAGGCGTGCAATATGCTTGTAGTTGCTCGTCGTGCACAAAAAAAGCCTAGTGGATAGGTATCAAATGTTCGAAAATACTGGTTGATGAAACACGAAACCAATTGTTCATACTTTTTTCGGGGATGGGTAATGAATTCTTCTGCCTGGTGTGTATATGCTGCTCCTTCTTTGGTTTATTGTGACAACCTGTCCATGGTTGTAAATCTCTTTTGGCAAATCCATGAAATAATGTGTATTTCTGACAACTTGATGCGTAATGATGCTCATTTAGTGGCGTCCTCACTACAGAGAACGTTTAGCCAAATTATCTGGTCAATGCTTAGTAAGTTTTGCCCAAGGGGTAAAGCGAGTACTAATTTTTATAGCCGACTTTACCAAGTAAAGCCATCGACATCAAACACATTAACCTATCTCACTGGATCGGATTTGGGCGTGTATAATCGGTAATTTTTTTCAAATACCCCAAAATATGCGAATCCTGGGTAGGACTTGAACGAGTCAAAACGGGATTGTCTTTTGACTATTGGTCCTGATCGTTTCCAAGCAATTTGGCGTGTTTGCTTTATGGAGGTCAGTAACTAGGCCTGGATCTTCAAACGAGATAAGATATCGCAGCTGAGTCTAACTTGTTCATTCAGAGACAGGCAGCGACAGGTTCTGCATAAACATCTCTTGTCGTTCTCACTGAGTTAAAGTTAGGCACAGCCGTATCGATTTTTCTCACAGATTCACTGCAGAACACATATGACAAGAAATTGCGTTCGTCTAGTACAAAGTAAACTTGTGCGGATCGGTCGGTGAGAGACTCTCGATTTTTGTTATCGATCGAAGTGATTCCAAGTGATCGATATCAGTTTCAATTAAATTATACTGAAAATAATCAATTAGCAACTAACTGTTTAAATCTAGCCTCTACCTGCTGTGGATTTCAATGACACGTTAAATATTTTTGATCGACAGATTTTTTATATTCCCATTTTAAGCAGTTATCAGTTTCTGATGAAATTCCGCATAGACGAAACGCTTCGTGAAGTGATATATCTCTAACCACGAAATACGTGCATTTTATAGAATGCCTAATCACTAAAGTAAGTGGAAGAGGAGGTGTTTTTCAAAATTAGTTATTTTTGTTAACGATGTTTGAAGACTCTGTAAGTTTGTCGTTTAGCCTGTTCACTTTTGTTCTACAAGGGACACACCAGACACTACTCTTTCTGTGCTTATCTTTTTTCGTCATAAGCCACTAGGTGAATTTGTATGGACTTTCCTAGTTGATTTTACTTGCATTTATTTTCGGAAACTTCTCCTGTTTTCAGAGTTATGTGGAAGACGAACGTGTCTTCTATTGAGTCTAGAAGTGAAATACCATACATTGAATCCTCTCGGTCGAACAAACAGAGAAGGCTCGAGTCAGACAACACACACGAGAGTGTATTTCGTACACACTGACAGTGGTGAGATAACCTGAGATAGACGGAAGAAACTGGTCCTCGCTCCGAACAGTGCGATTGCGTATGAGGAAAAACCATTTCTTCGCTTTAATGTAGTATATGTTGTATCCCGAATTCAGTAAGCAGGAGTGCACGCTTGTACGGATGAATGTGTATCCAGTACGAACTTACAGTGAGCACGTAAAAACTCCAACACGTAGGGCAGTACGTGAGTCAACGCTATATGCGGGTGAAAGCGTAGGCCAAGTGTACAAACGGACTAGACCACGCAAGGTCGCTCAACACGTGATACGATCTCGTGGGTCAGTACTGACTGGGATGAAGCACGACTGACGTAAATTGTGTACGACATGTGACCATGTCTTCAAGATATTATGATCGAGTGTACGTTGTGTGTGTGTGTGTGTATGTGCGAGAATTTTTGTCCGAGCACATGGCTGTTCCAGCCAAACAAAACAGTGTGTAGTGGCCTAACATTGGCGGAAGCGACTATACCGCTACGGGTAAGCGGGGCACCGTGAATGTAGGAAAAGCGTGCTTGCTGCGACAAGATAAAGGGACAATTACGGGAGAGATCGAAAAACCAGTGAGGTCCATTCGTATCTAGTTGAGGGTGGCGGCATGGTCCGACACCCTTAAGGATTTAGAGTGGTTATGATTAGAGGACGAAAAATGAAGGATAATGTCAGAATGAATTATGATAGATACACAACGAGTTTGTGTCGACCGCCTAGAAGTAGCGACAAGGGCATGAATAGGTTCTAATGAACCAGCTAGTTGTTTCCCTGACGATGTGAATATATTTGATGATCACACCTTATAAACCGGTCTTGCTTCCCAGTCAACCTACTGTTGAAGCAGTTTTGCTTCAGACTGACTGAACGGTGCTCCTCTCTGGTGTATAGGCGTGAATACTAATCATTACCACGTTTACACTGAGATGAATGTGCGTGGGCAGTAGCTCGTTTCGAAAATCTACTTCACCAATATGGCCGAAATTAATACAATAAAGATTGATGTTGTCAAACAGAGATCTCGGTGACTACATGGTCTAACAGAACAGTGTGGTTTTATCACAATTTTATTACAGTTTATTTCAGTTGAGTGGAATTTACCAACTAATACCTAACCATAACTATCGGGGACTGGTTCAGTCACCCGGCCGCACGAATTATGTCCAAATCTGGAACAAGCGTAGATGACTGAACACGCGACAATAACAGTTGGAGTGCATTCTGCCATAACTATCCCCCGTGGTTATCATACCTACTTTAAGTGAGACTAGTTCCAGGAAGCTGATGATTCCTAATAATATGCAAATATTAGTTTAATTATAATACGCGGGGTATTGGATAAAATACAACAAACAGGTTCATACCGTAGTCAGTTTGATGTCAGCTTTATTAAGTGAACTTAAACCACTTATCAAAAGCTACATCAGTATCGACGGAGCAAGGGCCACCAAGTGGACAGTTCATAAGGTGGATGAAAGATATTGGACCGAATCATTTAACTTGAGTATTTCTAGAGTGTCCGTATTCCACGAGACCCGTAAAACCAGAGGTCATAGGCACGAAGACAAGACTAAGTATCATGACAGGTGAAGCTTTTTTATTCACACAATTTCATCATATTGCTGTCACTATTTTTACTCCTATTCCTACTTTACCATACTAAGTATAACTTTGGTTTCCTACTTTGCTTGCTTTTGAGAGATAGCAATCAGAACAGTGGCAATCCAAGGACCGTTATTGGTTAGTCCAAGTAAATTTGATCCATTGAACTCCCTCACATTCAGGAGACCAAAGTGAATACACGAGATTATTCCGCAAAAAGATTAGCGGTTAGCGCGATGCTAATAGAGGATATACCGCTGATCAGATACTACTTAAGCCGCTATTTGACTCCGGCGTTCTATGCAAGGCGCTGCGAAATTGACCAACACGACCAGTTTAATAATAATGAACGAGTGCATGTTGGTTTATAAACCACTAACGTTTCGCTCGATTCACGTAGGTAGATTAATCCGATCGCTCTTCGGTTAAAATTAGCACCTTTGAATGCACCGGTATGGGCACAAGTGGCACAAATACCCATATTTCGCACAGACAATGGTCGAGGTAACCAAATGTGTTCCTCTCGAAACCTACGAGTAGACAACCCTCAAGCGTGGGCGAACGAGACTGTCTCTGTAGTCAAGCTTGCAGCTGGACTGGTTGTCCTAAACAAATCCGGATTAGCGCACGGGTGTATGCGAACCCTTTGGTGCTCACGTGGGCATCGGCTAGAAAACTGCCTCATCCGGTCAATATCGACGTGTAGTCATTTTCCGAACACAGAAAAACAGCAAAGCCCAGAGCGGAAAGATGTTCGGTCGACCGAAACGGGTGAGCGGAAGAACTGCTTCACACCGGGGCTTTGAAACGTATTCGAATCGGCTCGCGACAAATGAGCGTATTTTAATCCATTGTGAACCCCGGGACGGTCGTTAGGTTCACAACACAGCAAACAAAATGATAAAGCATCAAATTAGTGGTGACATATAGATATGAGAAAGGAAAAGTGCGATTTGGTTCCCAGGAATTTTGTGCATAATTCGGTGGTGACTACATATATGGTCATCGTTACAAGACCGAAATACGTTACAGGTGAATTTATGCGAAAAAGCGAATCAGCGAATGGGAATATGGCCAGACGTGATATGCCTTCTAAACTGAGTTAAAGACTGTGAAGATATTTTGAAATTTACTTTTAATTTGAAATGAATCGCCTGAGTTTATCTGAAGTATAACTAATTGCAAGCAATCAGGCGAAAAGGTAGATTTTCGTGGAAAGGAATATCTAAGCCTTTCGGTACCATGTCATTATTGTTATTACTGTTACTATTAGGTAAAACAGTACTTCATACTTTCGGAAATAAACACGAAGTGAAACCATGTAATGTAAACGTACACCAACAGACTTTTTGAATGGTTACCTGCTTCATTCATTACTTAGTTAATTGTTCTGACATGATAGAGGAATCACTTGAATAAGTACTCTATAACGCAGCGTTGTTGGAAAAGCCGCTGGTTAGTCAACTTCTTGCGTGACTTTCTGAACTCCTGTTTACAGGCTAGTTGTGATCTGCTACAATACAATAGGCACCTGAAAATGTGTCCATGTAAGGTGAATGGCAAATCTTTGATACCCACTGGCCTGACATGGAGTGCTGATGGACCTCCAGTAGCCGGAGCACTGGTGCGCAGCCTTCCAATGCAAACAAGTCCTCCAAGTCTTTTCCCCAAAGTAGCTCAGATATCCTGTTTCATGAAGCAGTGTTATACTGAAACCACGAGATCATATTGTTAAGATCGAAATTCTGGGTTACCGTGCTCATAGCCTGGAGGCCATTTCTGGACATACCCGTACAGTTACCAAATTCCGGTGTTGTTCACCGCTTGCTCATGCGCACAATGTAAGGTAATTTTTCTCGCGAAAAAACAGACGAAGTCAAAATCTAGCTACTGCCAATGTTTTCAGTAGTAACATTAGGAACTCGAAGCTCTTTGCGGTTACCGAAGACAGAACAGCAAGTGCACTGTTTTGTTTGAAGCTTCTGAATGAGGTGAGAGAATAAGCGTAGCTTTTCAAAACGCACTAAATGCAGCCATTTGAATCTTTATATTTGACTTAGAATCCGGATTCGCCTCTCTAACCAACGAATCGATGACATACTGTAAGAAATACGGTATTAGCGAATTCAACGAGAGAAGAATAATTATTCATCTATTTCTATTTAAGTCAAACTGAGTATCGTTCCTTTGAAAGAGGTACTCCCTGCTCTGGACAGTTCACCTTGGATCCAAATCGCGGTAATGACTGGCCAAACTAGTTGGTGATCAGATCAGATCAAATACATGTCAGTTTCGCACTGCCGTGTTTGATTATAGTTCTCCCAAATAAAACACTTGAAAGCCGAAATCGGGAGTGTGGTAAGGGGGGGGGGTGAGGGTGAGCGGTAAGTAATCTCTGATTGTACCGTATTCGTGTAAACGAAGATCTATGTGAATGATAGAAAAGATTTCCAATTATCTCTGCATTTCTGTCATTCAGCTCAGTGCCTCCACGCGGAAAAGAGAAATAAAACCCAGTTTGCATTAGTTGATTTAGCTCCGTAGATCTGTGCAACCGATCACAAGTTACTATTGAATTATCCATTCCTTGGGCTTTAGATGACTAAATCGGAAAGCGGTTGTTGGCATTCAACGAATAATTTTACCCCATCAAAAAGAGATAATATCCTTGTTAGAAAATTTTGTTACCGGTTGACCCACATTGTGTTGGAAACAATTACAAATACAACTACTTGAGAGAAAAGTATACGGACAAATATTTTTTACCATACATATAATATCGTAGAAAGAGGGATCCTCTCAAAAACAACTCTGTGGCCTGGGCTCACGTTTGTATACCACACAATCAGGCCAACAAAGCGGTTTCTTGAAGTTAATGTCATTTACTGGTGGTGATCAAACAGTCATCACGGAGCACATCCGACCTTTCTGTCTCGGGTCCGTGGCCGACCACTTACCCCAACTGACAGTCACAAATTGGCTGCAACCCACTTCCTGAAGTTGTGTACCATTACTGTATCATAAAAATAGGAACGTTAGCAAAATATGAAAAATATACTCCTTTGTGTCACCAGTTCCATGGGGTTGTGAGCCTCCGGTAAAAGTTATTTTGAGGAACTCATTTTTCGGAAAGATCACCGAGTTCCAACATAGACGAGTAAAACTCCAAACAGAATAACCCTCCCATAACTCCATGCCCAGGGTGTTTCATTATATGCGTCCTAGATTAGTAGAGTTACTTATCCTTCAATAAGTCTACCAGAAAAGACCGGCTGCCCGTAGAATACCTTTGAATCCGTTATCGAGTAGTTCAACAACGTGTCCGGAGGATGTCCTTTACATTCTTTCCAGCTTGATTGATTTTGCAGCCTTACGTGAGTATTTGAATGGGCAGCGACATGTCTGTACCGTAGTCGAGGGCGCCAACGATAATTATGCGGCTATGGCAAGGCGTCATTATAGAGTTTCTCGAAGGACCATGGCACAGTAGGGAGACTTGATTGGATGCTCCTGAATAAATAAGTTTCCTCAGTTCTGAACCCAATTTCACCAGAAGAATACGGGCGATCACTTCCATTTGCTTAAGTTTATTCGTTTTCACGCTGTATTGGTCCCTTTTGTGAACCTTTCGACGAAAACCTAAATATACATAGAAGAACCTGGTCCAGAACGAAAAAGGCGCGAAAAACAAAAGGCCAGGTATTCAGAGGCTTTTAGCCAAGAGGATGCTATATTTTGTGAATAGTTACTCACGAGGGTATTGAGAGACGCTTCGCCTATAGACGGCCAGTTTCATTTGACAGGCAGCACGTTTCGGCCCGTCCCGAATGGAGAGCAAGGCTGAACTCAACGAAACCGATCGACGGCTTGGAAGGCGGCAGCAAGCCTTCGCATATTCAGAATCGAGGTAGAGACTGGAGTCAGAGAAGCAAGGCGGTGAACCAATCGGTGAATAGCAGCTGTCTTAACCAAACGGAGCCAAGTCAATCAATCGAGTTGCAACCAGACTAACCAGCCAGAAGAACCGTTTATGGGAAGAAAATGGACCAACGCGTTTTTGTGCGACGTTTTGGTTATGATCAATTTCAATCTTATGTAATCTCTATGTCTTGTGCTAATAAAACAAGATGGTTTGAAAGCAGAGGAATCCTCTTGATGGAGCTAGTGAGACGGATAAAAACATCAGTAAAATGACACTGAACAATAGGTTACAAACAGAAATGAGGATCGCACGACCCCTTTGGAGATAAAACCAGCACCTGAAATAATGCCGATCGTTTTCGCTTGGAAGACAAATGAGTTCGATGCACCGTTACCAAACGGGGAAAATCATGATGACAACGCCTTAGGGCCTGTTAATTGCTGTTGTACATTAGAGTTATTGCAAAACATTTCAAGGTAAAAGTGGAAGTGTTAGTTGAGCAAAAGGAGCTTCTCTTTGTAAAGTAGTATAGTTGTTGGAGGGAGACCGTCAAAAAATGAAGTGCGTTATATTTGAGTAAACTGGTAGGAAACAGTATCTGGATTTAGTTGCATTGAATGCAGTTCATGAACACCCGATCTTTAGCTGGAAATATGTTTCATGTAAATTTTAATTGAAACTGAGACGTTTAACGTTTTCAACTACACAACTCCACGCAATTTTAAGACAACGCAATCAGTAACTTTTAAGTTTGTCTTCTGAAGTGTTCTTTCTATTTTTCTTTGCTATTTATCTGCAATTTTCTATACCTTTCTTAAAAAGTACGTTTAATCTGAGCACCATAACTTGTAATCATTACCGTGTTTCATATATCCCCTATCCTGTTCATAACTCGTTCTGCATTTTGGTACCTTCCCTCTTGATCAAACCCTTAAAATCTCCTCTACGCCAGATCTGACTAGAGCATCAATACAATGAGGAGAGAATAAGAATCGATTTACTTAGAAAGCCTTAAAATCATCTTAGTCTTCTTTTTCTCAGTTGCCTAACCCTTCGACTTATTGCAATTTATCTTCAGAATTTGCGATTGATTGTGAATTATTTTGTTGAGATATGTACCTGATGCTTGCAACAACCAGAAATACTCTAACGAGGAATAAATTCAAAACAGCACCATTTTCAGATATATCATCGAGATTTTAGTAAGAGATGCAGTATTTTATCGCCCAAGCATCTCACTATTCGTGAACCACTAATGAAATTATCGGGTTAACTGGTTCTAAGTGGACTAACTTTCAGATTCAAAGATTTTATCTGAAACAGACCCATTGCTTTTCCAGAACATACACACGCACATACAGAAAAAGAATTTTAGGTCCATCACCCGCCCCTGAAGTCAAGTATGACTCCATTCTTTTCCAGTCAGTCCTTCGAACAAAGCAGCCAAATTCAGTGAACTGTAAAAACACTATATTTTATGAGTAGAAAAAATACAACAAGTTTAAAGCTTGTTTGTGTCACCTGGTGCTCGTTAAGTTTGGCGTTTATTTGGCAAGCGTTTCGTCGTCAGTCGAGGTGACTTCGTCACAGCTCAGGCAAAGGTCCCCACAGTCATTTGTTTATGTGTAGTGTTTGCCCTGAACATGACCTTGATTTTTCAGGTGACCTTGACCCCTTGATTGACATCAATCTTAGGTTACTGAATATAAAGACACGAGCTTTTGAACACGGGACACAAACTTCCAAATTCATTAACTTGACCTTTGACCTTCTACAATATCGTCTATATGCGGAAACTAGACCGCCGTACATCCGTGCTGTTTCCCTTTGGTTTTTTTGCTTGTTTCATTCATTTAATTATTTACCGTATTCCTGTAGGTTTGGTTCACTGCGTCGTCATAAGAACAGTCTAGTTGATGTGCTCACGCGAAGAATCGGGTTTCATTGATATGGGTCAGAAGAATTAAGGTCCAGATAATTCGTGTACCATTTCTTGAGTTAGTTGAATTTCTTGCATATCAGGATATTGTAAATGCTATCCAATGGGATCTGTTCATTGATTAAATTTGTTGAAGAATGCCAGGCATTTAAGAACTCCCTTGCGTGTCTCATCATTGTTTGGTCCAGAATATGAACCTCATCCAGATTGAACATGTCCTTCTTGATCCCCTTGAGAGGATATTACAGGGAGTGGATCATATCTTCTTGCAACCAGTTCATGTTCACGCATTATTGTGGTGGCTTTTCTTCCAGTATGACCTAATTAGTATTTGACACATTTAGAAATTTCGAAGATTTTCGATAATATCGAAGAAGAAGTGGAAGATAATGAAAAGGCACTCACCACAATCAACAGCATCTTCGAGGGCATCAAATTCACTATGGAGACGGAAAAGTAACACCAGCTAGCATTTCGAGACGTATTGGTAAGACGAATGAGCAGCGGCCAACTGAGGACATCCACTGATCGACAAAAAATGCAAGAACCGAATACTGAGTTTTCACAGCAATCATCCAAACTACTACAAGAGGTCTTCCATGAGAATGCTGTTTAACAGAGTTAAAACAAACTGCAGCACCGCGGAACTGAGAAAACAAGAACAGAGCTCTCTTCCTAATGTTTTAACGAAGTGGATACGAAGGGAACTTCATACGAAGAACCGTATTCGGAACTGAAACCAAAACCAACCAATGAGCACAGTCTAAAAAAGAACAGCATTGCTGTACGCCAAAAGCATCAAAAATGACCGCAAGACTACTTCAAATACAAGGCGTTATAATTTTTCATAAACCAACCAAAACCTTTAGAAGAATAGTATCAAAACCAAAAGAGCAACTGAAAACCGTAGAAAGAACAAAACGTGGTAAACAAGATGAACAGCAAGGACTGTGACGAATACTGCGTCGGTCAATTTGGGAGAAACGTTGCAACACGAATTGATGAACATCAACCAGTTACCAGAAGACATGATCCACTTCCCGCAATATCCGTCCAAGAGGATCAATAAAAACATGTTTAAAGAACCCTAAAGCTGCTAGGCCGCATCCTCCGTTCATCGACAAGATGAAGGTTGCCATCACGGCAGCCAAAAGCCGCAACAGAACCTCACTACCTGGCATCCGCAAGCTCATGGCAACCAACAGCAAGGTCGACTGTGAGAAACATGGTCCTCCTGTTCATCGTGGAATTATTCGTGTTGTGCAGAGAGTAGTCTTGGTCCACACACCAACACAGGCAAGGAAGACCCAGGCACCTTCAACCGGAGGGGAGGATCGGGCCACCAAGCACAGTCAAAATCTGTGAAACAGGCCACCTCCCCGAAGAAGTAGCAGGTTGCCAGGACGTTTGCCAAACCGAAGACTATGACCTCATCGAAGCCTTTTGCATTTGGAGCCAAGAATGTGAATCAGATAGAGATTGAAAAATTCTCAAGAAGCCTGCTGCTAAGAAGAAGAGGTCTCCCCAAACTGGGATTTAGGCAATTAGCCCCCTACCACAAAGGAGAACACGACCACGACCCCTCTTTACGGTCGCTTGATCGATTATTTGTGTAAGCACTGAACCCTGCGAGCCCCGCGTGAATCCGAACAGCAACATTCACTGTCCCAGTCAGTGACCTTCAACTGACCGAGACCCTCTCCGTTTCCACGCACGAGTGCAGGTTGGTCGGGCGACCTGAGGTTTGTGCGTGAAAGGTGGAGTCCGAAGGACAGTCAGCTAAGCAAATATTCATCAATCCCACACACACTGATCGCAAGTAATTGCGTGATATATATATATATATATATATATATATATATATATATATATATATATATATATATACAATATTAAGTGTTTATTCACCAGAATATAAGACTTGTCAAATTCTCTGATTTTTTGCTTGAAGTGACATAATTGGCTATGTAATTTCGGATGCTATTTTTCATAGTCAACCAGTAGTCCCTCACTCACTGCACTTTTCACTAAAGGGCCAACCGTCGCAGAAGAATGCCAGTGTACAGACCTCTTACTGAGTTGGTCCAAAGTAGCATAATAATAATTTCTTTTAAAACTGCAGTACGGTAGTTCCTCCGCCCACATTGCAACCTCCCGACAGCACTAACCTCTCTGTAAGGAACACTTTGCTTTACAGGAAGACTTTCTTGATGGAAAACCTCGTACCATGCAATAACCTCCCCCCCCAGAACCGAACAAGAGACATTCGGGTCAAATATATTAGGGAATATAGTTTTCCGAAAAAGAACTGGTTGTGCACTTTTTTCTGGAGATAAGATATCAAATTTGTGGCTCGTTACCATACCTAACCTACTAGAAGCCTAAGTGATTCCCCAGTTCGAATCTCAGAGTCTAGTTGCTGGTTATCCCTGATAGTGCAATGGGTCTTTGAGGCTACGGGGTACGTCCCTTCTGCTGCACTGATGCGCAAATATGTAATAAAATAAGTTGGAATCACTAGGCCACTGGGTTTGGTGAGTTCTAATTCTACTGGTCGACTCTTATCCGGGTCAATCAGCAATAATGTTGCTTGGGAGTGGGTGGGTCTCCGTTTTCGTGCAAAGACGTCGATGTTGTTCGCCTTTCAGTGTGACCCAGACAGTGATAAGCTGAACAGTAATCCTGATACTAGTGAGCCAGTCATGTGTCCAATCTTGACGAAATTTGAGATCAAAAATGGTAACATTACCCATTTTACTCACGAATGTTGCTCAGTTGTTTTTATGGTTATCAAGTAGACACGAGTTCTCTTGGTTGAATTTACTTTGTAGAGTGGTCGGAAGACGCAAATTTTTGCAGCACATTCCGCGTTAATACGTATACTACTTATTTGGCTACTTCCTTTTACTATCTACCTCCCTGTATGCAATACCTCTCAGCAGGAAACAGTTTGAACTCCCCCTGCAAGTGCTTCTTACTGGAGGGCTATTGTAATTTGCTGACTGCAACACGTACTTCTCTAACGTTGAAAATACTCTAGAGGCATTTTGGTGTTTACCTATTTGGAATTTTAGTAGTTTGGGATTACCCGACAGCAGTTGTTGTTAAAATTCCCTAGTCCCCAGTTGGCAAGTTCAGTTTTTGAGTATTATCACTACTCTGCTTTGATCCGTATTCAGAAGTATTCCACTGTCTCTAGGAGCATCGAGCGATTCAAGTATTCAGCCCGGGTGAAAGGCTTCCTAGGTGAGCCTTCAGACTGTGTTTTCCATTTGGTATCAAATACTTTAAACTTCTAGAATCACTGCGACCAACTACTGAGTAATTAGGCAGTTATACGTGATGATTATAGATAACAACTGACTGTGTTGTTTCAATGTTCCCGAGAAAGCCTGTTCATCACTTTTGCGGTTGTTGCCCTGGCCCCCGGTATCCTCGCTCCTTCGTTATTCGCGATTTTCAGGCTGGAGTATGTGCTTTTTTAGCACTAACATTCCTTGCGTTGATCGTAACGTGAATAAGTACGATCAATTGCCTCAGACTCTTTCGCGTTTGTTTGAAACTTTCAATTAGGCCTGTTTGATACATTATGTCCAAACTGCTCTCCTCGATGTAAACTACCGATTCGAACAAAATGAAAAGTATATGTTTGCCAGTTACGAAAAAACCAACCATTTCGCCCATCAGTGCTACTGAGGTTTGGCAAAGTTTGTAAACAACATGGCAGAAACGAGGCTTGCAGTCAACAGTTTCATATTTCCTAACAGGAACAGAGGACCATTTGCAAACTTCACCAATAATGGTGGATGTTGCCGATTTCAACTCGGCACTTAATTAGGGAAGCCTGTGTTGATACTGCAGACATAAAAGCTCACCACCGGATTGGGAATGTAGAATAGGACGGTAATACACTCTCTTCTGGCTTGATACTACACCTGAAGTATTGGGATCTTTTGTGGTACTCTACTTCAAATCTCAGGGTCCGGTGGCTGGTTATCTCTAATAATACAGTAGATCCTTGTAGCTATAGAGCATACTCCTTTCATTGCACTCATGCGCAAGCATTTAATTAAAAAATCTTCGGAGAAGTCGTTTTGGAAGTCAAGAATCCCAAGAAGGATGCCACAAGAAAGGTCCAATTTCTCGTGACAGTACTGAGGCTCTAGTTAATTCAGGATCTATAGCTCATCATGATTAACCGTGATAATTTTGTACATAATCTCGGGAACTGAGATATGTGCACTCATAATTCCTCTGTTCTTGGGAATCAGTTGAGGCATTTCGTTGGGAGGGTACATTAATCCGTGGTTGGAGGTGTAAACGTCATCCTACGAACAACTTCACGAGGTGACTCGGTTAGTTTGCCTCTTTGGAAAATGGTTGTGTCAAATAAAGAACCAACAGACTGAGTTAGTTAAACAGTGGTTACTACAAGGATATCTGGAACAAATCGCCCGTGCATAAGTCCGAATTACCCTATGCAACTCCCAGAAGAGAATGGTGCAGTGCTTGATGGTATCCTAGTGGAATTGAATGAGTCACGTTTCTTCACGAAGGTCGATTCATCTTCTGCTTTTTGGTAACTCGAATTAGATGACAAGTCATGTTTTTAACCGCATTCGGTACCCTGCTTGAATTTATTCTTTGAATCTGTTTACTCTTTGAACCAGAACTTTCGGTCAAAATTTTCGGAGGCACTCAATTCCGGCACTGAATGAACTGGTAGGCGTCGCAGGTGACGTAATTATTTATGGGGAAATATCACACGAACACCATTCGAACTTGGGGGACTTTCTTAAACGCTGTAGCGAACAAGGAATATGACTTGGCAGAGAAAAACCTGAACACCGTCTATAATGGGTTCGTTTCCGTGGTCACCCTACTTCAGACAAGGTACTAATGCCCGACCCAGAGGAAATAAGATCGATCGAAGTTATACAGGCTTCTGAAGAAACTAAAGGAGTTTTACGCCCTAATGACATGGTGAACTATTTAGGCAGATTTATACCGCGTATATACAGTATATTTAATGCGGCTGTTATAACAACTCACTCACAACGAGACAGCATGGCACTGGGGTTCTGAGTAACAGTGTGCTTTCGACTAGATTAAGCAAGCCGTTAGCACCGCATCGATACTAGCCTACAATCATCCAGCGCTCCTGTCCAGTGTTCCTTTTAATAGCAGTCCGTCGGGTTTGGGGCAGTGAGTCTACAAGGCGGAAGGCTGATTGATTACCGAAGTTGCAGTATTCCCCCAACCGAAAGGAATGACATTCAGATAGAATAATAAATGTTCACTATGGTTTTTGCTTAGGAGCATTTCAATACTTATGCGTACGACGGGAAAACGGCCGTTCCTACTGGTCACAAGCCACCTACTTCCACTGCTATGAAACTGTTGAGTAGTGTGCCAAAAAGGTTGCAAAGTATACGGATCAGACCCCAGAAGTATGATTGTGAACTGGTTTATCTTTCCGGAACCCGGGTGTTTGTCGCAGTCAGTCGGCCCCTTGCGTGCCCTCTGGACGGTAACCGTGGTTCACTGGACTTTTAGCATGTGCCGGTGATTGATTGGAGTGCAAAAGGTAACAAAGATCTTTTTGAAAAAGCAAAAGGAAACTTTCTCCTAAAAAGTCCTCCTGAAACAGATAGAGAACTTCTATATAACGGATGGTCCAGAACGAAAGAAAATTTTTAAGCGCAGCTAACCGTGTTCTTCAAAGAAAGAGAACTACTCTGTTGATAAAGGGCTGGTTTCAAACGATACGGATCTTTTATCCTGGAATCACTTCGGATTGTCGTACAACGACGTAAGCAGCACCGTTTGAAGAGCGAAGCGAGTTTTCTTCTGGCCTGTGATAAGTAGTCAGATAAAAGACTACAGACCTCAACGTGAATTATGTCCTATTCAAAAGAAACAATGATTTTGTGGGAACTGCCTAACCACCCCTGACAAATTTTGGCGGCATATATCTAACGGCACGGGAACAAACAGTACTTGCTTCTAGTCTGTTTTTACAGTGACTTCAAGACTGACATCCTCCATACCACGGCAACAACAAATGTAGTTAATCTTTTACGTGCTGATTTCTCCGGACACAGCATTCCTGATACCTTGTTTATAAAAATGAACCCCAATTCGCAAGTGCACAGTTCGAGCAGTCCAGTTGCAGAAGTACATTTCGAACATTGGACCAATAGTCCACAGTGCATTCAGTCAATGGGCAAGGCTGAATCAACAGTAAAGATAGCAAAAGGATACGGTCTACGGACATAGAAAATACGAATAGCGAACAAGCTCGTTTTCGGGGACATAATTCTCGTGAATAAAACAGTTACATTTACTGGGTGAAAAAGCTGTCATTTTTTGACACACAGACATTGTTCATAACTTATGCCTTTTTAATCTGGAAATAACCTATAATGAAATGGGATTATTCAGTGAAACACTGACTTCAGCAACAAAAAGATCTGAAAGACAAATCCTAACCGGTGCTGCTTCAAAAAAGAAACATCCCGAGAGCAATCGTGAAATACTGTCCAGTGCAGAGACTTTTCACGATCGGGGTTACGCTGACCTCGAGCAGGGCTGCATGTTACCGGGCCCATCCCCAGGTCGCGGATAGGGGCATGGCCACCAAACCAGTGGTTAGCCCTGAATAAAGTGGGCTTAGGCTCACTGAATAAGCGGCCGCGAATGAGCAGCGATAGCCCCTGAGGACGTAGTGGGTCTTCGCTTGGCTAGCGTTTTTCTTTCCTAAAAACCACATGAGTCTCTGGAGTGCACTGTGACGTGGCGCTTGCAGCCCGCCATCAAATAAGGCCGTTGCCCCCGTTGCCTCGCGGGATGGGCTTGGATGTTTCAAAGACTAGAGGCACACCCTCCAGCAAAAAAGGCCTACTGGGTTACCGGATCTCACAAAATTCTCGAACAGTGATGGGCACTCTGCTTCGTATCACTCTCCATGGACTATTTTGAGTTTACGCGCTATCATCATGCAACGGCGTCCCCGGTAAGCGACGCGTCTCGTGTCCCAGCAGTCGAGGCGATAAGACAACAAGCTGGAACCCCCTATTGTCGAAAACTGGCACCCATAGTCTGTTGGAATGCGAGGATGCTGCTAGATTTAGGTAGCCAGAGTATTACAATGTGAACATTACATGATTACTACGTAGACATTGCTTGACTTTCGGAAGTTCCACTACCTTGCTCCGGCAATCGGCGTGTTAAGGTTCCGGGAGTGGATACGGTTCATTGGTTTTATCACAGTAGGCCTGAAGGTAACTCCGGACACCACGGTGTCGCATTCTCCCTGAGAAAAAGGGCCAACAACACCCTGATGTCTTGAGAACCAGTTTCCTTGAGGTTATCCCCAGCACGCTTCAAGGCCTCTTCCCAGAATCTGTCGGTGATTGCTATCTAGGCACCGACTAATGCAGCTGAAAACACAACCGAGGGCGACTTCTGCGACAAGTTGCAAAATTTAATCAATCGTGTTTCAAGCAGTGATACGTTCTTTGTCGCCGGTGACCAAATCTTCACATTGCTTCGAGTACTGGAACACCGCCACAAGTTCCAGCAGCCAACCGTAGCCTACTTCATTGAATTACGGGCTGCCTTTGATTCGAACACTCGTGAATGCCTTTGGGTATACTGGAATCTGATAGTTTCCTGTCAAACCCTCAAGGATCCTGAGGGCTTGCTATGCCTCCACTAACGCACATGTCCGAGTGTATGGCGAAGAATCTTCGGCGTTCACAATCAGTCCCGGAATTGGACAGGGAGGCCCCTTCTCACTAGTGTAGTTCAACTGTGCAGTCGACAGGACAAAGAACAAAGAATCGGCTGATTACCCTGGTGTCCAGTTGAGTCCGGCGGTGCACATCTCGGACCTGGAGTTTGCAGACGACGTTGTCGTGCTAGGCGGTTCTCCAGTCACATTTCAGCCAGTTTTGGACCGACTCGATTACTGCTCGAAGGCTATTGGTCTCGAAGTCAACTCGGCGAAAACAAAGGCTTTGCCGACTCGTCCTCAGCCGCCAACTCCGCAGTTGTCCATCACTGTTCAGACGATCGGGTACGTATGACCGTTCAGATATCTGGGGTCATCTCTGCTTCTGAAAGTTCAGGCGGACGAAATACTGTTGAGGACTGGCAACGCGAGGAAATGTTTTCTTTAGTTCCGGCGTGCGCTATCGTCACGGAGCTAGATTAGCCTTCGAACGAAGATATACGTCTTCTGTGCCGCTATCCGACCTGTGCAAACATACGGGTGTGAAACCTAGCCACTGCGAGCTGAAGGTATCAGGAGGCTGGAGGTGTTCGACCACTGGTGTCCCGGCTGAATTCTTCGTACAAACTGGCAGGAAATGCTATCAAACAACGAAATACGGAGGAGATGCTGCGACATTGACCAACTGTCCGTCCTCCTCCAAAGCCGCCGCATGTAGTGATTCGGTCGCATACTACGGCGACCCGAAACAGAACTTTCCAGACAGACATTCCGCCCTGCGCCATGTACGGGATGGCAATATCTCCTTGGTGGCTAACTGAAAACGTGGTAGAGCACCGTCGAGAAAGACATGGAACGCCTTGGACAACATACCGCCTACGACCTGCGATACTGGGAGAAAAACTGAGTGACGATTTGCGCTGAGCTCGCGGCCAACCACCACTCATGGTCGGCTATGATCCGTGGTATCCATGGACCCGGATTGTCATTTGGCAGAAGACAGACGTGTAAAAGTAAAAGTAAGTACGTAGACCGTTCGAACAGAAAACCCAAGCATTGTTACCGACAGTTGGTGTTTCTTCTTTTTCTATTGTCGGTCGTCAGAAAACTGAGACGTACTGAAAAAAAATTGTTTGTGAGAGATGTTTGTTCTGTTTATTGTTCTATTTTTGTTAGTTGTTTAGGTACGCAAGGTTTTAGAATCAATTATTTGAAGGCGGCTGTCTTTACGGAGGGGATCAGTTGGATAACCCAACCGTTTCATAGAGGAAAAAACAACATTGGGGAGCGAATAATTGTTTCTGATGCTCCCTAATCGTATTCTTACACACAGTATGGGTGACAATTATGCATTTAATTTGCCGTTTGTTGGGTTGAAAGTCGTTTTTACAGTAGCTGTGTGGTGTGATATTTGTCAGTTAGTGTGGTGATGCTGAATCGACCACTGATAGTGAGTTTTCAGGGGTCATTTCTAGTTTCGGATGCTGCGCCTTTGGCCAAGGCAATTGCAATTCCTGAACGAGTCGGTTTTATGCGCACAGATCCGGACTTAGTAGACATGTGACCATCGCTTCAGCCGTAGCCAGGGTTCGGAGTCTAACTGCCTTTGATCGGTTGGAGGGAACACGACACACAAAACTGATTTGAGTTATCCGGGTCGATCTTCTGATCATTGTTAACTAGATGACCAAGGATAGGACTGTTGTTTGTGTATACTTTCCCGTGACTTTGCCCCCCCCCCCCGGGGGGGGGGGGGGGTTGCTCTTTGATGTGTTGAGACAGGCACCTGGCTGTGTGACCTGTGTAAAAAGCTCCACATGCGCACTCGAACAAACAGATAATTATGAATGAGGTGAGCTCAGGTAACCGATCCGTCACTTGCTTTCGGATCATCGTCAAGGTGGAGAAAAAGCACTTCAGGTTTGCAACTGGGAAAGTTGAGTTGAGTGCTCTAAGTGATCTCGTTAGTCCTTTTATGTGAGTATCTCTTTGGGATGATACTTCCAAAGGAACTTCCTTCTTCTGGACGAAAGCAAACAGCTGTACTGGTGTAGCTGGTTCAGTATTCTTCAACAGAAAATTCTCTGGATACTCGTTCTCTTGCAGTGTTTGTTTTGTGAGTTTCAGTTCGTCTTCCAGAGTATCCCGTGAGCTTATGCTACGGGCCCTGAAGGCTAGACATCAAACTAAGTTCCTATAAAAGCGTAGTGACATAGAGCTGTGAAAGTCTGTGCACTGGCCGTTCCATGCCTTCTTTCTGTGGACTCGTCATTCAATGGATCCATTTTCTTGTCCGGTGATAAAATCATCGAGGAAAGCTAGTTCGTTCTCAGCTTCCGTTTCCACCGTGAATTCAAAGGGACTATGATCGCGCTTGCCGTCGTTGGATGCAAACGCACCAGATCAACATATGGTAAAAGTCCAATTGTCCTATGATCTTTAAGCTAGATGACAGCTGAGTACTTCCGCCCACTAATAACCCGTGTTTTGTTCAGTATGAGTGCTAAATTTATCTCAATTTTGTTACAAACGCATCAGCCACAAAACGCATCGATGCAATACAAGTAAATGGAAAAAATTCTTGCCATACTGTTGTATCGGTTCACGTAGTCACGTACGCAGCCAGACAGTCTCATATGCTCAGTTACTGCCTACCTATTGATTGATGGCTACTCGCTGCCACGATCAGTCATGGGTACGCATCTTCAGTCTGACTGCGCCATTCATCCAATCACATTTCGTTACACACCAGATAGTCTTCCTGACCGTGTCGCTTGCATGTGCAGCTTTGCGCTTGTTCAGTTTCCCGTACTTGCTTGGGCTTGCGTTAATGGTCGGTTTTCCTGCGTTCTGTGTTCTGCACTAATACTGATTTCTAAACAAAACACGCAGAAAAACCACTAGAATTACGGAACTTAACATTAAGCTTGGGTGGAGGAAAAACATTTGGGTACATCAAATAATCACATTACAATTACCCCAGTCACATTTGACAAGCCATCAAGAAGGATCCCCTGGGGATAAATTCCTGTGATAATCCCTGCGCTTTGTTGCTTCCTTGCTAGAACTAAACCGAGATCTCGTGAAATGGCTGTGGAAGTCAGAAACTTGCCAAACACAGATAGTGCGTGAATACAAAAGTGCCACTGGTCACGATACAGGAACAGGGCCGAAGCCCATAAGTGGCTGCCAATTTGGGAGTGACTGGTGGCTGCAGAAGAATTCAAACCCGGGACAGGAGGGTACAAAGTTCACGATGATGACCGTTTTAATCATTGGACGATAGTATCTACTGCCCTCTACTCGGGCAACGTAATATAACGAAACAGATGGCAAAGTCCATTGGTCTGGATTTACGTACGTTTCTTCCATGCCATGGACTGGTCACTCTTATTTATCTTCTAACCACCACCATTCGACTTAACAAACATGACACGTAAAGTAAACCTGCTCGGAAACGAGAAGTTTAGAAGTCAGATAAATCGCTACAGTGGCAATTTAGGATCGGTGTCAAAAATCACTTCCGTGGGAAAATATCCCTAAGTAGTTGGAATTTTAAATAACAAGCGACTAAACAATGCTAAGTAGCAATAAATAAAGGGGACATTTTGAAGTAAGCACCTACGAATCGGATGTATTCAGACGAGATGATTAGAAACGCGTATGCTGGCTTGACATAAAGCATGTCAATGAATCAAGGAAGAACGTTCTATGTGTAATAACGTAGCGCGGGAAGTTGGGGCAACAGAATGACGCCAGTATCAAACGGGCCAGACCAACCAGTTGAAAGTCACAGATCAAGGAACAGACGGCGAAAATTTCAGAAGCAATCCTTAGCAGACAAAAACAAGCATGTGGACTAGCGTATAGGGCTCAGCGAATTCTCAGGCAACCAGCAAGATAGTAAGAAGCTACCGACCAAGCTATAAACCGGAACAATCGGACCGGCCGAAAAGAAATATTTAGCAAAAGAATCAAGGTAATGATTGCAGGCAACTGGTTAGAACTCGGCCGAAATACTAAGGCAACCGGAGCATCATTGTTGCTTCGGAGCGATCTGGAAAAAGGATTATATAAACGGTTGTGCATATTTCGTCAACTTAACTTGTCTGTACGCTCAAGCACAGGTCTTGCTTTCTTCGTTACCATAGTTGTGACTATTGAATACTCTATTTTCATGTGAGGCAAACAAAAAACAAATGGGTTAATCATAGGGTCTGTGAGAATGCAAAACTTACTGGGGCTATGAAGATTTACCAGTGATATACGACTGAGTGAGTTTGCATCAGATGTTTGCTGTATTGCTCATATCTATAGTTAGACATCCACCTAGTTTGCCCATTGAAGTGCATAGCTGGTTGAAGACAGGTAAGCGTTATCTTTGTGTGAGGCTTCGTGAGAATAATGGACAATACAACTATCAATTTGATTTCTCTGGTTTCCTGGATTTTATTCGCGAGGCAAACAGTAAGTCATTTCTTTTGAGACTAAATAACAAACTGCCTAGCGTAACAATAAGCATTGTCTTCACATTTTAGGATTATGAGCACTAACGATAACAATGAACTGCAGTCAAAAGCAAGTAGCTATACTTTTGTACGCCTGAAACCAAGTTCGAAAACTTTCATTTCAAGAATGATGCAGGCACCTTGTAGAGAGCAGGCTGTTAATTCTCATTTTGGTGTTTCACTGATGTAAGTGTAGGATTCCGTTGAAGCACCAACCGAGCCTTTGTGCAGATGGAGTTTTCTGTGATTTTGTATTTTACATATCGAACACGAGAAACTCCCACGGAAGACACTGGTCCTTGCGCACTACAACCTTACCTATAGGACTCACAAAGCAGAACATGAGTACAGACTGTTTCTTCACGTCATTTAAGAAGGCCATATCCCAGTCGGGCGAAATGGGATGGCCCAAGAGTAACTGGAGTCCAGTCGACAACAAAAGTCAGTCTAATATCACATAAGGTGTCCCACCAGTGGAAACACTCGGCCTCTCAGGATCTCATTCAACTCTGTCCGAGCTACGATTATGGGTGGATCTTGGAAAATACCGAATTACACGTAACAGTTTATCATGCTTTGCACCGAAGAAAACTTGCGTTGGTTTTATTTTATCTGTATACCTTAGGGATTCAGTTGGTTTCACACATTCTCCTTTCCTTTAACTGAAATATATTGTTCCTTTCACTTTCATTACCGAGAGTATTTTGTCAGATGAAAACAAACCTATTTACGGCACTTCTGTGCATGTTTCGTCTCTGTTTACACTAGGGTTTCTTGTGCCCACGCTTTAGCGTATGTCACAGTTAGTATCATCGGATTTTTCTACCATCCAATCGACTCCAAGTAGTCATTTTTTTATCAAATCACTGATTCTATCTTGATTTTTCATTAGCCGTCTATCAGTCCCTAACTTCGGAATGTATAGGTAACGATAGAACCGCAAATGGTCACTAATTTGTCAGCTCTGGAAACAAACATTCCGCGTAAACTAGGTCAAATATATCATCTTGCAGACAAATCTATGTACATTGTCAGTGCGAAATTTATCATACTGAGAGCCATTAAGTTCTGGATTTCTCTATGCATTCCATAGTTCTATCACCAGCCCAAAAGAGTTCCAGGGGTTCATAAAAGATATTTGATTGGTTGTGGCAGATTGTGCACTAAAAAGCGCGACAAATTCCGGAATGTTAGATCCAAACCATTTTGAACCGTTGTGCGCATGGCTGTTGATCAACAGCACTGTCACAGTATTTATAATCGTGTCATCCTTGAGTCAATCAATATTTGTCCGGTCATATGATTATATCCAAAGATGACTCCCATAGGATTATTGACTGAAACAGGGACTGAGGAGGTATATATGAACAGTAGGTGTTTCAACTACTAATGAACAGTACGAATTAACAAGGAAGACGAAATGTATGTTACACAATGTGTTCAGTTTGAACTACCTCATAAACATGTTTTGAGCTAATCGGTTTCATTAGAGACTGCATAAACTTTTTGTGGAAGATGCTCATTTCACAAGAAGAAAGTTCAGCCAATTTTATTCAACCTGTTCAACAATCAATTTTTGACGAAGATAAACTACTTGTTTATCGGGAACTATATTACAATGGATTCAGTTCAATTATCGCTGCTAGGGATCTTACTTCAGGAGCTGCTGTGGCTGTGAAAAAAGTTGAATTTAGTTTTTTCAAACCATGTCCATTCTCAATCACCAAACTGAAAGAAAATTATGCAAATAAAATCAACGAACAAGCTGCCAAAATACGTGCAATAACACATACATCTGTGGTCAAACTGATGGAATATGTGATCGAACCAAAGCGAGTGACTATAATGACGGAAATGTGCATGTTTGGCGATCTGTTCAACTGGATGTTGCAACAAGCACAACTTCGCATACGTGATATTTGTCTAGTTGTGCAGAACATTTTTCAAGCACTTCGTTTCCTACACTCTCAAGGTTATGTCCACGGTGCGCTATCCCCTACCACGGTGCTATTCCAATCAGTCTCTCCACAGTCTGTCACAATTATGCCTGACTTGAGTGTTCGAGCAGAAGTCTTAAAGCTGGCCCGCGTGGAGCCACCAATCATGGACCATTTTGCCCCAGAATGTTTGAAAACCAATACGCTGGAACAAGGTGAAGATAATGAGAAAACAATCGAGGATGGGTTCGCAACCGACCAATGCACGTCGACAAAAGCTTCCGACATATGGAGCGTTGGAATCATTGCCCACATTGCATTCACAGGTAAAGCACCATTTCGGGGAAGAAACGCATTCGAGTTACTGAAAAATATTGAGGCCACAAATGGCGAATCGAGAAACGAAATGTTTCATACTCTGAGTTCGTTAATAAGAAATCAAGTGAATCGATCACTGTCTGTAAATCCGGAAACGAGGCTCACAGCTGAAGAAGGCTCTGAAGTCTATTGGTTCGATGATGAAGAAACCAAAAATGATAACAGGAACATCCTAATGACAATAGAGTACGAACTACTCAGCACATGTAGACGTTATCGAAATCAAGGAAGACAGGTTTTCGAGAATGTATTTCGTAAGTTCAACGTCTCGAGTACCTCACTTCCTGAAAACGCGTTGCATGAAAGATAGTGAAGATGTTGAGTTTATTTAAATGGAATTATTAGCTCGAAAGTAAATGAATAAATACACTGAAGTATCTTCTAATTTAGAAAGTTTTGATTACCTATTTATATTTACTGATTTTCAATCTCACTATCCAAAAACATCGTACCTTTTTGGCTGATTTCATTCTCGGTATGCAATAGGTTAAGTAAATTATAGGATATGGCTAGGTGTCGCATTCCATGGTACTACTGCACTCGAGCACCTTCTTTATCAGATTCAGACTTCCGTTTGTAACCACACGCTCTTGACTATTTTATTTCTGATCTGGATATCATGATATCTAACCCAGTGGCGGTTCTGATCGCAATCAGAACCACCGTATCCAGTGCACTGGTAATGCTTGGTCGAGCTGGTTTTACTCACCTTTAGACTTCCTCAGTGAACGCTGTTCTTCGAAGTAGGTAGTGGTTGGAACGTAGGTCGAAGTGATCAGTCCATGACATATTAAGAGTGTAATAGAAAATCCATTTGCGTTTTTCACATCGAGGAGTCGGAACCGAACCAGCGACCCTCCTCATACTGAGCAGATACTCTACCGCCTGAGCCATCGCGGTCCGGACAGTTGGGTGTGACTAACGCAAGCGAAAAATGCAAGTGGATTTTCCATTTTATGAGATTCAGGCTCCTCGTGCCAACAGTACATTCTATGAATATATTTCAATGCCCAATCGATCACGTTCATCTGTGTGCTGTTCGTTCCATTGGGAATTGACCGACGAGGCTAGCCCAGTGATTAAAACCAAGATAGTTACTGTGTCATTGGAATAGTGGTTCGCGCATCACCGATTATTCACTTGCGTTAGTCACACCCGGCTGTTCGGAACGCGATAGCTCAGCCGGTGGGGCATCCGCGCGGTATGCGGAGGGTCGTCGGTTCGATTCCGGCTCGCAGTGTCCGACTTTTCGATGTGAAAAATGCAATTGGATTTTCCATTACATGAGATTCAGGCTCCTCGTGCCAACAATTCATTCTGTGAACATAGAGGACTGTATGAAAACCGTGACCAGTGGGACTTCTGATCCGGGGTTCACCAGACCAGCCTACCACACGGCTGGAAACATTCAGCGATGTGGCTAGGCGTTGCGGCCAGTGGCGAAGTTACTTCCGGTCTCCTTCTTTCTCTTACTGATTGCTGCTTATAACTTTAATTTTCACTCTTTTTCGACTTTGGCTGCTATTTCCACCGAACCTAGACCAGGGTTGATGGTTGTCTGAACTGAACTGAACCGAACTTTTTCACTTTATGTTTTCATTCATTCTACCCTCAGCTTGACGATACTGCGAGATAGAAACGAAAATCAGCTTACAGAACTGCAAGGTTGATGGTTGAATGAACTAAAGTGAGCCGATTGTGCAGCACGAAGCATTTCTCTCCTTGTGCAACTACTTCATACTTATTAGTGAGAATTTATGTTGGAAGGGATAAGTGAGAATTAGTTTCGGATTGCATTATATTGGTTAATCTCTCGATTACATCGACATTTAGCATTTCCCAATGAACAGGCTTGTTAGTTGACCGTCTAAAGCGAAATTTCTTAGTGATTTATCGAATTTTCTCTAGCTGAAATCACTGACAAGGAGTGAGCTTGTGTGTACACGCTTCTGTTTGGCATACTTTAACATTGTAGTACCTTGTATACATCTCACAATTACCTGGGCATAGTGTGTGTGATTGATGCTACTTCACTTGGCTGACTCATAAACCTCAAGTCATCCCATCAATACCGCACTCAGAAGCAGCAGACTCGAGTTTCACTCTTGTTAGAGCTCAACAGTGGTGCATATCATCCTCTACACCCAGGGTTTGAGCCCGGGCCTTTTTCACCTCAAAGGCATGTGTGTTACCACTGCACCACCCAGCTACCCTCCGGGTAGATCCGAATCACCGATTTAACTTTGTTCTTATGTTGTCTTTAACAACCAGTAATGCCCGACCGTTACGAAGGCAGATACGGTAGCTGTCCCGTTAACTCCTAGCGGATGCCGATGATATGCACCACTGGTGAGCTCTAACAAGAGTGAAACTCAAGTCTGGTTCTCCTGAGTGCAGGATTGATCGGATGACCTGAGGTTTGTGAGTGGGAAGTGGAGTCCAAAAGGCAGTCAGCCAAGCGAATAATAGTAATTGTTGTGTCCTATATTTGGTAGATAGAACGAAAACACAAATGTACGAGGAAAGTGCATCCAGAACCAACGAACGGGGATAGAAGAGCATCAGCGCAGGAAAAAGAATGTCCAAGTAAACGTAACCTGTCAATTAAGAACAACCTTCCTCGGTCTTCAGTAGACTCTCGGATGATCCGGACTTAAACCCGCACCATGGAGGATTTGAAAAAAGATGGAAATAACATTCACCATCTAAAGTAGCCTCTGTCATTAAAATATAAGACCATTTAGTAGAGTCAGAACATAAAATACTGGTTGGAATACGGATTGATCTATCGTCATTAATTAGCTCCACCGAACAGTTTCATTTCTTCCACGTTATTTCACTGAAAAATTCAATCAGAACTATCAGAATAAGTGAGCACATAAACAAAGCAAATAGAAAACGGTAAAAGAGACTATCATATCTTTATATCGTGTCATCGAAAGGTGACCTCAATCCACCCCCTAAGCACTATCTATCTCCGAGAAATACATACACCCAGGGAAATCTAACTGCGGGTAAGCGTACCACGTCCTATACACCTTACCCCTTTTAGATCAAGGATCTGCTCTAAAGATCGATCTCTGAATCCCAACAACTTGCGCTCAACATAATACGGTGTACCTCCCATTTCCCGGAAATTCTGCGGAGAAATCGATTCTCAAACACCGATGATGGTGGTTGCGTATTTTCTTCGTGTGAGGACACCGAGTTAGGGTCCTCAAGATCCGCGAACCGGATGGTAGAAGATATTGAGTGACATGTCTAGATGCCATGGCCAGTGATGAACTTGCATTCAAACTCCTTCTACTAAATGATTTTCAGTTACAAATTTCCTTCCCAACTAAAGTAGCACCCGTAGATTACAGGGAAAGATCCTCGGAAACAGTTCACTTCAGTTCATTCAAACAATGAGTCAAGCATTGAGGTGGTGGGTTGGTTGCTATCTCTTAACCGCAACCTTAATCGGATATAATGAAGAAGATGAAAGGTGAGTGGGAAGTGAGCAGGAGAACTACAAATAGAATCCCTTTGATACAGAAAGCTTGTGAATACCAGAGTCCCACTGATAGCGACACCTAATCACAGCCTCCAATGTGCCTACCCACCGAGTAGGGAGATCTTCTGAACCCCACTTAGAAAGCCTAACACACTGTACATGACTAAGTTTACTGGTTCGACTTTTCACACTTTTCTTCCACGTGATGGACTGGCCACGCTTACCAATCTTCCTACCATTACCTGCCTCCGCGAACATTGAACGCCGAGGAATCCTATTCGGAAGCATGAGCAACACATGTCCCAACCACCTTAGTTTGGTTAACTTTATTGCTTCATTCAATGATTTTGTACGTGTGCTTAATACTTTGTGGTTAACCCCAGCATTGCTGATATGGTGTTTCCACCGGATTCGAGCCAAACTACAAAGACATCAGTTTTCGACTGCCGACAATCTTCGCATATCCCCAGTCCGCCGTGACCACGTTTCCGAACCAGACAGAAGAACTGACCTGACTGCTACAGTGTGCACCTGACTTTTGACAGATAAGCGAATGTCATATGGACGCGACAGATGATGTGGGTTGGCTCATGGCAAACGAGCCTTCTAAATGAGCAAAGAGACACTTCATCCGGTATCCGACATCTGGATGAAATGTCACTATCTTGATAACAGAACTTGTCCATCTGGTCTATAGTCAACCCAAATACAGAAGTGTTTGGTACTGGACCAACTGCACGACGGGTTTAATGGTTAATACCTCTCATCAGGTACGCGTATTCGGCAATCCTCTGTTTGGTCACGCTTATAATTTTACATTTCGTACGCGTCCATATTCTCCATCCCCATATAAAGTTACCACTTACCTTAAGGAGTTCGACTAGCGACTGAAATTTCGTCGTTCTCCCGGTTAGCTACGACAAACCCAGTGGAACTATCAGCCAGTCGCAGTAAACTCTTCTGAGTAGAGCATTTATTCACAATCCAGATGAAAAAATCGGATTGTTGTGAATAAACATCCTTCTCTCTTCGGGATGATAACTCATTTATGCTGCTTGGTAGCAACCAAAACTAGTTCACAGAAGTGTAATGTCTGTGGGTGAATGAATTGAACTGAATGGATGACAGTAATGCAAAGCTGACCGCACTAATAGGGAAATCAACCGGAATAGTTGATTATTATGAGGAAAACATAACAATTATCTAAGAGTAACATTCAGCAGTCTGATCGGAAATGTAAATGTTTTACAATATCAAATAGGGGATGGTTTCTTCGTGAAACACATCGGATTCGTTTAGTAGTTTACTATGCCCTCAGATACCGAAGGAATACGGATTCTTGTAATTCGATAAGCAAGGAGAAAATGATCAATCTATAAGTCATATTACACTTCGTAGTTTGTCTGTGCCCAAAATTCGACGTGAGGAATTTCACTGTCATAAATCGATTTCAAAAATACTGTTTTGTTCTGTTTTCATACATGACTAAAACCCCCAAATGCAATTCGATACCATGAAACTCAGTGTGTAATCCTAACTCAGAGTGTCCATGCGGTAATAGATCAACACTCATCTAACTTTTATTCGATTGTTGCGTGCGTGGTATGAAGAGACTTTTTTAATGTCATCAGCCCTGGTTGATTAGAGTCAACCAATAGAAGCGAATATCAGTTCGGTTCAAAAGTAGTCTTATGGTTTGGTCGGCTTTTGGATCGATAACAGAATGACCCTAATATGATGGCCTATCGATTCATGTTTGGTCGCTCCCACGATTATTCATACGCACGAACATTCAATATGACTGCATCATTCATTCAATCGCATTTTGCTACGCACCAGATGGCCTTACTTGGCCGTGCCAATTGCATATACGGCTTTCGTTTTCCTAACAGGCTTGCTCGTGCGTTAATAAACGGATTTCCTGCATTCCGTGTCGTGCGTCATTTCAGCAACACGTGGCGTCTTTGCAGTCAGTCATGAGTAATGGAATCACCAACCACACCTTTTGAATCAGAGCGTGATGCATGTCCTTCATCTGATGCTTGGGAACCATGGAGAAGATCGTTCTCTAATTACATTGCTCTTCTTACTGTGCTCGGTCCATCAACTAAATTCGGTGAAGATGAAAAGCTGAAGCTGTTTCGTCACTTAGTCGGGGGCGAAGGATAAAGTCAGTTTGGTGACTTGAACCTACGCAAGAGTTCCACACTAACTACAGCCACTGGTGCTTTTGACAGAATTGTCTGTTCTAAGCTTAACAACTGCACCGCCATGTTTCGGTTCACGCGCTTGCTCCAAGAGACCTGCGAACTTCTGAAACGTTACAGGTCGCGTTTAATAAGATGGATACTTTATTGTGAATATTCGAAAACTTCTCATAAGAAGTTTGAAAGCGCCATGCAGATTCAACAATCCATCTACGGGGTCACGGACTATCATGTACAGGAACCATAATTGAAAGAAGATGCTGAAAAATTAAGTTGGGATAAAGAGCGTGAGTTGGTCTACACAAATGAGGAAATTCATCATCAGCCGGAGGAGTTTCGACGTTCTCTCACATATCAGAATGTGAATAAGTTGTCCTCCGTGCACAAAAATAACAAAACAAAGATACCACTTTGTTATCGCTGTGGAAGTGCCTCCCATAAAACCAATTATTCCTCCTGTACTGCTAGTGCGGAGGAATGCAAAAATTGTCACAAGACTTCGCTTTGGTGTGCTGGTTACAGAAAGCATCCAACGTTTGTGACACAGTATCTGTGACAGGCCGATTATCTGTACAACAACAGAACCACCAGGAAATATTCTGCCTTACTCATCGCTTTTCTACTCACCCAGAGGATGTGTCACAGATGACTGAATCAGACTATTTCGCTCAGATATTCAGGGCATTAATTTTCACACACCGTGCGGTGACGTCTTCATACCCATGGAATTAGATTCCGCATCGCCCATAACCGTTGTACCATCTACATTCTTCGACCAGCAACTTTCTACTTACTAGCTGTATTTTTTTCCTATTTATTTGGAAGCTACGGAAAAATGTCCTGGATATCAGTAACTACACCATCATGCTATTGTTGCTCCAAAGATCTCACTCCCCTGCGGCTATTTCTGTGTCTAAAACCAATGGAAATCCGATACTGAATCCAAATGTCATGGTGGTTTTGAAAATAGTTCAAGATATCCAGAAAATGACAGTCAGTACTCTCGACATTTCGGCATGGAAGCTTTGTTACAGGAATTTGTTCGAGCAATTGATTGGGCGCATTGCCATCGGACAACATCCCAATATATTAAAACCGCAGTCCAAGCCATTGACAGTTAGTCAGCCACGTCAAATTCCTCTAGGTAACCGCAGTGTAGTGTATACAGCTTTACAAGAAGTGCTTACGAATGAGTTGATCGAACTTATCCATTCATTGGAAACGGGCCATCAGATGGTTACTCTTCTTTAAAATGGTCTGAATTGCAAGCATTTTTATTGATCCATGGGCTCTGAATGAACAGATTTTGGTCAACTAATTCGTGCTGCACTCTAGTGAAGAACAACTTGTCCGGATGGCTAGAGCCCAAATCTTTACCAAGTTCAGTCAAGTTTATTCAACCAGTAACCTCATACTTATGTGCTCTGGTTTCGGTTGTTACCTCACAACATCGCAGAATAAGTGGCAAGAAAAATAGAAGCATAAAGTGAAAAAAGTCCAAAAATCGGAGTATTAGGCGGGAATCGCGAAGAGGAAGGAAGAGTTCGAATAGAACTACGCCATTGGCCGCGACACTTAGCCATATCACTTAACGTCTCCATCCATTTGGTAGGCGGGTCAGGTGGACCCCACCCTGGAAGTCTAACACGTCCCACGTGGCCAAGTCCACTGGTCAAGGTTTTCATACCACTCTGCCATGTCATAGACTGACAACCTCGATCTACCTTGCAACCACCATCTGCCTCGGAGATTAGCGTATGCCAAGGAAGTCTATCGGTGGGCATGCGTAACATATGTCCCAACCATCTTAACCGTTTTAGATTCAGTACTTGATCCGGATACTGACCTCTGATTTCCAACAGCTTACCTCTAACCTTAGCTTTGTTGGTACAGTGTTCCCGCCATATTCAGGCAATGCTATGGGGAAATCGATGCTCAAACACCGACAGTCTTCGCTTGTCTTCTTCCCTTAACGACCGAGCCTCTGAACCATATAAAAGAACAGTTTCAAGACTAACCTCTCCAGCAAGTAAGATCTCCTTAGTACCTTCTTTCGCGTGCCTTTAACAGAGGATTACAAGGAGGTTACTGCTTTTATGATAACATAGAGTTTATTCCAGCAAAACGTTATCTTAAAGGGACTCTCTTTCGCTCCGGCAGCTTGACAGAAGTTTACGACTCAAGCTCTGGGTAGTATAGCCGGCATTGTTGTACTCCTAGACGATATAGGTGAGTTTGGTTATGATCAAAAACAAAAAGATGAAAGACTCGATTCTGTGCTTGAAAGGCTTCAAAAATTTAATCATCGACTTAGTGAAAACAGATGCACGTTTAGCTCTTCACAGGTTTTATTTTTGAATCATATCATATTTGGTGAAGGTGTCAAACGGAGTCGGGAAGACTCTAGAGCTATATACAATGCTCCAGTTCCTACTGATGTAAACAAGTGAAGGGTTTTCTTAGTATGTGTTCATATAACCTCTGATATGTGCAGCAGGTAGCTTCAATTGCTAAACCTCTGCAAGTCCTCAACAAATCTGGAATTAAATTCATCTGGGAAGCTGAACACGAACAAGCTTTCATTACACTGAAACAAAAAGTCGCATCCATACCAGTTTTGGGCATTTTTGATTAGAACTGTCTAGCTTGCATGACTGCCGATGCTTCTGCTGTGGGACTAAACGCGGTTCTTTCCCTAAAGTTGTGGCCTACGCTTCTCGTTAATTATTGAGAGATCAGTCAAAATATGCTGCCGCAGAAAAAGAGGTTCTCTGTGGTAATTCAGAGGACATCACACGTGATACGGCCAGGTACACCTTCGAAGATACGCACACTGAGGAACCCCAACCAACCAGAATCGCCGAGAACAGGTACAGCAAAAACTCGCTGTGACTGGTCAAGTTCTAATCCATTAATTATCTTCTTTGGTTTGACACTTATACAAACCAGTCCTGCAATACAATAAACGTGCTATTCCGCAGTCTTGACGTTCTTGCTACTTTGGTTTACGTAGTTTCGGGTGGGAGTGATTTCAGTACGTCCTATCAGTTCCGGTATTGCGAATAATACATCATCATCATCATCGTACAGCGTTGACCAGTAATGCAAGCTCCACTGGCCACTGTCTTTCTCACCGTGTTGCACATGAAAATAGAAAGAATGAATATACAAGATGGACAGGGAGTGGACTTACAGGGGTGGGATAATGAAAGGACGCCCTAGTAGCCAACACACGGAATACACAGTCTAACTGTACAAGCGCGCATTGAAAAATCATTGTGTTCCGAAAGGAAAACGACAACACGATCGCCACTGTTCACGGTTCGCTGTGGTACCCTTCAGTGTTTCATCCAACCACGATGACGTGAAACACTTACTTTTTTTAAGTTCGCTGTTTTTTTCTTATTCCCCGCTGCCACGCGGTTTCTTCCGCTACCAAGGAGGAACGGAAAATAGGGCATCGTAGGGTAGACGTCTGCCTGCCATACTCAACAAGTGCCCCAGCCAACGAAATCTACTATGCTCGGTACGCCGTGATAGAACATTCTCTGAACTGGTGCTCAATGCTCGATTTCTGACCTCAGCATTGCTCACTCGGTCATTCCACCCAATCTTAGAGATGCTATTTAAACAACAACGGTAGAAAATCTCAAGACGACGAATATCTTCCCCATACAGACTCCATGTCTCGCAACCACAACAGAACTGGGCGAACCGCGGCACAGTACACACGACCTTTCAACTTCAGCGAAATATCAGTTCGGCGCCACAAGTGCTTCAGTTCAGTGTACGCCGCTCGGGGGCGCGTGCTCACCTATACTACAGCGCTCCCATCCGCTGTCACGCTGCTGCCGAGGTAAGTGAAGTGGTCTACAACTGCCAGTACCTCCCCAACGAGGATCAAGTTCAAAACAGTTGGCGCCTTGTCTTGAAACATCACTTTACACTTTGAGGGCGCAAATCGCATGCCGAATTGAGCTACAGATCTTGCGAGTCTATCTAGTGCACAGAGCACAAGTTCCGTGCTTTCAAACAAGCAAATGAGTTCGTCGGCTTAAACTAAATCACACAGCTTCTCGCTGTTTTCTGGTTCAACGACCAAATCCTGGAGATTTTACAATGCATTCTCCATTACCTCCTGGACGACGAAGTTGAACAGGAATGGCGAAATGGGACACTCTGGTCGAACACCACGGGTGGTTTCGAGCAGACTGCATAGTTCACCGTAAACGCGGCTAGAAGTAGGAGAGTACAATGATCTCACTAGCTTCACGAACTTCTGTGACATATCTTTTCGGTGAAGAGCACTGAATAGCGCTGTTTGGTCAACTGAATCGATAGCGCCTTTCAAATAGAGAAAAACCATCACTGTCAGTCAGCCGTGTGTACCGCGCCTCATGTAATATGAGAAGGGTAAAAATCTGGTTGATGCATCCTCAAGCTAGGCGCAATCCGGCCTGTTGTTTGCGATCTTTCCGCTTGAGAGCCGCTGTAAGATGACGCAGCAAAATCGAGGCTAGTACCCCGGTGATTGCCCGAATTAGGCTAATCCCACGATGGTCACTACAGTCATTGCATATTTCCTTCTTGAAGATGGGTACAACCAACGACTCACCCCACAATAACGGAATATGTTCCCCTTTTCCAAACGTCACGGAGCATGGTGGTAAGTGATTTTATCAAAGGATTACCACCATTTTTGAAGTGTACCGGGGAGAGTCCGTTAGGACCGGCCGCTTCCTTTCGCATTAGTAATCGAATGGTCAACACTTCTAATCCCGACGTGGGTTCAAGGGATACTCCTTAAGGAATCGCAGTTGCTGACACAGCTGTAACTACATTAGCGCGCCAAACTAAACTGCTCATTGAAGTATTCGGCCCAACAGTCACGTCTTTGTTATTTGTCATGAATGGGATCTCCATTTCCACTGCATATCGTTTCACTGACCAGGGTTCGCCGTCCACCGATGTCGCGGATAAACTTGAACAGTCTTTGACTTTTGCCTGAAGCAGCTGCTACTTCCATTTCTTCGGCTACCTTGACCCATCAACTTTCGCGATCCTTCTTGAGGCTCTTTGTAATTTGCTTTTGTATATTTCTTCTTATCTTATTCATCTCCTTACACTGCGAGAGCTAACGCTTTTGTTCCATTAGACTCAGCAACGCTTGCGAAATCCAGTGTCGTTAATGGACATCGGATCTACGGCCACAGGCGAAACCTGCCGCTACGTCCATAGCCCGTTTGCTATGGGCCCAGGGTTCATTTACATTACCGTTCTTCGTAGATTCGAGCTCATATACTAATTTCTGTTCATAACTGGTGCGAACTTCTGGATCACACGAACGTTGTACAGCTAATCGGGTTTGCGGTTTACAACGATGACCATGGAACTGAAGCGATAATCACACTAAAACTAATGTATGGTCCGACTCTACGTACGTGGACCATTAGGATCTACAGTACTGAACAGAACTGCGCCACCGGTAGCTTATTGCGATATGATCGATTTCGCTCAGAGTACTTCTAGAGTTAGAACACCATGTCATCATACGACGCGAGCTGTGTCGGAAATTCACACTAGATAGAAATAACCGATTGTCTGTACAAAACTGGAGAAGCCCATCCCCGTTATCTGTGCGTTGAGCGGCTAAGGCACAACGCCCACCTAAGCAGGCTTCTGACGCACTCAGTTTACCAACTTGTGCATTAAAATCACACTACAATGTCAGAGAGTGAGAGTGGTGAGTTCATCATAGAACTCATTCTTCTGCATGTCACAGTTGCAGCTGCTGAAGCATATGCCGAGATCACAAGCAAATTGCACTTAACACAGCTATCCTTTCGAACGCCAACTGACCCCTGGAGTCTTACAACACATAAACGACTATTACTCGGGTTCCAGTCTAAAAAGCAACCTCAGCCTTGTCAGTCAAAACTTCTTACACCGCGCCGATCCGCATCTCTAACTGCTTCGCTTCCTGAAGTGCGCAGAGAATACCTCAATGAGATTCCAGGGGCGGTTAGCTGAGTTACACTGCTCGAATCCTGGGTACGCGTTTCACAGACGCAGCAGCCATAAATCGCCAGGGAGTCCACTGTGAGCGCTAGACACGCCTGCTGACCGGCCTGCATGAGTGTACGCACATCAAAGGATCCGAGATTCAGAGACATGAGAAAATGTGAGTTACCAGACAGAGGATTATTCACGATATTTGACAATAAACCGTTGTGAGTATCGGGTATGTTATCAATGGGAGTATTATGGGTGGACAGAGGATATAAAGAGAAGTGGTTAAGGAGAGAATTCAAAGGTTGAATAAAAGAGAGGGAACTCTGAGCAGTAGCCCACCTATCACTACCCACCTGGATCGATGCAATGAGCAGAGTGGTCCTGAATATCCTGCACAACGACCGATTCAATATGGTATTCATGCAGTTCATGGGAGATGTTGGACGGGTACTGCTAGGGTTTCCAGCCGGCAAGGGGGAGAACGATTAGGGTTCTTATCGAAAGTCTTTAGTTCTAACAAGAACCTGTCCACAAGGCAGCGGGGTGGCTGAGTGAAAGCCTACTTGCTTGAACCCATTATTCTTCCACTGGTTTTATCGACCGAATTGCCACTTCAAATCGACGCCTAACTTGTAAGACCAGGAGGCTGTACTTGTTCAGTACTCTACCCATTGACCTGTCAGACATGACTGCATCTCCAGCTTAAGGAAGCCATCGTGTATAGCTCTTTAGGTTATAGAGGCACACAAGCCGTCACATCACGTCAAGGTGCATTTTCGTCGTTAGACGAAGCGGATCTGAAAGAAGAAGCAGAAGATTGGATAATTGTACCTGCAGTTCACGCAAACTGCTCCGGAATCGTGACCAGGGATGATCCACAATTTCAGCAGATAATGGTTACTTCTGCGATTCCTGGCCTCCAGATAACAAAGTACAATGTGAGCCGCTTCCATTTTACTCTATCAGAAATGAACTTCCTAATCATGTAATGGAAAATCCACTCGCAAGTGGATTTTCCATTACATGAGATTCAGGCTCCTCGTGCCAACAATTCATTCTATGAACTTACTATTGTTGAAGACTGCTTAATGCCCGGCAACCTTTACGTTGTTCCTACCCAGTTTATTGCTAAGTTTATCTTATGTGTTCATGATGGTTACCCAGTAGTTTAATCTACGGAAAGCAGGGTTTAACACTACCTTATGGGACCCAAAAAGGCTGTCTTCCATTGAGACTTTCATTCGTAATCGCTCGGCTTTCCGACAAGCGGATAAGTGTGCTCGTTCGATGCCAGCTGCAATTCAGCCAATAGATTTCCCCTCGATACCATGGACCGAAATGGCTATTGATATCATGGGGCCCTTCATTAACTCACCCATTCGCCAACGAAACCTGCTCATAGCTACGTGCTTTTAGAGCAAGCAGCCAGAAACTCAGTTGTGTGGTGAAGTGACTACAGCTTGCGTGATTCGATGGTTTAAGTACATGTTCAGCCGGTATGGGCTATCCGAGAAAATTGCAACCAACAATGGTCCTCAGTTCATCAACCGTGGGTTTAGGAATCTGGAAAACAGGTTGGCTAAAAAACTCGTTTCCAGATATTCTTAATCATGCCAATACAAGGCAATATACATGGCTAGATGCATAAGGGAAACAGTAAACAAAAATAGCTTCAGAGATCATTGTTCACACCTAGTGTGGTACAGGATTATCCGGAGACCAGGTTTAAAGGCATAACACGTTCTCGGCATGTAAGCTTTCGGACCACTCTAGGTGTGTTGTTGTGGTCCTCCAACTTATCCACTTGGAAAAGGAGACAAAGTGAATTCAAGGAGACTGCACAAGGTACCGAAATCCCAAGAACGCGTAAAGTCATCCAACGAGAAGTGCAGAATACACCAGTGGAAGTACAACAACGACGACCAACCTGAATTTCGAAACCAGTTATTCGTTATCATATGTGAATGTTACTTCTTGAGAAGAGAGATGATGTTTGTGGTTTGATCAGCGTTTGGATCGATAACAGAATGACTCTAATATGATGGCCTATCGATTCATGTTTGGTCGCTCCCACGATTATTCATACGCACGAACATTCAGTATGACTGCATCATTCATTCAATCGCATTTTGCTACGCACCAGATGGCCTTACTTGGCCGTGCCAATTGCATATACGGCTTGCGTTTTCAGAACTGGCTTGATCGTGCGTTAATAAACGGATTTCCTGTATTCCGTGTTCTGCGTCATTACTGAATACGACGGTGGCGGACACAGCAGAAGGGATTAACCCTAAAACTTTACGTTCCACTTGCTGTTACGGAGCCATCTTTGGAGATGATTCGACAGAAGCAAAGTCGGCACGTGCAGTGCGAAAAACGTGACCCTTATTTTGATGCTTCCAGGGCTTCGCCTTCGACAATCCTCATAATCCACATGCTGTTTCATAAGGAACGGCCTGGAACCCCACCTCCGGTTAGCAAGCCTTATCGCACCAGACAACTAGGGTGAAATCGGAGCGCAGTACTCTTGTGATGTTCCTGGATGAAGGGTGTACCGGATACGTTCATTTCCGTCATCTAATCTCTGTAAACGAATAGCTGAGGGCACGTCATGGAGTATGGTGATCTTCCACACGCGTTAACCAGGCGATGCGGTGTTCGTCAGGATTGTGGTGTGGGCAATCCATGTGTGATTACCATCCAAAGATGATTCATTCCGGTTCCGTTGGCCACGTACTCGCGCGTGTGATGTCTGTCCGTACCACGCTCTGCCTCGTTTCCCTCTACCAACCACATGCGGTGTACATTGACTCTTCGTTCTCGTCCGCCTATCACGTTATCACGCTTACAATTACAGTACAGCGGGCTTAAAGACACGTTTGTTTTTGCGTATCTGGTTTCGTTCTACTGTCGATTACTGGACACAACAAGGGTTACCCTCTGTCCCCTTTGTTTAATTTCGTAACTGATTTGGTCCAAGACACCGCCCTTTTATCTTGTGAAGATAGCGATGTAAGGCTTCAACTAGGTGGGAAGGTGTCGAAACCTGAATACGCAGATGGCATCGTTCTTCTGAGTGTAGATCCAAGTAAACTGCAAGTTATTCTAGACAGCTTGATAAACTGCATGACGATGCATGGTATAACTTTTGCACATTCACAATGCAAGATGCTATTGCAAGACTGGGTTGGTCCAACACCAAACCTTTCGATACCTGGAAAGATAATAAGCCCAACTGACAAGCTTCGTTATCAAAGCAGCTGTTGATGAACTGTCATCGCACACCGGGGATATGCGAAGATTGTCGGCAGTCGAAAACTGATGTCTTTGTAGTTTGGCTCGAATCCGGTGGAAACACCATATCAGCAATGCTGGGGTTAACCACAAAGTATTAAGCACACGTACAAAATCATTGAATGAAGCAATAAAGTTTACCAAACTAAGGTGGTTGGGACATGTGTTGCTCATGCTTCCGAATAGGATTCCTCGGCGTTCAATGTTCGTGGAGGCAGGTAATGGTAGGAAGATTGGTAAGCGTGGCCAGTCCATCACGTGGAAGAAAAGTGTGAAAAGTCGAACCAGTAAACTTAGTCATGTACAGTGTGTTAGGCTTTCTAAGTGGGGTTCAGAAGATCTCCCTACTCGGTGGGTAGGCACATTGGAGGCTGTGATTAGGTGTCGCTATCAGTAGGACTCTGGTATTCACAAGCTTTCTGTATCAAAGGGATTCTATTTGTAGTTCTCCTGCTCACTTCCCACTCACCTTTCATCTTCTTCATTATATCTGATTAAGGTTGCGGTTAAGAGATAGCAACCAACCCACCACCTCAATGCTTGACTCATTGTTTGAATGAACTGAAGTGAACTGTTTCCGAGGATCTTTCCCTGTAATCTACGGGTGCTACTTTAGTTGGGAAGGAAATTTGTAACTGAAAATCATTTATTAGAAGGAGTTTGAATGCAAGTTCATCACTGGCCATGGCATCTAGACATGTCACTCAATATCTTCTACCATCCGGTTCGCAGATCTTGAGGACCCTAACTCGGTGTCCTCACACGAAGAAAATACGCAACCACCATCATCGGTGTTTGAGAATCGATTTCTCCGCAGAATTTCCGGGAAATGGGAGGTACACCGTATTATGTTGAGCGCAAGTTGTTGGGATTCAGAGATCGATCTTTAGAGCAGGTCCCTAATCTAAAAAGCGGTAAGGTGTGTAAGACATGTTTCATGTGATTAGCGGTCGCGATCAAAAGGCGCCTTTGCATTCACAAACTATTCTCAAAGACGCGAAACTAATATTTGTATTTTTCGCCTTATTATTTACATACTGTTGTTTTTTCTTTAAATTTTCGATTGTGGTCCACGCTGAGAGAACAACCACAGCTGCTGCATCCCGTGCATAGTTGGTTCAAAACAGTTCGGACAACCATTAATGGTTGTTCGAACTAAGTTGGACTGTTTGGAACATGTATTTATAGTTAGAAACGGCGATAACGGGTATAAAATGAGAATATCCCGAAACAGTACCACACATGTGAGTTCAGTTGGTTGTACATCCGTCCGGATGACTTGATTGGTAAGGTTTCAACTCACGTGGCTGGTGGAGTTTCACACTATCACGTGAAATGTTCACGTTTGATGTATTTGACCTGAGCTCACTTGTTATGCGGAGGTGGATCGACGTGACACGTTTTCATTGAACTAATATTTTTCCTCAAACGAGATTTTCGCATTGGTCTAAAGACGCCGGCCACTGCAAAGTCTTGTAAAGCCCAACTGTTTTATCCTTGTTTGTCTTACCGTATGTGACCCGAAAGCCTGCAAACGGAAATCAGAAGTCCGTCATGGCGTGTTTAGTGAAGCAGCTAAGCAGTTTCAGTGCTTCTCAGTTCTGACCAAATCCTTAACACTAAACGAATACCTATTCTTCAGCGTTTCAGGAATTATTAATTGCTTGTATTAACTCATTTGACCGTCGGTCGTACGACATATTCGGTTCATTATTAAACGACGAAATATATCTTATCGTTTTGCCACTGGAAATTGTACTTTGCTAACCCGCATCAGAGCAGTTGGATACAGATACCAATCACCCAACTGCATGCTATTGTTATTGACAATAGTCAAGTTTTGTAGCTGTTTGGCAGAATTAGTTGGTAATTTTGCACGGCGCATGACATTTAGCATTTATGTCTCTGCTAGAATATGAGGCGGTTCCTGGGATATCCCGAATTCTCGTTGACCACTGATTGCGATTTGTGGTGAATATCGTGCAGACTGAAACCCAGTTCATTTACTAATGACGAATACCACATGCGTTTTGCAACCTAGTTCACTTTGACGATGCTGATTCTTATCTTAAGTTGACCTCCCAGACGGCGGCGTTATTTATCGGTGATTAGTGTATGATTATTCAGTGGGAGCTTTCCGGTCTGATTCATCTTGATGAACACTTCCCTAATTTTCCTGAGACTATTTTGATTTGGCATTCCGAAGAGAATGAAGCCTTGATGAGAAGAACAATATATTCACGATAATAAAATAGCTTAAATTCTACTGAGAAACTCAGCACAATTCAACCATGATTGAAAGCATATCGATGGATTTGATAGTAAGACAAATGGAAAGGTCATGAAAACCCTTTTCACTTACCTTGTGTCTCTTTACGTTCACTTGAAACACCTACAGTTCAAACTGCGCGCTAGACCCGAATACTCATGTTGCACTAAGAACGTGTCACCTTTTGACCAGTGATGACTATGAGGAGCAAAGTGAATCTCGTAACCGGAAGCAATTTCACATGTTGCACTTTCGAGACGAACTGAGTTTCGATCATTTTCGCATGGGCTCAATCATCACAGTGAATAGACCCAGAATTCGAGGGCTAACTTCGGCATCCGAAGATATGTAAGTAATTATTCCCAAAACATCAACAAATCTCCAACTTCGCAAATCAACACCGAAAAATGCAAAGGAGGCTATTTCAGACGAGATACTTTAGATATTTTACGCTCATTGTGAAAGTTCACATTGGTTAAGGCTACTCTTTGAAAACCGGGACATACTAAGTCAGCACTTCTATTTAGAATTCAGTCGTATTCGGTTTTATATTGGACATCCACAGCTGTTGCACCACGTGCGGGAGTTCACAATGATGTATCTGAACAAGAACTTAACTCCTAAACTATGGTATCATACGGCTTAAAAGCCATCTCGACTCACATGTTTCTGTCGCGATTCCCTCAGTCAAGTAGAAATAGAATAACAGTGCATGCTGAATTAAAAGTTTACTTCGAATTTAAACAATTCAGTTTAAGGCCCAGTTGGGTCTCGGTGAATGTGCACTGCTAGTGATTCCTAACAGGGATGAAACAGCTGTACAATAAGTCCGATAAAAGTCGACTGAAGTTTTACTATTGGAACAACTGTCAACAGAAAAATGCAGGTAAAAACCGTGGACAATGAGAAAAATTCAATAGAGTGTATTCGTGATCGGATGAAAAAAAGCACCTTTGTGAGCTACTTTTTTCTGCAACGGAGTTCTTCCAAATGGAAAAACAAAGGTGCCCAGATGTTCACACCGTCGTGGGGCTTATGGATTTGTGCCTTCGTTTGCCACTTTATTCAACTGATCGCGAACTGCATGGGACACTGGAGTCAACTAATGCGTCATAGTGTACCGGGGAATGCTGGGGTAAGGGAACGACGTGAAGATCAAGGCGAACGGACAAACCAACCGAGGGCCACGGACAAAAGAACAGACAGTGAAGATGTCGGTGGCTTCCCGAAGCAGACAAAAGGAGGCATACGGACTAGCAGAGGGGAAGCAGCGGGATCTTCGGCAAACATCAAGAAAGTCCAGATGAGGGGCTGCCGATCAAGCCGTCAACTGAGACAATCGGACCAACCGAATAGAGATGATACCCAAGAGAAGCAAGCTATCGACCACAGACAACTGGCCAGAACGCAGTCGAATCACTCAAACAGCCGCCAGACCAATGTTGGTGCCGTGCAGTCTGGAAAAGGGCCTATATAAACGATTGTGTGTTTCATGACTGGACTTGTTTGGTCGTTGGAATACAAGTATCTTACCCGGTGTTGTCGTCCTTGTTACAATATGTTTCGATAGCCTGTGTATATTTCATTTTTCCTCCCAAGGGGAAAGGTCGGTGTTCTGATACTTCCGTACTGAAATGCCACGGTCGGCTGTTGAGTGAAATATCACTTACTTACGAAGCATCCCGGGAGAAGTAGTTTCTCACCAAAAACTGCTGAAGTTACAATAATATCGGTTGGAAAATTTGGTTCACATAGGACTACATTTGGGTATTTCGACTAAAATGCTACTATTGTGGTTTACTTTTCTGGAGCAGTGTAAAACGAAATGATGTAATATACTGCCTTCATTCTACAGCAGTTATCCTCAAGTTGTTAGAAAAATTACCGATAATTCGTGCATTGCATAGAGTAAAATCAATGACCTAGACTGAAATGCCAAACAAAGTCAGATTTTGGTGGACGAGGATGACAATAGCTGCGTATGGTACAGTAATCGGCGAAAGTGGAACTCATTTAGTTGCGGACGAGGTGGGAAGTTATCCTATTGTAACAAGGACGACAACACCGGGTAAGATACTTGTATTCCAACGACCAAACAAGTCCAGTCATGAAACACACAATCGTTTATATAGGCCCTTTTCCAGACTGCACGGCACCAACATTGGTCTGGCGGCTGTTTGAGTGATTCGACTGCGTTCTGGCCAGTTGTCTGTGGCCGATAGCTTGCTTCTCTTGGGTATCATCTCTATTCGGTTGGTCCGATTGTCTCAGTTGACGGCTTGATCGGCAGCCCCTCATCTGGACTTTCTTGATGTTTGCCGAAGATCCCGCTGCTTTCCCTCTGCTAGTCCGTATGCCTCCTTTTGTCTGCTTCGGGAAGCCACCGACATCTTCACTGTCTGTTCTTTTGTCCGTGGCCCTCGGTTGGTTTGTCCGTTCGCCTTGATCTTCACGTCGTTCCCTTACCCCAGCATTCCCCGTTACAATTTGTCTTGGAATACTGTTCCGTATCCTATTTAGTCCATTCTAAATGTCAGTGATTAAGCAACTTTGTTAAATCTGTTTTCTTCATAATTCACGACCATTCATCAACCTTTGACTTCTTTCCAAGACCACTTTTTCCACAGACACGTCATTCCTTTGTTTGTTAATCTAATTTGTTAGAATGACGTGCGGGCTCATTTTCGGGATTTATCCAAGTCACAAGGCTTACCCGCGAGTTGCCCAGACTCCTAAATAATAACTGTCACGTTCTTCGAGCTGTTGTGGTTTCGCCCTTTCTTTTCATCCGCATCAGCTGGCAACCTCTTTTGTGTAGCTCATCGAGAACCATGAGTAAACGTGCTAATGTTCAAATTATTTGTCATTCTGTATCACCGAAGAGAGTTTTAGTAATCCATCTGCTAATTTGAACGGACTGGTCTCTTCCGTAACTCTTCCCGGTGTTCTGAATGTATCTTCATCCAACATCCATCCCCTTTCGCGAACGATTCTTCAATATGACAGCCCATTCATTTACCCGCATTTGATTCTAATGCATACTCCGGAGTATAGTTAGACGCTTATCTTCTCACTCTGGCAAATGTGTGAGGGAGATGCACGGCCCTACCTTTCGGAAATTCAGCTAATTCTGCGATAAATTTACTCTCATATCTTCCATTGTATCTCAGTGTATTTGATCCAACTTCTTTTTATCCCGTAATGTTTCCATATTATCAAAGGGGTATTTTAGTTTTCTTCCAGGGTACTTATGTAACCAGTTGTATATCTTCAAAACCATTTTTTGACGGATCAATGAGATATGTAATTTTCCCGTTCATGCCTGAGAAAGACTTAGTGGCTTCACTTGCATTTCATTCGAAGTTAAAAAGACTTCACTTCAAGGTGAAATATAATAGTCACCTTTATCTCTGCATGATGCTGTGCTTTCATTCCTCTGCCATAAGAGAAGCATCAAAACATTTTGAAATCTTCATCCACATCTAGCAAAGTTAGACGGCGGTGACGAAAATGACGGCGCATCGTGCCCTCGATGCATTCCGAACCGATTTCCAATTCGATACATTCACGTATTCCATTACTGATTTTCCTACTATTTGGTCGAATACAAGGATTTTCTGTCTCGGCCTCGAATACCAAATAATCTGTTGTGATTTTCCAGCTTATGACTTAACCCTTTGCCTCACGTTTATTGTGCATATTCTAGTAAATTTTAAAATTAAAGAACGGATAAAACCAAAAAATAGGTCTATCGAATAAAGTCTATGGCCGGATAGACCTTACCATGCTGTTTCCTTATTGCACGCGTTCGCTACCTCTTCCCACTATGCGTTGCCCACCTGTTCATCATTGCGGTGCTCTGCATTAGGACGCCACGATCACCAGAGCAGTGGTTCCCACAAACCATGAGGAGAACACTGTCGCTGGAGAGAGAGAGAGAGAGAGAAAAGGGGGTATGTTTCGAGCGGGAAACGTGTACGTGCAACCGTCGAATGGCCACAGCGCTTGGAAGCAAGCTTTCAGGTAAATAATAATGTTTTAAATTACCAAACGGATTTGAATCTCGTTACAAGTTTCTTATGATCTGTACGGGTAAATGAACGAATGATTGTGCACAGTGGTTCGCCTTCAAACGTGTGTTGTAAAGTCAATCTACATGTTCCGAATTTTCCGCAGGGATTATAAATGTATAATCATAAGCTGAATCAAGCTGTTCACAATCTACTGTTTACCTATCCGTCTTATCTCTGGATCAATTATTCACCTATCTGATTTCATTGTGTACTCAAGGCTACAGGCCCGGTTACAATACTTTTACTTAAACTCGTAATCACGATATCAGAAAACTATGGGTATGACATACCGACCATGGAATGGGATAAGCAAGAGGAAGGGAAGTGTTCTGTGAAAGAATAATAAACCAACCAAGTTATGACAACTCGTGAAAATTATGGATCGTGTAACTAGTTTATATCGAATTATGAAGCTAGTCAATTTCTTCCGAAATACCACGATGATGAGTCAAATGAAGAATCCAGGAAAGATTTACGACTTCGAAAGCGCACTGCCTAACCAACGTTTTGGAAAACATGAGCGGTGGAGGAGTTGCCGAAATTTCTGTTCGATAAACCCAAACAAGATGCTTTGAACCCCCAATGTCCGTCAAATTTGGTGGTTCGGCCATTTCCGACTGACTATCGCGCCTGGCCTCGCACAGTGAGATGGGGTTCATCGCTCCTAGCCTAGTAACAGTGAAGATTGTCACTTCTATAGCAGTGAAGTAGGTATTTCGATTAATTTAGTCCCACTAACACGTATGATGATAATTACTGATTGGAGCGATGTTCACATTACCGTTTCTTGGAACATCATTCCACGCAAGGTTCTCAAATGACGTTGATCTTCGCCCAGAGTTCAGAATCTGTTCAATCAAAATAATGGTCAGTGTAAACTGTTTGCATCCGAGAAGATGAATTTTCACCTAATACAGAATACTGTGAATTTCATGCCATTTTGCTTAACAGCACGATTATGTTTCTCATCGGTACCACATTATATCGTGCAATCTTAATAAGACACCCCGGACAAAATTTCCTATGAGAAAGTACTGACGAAGACATGCCAGATTTCCGAGAATTAAGGATTTTGCGTAATTGTGTCGCACTTTACAACCCTGCCTCTAGAATCGTGCCTCTTTTGGGATGACAATTGATTGATAGAGACTAAGTGGTTCAGAGTATTTATCTACAATCTCTAAGGTCAGAGGTTCGAATTCCACCACCGCCGGTCAATTTGTTAGGAGTCAGCAATCGACTATCGCCCGGTTCATCACCACGGCGATCTCATCGAGACTTTGTGTGGGTCTCCACTCCAAATATTAGGGGCCTGGTTGCCAACTACATTTAATAGTGTGTAGCTATGCGCACGCATGTAGGGGAAAAATACTCATTATTAGAGCAAATCAAAATGATAGTAACAAAGTTCTCAAGGACACTGCTCTCATTCCTTTACTCCCGGTTATGTATCTCCCGGAAAATGAAATATATATTCCGAAAGATGAGGTGCAGTACTACGTCTGCTAAAGAAAGTGGAAAACAAGGACGGTACTCGAACTCGGGACTCTGCAATCTTCAGCTCTTCATCTCGATTACTGGATTACCAACGGTTAAAATCAGTATCTTATGAAACCCAAACTGATGACAGACAGACGACTGAGACTGCCGAGTAAAACGAATGCGCTACTTGCACGAATCACATTTAACTTGTACCGATACCTAATACATGCAATCGTTCGTCATGTGCCAGTTTAGTAAGTGACTGATTACGTAGGCAGCTTTCGAATCAGGCCGAGAAATCTCACAAATATCCAGATATGCTTCACGTTACCATTGTTAAGTGGCTTGGGACTCTTCACATCAAACACATTCTACACTTTCAAGGGGCAGAGTAGCACACATTTCAAGTTATCGATTCATGAAATGAAAAGTTTGAAAGTTCAAATAAAGGCAGACTAATCACTCACACGAATATACAGCACACGATCAGTCGACAAAACACATACGGAGTGAGGAATCAATGTCATAGTATGTCATCTTGCAATCCGTTAAACACGTACACACTGTTGTTTACAACCCCGAAGAGTCTGGATTCCTAATCATCATACCCAACTTTGGTATGCCCAATTATTCTTCTAACTTCACACTTTCCAAGAACACAAGTTCATTCTGGACAGCAATTACCAATCATCACCTCTTCAAGAATATTTCGACAACGACCATGTATCTACTATCTGTTGTAGCCCTTTGGGTTCCTCAGTTTGCTGATATGTATAAATACTACTACTTACTATCAATATGAGGGCTTGGGTTAGCAGTGACAAAGACACCAACAGCTATCAGAAATCATAGTTACGATTTACTGGGGGGCTCTTCAATGAAGTCTATCGATTCACACTGCAGACGATTCAAATTAGATCCTAGTGAATATATATATATATATATATATATATATATATATATATATACAAAGTGTTTTGTGAGTGAAAGCATAAAATTGTCCCAAAACCATACGACTTGCTTTGTGGTTATCGCCGCTCATCGTATGTACCCAGTAGTCATCTGCCCACTCAGAGCTTTCGAAAACATATGGCTAGCCCCATGTGTTTCGTATTTCCATCTTAGCTACTGATAGCGTTGGCAGTAGTTAGCTTTCAAGGGTTCTCTGCATCAGCCGAAAATAGCCGCCAGATTGTCTACACGAAATCGGTATTCACAAACCGTTACTTCAAAAGGACAGATGTTAACCCCAAACACACAAATATACTGAATCATTCCAACGGCCCTATTAGAGATATTTCTACGAATATGCATTTTTTTATTGTGATTAATATGGACCACCCGAGGCAACCTGCGCATACTATCGTAAATCCATGTTATCAGCGATAACTGAAATTTCACCTGAATACGGGTATACCCAACAACATTGTGTTGTTGAATACCGAATATGTAAATATAACAAGGCTTTCTAATTGTCACAGGTATGAGACGATTATCCGCTAATTCTTGTGAATATTTCATGACAGATTCAAGCGGTGATATAGGAAATCTATTACACACGTTCAGTGAGGCTCATGGATCAATACAATTTACAGCCGAAGTAGAAACGGGAGACCTGATGCGCTTCCTTGGTGTGCATTTCACTCGAAACGAGGATGGCTCCACTCAACGTACAATATACAGGAAAAAGATGTGGACTTGTCAGTACACATACTTCCCACGTTTTGTACCGACTAGACAGATAAGAAACTTGATAGTGTTTAGTATCGATGGAAAAGAAAATCTGTTCACTGAAGTTACTGCAAGATTAATTTATTCTTAGCAGCAACATCTTCCGAAGTAAGTGATATTTAGACAAATTCATTCCACGTAATATAGTAGAACAGGAACGAGAACCACTGATAATCACAGCTGAAATGAAAGGTCCATTCATTAGCCTTATCTCAAGAGTGATTTCTGTCAGAAATCCTCCAAAGGTGCCTGAATGGCGCCGGAGAAGGCACCTTCAAGGCCACACGATTAAGGGATTCTTTTAAAAGTTTCCTTTTTGCGTAACGTGGTAGAAAAAGGACAGATTACCGATGCTGACCGCCTCCACGGTTATTCATTCATTCGATCGAACGGTACGGCATTTTCCTGTTCCACTCACTTTGGGTGGACCGGGATGATTTCTAACGCGATTCTTGATGCGGACATCGGTGACGCAATATATCCCAATCAAGTGTTTAGGATATTGTACCGGTGCCCCAAAACCGATCGAAACAAGTTCGAATACGCAGACTAGCTATCAGCCAAGCCATCGGAATAAGGCAATTAACACCTATACCATGAGCAAAAAAGCGATTGGTGCAAGCTCACCACCTGCCACGGCCTATGACCGCACGGAAACACCACCGCACACACATCACATGTAAACATTTTCGATTTCCGTGCAGAACAACTGATCTCCTAGTCATAACTACTCGATCACGTTTCTCAGTTGGACAGCACTATCATCGTGTTCACTTCACTCCTCAACACACACGCACACACCCATTGGATATGTTGTTCAGATAAATTGTAACAGCATGATTATGAATTTTCGAGAAAAAATTGTTCTCCTCAACTTATGTTTTTAATGGAACTAAGAACTAGTACTAGTGGACTACGCATTTATTGAGATCATTAGAGGCTGTTCTCCGCGTTTTTTCACTTACTTTTGACAAACCGTTGCATCTGATACTCATACTGATGACATCACACAGTTCATTAGCAGTTTTTCCACCTGCCTCATTACTTCATGGTTAGTCTTTTTCTCCTTGTGCACTCAGTATCAGATAACTATCTAAGTATTTTCATTGCATATAAACATGCCTGTAATGAGCTTTTCTGATCTAGGTGCACCACTTCTTTTTCCTAAAGTTCATTGTAAAAACAACCCTTTTAGCAACTACCTGCTTCTGTACACGTGCTTATAACCCCAATAATATAAACTAGCTTAGATAACTGTTTTCGTTCTTCTGCATAAGCAGTTGTAAATCTGTCTTCAGAAAGGTTGTTATTCACTTTCGACCTTTTTCGTATGTCTGCAAAACTTCTTAGTTTTCTGATTGTTAGAGTTGTAAAACGAATATCCACGCAGTTTTATGATTTTTGAAAACACTGTGGAACTCACACGTCTCATATTAGGCTACTTAAGTAGTTGTATAAATGGGAACTCTAACGGACAGATGTTATGCTGTCTGTTATCAGTTATTACCATGGACTAAATTTGAATCCTAATTGAAAATCCAAAGTCGACTAACCAGGTTGCCTAATTCCCGAAAAGGATCGGATAACCGTTCTTTGACCATCCCCCACCGGAGGCATAATTGCACTCCCCGGACGAAGCGTAGTCAATTCAGAAGTGTGCCACGGCATCCCGAAAACCAACTACACTGCGAACGGTTTTTCGGTGGTCGATGCTACCGGCAGTCCGATGACAGTCTATCGATCTGAATATACCGCCTCAAGATTGATTTGAGAAACTAACACACCGATCTGTGAGATTCTCACATAGATTTGGAGTGCTGCACGTTTATTTGAGAAACAAACACAAAGGTTGGTTATCGCATCGGTAAAGTGCATTTCGTCAGTCAACTGGCCACAAGTCTCTCGGGCCGACCATTAGCCGTTGTGACCACCTGTCTTCCCACACTCTTTCTGTGCAAAAATTGCGCAGATCTCTGTCGTGCCACTTATCGGTCGGACGTCATTCCGATAGGTTCGATGGCCGTGCGATCTAAGTCAAAGAACTAAACTGTCCTCAACGTACCAATGGAAACTGCGGCGGATTACTTTAGACGTCTTTGGACCAGCGATAGCGTTTCAGTTATCCGGGTGGACTGAGTTGTGATACTGGTCCCCGAATAACATCGGCATTCGATTCACAGACATGACGCAGAGAATAAAAGGGTGTTGGAAAACTCCGCTGTCGCCCGGCTGACTACTACATCCAGTCTATTGAGGTTTTATGCATTCCGAATCTCAGGGTTGGTTTGCAGGTTCTCTCGTCAATTATGAACTGCAAAAACTACACTCACAGAACCCGGATCAAGTTCTTATTGCCCTCTTTGACATTCGCGGTTTGAACCGTAAGGTTGACTCTGTGCGCCGCTTTCTTCGGACTTCCTCCCCCATTTGTCATATCTGCGACTGAAACCCAAATATCACCCTCGGCAAACACCAGCCATCTTCAGTTTTCCAACTACTTACTCCATTCCTGCTTTTTTCCCAAAGCTGGCATCTGCACCTAAATCCACCAACCGGGTGCCTCTTCCCGAGTTTCGGATTTCGATTTCTCCGCAGAATATTTCAATTCATACGGTTGAAAATTCATTTTCCCTCTTCTACCCATTATTGTTGTACTGTTTACCTCTCCGCCAACAGGAACAACCCTCTGGATTTTGAATTATCTCCAAACACTGAGACACTGACTTCACAGACCCCAACTGCCACATCACCATCCTTGGTGATTTTAGCATCCACTACAAGGATTGACTTTTGCGCTCATCGAACACTTCAACTATGGCACGTGAAGCCGAGGCTTTCACAGTATTCAACTACTTTTGCCAACTGGTGCACCTCCCTGCACGCATTCCCGATCGTATTGGCGATCGCCGGCACACTCTTGACCTCATATTTACGTCCATTCGTTTTATTCTCTCTTTCTCCCGTGGGTTCATCGGACCATTGTCTTATCCCATTTCTCACTCCATTTTCTCATCCCGTCCCAACACAAAACTCCAGAGGCACCTTTTGGCATTACTATTCTGTGGACTGGGATGGTTTCTGCGACCTTCTGGCCTGTTGCCTTTGGAAAGACTGATGTTTTATGTCCCTGTATCTGTTTCTGTTTGTAATTTCACTGAGACGGTTCTTCAGTGTATACATCTTTACATTCGTCACCTCTTTAGACCCGGAGACCCACGATCCCGAATGATTGAGCCACGCTTGCAACCGTGACATCCGTTTGAAAAACTCAGCGAACCGCCGGTCGTGCCGCTCACCCAACCAAAGAGTTCGACACCGTTTTGTGCACGCTAGGGACAAATACTCGCTCACGCCCGCGTCGTTCTACGGGCGGCCCTCTTATTCTCCTGGTCGGCCGCAATCGATAACCATGAAGAAACTCGTTTGGTCTCGTTGGACATCTCAGAAGCCTTCGACCTAGTTTAGCATGGAGGTCCGCTATCGAAACTGTCTTCGTTCGGTTTCCATCCAACTCTTTTATCATATATGTCACGTTTCTTCAGCAAGCGAACCATTTCCGTCCGAGTCGTTGGGGCTATGTCTCAGCCGTTCTCTGTGAATGCTGGTGTTGCCCGAGGTTCTATACTTGGGCCACCCTCCTTCTCGTGTTTACTAATGATCCTCTACCTTCATCCTCTAACCCACTTCGTTGTTTTGCCGATGGCGCTTCAAAACTTCTCTCCTGTTTTGCTTAAACATCTCATCCGAATTTTGGCTCGACTCCCATTCGTTCCACAAGGCCACTTTCCTTACTAGACTTATCCATAAATTCATCTCATTGTTGGTCTTCTTTTCTGCCTTCGCTTGCCTGCAGCGCTGTGAGCAAAGTCGGCTTTCTATTTCGTCCCAGACGTTTGTTTATACCAGCCCACCTTCTTTTGTTTAAGGCTCAAATCCGCCCGACTTCTAAATAATGTAGTCACGTGTGAAGAGGATCTCCGTCTCCCGTTCTTTCTCTTTTCGATCGAGTTCAAGGAAAGGCTTTCCTTTTAACCGATGTTCCCTAACTGCTACTCTGCAACCACTTGCCCATCGCCGAGAAAAAATGTTTCACAACCTCTTTTCTACCGTCATGCTTCTTGATTTTGTTCATAAAAACTAGTTTCAGCAATTCCTCTTCCCACGACTTTCTTTCGTTCATCTCGCACGCAGGCGACCAGTCATCCGTATCAGGTCTGTCTCTAGATGTCGAAATTCTTCATTTCAGTTTTCCTTTATTTCCCGAACTGCAAAGCTTTGGAACACTCTTTTCTTCCCGTAATTCCAAACGCTTACAATCTTTCTGCTTGCAAAAGCAAGGCCAACAACCTTTATCGTACTTAACTGTCTCCCACACTCCTTTTACAGTATGTCTTGACTAAAGGGTTTACTCATTTTACTGTAAGTCACTTTATGGGTAGTAGAAGAAAAAACTCTAACTTAAAGAATAGCTTGAAGCTCCCCGTGTTGAATAACAGCTGATTAGATTTTTCAGTTCCCAACCAGTACACCTGAAAATTAATTTCTTACGAAGGTTGTTTAATATACGGATAAATGTAAAGAATATGTCCAATATGCTTGAGTTCATGCTATCGTTAAACTGTGGTATCTGCGCTTCCCACATATACGCATCCTGAGAACCGGCAGCAACGAACACACCCAGTTAAGTGTAATTAATGGAATCCCACATTGGAATTTGAAAATCTTTGTACCATTTCACGTGGAACTTATTTTTCACTCCTAGTCAATACATTTCATTAGGTTAAACAAAATCCCCCATATTCACTTTTTCGGCATAAAACCTGCGGAAAACGAAGTACGCAGTAAGTCGAAAGCAGTGCAATATCTTGGGCAAAACGTTGATGTCCCTGATCATCTCCGACGCCGGCACTTCCATCCGGCTGGACAACATAAATGAACTACCGAGACCTACCGCGCTTTCATATTCCAAGTCTTCAAGTCTGGTTGCCCCTCTCCCTAACAGTGCAGTGGGTCTCTGAGGCTGAGGTACACACCCTCCACTGTACTCATATGCTAGCACGTATCTTAAAGATCAATAAAGATTCCAATTATTCTGCAACTGACTACAATCATAAATGCTGGGATTGCTAACATTCAAGTCAGCTAGTGGTACGAAAATCGTTACAGTTTCTTAGTGAATTAGCTGTATTCAGGAAAATGGTGACCAAATGCATGCGGCAGATCGTTTTCATATCACTGTGTATCCGAAAAATGTATCGGGGCTTATTTCCGAAGACGTCTTTTATTTTGGCGAATGAAAATCCAAACAGACGAAAAAAGTCTTATGTCCCTATGCAAAAGAAAACATTTCAAATATAAACCCGATTTTAGCGAAGTTTTATTTATTTGATCACTGTATTCAGTCAAATGCAATCAGTTCGTCCTCTTCTGCGAAGTTTTCCTATATCATCAAACCCCAAGCTATAGATTTTATTTCTTTCAAATTCATTTCTTGGAGAATCGTTGACCACAATCTCTCATGTTCAGCAACAGTACTTTTCTCAAATGAATTCTTTTTGTCCAGGTACCTTGCTCGTACTGCATTGGCAATGCAATTGTCTTATCCCACCGATTCTTTACCAAATTCACGACTTCTTGAGAGGTAGGTTGGGCAAAATTTTCGCGCTGATATCTCTCCATTCTATGTTTGATATACTTATTCACTTCCACCCACAAATAATCGTGGAATAAATTTCAGTAGCGGAAAACCGGGTCTGATTAACAAGTAATTCATTAGGCAGCAACAAAGCTTAACAGTACTTTCATGGTTTTCAGGGATGGGTGAAACTTTGTTATCGCATAATGAATTATTTGCTAATCCTCGAACGTGAAAGATGCATGTTTATGGGTTCGGTGACTGTGGCAAATTGAGTTCTCATTACTGCGACGTACGGAGAAATGTGTCAAGTTTGTATGTGCAGTCTCATTCTTGAGCACGCTCCGCGCATGCACTTTTGACTCGGTTTCATTTTCGGAGTAGAGCTCAAATTAAAATCGTCATGAAAAATCATTGTAGAGTCTATTTTCGGAGTAGGTGACATTTTCGAAGAAACACGATATCTATAATGAAGAACTACGATTATCCCATGCTAACAGAGTCGAGTGGAGTGTCCCATGATAATAATCGTACGCTCAGTTATCCTGTAAGAGAATGTACATTTCATTAGTCGGATCAGCTTGTACGGCCACTTGGCTATCAACTGGATGCTACTGAGCATGAGTCCGAGTTTACCGGTTGATAGAACGGTGACACTATAGCACAATTCCTACCGAAATAGGTACTGGGAAAAATCAGGATCAGATTTAAAACATGTCTCCTATACTGCGAACATTGAACTCGAATTGAATATTACCAACGAAGCAACAAGCACCTACGATAAACTATTTCTCCTTAGAAGACTGTGGTAACCCCCTCCATCTCCCCATTGTAGCCGTATTGTATTAAAATAAAGACGAACCTCGGTGGCCAAATCAGGTTCATTTCTACAGTATTTACTATTATGATTATTTCAAAATTCCAATGATCAGTTGCCTCCCGTTTGGCTGAGATGTGAGTTTGTTAACTTTCTGAAGTCTTTATCACAATACAATATACCTACAGTACTAATATATATATATATATATATATATATATATATATATATATATATATATACCGAGAAACTACTTTGGAATTAAAAATAACTAGCCATTTGTTATCAAACACGGCAGCCAAGTTAAACCACTTCATACGGCTTCATCTCTGTATCATGTTTGTGAACCGAATGTCGATGTTCTTCGGAGGCGAATATCACAAATCAGTCCACCCGGATAACCAAAATACTATCGCTAGTCCAAAGGCGTCTAAAGCAATCCGCCGTCGTTTCCATTGGTACGTTGAGGACAGTTTAGCTCTCTGACGTATATCACACGACCATCGAACTTATCGGAATGACGTCCGACCGCGAGCGCGATAAGTGGCACGACTGAAGTCCGTACCATCAGTTTTCCAAATGTGTGACAATTTTGCAAATCAGTGTGATATTTTTTAAAAACCAATCTCCAAATCGTATAGATACACATCCATTTCTGTACGCCAGTGTACGCTCACTTCCACCAGGGGAGTAGTTACGTTATATTTTCGCTGTGATTATCAGTGGTTCTCGTTCCTGTTCTACTATATTACGTGGAATGAATTTGTCTAAATATCACTTACTTCGGAAGATGTTGCTGCTAAGAATAAATTAATCTTGCAGTAACTTCAGTGAACAGATTTTCTTTTCCATCGATACTAAACACTATCAAGTTTCTTATCTGTCTAGTCGGTACAAAACGTGGGAAGTATGTGTACTGACAAGTCCACATCTTTTTCCTGTATATTGTACGTTGAGTGGAGCCATCCTCGTTTCGAGTGAAATGCACACCAAGGAAGCGCATCAGGTCTCCCGTTTCTACTTCGGCTGTAAATTGTATTGATCCATGAGCCTCACTGAACGTGTGTAATAGATTTCCTATATCACCGCTTGAATCTGTCATGAAATATTCACAAGAATTAGCGGATAATCGTCTCATACCTGTGACAATTAGAAAGCCTTGTTATGTTTACATATTCGGTATTCAACAACACAATGTTGTTGGGTATACCCGTATTCAGGTGAAATTTCAGTTATCGCTGATAACATGGATTTACGATAGTATGCGCAGGTTGCCTCGGGTGGTCCATATTAATCACAATAAAAAAATGCATATTCGTAGAAATATCTCTAATAGGGCCGTTGGAATGATTCAGTATATTTGTGTGTTTGGGGTTAACATCTGTCCTTTTGAAGTAACGGTTTGTAAATACCGATTTCGTGTAGACAATCTGGCGGCTATTTTCGGCTGATGCAGAGAACCCTTGAAAGCTAACTACTGCCAACGCTATCAGTAGCTAGAATGGAAATACGAAACACACGGGTTAATTTGATTTTCTTTGTCACGCTGCCCACTCTCTTGGTATATTAGTGACCAGGATCTCAGTTGGTGCTTCAAGTGTGATTGGTTACCTTTATTTGAAGAGTACGTAAGTGAATCATGACTTTCTTGACTGTTGGTAACCTGTAGTGTTGAATTCGGGTTCTTTTTTTGTCTTGCTTCGTTTTTGACTCATTTTATGCTTCTACTCCGTCTGCCCTCAAATGGACTACGCTGCGAGGTAGCAACCAAAACAATAGAATACAAATGCGAGGTTGGTTCTTGAATGAACTAAACTGATTGATCGAAAAGACACCCGAGGTCGTATAAGCGGAGGGTCTACGGAGGTTATGGGCTTTTCTTTCAAAAGATGCATGGGACTGGTCTGACGGCCTGAATCTCAAAGGTGGGGCTTAGTACGGTTAATACACTGGCTGATTATACAACCATCACCTAAGGCTTTCAGATGCATAATACATGCAATTTTCCCATACGTTACCATCTTTACCGAGCTGAATAGATTTCTAGCAAAACACAGTGTCCAATGTTCCTGATTATATTCGGGAAGGCTACTTGTTAGGTGTAAAATACAGATCCGGTTGCCATGTTTTAGAATTGATCAGACGCGGAATACAACAGCGGTTAAATTGAAACTCACGTTTCACACTGTCACCTTGGACATATCAGTACTCTCTTATGAGATGTCTTACTCAAAGTAGATATTTGATTCACATTGTGGGGAAATTAAATTGCAGCAATGAAGCGAAATCTGTCCCCCTTCCTTGAAGAAAACTAATTCGATTCCCCGCCACTTTTCATTTCAATGTCATACATTTACCATATCCTTATTAGGAATTCAAACAAACTTTTCCAGATGTGAACTTAAAGAACACAGCAGAGTGATGTTGCACAGTTTGTATCCGGAAAGATTTCTCTGTGTCTCATCAGATACATAGTGCAGATAAAATAATAGTAGACATTACAGCAGTAAAACAAGATTACCGGTGATGGGCTCACAAACGTCATCTATTCACGAAGGCAATACCAAGGAAAACGAATACATCCTTCTGCTTGCACGAACTAGATTTCCATCTTTGGATCGCAATCGCCTGGGCAAAGTGTAGTAGATGTGAATTGGTGGTAGACAAGATCACAGAGAACGCTGTAGTGCGGTCGACGCGGTGCTGTTTGTCCAGTAAACATTCAGTTCATTTTATTCGACAACTAACCTCGCACTTGTTTCAGTTGCTACCTCCGAGCATCGCCCAGTAAAGGGCAAAAAGTATAGAAGCATAGAGTGAAAAAGATCCAAAAACACCAAAGTAATGAGCGGAAATCAAGAGAACAAAGAAAGATCTCGAATGCACCTACGCCACTGACCGCGACACTTAGCCATATCACTTAACGTCTCCATCCATTTGGTAGGCGGGTCAGGTAGACCCCAACCCGGAAGTCTAACACGTCCCACGTGGCCAAGTCCACTGGTCAAGGTTTTCATACCACTCTGCCATGTCATAGACTGACCACCTCAATCTACCTTGCAACCATCATCTGCCTCGGAGATTAGCGTATGCCAAGGAAGTCTATCGGTGGGCATGCGTAACACATGTCCCAACCATCTCAACCGTTTTAGATTCAGTACTTGATCCGGATATTGACATCTGATTCCCAACAGCTTACCTCTAACCTTAGCATTGTTGGTACAGTGTTCCCACCATATTCAGGCAATGCTATGGGGAAATCGATGCTCAAACACCGACAGTCTTCGCTTGTCTTCTTCCCTTAATGAACATGTTCCTGAGTTGTATAGAAGAATGTACCTAACTGCCGCATTTCACACTTAACTCCTAACAGATAACCGGATGTCAAGCCGGGGCTACAGATGACTGAGGTTGGCGAATGTCAAACGCGCCTTGTGTGTGCGCGATGACACTCCATCTGATATGTGTAAACATGGTAAGATATAACTGGCTAGGTAACAAAACGTATTCACTCAAGCTAGAGCTTTCTCTGCCAACGGTAGATTTGGTGTAGGGCTAACCCAGTCCTGCACCAGCGAATTACATTTTGAAGGTGCAAAACGCATCCCAAACATTGCTACAATGTTGTTTAGACTATCTAAGGAAGCTTGGAACTTATCTGGATCTTCACTCAGCAGTTTACTGCCTGAGCAAAGATCGACGTCACTATTCTCACACGAGAATAGGGCTATCTGAAGAATCGACTCAATTACAAAATTGGAGAAAAAGTGTGAAAGAGGGTAACCCTGAAGCACACCACTTTCCGTGGTGAACACAGGTGAAAGATCACCGTAAGCACGAACTCCGTTTCGGCTGTTCGCGTATAAGGATTGTAAAAGAGAGATAAATTTCGCTGTCACACTGTTCAGTAAGGCAGCGCCGGAGACCTGTGCGGTCAGCTGGATCGAACGCCGCTTTCAGATCAAGAAAGATAGAGATTAAGGGCCTGCAGATGTGTCTGTTTTCTAGAATTTATCGAGGAGCAAAGATGTATTTGATACAACTCCTAATAGGTCTGCAACCGCCCTGATTCTCATGCGTACATATCTCACGAGCATTGGATAGTCGGTGGTGGACAAATCCAGTGAGCAGTTTGGGTGCGATAATTACCAAGCCAGTTCCTCTGTGGTTTTCACAAGAGGACCTGTCACATTTCTTGTAGATTAGCACAATCACCGACTCCCAACCATTTCCTGGGCACCTATTCACTGTCCCAGGTTACCCGGAAGAGTTTTGCTAACTCCGAAAGCAAAGCTTTTCCTCCATCCTTGGAAAAAGATGGAGACAACCCATCTGGTTAAGCGGTTTTGTAACCTATCTGCCGCATAACCTCCATTTGTGATGGAGGAGTGCTATTTACCTGTATCGGTTCTCTGGCAGGTATATTCGGAAGGTCCACTATGGAAGTAGACCAGTTGAATTGTTCCTTATAGTGCTCCGTCTAACGATCCAGACGACGTCCCTGAGTGGACCAGTGAGCCGTCGGATTCTTTGAAAACCTCGCTTACCCCGGGCTTCCGTCGACCGGTACTTCTAATCAAACGGTAAAGGTTGCGACTATTGTCAATGGACACAACCTTTACCATTTCCCTACATTTTGCAGCCTACCCCTGCTCGCGGTCATTTCCCAGGCTCCTAGTCGTTTGTCGTCTCAGCGATTTACGCGTTCCACTGAATGTGGCATCCGGAGGGACGGATCTTCAAGCATCCAACAGAGCAACTGATGTCGAAGATATCAATCGTTTGTGAGGCCTACTTGAGCCGGAGTCCTGCGTGGTATTAGAAACGACATTCAAGGCTTTCTTGAGCTGCTGCCAGGGTTCACCTGGGTCTTGGTCTAACAAATGACGTGCAATGAAAGAAGTTTGTGTCTGTCTGGCTGGTGACCTTCAGCGGTGCGCTTTCCATTAGTTAACACAGGTGTTCACGCCCCTTGGGACATGTTCGACCACTCTCAGTCAAATTTGTCGTTCAGTTCAGCCTAGGAAGGCGGCCGAGCACCTACGCGTGAACGTGAATAGATGTGAATTAGCATGAACTGATAACGGCTGTTTGACTGGGGCGACGGATATCTATCTGCACGTGTAGGGTAGGACAGATTCGGCAGCATCGTATGACGGGTAATGCTGTTTTACTGCTGTAATGTCTACTATTATGTTACCTGTAGTATGCACCTGATGAGACACGAAGAAATCTATCCGGATACAAACTGTGCAACATAACTCTGTTGTGTTCCATTTTATTATCGTTATTATCCAAATAACGCAAAATTTTGAACTCCAGAGCAGGGCCCGGTTATCCTTCATTAAATTGAATCATCGATAACATTTATGTGAAGTCGCTTTAACTGTCAACGAGGCATACTCAGCGTTTAACTATGTACGCATGTTATTGTACTAAAACAAATATTCGTTGGTGCATTTGGATTGAGGATATTGGACAACGCAAGGAATTGAACCCGTTTCTCGAGTTTGTCCAAAGACAATTCCTCGGAGTTAAATAATCACATAGGTGAGTAGTTGGGTACGGTGTAATAGCACTGGAGTGAGCCACGAACAACGGACCCCAGATTGTGGATGAAACTTATCTGGCCCATCTGCTGTGTATTTGGAGGTGCCTACCGATACGTTTACATGAATCGAAAACTGGTACTGTAAAATCGTTTGAGATCCTCAATTTCATTCATTGTTTTCGTCTCTACTTCGCATATTCCTTATTTCAATCTCCTAGATGTTCGCCTCTCAACTAGATTTGCTCAACCACAGCAATCCAAGAGCAGTCGGTACTTACATATCAGCTTGTCGTTACTATGACGTTTTTCTTGCAAAATAAGTTTTCATATCACGAGGCACTGTAGCCAAGGTATTCGCGATTTGACACAAGAGAGGATCATCCTTTGCCACCGCCATGACTGCTAGGTTTCCCATGCCCGTCTACACACACACACACACACACACACACGATCGGCGATTTTTTTCGACCACCTTTCACTGCACGCACTCACAGAACAGTGATCTTTCTGAAAGGCAAGCTTTATGATTGATAAGTTACAAATTTTCACAGGAACTGAGCATACAGGCAGAAAATATGGTGACAAAAATACTCCAATGGAAGATCGCGAAACTGGAAAATAACATCTCCATCATCTCTGAGTTTGTTATCGTAACAAAAATAAGTGATCTCATAAATGCAACCGGAATGTGTCAGGCTTAAGATGGGGCGATTTCGAGGATATATGAACAGGTAGCCAGGGAAAGAAGGGACGAAATGCGAAGAAGTGGAATCAGCTGCGCAGGTCTAAGATTAGATGCTCATACTCAAAATGCTAGAAAATAAATCATCCAAGAGTAGCTGCTTCACTGTATGATCATCCAATCTTAATTTGACACATCGAAATCTAGCCGGTGTGCTTTGCTTGATAATAGCACTGCCTTTCGCCGCCGAAAATTCCAGATATCCACGAGACTCCAAAAGACCACAAATGGTTACTAACTCGGACTCTCCCAGTCCGATCAACCGGTGGGTGCGGCAAATAAGTCCATAGGTGTCATAAAGCTCCGTAAATGGTACAACTTGTTTGCCGCGTCGCTGTCTTAGAAGTTGGCAGCCTGCGATAAGTAACTTATGATGCAACGGAATATCTTCCGATCTTCTAAGACCTCCTCCGGTATCACTGGATGTCACAGTTTGTAGTACTTGATGAATCCCCTGGAGATATAAAAAAGTAACGCCAAATAGTGGGAAATATCAGAGTAAAAACAATCGAGCACTTGATTCGGTCTGCCCAGTTATGGTAAAGTATCCCACCAGGATGTGCAGCATATCACTGAGACTGTAACAACTGGATATGCTGCAAAGACAGAGAGTGTCAAGTGCTGGACAGACACATCGCACGACGTTCATATGAGACACGTATTTAAATGCGTGAGCCGAGTCGTACAACGTAAAAGCAATCTGATGGTGTATCGGATTTTCAGTTTCGGTCTCTGTAAACCTGCTAGTGCGATATACATTGTTCATCAATCTAAACAAAGGTGGAAGAGCTGTAGCGTGGTCTGGTGGCTTCTTATTAATGAAACTTAACGATAACGCTACAAGATTTGAAACAAACTGATCTCAAGACACTTAAAACCATGCATAAGTACACTGGCAGGATATTCAGTGCCAAGTTATGATTTTCGTAATTTGCTATAAGACGGATGATACCTGCACTGCTTCAAAGCGGACATTGTACCATTATCGCAAAGCGGAAACGGTTGCACTGTTTTATTTGGCACACAGCCTGAAATCAGGTGAATATATATATATATATATATATATATAATAGAGAAGTGAAGCAGAAATGGAAGGAATATACTTTTTCATAATTTTCTACTGCACGTCTTCTGAAGTTGGTGCTTCAATGTAAAATTGTACTTACGTTTAATTCTTTCAAAGCCATACTAATGTGTTGCAAAGAAGGTCGCACAAAACATCGTTCATCGCTGGTTCCATTTTGTTTCTTGGCTTCTTGAGCAGCTAAATCAATCGCTCTGCGACACACATCAAGGGCGGTGCGAACATCACCCGTGGACGCTGATATCTTGAAAAGGAAAGGGTTTCGAAAAGTAAAACTTAGAGAATAATACAAGATACTTGCTGGTCGAACTGCGATTTCTGACTTCACATAAAATCCGCCCATGTGCGAGAAGCCATCGATTCCCTTAAGACCGGTTGACTAAAAACGTTGTTTCCTTAGTAAAAGCATTTGTCAGACTTTACCACTGAGTGTGAACCACCTGTCCGTTATTCCAATGCTCAGTACAATGTAAACACGATAACCAGAATGATGTTCACCACGATCCATGAGAACGAGAAGGCTATCGGCATAGAAAGCGGTTAGTGTGCATTTGCAATGGCGTGCGAGAGTAACCGCACAATGGCCACCGCGATTGACAGTCATGGTGAAGTTATACGACAATATTTTAGACGAATGAATACAACTGAGTCTTACTATACTCTTCAAGTTAGCCTTCACATGAAGTTTGACGTTAGACTGTGAAACGAAAACGCCAGTTTTTCAATCCGTGGATAATCGGTTATTGTTGGTGTTCGCTCGCTCCTGTAATTTGGGGCATGATAGTATGAGAAAGACTCAATTTGAAATCATATTTTCTAAGCTGACAGAAAAATGATCTCCTTCGTGAAATCCCAACTAGGAAAAGGTTGTACCCATTTGCCATTGACTGCATTTGTAGCGTCGCATCAAGCCCGGAACTCCTAGTTGAACACCGTACTCGACTGAATACCATAGATCGACGATTAAAAAAACCAATGAGACACGGAAACTATGATCTATTGCTATGATCATTTTATGTGTGTGATTTAAGTAACTGAATCAGCAATTATCATAAGAACCGAAAAGACACGCTGAGAGATGCAGTCATTTCGATTAATCCTGTGCGTCGCGAACGCAAAACATGCCGGTTTATATGGCGCAGGAAGTGAAATATTACCATCATGTTCATACGATGGACTGAAAATGTTTAGCCACGGTGAAACCGCTTTCAAAAGATTAACCCTTATGGGAAAGCCAAAGCTGAGAAAAAGAAAGCAGAGAACAGGCTCGTTTTCGGTGACTTCATCCTCTGGCTAACCCAGTTAAATATATGAGGTGTTCACGAATGTGTATAGGTTACAGATTATCGAAAATGTGAAACGATTGGCTTGTGGCTGTGGTATGCATTGAGTATTCGGGGGACGAAAATGATTGTGTTGTTTTGAAAATTAAACACACGAAAGGATTAAGCTAACATGAATTCCCTCGGAGTGCATCAAAAACGACCTCATCGGCTACAATCGGTGACTTGCGATTCGGTTTTTCAATCCACCGCTTTGTTCTCAAACGCGACTTATCAAGTCACTCAAGGTGGCCCTTTTTAGTACACGCTTGCGCATGAGTGAAGTGGGGGGGGTCTCATAAAGTCAAAGCCCCATTGCACTCTTAGTGAAACCGGCAATCAGATCCTGAGACCTGGATTAGAGGACCACATGAGGTCCCAACAGATCAGCCGCGGTAATGACTTAGACGACGGTGGATTACTATCTGCCGCCAAAGTGTGGGGTAACTGAGAGGAGAAGCACCTCTGACATCTTCCGCCTCCTTGGTTTTCAGCGGCTACCCAACTCTCACCTGTGGCTCCATGTGGCTGAAGCATGTATCACAGGCCACACCCCGGTAAATCGCTCCACAGGCGGGCAAAACCAGGTTGGAGAGTAGCTGGGGTCCAAAACCCTCAGGGAGACGGGGCTCGGCATGCAAAGACAGTTGGTCCTGAGTGAGCGGATGAGGTTTACTGCTTGATCCAACGGCCAAGAAGGAAAACTGCTCGAGCAACAGGGTCGCATGGACCCCTGAGTAATGCTCACTTCTACCAAATGGCGAACGAGCTCCTAGAGAACCACCGGTAACCATGCACCAAGATCACACTGGATGCAATGGGCGTCCTGGATAGGTGGACCACCACCCAAAAGATGTATAAACCGCTCAATCGGTCACCGGCTTCCAATACACGAACTTCCTGTTACCTTAAAAGTAGCACTTGGTTGTGCACGGACTAGAGATGCAACCTCGAACGAGAAGCCGTGAGGCTGAAGACGCCACTATGTACATTATTCCCATGACTTCAGAGATTTTGCCGCCACAATACACGGTGATCATGCTACGCCGTCCTCGAGAAGAAACGTGTCGCTCGTTATCCTAGCGACTGAGATGTCAAAACTGCCAGTTGGGGACCTCAATCTGCGCAGGCACTTACAAATTGCCTGCGGGAACGTGAGAATTCTAGTTGACATCGGTAGTCAGGCACGCAAGTTGCAGTTACCAAATAGACATTGCACGTCTCTACGAAACTTGTTTACCCGATTCTGACATATGGAGTACTAAGGTTCCCGGAAGAGACGACTGCCACCAACTCTACTACAGCAGACTTACTGATAACTCCGGTTTTCACCGAGTCGCGATCGCAGTCAGTAGCAGGGTCAATAAAACGTTACATTAATGAACCCGATATCCCCTCGGATTACTGTAGCTCATTTTCGTTCGTCGCCCCTGGACATACCAGTTGTTGCAATCTACGCCCCAACATTAACGCCCGAAAAGATAGCGAAAGATGAGCTTTACGATAGGTTATACGGAGTGGTCATCAATGTCCCAAGTCGAGATATCCTTCCCGCTGTAGGGGACTGCAATGCTCGCACTGATCCTTCAAACCAAGTAAACAGATATATCCTAGGGAACTATGGTCTTGGACAACAGTGCGACAGGAGTGTTTGCCTCGTCGGTTTTCCAGACCGCGACAGGCTAGTCGCCTGCAACACTCGCTCCCAGCAACCCAGAAGACAAGTGTTGACGTGGTAATCAAACGACGGTCGCATTGCACACTAGATCAACTAACTGCTGGTGCGATTTCGCTGGGATTCCTCGATCGAAGAATGCCGTAAATACAGAGGTTCAGAGACAGGAAGGAAGAATGGCACCGATTACATCCTTGTCCTTTTACGCCTCAAGGTCCACTTCGTCAATCGCAACAAATCCGGTGCCTCGAGGATTAACGCAGCTGCCCTAGGATCACCGACAAAGCGACAAGCAGTACCAGACGCCATATGCACCCATTTAACAACCAGACGCCCAGTCAGTGAACCAAACGACAACGACAGAAGGGTTGGATATCGGGGACGACCCTCTAACTATCCAAAAAGACGCCCGCCTAAATGGTCCCCCTGACCTTCGGAATATTTGACGAACAACCACCCGCCCGACAAGAAAAAACCGAAACAACTACTGGTACGAAATTGCGAACAATATGCAAGCAGTAGCCAACTGTAGTAACTTCTCAAAACTATTCCGTCTAACTCAGATTGCATCCAGCAAGCGACAGCCAGTAAAACCACTCCTTCGCAATGCTGCCGGGTTACTGATCCCGGAACAGCAGAAAAAGATGCAGAAGTGGATCGAGCATTTTGACAATCCGCTGAACAATCCCAAAGAAAGCTTGATAAATCCAATTCCCACAAGCCAGAGTGGAAATTACGCTATCAGTATCAGCCCTCCGTCCCTAGAGGATATTGTTGCTGTGATACACAATATAGAGAACCACAAGACACTAGGCGAAGACGGCAGCGGACCGGGATTATATAAATCCTGCCTTTTGGCACTGGTAAAGCCCCTACACACTAGGGGCCGTTTAACTTTGGAAAACGAATAATTTCTCACTGGAATTGGAAACTTTAATCCTACTTCCTCTCCCCAAAAAAGTGGTAGGACAGTGCGACCATTACCGCAGAATCAACCTGATCGATGTGGCTGCAAAGATATTCTCCGTGCTTCTACAGGATCGCTTCTCAACCGTGAGGGACGCACGCACTCGTTCAAATCAAGGCTTTCGGCACGGCAGGGGATGCGTGGAGCAGCTACTTACTCTTCGTCAAGTACCAGAAATTTGCTACAAATTTCAACAACCAATATCAGCGCGCTTCGTTGATTTTCGAAGAGCATTCGATTCAGTTGATAGACACACTTTATGGACTATTCTATAGGCAGACGGAATGCAGGAAAAACTTGTCAGTCACACGAAATCGTACCATTGGACTATGTATGCAAGAAAACTTTTTACAGCGAAGAATCTGGCGAATTCTCCCTCAACTTCGATGGTCGACAGGGCTACCCGTTGTCGCCAGTCTTATTCAACAACGCAATAAACCGAATAATGCGGTAGGCGCTCATCGATTGCCCTGGTGTGCAGCTAAGTCCGGACGTTTACTTAGCTGATTTGGAGTTGGCGGACGATATTGTTATCTTAGCGGGCAGTCCGATTGCTCTACAGCCAATTCGAAATCGGGCAGTTTTCTTCGCCAAACTCACGGAACCAGAAGTCAATACATCAAAGACTAAGATCTTTTCTACTTGTACTGCACAGTCCGCACAACCTATATACGTCGACGGCGAGCTAGTTGAGCATACACAGGTATTCAAATACCCGGGCTCCACGATCCTCCTAAATGGCCAGGCCAAAGACGAAGTCGGAGTGCGAAGCGACAACATTAGAAGTGTTTTTCAGTCACGCAATTCACTTTGGGCACGAAACCAGATCAGTCTGCAAAACAAAATCCGAGCCGCCATCCATCCCATATTGAAATACAGTTGCTAAGCATGGCCATTACCCGTCGAGGACGTCAAAGAGATGGATGCGTTTGGCCACCAATGCCTGCGAACGACCCTCAAAGTGGCCTGGGACGAAAAGATATCAAACGGTGCGATGAGAGAACGCTGCCCCGACAAAGTCTACAAAAGTTCGGACACATCCTGCTACGCGCCTGATCTCAAAACAGTCTGTTACGTAACCCACACTAAGGTTGGCGCTTCCACCTTGGAGGAAAAATGGAAACATAGGTCAGCACTATCAAATCGGAAGTCGAACGATTGGGGCTCTATCCCGTTCATGACGATTTGAACCAGGGAAAGACGAGTCTGAAGTTCATGCTGCTGACAGCTTGCCCAACGCCGATCTGGAGTTTATCGCAAGAAAACGCCTATTTTGTCTGTCAATATTTGTCATGGTTCTTCGTACACTGGCAACAAATCACTCGCCGTTGAGAAGCCAAGAAAACTAATTTCTCTGGCTTACTGCGAATCATCAAGGGTACATATTTACCGGGTACTGTTCGGGGCTCAATATTTGGTATGTAGTACTGAGTCCCGCGTGTTGGCCGTTAGGCTTTCCCGACTGATTTTTGAAGGCAAAATTTATATGTTCATTCTATTCAACAATGACTCATAATCAGCATTAATTCCTTTGAGTGGAATTAACAGTAAGGCAACAATCCCAAAGAATTACGGAACATTGTCCATGGTGGTTACAACACGGAGGAACAGACACCATAAGGAGTGTCATTCTCGGGCACCTGGTGGACTCAGGTCATCAAATAAGTGTGGATTCGGAATTCCAAGTAGTTTACTGAGTGCCCCCCCCCCCCAACCCCCTAGTCCCCACAAACACATCTACCTACACACACCGGCCATCGCAGAAGCGACTATCATCCAACTTTCCGCACCTGTCCAGTACTCACAGAAAAAATTCGTCTGGGCCCTCCAACTATCTTTGCCGAAAGTGGACCACACCAACCCCCGTGACTCAGCTCCGAATCACGTGACTGTCACGACCTAGTCGTGCAGGTCGACACATCGGTCTAACCCGTCGCCTTCCACAAACAGTGTCCAATCCGAATGACCCATGACCATGTCAACACAACCAATTACCATCTGATTTGTAAAGACCATAGAATGAATCATTGAAAGCCATTGTTTGTCTCCGAAGACGCGTTCTGACGCTTATCGTTCAGCACTTTAAGCCTTGGTGTCCCGGGTTCAGTTCCTGTCACTGCCAGTCACTTTCCTAAGTGGAAACTTCCGTTTGGTCGCGACACCTTTCTAAGATATTGCATCGTTATATGATAAAAAGTAAATAAAAGAATAAAAGGAATGACAGCATTGAATCGTCAAGCGAATTTCCTTCATGGTAATTTATTTTTTTGACCAACATATCAACGTGTGCAGGTGCTCACCTTTCTCGCGCATAGCTGAATTGCTAACGGATCGAGGTTATCTTTTTCAGAGGTCTGTTCACGGTAAGTTAACTTCGCGCTGACAATCGCCGACAATTCATTCATCGTGTAAGGTGCAAATGCCACGTGCACGGGTTGGTACGTCTTTGACTTTAATTTGGGCAGACGTTCAGGAAGGTCCAGGGCGTTTGCTATGCCAATTATGACAACGTGACATTTCAAGACCTCAGGCCAGTTGAAAATCCTGCAGAAGTGTACCCGGAGGAAAGTGATGTTTAAAACCAAATGAAAAACTTTACTCGTGTATGAAACGTACGTGTCATTTATTTTATGAAATCAGGAAGGATTTTTCATCAAACATGTCGGTTCGTTGAACAATAACCAAGATGAAAGAAATAATACCAAGGGATGTACAGCAGCACATTCTGAGGGAATCAGGAAACCTATGGGCTTCATGATAAAAAAGTACGATGGTTTACTTCCACCAACAGTCACTTTGGCGATAGACAGTCGGCCGGCTCGTTACTACACATAATTCATTGAGGCCCTATACGGTTGGCCACTCCGAGGAAAACTGTCAGTTATTACTACCAGCGCAGTGGGCTTTCGACATTATGAAATATGACCCTTCCGCAGTACTAGTTAACGAACTTTTGGGGTCGTGGTCTGCATCAAATTGGGTAAGGGGGCAAGTTTATCTTAACAGTAAGCTCTGAGCGCCTACTAACTCCGAGCTGCTGATCATCGTGAGACTGCATTATCTCATCCAGTAGTCGGTAATCATTTAAGTCGCCTTTTAAGACTGAAGCGAAGGATGTTAGCTGGTGTTTGTTATGAATTAGGTCCAAGAAATAAACCTGGTTGACACATTGGCTGACAAATGGAAATCCTTTATTTGATAACAAATCAACGGTGCACCTCTTGAATTGTCGGATAGGTGGAATATCTCAGCACCCAAAAAATACCCAGAACACTATCTGATTCAAAATTAAAAAATCCTTAGTTTTAAACCCTAACAATGAGTCGTTTTGTAACCCCTGAAGTGATTAGTCATAATGAACAAAATTATAAGAACCGACAACTCCACTTCACTGTGAAATGTAGTATTTTCTTTATCTATTCAAATCAGTATTGAAATCAACTGCATGCAATAAATCAACGAGAAAAACGCAAAGTTTGAGGTGAAAATGAATTGCTTACCGATATAAAACATCTTGAGACTGGCAAATTAGTTGGTCAACTTCATCCAGGATCAGCAAGAGTGTTCCTTGACTTATAAGTCGATCTATCAATGTTTCAACTCCTTTGGTATTTGCTACAGTGTGGTTTTCTCTGCCGGATATCATGTTTTTGATAGATTGAACCAGATGTGTAAATATTGCTGAAGAGGATCGCAAATGCATGCAGTTGATAACAGCCATATGACAGCCACGCCCTTTTTCGAACGACCGTGCTTCATGAAGGACCACAGCGGACTTTCCGGTTCCAGGAGCCCCGCTAACGTACAACGTAGCACTTCTTCGATCAACTATGGCAGATTGAATGAAGTTTCGCACCAGTAAACGTTCTGCTTCCCGGCCGACTATATCCGAGTGCACAGAACTGCAGTTCAAAGGTGACGCAGATCCCTCTGAAGTAGCAACTTCAAGTTTTGCGGATGTACATGCTGAGGGTTTATTATTTTTTGACGGGTCGTTTAAAATAACCGAAGCCCGGGGAGAACTGTGGCAAGATTTAACTTTTGGGTGTTGGCGAACTGATGCCCGCTTTGGTCGGACAAGCTCCGTAATATCCGGCGTAGCTGCTTTGCTGTAGGATCGTAAAGTTGCGCGGCGAGGTGGAAGCATCATTTAAAGCTAAAAAAATCATTGTTGGAAACTCAGAGCATAGAAACAGTTTACGCTTAGTGGCTATCAAAATTACTTACATTCTCAGAGTAACGAGTAGCCTTTTTAGTGGTAATACATCGCAGTAGAATGTAGTTTTACACTACCTTCAAGGGATTCGATTATAAGACAATATACAACGGTTCCAAAAAGGACGAAGCCATAGGACAACCGAGAACACTTGTCACATTTTTGTGCTCATTAAAAAGTATGCCAAGCTAATTAGATAAGCAGCCGTGGACGATCAGCGGTAGTGCTCGAGGATTGCTTGTTGCCCAACAGGTAGTTCTTGGTTGTGCACGAGCTAGAAGTTCCACCTCGAACAAAAGCCGAGTCGCGCTGGGGACGCCACTTTGTACACCATTTCCAATTCTTTTCATGGACTTTGTCTCTAGAATAAGCTCTGATCATACTACGGCATCCCCGGTAAGCGACGCACCCTGTGCTTCTTCACTGGCCGGGATGACCCAACACGAGCTGGGAACCTAAACTTGAACAAGGTTACGAGTTCACGAAGCCTGCTGGAACGTGAGAACTCCCAGACACAGGTAGCCAGTGCATTACCATGCGCGCATTCTACGACTACGGAACTGACGTAGCTTGTCTATCCAAAGTATGCCTATCCAAATCTGGCAACCGACATATTCAATTTCCTGAAACGGACGCATCCTACTGGACGCACCACAGCGAGCCAGTAGAAAATTCCGGAATTCGTGGGGTTGTGATCGTAATTAACAGTGGAGCTCACAATGCCCTGATCTCTTGGGAACCAGTTTCATCAAGAACTGCCGTGGCACGGTTCGGAAGTACTCCGTTTACCGTGGCCCTGATTGCGGTCTACACCCCGACGCTAAATGCTGAGTCAACCACCAGAGATGTATTCTACAGTGGACTTCAGAATTCAATCAACCAGGTTCCCAGGCGCGATATCATGATAACTGCAGGAGATTGGAAAGCCCACACGTGACCAGCAGACAAGTATACCCAACATAAACGTGGAAAATCTGGCCTCGACGAGCGATGCTCAAACCGCGACCGCCTAGTCATGTTTGAAGACCTCAATCGACTGGACGTCAGCAATAACAGTTTCCAACACCCAAAAAGACACCCGCTAACTTTGTATCCCAACGACGGTAGGACAGCGCACCACATCGTCTACATTTTGGTGCGCTCTAGTTGCGCATCATGGGTCGAGAACTGTCAGGCAAACCGGGGCAGCGTAACAGGAAATACCAACGGCACGGACCATACACTGGTACGCACTCGCCTCAAGCTTCACAGTTCAGTAGGAAGAAAATCTCGTCCTCACTGCAGAGTAGATACTTCTAAGCTAACAATTCGGGACAGCGTTCAAGCCCTGTCAAGCGCGATTTCGTCCAGACTAGATGCAATCGACGAGGATGGTAGCATAGGTGGGTAATGGACGGGGCTAAAAGTATTCATCGCCAGGGCCTCTTTTGAACAATTAGGCAAGACAAAGTGACACATAAAAGACTGTATCCCTGTATGTACCCTTAACCGCTGCGCTGAAGCTAGAGACGTGAGACTCACCAGTTCACCTGATTACCGCAACCTTCGTCGAGAAGCTACACGCTTAGCTAAGGGCGACCGTAAACGATATTGGCCTGAAATCACAGGCCGGATAGAAACAGCAACCGCTGTTGGAGACTTTGGGAAGGTCTTACGACTCGCGCTCCTCGTCGGTAAAGGCACAACCTCCTCCTCTCATGCTACGCGACGATAGCAGCCAACTGACATCGGGCTGCGACCAGAAGCTTCAAAGATGTGTCAAACACTTCAGTTAGATGCTCAACCGCCTTCCCATCTAATCCATGTGTAATGGCATCAGGCGACACAGAAGAATATGCAGTCGACCCTGAGTCTCCCAACAAATTGGAAATCGTCACTTCAGCTGAGCAACGAAAAAAAGAAGTCACTTGGGAGGATGACATCTCACTTAATATCTTCAAATAATGTTTGACGATTCTGTTGGACCCGTAAATTACGTTATTCCGCCGGATCTGGAACATTGACGTTTTCCCCAGAGACTGGTCAACCTCTGTTCTACTATCTATACCAAAAAGGTGATAAGAATATCTGCACGAACTACAGCAGTATCAGCCTCATCGTTACAGCGGCTAAAGTTCTTGCGACCACTCTGCTAAGTCATTTTATTGCTGCTCGGGATGCGCGAACACGCTCCACCGAGTGTGGTTTTCGTCGAGGAGGAGGCTGTGTTGACCAGATCTTCACGCTACGGCGAATTCTGAAACACCGCTATAAATTCCAACAACCCGCCACAGCATGCTTCATTGACTTTTGGGTAGCATTCGACTCCATTGACAGACGATCACTCTAGGTCGTACTGCGAAGAGACGGGATGCCGAAAAGTACATCAGATCGATAGAACCGTATTACTCGGCAACACAGGCGTGTGTCCACGCTTATGGTGAAGAGTCTCCAGAGTTCCCAATCGGCTCCGGCCAAAGATGTCCGCTATTACCAATCCCACTTACCCACGCTATAGATTGGATAATGCATTGCGCCCTCAACAACTTTCGACGAATACAACTTGGCCATGATTCTCGGGTTACATACCTCGAATTTGCCGACAACGCTTTCATTCTAGGAGGATCCTGGAACTCAGCTGCCGGTTGTCTACCGTATCGTATGTCGAGCCAAGGCTGTTGGTCTGGATATAAACACCATAAAAACGAAATTCTTCACAATTTCACAAGACCTAACACACTGTACGCGTCAAAAGCGAAAATCTGGAACAGGTGCACCACTTCAAGCATCTAGGTTCAACAATCCAGCCAAACGGCCAGGTCAAGGACGAGGTTAAACTTCACGTAGACTGCGCAAGGTTACGTGTTCCTACAACTCCGCAGACCATTGTGGTCTCACAGTGAAATAAGCCTCCATACGAAGCTGCGCTTTCACCGAGCTGCCGTCCGCCCAGTTCTTACGTACACGTGCGAAACTTGGCCTTTGAGAGTAGACGATACAAAAAGGCTGGAAAGCTTCAACCACTTCCTCCGCTACATGGCCCAAGTTAAGTGGTACGATCGCGTCTCAAACTCCACCGTGCGTGAACAGTGCAAACACAGAACGACCTTTTTTGTTCCTCGAACGACGTCGCCTACAGCGGTTCGGCCATATCCTTCGACGACCAGAAACGGGACCTACGAAGAGCAGCGCACTGCCACCACCCCGTCGAGACTGGATGTGTCGCCTTGTTGGCCGACTGAATACATGGGTTAGCACTGTTTGGGCAGACATGAATCTCCTAGGTCTTCAGTCTGTTTTCGGAGTACGCTACTGGCGTAACAACTGGGTTTTACGTTGGGTAAACCCTGCCGCAGACCAAAATGCGTGGATACCTACCATCAGAGACATCTAAGAAGCCGACTCTAACAGAATGATCGTTTTCAGCACCCTAAAAAGCACTTACTGACATGGTACTCCAACGACGGTTGCATTTCGTATCAAAAGGACCATAAGCTAGCGAAGTTTCGTTGGGTTTTGCCAGCAGAAGACTGTCGAGCGTACCGCTGCGCAGTGACAGGAAACGCAAACAATACAGACAACGTTCTTGTTCCTGCACGCTTCAGAATCCGCACGTCTTAAGGCCTCTCCACCGATCCGCATAAACGTCGCAGCCCTGGAAATGCCAGACACTTACGCGCAATCGCAACTCGACTACCCGCAGTAACCAACGGATCATCGGATTCATCTCCAGTAAAAGAACAGTGGAAGATAATCAAATCGACGGTTAAAGAAGCTGTCTTAAAAGAACTAGGGAAAACCGAAAGACGTCTGAAAGACCGGATCTTTGAGAGCACACTTGAACTGTCGGCTAAAGTACACGAAGCCCGGATATCAGGAAGTAACGAACGCCGCAGATTGCAACGCCAGACCTCGCGTTCCGCTACGGCGGATCGTCAGCGTTACTGGGTAGAAGTGGCTGAAAATATGGAGGTTGTATCAGGGATCGGCGAATCTGGCAAGCCATTCTGCCTCACTCGCAACGTGTCGGGTAGAGGCTGCAAGCAGGAGTCGCTCTTACGCGTCACAGCCGGCCAACTGATACCTGGGCAAAAAAGAAAAATAGAGCGATGGGTAGAGCACTTCGGTTGGTTAATAAACCGACCGTCAGTTCCCACGACGGCCCTGCAACCCCCAGTTCCTGCAGAGCCTTACAATGTCAGTTGCGATCCACCGAACACAACTGAAATCGCCACAGTCGTCAATCAGCTGAAGAAGAAAAAACTGCTCGAGAAGATGGCATTCCACTTGAAGTCTACAAGTGCTGTCTGTCGTCATTGATCGACAGATTACACACCCTATTTGACTCTACATGGCGAGAAAAAGTCTTTCCGACTGATCGGGGCACGTCCGTTCTGCTTCCCATCCCAAGGAAAGGCGAAAAATCAGTGTGCGATAATTATAGGGGGAACAGCCTGATCGACGTGGCTGTGAAGATTTTTTGCGTGCTGCTACTCAACCGCTTCTCAGTTGTGAGAGACCGCCGTATCCGACCGAATCAAAGGGGTTTACGCCCTAGCAGAGACTGCGTGGACCAAATCTTCACATTGCGTCGAACACTGGAGCACCTCTACAAGTTCCAGCAGCCAACTAGGCTGCTTCATCGACTTTCGGGTTGCATTTGATTCACTTGACCGGCGGTGTCTCTGGGCGATAATGGAATCCAACGGAATGCTCGCTGAACTTGCAAGGCTTCTGAGATGACATTATTCGTCCACTGGGGAGCGAGTCCGTATGTATGGTTAGGAGTTATCCGAGTTCACGCTCACCACTGGCGTTCGACAGGGATGCCCTCTTTCACCAGTGCTGTTCAACTGCTCGATCGACTGTACAATGAGACAAGCACTGACTGCCTATACCGGTATCCAACTGAGTCAGAAGATGCACATCTCGGACCTAGAGTTCGTGAATGACATTGTTGTGCTAGCGGACTAACTCACCACGTTCCAACCATTCCTTGACCGAATCGATTTCTTCTCAAGATCTATCGGGCTAGAAGTAAACACTGCGAAAACCAAAGGTATATCAACTTGCCCAAGGCCATCAGATCATCACCCGTCGATCAGTGACTAACTAACTGAGTACGTTTCATCATTCAAGTATCTCGGCTCTACACTACTTTCGAACGGTCATCCGAAGAATGGAGTAATACTCTGGAAAGACAACGCCAGGAAAGCATTTCTCCAGCTAAGACGGGTGCTGTGGACCAGCAGCGAAATCAGCCTTCGGACCAAGGTGAGTATCTAGCGTGCCGTTGTACGCCCCCTACTCAGCTACGGCTGGGAAACCTGATTAGTGAGAGCTGAGGATACTAGAAAGTTGGAGGTGTTTGTCCACTGGTGCCTGCGACGTATTTCGAGGACAAATTGGCGCGACGGGGTATTCAACGGCGAAAACAGAAAACGGTGGTGTGAAATCGACGAACTCTCAGACTTCCTTCAATGTCGTCGACTGCGGTGGCTGGGTCATATCCTACGCCGACTCGAGATGAAACTAATTAAACAAACACCCCGTCCCGAACCCTATCCTGGATGGCACTGTCGCCTTGGTGACCAGCTCAAAACTTGGATCAACACTGTCGAGAAGGATTTAGAGTGCCTAAGCTTCCAGTCGGTTTATGGTGCCCACCAATGGAAGAAAAACTGGATCGCAATCTGCACTTAAACTCGTTTCCAACCGCTATGATACGAGATGGTCGTGGAGCTGACTCATCCTCTAGCAACAGATAATCGCATAAAAGTAGAAATAAAGTAAATATATGATGATTGTAGTATTCATCGTGGGATCAGTTTACTTCCGATAGTCACCAAGATATAAGTCTCGATAAAGCACCGATTAGATTTTTTACTCTTCACATATTACTTGAAACGTATCAAACACACACACACACACACACCGTCGACCAACAATAATGGTTTTTCTAGCCTTCAAAGGCGCCTTCGATTCAGTTGACCAAACAGCGTTTTTAGTGCTCCTCAAAGAAGAAGAACGTGAATCTCCTGAAGTTGTTGTACCCTCGTACTTCTGATCGCGTAGGGGTTTACGGTGAACTATCCAGTCCATTTGAGACGACCCGTGGTGTTCGATAAGGATGCCCTATTTTGCCATTCCTGTTCAACATTGTCACCGGCGAGATAATGGAAAATGTCTCGCGAAATCTTCGAAATGTGGGCAATGAACCAGCATACAGTGACAACCTATGTGACCTAGATTACGCCAACGACCTCGTATGCTTGTTCGAGTAAACGGAACATGCGCAAGGTGCACTAGATAAATTCACAAGAGCTGTAGCTCCATTTGGCGTGCGCTTTGCACTTTCAAAGTTTAGTGATGTTCCAAGACTAGACATCAACGGTTCCGAGGTTGATGCTCTATGGGCAGGTAGTAACTACTGTCGACCGCTTCACTCACCTCGGCAGCAGCGTGACGACGGATGGGAACACGATAGCAGAGATGGGCATGTTTATATCCAAGGCTCGAGCGGCGTACGCTGGACTGAAGCACTTGTGGCGCCGACCCGATATTTCGCTGAAGTTGAAAGGTCGTGTGCACTGTGCCGCGGTGCCCCCAGTTCTGTTTTTTGATTGCGAGACTTAGAGTCTGTATGCGGTAGATATTCTTCATCTTTAGGTTTTCGATCATCGGTGTTTACATAGTATCGCTAAGATTGTAGGGAATGATCGAGTGAGCAATGTTGCGGTCAGAAATCGGGCATTGAGTACCAGTCCAGAGAATTTTCTATCACAGCGGATCCAGCTTGGTAGATTTCGTTGGTTGGAGCACGCGTTGCGTATGGCAAACACACAACTACCCTACCGTGCCTTATTTTCCGTTACTCTTCGGAAGCGAAAGAAGCCATGTGGAGGTCAAAAGATGACGTGGCAGCGGGAAATGAGAGAAAATACGATAAAATTAGGAAAAGTATGTCATCATCATCATCATCGTACAGCGTTAAACACTAGGGCAAGCCCCACTGACCACTGCTTTTCTCACCATCTTGCAAGCTGAATTAGAAAGTATGAATATACACGATGGACAGGGAGTGGACCTACACGGGTAGCAAAAGGAAAGAATACCCTAGTAGCCAACACACGGAATACACAGTCTAACTGTACATACGCACATCGATCAATCATTCTGATTCGATAGAAAGTGACAACACGATCGCCACTGCTCGCGGTTCGCTGTCATATCCTTCAGTGTCTCCAGCCAACTGGTAGACGGATCTTTTGGACCCCAACCACGAAGACGTGATGCACCTACTTTTCCTAAGTCTGTTGTACATTTTCTCATTCCTCGCTGCCACGTCATCTGTTGACCTCCACGTGGTTTTTTCCACTCCCTAGGAGGGGCGGAGAATAGGACACGGTACGGTAGACGTGTGCTTGCCATACGTAACACGTGTCCCAACCAACGAAGTCTACTAAGCTGGATACGCTGTGACAGAACGTTCTCTGAATTAGTACCCAATACTCGCTTTCTCACCTCATCGTTGCTAACTCGGCTATTCCACCCAATCCTAGCGATACTACGTAAACATCGATGGTCGAAAACCTCAAGACGATGAATATCTTCCACACGCAGACTCCAAGTTTCGCAACCATACAACAAAACTGAACGCACTGCAGCACAGTATACACGGTCTTTCAACTTAAGTGAAATATCAGGTCGGCGCCACAAGTGCTTCAGTCTAGTGTACGCCGCTCGAGCCTTGCATATCCGCGTACTCACCTCTACTACAGTGCTCCCATCCGTCGTCACGCGGCTACCGAGGTAGGTGAAGTGGTCGACAACTGCCAGCACCTCCCCATCGAGCATCAAGCTCGGAATTGTTGACGTCTAGTCTTGTAATATCACCTTGCACTTTTAAGGTACAAAGCGCATGCCGAATAGAGCTACAGCTCTTGCGAGATTATCTAGTGCACGCTGAGCATGTTCCGTGGATTCGAACAAGCAGACAACGTCGTCTGCGTAATCTAGGTCACATAGCTTTTCACTACCTCCTAGTTCGACGCCTACATCCTGAAGATTTTGCAGCGCACTCTCCATTATTTCGTCCATGACGAAGTTGAACAGGAAGGGAGACAAAGGGCATTCCTGTCGAACACCACTGGTCGTTTCGAACGGACCGGATAGTTCACCGTAAACCCTAACGCGGCCAGAAGTATGAGAATACAATGATCTCATTAGGTTCACGAACTTCTGGGGCATACCTTTTCGATAAAGAACACTGAGAAGCGATGTTCGATCAACCGAATCGAAGGCGCCTTTCAAGTCTAAGAAAATCATTATTGTCGGTCGGCGGTGCGTGTGACGCGTTTCAAGTAGTCGGCGAAGAGTAAAAATCTGGTCGATGCATCCTCGGCCTGGGCGGAATCCTGCCTGCTGTTCGCGGACATTCCTCTCGCGAGCCGGTGTAAGACGATGCAGCAAAATCGAAGCTAATACTTTGGTGACTATCGGAATTAAGCTAATCCCACGATGATTACTGCAGTCATTGCGTATTCCCTTCTTGAAGATGGGAACAATCAATGACTCATTCCATATTAACGGAATACGCTCCTCGTTCCAAATGTCACGGAGCAAGGTGGTAAGTGATTTTATCAACGCCTCACCACCCAGTTTGAAAAGAACTGGAGGAAGTTCGTCGGGACCTGCCACTTTCCCCCGCCTTAGTAATCGAATACATGACTCTACTTCTACTTCTGATGGGGGATCAAGTGATACCACCCAAGGAGTCACAGTTGTAGGAAAAGTATGTGCCTCACGTCTTCGTGGTTGGGGTTCAAAATACCCCTCAAGCTGTTGGCCAGAGACACTGAAGGATTTGGCAGCGAACCATGAACAGTGACGATCGTGTTGTCACTTCCCGTTGGATAACAATGATTGATCAATGCGCGTTTGTGTAGTTAGACTGTGTATTCCGTGTGTTGACTACTAGGGTGTCCTTTCATTATCCGACCTCTGTAGTTCCACTCCCTGTTCACTTTGTACATTAACTCTTTGTAATTCTACATGCAATACGGTGAGAAAAGTGGTGGTCAGTAGGACTCGCCCTGCTATTCAACCCTGCATTATGATAATGAATATATATATATATATATATATATATATATATATATATATATATATATATATATATAAGTTAGTAAAATATAGGATAAGCGAATAGTTCTATTTTCACGTTGTCCGTTTTACTCGGCCTGCGCCCGGCAGGATACTGGTGATAATACATTTTCCTAACTCAGACTAATAAGGCGCGCCCACCCGAAACCTGTTCTCTTCCCGTTCCGCTCCCGGCCTGCTTAGTATGGTACCTCATAAGAGGTCGGGAGGTGGTTAAACGAAATGTGACTGACGCGCATTTTAGTTATTGCATCGTTAGCTTTGTTCGCGGCCAGTAGTCATCTTAAGTAAGACCTGAGGCCCTGCGTAACGTCAACATTCAGGTCTTTGACACCTGACACAGTAGTCTTCCTTTGATGAGATCAAGTGAACATTTTCACCTGCGAAACGCATCAATTGCCCTTCTGTTATCCTCACATTATCAGCGTTGGTCAGATTTCTTAAGTCTTGCGCGAGGTAGTGGGGAGAGAACGATACTCCAATCTACCTGTCAGTCAGTCTCCACGATCGGAGGCAGTGGGGCACTTCATTTCAGTTCAAACAATTAGTAACCATGCACTGAGAGCGGCGGCTTTGGTTGCTATTCCCCAGCAGTAAACCCAATCAGAGAATTACAAACAGCACCAAGTCGACGAAGAACCCAAGTAGCACCAGTAGCACTGCCTCACACTTTTGAATGAGAAGCTTGGGGCTAGTCGCAGGTTTGTCCCATGTGTGTCCCATGGGGCTATCCTGACGAGTGCTACTTGGGAAAGTTTGTAAATACAAGAGCGCCACTGATCGCGACACCTAGTCATATCTTTCAACGTATCTAATCCGAATGGGAGAATCTCTTGGATTCCACCCAGAAAGCTTAACAAGCTTTACATGGCCAAGTTCAATGGATAGGCATTTCACACCTTTCTTCCATGTCATGGACTGACTATTATTATTATTATTATTATTATTATTATTATTATTATTATTATTATAACTATTATTACTATTACTACATTTTCACATCTGCCCGATTTCAGGTTGTGCCAAACAAAACATGGTACAATCGAAGAGGAAGGGGTAGATGGAGTCCGATTCGATGATTTGTCTGCTGGTGCAATACTGCCAGGTTGACTTGGACAAAGTCTAGGCAACCACCACCCGCCTCAGCGAACAGAGCGCCCCGAGGAATCCTATCCGAGGAAATGCGCAACACATGTCCCAACCACCTTAGTTTGGTGATCCTAAGTGCTTCGTTTAACGATTTGGTTTCTGTGTATAAGACTGCGCTTAACCTCAGCATTGTTCATACGGTATTCTCACCATATGGGTGGGACACCTATCGTATGAACATTACTTACAGCTCTAGACTGTGGTCTCGAGTGATCCACGCCACCTCAGCCAGGTGGGCATTCAATTCCCACCGTTCTCCACCATTTTAACTGTCAGTCGCCATCTTAGATACAAGGTAGAACAACGGTAGCCCAGACAAGTGCACATTCGTGAGTGTCAAAGCGTGTCCCCTAGTGCGGGCATGATAACGAAGGGAAAACTCCGTTTGCAACTTAGATCCCAAATCACTCCATACGATTCGTTGAATGATGATTAGGTAACAGTTGACTCTTCAACATACCTCTGGAATCAGGCCGGTTACCCGCAACCGCACATCGCAGCTGATTTTCCAAAGTACAACAACGAGACGGGCTGGGGATCGCTGAACTTACATCAGCCTCCTGAACTGTGCAGGTATGCAGGGGAATGCAGCGGCTCCATCAAACCCCAGTAGTTGGGTGTACAACAGTCTGGATGAAGACTGCAGTTATCAACAGATCAACCCCGCCCCCCGCCATCCATCACGTCTTACCGTACATTTCAAACGTGCGGAAACTGTAAGCGCTACTTCCGACACTTTCTCGACGTAAGTCAGCGTGCAATCTTTGTACTAAGACCCTATGAGAATACACGCGGTTGGTACCCCACGGTCTCTTTTCGTTGATCGTCTTGATGGACGCTGACCACAGAAGCCAAGTGACTGTGTCCTCTAGTTAGATAGCCAACCAAACTAATGGCGGATGGATGGTCCAGGCATTGAAATAGATGAACTGGAAATAACTGGTGAACTTGTCTTTTTCAGTCTTCCTTTAAAAGGAAGTGGGATCGGTCCGTGTGAGCACCATCACGTTAAAAACTAACCTGGTTAAATATTGATTCTTTGCTAATGCTCCTTCAGGATGTGGTGAACTAAATACTTTTGTTCAATCCAATGTTTCATTCACATTTTTACTAATAGTTCTCTGATTCCATTTCAGTTGTATGATCCGATTCCAAATTGATTAAAGCCCATAAACGGACGTTCCGACTTCTTCATTTGTTTCGCCTGTGCTTGCTTGTTTGTAATCGTTCGTGGCAATTTAATCAGTTTGGATATGGAACGTATACTCTGACCTAATCGTTTCGACGTTGATCCTCACTCGTCTGACGCTTCGGACAACTGGATTCATTGGAAAAAACCTTTGATAACTCTCTCACTGTTGTTGATTTACTTCACGTTGACAAACTCGCCACCCTGACTAACTTTATCGCCCCATCTGCCTGCAGACACATTGCGGATTGTCCAGATTACGACAAGGCACTAAATACTCTGGAAATTTTGTACATACAACCGAAAAATGCTATCTTCGCTCGGCATGTACTGTCAACTACAAGACAAGAACATGGTCAGTCTCTCGATCAGTTTCTCCAGAAGCTGGAAACTCTTTCTGCCGACTGTGATATCAAATCTGTCAGTGCTGAGCAGTATCGTAAAGAGTTTATTTGCGATGCATATATTTGTGGACTATCGTCAAATCATATCCGTCAGAGACTGTTAAAAGAGAAAGATTTAGACCTCAAAACTACTTACGATATTGCAAGACAATTAGAATTAGCTCATAAGCAATCCATGGTATATGCTGTTGACCCCTCATCTTCGTATTCTCTACGTGACAAAAACAAATCTTGCGACCTCCACGTTAACCCTTTCAGCCGAGAATCCTGTTCTCGCAAAAGCAACTTCCTGTTACTTTTGTAGTCTTGCTAGACACTCTAGAATAAATTGTCCAACCCTAGAAGCGCTGTGTAAATCTTGTGGTAAGGGGGGACACTTTCAGCGAGTGTGTCGATCTTCGTCTCCAGCGATAGCAGCATCCCGACGACCGCCCTTATCTGCTGTTACCACCGCTACTATTCCAACCTGTTTCTCTAGTGCTGCATTTAACAAAGAATTCAATAAAATCCTCGTACATGATCTTATTGACACAGGCAATTCGTTGAATTATCTCTCCAAATCTGTTGTTGATAAACAACGCAGGCCAATCATCCCTTCCCAGCTACGAGTCAAAATGGCTTTCACACGTTTTTCTAGTGTATCTTATGGTCATCTTCACTCTTCTATCCAGTATATAGATCACCGTTACCGTCATATAAAACTCTCTGTCCTCCCCAACTTCTGTACGGACCTACTCCTTGGTCCTGATTTTCTTAAATTACACAAAACTGTCGAGATTCCTCTTCTGAAAGTAAGCCTCCCTTTACTGTGTCAAAACGGAGATCGCTTCGGATTGTACCGAAAAAAAGATAAACCATGTGAAATGTGATGGTAAAATCTCATTGTTTAATAACACAGCGTAGTCGAAATCGTTGGTAGGTTGCCGACATTTCGGTCACCACGGGTAACCTTTTTCAAGACTGGTTTTACTACCGAATGAAACTGGAATGATAGCTTAGAGAAATTTGGCGTTAGTCACAGTTTGTTCGTGTGTTGGTCTGTGTGTTTGTGATGCTGTTTAATGCAAAGGTGGAGGTTGAATCTCCGTCCATACTATGTGTACGTGATAGTGAGGTCATTTGAGGTCAACAAGGTGTTATGATCCATTTTGGTGTTTATCCATCCGCGTCGTAAGTGTCATCCATATGCTTGAAATCTCTGCCCCATCGTTGCGGTTGAGACACGGTTGGTGGGCGGTAATTGCCAGAGCCTCCGCGTAAAGACGCTCGGTGTATGTACGAAATCCATATTGGAGGATTCTGGTGTTTTCGTAGTCGATGGTGTGGTTTTCGGATATGGCGTGAAGTGCGATTGCAGAGTCGCGTTCCAACTTTCTTAAAGCCATGTGGTCTCTCGGCCTGAATTTTCTTTACTTTTGTGTTCTGCGATTCCGGTTTTAACCTGTCTGCATGTTTGCCCAATGTACTGAGCGAGGCAGTCTTTGCAGTTGATCATGTAAACACAATTGTTCTGCTCGTGTGTGTTGAGAGTTATCGGTCCTTGTGAGATGACATCGCAACGTGTTATTTATTCGGAAGAAAACGCGAACACCATACGCACCAGGTATTTTTCGGATTGCCTCCGATTTGCCCGATCTGTACGGGATACCAATGGGGGCTAGCCAGTCTACGTCCTTCTTGTCGTGTGTTGCTGGCTTGTTTCTTAACGCATCAGTTACTAGTCCTCGTGGGTAGTTGTTATTTTGAAGGACCGTTTGTAAGCGTTGCATTTCCTGTTTATGAGTGACATCGTCGTTGCACAATTTGTCGACTCTGTTGGTTAGTGACGGTACGAGTGCCCGTTTTATGTATTGTGGATGGGCTGAGTTGAAGTCCAGATATCTGTCGGAATGTGTAGGTTTCCTGTGAATGCTCACTGTAAACCTACGGGAGTTGTTTACTTGTAGTCGACAGTCAAGGAAACTGATGACTCTCTCAGTGCTCTCAGTCTCCATTGTGAATTGAATTGAGATAGACTGATTATTGAGACGTCGTAGAAAGTCATGCCTATGTTCTGATTTCAGAATTTCAAACGTATCGTCTACATATCTGGCATAGATTCGTCGTGGATTTTAAAGTACGGCCAATGAATTAGATTCGATTGAGTGTAAGAACAGATTAGCTACAATGGGTGATACAGGAGAACCCATGGCTACGCCGTCATTCTGTCTGTACAATGATTGGTTAAATGTGAGTAAGGTGGGAGTGAGGCACAGTTCAACGCCAGTGATAATATCAGTTGGATTCAATGGACATCCGTGTTCTAAGGTGATGTCATTGATCAATATGGAGTGTAAAAATTCCAAACTGTCTTTAATGGGTACGCTTGTGTAAAAAGATGTCGCATCAAAACTCACTACTGTTTCGTCTTTTCCTAATACGACAGTCTTTAGAATGCGGGAGAAATCACAGGCATCATTTATGTGACTTACCACCATTTTTGGTACGGCTTTAGTAGTGTACTGATGTATTTGGCTAACATATAGGTCGCACAAGGCGTATAATCCACGACTGGTCGGATAGGTGTGCCGAATTTGTGGATTTTTGGTAGTCCGTAAAATCTTCCGGGTCTGTTTATTTTTGGATTCAAAGCAAACCATAGAGACTTCCCTAGCTTTTCTTTTAGCCCTGAAAGGTATTTGCTTATCTATGCCTTTGTTTTGTTCAGTATGGCGTTGGCTTTCTTTCCTTCAATTCTCTCATATGGTCCATCTTCCAAGTGTTGTCGAACTTTTGATTCATAGTCTGACCTATTTAGAACGACTGTAATGTCGCCTTTGTCAGGTTCCGTGATGTGAACCGATTTGTCACTTCGCAGTGTGGTTAGTGCCTTCTGTTTATCTGCTGATAGATTTGACGAAATCGGTTTTTGGTTTCTGAGAATATTACATATTCTGAGTCTGATTTGATTGGCGGTGGTTTTCCTAACGCACCTTCCATTAGAGGGACTATTTCTTGAGGTGTTAGAGGTTTCTTGTGCAAATTGAAATTTAGACCTTTCTGTAGCAACCGTAGTTCCGCAGAGGTCAAGCTTCTGTCTGATAAGTTTTTGACTACGTTTTTAGGATCACTCGGTTGAAATATTCTTAATTCCGGGTTTTGGTTCTTTACAAAGGTGTTCTTGTGGAGTAGCATGTCGTATTTTCTTATCTGACGCGACTGACAGGTTTTGAAGGCGTGTAAACGTCGGCGTTCGGTGATGACATTGATCCCATTAAGTATGTTTGGCAGTAGCAAATAATTCAAGTAGTCATCCAAGTTTCGTATTCTGTAGCATATGGAACTGATTTTGATTGTGCAGTCCTGAATCCGTTGTCGTAGAAACGTACGAGAGGCAACCAAAGCAGCCTTTACGGAGCGCACAGAATTGTCAGGCGGTTTCACACGAAGCAAGGCTGAAATGATGTTCTTGCGGAGACATCGCTGATTGAACACACGATGATTAATTCAATTTTCAAGCTTTTTTCCCAGACTAATCCGACTGGTAATAAGGATTAGTGTATCAGAACGGAGATTGGTTCGGAGTGTACCGAAAAAAAAATAAAGTATATGAAATGTGATGGTAAAATCTCATTGTTTAACAACACAGCATAGTCGAAATCGTTGGTAGGTTGCCGACGTTTCGGTCACCACGGGTAACCTTTTTCAAGACTGGTTTTACCACCGAAAGAAACTGGAATGATAGCTTAGAGCAATTGGGCGTTAGTCACAGTGTGTTCAATCAGCGATGTCTCCGCAAGAACATCATTTCAGCCTTGCTTCGTGTGAAACCGCCTGACAATTCTGTGCGCTCCGTAAAGGCTGCTTTGGTTGCCTCTCGTACGTTTCTACGACAACGGATTCAAGACTGCACAATCAAAATCAGTTCCATATGCTACAGAATACGAAACTTGGATGACTACTTGAATTATTTGCTACTGCCAAACATACTTAATGGGATCAATGTCATCACCGAACGCCGACGTTTACACGCCTTCAAAACCTGTCAGTCGCGTCAGATAAGAAAATACGACATGCTACTCCACAAGAACACCTTTGTAAAGAACCAAAACCCGGAATTAAGAATATTTCAACCGAGTGATCCTAAAAACGTAGTCAAAAACTTATCAGACAGAAGCTTGACCTCTGCGGAACTACGGTTGCTACAGAAAGGTCTAAATTTCAATTTGCACAAGAAACCTCTAACACCTCAAGAAATAGTCCCTCTAATGGAAGGTGCGTTAGGAAAACCACCGCCAATCAAATCAGACTCAGAATATGTAATATTCTCAGAAACCAAAAACCGATTTCGTCAAATCTATCAGCAGATAAACAGAAGGCACTAACCACACTGCGAAGTGACAAATCGGTTCACATCACGGAACCTGACAAAGGCGACATTACAGTCGTTCTAAATAGGTCAGACTATGAATCAAAAGTTCGACAACACTTGGAAGATGGACCATATGAGAGAATTGAAGGAAAGAAAGCCAACGCCATACTGAACAAAACAAAGGCATAGATAAGCAAATACCTTTCAGGGCTAAAAGAAAAGCTAGGGAAGTCTCTATGGTTTGCTTTGAATCCAAAAATAAACAGACCCGGAAGATTTTACGGACTACCAAAAATCCACAAATTCGGCACACCTATCCGACCAGTCGTGGATTATACGCCTTGTGCGACCTATATGTTAGCCAAATACATCAGTACACTACTAAAGCCGTACCAAAAATGGTGGTAAGTCACATAAATGATGCCTGTGATTTCTCCCGCATTCTAAAGACTGTCGTATTAGGAAAAGACGAAACAGTAGTGAGTTTTGATGCGACATCTTTTTACACAAGCGTACCCATTAAAGACAGTTTGGAATTTTTACACTCCATATTGATCAATGACATCACCTTAGAACACGGATGTCCATTGAATCCAACTGATATTATCACTGGCGTTGAACTGTGCCTCACTCCCACCTTACTCACATTTAACCAATCATTGTACAGACAGAATGACGGCATAGCCATGGGTTCTCCTGTATCACCCATTGTAGCTAATCTGTTCTTACACTCAATCGAATCTAATTCATTGGCCGTACTTTAAAATCCACGACGAATCTATGCCAGATATGTAGACGATACGTTTGAAATTCTGAAATCAGAACATAGGCATGACTTTCTACGACGTCTCAATAATCAATCTATCTCAATTCAATTCACAATGGAGACTGAGAGCACTGAGAGAGTCATCAGTTTCCTTGACTGTCGACTACAAGTAAACAATTCCCGTAGGTTTACAGTGAGCATTCACAGGAAACCTACACATTCCGACAGATATCTGGACTTCAACTCAGCCCATCCACAATACATAAAACGGGCACTCGTACCGTCACTAACCAACAGAGTCGACAAATTGTGCAACGACGATGTCACTCATAAACAGGAAATGCAACGCTTACAAACGGTCCTTCAAAATAACAACTACCCACGAGGACTAGTAACTGATGCGTTAAGAAACAAGCCAGCAACACACGACAAGAAGGACGTAGACTGGCTAACCCCTATTGGTATCCCGTACAGATCGGGCAAATCGGAGGCAATCCGAAAAATACCTGGTGCGTATGGTGTTCGCGTTTTCTTCCGAATAAATAACACGTCGCGATGTCATCTCACAAGGACCGATAACTCTCAACACACACGAGCAGAACAATTGTGTTTACATGATCAACTGCAAAGACTGCCTCGCTCAGTACATTGGGCAAACATGCAGACAGGTTAAAACCGGAATCGCAGAACACAAAAGTAAAGAAAATTCAGGCCGAGAGACCACATGGCTTTAAGAAAGTTGGAACGCGACTCTGCAATCGCACTTCACGCCATATCCGAAAACCACACCATCGACTACGAAAACACCAGAATCCTCCAATATGGATTTCGTACATACACCGAGCGTCTTTACGCGGAGGCTCTGGCAATTACCGCCCACCAACCGTGTCTCAACCGCAACGATGGGGCAGAGATTTCAAGCATATGGATGACACTTACGACGCGGATGGATAAACACCAAAATGGATCATAACACCTTGTTGACCTCAAATGACCCCACTATCACGTACACATAGTATGGACGGAGATTCAACCTCCACCTTTGCATTAAACAGCATCACAAACACACAGACCAACACACGAACAAACTGTGACTAACGCCAAATTTCTCTAAGCTATCATTCCAGTTTCATTCGGTAGTAAAACCAGTCTTGAAAAAGGTTACCCGTGGTGACCGAAATGTCGGCAACCTACCAACGATTTCGACTACGCTGTGTTATTAAACAATGAGATTTTACCATCACATTTCACATGGTTTATCTTTTTTTCGGTACAATCCGAAGCGATCTCCGTTTTGACACAGTAAAGGGAGGCTTACTTTCAGAAGAGGAATCTCGACAGTTTTGTGTAATTTAAGAAAATCAGGACCAAGGAGTAGGTCCGTACAGAAGTTGGGGAGGACAGAGAGTTTTATATGACGGTAACGGTGATCTATATACTGGATAGAAGAGTGAAGATGACCATAAGATACACTAGAAAAACGTGTGAAAGCCATTTTGACTCGTAGCTGGGAAGGGATGATTGGCCTGCGTTGTTTATCAACAACAGATTTGGAGAGATAATTCAACGAATTGCCTGTGTCAATAAGATCATGTACGAGGATTTTATTGAATTCTTTGTTAAATGCAGCACTAGAGAAACAGGTTGGAATAGTAGCGGTGGTAACAGCAGATAAGGGCGGTCGTCGGGATGCTGCTATCGCTGGAGACGAAGATCGACACACTCGCTGAAAGTGTCCCCCCTTACCACAAGATTTACACAGCGCTTCTAGGGTTGGACAATTTATTCTAGAGTGTCTAGCAAGACTACAAAAGTAACAGGAAGTTGCTTTTGCGAGAACAGGATTCTCGGCTGAAAGGGTTAACGTGGAGGTCGCAAGATTTGTTTTTGTCACGTAGAGAATACGAAGATGAGGGGTCAACAGCATATACCATGGATTGCTTATGAGCTAATTCTAATTGTCTTGCAATATCGTAAGTAGTTTTGAGGTCTAAATCTTTCTCTTTTAACAGTCTCTGACGGATATGATTTGACGATAGTCCACAAATATATGCATCGCAAATAAACTCTTTACGATACTGCTCAGCACTGACAGATTTGATATCACAGTCGGCAGAAAGAGTTTCCAGCTTCTGGAGAAACTGATCGAGAGACTGACCATGTTCTTGTCTTGTAGTTGACAGTACATGCCGAGCGAAGATAGCATTTTTCGGTTGTATGTACAAAATTTTCAGAGTATTTAGTGCCTTGTCGTAATCTGGACAATCCGCAATGTGTCTGCAGGCAGATGGGGCGATAAAGTTAGTCAGGGTGGCGAGTTTGTCAACGTGAAGTAAATCAACAACAGTGAGAGAGTTATCAAAGGTTTTTTCCAATGAATCCAGTTGTCCGAAGCGTCAGACGAGTGAGGATCAACGTCGAAACGATTAGGTCAGAGTATACTTTTCATCATGATGCACACCCCTTCGAGTAACGTCACATAACACTTCTCCAGAGCTTCGTAAAGACCATCGTTCATTTCGAAGGGCATAAAACCTTAGCACAAGGACGCAACTCACCTGAATGTTTAGGGGCATCATAATGTCCTTCGCAGAGTGCTTCCAACCTACGTAATTTTAGGATTCAGCAGTCACATTCATTCATCCCGTGTAAGGCATGAATAAATGTGACAGCTGAGTCTTAAAGACACTTAGGTTTAAAGCGCTCTCCAAGCAATATCCGGCTACCTGGCCACATTAGTCACGAGCACCAAGTGGAATTGCAATTTAACGTCATCATGTTTATAGTTGTAAGGAAAAATGGTTAAAAAGCTTGAAAGAAAGCATAAAAGTCAAAATACCGAATTACTGTAAAACCGATAAGTGGCGTATCGATTTCTGAGATCTTACATGTGGGAAAAGAAGTGACAATGTTGTGAACGTCGTTTTGATATAAACTGCGACACATACAGTACTGGGCTTTATAAAGCGTTATATGTATATATATACATATATATATATATATCCGCCTCCTGAGTTTTGCGAAAATGATGCTACATACACTCTCCAATTAGTGCGTAGAGCTTCTACACATATTTAGCCGTTTTTCAGTGACAACAGACAACTACCCCAACACTAAACCACCGAGTTGGAGACCAAAGCGACCCACAGCGGCCATCGTCCAGAGTGCAACCCTGTTCAAAGAGTTAGTTTCAGTTCAGTTCCGTTTGCACAGGGCAAATAATGGCCACGGCCAATCAAGCCTTGACAGTCCCCAGTTCTGATACCTCTTCCGGCAGTCTATTCCAGTAGTTTGCCACCCTATTTCTAGAGAAGTGAGATCTAGCTATCAGCCTAGATCGAACTTTCGCCAGCTTCTTCCCGTGACCTCTTGTTTTTCAGTCTGTTGCCCTATGGAATAAACTCTCCTGTCTAAGCGAAAAAAGCTTTTGGTTATCTTAAATGTCTCTGGGCTCCCATCGTAGTCCCCTCCTTTCCATAGAGAAAAGTCTGAGGTCCTGGCGTCTGCTCATACGTCTTTCCTCTCTGACCTCCAATCATGCGCGTTGCAAGACGTTGTACGTTCTCCAAACAGGGGGCACCTTTTTTGTAGAAGGGTGACTATGCCTGAACACAGTTTTCTGAAAAGGGGTCTAAATGCAGGCATGTATACTTGCATGAAAACCCTTGGCTGTCTGCACGAAAACGTTGATCTCAACCTGGAGAGCTCACCGCGTGTCATTTCTGCAGCTGCTGCACACTGACCCGACCATTTAAGGTCAGAAGCCACCAAAATTCCGAGGTCCTTCACCCTGCTTACTGCCGCCGTAGTAAATGGGCCTTGATCGTGTGCAACCTTCAGGCTTGTCGCTGTCAGTGACACCAGGTGGCTCTTCCCAGCATTGGGGGGTAAGTCCCACTTCTGTGCCCAGTTAAGAAGGGCAAGTATGTCTCTGCTGAGCTCCTCTCTCCACTAAGTCCCACTAACTTCACGTCATCTGCGAAGAAGAAGCTTGGTGACCATAGGACTGAGGCTTAATCCTTAATAAACAGAAGAAACAGAAGTGGACCTATTACGGAACTCCACTGGCGACGTTTTCTAACCTATAGTTATTTTCACCTACTCCAAAGTAGAACTTTCTAGCGGTAAGGAAGCCTCCTAACCACTCCTGAATCCACCCGCTTATACCAAATGGCCTAAACTTGATCAGTAGTGGCTGATGGTTTACCGAGTCAAAGGCCCTGCTTGAGTCAAGGTAACATACTTCCATTTATTTCCCTTCGTCCACTCTTTGAGTGACTTCGTCCAGGAAGCTCAAAAGATTGGTCAATCACTACCTGAATTTAAGAAATCCACGTTGAGCTGGGCAAAGCTCTGAATTCCCTAGTAGGTGCTCTCAGACGTGCACGGGGATGATCTTCTCTAACACTTTGCATAGAATGTAGGTTATGCTAACAGTTCCGTAGTTTCCCATTTCGGAGCAGGGCCCCCTTTATGTGTAGCTATCACCGCTGCATTTTTCCAGTCCCGTGGCAACCTACCATGGTCCAGGGTGGCCAAATATAACTTATGTACTGGAAGGGATAGAATATCGGCCAGTGGCTCAATGATAGCAGCGTGAATATCATCTGGCCCGGCAGATTTATGGATATCTAACCCTTCTAGGTATTTGCGTGCGATTTCCTCCGCGAGATTCAAAACTGTTATGCCAGTTGGAAGAGTCGCAACCCCAAAACTTATCTGCAAACCGTCTTGTTCTATGCACTCAACTAAAATACACACACCGAGCATCGGCTCTGCTTTGGTTGTCTATTGCCACCCCGTGATTATGGGTCGTCAGTGGTCCTTCTGCGTCTCTCGAAGAACCCTTAGACTGCACGTAGCTATGGTACTTGTTCGGATGCATTTTGACACACTAGGCCAACTCAATTTCATACTTGTGGTTAGCAGATCGTTAGGACTCATGACAGTTGACCAGCCCTCGGTAGTATTCGCACAAGTTTCGCACCCACTAATGCCCAGCGTATTTCGGCAAATCCCCTCTAAAAATAAGTGGGAAAAGCAAAGCCTCATAGCATATCAACTGTGAGGGACGTTGCGCATAACGAGCGTTCACTGAGGCAGTATACGAAGACTAAAAAAGGCAAATATACTACTGCTCATGTGGACTATAGTGTTACCTTCATCTATCTAGCGGCCGCACTCAAAACTCACGAGGATTCACTAGGATAGACGGCCTGGTAACCGTTGTCTTCCAGCAAACCAGGTTCCATCGCCGGGATGACTGTGCAGTGTTAGACAAGGGGCCTCGGGAATTGCTATACATCCTTGGTTTCTGGAACCAGTGTTGCCACAGTCCAGTTTCCGGGTTTGGTCGAACCGTTCTTTTTCCGTTGTGTTCGTAGAAATCTATGGAGGAAGCAGGGTTAAGAAGTACGATGAGGAATGTCCTTCTGTGGCATAGTGTAACGGATTTTATGCTATAAATTGGGTCTCTACCCAGTTCTAGCCCCATCCAGGAGTGAGAATGATGCCCAGATTCACCTCTAGTGACTATCGTCATTTCTCCGGGCCGCTAATAGATCTCTCACCAGCACTCGTCTTACTGTTCACCCAACATCCCTTACATTCCATGCAGACAACTGAGAAGCCCTTTGCGTACAGTCCACCTGTGGACTCTATTCAAAAAGGAGAAATAACGGAAGGTCCTACCTGCACCACATCATACAGTTTTCCCTTTACTACGCAATCGACCCTAATCCATCGAGTTGGAAACCAGTGTTATGTGAGCTTTGTATGTTGTTGAGATGCGTGGGTGTGTGAGAGTAGGTGTCCGTCGAATGATGCTGGGGAGGACCAATCCCCGTGCCGGGTGACCCATGACGTTTGTTCTTTTCCTCTCTTCCTTCACTTGGCCAGGTTTATGGGAGACAACTGAGGACTCTTCGTTTTTTCTTTGTTCACCTTCTCCCTTCCTCTCTCAACAGGCTCCACAAACTTTTTCTCTTTTCCCTTCTTCCCTTTCCAAGACTCACATCGTGCTTCCCCATATCCTCCTCAAAATTTGCACCATCAACAACTTTTTGTAACTTTCTCTTATTTTTCTGGTCTTTTATTTTTCTGTTCATCGATTTCCTTTTATTTCCTCTCGGTTCGCTTTTCCCTTCTTCGTTGCCCTTCCTTTTAATTTTTTGTTTTCATGATGCATCCAGCAGACCGAAGCTTGCCGCGCTGGGCATTCTTCATGACCTCCCTTTCTGTCTGGTCACGTGGATTGCAACAAAATCAAGAAGCGTAGTATTCAGCTGCCGTACTCATAGAGGTTTGAAACCTAATGAATAATGGCCATCTGTGGATTGTTCTGGCGTCCCTTCCGTATGGTTTTTAGCATAATGTACAACATACGACTGCATGACATCGGTCACAGGGTGAATATATAAGAAATAATAAAAAATTGGCGATTGCACTCGAAACTGCACCGCACTCTAACACCCGATCCTCGAACAAGCTCCAAAAAACTCATTCGTGCCATCAGGACACTGTAGTGTTACCGATAGAACACACGATTATAAAGATTAACGAATTTGTTTATTTCAACAATTACCGATTTTGGTGGCGCCACTTGCTCCGCCTGTGTACACTGTCTGCACGTCTTTGCGTCCCTCCAATATATACCTTGTCCCGTTCTGAGTTCTGCCCTTTTGCGCCCTGCCGAGTGTCCTGAACCGAGGACCGGGGTCTACAGACTCTATACGGGAGCAGGTCCCGACTTAAGTTAGGGGGATTCCTAAACTGGCGAGCCGAAACGAAGAATTCGTTCCACCGGGGACACTCATTAGTCATTCAGTCACATTTTTTCGTTTACACATACTTTTTCCGACAAATAAACGGTAAATCCCTATTTCTGCTGCCATGATCCTTTTATATTTTCCTTTTGTCGATATTAGGTGTTTCACGGTTGCTGAATTGATCTTTATTTATCGTTTTACACTTGATGTTCCATTGCAATTATGGATAGCAACGACCGCGGTCCTATTCGGGAACCGTCCGCTTCGACAGTCTCACTGGCCAACGCTGAGTTTTTATCGATGACCCTCAATTCCGATTTCACATGTTAGAGGCAGAGTTTGAATCACATGGAACCACAGGCGGGCGTTCCCGGTACTTGTGGACCATCAGTTGCTTTCTCCGTGGCGTTACTACCCAGATACGCGAAGCAATACCCAGTAACACCGATTGCACAGCCTTGAAAGAAGTCGTAATCCCTTGCATGGTGCCGCCAGAGTCGGCTAATCCAAGAGACAGAGTCAGGTACCAATGAGCCCCCTGCATTACTTGGAGAAATGCAGCAACTGGCAGGGCAAATCTTAGAGGGAAAAGTCCTGGAAGAATTGTGGTTGCAGCAATTACCACCCAATATTCAAGCACTGCTAGAGATTTCTAGCCATCTTAAGCTCACAGAGGCAGCAAAGCAAGCGGATGGCATTATAGAACGGTACCATCCACAAATTACTGCCGTAACAAACTCGAGTAGCCTCAGACCACCGCTCCTGCCGTAGGAACACACTCCGAGGACACTCTGATAGCTGCTTTCGAACGGGCTTTCAGACGTTTTTCACTCCTAGTTGTTGTTCTCACTGTAGAGACCATAAATCTTATCACAACTCTGACCAACGTGAATGCCTCAGAAGCCCCTCTCCTGGCCGCCTCGTTAGCCCGTCTCGATAAGTTTGCTGTCGATATCACAAACGGCTTGGAGAGAAGGCTTGGCGCGGCGAGGTCGGTTCCACCTTCCCAGGTGCCAAACAGGGAAACTAATATCCCGACGCGTTCCGACGACTAAAGCGGTCGGCAGCCACAATAGCAGTCATCTGTTACATGTTCGAGATCTAGCTTCCAATAAGCTGTTCCCAATTGACACCGGTGAAGCAGTTAGTGTCATACCAAAGGGAGCAGGTGATGCAACAATTCCATCAATCCAACAAATCCGCGCGGCCAACGGCACTCCTATTGCTACTTACGGCCGTAAGTCACTCACGCTCAACCTAAGCCTACGTCGCATCGCAAATATCCCCCATCCCATAATAGGTATCAATTTCCTTGGCCATTTCGACCTCCTGGTCGATGCACGATGCCGGAGAGGTGTCGGCCGACAGACTTCTCTTGTCGTATCCGGTTCGTATTACTCTGTGAATCACATCACGCACCTCTACATCGAACCTCAGGCCGAACACCCCTACGCAGACGTGCCTTCAGCTTAGCCGGCAAAGTTACTGCAATCCGGACCCCTACCCGCGGTGAACACTAACGTTACCCACCATATTGTCACTAAAGGACCCCCAGCATTTAGCTGACCACGTCGCTTGGCACTAGACGAGCTCCGCGTAGCACAGGCTGAGTTCGAACACATGCTAGAATTAGGCATAATACGCTCGTCTAGTAGCCCTTGGGCCTCGCTTCTTCACATGGTTCTTAAACCTGATGGCAACTGGAGCCTCTGCGGAGACCATAGAGCCCTCAACCAGGATACTATCCCAGACAGGCACCCCATTCCACATACTCAAGATCTGCCTTCTTCCCTATCTGGTTGACCCGTTTTCAGCCGAATCGACCTCGTTAGAGGCTACCGCCAAATCCCGGTGGCTGAGGCTGACATCCCTAAAACCGCTGCCACAACTCCATTCGGACTATTCGAGTTTTTGCACATGCCGTATGGGCTCAGCAATACAGCCCAAACCTTTCAAAGGTTTATGCATGAAGCAAAACGCGATTTGAAGGATGTCCACGTGTACTTGGACGATATTTTGTTGGCAAGTTTTTTAGAAAAATAGCATATGGCACACCTGCACGCTCTTTTTGAGCGCCTTAGCCAACACAGTGTACCCAATAATCCTAACAAACTGGAATTAGGTTGCACAACCATCAAGTACCCTGGTCACTAAATCTTGGCCTCGGGCAAACAGCCCCAGCCTGACAAGGTGGCGGCTATTCGCGACTGTTCTCAGCCTTATTCTTACCGGCACTTGCGCCAAGTTTCTGGTTTGGTTAACTTTTATCGTCGGTTTATCCCGCACTGCGCCGAAATGATGCAGCCTCTAACAGACCTTCTGCGTGGAGGCGAGCGAAAGTTCATTTTTCCCAACACCGTGCAGGCAGCGTTTATTTCGATCAAAGAAGCTATCGCCGACATAGCACTCCTCTCACATCCCGGTCCTTCGGCTCCCCAGGCATCATGGACGGGGGCTTTGGGCACGGCTGGTGGGGCAGTGTTGCAAAAATTCGTCAACAAGTCGTGGCTAGCAATATCTTTCTTCTCCGAGCGTCTCCAGCTTGTGGAATCCCGACATTGTACGTTCAGAGTGGAACTACTGGCTATTTATTTGGGTATCCGACACTTCCGACACACACTCAACGGCCAAACGTTCACAGTGTTCACAGAATATAAACCACTAGTGTACGCCCTCCAGTCAGCTTCTGATCGATATTTGCCACGCATTTCACTGCGGATATTCGACACTTCTCTGGGACACACAATCCCGTAGCAGATGCACTCTCACGCGTCCACGAAAACGACGACCCACTATCCATGGGAAAAGATCTAAAAGAAATCGCCGCAGCCCAAATAACAGGTCCTTAGGTCCAGCAGCTCAGAAACAGAAGCCCCCTGCATCTAGCGCAAGTAACCCTTCAAACTTCGGATGTAACCATTATTTGCGATGTGTCACAGAGTCGACCCCTGCCACCACTTCCTGTCAGTTTTTGCCGGCACTTCTTAATCAGCCCCCACAATTTATCGCATCCCGGTGTAATCACTTCAGACAAACTAGTCACCGAGCGATTCGTCTGGCCTTGTGTCAACCGCGACGTACTTCTTTGGGCCCGTGTTTGTCTTCATTGCTGACGCGTTAAAATACATCGTCACACTAAATCCACGTCAGACACATTACGTGAGCCGGACGCACGCTTTCACCATGAGCATGTGGATCTCGTGGGGCCCCTTCCGCCATCCAACCTCTGCGTCTTCATCCCCACTTGCGTAGATCGTTTCACCCTCTGGTCACAAGCCATACATATTCCCCGTCCTACCTCAGAGGAAGCAGCATAAGCTTTTCTTACTGGTTGAGTAAGTCAGTTCGGTTGCTCTGCTATAGTGACCGCTGACCGCAGTTCTCATTTCGAAGGTCGCTTCCACGAGCTACTGAACGCATTCGGTTGCAGACACAACAAGACGACAGCCTATCACCCTCAGGCTAATGGCATGGTGGAGCTATTCCATAGCCAGCTGAAAGCTGCCCTCTGTGTTCACGATAGCCCCTTATGGAGTAAGGTTCTACCGATCGTCCCTTTTGACCTGCGTAACACCGCTTCAGTCGATACGGGTTTTACGGCGGCTAAACTGGTTTACGGTTGCACATTACGAGTTCCAGGTGAGTTGGTTTCTCCATTACCACCTGCGAGTTTTAATTACGGGATAAAGCCTACCCCGCCAGGCGAACATACTCTCAGCAGCTACATACCTACCACTCTCGCGACATCCACTCATGCGTTTATTCGAGTGGATGCAGTGCAATTATCACTACAAGCGGCTTACTCTGGCCCGTTCCGCGTCGTCCAGCAAAAGGAAAACGAAGTGCGTGGTTGACGTCGAAGACACGAAAGGGGCCATCAGCATAGACCGCCTTAAACCAGCCTTCATCGAGGTAGAACCCACCCCAAACAACCCTCCCAATGTCCCCACCTGCTCACAACCTTCTTTTAGTCTTTCTCAGTCGGCATCTGTTACTCCCACTAATGATTCTTCATAACTTGTTGCTACACCAAACTCCAGGGAAGACACAGCGGCATCCGTCAACAGGAGAAATAGACTCGGCCGCGAGCTGTGACAGTCAACGAGGTTTTCTGAATATGTTACAGTTGTATATACTTAAGTTTACTTTTCATATTCAACTTGTGCTTCGTTTTATTATGCATGAAAGCACATCAAGGGTAGCAGCAGTCTGTGTTGCACCGGTATGTCCCTCTCAGTCGAATATCCGTCCGCTCAGTAAGGAGCAGCTGTAACAGCCGGTCGTGGAAAATCCCCCTTTTTCCCTCGCGATTCAGTGTTTTTTCCCAACATCACTCATTTCCATACACTATTGACTTGTCTTTACGAACTGGTTGTTTTTCTGGATCAATTGTTGTTTGTTCGCGCTCAGAGCGCTACTTTGGCACATCCTTGTTCAGGACCTGCGTGACGCACGTGCTGTCTGCTCACACGCTGCTATTCGGTTTCTCGTTGTTGAGTCCTTGTGATCGTATTATTGAGGTTTGTATATTGTTTATGTCATTGTTTACTGTAATAATCTAGTATCGTAGAATATCACGGATAATCGTCTTTTGATTTTGGGATCCGTTGCGAATTTGGCTACGCATTGCTCAGACGTTCGTTACAGCAGCTTCTCTGTGTTTCTTGCCTTCCAGCTTGTCCCGTCGGACCGAACCATATGGAATTCCAGGATTTTGCATGGCCCAAACAGAACGCACGTTAGATCGCGACTGGACTCATTTGAGGCCGGACGCTGGCTCGTTTACGAAAGCAATTTCAACCACAGGCAAACGGAACTTTGGGATATGCCGGCAACGAAAAGCCGTACAACACAATCACCACTGCTAAGTCACAAGCAGGATCTACCCCGGTCGGGTGAATTGTTGAGGAGGACGCAATTGTGCGATCAAAGCACGGCGGCCAGTGTGAGTCGGAGAACGGCTTGTGCTGGCCTCTTTGTTTTGTTCGATCGCGGCGGCAGGCACGGAAACATCCCTCGCCACCGAAGCCGACGTACCAATCACAGATCGGAGCCCAATTTCGTTGGCCTTCTAGGGGAAGAATCCTGTAGCGCTACCGATACAACACACGATTACAAAGACTAACAAATTTGTCTACTTCAACAATTACCGATTTTGGTGGCGCCACTTGCTCCGCCTGTGCACGCTGTCTGCACGTTTTTGCGTCCCTCCAATATATACCTTGTCCCGCTCCAGCGTTTTGAGTTCTGCTTTTTTGCTCGCTGCCGAGTACGTTCGCCAACGCGTCCTAAACCGAGGACCGGGGTCTACAGACTCTATACGGGAGCAGGTCCAGACTTAACTGAGGAGAATACTAAGACACCAAACCAAGCACCTCCGCGGTGCTGTATGGAGGGCCTTATTCGAATGCTGTATTTGGGTTTTTGAATGGGTCTCCATCGGGCTGCTCGGCTTTGCGCTTTTCGATTTGCATTTTGAACGACTGCTTATTTGTCACTTCAAATACGGGCGCTAATAGCTGCTCACACGGACTTAGGGTTAACTTCGTTTCACTTATTAACCAGGACCCCTCTGAAGAACTGCAGGTCTTTCCTTCTACCAAGCAGACAGCTCAAGACGTCCACCAGCACGTAGCTAATGAATTGTAATGTGCCTATCAACCAGGCCCAAACCTTCAGCAGGTCCTCCTTGTGTCACTTTTCTCGAGAATCTGAGGACATTTGGTGAATTTTATCCGGCCCGAGACCGGAAAAATCTTTCAATATCTCAAATGTTTCCGCGAGATCTCTCCAAAGTCTCTTGCTTTCTAGAGAGGAGGGTCGGAGATAGCAGAACCTATTTTCATACATCTGAGGCCTCTGCCCCTCAGCCATTCACTTCTCAAGACGTTGGACTGTCTTCAAGCAGGCGGTGTTTTTTTCGCAGAAGGATGACCGAGCCTGCAGGCTACGTTCTTAGTAGAGTAGCTCTATAGCCATTTAAATTTTTCGGAATCTTTCTGGCTTCCGACAAGACAATTCGGTTTTAAGAGTTCATCACGAGTCTTCTGTGGAGCAGTCATGCACTGGGCTGACCATTTAAATTTACCGATCAAGATGACCCCGATGTCTTTGATCCCACTAAATGTCTCCGTCGTGAATGGCCCCTGGGTATGGACGACGGTTTGGCTTTTTGTCACCCCTGATATCAAGTGGCTTTTTCCAGCCTCCGGCGGTGATTCTCACTAGTGTGTCCAGTTCATGGATGTTGGTACTTCCCTGCCTGGGTCGCTCCTGTCCTCCGATCCCACCACCTTTAAGGCTTCCGCAAAAATGAGACCAGGCGATTGAAGGGCGGATGCCAGGTTGTCAGTAAACGGCATGAGTAGTGTGGAGCCTAGGGCGGGTCTCTGAGGCATACCCCTGGTGACTTTCATCGAGCTAGACATTAACACTGGTAACTCAAAAATCAGAATGACAACAGTGCCGAGCAAAAGGCTGTGCAATCTAAAACTCCACCTTGATACGATACATAAACGAAAGAGTTTGGCCAAATGAGGACATATCAAAACGCCCCCGGCAAAGTTGCTCTGAATTATCGATTAGGTTTCAGCTGAACGAAAAGGTCGTGTCTAACAGGGTAACACGAAATCAATGTTCGATTACTAGTTATACGACTGCCCCTGTAATGCAAGATAACCTGTCCCCTACTCCAGCGTTAAACGTAATGCAGAAAAGAAGATCTCATCCTGCAGTGGGCTGGCCCACCCATACCGAAAGCCCCCAACTTGCTCAGCAATAGACAATGATTAATTGAGTCAAACGGCTTGCTGAAGTAAAAGTAGCATAGTCGGCCTTTCTACCTTCACCCAGCCGTCAAGTCACTTCAACTGAGAAACACAAGAGGTTGGCCAATCAACATCTATTATTTAAGGGCCTGTACTGAGCTGGGTTTAGCATGCAGTACTCCAGCAAGCGCTGATAGACGTGCGCGCGGTTTATCTCAAGCTCTTTACACGGAATGCTAGCTAGGCTCACCGGCCTACAACTGCCTGTGGTCGACTAAAGTCCACCCTTATGTATTGCCCCGACTGCGGCATTTTCCAATCCTGAGGCAGCTTATTCTGGCTCAGTGTTGACCTGTACAGCTTGCACATCGATGGGGCTAAAGTATACCACAACAGCCTGAGGATAGCTGGATGGATGCCTTCTGGACTCGCTGACATGTGGACTTTAATTATCTGCAGATATTTTTACACGATTCCCTCGCAAAGATTTAGTTTCCTAACCCTGGCTGAAGCTTTGTAAAGGTTCCAGCGAGGTTTCTACTTTTGGTGATCTCGGCTGCCGCAGTCTTCCACCACACTGATTTTCCATCCCGTTCCCTCCATTTCAAGGGTGAAAACTCGTTCTGGAGGGCACTCAGTCACCCGTTTGTTACATTCCAGCGTTTCTCGAAAGTAGCCTCTACAGTATCCCGCGTCAGCTCCGCTGAGCTTATCTGTATCCCTACTACCGAAATTCTTGACTAGTCTTGAGGCTACCTCAGGTTGCCGCATGAGTAGGGCGATCCTGCAACACACGTGAGACTCTTGCCAAACGGTGCACAGCACTGTAGCTTGGACACGTAGTTTGCGAGGCTCGTTGTTGCAAGATCCAGCAGAAATGGTGCGCATCCAGCCCCACATCCGGCATCCTCCTAAACACGTTTTTGCGATGCACTTGCAGGCAGCCACTCCAAATGACTCTACGCCTGCGATCCAGGCGGTAATTTGAAATCACCCGCTATGAGGGTTTCGCTTTCGCCCTTAGTTCGTGAGATTCCACAGTGGGCCAACATTCCCGTCGCGGTTGGTTCTCTGTGCTCTGTAGACATAGATAACGTCGACCTTTCTGGCTGGGAGGGTGATCGTAAAGGCATACGGCTGAGCATCTCGAGTACTTAACGTGGTCTGGAACTAACTTTGGTTTGTATCTGACCTGCTGAGGGTGGCCACTCCTCATCCAAGGCAATCTTGCACTCCATCCTGTCTATAAGTCGAGAAATGTTTACGTATTGGTTATGGCACACGACCCTCTTTGGGAAGCCATGTTTCAGTGACGCGACCACTGAAGCGTTGTGCTCCCAAGTGGCTCGGATAATTCTGTTCGTTTTTCTTTAACTTTACGTGCTTTGGTGGATAAGATCGCCGCATCCGCTTCAATGGACGGACACTCCCTTTCAAACCTGCACAGCCTTAGGGCGCAGCACTCAAAGTGGTAGTAAGGTTTTGCAACTTCATTTATCGCTGGGGAGCACGGAGACCTCCAAGTACCTGAGACCCCTGATACTTCCCAGTCCATTCGTCCCGGAGTACTGCAGCCCCCATGTTCGTGAGGGTCGCGTCATTTTCAGCCCGCCTAATCCGCTTGCAGTTCTTGTCTCCACAAGAGCCCTTAGTGACCACCGTTCCCGACGACTTCGGTGGCCCGGCTATCGCCGTCATTACATAGCCCCAAAAGCTAGGAGCCACTTTCTGCTGCCCTTGTTGGCATTTCGCCGGATCCACGGCAGATTCATTCATGATTCTACCCTGCACTCCCCTGTGTCCTCTCGGTACAAGGCGGTACCGGCCATTGCTGTTGTGGTCTACCACTGCAGCCCTAGCCAGCAGCAAATCCCCGGTGCGTTCATCGGCACGATCGACTAGAGTTGACCGTGCAGTCTCGATGCCCATTCTGGAGTACGAGGACTTCCGCGTCCTCAATCTATGCACTCCTCTTAAGGGGACCGGATGCGCGACACATGAGACGTGCGGCTCACCGAGTGCTATCTTCTGTCTGTCTTTCCTACCTTTATTCCCTCCAGAACGGTTCATGTTCATTAGGAATCGGCAGCATTCGACTCTCTTCCTGTTTCGTTTGCTGAATCCGCCTCTGGAGGTCCTTTAATCAGAATTCCAGAGTCGGCAATTCAGATTCATCCCTCTTCAAGTCGTTGTTTATCACCTCTTGCTTTAAGGATCTAATCTTTCGTTGCTTTCTCTTCTTTGGTTTCTGCCTCACCCACTCGTAATTAGCAGCCTCTAGAACGGTATTAAGAGCAGCTGTAAAAGTGTAACCACCAGCCTTGTTCCTGCTATTTCAGCGACTGTTCTTTAGGGCGATCCTGTGACTTCTGTATATGACCTTATTAACGCTCCATGCGCCGCTTCTTACTCTTATCTTCCGTGTATTCCCAAAGATGGAGCCGGGCTATGTCCAGGTTGGAGTGCTGTATACTGTCCAGCCCCCCAGTCTCCATGAAAGGACCACAAACCCGTCCGACTCAGCTGTTCTGGAAGTACGAATAGTAAACTTCCTTCCTAATCCAACAACAATCTCCACCGTTCCACCCAGTACAAACGTCGGACTGGGTGCATTCGGCTTCTCACTTCCGAATCCTGTTATCAGGCTAGGGTGGATCTCACACTCCATTGAAAGTGTAACCTAAAGGCGAATTATGAACCAAAGGAGACACTTTCCACGAAACCGTTGAAGATCGATAAACAGTTGAAATAAACCCGTCTTACTAAGCGAGAAAGACGGTAGCTCAGCAAATGAAATCACACAAGACTCAAGAACTTCTAGGGGAGAGTTAAAAGGTTCTCTGAATACGAAGGGCTCCTCGTGGTTGCTGTTGTAAGTAGAGCTGTGCTAAATAAGCTGCCTTATTTCGCAGGACACTTCATAGTTTAGTCCAACATAGAGCAACCTAAAAGTTCAACCAGCGCTGGACATACGGCGCGGTCAAAACCTCGTGTGGCTGAAGTCAATAATGTGTCCAGAAGTTTGTGTCGTCTGCGCATTTTCGTAGCCGTCAAACCTACAAGATGGTTTTCTTTATCTAGAAGGCTGTGTTTTCTTGCGGCAACAGCCCTGGCATAAAAAAGTGACTGGAAAGTTGCTAGCATCTCACTTGCAAATGGTCCAAATCAAATCGGGGCAAACAGCCATCCGTCCTCAGTCTACAGCCTTCTCAGAGGCCCTGGCAGTTGTGGTATTTACCACTTACCCCATGAGCTGGATCCACTGGGGTATCGTGCTACCCGAGAAGTGATTTGCCCTGATGCGGACCTTCGAGTGCCTCCTTCGTAGTCTAAGGCCGTTCTTCTTGTGTCCCTCTCTGAGATCAGAGGGCAGGGGTCTTCTCGGTTCACACCTCACAAATCCGTCATCAACTTGAAGGTCTCTATCAAATCCCTGCCTACTCGCCGCCTCTTCACCGAGGAAAAATACGGAGCTTGAAGACGCCCGGTGCAGCTGATGTATGGAGCCTTTCAGCAATACGCAGCCGAATTCGAAATGGACCCCGAAACCAGAAGGTGATTATCCGTGAAACTCTACGATATTAGATTATTAAATGAACGATGACATAAAGTAGATACGAACATAATTCATGCATCTACAGGGACTCAGAAAACGAGAACCGAATTGCGGCGTGCGAGAAAGGAGCGCGTGTGTCGTGCAGGTCCAAAAAAGGATATGACAGCGTGGCGCGCTGGACGCGAACAAGCAAACGTTGGTTTACGAAAACACGCAGTGCATAAAAGCAAGCCAATAGCATTACCGAGTGACCGATGTCGAGGAGACACGAAACTGCAGTGTTTCTGGGGAAGGAAGGGGTTTCCACGACCGGTCTTTACACCATCCACCAAAATCTCCCCGAATCTTAGCAGAGCAAAAGTTTGGAATAAGGATCTGATTTCCCCATCGACCTAAGCCCAGCTGTCAGCGGGCGTACCTAGTACTTCTGCAGTCACCATTCTACGCACAATCGCGCAAGGTCCGGTGGCCACACCTTTGCTATTCTACCCCGAATCGTCCATGAGAACGACTGATCACTGGCCTGTGTGAAGAAGAAACGGGGGGAGCCATCATGTATCGGCTGCGTGTGCCTGTGTGAGTGTTTGTGGGTGCCACGGGTGAGGCCGCTTTCTGGTATATAGGCAAATAGTAACAGCTACCACCTGCGGGAGGTCTCTTCCAAAGTGCCGGTGATAAGCGGGGAACAATCAGTCCTGCCGATCGCTTGATGGGGGTCATGAAGCATAAATATTTATCACGTAATTGTGTGATCCACGTGTGTCTGGGTGTATGACAGAATCACAACTACTACCACATATGGGAAACGCCTTCCATAACGTCAAAAGAGCGGCAAGCACTGCAAAGTGTATGATGGAGACTATGAAGCGCAAACTTGTATCGTGTGTGTGTGTGTGTCTGGGTGTATTTCTAGTTCAATACGCCGGTATGTCGTAGGTGCTCCACACATAGGGGGTACATCTACCCACTTCAAAGACGAATGATGAATAATCTACCGGGCTTCTCCGACTACACTCTCGAGGAGGATGATACTACGTACGTCTTGGATCAGCATTTCGTTTGCGGTCTTCAACCTGACAGTTCTTATCACTTCTTTAGAGCTTATGATGGTCCCATAACAACGCTTAAAGGCCAGGTTCTGGAATGCGCGTGTTAGTCGGTGATCATCACTACAACCCCAACCTTAAATGGTCTTACTTTGGTCGGCCACTTCTGTCCAGCTTGCAGAGCCGGTAGGTACTCCCACAGCCATCGCCTCCTAAACCCTTTGCACGATGGTTTGCCTGCTTCCGTCCATGGATGTAGCTTTCAGAGAGGTTCGTCGGTCCTGGAAAGCCCTCGTTCAACCCAAGCATCCTTGGGCCATTCGAGGTGAGAGCCAGATGGGTGGGGTCGCCGCTCGTTACCGGAGCCAGTGGGCGGCTGTTCAGAATTCTTTTGATCTCGGCCGTGGCGGTGCTCAATGTTGCGTCGTCGGGCGGCTGTTGCTTAATTATCGACAGCGATATTCGCCTGGTGGACCGGATCAGGCGTTCCCATACGCTGTCCTGGGGGGATTGAAGTGCCATCGTATGCCATAGGCTGCTGTCCGATTTTGTAGCTCATCCCTGTCAATGTTTTTGCACCAACGCTGCAGTTCCCGATGAACGTCCGCGAAGTTTGACCCTTTGTCGGAGTATATATCTGCAGGTTTGCCTTCTCGGTTGATAAAGTGCTACAAGGCCTCGAGGAAGGAGCCGGTAGTCATCGGGTGCGTAACCTCTAAGTGCACGGCGCGTGACTTCGTGCACTTCATGATACACCCGTATCGCCTTTTCCAACCTCTTCCCACACTTGATCCAGCATGGTGTCACTGAACGGCCACCAACCCGGATTCACTCTAGAATTCTGGCAGCTGGCCATGTGCTGTTTTCTGCTGGCTGAATCACAGCAAAAGGTTAGATACAGATGAGATTACCGAATACAGTCACAATGAAGTGCAAGCTAAGCGAATTTCGCTCGAGGCAAAGGTCGGAGTCAAGTCTGTGACATAGATTTAGAGCAACCAAACGAAAGATCGAAATTCCGGCACAGATAGCTCGTAAAAGTAAAAAATGTTGTCTGTAACATGGTCGCTAACGAATGGAACAAGGTTTCCTGAACTCCTTTACAGGCGCTTTCAGATGATGCCTGTCACGTGACTTCCCCGGAATGTACTTTCACGGCGTGGACGTTTTAGATCATTAGCCCTACCACGGGTTCTCGAGCCGGTAGCAATAAGGGGCATTTCGCGTCAAAGCTCAGGTGAGAGTTTGTCTTCCCACCATCTACCCGTAGTACTCCATTAATGAGTTTGGGGTTTAAGTGCTTCAAGTCGCCTCTGGGAGATGATATTTTCTTGTCGATTGGTCCCGCTTCTTCGGCCCTCTCGAGTTCTCGGGTGAAAGCCTCTCGTTGTATCATCTTGCATCAGTCGTATTCTGCGGCCCGTAATTCATCGAAGCTTATCGGACTCATTCTTATCCGGCTGGATGAACGGATCCTTTTTATGGCCAGCCAATGTCTCTTGAACCTGGCCGACCAAACTAATGACCGAAGCGTCTCCGTTCAGGAGGAAAACCCGACCAATCGGGACGAAATGAATGCCGATTCGGCGACCATGGCCGTCATCAATACGCGTTTAATCTCCAGCTTTAATTCTATAGTTCGCACACAGACCAGCCCTGCTTAGGCATTTGCAGGAATTTCGGTCCTTCCGTTCACATGTCGGGTTAACGGAGGTTGATCGCACCTCGAGAGCACAGGTCGGCCGGGATATCACCAGACTTGACATGGTTCCACTGGGTCATGGTCGATTCGCTGTGGATGATAGAAAGCCTACCAGCCACGAAAGTGCCAAAACGACTCCCGACGTTGTTAGTGTAACACAGTACTACAGTCGAGTTCGTCCAGAAACCAGCCAACCAAACATAGAAGTGGAGACATCCCTATACCGCTTGTATCGCCATGACTGCTAACGCGGCTGCGCTGAGTTCAAGGCTCGGGATAAAAACCGAATCAAGTGGGGCAACGCGGGCTTTGGTGAACTGGATACTCGTAGCATACTGTCCATCTCCCGTGCACCATCGTCCGTGCACCGTGGTTCCGTAACCGATTTTGGATGCGTCAGAAAGGGCGTGTAGTTCTCCCATCTGTGCTGTACGACTAGGGGGCAAGCATAGTCGGATCCGCATGTCTCCTAGTTTCTTTAAAATGTTTAGAAATTCTTCCCAGCCCAACCGGTCTTCTCGGTCAAGTGGATGGTCCCAATCGACTTTCTTACGGTAGAGCCGTCGCAGCAGGATCCTTCCAGGTAGCTACCAGGGGGAGAAAAGGCCGAGCTGATCGAACAAACTGGAGACGGCTGATAGCATAAAGCAACGAGCTACTGGTTGCTTGAGAACGTTTAGCTTGAAAACAAATTCTTCCGTTTCAGCATTCCATTCTATTCTTAGCGTGTGTTTGGTAGGTAGCAGAGGGCCGTCCAGATCTCGAACCATTTCGGGCCTCTCATGACACTGACTGACTCCGAGCATTTCTCAGGCGTTCGACATCCATCTCGTGAGGTGGGAGCCGCCCTCTTTTGGCGATTTTGTAAGGTATCTGAAACTCGCTAGGGCCGAGTCTACATCACTGAATGATCCAAGATGGTCATCGACATGGAAGTTCCTGCTGGCGCTATCTACTACCGATCAGTGGACCAAAGCTTCATGTTTGTTAGCTGTCCCTCGAAGGGCGTAGTTAGGACAAAATGGTGACGATATGGATCCGTAGGGGTGGGCGGCCATCCTATGATTTATCACTGCGTCTTCCCGGTTGTTCTCTTTTCACGATAGGAAATGCAACGCGTCTCGCTCTTCTGCCAGCATCTTCATATGGAGGAACGTTTCCCTGATGTCGGCGGACAAGGCTACTCCACCAACTATGAAAAAGCACAAAACTTCAACCAATGGCGTGGTCCAGTCAGGCCCCTGTTGCAGGCCATCGTTTAACGACTTGCCCTGGAACTTGGCTGCACAGTCAAGCAGCACCTGTAGCTTTTCGGGCTTCTTCAGGGGTGGGAACCGAGTGGTGAGGTGGATACCAGAACCTCTTCTGGCAGTCGGTGGCAGCAGGCACCTTTTCAACGTAGTCGAGAGCTTTGTTTCGCTTCATTATTTCTGCTTATCATTCCCACAGATCTTGACCTCGAAAAAAGCTTTCTTTCGCTCGTAGTAGTCTTGGCATTGCATGGTTTCTCCTGTCAACCAAACGGTCAGCTGGTGTACATCATAAGAGGGTAACCTCGGGCTGATTTTAAGGCCTCTATTTCATTGCCGCATCATCTGCACCGCGAAGGTATCCTCTTGAGACACTCGTAGTCTTTCATATCCAATATAGTGAAACCCGTTTTCATACGGCCGCGGCAGGTAACACTCTATGCGGTCCGTTTTGGCTGATGCATAATTTACGAAACCACGTCCACTTACTGGACCATATAATATCTATCCCGGAGCCTTGCATACGACATAAGGTGTCTGGCGGTTGCCCACTCTCCGGTCCAGTACCCAACGTGCTTCGGGCACGTTACACCCTATAAGGGGGTCCACTGCGTCGTCATCCCAGTCTGCGACGGTTTCATCTTGCCGGTGAGGCCACCTAGTCAAAATTGCGTCCACCGACACTGGTGTTAACGTAAATGCCCTCTCTTATTCGATTTGCCCGTTAGTTTATAAAGAGATGAGCTGTAATCTCAGCCGACCGGCAGGCATTACTTGTGTTCTGCCCACCATGCTCACTGCTAACGGCGTCGTGCTCTTAGTGAGCCATCTTTTGTTGGCGAACCGCTCCTTCACCAGGGTTGTGTTTGACCCACTGTCGACGAAGACCAACGATTTGGCGACCTCAGTTGGGGTCATCACCCCCACGGCAACTACTCCTTAACGCACTGGTTTACTGGTAGACCTCGAGGTTAAACAAATAACACCGGGCTTGGTGTTTGTCCCTGGTGTTGCTTCTTTCGCCTGGTGTAACAATCGATGGTATCTGCCCGCGCTAACCTAGTGACCACGTCTGGTCTTTGTTCGACAAACTGCCGCCCGTTTTATGGTGTTGAGGCATGTGAAGCACGCTCCCGTCATCCTTGCCATTCTCCAAAGTTCGTCTATTGTGGCTTTGTTGAACCTCGGACATTCTAGCAGCCCATGGCTAGCGTCACAGTACCAGCAACTTGGATGCTCTACAGTCTTGCGTGAAATGGCGTGTGCAATGGTCCAAGGCTGACACCTCGGATGTTCCCGTTCAGTGGTTTTAGCCTGGCCAGCCCTAGGTTTGTTTACCCGGTTACCGTCCCGGATGAGTCAGCCAAATCGACTGCCGGCTACCCTGGTTTATCTGTCCAAGTATTCGGCCGTCTTCGAAGTTATCCTCACGGTCGCCTTGGCTTATTCGTCCCGCTTCTTCCGCCCATCGATCCTTTAGTTCGGGAGAGAGGTGACGGACTGCGCACTCTAAGGTATGCATTGCATTGAGGTAAGCCCCGTTACCCAAATGGCCGAGGGCTACTGATCAGTTCTGCATTTTGACCACTAGATTGGCCTTTGTATAGGCGTTGCCCTTGGTTTTTTGGCCTCCAACATCGGGCCCTCTATTCAGTTACGGGCTACCACGAACGACTGGCCGAACAGGTCCCTCAAAATCTTCCCTGCCCGTAGGTAGCCTTGTTCCAAGTCCAGCATGGCACACCAATCGATAGCTTCCCTCGCTCGGCCTCAGCAGTATTGAGCCAGGTAGAGGAGCCTTTGTCCGGGATGGGTTATCTCGTTTAACACGAAAGTTTCGAACTGCCTGATGAGCCTGCTGCGGCGTTCAGATAGTCCGTCGAGAACTGTCAGTTCTACTCTTGGCAGATCGATTGTTGGTTGAGTCGATGTTTTATATTCGACGACCGGCGCAGAGTTTCCTATTTTAATTTGTCCTGATCTATCGGATAGGTCATAGCCGTTGACCTTTCGCTCAGGCTCGTTCTATCTATGCTTCGCTTCTGCTTCCCGGGCCTGTTGCCTGGTCGATAAAGGTTATTGTTCTAGGTCCAATATCATCAACCTTAATCGATCAATATTCTTGTAATTCATATTACCCTCGGCACTACATGAGCCAGCACTGACGGGACCAAGTGACCTAGTATTAACTGAAGAATAAAAGTGCCCAAAACCTCCTCAGTGACTTGCCGTATTGCTTCCTGCCGAGATTCCAATTGCTTCGACCCCTTTCTTGGCATGCTGCTGACTTCCTCGCTCCAAGTCGATCAACTGAGTATTTAAGGTCGTCTTTGAGCAGTAAGCAGCCGAATTCGAAATGGACCCCGAAACCAGAAGGTGATTATCCGTGAAACTCTACGATATTAGATTATTAAATGAACGATGACATAAAGTAGATACGAACATAATTCATGCATCTACAGGGACTCAGAAAACGAGAACCGAATTGCGGCGTGCGAGAAAGGAGCGCGTGTGTCGTGCAGGTCCAAAAAAGGATATGACAGCGTGGCGCGCTGGACGCGAACAAGCAAACGTTGGTTTACGAAAACATGCAGTGCATAAAAGCAAGCCAATAGCATTACCGAGTGACCGATGTCGAGGAGACACGAAACTGCAGTGTTTCTGGGGAAGGAAGGGGTTTCCACGGCCGGTCGTTACAGCTAATCCCCTTTATTCAGTCTCCGTTATAGTGGCCAACCGTTGCTTCCTTCGAGAAAGCCTATATCCTTCTGGTTGTGCGATACCCGGGCTCACATGCTGTGGCGTAAATACGACCAAGTGGATTGGAACAAAAATCTCCTGCCTCCAACAAGGGACCTCGGAACTCACTCGGTAGAGTTATTTCCTGGCTAATTTCTCTGCTACCATGCACCTCTTCCATGATCACAAACGGTGTTCCAGTGCTTTGCCCAAGAGCTTGATCTGAGGGACCGATTGAAATGACCCTAGACCGTTCCTGTTGTTCACTATGTTCATAGCCAAGCTTCGGTGCTAGGCTAGGCTTGGTGGAGGGTTCCACTTGCGCTTCCAGGTTTTACTGACGACACTTAAATATTCATATCTATTCTAGCTATATTGAAGTCATCGGTAAAGGTAAGTTAGATTTCGTCAGTTCATGTGTTAGATAGTTGGCAACGATGAGGAAGAGCGGAGGGCCAATCTCCGAGATCTGTGGCACCCCTTTTGGTACAACCTTCGATCTCGAGGCATGACTACCCCTCCAAGCAATAAGCCTTCGTCCTGTTAGAAAGCTACTTACCCATTGCATTGTCTTTCAAAAGGTTTCCACATAAAGCGGCCTGAAGTTCAGGAACCTGCGGTCCCAGGGGCCAGACACCTTGCCTAAACCCGCGCAACGGATCTCGGTCAACCGAACTTTGCCCGGGCACTTGGTTACCCCATCAGAGTACAGCAGGAGGTTCGTCGGACAAGATCGTCCCGTTACAAATCCATGCTGCGTACCTAATATGAGGTCACAAGGAGCCTGGTGCCTAAAGATCTGTCCCCTAACGTTTGTTACGGGAGCTTGCTTGGTACTGAGTTGAGTCAAGTGGCCGGTAGTTTTCGGCCTCTCAACGCTGTCCGGTCCTGCAAATTCCTAACAGCGTTGCCTTTCTCTAAGTGATGCTTCGTACAGCTGAGTCCCTGGAAAGACGGTAATGCGGAACAGACACCCGTCTCTATACCCCACCTCGTCCCGATAGAACTCCATGACCAGAATAGAAGTGGGGATCGGCGGAAACCCTGCACAGCTGCTGAGCATAGCATATGCCTTTTGGCACTCAGCCCTGTACTTTCGTGCTCTGTCAGGACCTTCTTTCAAATCGGTAGTTGGCGCAGTTTCAACCCCCGAATTCAGCAGACATTTACCACACCAGCTATGAAAGATAGTCTTCCAATCCGTATTCTTTGACTCTTTTTAATTAGCCCACGCACTCTGTCATTGTTGCTCTTATCACGGGATAGAAGAACCACTGGTTCTTTCCCACGGCCTCGGAGGTTGCCTTGAGCATTCGGAGTCTCCAGTCAAACCTCTTTTCCCGCCTCCCCTCCGTAGTGGGAATAGATCTAGCTCTTTCAATCTTTTCATATACTTGAACACTCTGCAATGGTCGAACCAACCAGTGGAACAGCGTTGCACCTGATTTAATGAGCTAACTTCCCCGGCTGTGCTGCCTTCAGGATTGGAAGCAACATTCCATATGCAGTCAGTTAAAAGCCTTATATTGTGGAAGAAGGAGGTTTTGCTTCCTCACTCTCAGTCCGCTTTTGTTGCTATGTGACTTGTGTAGCTCTTTACGCCGCCTAGCGAAACTGATGAATCAATTAAATCTCATTTCTTATCACAGAAAGGGAAGCCGTCTTGCCAACTTTGCCCATGTTCTATCACCGCGAGCTCCCTGGTCATTCACGTTCCCGAAGAATGGAAGAACAGTGTTTTTTCTGAGATTTTGCAAGGAAAAATGAAGGAAGGGACCTTAGCGCGCAGAGCTAGCGAGGCCATCGTTGTGAAAAGGCGATTATTAGGTATAGTCAAGAGTCAAAATACTCCCCGCTGATGGTTAGGTAACCGAAGTCGACAGCCACGAAGCCGTTTATGCAAATCTGTGGCCCAAAGAGCACTGAGCGGCAGAAGACCGGGGGCACTCAGACTAGCTTGCCACGTTTTCAGTCGAGTCAGAAGCAGCTTGGCTTGAAATGACAAGACGTGGTTCCTTCGTGACTTGGCAATAAAATTACTACCTCGAGAAACGAGTTGTGTGTAAGCGCTGAAATCAAGCCAAGTCGTCAGTGCCAGAAAGTAATGCAGAAAGCACGCAGAACCCTGCGTCAGTTAAGGAGTGCGGTCAGCTCTATGTAACCGAGGGTCTTATTACCGTTGTACTTTTGTGTGATATCTGGAAAACCGTGTCCAAGCCTGAAGGCCATATTTATTGAGGGACATTAAGGCCGTCGGGAAGCAACAACGGCAATTCACTCGATGGTTGGCACAATGCGGACATCTGTGCTGCAGGCAGAGGTTGGAGCACCAGGGCTATTTTCTCTGGAAAGAAGAAGACGTGGTTGCCCCATAATACCTTCAAAATACTAGAAGGACTTCCGGAAGCACGAGGTCACAGAGGGGCCCCAGTTGAGCTGTGAGGGAATGGCTGTCTAAGAGGGCATGTATTGACAATTAAGGAAGAGAGAACTTTGATTCAAATCAGAAGCCAGTCTTCCGCAGCCAGGGTTGTTAATTACTGGAATAGGCCACCAGGGGATGTGGTAAGCACGAGCACAGCGGCTGAGTTCAGAAGGAGATTAGATAAGATGTGGATGACTGTGTTTGGAGAAGTATGATCAGGAGTCTACTACCGCTTTTGTAGAAAACTCAGTGGTTCCTTAAACTTCAACGTTTGTGGAACCTTCACCCAGTAACTACCACTCCTTACTATACTATCTTTAGTACAGGGGAGATTGACCTTGAGGTGTGTGTGTGACTAACAGCTGTGATCCTAAATACGTTTGAAGAGAAACGGGTCTGGAGATCTAACCTGAACCCTGAAAAATTTAACCAAGTACTGAAAGAGAGTAGTTCCTTCCAATTATCGAGGCACCGGGGGGTCCAGGGAGCTCACCAGTGCAGGAATCTGGACATTCAGGCATACAGCCTTCAATTCCTGGAACCGAATTGAGTTGAAAAGACTGGCAGATTTCTTCGATATTCCAAACTTTGATCGTGTTTGTTCTTCTTTGAGAAAGTTTCACAAGTTTGGAAAAAAACGGACGTTAATGACAACAACAAGGATAAAGGTAACCAATGGGCTATTTATGTTAGAGGTGGAGGGGAGAGATTCGGGGTGGTACATTTTCTCGTCTGCTTGACGGCTTCATGGATAGGCAGTTACCCCGTCACTTGCTGCAAGTAAATGTTCTCTATTTTAGTCAAGTGCGCAGAGTCGTTGCAGGGGGTTGTGTATGAGTAAAAGCGGGGCGGAGCAGCCATAAAAAGACTAGGAGTGCCAAACCTCTACACGGTTAAGGGCGGTGACACAAAGCTGACTTCTCTTCACCCATCCCACCAGTAGTCGCAGATGGATGGACTACCAACAAAAAAGTCATTGTCCAGTAAAGGAACACTGAAGGCAAGGGAGACTAAGACCAGTGTAACTGTGATCGTTCCATGCGGCTCGAGACTCAAGGAAAACTAACAAAGCCTGTAAAAATTGCACTTTCTCTCTCTTTTTTGACAAAAGATATTCATTCTACCTACAAAGCCAGACTCATAGTTAGGTGTAGACGAAATGGTATCAGCAAATCATGCAGGTATTCGCACTTCCCGAAAGTGATGGTCGTGTTGTGTCTGGTGTTCGGAATTTGTTCAGTCCGTGGCGTTGGTACGGCAGACCTGGGCGCGGGCGTAGCAACGGAAGGCGGAGGGAAGTGAGGTGAATAAAATGACACTTTCGCACCCATAAAAACCTCCACTATCCCATCTACGGAATCCATCTGTGGTTTACCCCTAGGAGATATGATATGGCAAATTTTTGTTCCGGAACTCAGTGCGGGCCTGACTGAGGAGCCTGAAGTGGTGCCACACAAAGTCCACAGGCAAGATTTGTGGTCTTGGGGACGGCTCCTGGGGTACACACTTGGTGCGCTTTGCCCCTTCTTCGATGCTGTCTGCTGTCCACGTATGTGTTGGATCGGGCTTCGGGTGTGCTCGGAAAAACTGAAAAACTGCTCAGGTTGTGGTAAAACCAGTACTAAGATTGCTTACTTAGTTGCCTTGCGAAGTCCGCCTTACATCAAACTTTGCTCCTTATGGCTCACTCTATCTTTTCACTGACTCAGGACGTCATAGTTGATGCCACGAACGAAGCGCTCTAAATTTGGCTACCGTCTAACAGCTTGCTCCGCTCGTGATGTGGACATATTTGGTTTTGGACACTGCCATAGCTCGCGGTTTGCGCTCGTGTGTTTGCTACCGATCGGATGTAATGGTGTAAGGGTTATTCCGATTGTGGGTGACCCGTAGCCAGATCAACGATTCCCAGAGCCAAAACAAGATTGATTCTCAGGTTCTATGGTACTGAATTACCAAATTTAGGCATGTAAATTATGCACAAAACCGCGCTGTACGTCCTCATTGTTTAACAAGGGGAATCGGAATTCGGCAAAAGTCTCTTCCAGATACCACCATCGTGGCAACCGGAGGCCAAATCAAACGGGTGTCGCGGAACATACGAGCGCAATCCAAGCAAGCTTTTAATTGTGTTGCTTGATATGTGCCTTATTTGTTCTAGGATCAGCAAGAACAAGTCAGTCTGAAAAGCACAAGTACTTAAGAGTAATGGAAAAGGACATTCACAAGAGTATGTTGCAAATACCACCACATAACTAGTAAGACCCTAATTATTTGCCTCCGGCTATCCGGTAGCTTATAAAGACGTCCCTATGGATCCCTTTACCAAAGTGAATTGGAGTTAAGCATGTAGGAGCGTGCTTTTCTTGTCCCCAAACTGTGCAAAATAGGCACTGCTCAAAAACCTTTCTAACGATCGACTGCAACACATCACTGGAAACCTCGCACACCGGAAAATTATCATGTGAAGCCGATTCAAGCCCGTTTCCGGAGTGATTTTAAACCTAAAGGGAATCCGGATGTGTGCGAGGACTCACATCCTTCCCAACCTGGTGGAAGTGGGTCGATATGAAGAACCCTTCCTGTTTGGTGAGGTCAGTCGGTTCGCCGTTATTCTGATTATTCTGTCAATGGATCTTTTCAGCCTAATTGTGAGCAGTTGGCGATTGATAATCAGCGTGATGTTGAATGTGTTGCTAGTGCCTTAAGGCCGCTGGCACACAGACTGGCTCTTGACCCAGCCTTTCTCGACAAAAAAGAAGGTAAAGTTAATCCAGATTATTTAGGCCTCATCCTGTCTCCGGTGATGCACCAAACTTATCAGAGGTGACTGATGGAAGAGGAAGTTCCCGCGGCGGGTGAGAAAATCAAGATTCACAAAATGAAGCTAGAACTCTGAAAGTGAACTCGAAGGATTAGAGATTGTGTTGTTGTTTCCGGAGTCGCCGTAAATAGTGAAGTCGGAAAGTCGAAAAAGGTAACACCAGATCAAACCACGGGCTTGTGCCTGACTTACAAAAGGAATATCACTACCCCTTCAAACGAAGGTTTGAATTACACTGGTTTAAGGTTATCATCGCTAGGCATAGGACTGCTGAAGTTACAGTCGCCTTTCCTTGGTGGTTCTCCACAAAAGTATTGAAGTTCCGTAAAAAAATTCTTAATTAACTTGGCAGAAATATTTTACAAGGATAATAACAGTGGTACTTTTCGAGGCATTAGAGGTAAGCTTGAATGCCCGATTGGCTGAGCATAAGTGGATCAAGTATGATAAGACACACATATTGCTATTACGAGGAATCACAGGAAGGTGGTGGCAATGAGAAAGAATAAGCAGTGACCCTAATAAGGAGTCATACATGGAAGAAATGGACCAAAAATTTGAAAAATGAGAAAGAACATTTCTGAAAGGAGAAAACAAACGTCTAAGCGAAGCCGTTAGGAGCAGGAAGGTGGATCGGGAGAAGATCAAGTTGGAAAGTGAGGAAGGGCATAAAAGTACAAGGATTGGTTTCTGAATAAGAGCCTCAGGGGATGGAAAACGGCAGACCTGAACGCGTTCAGCATCGGTGGGTCTCACTCACACTTACAAAAGGATCACACAGTTACAGTTGGCACAGAAGGCAGATAAGTGAGCACTTCCGGATATATTGAGAATAGGCCAGCTGTAGGCTATGATGTCTGTCTAGTGCATTCGGTCTAAGCGCACAAGTGTCACGTGATAGAGAATTAGAGTGACATAGACCGATCATACAGGGAGACGTGCTTAGCGCTCAGGAATAAGGAAGCGAACGGCGTACAGAAAACATCATGGGTAGCGGGAGCCTTTAGCATCCTGGGAGAAGTTAAGTCTGTCACCAGTATTTTTGATGGTGTGGTCAACGAATCTGACGGCGAGTTAAAGGAGAAGACTAAATGCACCGATACAGTTCCTTCGGATCAGTCGTGCGGTAGGGCACTACAATGAGCAAGTAGCGGTGAAATTTGGTCAGCTTGGAAACTGCGGTATCTGTAAAAATGGAACCAAGGAGCAGTCTGGCAGTTGCACCAGGAAAGTATAGTCAAACTTCGATAAAGACTGAGCGGAAGGGGATGCAGAAGCCAGTGTATGCTGACAAGATTGTGTGAAAGCTCACTGAAAAATGAAACAGGTGATCAAGCGGAAGGAAAAACAAAGATTCGATGACCAGCTGTCGGCTGCAAATGGCAGCTGAACTAAACGACTACGATTTGTGGGAAGAAATTCAAGCATTATTGAACGTTAGATTGAGACTACGATGAATTCCGTAGAAAATGCAGAAGTGTATAGAGCAGAAGGAAAGGTGAGCAAACTGTGAGGGAATTAAGCGTCCTACTGAGTCACTGGCAAAAGGAACTAGACAAAATCAGAGTTAGCAGAAAAAAGAGACTTAGGGGTTTAAATAAATTTTGAGATAGAATAAAATGCTAAAAGCCTTGTGAGACCACTTTGAGGTTTGAAAAAAATGAGAAATAGTAAGACAGCAACTGGCTGGTTAGAATAGACCAAATTCAACAAACAACTGGGTCAGTGGCATGAAAAAGCCAAAGAAGATGGGAGTATACACTGGGAGCAGGAAAACCGTGGCGATACAAAGGATCTAGATGGGGAAAGATACGGTGATTTTAAATGATAGGTGTGGAATGGTTTAAAGTGCAGGAACAGATAGGACGACGAGCGGGGTTCGTGTGAACTAGAGGCATTAGAGAACCAGTGGAAAACAAAAAAGAGAAAATGAAAGCCTGTGTGACTGAGAGCATTTACAAGGAACAAAGGTGGGATAGTTAAGTAAGAATACGGTGGGACCTGTGAAAATAGAGGAAAATGCTTGGGCGATGTATCACGTCAGCAAAACTGAGAGAGCCAGCAGGCAGTAGACACATAATCTAATGGAGGGAATGTATCGCGGGACAAATCTCAAGCATGAAAGGAAATAAGAATGCCCATGCAAGGATGGGATGAAGTTCGTAGGAAAGGAGAAAGCTTAGGAACGGAGCCAGGTTAATAGGCGCAAAGGAGTTCTAAAAACCAAATAATTTGCCAACAAACAGGAGTGAGATAGACTGAGAGAAGGCAGAAAAGCCCAAAAGTGATTAAAGTGGTTCTCAAGGAAACCGCTGTAAAAGTTGGCCAAGGTAAGAGTGGAACAAGTAGAATACGCTGACAGAAGTAGAATGAAGTGCCGGGGAAGAAATAACCGATAGGATTCATAAATAAAGGCTGGGTTAGGATGCTGAACAGAATTAGCCAACGTTGCCATAGTGGAACATAAACAAAAGTAAGTGAGATCAAACTATAAGGAAATTTACCAGAGGTAGAAGCGAGTTGATAGTACCTAACTGATGAGAAGCCGATATCATTCTCAAAAGCCTTGATATTAAGAGAATTCAGCATTTGCCTGCTGACGGATCCGAGTAAAGGTTCACTGAGTTGACACTCCAGGTTTGAAGATGCTTTTGTCAGAAAAGGACGAATATTCAAAGAAGGCTAGTTCCATGTTCTAAAATAAGCCTCAAAGAATAAATAGGACACTAGGGTGGTCTTCTCTGGCCGCGTGATGTCCGTGAAAAGCCAATAAAAACGGGGGGGGGGAGAGGGCTGATTTCAGGTGAGAAGCTGGGCGGCTCACGGAAGAGGAATAGTTGATGCAATCTGCTGAGCAAGAAGAATAGATTTAGTTTCAGGTGAAAAAACTTCAAGTGTTCCAGCTGGAGGATTTGTTAGCTCGCTCCACAGGACAAAACAGCTGACTATTATGTGTTATTTTGGCAAAGAGCATTCGAATTCTTCCCCAGTAATCATATGAAGTTTGGCCACCTTCCGTGGATAACGGGCAGCAACTAAGTAAGGGTCTGGTGCGTGATTTGTAGGCGTGGACTTCAATTAAGGCGGCTTTGACTATCGGAAAATAGGATAGGTTACTCCTAACCCACGCAGATCGAGTCTCAGAATGTCCAGAAAATATCAGAGAGGCTGATTGATTTAGGCGACCGCGAAAAGTAGCAGAATACAACTTGTGGCCCACCGGTGGTTAGGGAACAATAGGGTAGGCGAAATCTTTAGTTTAGTTCCTCATATTTACTTGAAGAAGATTTCATCAATCGAGGGCAGAAAGGTCAGCACAAAAGTTCCCCAACGCAATGGAAGCTTCACTGGGCTTGAAGGAGATAGCAAATTCAATGTTATCAGCGGGGGAAAAGGGACTGGCTCAGGGCACCACCCTAAATTCCTCGCAGATGCACAAGAGTAAAACACAGGGTAAGTCGTTCTTTTGAGCACCACTAGCAGCTGGCTCAAGGGTAAAGTTACCCCCGCCAATAAGAACAGCCTGCCACATGTAGGATGAATAAGAATAAAACCAGGAAAGAAGGGACCAGTAGTTCCAATGGAAAGTACTTTGGGGAGGTGTGGACGAGGGCTGAGGGCATAGGCTTTAGATGTACCAGGGTAGAAAGCCACAAAATCTATAGGGTGAGTTGCGTGTTTGGCACGTGGAGTTTGGCGATTAAGTTTGCGGGCATGACGAGAGATGGGTTCAAGGAATCCATGCTGCCTAGTATTCGGTAGGATGAACTCAGGGAAATAGTTACCCAGGCAACCTTTCGCCAGCTTTTCCATCACTCCGAAGACAATGGGTGTGGTAGTCATCGAACGGTGATTGGACCATTCATGCGACTATCATTTTATACAAAAAGAGGACATTTGACAGTTTTTAGTTAGAAGGCGCTGAGCTGGGACTCATCGATAGGGTGAAAAGGTCGAGCGATGGCATTGGTTAATCGAGGCCGCCGTTAGCGACAGCTGCTGAAGGCAGTTCTTGAGGTCCCGGATAGTCTGCTGCTCTGTAATGCGACAGAACCCACGAGATTGTCCTGATTTCAAGGGGAGCAATGGACAGAAAGGAGTCATCGTTGAAATTTGGAAGTGATGGATTTAAAGTTTTGTAGAGAAAAAGTAGAGGTCAAAGCTTCGGAACTTTCCCAGGTGATATAACAGACATCTCATCAGGTACACCATGTATTGGACGGCTGACTTGGAATCTGTATTCGGAGCCTTATATGATTTTGGGATTGTCAGTGTGCTGTTAAAATGGTAGGGAGCCTTTTATCTCCTTCAGGAAGGGCCGTTTCGGTTTTGATGTGAATGTTGCGAGAGAGACGGTTCTAACTTGCGTAAAGAGAGAAATGGGTGAGCTGGGTATAGAGCATCTGTAGCTCACGGTATTCGCTTCCTACGGAGGAAAGCTTCGATCTTAGAACACCGGCGTAGGAAATCATGGGAGGCAGATTTAACAGACGGTTTGCCTTTTCGGTGTAGACTTCGTCGAAGGCTAACTGAGAGGCAACCCGTTGTTTTTCTTATAAGAGAGTGTAGCAATTCACCGTTGAGGATTTTCATTTATTTAGGGCAGGGTAGATAATTAAGAGCAGATGAGGAAGATGAAGGTCACTAAAAACCAGTCGCTGGTCGCCGCAAGGAAAGTTTTGCGTGATCAAAACCAAAGCATCCGAGATATCGAGTGTCAAATGTTAACTTTCCCGATAGATGCTGTTGAAATGCACCCACCCCCCAAGTGAATACTGGAGGCGAATTCAATGAGGTTTGAAGGAACCAAACTTTTGGACCCTCAAATAACATAAAAACCAAAGTCAGTACCAACAGTCTTGGGCCCAGGATAGAAGGGAGCACTGCGTTCAAGGGCGTCATATGAAAGTGACAGCTCAGATTTACTGGCTGAATTTGGGTGGTAAGGGCATCCAGAGTGGATTATGCCAGTTGTGTATTTGATAGTGAGCCGTAGTGAGTCAGTAATGGAGTCCAACGCAGGCTGTAGCTGGGTAGTTCCTGGAAGGATTTGGCTTGCATATACCGGCATTCCGCCTCCACATCAGCCAGTTTCACTGGCTCTGAGGACTCTGTGATCCATCGAAGAGATATCACCAGTGAGATTGATTTCACTGAGCCCACATTCAGTTGCAGTGGCTTCTAAATGAGCTTCCAGTGACGTGTTTCAGATGATTAGGCTTGTTAAAGATTGATCGAAAGTTAGTGAAAGTTGGTGAAAGCCGCATCTTGCCACTTAGGCTATCAGCGTCATGGTGTGTTGTTGAGGATTGTTTAGTGAGCAAGGGACAAAACTTTGTGTGTACAAGAACGCACTGGTGGTGAAGTGATATTATCCGTACTGGTGACGGCGCTGGTGATGGCGTGACGGATAGAGCTAGGCTTGGCGGTGACAGGGCCGTCAATGAGTTGGAGTTTCCATCGACGAGAGACCAGGTAGAGTCAGTGTGGAGATAAACTGCACAGTAAGTGGGTGATATTGAATTTATTCGACCCGCTGGTGTTGTCCACAATAGGAGGCTTGGAAAAGGGATGTTGGCTGGGCGGCGGGAAGCGCGAAAATGGGTGGCTGGTTAAGAGTTCATGGCGGTGAGTCAGTAAATGCTGTGACCAGTGAAATTCACGAAAGGGGCAGCTGGATTGCAACTGTCTGATAGAGCCGGACCAGAAGTTTTGGAAGCTCATTTGAAGTAACACTGAAAGCGGGTCAAAACCAGGGTTTGGATTAACAAAGGGTAGTATCTGGTGGTAAAACCGCGGTCCAGCCTTCTATGGCGAGGGTCGGGAGATGACATTTCCGCAAGCGCCAGATGATACTCTGGGTCGGAGCGCAGGGGGCTTTGAGTCCGGTAAAAGGTCTCGAGAATCAGGGTATCAATTCTAATCTGGCGCATTTGTTTCAGAGAAGCTGTCAACCAAAGAGAGTAGGTTCACTTCTAGCTGGTTGGCTGGTGCGGTTGCCGATAAAACCATAAAACTTCAGGGAATTAATAGTCCGTGTGGGCGACCAGTATTCTGTTGGATGGATTGGACGAGGGAGCAATGGGAGGTGGAGTCGGTAATTTGTTGGAGCGAGACCGGTAGAAGCCATATGCAGACGCTTGTTCAAGGGCTGGGGCATAGAAGATAACACAGAAATACCTGGTCTGCACTAACATGTGGTTAAATGTTGCGGAAAATTATCCCTTTCTTTTATTATTAAAAAGAGCGTGCTAAAAAGGCCACCGAACATTGTGTCCTCCCCCGAAGAACAGGTATCCGCAGAAAACGACGTCCCTTTCACCACTGTTTGGGAGGCCAAGTATGATATCTCAGTCTATCATCAAGAAATTCGTCGAAAATTCGAAGGCGTTGTGGAATGATATGGATGGTTCAAGCCGTTTGGCCATTCAAATGAAGTGTTAAATGAAAGTGCAGATGCAACGAACAGCCGACTTGAACTGTTCAGGGAGCTTTTTTTGATTGGTGGGTCATCCGTTGAACGGGGTATGAGAAAGATGGGTAGGTGTTGCGTGAGTGTTCATGGCGAGAAATTCCGAAGTTTCATTTACTGATTGCTATCCTCTACCGATAGACAACTGGTGGCTACGAGTAATGTTTGCAGGCAGTCGGTATTGAATTGCACGAGAAGTTCTGATACTACGGGGTGCGGCAATATGGTCTTCCGGTCGAATAACAACGGAGTTGAAATACAAGTCGAACTATGTTTCCCCGTGGGCTGCGTAGAGATAACTACCAAGCACCTGACCGCCAGATATTCCTGGATGCGCCAGTTGCAGGAAGACGGAATTCAGCTACCGCTAACGAAGGCTGCGTCCCCCGCTTACGGCCTAATCATGTGTTTGGGTTTTGCCGCTTCAACATATTTTGCAATGTACTTGAGTGTAATCGAAGCATAATAATTTTCTCCCCTTCGACCCACCCGCGCAACAGGTCACAGGATGTCTAGACCACGGCTCGACCTCCCTAAGTAGCAAGCTCGTACGTTCAGGATCCCTACCATTGCGTACGCAGAGACCGTTCATAGCAGCGGAAGCTTGTGCCTTTATCAATAGGGGTTTCGATATAAGCCTCGTTAGGGGATAGGCGGCTGTTCAACTTCGCATTGGTAGCAGGGCAAGTAAAATTTTGGATGGGGCTTTTGATGGCACAAAGCAAACAGATCCCAAATCCGTAAGCTTCAGGATATCCTCCGCTTACAGCACTTCGTTTGTCAACGTAACAAGCGTTAGCAGTTGATGAGCTTCCAGCAGGTGGTGTTGATCTACCCAACGACAACCAGTCAAAAAGACGGACTCGTCTACGGGGTTTAGAATTCCGGGAGCCCCTTAGTGGCAGAGTTGGGGTTATTTTGTGCGACCCACAGGAAATCCACAAGGTTCTTTGTAAAAAATCGGAGCTAGGGACAAACAATTCGCGGTTGAGTCGCCTGTTGGTCGGGACTACCAAGGTCCATTATGTAGAGGCCCGCGCGATAACGCTACCATGATCAATCAGAAGGGCTGAAGCCGTTTAACTAGGTAGAGTTTGGTAAAAGCTAACCGCCAGGCCGAAAAGCAGATTGACCGAGAATGAGCATGTTCTCGATCAAGCCAATAGAGATATTAGGTACACTGGAGGAAACCACTAGATTTGGTTACCGTGGCACGAAGGTAGAGGTGAACTGCTTTTTAATCGCCAGGTGGCAGAGCATCGTTGGTTACAACTCAAGGGAAGTTCACTTGATATTTGAGAGCCACCTTAAAAGTAAAATAAGCTCATTCCAGATCATAACCACAAACAAAACTTGACAGCCATGGTTTTGCAAGAGGACGCAAACAGGAAACGCTGCTTTCCGCCACGTCACTACCTCTTTAATCAGCATAAGCCTGAAACAGTGCGACCGATGTTCGACTGCGCGGTAGTCAATAAGGGAACTTTGCTCAGCAAATTCCCACTACATGGATCACATCAAAATAACAATTTGGTAGGAGCGTCCCTTTAGTTCCATGGATATCTCCCGGCCTTTTCAACCGGTACCGAAGAGATTTTATTTTATTTTAAGCTGGCAAAGTGTGCCGGATGGGCTCGAGGGTTCCCGTACTGGTCAGATATCCATTTTGTTGTCCAACAGTTTATGAGACAAACTCCCATCCGCTCGGCCCTGTTCCACACAGTTTTGCTAGTTGGTTTACCTTCCACAGTCTACTTCACTCATCCCCCGTATCATATCGGCCTTTGTACCCCGACAAAAATCTTTCACCGCAATGCAAAGACGTTTCACATCAACGTCAACACTATGTTCCTTCTCTATGTAAGTGGACCCATTCTTCACTATCTTTCGTCATTTCAGTTGCTTCAAGGCATTCCACCCCCCCCCCTCCCCGCACATGAATGCCAGTTTTTCAGCTATACATGATTGAATTAGTCAGATTCCGGCATTTGACCTTGAGTTTCAGAATTTCTGGGGGCCAAGTTGAACCTATCAACGGGTCCATCTAAAATCCCTCCAGTTATATCTCCCAACTCTATCTAGAGTTTGGCTTGCTCCTGCCCACATTATCATGCAATATCTGTCTATATTATTTTTCATAACCGTTGGCCGTGCTTCCGGCATAACTTTGGTCTCCGAAACAAAAGTTTATTATTGTTGTTATTATAATCATCATTACCACGCAACTGCCGCTTTGCACCGATCTGGCCTGGCGAAGCGAGGCCAGCTAAAACGAGTTGGGCTTTTTTCACCAGGAACTTTCGCTGTGGAAATAATCTTTATGTGGATGATTTTTTTGCCGTCAATGCCGAGAGAGGAGAAAGCTACACAGATTTTAAGGCGTTCAAACGAAGCAACCCAGAGATATGAGTTTCACCCGATCGAATTAGCGTAGTACAGTCCAAGACTGCTGGCTAAATGGAAAAAGGGTGAAAAGTCTGACACTTGCGTTCATTTCTGTCTGCCAGATATTATAGACCGAACGGCAGTAGGCCCTCTGTGAAAGGCTCGTAGACTGTTTTGGCCTTTACTTCATTTGCCCAGGGTTTCACCAACGACCTGGGGCACTCTAAGTTGTGCAGCTTCATTTTATGGTCCATTCTGGTTTCTAGTGTTCATGTTATGGCCCGCTGATAGGTTGCTACAAGATGTTTGTCTTCAGAGTCCAGTAAAGGGGCCTGGAGGGGAAAGGATGGATCATGGAGGTTGACAAAGATGGCTGGACACTATCAGAGTTACAAACTTTGCGCACGAGTCGTTGTTGGGTACCAGGTTTTCCATCCCGTACCGCTGTCAGATTACACGTGTTTTGCGAAGCTTCCGAGGTAGATGGTTTTTCCCTTGGGTACCTCAGATCTTTGAACCACAACAACCACCGTTGCAGCTTCTTGTTGGATAAATCCCGCGTGATGTCTCTAGGGGTAACAACAACACCACAAGTTGGACCTGTAGCGTCTGTTCTGGCCTGAAAGGTCATAGAGCATAATACTGTTGAAATGAAAAGCAAAATAAGTCTTTTTATACCGGAAGATCAGACCGTTTCATTGAAATATATCGGGATCATATCTGCCCTCCTTGATTCTGGTTTGCTGTTCGGGTTCTAATAAAGTTTGACCGACCCTAGAAGCAGAGATGGAGACATCTCCTTTCCAGCAGAGTCCCGTCCGATGTAGTCCTCAGAGGATCCATCACTTCATAGTCCAGTAAGATGAGTACGTGGCCGATCGGTTCATCGTTCTTGTGCTAGCCGAGGAAAACTGGCCTACAAATCCTAGAATACTGTCTCGATTATGGGAGATGAAGCAGAAGTGAAGCGGACTTCTTTGGTGTCAGTGAACGAAGAAGAATCAAAACCGGTAACTTGGCTTGCTGAAAGCTTTCAACGGTGATGAAATTGATGCAAACTTTTATGTGCTTGCAGAGAATGATTTTGTATATTTGAGCTAAGGAAGTGCTTGATACGACAATCACTGTCAGGCTGGAACCTTTAACCCTATTGGAAGTATGGAAAGCCGCGAGGAAAGCCGTACAGTTGACTCAGGCTTACCAATTCAGAAAAGAAATTAGATCGTCGGAAAAACAATCTGGCTGATACATTTGTACCCCCGACCAAACAGTGCTGGGAAAGACTCCACACAACGGTATATTGTGTCCCAGTGGCGGGGCTACTCCGCACTGTAGTCTACCTAATGTTAATTTAGTGCTTCTACGCCCTTGGGGGAGAGTCACTGAGCTTTGGTTGCTGCACCAACATGAAGTGAGAGGATGCATGGGCGCCAGCCAAGCCTCAGCTTGCATCCGGAAGATGTCTGAATAGCATCGGGCGCGACAACCATCAGACGAGCTATAAGTAAGGGTCCAAGTTGCGCGTTATATTTTCCGTATCCTTAGACCAAGTGGTGGGGCCCCTTCCTGGCTGCCCATTGAAGAGTGGGATTCACGCATTTGACGAATGCGTGGGCCAAGTAATTTGGACATTTTCGTGTACAATGGACAGAAGTGGGCACAAGAAATGCTGGTTTCTACTTATCTGAAGACTCGGGTAGTACATATGGAAACCTCGTATTTGCTCATCACGGAATGTCGACGTCAGTAACCAGATGCAGTAAGCCTCAGGTGACGAATGGTGCTAACGCCCTTTACAATGAAGGATGCATTAGTACCACGTGTTGTTTTGGAGACCAAAGTTATGCCGGAAGCACGGCCAACGGTTATGAAAAATAATATAGACAGATATTGCATGATAATTTGGGCAGGAGCAAGCCAAACTCTAGATAGAGTTGGGAGATATAACTGGAGGGATTTTAGATGGACCCGTTGATAGGTTCAACTTGGCCCCCAGAAATTCTGAAACTCAAGGTCAAATGCCGGAATCTGACTAATTCAATCATGTATAGCTGAAAAACTGGCATTCATGTGCGGGGAGGGGGGGGGGTGGAATGCCTTGAAGCAACTGAAATGACGAAAGATAGTGAAGAATGGGTCCACTTACATAGAGAAGGAACATAGTGTTGACGTTGATGTGAAACGTCTTTGCATTGCGGTGAAAGATTTTTGTCGGGGTACAAAGGCCGATATGATACGGGGGATGAGTGAAGTAGACTGTGGAAGGTAAACCAACTAGCAAAACTGTGTGGAACAGGGCCGAGCGGATGGGAGTTTGTCTCATAAACTGTTGGACAACAAAATGGATATCTGACCAGTACGGGAACCCTCGAGCCCATCCGGCACACTTTGCCAGCTTAAAATAAAATAAAATCTCTTCGGTACCGGTTGAAAAGGCCGGGAGATATCCATGGAACTAAAGGGACGCTCCTACCAAATTGTTATTTTGATGTGATCCATGTAGTGGGAATTTGCTGAGCAAAGTTCCCTTATTGACTACCGCGCAGTCGAACATCGGTCGCACTGTTTCAGGCTTATGCTGATTAAAGAGGTAGTGACGTGGCGGAAAGCAGCGTTTCCTGTTTGCGTCCTCTTGCAAAACCATGGCTGTCAAGTTTTGTTTGTGGTTATGATCTGGAATGAGCTTATTTTACTTTTAAGGTGGCTCTCAAATATCAAGTGAACTTCCCTTGAGTTGTAACCAACGATGCTCTGCCACCTGGCGATTAAAAAGCAGTTCACCTCTACCTTCGTGCCACGGTAACCAAATCTAGTGGTTTCCTCCAGTGTACCTAATATCTCTATTGGCTTGATCGAGAACATGCTCATTCTCGGTCAATCTGCTTTTCGGCCTGGCGGTTAGCTTTTACCAAACTCTACCTAGTTAAACGGCTTCAGCCCTTCTGATTGATCATGGTAGCGTTATCGCGCGGGCCTCTACATAATGGACCTTGGTAGTCCCGACCAACAGGCGACTCAACCGCGAATTGTTTGTCCCTAGCTCCGATTTTTTACAAAGAACCTTGTGGATTTCCTGTGGGTCGCACAAAATAACCCCAACTCTGCCACTAAGGGGCTCCCGGAATTCTAAACCCCGTAGACGAGTCCGTCTTTTTGACTGGTTGTCGTTGGGTAGATCAACACCACCTGCTGGAAGCTCATCAACTGCTAACGCTTGTTACGTTGACAAACGAAGTGCTGTAAGCGGAGGATATCCTGAAGCTTACGGATTTGGGATCTGTTTGCTTTGTGCCATCAAAAGCCCCATCCAAAATTTTACTTGCCCTGCTACCAATGCGAAGTTGAACAGCCGCCTATCCCCTAACGAGGCTTATATCGAAACCCCTATTGATAAAGGCACAAGCTTCCGCTGCTATGAACGGTCTCTGCGTACGCAATGGTAGGGATCCTGAACGTACGAGCTTGCTACTTAGGGAGGTCGAGCCGTGGTCTAGACATCCTGTGACCTGTTGCGCGGGTGGGTCGAAGGGGAGAAAATTATTATGCTTCGATTACACTCAAGTACATTGCAAAATATGTTGAAGCGGCAAAACCCAAACACATGATTAGGCCGTAAGCGGGGGACGCAGCCTTCGTTAGCGGTAGCTGAATTCCGTCTTCCTGCAACTGGCGCATCCAGGAATATCTGGCGGTCAGGTGCTTGGTAGTTATCTCTACGCAGCCCACGGGGAAACATAGTTCGACTTGTATTTCAACTCCGTTGTTATTCGACCGGAAGACCATATTGCCGCACCCCGTAGTATCAGAACTTCTCGTGCAATTCAATACCGACTGCCTGCAAACATTACTCGTAGCCACCAGTTGTCTATCGGTAGAGGATAGCAATCAGTAAATGAAACTTCGGAATTTCTCGCCATGAACACTCACGCAACACCTACCCATCTTTCTCATACCCCGTTCAACGGATGACCCACCAATCAAAAAAAGCTCCCTGAACAGTTCAAGTCGGCTGTTCGTTGCATCTGCACTTTCATTTAACACTTCATTTGAATGGCCAAACGGCTTGAACCATCCATATCATTCCACAACGCCTTCGAATTTTCGACGAATTTCTTGATGATAGACTGAGATATCATACTTGGCCTCCCAAACAGTGGTGAAAGGGACGTCGTTTTCTGCGGATACCTGTTCTTCGGGGGAGGACACAATGTTCGGTGGCCTTTTTAGCACGCTCTTTTTAATAATAAAAGAAAGGGATAATTTTCCGCAACATTTAACCACATGTTAGTGCAGACCAGGTATTTCTGTGTTATCTTCTATGCCCCAGCCCTTGAACAAGCGTCTGCATATGGCTTCTACCGGTCTCGCTCCAACAAATTACCGACTCCACCTCCCATTGCTCCCTCGTCCAATCCATCCAACAGAATACTGGTCGCCCACACGGACTATTAATTCCCTGAAGTTTTATGGTTTTATCGGCAACCGCACCAGCCAACCAGCTAGAAGTGAACCTACTCTCTTTGGTTGACAGCTTCTCTGAAACAAATGCGCCAGATTAGAATTGATACCCTGATTCTCGAGACCTTTTACCGGACTCAAAGCCCCCTGCGCTCCGACCCAGAGTATCATCTGGCGCTTGCGGAAATGTCATCTCCCGACCCTCGCCATAGAAGGCTGGACCGCGGTTTTACCACCAGATACTACCCTTTGTTAATCCAAACCCTGGTTTTGACCCGCTTTCAGTGTTACTTCAAATGAGCTTCCAAAACTTCTGGTCCGGCTCTATCAGACAGTTGCAATCCAGCTGCCCCTTTCGTGAATTTCACTGGTCACAGCATTTACTGACTCACCGCCATGAACTCTTAACCAGCCACCCATTTTCGCGCTTCCCGCCGCCCAGCCAACATCCCTTTTCCAAGCCTCCTATTGTGGACAACACCAGCGGGTCGAATAAATTCAATATCACCCACTTACTGTGCAGTTTATCTCCACACTGACTCTACCTGGTCTCTCGTCGATGGAAACTCCAACTCATTGACGGCCCTGTCACCGCCAAGCCTAGCTCTATCCGTCACGCCATCACCAGCGCCGTCACCAGTACGGATAATATCACTTCACCACCAGTGCGTTCTTGTACACACAAAGTTTTGTCCCTTGCTCACTAAACAATCCTCAACAACACACCATGACGCTGATAGCCTAAGTGGCAAGATGCGGCTTTCACCAACTTTCACTAACTTTCGATCAATCTTTAACAAGCCTAATCATCTGAAACACGTCACTGGAAGCTCATTTAGAAGCCACTGCAACTGAATGTGGGCTCAGTGAAATCAATCTCACTGGTGATATCTCTTCGATGGATCACAGAGTCCTCAGAGCCAGTGAAACTGGCTGATGTGGAGGCGGAATGCCGGTATATGCAAGCCAAATCCTTCCAGGAACTACCCAGCTACAGCCTGCGTTGGACTCCATTACTGACTCACTACGGCTCACTATCAAATACACAACTGGCATAATCCACTCTGGATGCCCTTACCACCCAAATTCAGCCAGTAAATCTGAGCTGTCACTTTCATATGACGCCCTTGAACGCAGTGCTCCCTTCTATCCTGGGCCCAAGACTGTTGGTACTGACTTTGGTTTTTATGTTATTTGAGGGTCCAAAAGTTTGGTTCCTTCAAACCTCATTGAATTCGCCTCCAGTATTCACTTGGGGGGTGGGTGCATTTCAACAGCATCTATCGGGAAAGTTAACATTTGACACTCGATATCTCGGATGCTTTGGTTTTGATCACGCAAAACTTTCCTTGCGGCGACCAGCGACTGGTTTTTAGTGACCTTCATCTTCCTCATCTGCTCTTAATTATCTACCCTGCCCTAAATAAATGAAAATCCTCAACGGTGAATTGCTACACTCTCTTATAAGAAAAACAACGGGTTGCCTCTCAGTTAGCCTTCGACGAAGTCTACACCAAAAAGGCAAACCGTCTGTTAAATCTGCCTCCCATGATTTCCTACGCCGGTGTTCTAAGATCGAAGCTTTCCTCCGTAGGAAGCGAATACCGTGAGCTACAGATGCTCTATACCCAGCTCACCCATTTCTCTCTTTACGCAAGTTAGAACCGTCTCTCTCGCAACATTCACATCAAAACCGAAACGGCCCTTCCTGAAGGAGATAAAAGGCTCCCTACCATTTTAACAGCACACTGACAATCCCAAAATCATATAAGGCTCCGAATACAGATTCCAAGTCAGCCGTCCAATACATGGTGTACCTGATGAGATGTCTGTTATATCACCTGGGAAAGTTCCGAAGCTTTGACCTCTACTTTTTCTCTACAAAACTTTAAATCCATCACTTCCAAATTTCAACGATGACTCCTTTCTGTCCATTGCTCCCCTTGAAATCAGGACAATCTCGTGGGTTCTGTCGCATTACAGAGCAGCAGACTATCCGGGACCTCAAGAACTGCCTTCAGCAGCTGTCGCTAACGGCGGCCTCGATTAACCAATGCCATCGCTCGACCTTTTCACCCTATCGATGAGTCCCAGCTCAGCGCCTTCTAACTAAAAACTGTCAAATGTCCTCTTTTTGTATAAAATGATAGTCGCATGAATGGTCCAATCACCGTTCGATGACTACCACACCCATTGTCTTCGGAGTGATGGAAAAGCTGGCGAAAGGTTGCCTGGGTAACTATTTTCCTGAGTTCATCCTACCGAATACTAGGCAGCATGGATTCCTTGAACCCATCTCTCGTCATGCCCGCAAACTTAATCGCCAAACTCCACGTGCCAAACACGCAACTCACCCTATAGATTTTGTGGCTTTCTACCCTGGTACATCTAAAGCCTATGCCCTCAGCCCTCGTCCACACCTCCCCAAAGTACTTTCCATTGGAACTACTGGTCCCTTCTTTCCTGGTTTTATTCTTATTCATCCTACATGTGGCAGGCTGTTCTTATTGGCGGGGGTAACTTTACCCTTGAGCCAGCTGCTAGTGGTGCTCAAAAGAACGACTTACCCTGTGTTTTACTCTTGTGCATCTGCGAGGAATTTAGGGTGGTGCCCTGAGCCAGTCCCTTTTCCCCCGCTGATAACATTGAATTTGCTATCTCCTTCAAGCCCAGTGAAGCTTCCATTGCGTTGGGGAACTTTTGTGCTGACCTTTCTGCCCTCGATTGATGAAATCTTCTTCAAGTAAATATGAGGAACTAAACTAAAGATTTCGCCTACCCTATTGTTCCCTAACCACCGGTGGGCCACAAGTTGTATTCTGCTACTTTTCGCGGTCGCCTAAATCAATCAGCCTCTCTGATATTTTCTGGACATTCTGAGACTCGATCTGCGTGGGTTAGGAGTAACCTATCCTATTTTCCGATAGTCAAAGCCGCCTTAATTGAAGTCCACGCCTACAAATCACGCACCAGACCCTTACTTAGTTGTTGCCCGTTATCCACGGAAGGTGGCCAAACTTCATATGATTACTCGGGAAAACTTCGAATGCTCTTTACCAGAAAATCATGATCTTCATTACGCGTTCTTCAGCGGAACCTGCACTGGAGGCCGTGCTGTTTGCTATTGCTGGTGTCAAAATCCAACAGGCAAGGTTACTTTATTAAATGGAAGCTCTTTTGTCCACGAAGTTGGGGCCATATCGTTTGGTTTTTGTATGAGATGGTTTGAAATTCTCAGGGGATATTGTGGATGATCAATTCCTACCAGCTGATGAATAACGAACTCACACGCATCACGGAGGTCGGACCCATTATCAACTATAGACAATTTATCCCTCGTGTGCCACAACCCGGTAGCCCCCACGAGCTGATCCTCTCGGGCTTATTATTGATTTATTCGAACACATCCACCCGTGTAGAACGAAAAACGTCAGCTGAATGTTACGTCAAAAGATAGCTCCGTGAAAAATACTTAACTTTGAGCTGGATACGACTGCTTCGTGGACATCTGCCTACAGAGGAGTCTGTCTTAAACCTTTTAAAGATAGAAGGGTACTGAGGGCGGGAGTTCTAGTCCCGCTAACCAACAAATAGCAATCTGAAGCTAAAGACCCACATGAATCGTGAACCAGGTGTCTCCCGGTATTGATGGGCCTGTGAGGTAAACCTCATTTGGAACCAAGTCTGGCACTATACCTATGGATACCTTTCTACTTTATTTACCCCCTTTTTTATCATATATATATTATTCAAAAACGTGCCGCGGCCAACTTCAGGCTGCCAACTGGGGAGTGGCCAGCTGCAGTGCGAAGCTTCGAACCCGAGGCTGAAGCTCATTGTGATGACCGTTTGATCATCCTCGGTCAATTAGGTCCTCTGTATAGTGTTCACGCTATATTTGACATTTTTCCAGAAAGTGAAATTCATGTACGGTTTGGAAATTTACCGTTTACTCTTTCAAGATTGACCGCAATGAGTTATCGTTGACACCGCAAGCAAAAGGCGCTAACTTGGCTGTCGCTCAACAGCTTGATTCGCCCGTGATGTGAACGTATTAGGCTTTGGACACTGTCGTCACTTGACTCCGTTTCGTTTGTCTTTGGTCTGATCCGATTATTGATTTGACAAGCTATCATTGTGAGAAGGAATGCTGGTTGAATATGCTGAAGTGCGTATGGCTAGCACACTAATTGCCCATAGCAGTTAACCAGTTCCCTCGGCATGCGAAAAGGATACCCAAGCAATAACTCGTTCGGCATTAAATTTGTGCCGGCTTTCATCAAACTGGATAATGCCCAGTTGGACAAAGGGAAGAGACACCTGCTGTGATGGGTATGCATGAGCTTTCAAAGCCGAGTTCAGTTTTTCTGCAGAAACCTTCCGTAAACCGATTAGCCTCTGTGCGGCAAGCCGTGATTCTTGCTTGTTTGCATCACATAATATTCCTCAGGGCAATAAGTGAACCTTGAATGATAGTTCTTCGGTCTATGGTTACAACACTTGCATTCTAGTGGGGCTCCCCTTTGCCACTGAGGAGCGCGTGCTGTTGTTTTGTGTAAGCAGGCGATTGAAGATATTGCTTGAAACCGTCTCGGCAAATGGTCAATAAACATGAGCAACCAAGTGAGTCCCCTGTGTGGAGGTCGAAGCCTTAACAGATAGCGGGTTGAAAAAGTGCATCTGCTGTGGCTATCTTGCCGGGGGACTTTGTGTGTCCATGTAGTTCGGCCACATGACATTCTAAAAACAACGTGCCCACTCATCTGTATTCTTTCTGCCCGTTAGCCACTCGGTGCACTCGGTCAAATGCCTAACTGATTCCCGTGTGCCGGAGTGCGACCATCCGTGCCGTGTCCTAAGGACACCCTTCCTGAACGAGAGTGGTACCGACAAAAGGGGAGTACCCTTCCACAGGTCACACAAAATCTTGCCCTTCGACGAAGTAGTTTGCGCCTGATCGATTTGAAGAGAACCTCCTTGAGCAAGTTACTTTACTCCTGGGGCATGCGCTTGCTCTGAAGCAATGGCCGCTACGTCAATACCACTTAATGATGTGATAGAAAGGGTGTGAGATAGCACGCCTGCAGCCAGGTAATCGTCACATGAGATGCGTCAGATATCACCTGTTAACTGATCGACACGGTCTAAGAGTCTGGGTTCCCTGGATGAATATCGATCTGCAGTCAGCCGCGCGAAGAAGGTTGTTGAACCGCGGTCCGTGAAGACATTGAATGGCCTGCTGCCAAGCACAAGTGGATAAAGAAGAAATACTGGGTAAACTGTTAGAAGTTTCTCGCGCAATATACTACAGCTAGACTCAGCCTAACTTTGGGATATAGAGAAGAGGGATCTAGACTGCCTGGTGCCTTGCACTTGTTGTCGTAGAATGGCACCGACAGCCAAGTGTGAAGCTTCGGTTGATAATTCCAGGGCAGCACTTGGTGGGAGAAATGCATCAATGGATATTTCTTGGGGTAGTTTGTTTTGGCTCGGAAAAAGCGAGACAGGCCTTCTCAGATAATGCAAATGTTTTGGTTTCACAGTATGATACATCGGTGGGATGGGTCAATAAATAAACAGTTTTAGGAATGAAATAGCGGCAAAAATTGAATTAACCGCCGAATCTTCGGAGCTTTTTAAAAGATGAACTTTCAGGACATGCATCGGCGAAATGCCTGTGGCTTAAATAGCCTGGCCAAGAAAGGTAAAATTCTTTTGAGCAAAGGAACATTTTGCAGCACTGGTATTTTTCTCCTCTTCAGACAAACATTTAAAATTGTTCTTGAATGCCCAATACAGCCATGATAGCTTCGCGCTAGCAACGAAAATATCGTCTAAGTAGGTGTAAATCCCTCCAAATAACAAAAGAACCGGTCTATGGAACAAAGCATTGCTTAAGCCGCATTGCGAAGGTCAAGGAGCATGCCATGAAGCTCAGATCAGTCGAAAGGTGTGGCAGCAGCCGCACTTGGAGTGCTACTGAGATGAAAAATATCATTTGTATGCACGGACTAGTTTAATGCAGCTGAAAACTGTGCAGTGGCTTGAAGTTATTGTAGGGTCTCGGGCGCGAACAATCGGTCACCATTGTTTGGCGTCCGATAATCGTCAAAAGGCCACCATCCACCAATAGAGGTTCGCGGAGCCAAATTTGGTAGGGAACCTCACAGGTATGAGGGTGCTCTTTTGAGACAGAGATTCGGTGTGTGCTGAAACTCCGCCTTGGCTATTTTGAGTTCGTCCGGTGATGAGCCGTTGACGCGGCGGCGGACTGGAGGACGGAAAGCGACTGTAGGCGTAGAGCGTTGCTCCACAACTATGGTGGAACGGTGATAGGTTGGAGTCGTTCAGCAACCTCGTTGAAAAGTTCTCGGTAACGATATGCAGCTGTAGACATTAAGAGAACTGAAGACGTTTTTAGCCCTATCCAAAAGGTGAAAGCCAGAAGGAACAACCATCAGGTTAAAATTTCGAGGAAATTCGATGCAAGTGATGGAATGAGTTAGGTCAGAATTCATTAATATCCACTGCAGAATGGGGCTCAAACCGAGGTCAATTGTTCGTGTAAATTCATCGTAGGTCTTGGCGGGTAGTATCGCCCACGACGGTTTCCACGTCTGACTGACAAGGGCTGCCCTTAAAGTAAGATCGAAAAGTATTTACCTTTGTGCCGGTGTCTACCAGGAACTTTGGCAAAGGTGTTCTATGGTTTGCAGAAAGAAGGAAGCCGTAACTGGGAAGGCCTGAGTTGGTTTCACCGGTATCGACGGGCTTACGCTTTCATTGATACTCAGGTTGATACTCGCAAGACCCAGTGGCTTTTCGGTTTTTCACCGTGGTTGCGACGGTATCATAGCGCGCCGCGGTTTGCTGAGCCACGGCGCAGTGAAAGGTTAGTGCTGCTTGCTCTACGAACCCAGAAGCTTCATCGCGATGCGTGAGGTGCATTACCTTGTGATGGTCACAACTCCATTTGCTTAGTTGAATGCTGCACGGCGCCAACATGACCTGCTCCCGGGTCCTTAACTATGCGCCGGAAAGGAGGCAGGGCACTTGATTGCACCAGGTAGGCGGCATTCGCCGATCCATCTACATTTGACTTACTTCCTGAAAGGGCTTAAACGGCTTGAAAGATATAAGAATCTTTGCGTCCAAAGCGTGGGTAGAGATGCACCATCCACCTTGAGGGCGAAGACATATCCCCGCAAAAACCGATAAGTATGGCCAACTTCTGGGCGCCATGGGCATTGATCTTGAAGCTGCACACCAGTTGCTGAGGCCGATGCTCTTCTGAAGTATCAACTCTCTCCAGTGTTGCTACTCTCCGTCACTAGCTTGGACCCTTTTCCGGTGCGTTGCATACTGCCTGCCTAAATACGGGAGCCGAGGCAGGTGGCGAAACCATAACTAAGCATAGAAAACATCTTATGTTGGCTGGTTATGAGTGCCTTTTGAGCCTGTACCTCCAGCTTCATCACTTAAAACTCCAAGTGAGTACTTGGGGCTATTCATGAGCACCTGGGATTTGCCGGTCGTTGTCAGCGTTGGTTGTCATACCAACTGCAAGTTACTCCATTCCGGAGCGCAAGCCAGCCAGAGTCAGTATGAAGTTCAAATGAAAGCACACGAGACAAATAAGTAAGGCTCTAAAATGATTCATTCAAAGAACCGCGGGGTAAAAATGGAAATGCACAGGGGGACCGAATGTATTCTTGGCAAAATCTTCTTCCAGGGGTTCAAAAGTTGTTCATGTGTGCTGACGGCACTTTGGAATTACCAAACTGGTGTTCAGGGCTGGCGAGAGGAATGACGTAAGTAATAGGCTGATAACTACTGTCAGAAATCGAACGGTGCTCAAATGGCAGTCAGAAATCAAAGGTTACGGGCCACAGAGGTGTGCGTGCAGACCTGTGAGGAAAAGAGTACTCAGTGAGATGTAATCAAAAACGACTCTGAACAGAATTTCGTGTTTGCAGTCATGCCGGGAGCATGTTGCTTTTGAGGTGGCAATCAAGAAAACGAATAATAGAAATGGATGCGGCATGACTAATGAACCTTTCACCGCGGCTATCTTATCTGGGGGCTTTTCACGGCCACTGTCCCACAGTGAGTTCCGGCTAGCACCCGATCTACCTCAACGACAGAGGTCTCAAATTTGAAAAATTCAGAAGTGGTGGGGGTCAGCAAGAGTATTCTTATGGAGAGGCAGTGGACGGAGTTAGTCTGTGGAAAGGGTAGTGACGAAGTGCGGGGCGGAAATGTGAGTAAGAAGGAATGAGGGGCTGAAGATAAGTATCACTGGTAAAGAGAACAAGGTGGACAGGTATAGTACCTCAAACACTCCGGTGGGCTTGGTATCGTGCTGAGTGGGGACTTTTTACTCTGTGTGTACTTGAAAGATTCCTCAAGGGCTAGCTCGATTACTTGGTTTACCTCTTTTGATTTCAGGTCTCCTACTTTCGTAAACTTCCTCCAAAGTTAGGGAAAAGCTGTGATCACTAGATTATCTGGCAACTTTCTCTACTGGAGAGGACTGGCTGCGGTACACACATTCAGTTCTCAGTTCCGCGCCGTAAGCCACAAGCTTCACCGAATAGGATCGTATATTAGATGTAATCAGCTGGGCTTCCGCCAGCTGGTTAAGGTGCTATCGTGGGGGGAGCGGTGCCCCTCCTTCCTGATGTGGGTGCGGCCCTTCTGAGAGATTCACCCTGGGGCCGGAAAAATTCTGTTTGATATCCTCCCCGGGCCGAATTCCGGCCTCGCATGATCCCTACTATGTCCAAGCTTACCGAAAGAGCTCTAAGTTCCGACCAATGCCAACCCGTACCTATTGCCATTGTGCACACAATCAGCAGTCTTGCAGTCCCATACCTATTACCTGGACTTTTACGGGCACCTGCCTTTCGGAACACAGGTCTTAAGCATTATCCCCTGTTTCTGGAACGGACTTTTCAGTACCCTCAACTTTTATCTCCCGGGTCACTCGTCACCTCAGCCCGCGAAGGTCACACGTTCGATGCGGCCGGACTGCCTACATACCCTATTGGCTTCCTCATCACACTTCCGCTTTCAGCTAGGCTTCTCCTGGGTGAGCGCATGGCTATAGAGGAAGCCAAGCTCCCGGACGGGGTGGGTAGGGGACAGTTGCGCTGAAGCCTAGGCGGGAAAAAGGTGGGGCCTCCATTCGCTCTCTAGTAGGAAGAGACTGTTCAGCTGGTTGGATTGGGGCTGCATCCCCCTTGGCCATCTCAATCTCGGGTACTGCCACGGAAATCCATCCCGGTCCGGAATCGGCGAACCCCACAATAACCCAATTTGGAAGCTTGTCCTGACTCTCTTGAAGATCCTTTCGTTTGTGAAGCCTGGTGATGAACTATATGGCCATGTGAAAACGACTTTCCATCGGCCCCAATAGACTTACCAGGTGAAGCCTGACTGTTCTTTCCCACTGTCTCCTTTTTCTCATGAATAGTTCAGGAGTACACCCGACCACGGCATTGTCACCCCTTCCGACAGCGGCCTCAGTCTCTTCTTAGAGTCTGGCCAACGACTAAGAGAAAATTCAGTTCCCTCAGTCGGGCTCAGAGACTATAGTCTCGGCTAATGAGCTCGTCCCTCAGAACGATGCCCACTGGGAACAAGCAAGGGAAGGACACAAGTCGGTTAATGTTAAGTTTTGCAATTTTCCAGCTTCTGATCTCTCGAGCCTGCCTCGGGCCCGGCACTGAGCTAAAGGAGAAACCGAAATGGGCCTGCTCATTTGTCTGTTTTGGTTCCAACTACCGGAATGCCAATGGTAGAATGAAACACCTAACAGAGGTCCTCGTCCCTGGACCCCAACTAAACAGCCATTTTTGAAAGGAAAATCAAATTCCTTTATAATTTCAAAGGCCTTGACTTTCAAGACAGCTTCCTCAATAACCACACTCGGGGGAAGGGTAGGTTGTCGAAGTGATGAGGGGTTCGGTTTAGTTTAACGAACAAACTCACTTGCAAAAGCCCCGCACACAGGAGCTTCCAGCCGTTTCGGCAGGTCCAATCCAGTCCATTTTTGCCTGCAGCGGGTGATAGAGAGGGTATCTGGTACATCTTTACGTTTACCATGAAACCATGCTTTACTCCTTAATCGTTCTTTGCACACTTTGGATTAGCATAACGGTCACCGGAAGGAGAACCTTCCATTTGCTTCCAAATGGTTCCGCCCCTTTAGGTCATCGTAAGTGCAAATACACACGGGGAAGAAAAATCCTAATGGTGTGGGATATGAAGATCTGGGGTAGCGGCTTGGATTACACGCGACTCTATTCAAAATGGTTGGCAGTATACAAAGGGTAATTAGAAATCCAGCGGCAAAAATATTTGGGTCTTCCTGAGTCCAAGTTCCGGTCCCTGATATCTAATTTCCAGATTGGCTCCCCCTCTGGTTCTCCGGAGTGGGACTTTTCGAGCTTTAGGTTTACTGTTCGCTTTATCGTGAAGCACACTAACGTCTAGTTATATATAAACACTGAAATAGCGATCTTCCTCCCTAACTCACTTACCGCGAAGGGTCATGTCACGGTATAGAGCAGTTAGCGTTTATCAGCTGAACTTCCTGGAATAGACGGCCGTCTGCCAGGCTGCCCAGTTTTCGTAGCAGCAAGACCCCACCAACAGGTGCTTCGACCTTTGAAAGAGCCAATTGTTCTTTGTAAGCTTGTTTAGAAACGATGGAATAAATAATTTCGGATTTCATCCACCACTGTGCCCCACTGTGATTTTACTGTAAGATCAAGCTGTTATTCGGTAAACATGCTGGACCAATAGCTTCATCGAAAAATGATTGAAGGTGGGCGGCGGAAGGGGAGGGGAAGTGTAATCGGGCAGGCTGTAATGGCTACTGTTAACAAACTGCCCTCGTCAGGCTTAAGAGCACTCCGTTTGAGGGGATCCACCGGCGTAGGTCCAGTGATCTCCCTAGTTAATTTATTCCACTCGATCACAGACATCACAGAAAACGGCTGAGTCCCAAAAACTCTTACACGGTCTTTCCCGGGTGGTAGCTCGCGTCCTGGCACTTTCTTTGCTCGTAGTGGAGCCGAGTAATTTGGCTATTGGGTCAGCCTCTACCAGTAAGAATAAAGTTCACCCTGGGAAAAAACAGTCAGCTTCGTATTGACTTTGAAAAATGCCGAACCCCTTCACCAGATCGGCATGATACCCTAATTCCTAAAGGAGTCTCCAAAAAGCCAACGAAGCCCTTAAGCACTAGCCTGGAGGGACTGGTGGAGGATAAAAAATAATCTCACAGGTCGTCGCCAAAAGACGAGACTGGCACTGGGAACTGGGTTCCGAGTGCCATCCCTACCAGCTCACCAACAGTGTACAAAGGCTGGGAAACATAGCCGTGGCTTACGCCAAAGCTTGCAGCTTTAGCAGTAAGTAGAGCTAATGGCACAGAATAACAAAGCTTATTTCGTAGCGGTTACCGAAACCCGGCTAAAAGCGGGGAATGAGATTGGTGTATCGTATCGCCAAATATACGGGCAGTTTTCTGTGACTTGAAGCTCCACCAAACAGAAGTACCAGTGGCTTGTTAATCGAGGCCCCTATGCCACCCCGCCGAAGGATCTAGTCCTAATGGGCTACCTCCACCGCTCCGTGGTCGGAGCAAATGAGCTTATAATCCTCGATGAATACAGTGTCCCCGAGATAGACTGAGTGAGTCTGTGGGCGGTAGGTTAGGATTTACCTGTCAGACTGCCAGACTTCGTACTGAGGGGAGAGCTTGCCCAGCATGTTCTACCACCAACCAGGTAGACGAAACGACTGAATCCCGAGCTACTGGACCCGGTTATCGCCAGATACAGGGGACATTTAGGGACTACAGGTATGAGCACTCTTAGGAAGAGGTGGCCTCAAAGTGATCTGTTTCAGCAACTTGGTTGTAGAGGACAAGGTACCCCAAAAACTTAAAAGGTGGATCAGGGATCTTGATAAGCAGGGCCTGGTCATTGCGGCCCATGTAATGACATGGGGCCAAAATCACAAAAGTGTGTGTAGACGGTATTCGGGATGAACCTTCTGTAGCTCGCAGAGAGTTTGAGTCTGCTCCCAGAATTTACGGAGAGGAAAGGGCACCATCGTGGACCAGCAGAGGAACTATTGCTTGAAGCCGCAGACATGCAGCGTGACGTCGATACCTGCAGACAGGAGGCCACAGGAGATACCTACTGCCCACAATGAACCAAGAAGCAGCCGTAAGGGTTATGAATCAATGTGGGCCATCTTATAAGATCTCCTAAGCTAGAAATGCTGAGAAGTTCCCAAAAGCCATCTACAACTACCTCCAGTCAAAATCGGACGTGCGATTAGTTGTGGGCTCTTTTAGGGGCAGAAAGGGTCACCAAGCGCCCGATAGCGGCGCCAAGGCCGAGATAGTACGACGGAACCTCAAAGAAGCGCACCAGCGAGACGCTGGACTAAACCCAGCTTACGAAGCCCCCACATATAAGGCAGATAGTCTTTGCTTCTGCAGACGAAGTAGAAGAAGCACTGGGGGTTCTTGATGTACACAAGGCAGCCTGCACAGATGGGGCTCAAACTGCGGTTCTACGTCCCCTTGCCCGGCTAATAATGGCCCCTCTTCCTCAGCTGTACACTGACTTGTTGGAACGTGCGCCGTTATCTTAGGACTGGCTGACGGTCGAATTTGTTCCAATACAAAATAAAGGCTTGAAGGAGGAAAAACTAAACTATCGACCGGTTAGTTTGCCACCGGAGCCGATGAAAACAACGAAGGGGCTGATTGCTAAAGGCATGGCAGATCATCCAACGGACAACACGGGTTCGTCAAAAAAGATCTTTCTTGTCCAGCTCGCTGTCTCTTTTGAAATAGGTAACGGCCAGGTTAGACAGGAGTGAACGAGTCAAGGTCTGCTATTTGAATTTCCAGAAGGCTATTGATTCCATGAACCACCGGCTTCTTTTGCGCAAAATAGAAGCTTCGGGAGCTGGAGTGGGCCTGGGCATATCTTACCGGCCGAACGTATTACTTGGTGCAGGGGAGCGAGTCCACCGGGACTGCGGCTGTCAGTGGTTTCCCCCAGGGGCCAATTCTGTGCTCTCTTCCATTTTTGGTCCACATGAACGACCTTCTAAAAGGTATAAAAAACACAGGCTACCTGTTTGCGGACGATCCAAAGCTGGAGGGTGAACCCGGAACAGCATCAAACCAAGTAAACTTGAACAGGGTTCACCCTTGATCCACTGAGTGACAGCTGCCGCTCATCGCAAGTTAGTTTAGGCATTTCACTCGGGACATCAGCGGAGAATCAGCATACCCGGATCATAACGACGTGAAGGTCTGCACTGACCTTGGACTCCTGGTAAACGATCGCTCTCAGCCATCTCCACAGTGTCTGAATGCCATGGCTGTGGTGCAGCGGGTTGTTTAATAACTGCCGCGCACTGCAGCTTTCAGAGAAGCTCCCGTGTTGTTGGTTTTGGGCGTAACACTAGTTAGTCCACACCTGGAATATTGCCTCAGAACTCTGATCCCGGCTCTTGTGCGGGACACAGCTCTTCTTGGGAAAGTGCAGCGATACTTCAAAAGACTGCTACTGGGACTCAGGGAAAAACATACTCACAGAGGTGACTGGAGCAAAAAATTATTCCCAATGAAACGTCGAAGACTCGAGGGGGTTCTGATAGAAGCCTTCAAGCAGATTAGGGGACTACCCATCCCAAGGAACCCGTTGTTGGTGTCAGCACGGTATACCACACTCAGGGGACTCGAGTTTAAGCTCTTCATAATAATAGCATCAAAAGACATGGGGTAACTTTCTTTGCTCGCCGCTTGGTCAACCCATGGAACGCGCTGCCGGCTGAGGTGGTGTCCGGTACGTTGGCGGCAGGCTTAGAGGCAAGGTTGGATCCTTTTGGCTTGATGTATCCCCTGAGTGTATCTAAATCTACATCATTCAGTACCAATAATGGAGGCAGCGCCCCCTCTACTGTCACCAATTTCCACCAGTATTTTACCCATTTCTGACTCTCTACCACCCTTCGCCATCACCTTCCATCTTGTTCCCCTTATCCCCCAGATTACCACCATCAAAACGTTATCTGAGCGCTGCCTTTATTTGTGGCCCATTAAGGGGAGCTGGACTTGGGAGAGGGCTCAGTTCATAGCCGTGGGACTGCTACCCTCCCTCGACAGCGAATTGTGTCTGAATCTTGTTTCATCTACGGACTCAAAAACAGAAACACAACGCAAACGCGGACATCACAGCCTGGTGGGATTTACCTCGACACTCACTGGCGCAAGAACTTGGACTGCTTTACTGGCTCGATCCTCAAGTCCTGTGATTTGACCTCCGAAGTCTAAAGAGAGATTCTCCGGGTCCAGCTGTCGTGCCCGCTTCTACAAAAGTTTTGGAAACCTCCATTAGGTCTACCGTTATACTCCCTATTTATCTAACCTCCCATTTGAGCCTAGCCCACACAACTTCCAAATTATTTAGTGAAACATCTCCGCACATTTTCAGGGAACTTTTATTCCGCAAGAACGACGTTTTCCATGGTAGGAAGCAGTGTTCGTGTTAGGACCTCAAAGAGCCCTTGTACTTCAGTGGGGAGACTTTTCATCCTTTCAATCACACCGCCTGCCTCATTTGGTGAGGTTCCCTTGAGGCCATATTCTCGGCATTCTCACACTGACTGCCTGCAGTAAACGCCACACCCAGACCCTCAATCCCCACTGTTTAAGCTAGAGCCGTTTGGTTTCCTGATGGATGAATGTGTAGATTGTGCAGTGGTTCTCGCTAACCAATGGGCCGTCAGCATCTGTGCAGGTTGAAAGGGAGATCCCACACGGCTAACCAAGCATACAAACCTTCCTGATCTCCTTGAGACACAATCTGCAACCGCCTCGTGCTGTTCGAGGTCACTGGGAATCTTATAGCGGTTACTCTCCAGTTCACTGGTAAGATGAATAGTAAACAGGACGATCAACAAAGGGCTGGGGCCCAATTTCACTGCCCATGGCTGTATGACCGTCATATGCTAGGAAAATTCCCTGTAATCTTACTTAGAACCGCTTTTAAGAAAGTCCCCCAATGATCCATCTCCGATTGCAGGCTCACCCTAATTCTTTCAGCTTTCCCATTGACGGCCTGTGGTTTACAGAGTCAGCTGCCTTCTGTTGATCCGAAGGGCCAGCTTCCACTCTCCTTCGTTCTTCTGCTTTCCGGAGTACTTCATCTAAATGGTGCAATAATTTAGTCATGTATGACCTCGGTGAATGAATCCGCACTGGTAATGGTGTTGCCAGTCCGTGGCTAGCCAGGCGCTTGGATAAGCGGTCCTGAGCCAACCCTTTATGACTTTCAATAGCGCCGAGGCCAGGTTAACATGTCAATAATTCAAGCGTGCCTCCCTGTCACCCTACTTGTGTATTGGAGTGGTGGCTAGGTGGGTCATTTTTATGGTACTTGACCTTACAAATCTGCTTTTAATCGAAGCATAAGCGGTTTTGCTAGTAAACCAGATGCTAGTGTCACTGCTACTGTAACTATTCCATCCGGCTGGGCTTACTTACAGGGCGATAGGAGCCTCAGGTTAGCTGAAAGTTCTAACTCACAGACTTCAGCGTACATCATATCAGGGACACGCGCGGTCAGTTTAATTGACATTCTGGACGCTTCTCATTCCCGCCTGTATACTCCTGGAAGAATCGCAATAGATTATCAGCCTCTTCTTGCCCCCTGCATGAACCTGTTTCATTGTGGTCCATAACTACCTCGACTGCTCTTGGCAGGGAAATCTTTGCACATAACTACCGGATGATTAGGGTTTTACCTTCACTTTTGGGGAGATCTCCTCTTCGTGGATCAGAATGCGTTGCACTTTCACTCTTGAGAACCTGATTCTGGCCACCCTTTACTGTGGAAAGACATGAAATCTACTGGTGGAAGCATACTTTTGCGAGGCCGCCTGATATTTCTTGACAGCCCTTTTACTCGAGTCCCTCAACACGTCGGTTTGGATATCCTTTTCATTATCTCCAAAGAGGGCTACGTTATCGGCGATTTCTAACGGTTTATTCCTTATCAGCCGATACCGTGCAACTTAAACGTCGCTTACCCTTTTCATGAGCCACAAAACCTTGAGTGAGAGTTCCTGCTGCCTTTCTTCAATTATCCCGGTGAAATTTCTCATTCAGTCCGCAACCATTTTCCCTGGAGTTTCGCTATCGTTTTCAGAACACCGTAGCCACTCTGTCAACTGGGTCCTCTACATTCAGGTCTATCGGATCTTTCGAATCCCTGGTGGTCGCTTATTCTAGGTGTGACTATGCCTGCCAATAACTTCCACCCCGTGATTAGTACCTCATTCAGATACATCAACTATTCTTCGTGTTCCTCCTCTAGAGGCCCCGGGCTTTGATATACCCAGGTCATCGGTATTTCATGGCCCACGGCTGTGACTACAAACTCCGTTGCTTGCTAGCTCGGCCAGGCTACCCGTCACCCTCTGTAAGTATTACTGTGGTCTGCCTCGAATACGAGAACACCATCTCTTATAAGTCGGTCGTTACTATCCACGCGAAAGATAACCTATCACCTCGGACACAGTCCACTCCAGTCTTCAGTCGGCTGCCATCATCTCTGCGAGAGCCATGGCTTTCGTTCTCTCTGTCCTAGCCCACAGCTTCGATAATTTTTCCCTTGCACTCGCTGCGTTTGGGTAGACTACGAGAAGTCCTGTTATACCTTGACTTGCTCTTGGCTCTTCAAGGACGGGTCTCTTTTTCCGGGCATTATTTCAGAGGGCCTTGGCCGCTTCTTGTGGAACGGTCCTGTTAGCCTCGTCACTTCCATTCAACTTGCCATCACAGTTAACTTAACAGCCTTCAACTAGCTAGCCTTCAGAGGACCATGAGTCTTAGTATGAACCTCTGCAGCCTTAGCTGTTGGCACTGGCTGCTGGATCCCCGGGGATTTATTTGAGGTGGCCCCATTAGCGTCGTGTTATAACCTGTTTTTTTGTATACGTCCTGGCTACCACTGCATTTATTCCAACTTGTATGAGTGACTGCAGCCCGGATAATACCACCTATGCAGTCCTGCACTCACGGTCATGAAGCAGATCTTGTCTCTGTTCAGCGGGCTGGCAAACTCCGCAAGTGTAGGAGGCAGCTTGATTTGGCATTATTTTCGCTTCAATCTGCCTTCGCACGGCATTACTCATTTTGCCCACCGTTCTCAGAAATTTCACCGTGTGGGAGTGACAGTCGTTTCCCGGCTGCTGACATTCTTCCGTGCAAGGGTCATGGTATGCCGCTAACGAGGAATTTTCTGTTGTTTTGTTTCAATTTAAAGTCACAGTGTTTCTGTAGCTTGCGAACTTCCGTCGCTTCTCTTGTCAGTAATTCTTCAGTGTTTTTATCCGTTCTTGAAGGTGAACAACTACTTCTGCCTCTAACTTTATTTTCCCATGCTCCTTGTTTTATCCTCTCAAGAGTCCCCTCCCATTCCCTGGTTTCCTTATTGGGCACCATCCGTTCTGGTTATGCCGAAGCCCATTTCCTTTCCTTCAGGCAGCTTGAGATCCTCTTCTATCGTCCGACTGATGAGGGACTGTAGATCAGGTTCCTACCATTTCGCAAAGGAGAACTGAATCCTATCCCGCAGCTTGTCCAGCTGTCCTAAACTTCGGTTTGTTTCTTACGCTTCCTTCCGTGAGTAATGTGTTTTCGTGACTTCAGTGTCTTTCTGACCAGGCCTTGGCTTGTGACCCCTTTGGAGCCAGCCTTTACGCCCTCCGCAGGTCTGACTAAATGCTTTTTATTTTGCAGTAAGCTGAATGGTGGTGCTCCATTAACCAACACATCTCAACTGGAACCATAAATGAGGTGCGTCCAACGTGATTCCGCCGTTTTGAACTGAGGACATGCGCATCGTGTTTCCGCGCTTACCTTCGCTAGTGTCATGGTTGAGCCTGCCCTAATCAGGGGATATAAAAGCATTCTGTTCGCCCATGCCAAGAACTGGCAACTGGAACGCCGGCAAGCAGATGGAAATTCAGTGCAAGCTAGCAGGAGAGACCTTGGGCGACAGCCCTGAATGACAGCCTTCAAGCGCCATGAGCAATGGCTTTTTGCAACTTTCAAGCCCAAACTGACAAAGTTCATCAAGCTCAGTCTGCATAAAAATATGGCTTATAATAATTAGTGCTGCATCTAAGTGTTGAACTATAATGAGTCGGGACTCAGCAAAAGGTACACGGCTATGCTCGTTGTCATGCTGATTGTAAGAGTGGAATAAAACCATCGTTACCGAACGAACAACAGCTAAATATCCAAACAATTCTCAAAGAGAAGGAAAATTGGAGCCGTTAAACAGAGTGAAGAAGAAGAGGAAACAGCCACTACCGATGAAACCAACCAAATCCAGGGAGCTTTTTCATAAGCAATCCGTCACTGCGTTTCAGCTGCCGTCACAGACTTGAGTCCTTATGACTGAGAAGAAGGAGTCAGTATGTTAAAAATGTTGTACTAACGGACGACTGTACCGGAAAGACAAAGACTCAGCACGTTCTGATCAGGAAGCAGTCTACCAGAGGTCCACTTAACTGGCATTTGCTGTATTCAGCAGGCAGCAGCCGACCTTTACCTAATATTTTCAAGAACATAACAAATACGCAGTCACATTTGTGTAACAGGGTTTTCCAAGCATCATTTTCACCCATCATTGTCAAGATCTTTCCCAAAACTCGGTCACTACGCAGCTGTGCGGCGAGTTGTGGCGCCTTTCGGTTCGATTTCTACACAAATCTATGTTCCTAGAGCCGGCAATTTGTCTAGATAGTTGTGTTGACGGTGCGCTCTCGTAGCTCATAACATCTCAAGATTTTTTCTCTCCCTAAAAGATGGAAAGGTTGTGCTGCATTGGTTCCAGAAAATAAGGGAAAAACAATAAGTAAACTCTCTTTGACTCCAATTTCGCTCAGTTAACTTTCGGGTTAGGCTGCCCCGTAACACCCGTCCACTACCCTTGTGAAACATTTCACGGCTGCATTTTGGAAGTCCTCCGGAAGCTTACTTTAAAAGTTTACCACTTTGTTTGAGAGGTTACTTGTCCTTAGTTCAGTCCTTTCTTTCTAGACTCGGGCCACTCCACCTTGTTTTTAATTTATGCCTTACAATCCTTCGTTTCCTCGAGGGTTTTCATGAAAACTGCAGCAACGCGCCACCTTCTAGTCGACAGAAAGCCCATGGTTCTATGGCTGGTCGTGTAGCTGTTCCTTCCTAACCCAGCCACGGTTTTAGAAGCTAATCTTTGCGCATTTTCACAATGGTCTATATACTTCTGATGGTACCGTGCCCAACTGCGCATGCAGTACCCTGAGCATGGCCTTGTTATTGTTTTGTAGATCCGGACGAAAACCTCTGGCCCCCTATAACGGAGATTTAAGAAGGCCGGGGGGGGGGTTATCACGGATTTTGATTGGCCCAGGCTCCATCGTCAGAAGTGTATTAGGTACTGGCTAAAAACCTTCCGGGAACACCATTATATCTTAGATTCGTGAAAATACTCCATTACACAATCTCTGTGTTTGTTCCGCCCTACATATATTTGTGCACTGGTCATTGATCATTCACTTCTAAACCGCAATTTTCTCATAACTAGATTAAACCAGTGTGACTCACTTGCTCGTGTTCTCAAACGAACAATCTGGCTATCGTTTTCAGCCTATGTTACAGCTTATCCGAGGTTCGTATGTATTCGCGAATTTATTTATTCCATAATCCAATACCGTAGGAGCAGCGAATCAATCTTGCTCTGAATTGGGACCACCACTAGGTCAGGCCTTGCCCGAATCAAAGTCAGAAGGATTGCTGCTCACATCTGGAAGGGAGTCTTTCGAGGTGGCCGTAAATGCTTTATTTCCGCCAACGATTTTAAGTGGCCTTTGATTAATTTTGGCTTGGGTTATTTCGAGGTTTTAGCCAAGTCACGCGTAGCAGGCCTAGGCCAAAATATTCCCGGATCTTGCGATGACCTTGGTAATTGGATATTGCAGGGCGGTTCATAAACAGATAAACGCAAAACCGGAGAGCGCTTAGTTTTGCGGCTTTCCGCTTGGCATGCTTAGCCGAAACGGTTCCGTCTGGGAAGGTCGTCCGGAAACGCCGTGGAGTCACGCGCTTCTACCGGCCTTGCAGACCTGGTGAGTTTCGTCCAGGTCAGGTCACTGGATTTGTGGCTCAAGGCAATATGCCCTCGTATTCCCGTGCAAATCCCCGTGTCTCCCACCGGGCTACAGCTTCCAGGCATTCTGTAAGATTTCACGTTTCCCCTTGAGGTGTGCGAAAAATAAAGATCAATGTCCCCAGCTCTTCAGGAAAAGACCCAACGGAGCAACCTTTTGTCAGTATTGTCAGCGTCTCGGGACCTACGGCCTCAGGAGAGAGATCTCAGTCGCTTCTCGTTTAAATGGGCATCCAGCTTTAGCTTGAACTGTTGTAGGTGTCGCTCTCCCACTACGTCATCCGCCGACAGTATCAGAACATTCGTGCTTAAATGTAACCCTACTGAAGTTTTGGTACCATGATATGTGAAACGGTTGAAACTGCCGAATTAGTGCATGTAGAAAATAAAACTAAAGTGAAGTGTTGTAGTGCGCCTCTTGTTTGACTGCTTGCCACAAGAATATATAAGCTTTGTGATCAAGGCTGTCACCGTCGTTGACCGCGAAGGCTGTCGGTGTTGCGGGTGCAGCTGTGGTTGGTGGTTCTGGAGCACTTCCTCCCTTAGTTCGTGATACGTAAAAGAGTTTTGCTTACTTTAAAATCTATTTTCGAGGTTCTTAAAGGGGAAATTCAACTTTTTCCTATGTTTGTGATATTACTTGTGGATATTATCTGTCACGCATGGTTGAAAGATGCTCCAAAAGTGGCCTTTTCCGCACCTGTAGGTCTGGTTTATACGTCATCTGCTGCCGAGTCCCACAGTTTAGCCGCACTTTTGAATGCCCGGTAGAGTAGGGCAGTCCCGCCGACGGCAGTCACTTGAAAGCCAAATAATGCCTTCTCATCGGCTTGTATTCTAAGAAGAAAAGTTCTGTTTGCAGTTCTGCCGTCATATCACCCAGAATCATCCCCCTAGAGCAGATCAAACGGATTCTCACTTGCTGATATGCCTCTGAAAACAAGCTAGTTATCTTCAACAGTTTGTCGTGGTCGGTTGGTGGCCAAACGGCAGGCCGCGCTGCCGCACACTAAACTCTGTCCAACATTTCTTCTAAGAGACCATGAGCGGTAAAGCAACTGCCCCACCAGATCTAGTGGTGGAGGTACTTTGGCAGTGCAAAGTAACCTGAAGGCATCATTACAGCTTCCCAAGCTAACATTGCGGGTCAGAAAGTGTGTCCGAGGCTGGGGCAAACAGCTCGTCAGCGTGGCTTTGGGTTTTCAGCAAAGAGTGCACGATCACACTTAGGTCAGGTTTACAGATGGTTACCTGAAGAGCAGATCGGTGGATAGTGCAGACATCACCTGGCCTTGGTCAGTCTGCCGGCATATGCGCACAGCTTTCAGCATAGAGGGAAAGAATTCAAGGTATAGAACATTTCGAAAGAGTCCAGGGCACACTTCGAGCCCGTGCTGGTCTGTATCAGCCCTGATAAATCGCCGGAGTTGTAGACGAACTTTATTTACGGATAATTGGTGCAATCAAAAGGTGTGTGTATTTTGCTGCTTCCGCCTTTCTTCCTGCCATCGAGTATCGAGTACAGAGAGCGTTTACGGAGTATTTTGACGTCTACGCTGATTATCCAAGATAGTGAATGCCCCACTGAGTGTAACACACTTTACAACGCAAGATACTGGGCGCATCTGAGCACGATTTTGTACTAAGAATGTTTGATCTCACATCTGATCTGGCAACTCTAATCGCTTTTGGTCCTGAGCATTATTAAACTTGAGCCCTCACTTGTTAATCGCTTGGAGGCATTATTGAAATCAGTGTATATGCTCTATGTTTTTGTTTCTGGTGATTATAAAGCTGTATGCTTCTCGGATTTCGCAGAGAAGCATGCCATGTTGTATGATCACTGCATACAGAAAGCTTCGCGCAGTGGCGGTTACCAAAATGCTACGGAAGGCGGCACTGAAAATCGAAATGAATTTAAGCAATCGTAGATATGAGTGGTACAAACCTGTATGTCTTTCTTCTTGGTGCGCAAGATCTATCAAACACCTCGTGACTTGGTATTTGCTAAAACGTTTTGTGGGGTGTGGTTTCGTACTATGGGTTTAAATTCACCGACCGTCCTCCGACTGTCATTGACCCGTTAGCTCGCATAAAGTTCAATCCTCGGATGCTACTTTGCAACGGCCTGCTTCTTTTGGCATTGTTGCCCATTTTTAGCAGCTCATATTACCCGAACAAAGGGGCTTGTAGTTGTAATGGGTTCAAAAAGTCTACTTCGGCTTGGTTCAGTTCGTCTGGTAGTATTGTTCCTGCACTTGACCTGTTTTGTGATGGCGTGACTTTCAAAATCTTCAACAGTATCTTGTATGCGGTCCGCCAGACTGCAGCTCGTGGCATTTTAATCCGGTTGGGAAAGTGTCATGGTTTTTTTATTGGGCTTCCGGTTTCCGTGGAGTCTATGGCTATTATCAGCCTTTCCTTTTCAATATCGTCATCTTTAGGCTTTGGTGTCGGTAATTTTGGCCAAGTCTCTTTGGATGCAGCCTAGAAAACCGTCCTCGTTGTCCACATTCGAGGCTCTTCTGGTGTTTTAGGCCTCTCAAGCAAAGATTGCCCGGAATATTGGCGGACTGCGCATACGGTCACCGATTAGTCTAAGGAGACTCGTGAATCAATGTGAGCCTGTTGGCCACCGTGTTGAAAAGTGTCAGCTTTGTTTATGTAACTCAGCAAGGCGGTTGAGCCCATCCAAAAGTTTGATGCCCAGCCTACTGGATCAAGAAATGTCCCAACCAGCATAGCTGCTCTCACGACCAGTATTGCTGCAGCCTCGGAATGGACGCGGCTTTCAACGAAGCGACTCCCACCTTTGGGAGTACCACTTAAACGTGCCGCTCGCCATTTTTACCTACCCAGCATTCACTACCCCATAGACTACGTCTGGTGCACCTGAAAACTAGCGACGATGGATGTCACGCGCATGCTTGATTCCTGTGAAGCTTATTGGTATCTTGGCCTCGTCACGTTGATCTAGAATACACAAAAAATCACTTCATCGCCCGTCGTTTTCATTCCGGAGAGGTTCACCTCGGTCCATCCCTCTCTGGCCTAGCGATTGCAGCTAGAACCTCCCATGCAGCAGCCATAGTGAAACCGAACCTAAAGGATTCAAAGGGCTTAAGACTGATGGTAGGGTTTCCCTCCGTGTGGCTGGGGGTTTGATTAGGTCCAGAAGGAACATGAATTCATCACCTCTGGGATTCCATCAAACTCCGCGCATGAGCTCCATTGGTAAAAAGGATCCAAAAAGCTCTTATGCGCACTCAAATTCTCGGACTCCAGGATAACATTGAAAACATCAAGGCCGTTTGAAGTCCATTTCGTGGGGCTGAACCCTTCTGCCCTTAGAATGGTGACCAGTTCGGGCATATAGAATAGTGGTATGGGGTTCATCAAAGGAACCTGGAAAAAGGTCCACGTAGAAATGTCCAAGGGCTCTTCCTAACACATTGCTGACGCCGCAGAAAAGCTTGAGGGTTTCCAGGAGGGCAGCCTTAGAGCAGAAGGGGGATGATGCCCTTTTGAAGGTATAGACCATCAACCTGTACTCGTCCAGTGTGCAGTCTACTTCGCCTTCAGGCCACCGGAGAAGGAGGAATGCCTCAGTTTTTTATCGGGTATCCTCACTTGCATGTGTATTGCCTGTATAGCTTCAGAGAAGGCCGTTTTTCTCAACCGAAAATAGCATAAAACTCTTACTGTTAGTGCCCTATGCCCTGTAGTTTATGGTCTCCGAGTGACACAAACTGACATTTTAGTGGGACGACCAAAGACCACTCTGAACGCTTCCGGTTTCTTTGGGTTCACTACCGGATGATGTGGTAGATATCACCTCAAATTTGCGCTGCTCACTGCTGTATCTGCTAGTTCAGAAAGACCCTGGTCTATGTCACGTTGCATGGCCCGAATATATTCTACCTTTATATGTAGTTCTCGAATTAGTTAGCTTTCGAGGAAATACGATCTTCTTGGGGCCATTTATCGGCTGTATGGCACTGGGTTATTGTTGGGTATCCAAGGCACACGAGCCTCAAACGACTTATCACGTACCTGGCTTCCTCGGCGGCAATTCTCAGAGCCAACCTACCTTCTCGCGATGGGGCATCTCTTTCAGTGGCCCTGTCAGCAAATCCGGCCTTATACAGAAACTGGAATACCAGTTCAGTGTTCGCCGTTTCCACCGAATTAGAGTTGATAAGGATCCGCTCGCAGCCTCTTCCTTTTGTACTACCAGAAAAAGTCAAATCAGACATTGTGCGTAATGCATACGGTGCTTTGTGGCCTTCTATTCGTTGGGCCAGGACCTATTATGCCTTTGGTACGTCACAACGGATCAAAAACTCCACTCCGTTGTTCTTCCACTATTTGAGTGAGACCCCGTCGAGGTGCTGCCACTGGCCCATAGTCGGTTACGCTGACTTGGGTGCTTCACAGGCAGACCTTCAATGGTGAATGCTTCCAGGCTCCCTGCCCCATTGTTGTTGACCAAGGAAACGAGCCGTAGGTGCAGTTTGGTTTACTGGATGACCTGGGCACCACTTACTGTGTCCTCTGCTAATGAATATTGATCCCCTGTGACTTCATACCATCGCAAATCCTATTATCACAAGAAGGTACTCAAGCCACTGTCCACAAAGACTAACCCTCTAGTCACGCCGATTGGGATTTCTGCACCGACTGCTTTTACATTAGGACGGAAGGGCTTATTAGGGGCTCGAGGCACAAAGAACACCCCAGCCGGCTTTTAGCTTACTTTGGCATTGGAATTCCTGGTTTTGAGCAGCGGGTAGTAGTGTTTCCCGTGGCATCCCTCCTGACTAAATTTTGTCTTCGTTTGGCACACCGCTGCTTGATGTAAACCGTTAAGGCAAATAACGCACGCTCTCAGGATCTCAGCCGTCACCCACCGTTCGTCAACGTCTGCGTTGCGGAATCGAGGGCTACCTGCTAGTTGATGTAGCGCACCATGCGCCTTACATGCCCGCGGGTTTTTATCTTCGCGGGTTAATGCGTGTGCATGCCTATGCTTGATCTCTATTAGGAGCCCTGGTCCAGCCTTGTGATGTTGTCGTAGCCCTTGGTAACTCGCCGTTTTAAGCAGAAGTTGACCGGAAAGACTGCTTGCCAATCTAGCATGGCTTTCAGTAAGTTGCGTCAGGCCCTCGAGAATAGTCGCCATCCAAAACCTAACGATCCCCTAGGCCTCATCGGCCCATCCACTCCGTAGCCGAAGGGGTAAAATGCACATTACGACTTCCAGCGTGTGAAATGTCTTCAGTTCCGATAGATAATCCAGGTGATTCAGGGCGAAGTTGCGGATTTGTATTTTTATCTCCGGGTTGAATAGGGAAGCAGGCTCGCGTTTGGAACACCTTGCCTCTGATAGCACTCCGTCGATCATATGCCGAGCGACTTAAGATGGTTGTTAATACAGTTCCTCCAAGGTTTGACGGGCCCCGGCTTGACCCTGTTCGAGATCCACCACTGAGCTCAAGCCAGTCGCTTCCCTAGCTCTTCCACAAAAGTAATGCACCAGAAACAAGAATCTCCGCCTTGGGTCAGGTACTCTTCCTTCTACGAGGTTCTCGTATTGTTTGAAAAGTTTGCAGCACTGTTAAGTGCTTCCATTGAGTGGGAAAAATTCCACTCCAGGCAAGCAAACTGCTTGTGGTAGGCCGGCACAAATCTGTTTCACCCGTCTCAAGAAATTGCTGGGCCAGATGGTTTCATGCTCTAAGGTTTCCTGGATCACCCACCGCCCATGTTTTTGAGGGCGCACTTCCGTGGCTGACTCAGCTTTTTCCTCAACTAGCCTAAACTGATCTTCTAATTCCACCATTTTCAATCTATAAATATCATCGCGCTTTCTGCCAAAAGGCGGTTGAGTAATACCTGGGTTCACACGTTTAATTTGTTTGCTGTGAGCGTGAACGAAATATAAACACGAGAGTCCCTAGACTTCATCTTGTAAGGTTGGCCAAACGTTGCCAAGCTGTTTCCTTATTAGACGCGCTCACTAATGCTCGTCACTACACGTGGGCAACCTGTTCGCTACAGTTGTACTCCACGATCATCAAGGCAATGTTTCTCACAACCCATGAGTAGGAGAACACTACAGGCAGGAAGAGAGTGGTCAGTATATGTCGGAAAATCGTGCGTGTGGCTTGCGCAGGCAATGGTCAAGTAGCCACTTCTCTTGGCTTCTTGAGTTCAGATAAACCACGTGCCAAACAAATAAGCGAGCTCGGATGTCACTACAATCTTACCAACATTTTTAATTTGCTCAGCTTATACGTAGTCTATGCATAAAATAAATCATCTCACCACTGCGTCTAGCCGCCCACCACCAGGGCAAAACCAAACATTAATTTTGCCACCAGCCATGAAATAAAGCAAGTACTCATGTGGTCACGGTATACAATAAGTTTCTCAAAAGGCCCTTCAAGATGTCACATCTCAGGCTCACAATGGTCCTGACGAACAACACCTCGTATGATCTTCTACAAGCACTTTCTATAACGAGCAGTCATCCTGTTTAAAATCTTGGCCACTCCGTGATCGAGCCAACATGATCTTCAATCTTCTATCTTGTTCTAACTGCATTTATGTAAACTCACGAAGTTGACAAAATATTAAAACCTTATGTCTTCATTACTCACAGTGGAAATCACTTCTAAAGTTCAACTACCTCCACCTGCTTTCGATTAAAATACTTTGACTGTGGCAAACTTGACGGCTCAGCCTAATACTTTCATGGAGGCTCAGGATGGACTGAGATCCAGTGAATACCGGCATCTATCCCAGGGCTTTGGCTTCTGTCATACGGAACAGATAGAGCGAAGCGCATTAAAGCATTGCTTCTTGCTCAGTAAAATGGCCCAACCTCACTCTGATCACCTAGCACGATGACAAATCTTCCCAACAAGCACTTGAAAATCCCAAATTCTCCTGCAAACACTAAACCAAATCCGGAGTTCATCATCATCAAGCGGTTTACTACTTTTATAGCACCTCCGTCAACCAAACATTGCGCCATGGGAACTCTCACATCGTGATCAAACTGCCAATCACCACCGTGCCCCAATTTCAAGTCAAACATATTGATCCCACCTTACTGTGTGCCATGCACACACCAGCAAGACTACCTACAGCAAACTCCTCGGACAAACCAGGAAAGTTCACTTCGATCCCACTTTTATCTTTTATTTGACAGTTGGTGAATTTCATCCCACATATGGCCGTCATCCAAATTCACTTCCATGGAGCTTCTGCATTTTCGGCATAACTAGTATCGAAACTTGACTAGCGTACAATTTCGGCCTGCCTCAAATCTCGAGACATCAGTCTTTCTTCTCTTATTTTTGATCTTTGATACTAACGATCTTCGTTGGCTTCTGAGTTCAGTAGAAGCAAGTAATTTTACGGCCATTTTCGCCTGGATGTAACTTCCACATTGGGGCCAGCCGGAATTCAGTATGAAAATTCTCCCCACCATATTCATGTTTGGTCATATATTTGCCTTCGCCCGGTCACAGACAAAAGGCTGATTCATGTTTGCTGCAAAAACTGATGTAGCTTTACTTCATTTGAACTAACTCGACTGGTTTATGCTTTTACCCAAATTTATGGTTGTTGTTTCACTCTATCTAAACTCCCAATGGTTTTATTGACGCTCTGTTAATTTTTCCACGTCGATCACGCGTCTACGCCTGCATCTGAATATAATTTAATTTTCTGTGCCCTTTCCGCTTAATGTATTTAAATGTTTCCATGCTATGAAGACTACACACTGAGATCATGCACTATCGCATGCCTCCCAGAATCTGAGAAACAAACCGTCATCATTTTTAGGGGGGCTCTGCGCTGACGACATATGGCTCACGTCTTTGGACACTGCTTGAGCCAGTGCACACCCTACTTGTCCATTCTCGGAGAGAGGACTATCCCCAAAAGCGTTGGGAACACCAGTTTCACACTATCTTTTCTTCCAAAGAAATACGAGAGGAACGTGTGCGAAAACTACCGTGACGCCAGTTCAGTCAACGTGGCCGTCAAACATTTTCCATGCTTTTGATGCACCACTTCTGAATCGAGCCAGCCACGCGCATACGGCCAAATCAAGGAGAATTTTGCAGTATTAGACGGTGTGTGGCGAGAGGGAGATAACTGAGTTTGAATGTGTAAATTTCCGACCGAAATTTACCGTAGACAAACATAACCAATTGGCACTTAGCTTTAAGCAGCTTTTGTGTTGTTCGATGCCACAGGGCTGTGCGTTGTTTGTCTATTTGCAGTAAGGACAATTGGTTTCCGCCCGCTGGAAAACATCTTTGAAAGCTCAGCCTGCGGACGGTCGAACATTTGGCTACCTTAACTAGTATTGCGTCGAGTTTCGCCCCCAAGCTCAAATGCGAAGGACATTTTATCAATAAAAGGTCCTTCGCCTGCTTCACCAACTTTGACCGTCTTTTGACGCGAGTCGCAACATTTGGCTAGTTGCCAGTTCAAAAGGCCATTTTCGAGATCCAGTTACTATAAGGCTTCCTGAGCACTAAAGCCATGTGAATCAAATATTTACCTTTTACGGATTACTACAACACCGCAGTAGGTTTAGCAAGTCATTGAAGCTTATTTTATTGATTTTTAGGCTGTTTTTGATTCAGTCGGTTAAAAAGTGCAATGAACTTTACTAGAAGCGGATTGAGTGCCACGTGAGCATACTAGTCTCAGGATGTTGCACTTCGGAAATACGCTTTCGAGAATAAGCATCTGCGTAGAACAGTTCAACGACTTATTCCTTTATTCTTCTTGTAGGCCGATTTGTCCCTTGTCCTTGTGCTGCTCAGCCACGCCGCTCACTTGTTATTCTCTCAGGCACTCACTTTTGCCTTGGTTCTCAGGTGGGCACGGAAGCTGTCCTCACAGATCTGAATTTTCGGACCACTCCGTTATTCTTGGACTTAGTCTTACTGCAAATGTTTCTGCTCAAGCGGCACACCTAACGCGCTTCCAGTTGTGTGCGCGCTGGGCCATGTTGGGCTTCATTATTTTACCTTTGGGCAGCTTCACCTGCTCTCAGTGAGAAGAGAGTTCGGCTGCAGCGAAAGTTGGAAATATTCGCTGGAAATGAATGGTCTTTCTTTTCCTGATCCATCCAAAATGTCTGTTTCTTAGTCTGTTTGCCCACTACTAGTCCTTTCGATCGAGGCCATTAACAAACCCTTGATAGAATGCTTCGTTTGTGAAAATCAAATAGCTTATTATTAAAATCGTATACTGAAAACTTGTAAAACAAAATACATCACTTTCGTAAAGCCGATGTTTCTAGTAAGTTTGGTGATACATTTATTGTTACATCTCGTAAAATGTTACAAGGCACTGGCGGGCACACTCCTTCAGCTTCTACGGTAGCAGTAGTCGAGGAAGTCAACGAGAAAAGATGGTGGAGTGCCAACCGCAAGTATTATCACTGGGCTTGGGTGCAGAGACCGCATGCTGGAGTGTGCCTAAAAGGTGTGTCTGAACCAGCGCTTGGGGTTGCCGCGCGCGCGAAACGTACAGTTGAAAAAGTGGTAGAATGGGTGTGATCGACCTATTACTATAGAGGCCCCCTCCTACGAGACCGTCTGCAAGAAGTGCTCCGATTCAGAAGTCCGGCAAACAAACGCGTATGTTGTTTGTGATAAAGCCAGTGAAATAAATAAACTATGCCGTTCGTTTTCGCTTTATCGACGATTGTGGGCTTGGAATGCAGCTCCAAACTCCTTGGATGTTGCCTATGGATGACTTCCAGTCATCTTAGGGGTGGAACAAACACGACAATGAAAGAAACGTGTAAAGTTACCTAAGAATGGATGAACTGTTTTGAAATTAGAAACAAAAAATGATTGAAAGCATTTTATTTGAGTTAGGAATGAACTGACAACGAGTCTCTCAAGGAGGAAAATAAGAGAGAAAAAACAAAAGAGAGGACAACGAAATACGTGCGGTAGAATGTGGTGGTTGGCATTCAGAACGAGACACTGAAAAGACCCAACTCGAAAACCTTGTAGGTTCAAAGCGGGAGGTGGGGGTTTTCCGGAGCTTACGGCAAAAGTATCAGTGGCGTTTCCTCTCCGCCCATCTCAGTGGATGACCCAGCGCAGGCTCAGCTTGGTAAAGGGTTGTTGTGGTCGGTCCTTCCGGTAATGCATGCATTCAGCTGTGGGTTTTTAGTGCAAGCGCGGTGAATGATGGAAGCAAAACCTCACCGGAAGGTTAATCGTTTTTCTTTCTCTAGTGAACGGATATTTTGGAAAAGCTGTGAGTTCCCTCTGAAACTGCAGGCTTTCAGTGACGGTGTCTGGGGGTCATGGATGAGAAGGACCTTACCAAAGTTTTGAGAGCCGGAAAAGGAAATGGTAACATACCTCAATGTGGAAAACCAACCTCGAATGAGCAGCACAACAGTGGTTAAAATATCTGTACTACACCTTTATTATTATTTGTTTTTTTCTTATATTATTTTCAATAGGATCCAATATACAGTATCTGCGAAATGAGAGGGGTTCGTGATCACCCGCCTGCGATTAGAAGTCTATAAAGCTGGCTCTGCTTTGAGAGCTGCGTCAGGACGGTCAGGCCACTGGGTCATTGTCATTGACAAGGTCGGAGTGTAAGGAGCCGGGGCATGAGTGCTGGGTCGGAAGCAAGCGATGCGGTGACATCGGGAGGAATTGATTCAGCTAGAAATGCTGGTATAAGTCGGTCTATGGCTACTGTATCCTTTCTGCCGCCGTGGCCGATGGCGTATGTTTTCTCTTGATGGACCAGGACCGTGTGGGGTCCGCAGTAGGCAGGTTGTAGAGGAGTGCGTGCCCCGGTCCTAAGGAAAGCGTGTGCACTGTCTTGGAGGTGTGGTTGTTAGTGAACCGTCGTGTTTTTTTGTGTGCTGCGAGAAGGTGCAACTTACGCATCTGGTGCGTTAACCTGGCGGCATAATCAGCGTAGTCGAAAGCGACGATGGACTTTAGGGCCACCATATCTCCAAAAATCTAAGCGCGCAACCGAACGTGAGCTCGGCTGATGCGGTTCGTAGATCGGTCTTAAGAGCATTGCGGCAACCTGAAAGTACTAGTGGTAGTGACCCCGGCCAGTCTGGAATTTTAAGCTGCCAAGGCCACCTACAGTTGCTGATTAAAACGTCCTAACATCCTCTTTACTGAAGGGCGGTAGGCGGCAGTATGAATGATACAGATGCCCAAACTCCGCAGAAGACAACTGAAGGCTCCCCCGAAACGCGAGCCGCTGTCTGAGGTAACCACAACTGGACAACAATTTGCTGCAAATCGGTGTTCTAAGAAAGCTTGGGCGACTGTTTCTCTAGCTGCACTGTGCAAAGGTACAGCTAGCGGCCATCTTTTGGAATGACCTACGCAAGTCAGATGATGTGTGGTACCGTTTGGCGAGGTTCACGGCCCTAGTAGGTCGACATGCACTTGTTGGAAAGTTGGATCTACAGCTGGAAACTTTGATAATGGGCCTTTCATGAGCCCGTGCACTTTCGACGGTTGACACTGGAAGCAGGCACGGGCTCACACTGTCACATCACGGTTCATGTTTTGCCAAACAACGGCCACCGACAAGTTTAGTAGAGACTTTTATGCCCGGGTTGGAAGAACAGTGTGAGGTTTCCAGAACCCGTCGCCTAAAAGCTGGCGGTACTATTAGCCTTAGCTGGCATTTGGACATGTCACACGGTATGTAACCTTCGGCTGAAGGGATGGGAACCGACTGGAGCCGCAGCGATAGGGAGCTACTGAGCTTTTCTACCACAGGATTGTATGCTTGAGCTGATGCGATAGATCCGAGGTTGACCAAACAGGGAGTGCTGACATTCAGATTGTGAATGCGAGATGGCGCCTCTGCGACAGCATTACCGACACCTAGGATATGACTTCATCACTTGTGGGCTGAGTGATGCAATACAGTTGTCTAGACCTTCTGGAAGAGTATCTGTCCGTGCTGGCACGTGCGTTCATAATCGGTTTATGGTCGGAGCGGACTGTGAATTAGCTTCCCTCCAAGGTGTGCCTCAAGTGACGGATGCCTGAGTAGATAGCCAGAATTTCGCTGGCAAAGTTGCTATACTTGGATTCAGCCGGTTTCAGTTTCTGGAAGAAAAAATACAACCTGTTGCCAAGTGTCGGCTAAGTATTGCTGCAGCACCGCGCCCACGCCTTTGTCTGATGAGTCGACGATTAAAACAGTTGTGGCCGCTGGTTTCAGTTGTGATAGCGAGGCTGTGTTTCTAACAGTCTGCTTCAGCATAGAAAATGCCCCTCGTGTGGTTCCTGTGAAAACAAACTGCTTCGCTTTGCTTTTTACCAGGTCTGTGAGCGGCTATATTAGCTGAATGCACTGTCGGATGAAACGATGATAGAATTGTACTAGCTCAACGAAGTGCCGTAGGTGCTTGAATGACATAGATTCTGGGTAGTTCAGGATTGCCTGCACCTAATCCCGAAAGGGTACGATCACTGTGGAAGTGAAATTGTGGCCCAGGAATTCGATAGCTCCGAAGCCTATTACGCATTTGTTCACGTTGACCGTGACCCTACTTTGAAATACGCGGTCGCGAAGATTGTGTAGGCAAGACAGATGTTCTGTCTCAGGCGAGCTGGCCATCAGGACATCTTTCAGATAAGCAAACGGAAAATGCAAACCACCGGACACCATGTCGATGAAACTCTGGAAAGTTTGCGCGGCGTTGCTCAGTCCAAAAGGCATTCGCAGAAACTCGAAAAGGCAGAAAGGAGTTCTTACGGCTGTTTTGGGGATATCGGCCTCAGCAACCGGTATCCGATTATATGCCCGCACTGAACCTATCCGACTGAAAATCACCTTACCCACCAAACCGGTAGTGAGGTCCGTGATGTGCGGGATAGGATTTTGGTCGTATGTGGTCAGTCGGTTGAAAGAGTGATAGCCCTCGCACGATCTCCAGTCGTCAGGCAACATCTTCATGACCATGTGTAGGGGTGATGCCCGCAGAGTGTGGGAACTCGGAGCGGGCTACTCTGAGTTTGTCTTGGGTCATCCTGCGGGGTCGGGTGTAAGTCGGGGGCCCTTGAGTGAGGATACGTTGTGCCACATCAGTGGTGGTTGAAAGCTGGTCGTTGTTTGGGAGGACAAGGCTAGAGTACTCGCTGAATAAACTACTGAATTCCGGTTTGGAGGTGGAAATCGGCGTGAGGATCGCTGGTGGTGAGCTTGGGTTAAGAAACCAACGATGAAGTTAGATGTGACTCGAACTACTGGCTGTCACATACTAGGATCAACTAATAGACCGTAACATTCCAAAACATCTAAGCCCGGAATAGCCCTGTGAACTTCGTAGACGATAAAACCCACGGGAAACGACAATGCAAGCCAAGTTCTAGGGTGAGAAATTGACTGCCGTATGTTGGCCTCGAAATGCCCTTGGCGGCTTGCGATATGAGAGCTGTAGGAGAGATAGTGGACCATCTTGAAACCAGCATTATACTAGCGTACGCACCAGCGTCGATCAAGAAACATGTATCGGTAGTCCTGTCTTTCACGTAAATGAGACGACCAGGAACATAGGCTCCGGTGAAGCTCGTCGCCATCGCTTGTTTGGAGCGGAAATTACAGGGCTTTAAGCATTGGCGAGCTTCATTTCCGAAACGGAGGTGGAAGCTACACTGGCCGGATTGGTAACTCGACTTAGGGACAGGAGTAGTGAAATGAAGGCTGGTTGGGCTTTGTTTGCGGAGGCTGCTAAGGATGCACTCTTGTTGCTCAACCACTCGCTTCAAAACGCGAACCTCCTGAAATAACGTTTGAATGCCACAGTTGTCACCGGGTGCGTTGTGCTGTGTGGTTGTCGGCGCAGGGTTAACAACGGGATCTGGTGGGGTAACAGTGGTGTGGGCGAATGAGTGGGACTGTGAGGCAGAAACAACCTGCCTGCTCGAGGACGACGTCTGCAGCTTGTGCGCACTTATCCAGCGTCTTTCCTCGCATTAGGACAGCAACCATGCCATCAGCATATGGTGGAAGCAGCTGCATCCATAGATGGTGGAAGACAGCATCGTCCATGGAAGTCATACCTACCAATGAAAGCACTTTCAGTAGCAACTGCATTGGCGTCATATTCCCCAGCTGGATTCCGGAGGGAAAGTGCTGGATGCTTTTCTCTTCCGGCGCCGCCATAAACCTAATCAGAGCCTCGCGGAATGTGTCGCATGAGTTGCGATCCGGTGGGTTCATAACGATATCCCGGGCTTGTTGGACTATACTAGACGGGATCGCTGAGATAAGCTTGCTCTTTTTGGTCTGTTGACTAGATATGTGAGCCTTCTGCAAAAGAGAGCGAGGATGGCGATGAACACTTCTGTATCTTCCGGTATGAAATCCAGCATTTTCAAGTGCGCTGCATGGCATTCCGGTTCATACTCGGGCTTTAACTCTCTACTCATGGTGAGATACGTGAGCTATGGAAATGAACTAGCCTGGAATTACAGAAATTTGTTGGCAAATCCTGGTATACAAAACTTCGGGATCAATGGCAATGAAAACTGGCCGATGTAATATTGACGATCAAAGAAGGATGAAACGATTGTGACAACCAAAACAATGTGCGTAGTTGAAAATGCTCAATCCGGATACATATATATGCGATAAAAAATCCAACTAATATCAGATCGAATACAAAGCCGGCGAAGGGAAGAAAAACCTACAGTGGACGTGACCTGGCTGGGTTACTTTGGTGGGATTATTCAAACTTTATAAATGGAACGGGTTCGCCAACTATTAGAGTGCACATACCCTCAGCTTCCACGGTTGCTTTCGTCAAGAAAGTCAACGAGAAAAGACAGTGGAGTGCAAACAGCGTGTATCATCACGGGGCCTGAGTACAGAGACCGCATGCTGGCGTGTGCCGAGGACGTGTGTCGGAAGTAGCTCTTGCGGTTGCCTTGTAGTGCCTCCTATAAAACACACCATTGCAAAGACTAACAAATTTGTTTATTTGAGCAATTGCCAAATTTGGTGGCGACACTTGCTCCGCCTTTGTACACCGTCTGCACACCGTTGCTCTCCTCCAATATGCACGTTGTAGTGCTCCAGCGTTTTGCCTTCTGCTCTTTTGCGCTGTGCCGAATATATTCACTAGCGTGCCAAGAACCGAGGACCAGGGGCTATAGACTCTATACGGGAGCAGGTCCTGACTTAACCTAGGTGAATCCTAGGGCCAAGTGTGCGGAATGTAACGTCAAACAAGTGATAGACGGGGTGTGATCGTTTGATCACTACAAAGGCACATGTTACTAGTCACTTCATCTCAGCGTCAGCCTACCGTTTGACCAACAGCATCGGGTGTTGTGCTACTCGGGTGAATCGAGAGAAATCCCTCGCAAAGTCCGCTGGACTGGGGTTCATCCCATCAAAAAACAAGGTTTTTCAGCGTGCTCTCAGTAGCCCATTCTGTCGATGTACATGAAAGGCGAACAAATTGAATACGTTCAGGCTTTCATGTAGTTGTGGTTCAAGATCCTCTCAAGCAGTCGAACCAGAGAAGAACTCAAAGTGTTCTTTATCAACGCCCTCTAGGCGTACACCGAACCGAGTCTCCTGGCAAAAGTCTCCATCATCCGGGCCGTTATTTGTCCAACACTTACCTGCGTTTAAGGGAGGCGACCACTACCCATCGAGGACACAGGAAAGCTGGGAGTGTTTGCTCATTGATGTCTGCGGCGGATCCTGAAATTGGCTTTGCATGACATGCTTCCAGATGACAAAAAGAGACAACAGTGCTTCGATATCGAAAATCTTACAGTTCTGCTCCAGAACCAACCATGGTAATGGTTTGGAAATTTCCTACGACGTGCACATACAGAGATTTAGAAAACGTACCCCTTTCCTTTTCGATGTCCGGGATGGTGATGTCGCTTGGAGGACGGCTGAAAACCTGATCCAGTGCTGTCAAATCGGGAGTTTGGCGATGGAGGCACCAGCCTGTATATGGAGTTCCCAAATGGAATCAGAATTGGATGTTTCCGAGATCGGGATTTGCATCCATTCGTCGCTTACGGTCAGGTGCCATTCAGGGTATGCATGAAGGTCGTTGATAATCCCGCAGGAGCTAGTATAATCCAAGTAAACGTAAGTACATCCAAAAGGAGGCTATCCAGTTTTACTATTACGTCTTTCTGGAAGCTTAACTCATGACTACTGATAAAGGAAGCAGGAGACTTACCGGCAGGTGGGGTAAAGGCCTCTTCAGCTGATGACTCACAACCAAGGTTGCCCTTACTACCTAAGACTTACGTCAGCACCGGAGGAATGGAAGAGGTAGTCACACACTTAAAACTCAAGCGAGCAGAAAGAGCTAAAAAAGAAAAGGTACGAACCCGAGCAGCACCCTCAACGAGGTCCCAGTTTGGCTAGCTTCAGACTAACGTTGGGTCGCAACATTAGAAAGGTTGGGCAGCTCTATCTGCGCCCAAATGGGAGCACGTTCGGCTACCCTCAGAGTGCGAATCGGTCGCTGAAAATGGGTGCCTATCCTTTTCCCAATACATCTTAGGTACCGGTTTATTAGCCTATTTGCCCAGTGTCCATCATTTCGATCGGAGCCATCTAATTGCCTCTGATTAGAAAAACAGCTTGCGGAAATCAGACAGTTTATTATAAAAATTGTACACTGAATACTGGTACAGATTCGTGATTCGAGGACTGCTTCATTCAGGATTTCCGTTAGATGTTCGTCTTTCTTGTTTTACGTGATCATTGGATATGCAAAATCACGATATAGAAACTCGAGACAGTCACATTGAGGGTAAAGTTGGAAACAAAGAGTTGTTGCACGCAGATTTCAAAGATAGTTTGATTGGAAGTTGTTTTCAACGAAATGGAGCAATATCCCATAAACTATATATCAGAATAACTCTAATCAATGAAATAGGAAAATATCAAAAATAAACTATGAACTAAGTTAGATGGACATGTATAATTGTGGCATATTATAAATTGTTACTAATCTTCAGAATGCCTGCAGAAATGTTGGCTACACCAAATAAATGAAACTGTTCTAAGTGAATAAGCAACTTAAGATTTATTTCGAAGGAAATGGTAATTTACTGACCAGCATTCTTGTCTTGCATCGTCTTGATTTCTAGCGTTCATACACCAACGCTCTATGTCTTTCGACGATAGGCACCGGTTCTTCTGTGATGCTTGGGGTGGGACAAACAGCCTCTGCAGTTTAGTCAAAGACAGTGAATTTCACTGGCTTATCCTCAACTGCAACGATGACTTTGTGTTTTTGAACGGCTTTTCTTTGCGCACTCCCAAACCAGATGTCGGTTAATGCCACTCCGTGCTCCATGGACGCCGTCCGTCTTCACACTCAAAGAAAAATACGTAATTTACAAAAGTACCTTTGAAAAATACAAATCTCGATGACCTTGTGCAAAACTGGAAAAACGGCATCCTAGGAACTATTGGAAAGCGACAAACATTTACAGGTGATTGTGTGAATGAGTGCAGTGTGTGTCCAATAGTACGCCACCCACCGACGGACTATTTGATGGCAAACCATGTGAAAAACATCCAGAACGTTGAATTACTAAAAAGGTATATTATCAGTCAGTTTACGATTTTTGAGGGTCGTTTCTTGAAGATGATCATTGTATCTGGTTACGTAGAGGAGTGAAAACGCGTACAGAACACAGGATGAACGCGTTTGATAAAAACGAGAATTAAAATACCATTCAGAATAACATTACCTTCATTTCAGAACATATATTGCTAACCTCGTGAATTCTTTGGTATAGTTATTCACCTTGTAGCGGTTGCCATCTTCGTTCATACTTTTACCACGTTTATTGTTTAACTGAACGCTGACTGCCAAGCGCGGTTGCCATCTGACCGTTGCTCTTGCGCACGCTCTCACGCACGCTCCCAAATACACGCTAACCACTATCTCTCCCAATCGCCTTCTCGTTCTCACGGGTCGTGGAGAATACTGTTCTGGTTAACATATTTGTGCAGTGCCGCACATTAGAGTAACGTGCAGGTGGTCCACGCAGTACGAAGGACCGAAGCACGCGTTTACTAAGGAAACCGCGAAGTAAGGTCTAATCAACCTTACAATTGGTGAGCCCGACGTGATCCCCAGGTCACGTGAGTTTCCTTGTTTTCTACCGTTCAAGGTCCCGTCCGCGTACGTTTTTGTGTTTTATCAATTCCCTATCTGTTGATTTTTTTTGGTCGGTTTACCAAATAATTGTTTTTGTCCATACATATTTTTGATGTCTAGTTCGTCGTGATTTTTGTTCTTTTCTCGCGAAGATTATAGTGCCCCACTGATCGTTGGTTTCTTTTCCCGTCTGTGTTCTATAAAGCAATCGCTATGTCCACTGAACGGAAACCCTGCTCAGACCCCACCGTTGGGGCGATCACGCTGCACATACCGGCATTCACACCTGCTGATCCAGAACTCTGGTTCACGCTGGTTGAGTTAGAATTCGAAAACTGCCGTATAACCAGCGACGCCAGCCGTTTCAGGTGGGTAGCAGGCCGCCTCCCGCCGGAGGTCACAATGCAAGTAAGGGACGTAATAATCTCTTCCCGAAGCTATGAGGCTTTAAAGGAAGCCGTCATTGCCCGCACGACCCCAACGCAAGAGCAACGGTCAAATGGCAACCGCGCTTGGCAGTCAGCGTTCAGTTAAACAATAAACGTGGTAAAAGTATGAACGAAGATGGCAACCGCTACAAGCTGGTCTTGTGAATCACTTGATGAACGACCTGAGTTTTCCCAAATACTACTCGTGGGGGAAACCGAAGGCTGCATCTCACAATCGTTGTGTATGAGGTATTGTCTTTGGGTAACGCGAAATACGTGGCAAGTGGTAGCAAAAAGCGTGCAACACGTCAAGTGTTGCTTCGTGGTTAGCATAGATGCTATAAAATCATTGGACAAGGACTGTGAAAAAGCATCCACATTGATGTCGGTACTCAGATCTTCCAGGCTCTATTTCCTGACTGGCTTGAAAATATTGAAATAGTTCACAAATACGCTAACCTGTATAGAAGTCCAACTCTGATATGCTGGTTGGAGGTAGATACTCAGTTGAAAAATGTAAGCTCCAGTTATGCTGTTGACCGAACTCATATGGCTCTACTTAAACAGTATAAAAATCAGGAGTAACTGTATCTATTAGGAAATAGGATTTAGGAAATACTCGACAACATTTGGTTTTTCTTAGCATGCCTACTGACTGTAATTTAGACACCAACACCTTTGCTCTCATAATGTGGCCTTTTCACAACCGAAGCATTTCTTCGAACTGAGGACGTTCTTGAGCGTCTAACAACTCTTTATCATTCTCTCTCTAGGCCTAAAAATGTATTCTGATTCCAAGAATCTGAAGAGGAATGGCCAACGTTACCTAGAGATTAGTGCCTAATATTGCATGAATTTCACAAAACAACAATGCAAAACGACTTCCTCTATGTCCAAAGATATGTATGCATGTATACATGTGTATGTTATATGGAGAGATAACAATGTACTGGAATTAAAATAAACTTTTCGGAAAGTAGTGAACAGACCCATGGTTTAGATCGAAACACGTAGTGTAGGCGAACATATGTTTTCGGTGATTCATTTTCAAGCCATTACAATCACGTTCATTTGTCATGAGAAGGGGAGAGGAGAGAGAGTCAGGGGGTAGTCGGTAGGTCTATCTGTCTGTCTGTCTGTCATTCGATCGGTTAGTCGGCCAATCGATTGTTTGATAGAAGAGAGATGTAGGGAATGTGGTGAGTATCAGCATGTGAGCACTCACTGATCCGGATCGACAATGAGTTCGCACATTAGTGAACTCTATGACCGATGATCCATTTTTCACTGTAGAAAACCTGCACAGCATATTCCATCAACAGAGAATAAAGAAAGCCAGCATGGAATCGCCTGGTCACAAGGGCATTCATTAAAAAATATGCTGTTTTTGTAACTCAGATAAGTAATAACAAATTTTGTCAGTTTTATTAAAAAATTTCTTGTGAAATTTCATGAACTTCTGTGCAATCTTTCAAGGTACTTGTTACTAGTTATTTTATCCCAGCGTTAGCACAACCTCCGCCCAGCAACGTTAGGTATTGTGCTGTTTGGGAAGTCATAAATACACATGCAGAAGTGGGGTTTCACAAGCGATCCTATTTGGACCCGCAAACAACAAGCAACAAAGATTGCCACCGAATGGACTGATTCTTTTTGTCCAGGGATTGAATTGCCTCCACATGCACGTTGGAAAGGATTTCAAAACCTTCAAACGCGGAAGTCAAAGGTTTTCAACAAAATCGAAAAGATCGAGAACCATAAGTTTTATTTGGCATTTGATATGGTATCTTAATATTAAAAGATAATAAATAAAAATTTCACAAATCCCTCTTCCGTTTCTTTTCTCTGCTGAAAGTCCACGTTCCACCGGCTTTATAGAATCTATATTCGCTCCGCGTTTCCCAGCTTTTCGCCAACCATTTCCTCCGCCATCATCCCACTGTCCATCTCCAGATATATGCCCATTGTCAATACATTTGTATCTCATCTTTACCACGTACCTAATCGTGAAATTCTAGCGCACTGAATGAAGAGTAGCTACTAGACCAAGTGTGGAATAATAGCAGAACACAACAGTTTCAAATGCGAATCACAATTGATTATTTACACAATCCATGGTGGCATATATATGTAATGATGAAATCCGTGACAATGAGTAGCTGCTTTATGGACCCACCACGGCTTGAATGAAGCTGGGTTTTTTGTGATCTTTGGGTGGCTGCTTGGTCAAGCGTTCAGAACGTCTCAACTCAAGTTCATTGGGCACTTCCGAATCAGAATCTGCGTGTGAGGTATTTGGAACACTATATGTATCAGCAGGAATTTCAGAAACTCGATGAGGAATTTAATCTCCAATGCACCGACCCATTATCCATATCCAAAATTCATACCGTAAGAATGCCAAGTTTTTCTATACAGCTACCGATGTGATACACAATTACGAACTCTAACACACTTGTTTATCTGAATGATTATCGAATTTGGTGGCTCCATTTGCTCCGCCTGTGAACACTGTCAAAACGCTCTCGCGTTCCTCAAATACACAATTTATCATGCTCCAGCTCTGCGAGTTCTTGGGGCTCTGCCGAGTATAATCTTTATCGTGTCACGGACCGGGCACTAGAGGCAATAAACTGTACCAGAGCAGGTCCTGGCTTAACTTGGGAGAATCCTAAAGTCCCAACACTATTTCACACTCTGGTTGTAACTCATCCCCGCTTTGGTGGGATTTATAAACAGATTCAGTGCATCTAAACTTCGAATGGAGTACCCGACACATGAACAGAGTAGCTGGACTAGAATGTGTGGTGCGATGAGCGGCATTTCTGTACTGAAGCAGGAAATAGTCCACACCTTGTTCAAGCTCTTGGATTTTTGAGGGATTGATCGCCTAACAGCACTCTTCAATGTGCGAACGAAATTTTCGGCCACTTCATTTGGAAGTGGATATCTGGGTGCAGTAGGTAGGTGGCGAGATCCTGTTCCCCTAAGCCAGAGTACAATCATTTCAGCAATGAAGTGGCTTCCATTATCAGTAATCAACGCATGGGACACTCCTTCACGGCTGAATGTCTTCCTCAGGGTAGTTAGTGTGATATCCGCATCTGCTGACGTGAAGTATAATTCCGGCCAACGAGAATAGGAATCAAAAATCAAAAAACCCTTCATTTATTGAGGAAAGGACCACAGTAGTTGGCGTGAATTCTTTCCCAATCTTCGCAAGCTACAGGACACTGAGTCCACTTAGAAGGTAGAGAATAAGTTCAGTGTACGAAACGGTCACACGTTTGGTGAATTGCACAATAAAACAATCGATTCCGGGCCAGCAGCAAGTTAGGCGAGCGGAAGCATTCATTTTCTCTATTCCCAAGCGACCAGAATGCACAAAAGACAGGATTATTCGCAGGAGTGATGGAGGAACCATAAAGCTATCTTTTGAAAACATAATTCCATTTGGTGTCACAGCTAATGACACTTTCCTTGAAAAAGATCAGGAAATAGAAGCTTGATGTTGGCATTCCATCCCCGTTTTATTACAGGAAGAATAGATGCAAAGTATCTACGTGAATCGCGAATCAGATCTTGTCCTCTCAATGGAAGTGGTTGCACAAATAAAGTATCAGAATCACAAGGAGCACCGGACTGAGTTTATCTGGATAGATATTTCCCATGTGGAATTAGTTTACCACTGCGATGCTGAATGTCGTAATCATATGCAACAAAGTTCTATGCGCCACCGCCGGACCATTGCAGCAGTGAAGTTGTGTAATTATTTGAATGGATCATGAATGAAACGGAGTGCTTCATGATCAGAAATAAGAGTGAATTTGGATCTAAACAGATATTTATGAAGCCATTCGACAGACCAGTAGACAGCCAAAGCTTCACGTTGCATCTAGGAATAGCCTTTTTTGGGAATATCAAGTCGACTTGAAACACAAACAACAGGGAATCTCTCCTGTTCTAACACAGCTCCGTATTCCGTGGGTGACGCATCAGTAATGAGGGCGGAATGTAGTTTGGGAGTGAATGAACGCAAAAATGCCTTGGTTTTCAGGTATGATAGAATAGAGCATAATGATTGTTCCTGTTTGGTTGACCACAGGAAATTAGCGGATGGTAGTGTTGTGGAAACAGGTTCCATAATGGATGCAAAATCTGGAATAAAACGCGAATAATATTGGAGAGAACCAACCAAAGGGTGCAGTTCAGCAATGTTTCGAGGGATACACACGTTAAGCAGAGGAGCTTGGTATTATGATCAGGCTGGCAACCAGCGTTAGTTACGTCGTATACCAAAAAATCAAGAGAAATGGAATAACTCACATATTTGGAAGGGTTATTGGCGATGGTAAACTCACAAAAACGTTGCAGTAACGCTCTAAGTCTGTTATCATGAGTTGCCTGTGTGGGTGCATGAATAACATGATCATCTTTACAAAATTCGACATTTGAGTCCCTCAATGACAGCATTCATAACGAACTGAAAGATGACTGGGGAAAAGCTCACTTCAAAGGACATATGCTTGTATGTGTACAAACCAAATTGGGTATTAGTATTAGTGAACACACGAGAATCTTCATGTAAGGGAACTAGCAAGTAAGCATCCTTCAGGTCAATACGCGAGAAGTGATTGAAGCCATGGGAGCGAGACAGTCTATCCTGTGATTCTACAGTGATGCATGTACGTTGACGAAACCTTGTATTGAAAGTGGTTCGATAACCACCACATATTCCTGGAGTGTGCCTGTCTTATTTTAACGGAGTAACGATGGGCGTTGCCCACTTGAAAGACGAAATGGGTTTAAGAATCCCTTTGAGAACCAAATTGTAAAGAACTTTTTTCACAGGTTCCCGAAGTCTGTAGACTAATAAACGAGACCTCACAAACACGGGATCTCTATCCACATCCAACTTTACAATAGTTATCTGCATGCCACCGGAAGCCTTGAAGCACCGTGAAAATGATTCAGACAAAGAAACATGTTTCTCTTGTAAGAGTGATATAGAAACGCCAATATCTTCAATTGTTTTAAAACCAAGTACGGACGGACCGGTCTCTGTGACGAGGAAGGTACAGTTAAAGGAAAGCTGTGATGACTATTATTGACATTTCTTTGTGTTGTTTTATCATATCCTCGAACGTTTGTTCATAGCGATTGCGCGGAGTACAATTTTGGATTACTTTCCAGTTCAACCAAAGTTCCCATTCCTTCAGTGCGCTTAGTTCGGGTCGGAGCGTTTACTGCGTTCCTTGCGACGGTACTAGTTCTCAAGTGCACGTACCGATCAAAACAAATGTCCGGTTGTGTCTGTGGGAGAAGTGTTACACGAGCCCAAAATAGCCATCCATTGATGCTTTTAACTACAATGTTAGTCTGGCGTAGTTAAATAAAAGGAACAGCATGACAAAAAATAGAAACAGGAACGAAAGACTCGACACAACTAGTGTCCACAATGAAATAATGCCGAAGCATACCACCGACCAGAAAATAACGCAAAATATTTTTCCGTGTTGGTATCCTCATAGCGAGGGAAAGACTGGCAAAATCATCTAAGATCAAATTGTCCCGTGAGTGGGAATGGCACGTTCGTGAATGCCCACAAACCGGCCGAATGTGGTCAATTTTGTCACATCTGAAACAATTAGCACCATGAAAAAGGCAGGTGGATGGAGGATGTAACTTTGCACGGGAATTACACTGACCAAGTGTAGTCCTCGTTTCAAAAGCGTCATTCTGAGTCCTCGGGGACTGGGACTGACAGGTACTCATCTGTCTGAGTAGGCAAGGAGTCACTGAAAGACCTTTGACTTGTCCGAAACTGCGACTACAAAACATGCTGTGAGATGTGGACTCCGTAAGACTATTTAAATCTTGAGTTTGCTCACAGACTTCATGAATATGCTGAAGAGTAGGACTAGGAAGTTGAAGCTGTTTCTGTTGAACCCGTGTATTAATAATGCCAGCAATCAGACGGTCAAGAAGTTGCGTTTCTGGTTAGTCCCTAAAATTATAACGCGAGGCTTGTGTCTGAAACTGAAGAATAAATTCTCAAATGTCGTGCAAATCCTTTCGTAGAAGGTGGTGAGATTTCGCACTTTCAGAATTTTTTAAATTGACCGGTTTGGAATAACGGAGTACATAATTCTTGATTTCACAGAAAAAGGCTTCTGCGTGAATGGCAGATTCTTGGAGAGAGAATACAATGATTTTCCGACAATACTCAAGCAAACGGCGGTTTTGCTTTCATCCAAAATTTCCTCACAAGCAATACACCACAATATGCGTCGTTTGAAATAATCCTCGGTCACACTCACGGGAGCATTTAAAACCAGATCTTCCATACTACAGCACTGCATAATTTTCAATAACTGCTGAGAAGCCAAGTGTGAAAGCCTTGAACAGTGAATGAATAGTAGCAACTAGACCAAGTGTGGAATAATAGCAGAACACAACAGTTTCAAATGCGAATCACAATTGATTATTTACACAATCCATGGTGGCATATATATGTAATGATGAAAGCCGAGACAATGCACAACTGCATTTTGGACTATCATCACATCTGCGACCTGTCTTTCACCCTAAACTTAGAATAGCCTGGTGTACTTGAGCGACGACGAAAACCCACGGGAATGGACGACGCGAGCTAATGTCTAGGGTGAGAATTTGACTGCTGTAAGTTGAGTTTGGAGTGCGGTTGCCGCTTGCAGTTTCAACCTTGGAAAAGACCGTAGATCGTTTTGAAACCGGTATCATATTGTCCTGCGCTCCATCGCTGACCAAGAAACGTAAGCCGGTAGGTTTATTCCTTAATGTATAAGAGGCTACTAGAGTTTTAATTCACAAGACGTGCCTGGTTAGTAAGTTGTTTATTGAAGAACACTCGTTCGTAGGTCAACGAAACTAATCAAGTGTAACAACAATCCCCATGTGCATACCGGCGATCTAGTCCGTTTGAAGGCAGTCATCATCCATCAGGAGGATGCAGTCGTGCGGGTCACATTCTCTTCGTTCACCTTACTGCCTTTATCTCCACTGAAGTATTCTGGTTAGTTATCAGTCCACATAATTGCGTTCAGAGCAATCAGTTATTTACTTATCCGACAAGTATTATGTACACTCCACCATACTAGAAACCGGGGTAGTTGAGGAAGTCGTCGTCCTTACCTCCTAGTCTAGTAGTAGCCCTGGAGAGTGTGGTAAGCGCAGAGTTCTCCGCATTTACGAGCCTGGAATCTGAAACGACGGTAATAGCAACAACAACCACCCTCCCCCGGATTGAAAGTTCACTTTCGGGGCAATCGGCGTAAAATGGCGGCTTTGGATTCGTGAGTGTAGGCTGTTTGACCACTTATAATAAACAGCCAGCTTCTTTACATGGCGTCTGAATATCATATTTGCTACCGGACGCGTTGTATTTGGTGGCTGTCGACACAGGATTACAGATGGAGTGCAACGAAGCAATGGTGGCTTTGGCCAACACGTGGGACTTTTGGGTTATTGCGCGTGTCTGCTCAAGGATTTTGTTTCGGAGCACTTTTCCAAAGTCTGGCCTTGCATCAGAAAGGCCACTAGGCTCCATACTTATGGAGCAAGTCGCTGTATCTATACTTGACGCAAAAATTCATCCTCCATGGAAGTCTTGCTTAATTATGAGAGCATTCTCCTCATCAACCGTGACGGTATCATATAGTAACAAGGACCACAAGACGGGCTAGGACAATCGTATTTCAATGGCCAAACAGATCAGGTCCATGAAACATGTACAATCATTTATATAGTCCATTTTCCAAACTGAATGGCATCAGCATTCCTTCTGCGGTTGCTTGAGTGTTTCGGCTGCCTTCTGGCCAGTTGCCCGTGGCTGATAGTTTGCTCCTCTTGGGCATCATTTCTATTCGGCTGGTCCGATTGTCCCAGTTGACGGCTCGATCGGCAATCCCTCACCTAGACTATCTTTCTGGTTGCCGAGGTTCCCGCTGCTTCCCCTCTGGTAGTCCGCATGCATCCTTTTGTCTTCTTCAGGAAGCCACTGACATATTCGCTGTCTGTTCTTTTGTCTGTAGCCCTCAGTTGGTTCGTCCGTTCGATTTGATATTCGCGTCGTCCTCTAGCCCCAGCTTTCCCCGCTACAATAACTCCCAGATGGATTTCGGAGAGAAAGTGCCGGATACGGTTCTCTTGCGATGTTAGCACACGCATAAGGAGGGCTTCCCGGAGTGTGTCTCACGGGTTACGCTCCGGGAGGGGGGGGGGGGGTTATAACGATATCAATGATGTGAGATCATACGGGCTGGGATTGACGCCAGGAGTTTATGATATTTGGATTGCTGGCTAGTTATGCGAGCCTCTTGGAAAAGAGAATCGAGAACAGCGATAAAGCCTCAGGATCTTCCGGTATGAAGTCCAGTATTTTCATGTGCGCCACTTGGCACTCTGATTCATAAGGAGGTTTATGCTCATTATGAAAAAGGTGCTCCGTAGAAATAAACTAGATTGAGATTCTAAAACATTTTTGGCTACCCTTGATATGCACCATCTTTTCCGCCGTGATAACGAAGACCACTAGAAAAAGGTTGTTCTGCATTCAAAAAAGCGTGCATGCAGTTGAAGGTTTCCACTCACGATACCCATATATATATATATATATATATATATATATATATATATATACCGGATAAAAAATCTGACTAATGTCAGACAAAAAATAACTACCGCAGAAGGGCACACAACCTCAGCTTATAAGATGGCGCTGGTCGAGGGGATTAACGAGCGAAAACCGTGGAGGGCCGACCGCGTGTATTCTCACGGGGACTAAGTACGGAGACCTCACGCTGGCCTGTGCCGAGGGAGTGTGTCCGAACTAGAGCTGGCGGTTGTAGCTGGCAAGAAACGTACAGGAGGGTGATCGGCTGATCACTATATCTGCACCAGGCCTCACAGGGCGCTGGCTAAGGAAGCCACCTTGAAGATCTTGAAGGTATTATATGTAAGCCCTGATTGCAGGTTTGGCTGTATGTATGATGTGGGGATCCACTTGCGGCCCCCAGGAACTATGTCGCTCCATTGACTTCATTTTCTCAACACCCAAATGCCCTAAATGGAGATCTGCCGATAAGACAGAACGGAATGTTGAAGGAGTGACCACGAGATAGGTAAGTCACAGTAATCCGTCAGAAGTGGTCGACGAACAGTCAGGACGAGAGTGGAAATCAGGGAATCGCCACCTTTCGTTTGAGGTCCAACCGTAACGTGCAACTGAGATCATCGGCTTAAATACTTTTTTCTATCCTGTTCAAGGTATTCACGTCGCACTGGTAGTGGTAGTCTCAACAGAAAATCATGAGTGACTGGTGGCTGAGATGAATATGACATTCTAAATAGAACATCAGCTTGTGGTATGTATTTAGCACTACGATGAAGGATATCATAACCACTTGAGCTCAGCGCAATACTCCTTCGTTGAACCACTGCAGCTTATGAGGTCGGCAACGAATCTTGCGAATGATTGATGAACTGAAATGCTTCACGGCTAGGTACCATGGTGAACTTTTGACCAAAGAAATACCTAAGTAAACGCTTGACGGTTTAGTAAACTGCCAACATTTCTCCCTATTTTTGCGCATATCCTTGTTCAACTTTAGTAAGCCCCCTTGAAATGCAAATGACTGACCGGTCGTATTCTTCAAGAACTGCACCTAAACCCGTAGGAGATGCATCAGTAATAACAGTTGAATGATCTTTCAGAGAAAACGGCTTAAGAACAACTGATTGTAAGGGAGATCACAGTTTACTAATGGTCTTTTCATGAGCGTGATTCCAAAAGAAGGATTTAGTGGACAGAATATGGAACAGAGAACTGGCTTTTTGAAGAAAAAAAAATTGGATTAAAACGAGCATAGTACTGAAGGCCATCAGAAATAGAACATAATTCATGAGAGCTCGTAGAGGAAGATACGTCAGTGAGTGGAGCTAGACGGGCTGCTTCCGGTGAGAAAACCTTAGGATTAATAATGTTACCAAGACACGAATACTGAGACACCGAAAACAAACCTGTCTGGGTTAATGGAAAGTATAAACTTAATGAAATGCTTCAAAGAACCACAAAAATGATAGTGGTACATAGCTCGAGCGGAACTGTGGATAACAGTATCATCTCGGTATGACTCAAATTCTCCAAAACCTTGCGCAATACGGTTAAGAGACTGTTGAAAAATACCAGAGGAGATATTCAGACTAAAGGGCAAAAGGTTGCATCTGATTAAACCGAAAGGAATTTCGATGGTCGTTAACACACTAAATTACTTGTCCAGCGGTGTTTACAAGTCCGCTTCCTTGAAGTCACTTTTCGGGAATACACTAGACCGTGAAAGTCGGGAGAGCACGTCTTCGGGTTCTTCAGTTGTGCATGTGCGCTGCAGTAGGTGTTTACTCAAAGTCAGTCGGTAGTCACCGCAAATTCGTGGTGTCATTCCATTCGCTTTTGAAGGAGTGATAACTGGTGCGACCCAGTTAGACGACTCCACAGGATTATATATACAATGCAATACAATAATTCCGCGTTTACACATCGGCTCTGGTATCTGACATTCAGGTTCTCTTAAACCCAAAGGAATTATCCTGCTCTTTAGAAAAACGAGATGACCAGATATCTCCAACCTCACTCCAAAGAGGGCCTTTCACTAAAAACCCTAGAACATTTTAAAATAAACTGTTGAGCATACGACGAATAAAGTAAAGATGTTAAAAAATTATGTCAATGTGCTATTTGCGGTGAACTTTCGATACGATCAGAATCACGTAACTGTATTGGAATCATACGAAACCGGAAAATTGAGAGCGTGCGCCCAGTAATAACTCGAATGATCACATTGGTAGGAGTAATCTTGGCTCTGGGATAAAAACAATCCAGAGCTTGACGCGAAATTACGAATTCTACACTCCCAGTGTCAACAACAGAAGTGTGTTTGCGACCCTCTGTAGTATGCGATGTCTGGCTAACATGTGAGACTTTCTCTGCCAAAAAGGCTAAAGCAAAAAAAACGGGTATCAAGTGGAGAAGCGTCAAGTGATGAGGGAATCGTCAATCGACGTGCTGAACTACTACAAAAACTCTTTGCTTGGCCAACCTTACTGCAGGCAAAACATAAAGCGTATGGGGGGCGTATGAAACGAGAATGTAACTGGCCATGTGAAATACACTTGTCCATATTCGAGCTTGTTCGGTTGGATTTCGAATGATTTGATCGCTGGAGTGGAGTCTGATTGCCGAACTAGCCAATTGGCTTGATCGAATGTGGCAAATTTCGGGGGCCTCAATCACCTTGATGTTTGGTAGGACTGCACAACACGGACTCCTGCAGAGCTGCCACAACCTTTACCTCCTGATACTGTTCAAATGTGGCGAACGCGGTGAAAAGTCTAATCAGTTGCAAGCAGTAATTTCTGTTTGCAAATCTGACAGGTTGATTCCAGCAGTCATGCAATAACCCAGTAGATCTCCCATTTGAGGAAGGTAGTTGAGCTTTACTGGCTGCGTTTGCTACTGAAGAATGAATTCAAATGATGGTTTATTTTCAAGTCTAGCAAGACAATTAAATTTGGCTCTTTCAGCAGCATAGAAAATAACTAGTTTGAAATGTTGTAAAATAATGATTCTAAGCTTGTAGTATGCCAAAACTGATGGGAAAACCCAGAATAGACAAATATTTCACGAAACTGTAGGGATCCTTTCCAAAGAAATGGAGAAGCAAGTTATGTTTTATTTGAGTCTTTAAGATGGTTTTAAGTCAAGCACCAAATGTTGAAACGTTCCATGTAGTCATCAATCTGTTGGGATGTAGAATTTACTTCAGGAGGGTCCCTTTCAGAGACAATCATGGCTAAATTTCTTTGCTCGATGCCAAATGCCACGTTGAGTGGATTGAATAGGCTGAACCCTACCCGGAACTACTGAGATTTGAGAGCTTCTCCAAAGCATAGAAAGTAGCGGATTTTCTCGTATGAGCGGAATCCTGTGATGTACAGTTATGTAGTATAACACAGAGAATACTGTACCAAAAGATGGAAAGAGTCACCCTCGAATACCACAGTACTTCTTCGACATTAGTGGGAGTAGGCAACATTTTATTCTTTCTTGTTTTTGACAGAGCAGTTTTGATGGGTTTATGAACTGAGGTACCAACAAATAGTATTAGAATGGTTTAGTCCTTATGCCTACATGCAGTAGTTGTTAGAATAATCGAGCTAAATTGTGTATATGTTCGTCAGGTGTCTTTTTCTTTGACAGTCCTTTCGTCCAAAAATACAGGACAACACTGGGAAATGGGGTCACCCAATTCTGTATGCATCAAAGGTTTGCAGGGTCACACGGAAAATTATCAACCCGAAAGGTATCGTTTGCAATTCACATAGTGCATGGAATAAATCAAAAGCTGCCTTTAGGCGATCGTTCTCGTTGATTTCCACATGCCAATAGCCGGAAGCTAAATCTTATGTACAGAACCAAGTCGAACAGATCATCTATCCGGGGCAGTGGAGAACAGTCTTTCTTAGCTACTTGGTTGGAATTTCAATGATCCGCACAACGACCGAGACTAGCCGTCTTTCTTCTTCTCTAAAACTACTGGCGCAGCCGACGGAGACAGTGAGGGCAGGAATAAATAATTACCAAACTTTCCCGAAATATTTTTCTCGCCGTGGTATCGTACTGAGGTGGAATCTTCTGCGCAAGCATCCTAATCGGAAGTGCATCACCAGCGTCGGTTTCATACCGGACCATCCCGGTGTGACCTATTAGTGTAACAAAGCAACCAACATTTTGGTCATTGGAGCAAGAGAATCTGAACACTTTACCAGGGACAAAAGGCTTCTTCGTCTCCTTCCACAGATGTAGCCAGTGAGCTGAACGACTATATACGGCCGCTGTTATCTACAAATGGACTGCCACATTGTTACGTATCTAGGGTGCTCCTTGAAGGTAGATCACACGCTGTAGTGGCTAGGCTATAGACAGACATACCGGTGTTAGACGAAAGAAAGTGTGGGTCTTGATGATACATCTACTGAGCTCTAGGTTCGTATAATTTTCGGTCTTTATAATTTCAGATCAAGCACGAGAAACCTCTGTTGAGGAACACTGGTCTTTGGCCTACTATAAAGCTGCGGGATCTTTTAACACCCTCGAACTATACATTAAAGGTCACTACTACTAAAGGTTCCCCCATTCAGGTCGCATAATTTCCCCTGAATTCATGACTATCCCCATAGTGTCCCTAATCAATTCACATTTATCAGACCGCGTGCAACTCCAGAATCAGACAAACCATTTACCCGTATATCATCTAGCGTTACTGCTACCATAATATACTGTTCGCTACGAGCAGTATTAATCCAGGTAGGTATTCACTCGCGTTCGCTCGGATCGCTTGTCCTTCTCAGCACCCATCCAAGTTGTGAAAAATGTGACCTAAAGACCCGTATCCACCGCCATCTCTTGGGCTCATCCGTTGAGTAACACAATCATCAGACAGCCACTTGTAAGTTGTCCTACAGTGTCGGTGGGATTCGAAGCACGAACTCCTCCCGGATTCTGGACCTGGTGGTAAGCTCACGCATCTGTTGAAAGACAACATCATCCAGTTCGGTAGCCTTCAGAATTTAGAATGCCCGTTCTACCAATGCGTACAATACAGTTGCGATTTCTACTATGGTCTCGCCTTTCTGCTGCTCTTCTTCGTGACATTCTTTTTGCGTGTCAACACTTGAGCCAAGCGAGTCAAGCTTTCCACAAAGTTTTCACGGGTTTTCTCTGATAGAAATTCGTTTGCAATCCGTGCGTCCACCATGCAATCGTTTGCTACTCCGTCAAACGGGCTGAGTAGCAGATCCGCTTAGTGAACAACGGGAAAATTCTTCAGTTGGCTTTCTTGCTGCCAATAGTTATCTGTCAATCGGAATTTGCCAGAAACGGGGACAGGAGCCCTCCTTGGAGTTGTCCGACTTGTTAGTCGGCTCAGACATTTCACAGACTAGCAAGGCAAGTATCAGAGCGTCGTCAGCGTCGTCAGCTACCGTCGTCGCTGGATTATCTGGTATCCGGTATTGTGTCTCGTCAGCAATCACTGAATCCGTGGTTTTCGTCGAAAATGGTCCGACTTTAATATTAGGTTAAGTGATGGTTCGGAGGCAAAGTCGCCAACCGTAAAATGAAAAAAGTCCGTTTGTAGGCAACATTGTATATTAGGGGCACCCTGATACAGAAAACAGTTAGAGCGAAATACCGGACGTAACTGGTTAGTGATTCGATGGCTATTTGGAGTGTTCCTCCACTGAAATAGATGGCAGTTCTGAAGTAGGATGATAGCGATTTACGGTGACACACACGTGTGTGTCATCAAACTGACGTACTTGCGTATGCTGACCAAATCAGTAATTTTAATTGTTTCGTTGCAACTACAGATACACCATCTTTCGTGTCACAGCAGGAAGAATAACGGTGACCAGCACTTTTCTAAACCGTATTGAACAGGCCGTTGCCAGCCATATCACGGTTCGATTGACGTAAGCCTGGTTTCCTCATGATACACTCGCACAGCGTTGACCTCATCAAGTCTTCTCCGTTCTTGCTGTCTCAGATCGAACACATCAAACCTCCTGGCAGAAAAGCTTTGCTCCTTCCATACTACATTACCTTAGTGGACGTGATCGGTAAAAATTGGCATTCAGTCAGGCCACGTCAATCCCATTTTCCACAGACACAATTTCTTCAATTCCAACAGTTATTCAAACTACAGTGCTGTAACTTCTGTCAGAGAATATTTGAAAATGGGTCACCAGGCAAAGGGAATCTGCCTCGCCAGCATCATCCGACAAATCTCCACTCCTACACACACACACACACACACACACACACACACACACACACGTCAGTAACATACTGCCCTCTAAAGTGCTGCTGGCTCCACAATTGATGATTTAAAGCCGATTGCGTAGTAAGAGACATGTGTTGGGATGCTGTTCAGATGGGATCGTCTATCGTTTCCTTCTTTGAGTGACGTCCACTGGTGAATTGTACGCAAAGGGTGTCCAAGTTGTTTGCGTGGAATGAAAGGCATCATGGGTAAACTGTAAGACAAGTGCTAAAAAGAGACCTATTTGCAACCCGGCGAGTTGACGACAGTCGTTACGTGTGCTTCTGGCTACCATCCCCCTCATGGACGGAATAAGAACAGGGCAGAGTCTCCATTTATAACACTGAAATTGTTGCTCTATATTCAATCAAACGGAGTCCTCATTATGTTTCTTGACATCTTTTCCTCCACATATTTCTACCAAAACAACAGAAAATAGGAGTTTTTGCCAAACTTGAGTGCTAGGCCATACCCAGTTGATAACAGAAACCAAGCGTATCTAGCAACTCCTTAGGGCTCCTGTCCAACACAGGGCAGTAGAGCCGATGACAGAATCCGGGCCACTTGAAGACTGATGTTACTAGGCCATTTAATCCTCGCAAATATTCGTATATATAATAAGTCGAAAACAAAATAGTTTATTACGCCTTCATGAGAGGAGTATTACTGTTAGTAACTACAGGGGATTGCTCTTCATGTAGAATTTGTAAAGAATGACCTTTTAAATCAAGTTTTCAAAAGAATTTCGAACCACGTCACTGATGAAGAACGTAGTCTGGCTCGAGACTTAGACAAATTATCTGTTTCAGGAGTTATTTCAAGATAGTACGGGAGTCACTACAAATTCTGTGTCATTCCATTCCTTTACAATGGAATTTAAAATGGAGTAACCCAAGCCACATAAATTTACCAGGTACTTACTAGATCCGGAGAACTGTCTGGGGAACCGGCAACAAGTCAAAAGTTTTGGCGTTTGTCAGAAGACGATAAAGTTCAGTGGGATAAATGAAGGACTGTCTGCATTGAAACAGTTGTTTCGACAATAATGTCAGTCACGTGTACCTGTTAGAGTGGCACCGGACAAAGTGCTTGCAAAGGGAGCTAGGGTTCAACCTTGGGCATGCAGTCAAAAGTGTGTTTTTCAATTGACGGAAACCACTTATCGTTACAGTTAGCAGACAAACAATGAAGAGTCTTCTGGCACCGAACTACACACGAACTACCGAGAGCTAAGCACTGATTAGTTCTGTTTATCTACGGTAATTTCTGTTCGTGAATTTACACACTCAAACTCAATCATCTTCCAGTAGCTACAAACAGACGGATTTACCTATTGTCCAAGAAACCAATCGCTGAGCGCTTTCTTTACTGTATCAATCAATTCGATGGGGCATTTTGCGTAAATGGGGGATCCTATTACCTCAAGTGTCTTGCGAGTCATTTTAATGTTGCCGGAAGCTTTTGAACAATCATGTATGAGTTGTTGAAGGGATAACTGGTGGGATTAGGACAAAAATGATAATTGCACGCGCATAGGCTTCATGGAATTCAAAGCAGTGATAGAAATGCCAGAGTCAATCACAGAAAGTGAGCATGTGAAAGTATTTGATTGATCGTAAGCGAGACCTGATTCACGTGATCCCAGTGCGTGAAACTGATGCTCACTAATACCTTAGATTGAAAGGACAGTGGGGTGGGGAGCTGAACGTTAAAAACCGGGTTTGAAATAACCGACTCAGCACTCCCGGTGTCCAACATGAAGGACTTTGTTATACAGTTATTGGCCAGAAAGGTATGAACAATGTGACGACAGGGGTGAGATGCTGCAAATCGGAGGGTATACATTTTGTTGTCAAGGAAATTTGTACAAAACGAGCTCGTTTACTGATACATATGGGCTCGATGAATCCAATTTTACCACAATAATGTCAACTGGTGTCAGGGATCAGCAAGTTGTCTTGAATTCCCGTGGCCACAAGACTTGTACACATTCCATTATCTGGATAATTGAGCGTAGCACTGAAATTTGTAAGTGTATTTGGTATTCTTGATAGCGCACTATACTGAGCGTCTCCTTTAAGTGGGAACTGACTGAGGGTTTCCAGTAATGAACTCCACTTGAGGCTCATTGAAAACGACTCTGCGCACGTCCTGGTACTTCTTGCAAGTTGATCAGAAGGACTGAAATGTGTGTTCGTGGAGCAGCAGCAGTCTTTGTTCCAATTCGCAGCAAATGATTCCAGGAATTAGTCTATCACAAAATTGTACCTCATGTTGGTCCTCGAAAGTTACGCTTGGAAGCCAGTATTTGTAATGTTGAAATGAACTATCAAAAAGATGGAATAGATTCCCGCATCATACAGGGGATCACAGTCCTTTTGGCTGTCTCCAAGTTCAGTAGTATGAATTTTTTCAAAAGCAACTAGTTCAACTAATCTTTTGATGGAGATATGGAGGTTCTGGGGAAAGCCAAATTCTTAACCAAGAAGAAGTAGGCTTCTTTTCCGATAACTGTCAGAATGAGGGCAGTTTTTTTGTCTGAATACATTCCATGTCGTGTGAGGTAACCTATTTTAACTCCTTCTACAGTCTTCAACTTCTCCAGCATTGAAGTGAGTATTCAACGTCCCTGTTCACAAAAATCCGTGACACAAAAACTGACCGCAATTCCGGCTGTTTCATATCGTAATACACTGGAAGCACGCAGTAGATTTCAACCCGGAACTAGAATTCGCTCGAGAAATAAAACACGGAATGATAGAGCAGCAGTGTAAGAGTACAAGGGATCTGTAACACGGTTAAACAAATAAGTCTGCGTTTCACTTGCGATGGTCAGAATTACTTTTTAATTACATACTTAGATACGAGATGAGGAGAAGGGGAATACCTCGTAACATCTAAGGTCCATCGCCCTACTGGGCATAATCGGACATGTGACCACTGAACTAGGGTTAGACACCTGTAGAATGTCCCAGTACGTCATGCGCGGTAACAATCTGAGTAAAAGCGCATTTCTATCCATCGTCGAATTTACCGTCGATGGCTTGATCGGATCTCTAGGTTCCTGGCAGATAAGTGCCTAAACCTGTCGACTACACCACGTCTATCGCATGCCTATGTTCAGGATAACGAAATTCTTCCAATGAGTTTGAATTATTGAAGTAACATTTTGCTCAGCTCTATCTCCAATTAGTTGAAGTAGCTTTTATTTTGAATTCTGTTTGTAGTAATCTATCCCTCTTCTGCGAAGCATTATCTCAACTTTTAAGCCAGACTTGGATGGCTTCGTGAACAACTAGTTGCCCGAAATTAATATGGTTGTTGATCAGCATTTTGCGGTAAATCTTCCTAGTCTATCCCATTGTTAGACATCAATCACATAGTGAATCATACACATAGTTCGCGTAACGAAATGTAAACGGTAGTTGGTTTGCATACAGTGGACACTTACCAGTTTGTTTTGAATGTTGCAATGGGTTTTAAATATTGGGGTGTATTAGGACAGACCGTTTACTAGGGATCATTCACTGAAGGAGCTTTATTTGAGAACAACTAGGATGCGAGCTTTGATTCTTTTCAATAAGCATGTATTTCTATTTACAGAATGTTTACTGCTGAAATCAATGGATTCGACTGCGACTGGATTGCAAATCGTGAAAAGATGTCTGGAAAGAATGACTGAACAACACAATAAATATCAGGAAAAATTAAAATCCGTCTAGGGTACCTGCCTAACCTACTTCTTATGATCATCGAGGAGTATGTACGCTCGTACTCGGGGCAAACGGTTTGTGAATGTTGCGCACATGTCGTTGCATGTTCGAGGAAATACTGAATGAACGCTGACAGTGAGGACAGCGATACGGCTGCTCGCCTGTGTGTGTACGTATGTGACGATTTAGATTGGCGGCCCGAGGAAATTTCTTGTCGCATAGCAGGCATACGTAGTGATGGTTCTCTGATCTCCTTAGTCCTACTCCCGGAAGGAAGATTAGAGAATTCTCCTTGACACTTTTCTGTCCCTCCATCGCTGTGTGCGAAGGTAACAATCGTCCTTTCTTCATGAGATTACCATGGTCAACGTGAGGTTTAGAAAGCTTCGTAGAAGTCATTTCTAGAGTTCTGCGTCCAAACTTCTCATTCAGCTGAGTTGGTTCGTGGTTTAGTAGGACACTGTGGACTTCGTGTGTTTCGTTTGACTTACGAGGAGCAAGTGGAGGATAGGTGTAAGGACAGTATTTGGGGAAACAGTTATTAATCAGTTTGTTTTCGCCAGATCGAGCCATGTAGGTTAGTGCAACATACAAATGTTCCCTCAAGAATCCAGATTCATAGCTGATAGTATTTTGTGAGGATGACTTTTGTGTTTCGACACAAGATTTCAGCGTAGGTATAACGGTCGAACAGGAAAGTCCTTGTTCCAGTTTGTCTGCCTCAGGTTCGGATTCCTTGGACATTTCACTCACTGATGGTAGATTCGCATAATGCGGTTTGACAAGGTTTGAAGATCCCCTCGTTAGATTTTGCCTCTGAGTGTCACGTGGTTGTGGGACGATATTTTCTTGAATGTTAGCTTTCAAGTTAGCGAATCTGAAAGACAAAATAGGATGGATATTCTTACCGAATCTGATTAAACTTCATCATGAGCTCGCAACATAGACCGTTGCTTCATTTTTACAATTAATATTGTCAAAATGTAGCTCTACTCGATCGCGTGTACAGAAATTAGAACTGATTCGTCGTAGTTTTTAACTTTGAATTCTCTTTAGTTTGTCGATGAGTTCTCGGCTGAATTGTTTCGAAGCTGAAGGAGAACTCTGGAAAATTCGAAATGAAGGCTGTTCACGCATGACCTGATTGAAGAAGTTGCACTACTGAGCGGAAAACCTATTGCGACGGTCAGTGTTCGTGATGCTGACGTTTCATAGCTGTACGTAAGTTTTTCATATCAACCGGGTATGCAAGGCTGGTATGTGCGGAACGTATTAGGTAAAGTAATCTAGTCTGACTTTGTGACACCCATAGGGCTTTTCTGCTGACGGACTTCACTTTTTCAAGAGGGCTTGTAAGGCCTGTCTCCTGAACATGTAATCTCTTTTTATTACTCTTCTTCCGGCCCTTCCTACGAAAGAGGCCCCTTTGTCCGTTGCCATAACTCGTGACCGTGTTCCAGAAACGATGAGCAGAACAATGGCTCTATAGTGTCAAGAGAAACAGAGTGATGGATGATGGAAACGATTGGGTTTGTTCAGGGGGAGAGCATGAGAACAGCATCAGAAAGAAAAGGCACAAGTAGCAATTGCGTCGGGCGATCCGTTCACACGCATTCGAAATAATGAATTAGCTCAGAGAAACTAAGTACTTATTTGCCATAAATGAGTAATATTTCATTCATTTTCCGTTTTCTTTTACGAACCGGCTTCTGAGTGCTGTGCCTTAAAAGCCCATTGCTCTATTGAGTATATCCGGCAGCCAAACCCTGAGGCTTAAACCTCAGAACCACATAAAGTACCGATAGGTTAGTGGTGGTAACGATCCGGAAGACACTGGATCACTCTCTACCACGAAAGTGACCAACGGTTCTGGTATTTGAATGTCTGAACTACGAAGTAGTGAGCAGACACTCTAAACCACTGGACCACCACTGATCATATTGCTTAACTCATTCGTGCACACTGAGCGAAACACCCCTTATTTCTGACCGATCTGGTTCAGCCAATGAGATTTTACATTCCAGGAGCCACTCAGAGTACTGACCGGATGAAATCGGAAAAACGGCTAATTTCATCTCATTTCATGATGCAAGTTCTAACAGTGGTCCATTGATCAACAAAGTGAACTTCAATTCTTGGGATTTGTCTGAAACTCCGTTACTTCCGCTTTTCTCCAGACTAGAATGGACCGTGAGCCCTTAGCACGGCACAACTAATTTATAATAAATAAAGTAAGCAAGTGGATAAACAATCGAATGAATGAGTGAATAAGACGGATGAAACCCAAAGTACTTGTTTTTTATTGATGTTACGAATTTTTTGCATCCGGCTGATAGAATCGGAGTAGTATTTGTCAGGAATTTGTTTCTTATTTTCAACTGAAATGATTTACATTTTAGCTCTGGTTATTATCTTATTTTATAAAATACTGGCAGCGTAGACTGTTTTTTTTTGAAGAGAATTATTCAAATAGAAATGGTCTAATTATCTCGTCAGTTGCCAATGAGCACGATGCTAGATGGTGCCTTTACTTGGGAACAACAATAAAATGTGAAAAGGTTTCGTGTTAGATGTCGAACATCTGAATGAATATCGGTTGAGTAGCCGAATTCTGGGATAATTCAAGGGTTATCCAAGCCCCATTTCTGTTGGATCATTCATCTGAATGATGCTATGTATGTTACCAATAGGAGTTTTCTTATGGAAACACTTGAGCTACCACTGAATGTTTTCATTTCTACTGAGGAGCACTGCTATGTGTGTTTGTGGGTGGGCCGAGGGGAGGGGAGGAGAAAAGACAGATATCACAACAACAGAAAAACAAATGTTGAGACTAGAGTGCTTATTTATCCTCGTATCTGACAGTTCTCCTTTGGCTGGTTTTGCTAGAGTAGTCAAATACAAGTGAGACTCCATCGACTGAAGGGGATGATTAATCGAAAAGGGGTGATCAGACTCGAGTGTTAGCTAACAGTCATCGCATTGGTGGTCTGGAGTAATTCTGTTCTGGACAAAGTGATGGGGGAAATTATAGAACCTGGCTGGCATATTCTCCAACCCCACTTAAGGCTTTCGAGCCGAAGAGTTGGAGGATGAGGTAAAGAAAAGCAGGAAAACAGACTAGATGAACGCACCGCGTCGACCACTTAGTTCCACATAAACCTCGTCACAATACAAGTGGATGGTTCTAACTGACATTCGGAACCCTATATTATAATTTATTTGGTGAATGATTAAGAGTCAAGTAAGAGACAATTTGCCTCTAATATGCTGGATAATAGCGTGATGTTCAGAGCCAAGTTTTGAAACACCATTCCGTGAGAAACACCGGGAAATGGAAAAATAAAAGATGATCTAAAAGATTTCTATCACGTAACCCATTGTCTCTAGAAGACAGCTTTGGCCTTAGCGAACCTATTTTCCTCCTCAGGCTCTAACACGATCTCCACCCCAGCCAAAACAACAAACCTCCAAGACCGACTTATTCATCATCATATTCGGTGCTTGAGCGGATGGATAACTGAACGGTAAGACTTTACTTTCCTCCTGAGATTTTAGAACTCTATTGTAAATCTAAAATGACAAAGCTTTATCGATGATTACAAGATGAACCAGAGCGAAAGCTCAGATTTTTCGTTTTTTCCACCCTAGATCAGAAATTCAGCGAAGGAATGTAACCTGTACACGGGACTTGTACGAGAGGAAATTAGGGACGAGAAATTCACTACAATCTTTAGTGACTAATAGTGACAGGTTTCAACATCGTTCACACTCGTTCTACATTCAAACAGGTCTAAATTCGTCTGCGTAACATTCTGTATTGCGTTTTACTCTATTTTCGCACTGACTTTCGTTTCCGGCAGTAGATTTGAACTGAGCTGGATGCTCCAACGAGTTCTGAGCAGCAAACTAAAAAGAAGGAGTCTTCGGTAACATTGTTTTCTGGATGGTTCACCAGTAGTCACTACTATCATTCTAGCCAGATATGCCCTATCAGAAAAACCGTCGAGCAATAGAAAGGGCCTTCTTGTGTGTGAACCATTTGGACAAGTTGTTCGTTGGTGTTTACCGATATTGTTGTCCTTGTGAAATGAATGTTACCAGGTGTCTTCGAGAGCCGTTTTATATGTATGTGAATAAGGCACCTGTGAATACTAACCGAAATATGCGGTCCGATTGGGGTGCTTGTTGATAAAATGCGCCTGTGAACGGGTCTAGCTAACGTCATTCATAAAAATCTACCAACAAGCACACACACATGAGCAAACTCGGCGCCAATAAAAAACTCGCATGCAGGTGTGTACTTGCCTACAGCTTTAAGATATGCAGCCACTAATAGTTAGGTGAGTAGATCACAAACTCATACGTCACCTGGGATCTTTCAAGCTCTGATTTTCGTAACTGATAATTGAGCACAAGGAACAATTCTACAATATAGGCTAATTTAAAAAAAACTACTTTATTCAAATAGGCATGTACGAAACATCGATTTGCACAATGGCTTGTGGATCACTTCCCTGTGTGCGTACACGTACACTCTGCAGTCCGTGTGACTTTTTATGTAATCGGTAAACTGACCATTGAAAACTAACGCAAGATTAACGTGAATGAAAGGTCATATAATATCTGCATTTCCCGGTTTTTCTTCTCATAAGATTGGACTCGATCAATGGCTGTGTTTACCGGGCACGTGGAATATGCACAGAAGACACAATAAGTCATGTGTATGAAACAGCAACACGTAAAGCTGCAGTTCAGTGGGTATCCAAAGCATTTTATTCTGAAGCACCCCGTAAAAGAGTCACCTGTTCACAGGACCTAAAGAGCTCAGAATTTGAATACGTTTTTGCAAATGTCATTTCAAGACGCCACTCTGTTAATCAGCAGAGGTTTGAATTCGGCCATCAAATCAGTTACTGCGCAGCGGACAAGGTAGTCGTCTTCAAAGTCATAAGGATACAAACACCGTCGGTGAAAGAGCAGCTGCCTATTTGTGCTGAACCAGACTGTCTGTCAGGACGCATGTGGATGTCCAACCGTCTACGCATGCGGAACAGAGTGACAGTAGACTCCTGGAATATATGAACATATTCCGGTGTGATTTCAAGAAGCGATGAGTAATCGATTCATTACGCTGGCGTCATTAAGTGAACCCAAAAAAATCAGATCATAAATTAAGCGACAATTGATTGAGCAAAAGCACTTCGTAATTGCAGATAACTGGTTTAAGGTCAAATACAACACTACGGACACGAGATGGCTTACGTACGCCAAGGCTGTACTCATTTACAGATATAAACACTAACAGTGCAAACAGCGCGAACGGCTATTCAGGTTGGCCTTACCATGGTAACCAGACATTTATTCCTCTCTATTATTGTTCACTCTTTTGGTGTGGCTTTTCGTTCACTCCAGTCTGGCTTCATTTTAGTGGTTACTTTAGTGAACATATAAACAATCAAATTGACTGCAGTATGAAAGTGTACGGAAGCATGAAATGATCCGGGATACACTGATCTAACAGGTGTATCTGGCTTCTTTATTCGAACTAGTTATGAAAAGTCGTTGTGTTCAGATTACTGGCTTCCGCCGCAAGGATATCGTAAAAGTTTGGAAGGCACTCACACTGCATTCTGCGGATTGTGAATCGATGGAATGGGTACAAGTCTGTCTGTTCCCAAAGATCGGTTTTTGATATCAGTTGTCCTTGGTTTGGGCTCGTCTGTTATGTGGGAAAGTTTCATATCGTGAAAATCACTAATAGATAGATGGGCTAAGGGTTTTTTCAAATGCTCTTCCGATTCATCTCCACTGAGACCGGGAAATGCAGCTCCATCTATCTCTTGATTGTCCGACAGTAGAAGGTCTGCTGTTTGATTTCCTCCAGCTGACTCGGAGAACCCAACAATGAGAGTGGAAGCCGCCCGGTGCCTATTCTCTCTCGGTCGAGCTGGAGAGCATTTGCATCTCCGGTAATGGTGATGCCTTAGCAGGGAGAACGGGTTGGCAAACTCGTGACCGCAGTTGGAACAAGACAGCCGTTGCCTGCATCGCACATGTAGACGCTTGTGGCGACATAAGTTGCTAAATTGTGTGTAGGATTTCTGACAGACCTGGATGTAAAAGAAATTTGCTGTGAGTAAGATAATCGAGATTTTTACCGATGTGATTTTCATAAAGTCATTCAGTTCGACGAAAAAATTATTGAAAAGGGCACTACTTTCGTCACAATAGACGTAACCACAGCAGTTGGATGAATAATGAATGCTTAAGGGTTTGAGACTCTGAAGCCTGGGTGATGCGCATTGCAGTCTTACTACTCATAGGTAACCATCGATCAGTCGTCTTAACCTGGACACCAAAGTGATTGAAGCCATGTCCAGACACATAGCCAGCTGACCTCTGTTTAGCCAAGTGTAAGACTTGGTCCGATTTTCTTCACCCAAACGCTCTTCTCTGACAAACTGTCTGTTGGAATTTGACCGATTGCTACCAGACCTTTGTACACCAACTGAACGGCCTTCCGCCCGTAATTCAAATGGGCATTCGTTTATCCCTACCAATTGTACTAACATTCACAGTCACATCGTGGGAAACTTTCATCTGTTTTTGCTTTTATTAGTAGATTGCCACAAAATGGAGGGGCTGAGTGACTTTTCGGGTCAGTTTACCACTTTTACAGATTTCATTTTTCCCTGATCTTATCTCCTCACACCTAATTATTTGATTCGTTGTTCTGAAATGGAAAAAAATTCAACCTTACTAGTTTATTTAATTTACATTGAAGAAGCTTCTAAGACGCTTTGGGTTCATTTGGCAGTTTTGTTCTCTATTGGTCGAACGAAGATAAAACACCACAGAGGTCACACGTTTATATTACCTTACTAAAGCACATCTTTTTCCCCTAATCTGTCTTCGGATGGAAGGAACTGAAATGCAGTAAGCGAGGACAAAGAACAAGCTGTTCGTTGAATGAGGATTCTGATTCTGAGCATCCTAAGGTGATGAGGTATTTTTAAAGGACTCAAGTGGAGTGAACATTAGTGTGCGCATTGCTGCTACAATAATAAATACTATTACTGTGTCGTACTTATATTCTTCTTGAAGGCAAAAAGGCGGATTTAGGCGAGCGTGATTGTGCCTTCTCTGACACCGAAATAAACATAACATGTCTCACGTCTGTTTCCGTTATCATCAAAGGCATGTTGCGCAGACTGCGAAAGAAGATAATTCATATCCACGATACCGTAAACACTTCAATTTCTCAAACCAATCCCCATACGACTTTCGTCAGGGTATCACGTTACCAGTTTCAAAGACTAATCATTGGGATGATACTGTTCTCTCGTGAAAAAACAGCTAACCACCTTGCTTGGAACATACAACCAACGTTGACCATCTGAGAGGAGCCTCAAGTATGTGTCAGGTTGTCTCACTTTGCATGAACAGCAGCGTAGCGTTGTTTAACATGTGTCTGAATCGCAAAGGTATGAAATTTCCCTGCTGGACTGAATTCTCCCTAATCCACATTTCCTAGCGGGAAGTTTAATCCTAAGTAGAAAATTATGGCTACCTTTGGAGTTGCATTTTATCTCAAGTATATTGATGAGATTCTTGTCGCCCGTACAGGGAATTCGTTTGATCTTTGCCAATCTGAGTTATCCGTGGTGTCGAAGTGCTAACATGACATTTAGATCCATCCACCTGTAGGGTTGAGATTTATGGCCGCGAGAAATTGAAGATACGCGAATACTGTCAATTTCTGGGAGTAAAATAATTCAGTATTCCTCAGTCATTATAAAAGTACGGCTGTATTGCTGAGGGTCAACTTGGGATATCTGAAACCAGTGATCGATATCCGGACCATCGTCTAATCTAAATAGTTTGTTGTAGTTGAGACTTATGATTTACATGCCCACAGAAATTTTAACCGGATTTACATTATTCTCCTAGGTAGACAGCGGTTGAGGGATAGAATATGGTAGTCATATTCACAATCAGTATCCCAGGGCTTCATGGTGCTCACCAAAGGAGAGACCCTTGATAAACTCATTTAGATTCCGCCTCTGATTACCACTTCAATGACAATAAAAATAAGTTTACAACACTTAATTCCAATAGTGTGGTCTTTACCCAGGGTTGAAATACACAATTCGAATTCATTAGGCTGAAGGCGTATGGTTTGAGTGTGAGTAGTAGGAGATCAAATTCTTTGTAACATGAAGAATTTTGCAGTGTCAACTTTCAAACAACACTGTGCTGCTGTTTCAGTCTTGTTAAGAATCATTATTAGTGCATATCCACTGATCACCTAACTGATACTTGAACCCAGGGTGAACGATTTTGAATCAGAAACTTGAATACCGGGCTAACCGAGCTGGCTGTGGACATATACACCAAGTGATTCATACACCCTTCCGTTCCTAGCTTTGGAGAGTGACAGTCCGTTTCCCTCACCTGGATAGAATCCTATGATGGAGGAATTCCGTGTTGAGATCGGAGTACAACATCAGCATCTGGGTGAAAAACTTACAGAGCTTAGTTACTATACGATTGTTAATAATAGGAGACTCCATTTTGCATAATACAATGCGTCATGCTATGTCATAACTTATCTCACTACTGAAAACAACTGTTTCTTCATCAGTAGTGCATGTCCACCGAGACCCACTAGTTCGGTTGAGATAAGTGAAACAAAACTTCGGCACTTATTTTGCGAAAATAATGATTGCGGTAAGACAATGTTTCTCAACTCTCGGGCAAAATGTAAACAAACAATAATAAGTTACAGAAATAGGGGTCGGGAAAAAACAACGGATCATTGACAACTAGATAAAGGATTGCCTAACAGCTGAACAATCACAGCGATGCAGGTTCATCTCTTTGAAATAGAATTTCACATAGTTCTTCTCCCCTTGAAGCCCTGGGCTTAGTTAGGAATCATTTGCATTGCCTACTCAACGGTTCTCCTCTGGGAGAAGGCGGATATCAGAGATAATTCTTCAACGGGTTTGCCGAGGTTCCATTGAGGTTCAGTTCGCCTATCTGTTTCCGATTTACGCAACACTGCACAAAAGAGCGTCGGACACTAAGAAGACGTACGTCAGCGAGCCATTTGGTTTTTACAAATAACGCATGTAATCATATGAACAATAAAATTCACACATTCAATTCGTCCTGGTTATCTCCTAGCATTCAGTGGATTGAGTTGACGCACTATCTTGTACGCTATCGAATTTTACATAAGATTTTCAAAAAAACCCATCTAGTGTGATGTAGCCGACCAAAAAAAGCGTACCTGGCAGGTAAATGGTTTGTAGGACGCGTGAATATTCATATGTTGCTTCAATCCGGAATTTGAGGTGAAACACTTGGCGCATTTAGGACAACAGAAAGTTCTTCTGCCAACAGGGAATGTCACTTTCCCATTTAGCCTTGCTTCCTCGTCAGCCAAACGTGTCCTCATTGTACTCGTCTTTTTGGCTTGTATGACTGAAGCTTCTCCTTCGGAAAAACCCCTGAAGCATGGTGTAGTTGGGGTGATGTGGCCTTCTTCTAGAGCTAATTTAGTGTGTCCAATAGTCCTTTGAGTGTAAGAGGTTGATAAAAATAAGTGGGAGAAATGTAAAATCAGCCTTGTTAAAATGTTAAGCCATGAAATATACCGAATTTGAACAAAGGATACATAAGACCATCGAGAGGAAGTTTTTTGAACGCTACAAGCAAAGCGGTACTCTTTCGCATTCATTTGCACATACTCCAAGCTTACAACGAATGGAAGGGGAACCACCAGACAAGCCAAAATTGCGGGCCGCCCCGCAGTTGTTTTTCAAAGGTGTTGGCACGTGTTTGTTAATTAAAAAAACGTCCAAACCGCGATGTCAAACGTACCTACTAACAGGTCGGAACGGCAGTTGTCTTCGAAACCTCCAGAAAACTTACACTACCGGCGAAAGAACCACTAAACGAATCCGCCGAACCCAACTGTGTTTACCGATTTCCATCCAAATGTACAGTCGTCTATATAGACAGAACAGAGCAGCAATCGTATCAATAAACAGCCGAACATATTCCGGTATGGTTTCGTGAAATGATGTAGGAAACCTTTGACACCACGGAATCATCAACGAAACCGATAAAATTTAGGTCATCGTCAAAAATATCTGTGGGAATCGAGGCTTGGCCACAGCCCCAGAAAAGCCTGTCATATCATCTACTCCCATCAGTGACACGGATGAACTGAACTACGCCGAAGAGCTGGCTATTCACAGTCACGACCGCGACCTATGAAAGCAACGGGAATAGACTATCAGCCAAATCACACTGTGGTGAAACTGTGTTCCACTCTCTTCTTTTCTTTCCTAGTAAATTCATGTATTATTTACACAATTTCTTGGCCTTAAAAATTCGGTTTAAACTGGCTATGTAGACAAATACCATGACTACACATCGTACTTGTAAACAAGCAGTGAAGTGGTCCCGAATACCCTGTACTAACCAATGTTTTGGGCTTCTTCATACAAATACATGCCGGGAAATCATATTCGCCATAGATAAGTCAGTTGACAAACTATCGATCTATACGAGTCATGGTGCATGTCTTTCGGACTCACTAATGCTATGACATGATGAAACTTCCTCTATGTTTTAAAACGGAATAAAAGTGACAGACAAATTTCCAAATACTGGTTACTCATAAAAATATTCACGACTCCAGTGACCGGTGGCACGCTAGACAGTGGAAAGTGGGTGATATTCCCACGTGGACTCAGATCACATGTAGGCAAGAGACCATCAACACCTGGGTCAATTTTCAAAGTTAAAAATTGCCATCAGGAAGTGATTCATTCAAGTCAATAAAACATGAAATTATTGTTTCTAAAGGCTTCTTGTCGAACATCATTTTGTCCAGCTTGCGGTCAAATAGACGGTGGAAAACACGTAGCAAAATGCTAAGCGAAGAAATGATGACGTGTGAATAAACAACCTTCTTCCGTTGGTTGGTGATGCAATGTATGGTAATGCAATGTTTGGTGATGTAAGTTGCTTCAAAAGAGCCGGTTCAAAGTCTCATTTTCATGTTTGGGATGAGAAATGTTGGTATCGAGAAAAACGTGACTGATGAAACAGAACGGCTCAGACACACACACACACACACACACACACACACACAGAGAGAGAGAGAGATAGGTTAGTATCAAGAAAATAAGTGTAAGTTCAGAGCCCATAGTTTTGCAATCCCTTTAGAATACGGCTGTCAGCGGAAGAGCTCGTCGGAATGCCAAACTTTCAACAGAAGTTTGGACTTGTGCCGAACTTGTGAAAACGCCGAGAAATCAAAACAATTCTACTCAGGAACTGCACTACAATACAATACAATACAACTGTCCATCTAAAAATGGAAGTGCAAAATAGAAACTGAGACGTTCACGTTTGTTTGGAAGTGATGGCGGACAAGAGACAATTCTCTACAAATACCGGCAGCCACCAACTAGTAGTAGTATTAGTAGTAGTAGTAATAATGATAGTTATTATTATGGCTGTAATCCTTATTATTATAGTCATTATTATTGTATTACTCTCCCAGGTTTCATCAGTCAATTCACTACTTAGTGAAGATAACTTAATTATTCAAAACCCGCCCTCCTCTGTCTAGGAGTTAGCAGAAATGGTACCGGGGGTACCCTTATGGGACAATCTGGTGATCAGAACGGTAGTTGAACTCTTCAGAGCCGCAATAGCGAACACGCTGAGTACCAAGTAATAACATATACCGACATAGCTTAAGAGAGTTTGCGCTTATGGCAAACTATGAGTAATTCCTTTAATTAATAATGCTTCCCATGAGAATCGAAGTAATACTGTTCGATCTGGAGTGTGGTTTAAAAAGGTTAGACGAAGTCAGTGTACGAAATCTGCCGCATGGGAACAGTTCCAGTCCGTAAAAAGGTAGATTGAAGTTGGTTCAGTGGCTGATTTCCGACATCCGATCCATGTGAATGATTGCGACACCTGCATGAATAAAATTGGATAACTGTGGGCAAAAAGCTTCAGATTTGATGATAATAAACTGGGGGACTAGCAACGTATTCAAATCAGATTTTATTCTAAGAGATTTCAGTCAGTCGGTCACTTTTGTCGAAACATTTCTTGTTAGCCCTTTATTTCCCTCACACTGTGGTCTATCTCTATTTTTGTCAATTTTACAAAGGGATCCGGCTATTCTGCCATCTTTGCCATGGCAATTTTCGAACTTTCTTCCTATCGTGGGTTGCGACCAACAGGACTTTTATGCTGTCCGCAGCGATAAATTCTGGAGTGCAAACCGTGGTTTTTCAGTGTCTTCGAGGCCATTTCTCTCCCGGTGCTACTTTTAGTAGTCGGCAGAATGGAGCTGTACCACCGTGTCTAAGCCAGTACATAATCAGCAATGACTGCGACACTGTTTAATTGCATGAAAACCAATGAATGGGCTCAGGAGCAGAAGAGTGATTGAACCGATACGGTGCCCCGGAAAACCGAACGACACCAAAACAGAGCCGTGGTTAAGGGCGATGGTCAAACGGTCCCGGTTTCGATTCCTTCTGTCATTGCTGCCGGTCATTTTCCTTAATCAGCTTTTAACAGGCCTCCACCCTCTTCTAAAGTATTGTACCATTGTTAGTGAATAAAATGGGAGTAAATAGATAGGTGAATAAACAAATACAAATTGGAGTGTTCTAGAAACAAACTTTCTGTTATTACTGCAAAGTAAGCGAAAGTGCCAAAATTCATGTCGTTGTTTTTAGGCAGCAAATTACAAATCGTTACTCAGCTAACAGGATGCACAAGAGTTTCTTAATTTAGTTGGTTCGTAGATGTAAGTAATAATGGCGTTCTAACAAATAACAATGAAAACGTTTCAGCCTAATTTCTCTGGTTTGGCGGATGTTGCCATCAGGGCTCTAAATCCAGACTAAGGGGATCCATATTATTTTATTTCTTGATCCATTGCGTACAGAAAACCCGTACCTCAGAGACAGCATTGGAAAATTTTTGATTGTTTTTAATTGGGTCACATTTTTTGACGTTCAGAGCAGGCTATCATGGAAACAGACCATCTCGTGGGTCACAGAAACCAATTTCCAACTCACACAGGTGAGTCACACAAACGGCGGAAATTAATATGTGACAGTGACCACGGTTAACTGAATGTTTTTTCACCTGTTGATACTTAAGTAGAGCAATAGGAACTTCGGGAAGGTGGTACGAGTATGACGAGTTGAAGTAACGGAATTTCTCTTCCATTTCAACTGGTCGTATCAACCTGGAGCAAGCAGACAGCAAACTGGGAGAATTTGGAGATACTACCACTCTGGAAGACAGCGCAACAATAAAAAGAACACTGAATTGTAATCCGTGTATATATATATTTGTACTTTTACGTCAGTGATAGTGTGCCACTTTTCACAGATGAATCTTCGCACCACTGAATTCTGTCTTCTCGCCGTTGGCTGACTGTTACAGCAGACTTGTTGGACAACATACGAAGAACAACCGCGATATAAGTTTCTCTTTGGATTCGTGAGGCAGCCACAGGTGACATTTTGACGACCCCCGAAATTCAAAGGGAATCTTTTGAAGGAGGGAAACCAAATGACCATCCTGAAAATTCCCGTTTTGTCATAAATACTTTGCGTCATTATTTCCAAAATGGAAACTTTCCTAATGAATAGCGTAAACCGTTAAGCTAAGGAAAGGCTCCATGACTCTACTCGATTGGGGGTGTTCTGGTGAATGGCTGAATATGAACTGAATTTAATGCTTCGCTTTGAACTGGTAGCCTATCGGAAGGTGATCAATTGTAAGTCTGTTAACCACGTCTTACCTATGAACAAATCACTACCAGTGTGCCAGTTCAGTTCACGACACGCAGTATGCAGCAAAAATACCGACAAACTGTTCAATTCACCTGAACTCTCCATGAAGGATTTACCCCAAGCTGCCTAAGATAGCCTCGGTTTGCCTCAAATCCAGTCGAAGGAATTGCAAGTAGGCACCAAATTCGGCATCCTTTCCTAACCGTAGTCCAGCTTACGAACTGGAAGAAAAGGTTTCGTTAGTTCTCAGGTGAAAATCTCATTTGTAATGAATTACAAACAGCTCTTATCCGGATGAGTTACTTCCTTCGCCTTTTATTAATTAGACTGACTGAAGTAAATTGACAGAGCGGTACGAGAAGAAATTTCGCTGGTGGGAATGTAAACTTATTGTGTTGATTATCCAACCCGTGGAGGGTGACAAACAATAAGAAGAACGAGAACCATGGCTCATCCGATTTACTGGCTCATTGTAAAACCAGGAAGCACGTGATACGAATCATGAAACCTTGATACCGTAAGCGTTTACTTCGGAGTTCAGCCCCCAGCACTAGCAAGTGGGGCAGAAGGCCTGAAGAGTCCTACACCTACTAAGGAGGGTGTACATTGCGAGTGAACCGAAGGTCTCTTTGTCACTATATAAATCTTTCGTCAGATTCAACATGGAATACTGCTTCCAAGCCTGGAAATCGTATAAGGTGAAGCTTGTCAAGGCCCTTGAAAAGCCACGCTCACGACTGTTTGCAGAATATCGGCAGCTCGTCTACGAATAGAGATTTGAAGTACTGAGCTTTACTAGAGTGAAATTTCGTGGGGGATCCAGTCAGACCGAGAGGAAATAAATACACAGAGAGTTGATCCAAAAATCGCTAATACAGGCACGGATCAGAGGATAACCGTTTACAATCAGATCAGCCAACAACCGGAACAGGATTTCATGGGATATTTTCGATCAGTACACTGTGTCTCAGTTCAAAGTACAGCAGGATAAAGCGTGGATAGCAGTGTTTGGCAAGCTTTATGATCGATATAGCCTAATGGCCTACTTGGACAGATTGTGCAACTTGCTTTACTTACGTTTTCCCGTCTAGTACCCTCTTTTCTCCACTGCCCTTACTTACGTTAGCAAACTGGCCAGCAGTAATGATCCAGGATGTTGTTTGAAAATTCTAGGAAATGTAGATCTAAACTAAACCCTTCCTGATCCCAGACGACTATGAAAGGAAGACTGTGGTATTTTTATTGCCGAAGCATCAAGAGTTCCAAGAAGCTGTTGGGTGCAAGAATCTGAATAGTTTGGAAATTGTTGTCAATTCTCGGTACTGAACTAAACTAAACTGAATTGTACTGAAAATGACCTCATTATTTGATTGAACTGACCTTCCTTATCATTGTTTTGCTTAGTTTCTTTTAGTGTAGCCTGGTTTACGCATCATTGTCTAACGATTTTAAGCACTGCAGTGGGTCATGTACTGCGTTGTTCAACAACTTCGAATTTCTCCTATCGATACAGTTTACAAGTTTCTATCTGAATGACGCTCTGTAGACAAGTGAAGTCGAGAAGCTTTTGCCTTGCTTCTGTTTATCTGAGAAAAAATTATCAGTGATATTTTGCAATGAATGACACAAATGGGACACGGTGACTGTAAAACTGCGAGTAGATCCGTTCTATGGACCAGGAAAACCACTGTGTTACAACACGGGTAACCACCTGCCCTGTCAACATTGATAGGGCTTCTCGTACTACGGAGGAAATCCACTATCGTCAGACCCACGAGGTCCGTAACACCGAGGGCCTTGCGGTTCCCTATTAGGCGGTCGTGTGGAACATTGTCTAAAGCTTTGCTAAAGTTCGCAAAGATTGAGACTGTAGGTTGTCCCTCGGCCTGAAACAGGAGCTTTTGTGTTTCGGAAATTTATATAATGCATACACCATATTAAATTTTGATTTACACCGTCAGCCATAATAAAACTCCCATGGCATTATCCGTGTCATCTGGTCCACTGAAATCTTGAATTATGTTACCTGTTGAAATCACTCCAAGTTTCTTCCTGTAGGGTTTTCGGACAATTTCGTCAATACGATTAAATCTTTCTTGCTCCGATTAACTAGTTTTGACGTCAGTATGCACTGACGCTGTCAAGGCAACTTTTGAAACCTAAAAGACAAGCTTAGCTATCAGAAGCTGTTGAAAATTAATTTAACTGTAAGCTGCAGGCAAAAACCATGTTCCCACGAATTGAAGTTTTTATTTGGGGGGGGGGATACATATTTTCCAAACTTTATTAGATCTTCGTTTCAAGAAAACAGTAGCGCAGGTAATAATTCATCTAATCAAGAACAATTTCATCCTGCAGCTAGAGTTTAGTTCAGCATGTAAGAGATTCACGTGAATAAGAGGTTGGCGGTAAACATAGACTAAAGTGACACTTACAATCGCCATTAAAGCATATCAGGAAGAATACCGTAGAATGGCCCGGGTTTCATTTTACTATTTTTCTGTGAACTCTGCAGAAAAACAGTTCTAAATTAGTCACACATGAATAACTAGCTATGCAACAATAGTCATTTACTCGACTAGACCTCAAATGGATGAACTGATCCACATAGGGAAACTGATTGACCCCGGCGGGAAATGAACACACGCCTTGACGACCTCCACATGATCGAACCGCCTTTGTTCCATCAGCATAGCTCTTAGCTCATACCAGAAGATTTGTGCACTTTGCTAGTTTAATCATACTTCTGTTCTCTCAGGTAACGCTAACCAACATGATCTAGCATAACGACCTTGCATTTCGTCCACCTACACCAGCAATATGACTCACGTTTAAAATATCTGATGATCTCAGTGCGGCATCGCCGCTCAGCTAGTAGAACCCATGTGGTATTAAGACGTGGGTGATTTCTGTGGTTGGGTTCGAATCCCACGGAAGACCACCAGTCCTAATATACGATTCGGTGAATCACTTGCAAAAATCCGCCCAACCTCACTCATTTCAGTATCTCAGGCAACCCAGTTTGTCCAGTCCTCCATTGAAACGGAGGCATTTTTCATTCTGAGCAACAGTTCCAAGTTTTCAGCTATCTGATTTGTCAGCCGATGGTCATAATTACCGGGAAATTTTTCTGCTAGGCATACCTAAGTATCCAGCTGAATAAGTAAAAGGCGCAGAAGACTGTCGTTCTAGTAAATTTATCCAGATTATCCATCACAACATACGTCTCCAAACTGAATAGACAAAATCCCACGAATCGGGCTAGTAGAAGGCAGTACGTGTTCCAGACAGTACGATAAAAGCTTTCGGCAAGAAAGAACAAACAAGGGACATCGAATCTGAGCAGCTTCATTATTGAATGAGAGAGATGCAGCCGTTCATCGATGTGATTATAGTCTCTTATATTAAAGAAAAACTCACTTAGCTATCAAATCTTTCCCGGTCTCCTCCGGATTTTCCATCAAGTTGTTTGTAGCTTCGTTGCTCACAATTTGATGATACCTATTTTCACGAAAAGCACGCATAAGGACCCAAGGAGGAGGGATGATCAATGGGAATCCGGGGCAGTGATAATTTGTTCGTGGATACATCCGACTTGTCACGTTCTCCTCAATCGTAGTCCAGTGCCGACCATTTACAGACCATAGGCTCAAATCCATTCTGCAGCTGGCATTCACGAAATTAGTTTCCGTATAATTTTTAACGGGATAAAACAGTTTGATCGGAACACAAAGGACACTTAACTAAGACGTCCTATCATCCATTATTTTGGGAACTATTTCCGAATGATTTTGAAAGACTAACGAAGAGTTCAACTTCTCTTTCTCTCTCTCATCTTTTCCTGCATTCACCAGCTGTGGTTATGGTCCAAGGTGGTGAAAATGGTCGAGTCTGTTTTTCTACCCTCGCATGGGGGAGCGATTGGAATCGACCGCCTGTCGCCATTGGTTGCAGACGACTGAACCAATGCCGTGATGAAGCGTGTAATCCTAACTACCACACGTGGGATAGTGGTCCCCCTATGGCGGCGTATGAATAATCTCTTCCCCCGTTTCGCGAATAATTCCACAGGGGAGAACGATTAGCTTTTAGAGTCACCATTTTTGGGCTAAACTGGGAAAAATCATAGAAACCAGGAACATGAGTTAGAACAACACGATTCTTTTAGAACCGTAGTCCATCAAGGCGCTGAATGCACTGATATGTTTTATCATATTCTACACTGTTATGTTGAGTTTTTTTAAACAACAACAGGAATGGAGCAGGGTTAATTGAAACTTTTGTGCGATTTCGCATCACTGGTTCGGCGAGTATCAGGAGTAGGAATAAAAAAAAGAGGAACGTGAACAGCGGCCGAGGTCATACTGTCCCCAAACACCCCCATCTTCTACGTAGTGCATTTAGTGCAACGTCAGCTGTCAATGTAAATCACGAATATTGCCTATTTTTGCCATCACCGAAGCACGGTATTCACAGTGTCTCTTTCTTGGCCAAGAAGGTGGTCAGCCATGCAAACAGAGTAAAATAATTACCAAAGAATTAGAAAAGACTAGTCCTGAAGTGTGTGCACACAGACAACTGCGTTTCCTCACGGAAAACGTCGGAAAACGGAATCTCTCTTGATGCAGTATGATGCAGACAAGGTCTTAGAACATCACAGAAAGAAGAAATGAAAGCGTCGAGATTATTTTACTCCTTCTATTTGATGGATTTGACTTGTTGTTTATTTATTGTCATGAACTATTCCATACAAACTTTCATTCTGAAAAGGAAAGAAGAGTATTTGTCAGTATATATCACTTGCGAGTTGTGTGTGGGATTGTTGATACTTTGTTCGGCTGACTGTTCTTTGGACTCCGCATTTCACACATAAATCTCAGGTCATTTTATAAGAAAACGTTGTGTTTTACCTAGTTTTGGTTTGAGCAGAAAATGTAGAAAGCCAGATTGAAGCTGTTAAAATGTTTTGCACTCACTCAGACTAACTATCAATTTTTCCCCTCCCTCTGCTCGATCACCCACGTCTGGCCACTGAGGTCCCATTCAGGCATCAATCGATGATCCGCTTCTCTCTAAAAGTTTACCAACAATTTTCATCTTGGTATCGATCTGCAGAAAGTCTTCGATTTGCAGCCCATCTTTATGTTCTGATCACTTGTTTCGAGGGACCTACTCTCACGAGTTTCACGTCCCTATTGAACGGAACACACTCGTCTCAGATATTACACATTTAAGTTGACCAGTTGGAGATCGTGAGTAAGACAGTTTGCACAAAATTAATAAGTGGAATGCGTTTGGTGATATACCAACAAATTCATATATTTGTGTAAATTGTGAGCTTTTCGTGTATCTTTCAGTCACATGGTGAGCTCTGATAGATGGAAAACATAAAATTGAAATTTAAATGACCAAAAGAATTTGATTCCTTACAACCAATCCATTTTTACAACAAAACTTGAACACCATTTATTCGCTGATCACTCTTTACTGAAGAACGAAGTTACGTGCCAAGAACGGCATGTGAGAATTTCTATAAATTTTTACACAAGAGAGGGTACAACAAAGATTATAACTAATGAAAGTTGTGGCTTTAGTAACACAGCGTTGTTGGTAGAGATAATTCGTCAACGTTTCTTCTATCGCAGGTAACCTTTCTCACGGCCATTTGACAATAAAAATGATCGCAAATAGTTTTCCGTTGTGTGAAAAAGGGAGGAAAATCGATCTTCCATGATTGGGCAATTTTCACAAGTCTCTTTTAAGAAAACATTACACATCGTTTGTTGGGTATGTTGTTAGGTTTACCGTCAATCTCCTAAAAAGAATTGAGAAACAAATGTCACCAGACCATAGTGAAACTAATAAAAGTTGCCTAGGGAAATTTTCAGCTCACTTAGTCGGTTTACTCAACAGCCTTTTCCTATCACACAGAAGTTTAACACCGCACAGCAACGAAGTGTTGCTAATACTATCTTCATCACGAATAGCTCAACGACAGGCGTCGCATTTTTATTATTTGTTGAGAAAAGACGGAATAAATCCGAATACCAGTTGTGCAGCACAGCTTTGCGTTGTCCTCAGTCCAAATTAGGTCAGTGTTGATGAACTCCAACGACCTTTGTAATTTTGTACACGCAACAGTCAGTGGCAGTTTAACGTAGTCAGACTCTGCTGGAAGGATACAATGGTGAACAGAGTTCTTTTAGATCCCGTAGTGATCTTTCCGAACAAGCCAAGAAATATCCTCTAAACTGTAGATCTATAGACGAAGCAGTACGCTGGTTTTAACGCTTCGTCGTGCAGTATCAATACTCACTTCACCGCTCGAAATCAAAGAAAGCACTGCTGTACATCTGTTTCATCCGCATTGTTGGGAATCATCACTTGTTGAATATTTCCATGGGGCCTCGACTTGGACTCGAACCCGGACTTGTCTATTGTAAATGACATGATCTGACACTAGGTCGTACACTGTCTGGTTATAGTCAGTTTGTTTTACGTCATAAATAACACCTTATCCATCTGTATGCATTGTGTCAACGGAAATCCGAAAGAAGTTGCACACAAATTCGATCAAGCCTTGAACTGGCTGCGCTACACTTCTGTGCTCATCATTACCTCATTAAATTAAAGGAAATCTCTATATACGGTCGTTGTAGGTCGTTACTTACGATAAGAAATACTGGTACTCAAACAGACTACTGGATTTTCCACTCAGTCGGGTTTGACAGCTCATATATTTCAAGGACTTCTAATTCGACCCCGAAAGTGCATCCATGCTAACCGGCAGGCTACAGGTATTTACAGCCTTCCTGCTAAGATGTCTGTCCCTTCACTGTTCCATGCCAGCCTTTGTTCTCTGTCCACAAGAATCTCCGATCTAACCTCTGTTCTTCATCCTCGCATTCATGTTTATACATGAGTGGTTTGCATGCAAGAATGGTGACTAAACCCACATATTGCGGACTTGCCAGTTTCGATAGATGGCTTGAAGCTGTACTCTCAAAATAGCAATTCCATCAACAGGAGACTGAAGTTCGAGGGAGGGTCACGTAAGTCATCTCTTTCTGGTGTGGCAAGCCTAATTTCATGTGCGCATAATCAGTGAATTGTATAAATTGTCTAGTTTTGCAGTACCATTCTAAAGTTCCTCACCACAGAAACACCATCATAACAAACTTATTCATAGTTGCACTTTGTACGAAAAACAGTATTTCATCCTTCTATGGCTCCTATAAACTTTTCTCGTTTCTTTGTTAGATTATAATTTGCGCATCATAGAAGTCGATTTCAACCATGCTCCTCGTTGATTTTGATACCATCAATCTGTTTCTCTCTAACCCGAGAAATCTCAGTCTCGGATAGGATTACCACAAATCATCCTTTATGATTCTTTCTTGAGTTACGTGAACCTGTCTCAGTCAGTGACCATTTTCTACTTCAATGGAGGTCTGAAATTTACCTCCCCCCCGGTATGCTTTCCACTCTTTCAAACAAATCAACCAAATCACAATCTCCTATCGAAATTTTTCACATGAAAACATCTTTCTCCTACAAAAGTCATCTTCGTCTTCTTTTGATTCGTCACAAATGAGCAAGGCCAAACCTTTCATTGAGACGGTCACTTTGACGGTCGACTAGTGCTACCCCTTAGAAACCCTCTCTCTCAGTAGCTGTTGTGTTATCATTGCTGGGACAGTTCGAGAGCAAGATATATTTCTGTCATAATCAATAAAGAAGGCACACATTTTGACAAGTTGTATGCTGGTCAAGTACCATGGAGTAAATGTAATAGCCACTTATTACAAGGCATTCGACATCCGTGTGAAAGAAAACGAAGCAAGCGAACGGTACTGCGGACGTTGACAGTATTACCGGTGCTTTCATTCACTCATTGTTGACTCTCCGACGTTATTCACCCCAGAAGGGGATGTGTACGTAACCCTGTTCCCTAGATGACAAAAAAGTTCGAGCTTCTTTGTGCATCTGAAATAACATCAGTTATTGATCCTGGTGACCTTCTGTCATCCGTTTCGAGATGTTATACTATTGCTATGATCGATATTTCTAATTCCATTTTTAACTAGTATTTGTGGTCATATTCTGTTCCCGACTAATAGGAACACGTTGCTAAAGTTCCTACCTCAAAATCCTGTAATCCTGCTTCCTTGTCATCGCTTTAACTTCATCTGATCCTAAACTGACAGATTATGCGATTCTTAGGCGCTTGGGTTCCGTTGAGTGCTCCCAACTATCCCTTTCAGTACACCTATAAAACAAACAGGTTCACTGTATATGCTATCGAGTCTCTGGTCCATCATACAACCAGATCCTTGGAAGCATCAGGGAAGCCTGATTGACATACATTTCTGTATCATTCATCCGTTTATGATTTTATTCCGGGGTCTCTCGTGCTCCGTAAACTGGAAGCTCTTGGTGGCGTGGTTCTCTGATTATTTTACCAACAGCACTCAGTGCACGTGACTGGGCTCGGAACATCCAAGCCTTTGAGGAATAATTCAGGAAAGCTTCAAGGAGCCGTCCATTCCGCCTATTTTTCCCACCTACTTTAATGACCTGTTTACCCGTTCTTCGGCAAATTCATTGAGATATGCCGATGACTTGTCTCATGGCCAATCAATTTCTTAAACCTACGATTCCACTAACTTTTCCAGTAATCTGTCTCATATTTGTGATTTCTCTCTTCGATCCGGTTTAACTTTAAATTTGTCTAAATGTTTTGCACGAACATTTAACCTTTCTCAGTCAGCCTATTCTCGTGACCCATCTATCGATTCCGCAGAACCACTACCCAGCGTAGATTCTGTCAATGATTTAGGGACCATCATAGATGCAGATTTAAAGTGGTCACCCTACATTTAAAACTGTTTAAAGAAACTCCGTAGGTTATCATACCAAATGGAGGAGCTCAGATATTTCAGCTTTCAACGGAACACTGTTTCCCCGTTTTATTTACCAGTGTTTTTCCTTTTCTCCTCTACCGTTCCTCAGTTATTTTGCTGGTCTACTAATGAAAGATTGTCAAATTCTTCCTCTTTGTCTATCTATTATCAGTCGGGTATATTACTTACTATTAGTGGAATTATCTGCTCAGCTGTGCTAAGTACACGTGACCCCATGTGAAAATTCCACACGCAACATCCTCTCAGACTCCGCTCACCCTTCATACGGTGATCAACCCAAGTGTAACTCTCTCGCCTCTACACTCTCATCTTCTCGATCCATACCCTTCTGAAATAATATCCAAATAAACTCTGCTGTTCCCTATCTGGCCCGAATCCTCACAAACCGGGTCAGAGTGTCAGCTGAATTTCCTAGCAATTTTCGATACTTAATCGTTCTTTTTTCATCTCCTTCAATCCGATGGGCTGTCAAATGTAAATCGTTTTGACAGAAAAGCTGACTTCTGTCTATACCTAATTATGACCCCACCGAGTTGTAGAAAAGTCACCAGATGTCATTTTTTGTCCTGTTCATACATCTATTAATGCAGAGACCTGCATATTAGTGGATTCTCCTGGACTGGTGACTAAACGTTTAGGACCAAAGTCCCAGACCCGGTGACCAAGAATTTATGAACTTGATCATCCTGAGCTACAAAAATCACCTGTATCCCAAATCATTGAAAAAGATTTGTGTTCACTCATTAGTTTTATCAGTATTATTACCAATTTCTATTTTGAAACCTGTGGAAGCAGAACAGGTAGAGTGAAAGAAACTGTATCTAAGTTGGATGTCTTTTAGTTGCCATGGTAATCGGCATCATTTTCTGAACATACAGGGCCTGTTTTTTACCTATTACTGACCATGGGGTTGGAAAACATTTCAACAATAACCTGAAATCAGAGATCTCCTCAGATTTGGCCTGATGGTGTAGATGTCTCTTTGAACAGAGGTAATACGTTTATAACCCGATAATCCATTAGAGAGATTATTCGCTCATTCTTCTTTGACTTTGCTTCCATAAAAGTCCCTTCCTTGGTTGAAGCCAGAGAGCAGCCTTGGTTGGTAGGCTCACTTAAAACACACACACACACACAGTAAGTGCTCGTACGACCAACACACGGAAACCTAAGGGATGATCGGCAATGCTATATGCTGAAGGAAAGGGGCCTCCAACACCAAGTCGGTAGGCGAGCACGTTGAACTACAGATGGGACGAGGACTAGTATTATCCATAGTCAGAATAATTTGCGAGTAGGCCAAGATTCTGACAGATTTATTTTGAATCTGTTGACTCTTTCACTGAACAAAATTAGGAGCCCTAACGGTACTTTAACTTGCGCTGAGATGAACTACCAGTCCAGTTAGTGAATAGTTGGAGTACGACCTGTGGTAAACACTGGTGATAAAGCTAGGGCAACTGATATCTTAACTTCTGATCACAAGTTTGGTAGTTTTTCTTAAGGGACAAAGACACTCACAAGCACACAACTCTAATATAAGAAAGATTAGTTTCAGGAAACATACTGATCACACGGACCTGACTATCAAGTGTTTCAGTGCTAATTCTCGGGGTACCGTTAGCATTCTCGTAAAATATGACAAGAAGTAGAATCCTTTTATTTCTCAGCGTTGTTGTGATCAACTAAATTGAACGGATGTTTGTCTGTCTAAAGAAAGTATGTCAATCTATCGTGATTCCTCATCGCGATGTACATGAAGTCCTATGCATAACGGCTTTATAATGAAGTGGCTTGGTATAGAACTTTCCCCATGGAGACGCATTCACAAAATATCGAGCTTCCGATTCCTAAACAAACTCTAAAAGATAAATGGGATCATTTGGGATAATCGAAAAATTTCGCCGGCGGCCACTTTCATTGGTGAAAGATAGTAAAAATTACTAAGCGAGTGATTATCTTTAAAATCCACACTAGTGGCCGAGCAAATAAAAATTCCGGAATTCTAACCGGCGAATAGCATATCATTTTGTACATCTCTTATGCACTACCGTAGTTTTGTTTTTATCCATGTTACTGAAAATCTTGAAATGGCGATCAGCATTTAAGCCTCAGGAATATTTCTCTTTAACATTATGTTGATAAAATTTTAGGAGATTCTCACTACGAAGCATTTCACTCCCAATTGTTTCATAACTCAATGTCGAACAGAAAATCACGAGAAACCGTTTGTTCTACTCAATTTCAATTAATAACACCACGCCTATTTTGTCACCAAACACCGCTGCTGACAGAGGAGGTTTAATTTAGTCTCACCTCACAGAATTCTGTCTGATTTATGCTATTCTCTGCCACGTACTCACGAACACACTCACAAACATCTAGTCCCTGCAAATGATGAAACGGTCACGCCTCACCGCGCACAAACCTTCCTTTTGGTCTCGGATTCATTCTGTCACCCGGCTAACAGGAATGGCCAGATTATGCGGTGGAGTGGAACAAATGTCCATTTTCGGTCACGCTTTTGTAGTCAAACGTCCAGCATGCCCTCCACGGTTCGAGGGCAATGAAAATTGCGAAGGACAACATTTTCCTTACACTTTCTCTCTCTATCTGTCTCTGTCTCTCTCTCTCTCCGTGACAGTAAATCATTTCCGCCTGAGGCAAAACGTTTGACTGGGAATCAATTTGCGCCGGAAAGTTTTTCGTTGATGTGATTGCATCAGAACTGACCACTTGAGACGACCAACTTCTTATTCCATTGCACAGTTGTGGAACTGAAGATCATCGCTCCCAGAGCATGTGCGTAATTCCACTGCGACAATCTATTAGTCTACTTGAAAAAATAAAAATTCTTACAACAAGACAGCCGATTTGTTTTGGTATGAACTGTTTACAAGAATTTTAATCGGGATTGGTTCAAACTAATAGTTCCTTACGGATTTTTTGTCGCCAGTGGATCATCCGGTACAGTGCCAACTGGTAACCGACCCCCGTGAGTACCCTATCGGCGGAAATAATTGGTATTTGGTATGACCTTAACACAAAGAATGACTGTTGTAGTGGTTAGGCCTTTGGCGTCCATGTTAGTGTTCGATTAGCGTAAGTGTTGGTTCCCGAGGAGACACTTACTGAGCTTTGTCCCCATAGAGTTTTCTGTGTTTTGTATTTTGCAGATTAAACACGGGCAATCCCTTGTGGAGGAACACTGACCAATCCTTGCATACTTAGTTGTTCCAGTTGTTTCACTTGACAGAACAAACGTGACGTAATGTGACTGATCACCTGCCAGATTCCTCCACAGGAAATCCGTCGAAAAGGTTGATGATGCTGAGTACAGAGTATAAGAATGAAAAACGAAACGAACATTTTCAAATCATTTCCTCACCGAATGTTTAAATATCACAATTCGCTTACTCAATTCCGTTGATGAATTTGACGTAAGTCGATGAAACTACGTGGCATCAGACCACATATCTTCCTAGAAATGATCCAGTATTTCACTAATAGGAAGTTCTGGTATCATATTTAATCTAGTTCATTTGTTTCAAAAAAATAGTAAGATACTGTGGAACCTGAATTCACTATTAGATTAATTTTTTTAAATTCAAGAATGGGTTACAAAAGCCTACTGAGAACTAAAATTATGAATTTTTGATGATATGATCTATTCTTCATTATCGTGCAATATTCTCAGTGAAATCTGATGATTTTACCCATGTGTAATTTTATGCAAACATTTGCTACTTCTCTTTCGATACCGTTCAGTCACACCGCTGGTCTCATTGATCAAGGCCAGGTCAAAAACCAACATACGAATCGGCTCCGTAAGAATTTTCTGACACTCCACGGCTTCTTAATCACGCTTGTCCATTGGTGATCCCTATTGCGTTTCAGGATTAAGAGTCAGACCATATTATGTTGATTGAAGCACCATATACGATACGAAAACAGAGCAAGGCTTTCATTTTTAACTAACCCCAGCCGCGTCATGTCTGTGTTCCCAAGGTTTTTCTAGCCACATAAAGAAATATGCTAAGCTCAGTTAACTATTTATATTAGTGGTAAGTAACATGTAAATGGGTGAACTGAAATTCTCCGGAAGCCCACGAACTGTTCTGGAATTGTTATCGCTCCTCAGATACACGTACTAACCTTTGACTCCATCATTCACTTACAAGCCTCTAATCATCCGATCATCCCTGCGCCGTGAAGGCGAGTATGTTACCAGTGCACCATCCTGCTACCTTCCGGGTTGCTCCGACTCAACGATTCAAGTTTGTCCCGATGTCCTCATTTATAACCGCCAGCGATATCCGATAGCTTCGAAGGGGGTCAGTGTCACTGTCCCGTTAACTCCAGGCGAATGCCTACCATCGAGTGAAGTCTTCTGTGCCGGACGGACCATAGCACCCAGATTTAAACCTGCTTTGCAGTTTGATATTTATATATATCCCACCGCTGCTTACTAGTTGTGTGGGACTGACCCTACTCTGCTTGGCTTACTGTCCTCTGGACTCCACCAATCATTCCCTTTTGAAAAAGCGAAGGTTCAAAATCTGGGTGCAGCGGAGGATATGCACCACTGATGAGATCTACCAAGAACCAAACTCGAGTCCGTACTTCCGAGTGCCGAGCTGACCCAATGACCTGAGGCTTGCAAGCGAAAGGCAAACCTGAAAGGACCGTCAACCAAGCAATATATATGTATACATATATATATATATAGATGATACCTATATTATGTATATATAATGGAACATTCCCATAGGGTGAATTTAGAGGACGTACAGTAGAGAACACAGATCTGTCTTTTCGGTTCTTCTCCTCAGGTCGATACTAAACATATCCAAAATTCTACCACGGCTCGAAAATATAATCCAGAGTAATAACGTAAAAGCGTAAAACTGAAAGTCATATATGTTTCCTTTGCATTTGTGTGGGCTGGCTAACCATCAGGTTCACCAGCCCTATGCATTTGTTTCACCTTCACGTTGACCTTTTGTCACTGGGGCTGTAGCGTCTTGACGAACTGTTTTCTCGAGCTCAGGATTGATTAGCCTAACCTGATTGCAATTGCCTCTGCAGTGTAGAGGATTGGTTGTCTGACTCCTTCAGAGCGGTAGATAACGCTAAATAACCCATCCCGTGTTAGTAAGTGACCCGCATCGACTGCATGGACCAGTGTTGCACCGGTTACATTCCTGATGATCCTTTTAGCCATCCGTGAAGGACATTCTTCTTGAAATCGATCGGACGGGCCTCTGGTTGTCCTTCCGACGTATTTCAGTTCGATATCACTTCAAGCATTTACGTAAATAGTACAGGGTAAGTGACAGTGCAGTTAAAGTAAACGGTGGATGAGCAGATGTGCAACAGATCCGGTATATTAACAAGTTTGATCCTAATGAACCTTGTCCGTGGCGTGAAAGACACAAATTCTCTCACTTACTCAGGGCTATATATTAAATTCCTAAATTGATATTTCGAAAAGAAATTCCTTCGAGTTACTAGCTTTTCGTGAATTCCATGGTGTATATGATACTTGACAAATCATATATAATCTCAGCTACCAAGTTATTTATATGTAGATATCTGAGATGTTATACAGACGAGAAATTTACCCGTGGTACATGAGTTTTCTAAAAGTCTGCCATACCACTGGTATTTCGTTAGGGCAGTCACTTCGATAAATGATGCTGTGCTCGAAATTTCATCATTCATTGATGACGCTGTTTAGTCCGACGTAGGTGAATATCATCTTTCTGAACGACAGATGGGTAGCGGACTAGAACGTCAATGACGTAAACATACACCTACTCCCACAGAACTATTTTACTTTACGTAGAATTTATTGGTGACACCAGGAGCCTGTTTGTTTTTAGTGAGCTTTTTTGATTTCATAATTTGCTGGGAGCCTGGTTTTTTCAATGGACTTGTTTTGATCTAACACCAGTGTATGCGGTTTTTTTCCTTTTGGGATAGATTATCCGCTCAACAGAGCGTAAAAGGAAAAATGCCGAAGCCTGGATCGGGGTCACGCGTACATAAAAAGAGGTGACACGACCCTCCAGGGAGGAGCGGGTGCCGCCGCAAATGTCTGTCAATGTGTCCGTAAAAGCAACTGTGCGTGTTGACGTTGTACTGTGCGAGTTATTTCAATACGACTAAAACTGGCTTGTTACACTTAGTATAGCTGGTACTTTTAATGGTCACTTTGTGACGTCACGTATTGACACTATCAGCTGCCTTGCCCGATTATCGATGGAATGCTTACAGAGCATGGTGACTGAACAATTTCTGGGCATTCAGAAGTTTCCTTTCAATTTCAGCTGCACAGCCACATCAATGATATCGGACGGTTTATTATTCCAATCTGGGATCAATGTTGAGTTCACAGAATGCATGGCTTCCAGGTAATTAATCTAGATGGTCGGGTAATTATTTACTCTTTGCTGAAGGGAAGAATGTATACTTTCTAATATCGGGTGGACAGAAGTGAGATAAAAGAATCTACGATAAACACACGTATCTATTGGCAGTTACAACTTGTAAATTCACAAAAGTTGTGCCTCAGTTCACCTAGAATATGTGCCCTATCCATATTAGGATTTGTATATCTCTTACATTATTTTGAACCATATTCACTCTTCCAATAGCAGCAACTTGATTATCTGCGTCTAAATCACAACTTGACCAAAAGTCCTTCGGTTATGCTTGGATATTTTGGTGGTTGAACCTACTGTTCATAGATCTGGTAAAAAAAACTACTTCCCAACTAACAGAGAAACTGGTCGCACACTAACAGGTGTAAGCAAGCATAGCCTTACTGTGCCCGTGAATTTAAGACCTGGATTTTGGGTGATTGTGGATAGTGATAGGCTGTGTTTTAACTGGGTGCCAATAAGTGGATCGTTGTCTGTACTGTTTTCAACGTTCAAATATCGTGATGGACGAGTTCCTTTTTCGCGTGGTGTTAACGAGACAGCCAACCTGGTCAACCGGGTGGTAAAGTCTATGGGATTCATAATCAATAAATCCCATTTGAGGTTCGTTGGATTTATGCTGCAGCAAGCTTGATGAACACAGCTGGTCAGTGCTCCCACGTTCTTCAGGAGTAAACTGAGTGTTGACGCACGGTGAATCATATTATTTGACGTTGAATGTCATGCTACTTACACTCATTTAGTAACCAACTTCTGCAGGTTGTTTATAACAGAAAGCCTTCGTGGAATAAAGGGCTCTTCAGAGAAGTCATCCATCATGGAAGCCAATTACTGTGCGGGCTGTTGGCTGTTACCAATAAAAGCCAGTGATGGAAGAGAGCTATATAATGTAGCGTACATGTTCAGCAAAACGTAGAGATTCAGCCCAGACAGCTTGGTGATCAGTTCACAATCGTTCACCTCGCATTCCAGTCCTAGTGGAGGTTCGGTGGATGTGCTCTGCTGATGATTCCTAACAAGGATGAAATGGCTGTACAATGCTTCCATGGTCTTCAGTGGTTAGAACAGCATTGATAGTGCACGACAGTTCATATTGAACAAGAGTCGATTTTCATGCGCGGTTGCCAAATGACTGTTGCTCTTGTACGCTACCCTCGCGCAATCCCACAAATACACAGATAAAGTTTTCGCTCACGGTCGTCCACTTCGGTCGTTGGCAGTCTCCATCCTTGTTACTGTGTTTGCGTAGTGCCGAGTATCAAGGTATGAACCGAGAGATCCGAACTAGCAGAAAGGATTTAAAAACGATTTCATCAAGTAACATGGTGATAAGGTAACCAGTCTTGAGCCGAAGAAATCTAGGACGAAAACCAACTGACCACCATTTATCTGAAAATCAGAAAAATGTATGATAATTAACTCTTTTTGGGAATAACGCATGCTCTGTCAGTTTTAGGTCGCAGCTAGGTGTTTAAATCCTCAGAGAATAAGCCTTCACTTATTGAGTGAACGACTGTTCGACTCAGTTAGAAACTGTTTAGACAAAATCCATGCCCCCTTCCTCTTGACTCTCTGTTCATTCTAGTGAATGTGTTTTGTGCCACTTTGTTCACCAACTGAGCCATGCACTGGATATTGACCACAGCAGACATTTGACTGACGTTGGCATCAGTTTTGTTCGCTTAATTTGCAATCAGTTGCATATATTGTTTCGCTTGGGTCGACCCTAATCCCCGGGTAGGTCGTCATTGGTTGCAGACAGTAATCATAAAATAAATTAGGGAAAAGATGATTCTCACATTTTCTATATGGGTAGTATGGCATTGTATCTGGATGACAGGACAAAATTCCCCCAGAAGCACACGACCAATTTCGCAGTTATTGCCGTTCATCACGTATGCATACCAGATACTCTTCCGCCAATCTTGCTTATATTTGAGCACTCCACAGCTGGTTTACAGCTGTAATCTCATTTGAATCGAATGGAGTATGCGTGGACGGAGAGTCCATCTTTAGAATCACTTGGTGATTCTTCCAAAGTTTATTCGTCAGTTAACACTGCCAACCTTCAGAATGAGGACACTTGATCCCAGGTATGGATTTTCGATTCATATGAGATTACAGCTGTAAGCCAGCTGCGGAGTGCTCAAGTATAAGCAAGATTGGCGGAAGAGTACCGGGTATGCATACATGATGAGCGGTCATAACCGCGAAACCGGCCATATGGTTCCGGGGAAATTTTTTCCTGTCATCCAGATATCATACCATACTACTCATATCGAAAATCCATACTTGGGACCATGTGTCCTCGTTCTGAAGGTTAGCAGTGTTATCCGACGAATTAACTTTAGAAGAATCGCCATGTGATTCTAAAAATGGACTCCCCGTCCATGCTAGCTCCATTCGATTCAAATATGATTACAGAGGATTCTCATACTTTAGTACAAAGAAGACGTGAAGGCAAACGTATTCTTTTGTTTATCCGTTTCGACCTGATAGAATCAAAATGATGCGTACTAAGGGATAAATGATAAGAAGGCCAATAAAAGTCGATCAGCTCTCAGATCAATAAAATGACAAGTAGACTGACTGCTTTTTCACATCAAGTATCTCATATATAAAATCAGTTTATTCCCTGGACAATTAAAGGTAATTATTACCATCTTCGAAGTGAATGATAGATGAACTGTGTGCTTCTGTGATGGAATCGTGGGTCCGATTTATAGTTAGAATACATTTTCCATATTTCTATCTTATTTCAAACAGGGTCCAGTGAATCTTGTGAGCCTGTGTGATGCTTGATATAAACTGATTCTTCTTTATCATGCATTTTTTAATGCTACACTTATGAATATAGAATTGTCATACCCATTTCTGAGTGTGTTCCGTTTTTTACTTTATTCCGATTTCGGCTAGCGTCTTCTGTTTACACACTGAGTCAATATTTCACATTCGGAGTCACTACAATTGCTTTAGGCAACGCAGTTGTGAAAGACGAAACTCATGGATCTCACTTCCTCCGCGCGCGACGGTGAAGATTATTTTTAGCCTTTTGAAATGGGGGGGGGGGCATCGCTTGTGAAGGCATCTCATAGGTGTCAAAAACTGAAGTTTTCCCAAGTTTTATGGGCATGTCAGTCTAATTTGTTAATGAGAATCTGACACTGCTGAAGAAACCGATCTCCCAGAACTACAGAGAAGTCAAGAAATCAGTGCTTGACCACTTTCAGCCTGCGGATTTTGAAATTGCAGAAAGTACGAAATTTCATTAACCACAGTGTGGTAATTCACAAGATATTCGTGCATTCATTCATCTACTGGAGACGCAAGTTGATCGATTTACTTTCGGCGATTAGCTAGAAACAAAAATTCGTGATCAGCTCGTCGCAGACAGCATTCAAAATCGGATGTCACAAATCCAAGCCAGGTGGTATTACCGAAACCTTGATTTTCCACCAGCCACTTCCACTGGCTCAGTAATGCGTGACACAACTTTGCCACACCCACGCCCCATGGTACGCACTTCTTGGCGCCGTACAATTTTCGACGTTTTACATAATTTAGCCCATTCTGGTATCCCAGCCACTTCGAGGCTAGTTGCAGATGGGTACCTGTTGCACGGCGCAAAAGATTATGTTCGTCACTGGACCGGTTCATGTGTTCAGTGCCAACGCTCAAAGGTAAGCTAACATACAATGACTCCATAAGCCACTTTCTAGTTTTACCCCCTACCGTTTTCTCATACTCACATGGATATGGTTGGCCCTTTCAGCCCCTGTGAAGGTTTCTCTTACCTTCTTACCATGGTCGCGGTCTCGCCCGTTGGTCCGAGGCTGTCCTCATTGCCCTTTTAAAAACAGAAACCGTAGTAGCTGCATTTATGGAACATCAGGCTCATTTGTATGGTAGCCCTGCAACGGTAACTACCTATAGCTGAGCTAAGTTTCAGTCACATTTTTCGAGAGGCATTGACTATGTTAGGCCATCACCTTTCTCGTACGACAGCATATCGCCCAGCAGCCAACTATATGTTTGAACGTTTCCATCTCCAGCTCAAAACCTCGCTCGTCACGGCTTACAGCCCTAACTGGGCGTAGACGCTTCCAATTGTTCTCTTAGGTTTGCCTTCCGCTTCTAAACCTGATATTAACGTGTCAACTGAGGAGTTAGCTTTTGGTCAAACTCTCCCGTTACCCGGGGTTTACTTTACTAGAGGTCACTTGAGTGACGGCGATTGTGCTTCATATGCTCGACAGCTGGCTGCCCAGACCAGCCGTTTGCAAATGCTTTCTGCGGGACCGTAGTCTCGATCGGCCTATATTCCGCCAAAAAGGTCCATCTGCACCTGTCTTTATACGCGTGGATAGCGTTAGAAAATCTCTGCATTTGCCTTACGAAGGTTTGTATAAGGAGCCCGAGCGAAGTGATCGAGTTTAGCTCACTGATCGGAACGGTAAACATGAAACCATGTCTATCGACTCTTTTAAGGTTGGGCACCTTCACGATAGTCTGGAAAGAGATCACCGTTGAACGATAGTGTTCCAATAGTTCCTTCACCCATCAAAGAGTCCAGCCCTGCATCTCAAATGGCGCAACCTGAAATCGTGGAGCCGCAGTGAACAACGCGATCTAGCAGTCATGTACATTGGCCAAAACGTCTCGTAGACTGCATGTAGTTTTTTAACTGTGCTCAACTTTGTTTCATCTTTTGAAGTTTTATAAAACCATTTTGAAAACTAAAGAACAAAACATTTCATACATTTTAAAATTTTCTTATTGCACAGACCGAGAGGGGTAAGTTCGTTTCATTTCGTTTTCACTCTTAAGCCGTTTGCTCATTTGTTTTACTTTGCTTTCCCACTGATTGTACGGGCTCGCTGGATGGAGTAACCCCCGGGGAAAAATAGCGTCTGAGTATTCTGTACAGCTTATGCTTTTTTCTCTTGGACACTTTGGTGAGGGCCTGGTAGATGACGACTAGGCCCACGCGCTTTTCAGTAAACCGCCATCGGCGGCAGCAGCAGATTTTGGCATCGTAACACGGTCCCCTAGATGAGTGACGGCATATGAAATTTGGGAGGCAGACGAAGACCTGCGACCGGTACGTCCTCGATTAGACAGAAGAGCCACTTCAGCAGTCGCCCTCTAAAGGGGAATTTTTGTACTGACCTGGAGATGGCTGAGCTTGAATGGGTGAATTCGTGAATTAAAATTGTCACGGAAAAACTTAGCCAAATACTGCTTAGCTCTAGGCTGTTTGTATGTTGTCTGATTATACAGAACTTCTCGCTGTTTGTCTGTTTGCTGTAAGGAAAATTGTTTTCCCCCTATTGGAAAACACAATTTTGACTGCTCTGCTTTCTGACGGTTGAACCTTACCTCCTTTAGCTAGTAAAGTGTCCGATGTCGCTCTAAAACGTAAACGTGATCGACACTGTTTCAATACAAACCACCATTCGTATATCCTATTGACATTCACCGTCTTTCGGCCACCTCTGGAAATTTTGGCATATGCTCGTTCCTTGGACCGTTTTCCAGATTTAGTTACTAGTCGCTAAACTACTATTACGAATCACCGTAGGCTTTCACTGACAATGAACCTAGCTTTACGCCGTAATCTACAATGAGTATTTACTATTGATCACTTTCCTCACTTTATCATGTTCAGATGCGTGAGCGATCCGTGAGGATATGATTCCCGTACAACGATAGAATTGAAAAAAAACGATAGGCATTGATTGATCTTCTAGTTGTGTTATTTGTCCTGCTCAGTTGACGGGGGAGGGGGGACTAGACGAGCAAAGGTGCACTAAGTTTCTAGAACAGTTTGGAGAGAAATGGCGACGAGCCATTGTAGGACCGTACCAGTTGACTTAAACAAGCTGACTTCAAACAACCAGTCGATTGAAGGAACTGAAGCTAACCTGAATTCTCAACCTACCAAAGAGACTGATCAACGTTTGATTGGCCAGTTACGTACCTTAGTGGATAACTGATGAGAATAATCCGCATGTTATACAGGACTTCTGAATTATGCCTGTGTACTTCGTGTGGATCAGTACTTTGAAGTGCAATTGCACCTGACTGTAAGCCACTTCACGAGGCTATGAAGAATGTGACTGTGGAGAATGATTCAAGGTTTAAAACTACCTATAGCTAGGGAAGAGCACGATCGCGGGATTAGTGGGCTCCTGAGGAGGAGCTATCACTTCGACAGCAGACCTAACTACAGACGCGTATTGATAAACAAGGAACACTTAGACGTTAGGCTCGCAACTGCATTTTAAATGAGCTCGCTGTCAGCTAATAACCGCCAAAATGGGCGTCAACTTTCCTCGACACTTCAGCATCGTTACTGATCCGTTCGGCTTTCTCCTCGTAGACATGATTATCAAAGTATTAACCAGTGACATACGGTGTAGTGCTACCGATACGACACGATTACAAAGACTAACAAATTTGTTTATTTGAACAATAACCGAATTTGGTGGCGCCACTTGCTCCGCCTTTGTACACCGTCTGCATCCCGTTGCGTTTCTCCAATACACACGTTGTTCTGCTCCAGCGTTTCGAGTTCTGCCCTTTTGCGCGTTGCCGAGTATATTCACTAACTTGTTAGGAACCGAGGATCAGGGGCTATAGATTCTATACAGGAGCAGGTCCTGACTCATTTTATGGGAATCCTAAACTGGTGAGCCCGAACAACAAATTCATTCCACCAAGGACACTCGTAAGTCCTTCAATCACATTTATTCAATTATACATACTTTTTCCGACGTATCAACGGTAAATCCTGATTCCTGCCACCATATTCCTTTTAACGTTTCCTTAAATCGATATTATGAGTGTTTCGCGGTTGCTGAATTGATCTTCATATATCGTCTTACATTTGATATACCATTGCACTCATGGCTAGCAACGACCGCAAACCTGATCAGAAACCGTCCGTTTTGACAGTCTCCCTAGCCGTCTTTGAGTTTTTTTATTGATGATCCTCAACTCTAGTTTCATATGTTGGAGGCAGAGTTTCAATCACATAGAATCACAAGCAAGCGTTCCCGTTACTTGTGGACTATCGGTCGCCTTCCCCGTGACGTTGCTACTCAGATACGCGAAGTAATATTCAGTAACTATTCTTATACAGCCGTGAAAGACGCTATAATCTCTTGTCTTTTGCCGTCAGAATCGTCCAGACTGAAACGACTGATTCAAGGGACAGAGTTAGGTAGTAATAAGCCCTCTGCATTACTGAGAGAAATGCAGCAGCTGGAAGTGCAACTCTTAGAGGAAAAAGTCCTAAAAGACTTTTGGTTACAGAAAATTCCACCCAATATTCAAGCACTGCTCGAGGTTTCTAGCCATCTTAAGCTCACAGAAGCAGCAAAGCTAGTGGATGGTATTATAGAACGGTACCATCCACAAATTACTGCCGTAACAAACTCGGGTAGCCTCAAGCCACCGTTCCCACCGTGGGAACACACTCCGAAGACACTCTGATAGCTGCTTTCGAACGGGCTTTCAGACGTTTTTCACTCCTAGTTGTTGTTCCCACTGTAGAGATCATAAATATTATCACAACTCTGACCGACGTGAATGCCTCAGAAGCCCTTCCCCTGACCACTTCATTAGCCCATCTCGATCAGTGTATTGTCGATATCACAAACGGTTTGGAGAGAAGGCTCGGCGCTGCGAAGTCGGTTTCACCTTCCCAGGTGCCAAACAGGGAAACTAATATCCCGAAGTGTTCCGAGGACTAACGCGGTCGGCAGCCATAATAGCAGTCATCTGTTACACGTTCGAGGTTTAGTTTCCAATAACCTGTTCCCAATTGACATCGGTGCAGCAGTTAGTGTCATACCAAAGGGAGCAGGCGATGCAACAATTCCATCAATCCAACAACTTTGTGCTGCCAATGGCATTCCTATTGCTACTTACGGCCGAAAGCCACTCACGCTCAACTTAAGCCTACGTCACACCTTCCGCTGGGTGTTTATAGCAGCAGACTTCCCCTATCCCACACAAGGTATCGCATTCCTTGACCATTTCGACCTTCTGGTCGATGCACGATGCCGCAGAGTTGTCGACCGACAGACTTCTCTTGCCGCAACCTGTTCGTAGTCATCCGTGAATCACATCACGCTCCCACACATCGAACCACAGGCCGAACACCCGTATGCAGACCTTCTTTTCAGCTTATCCGGCAATGCTAAGGCAATCTGGACCCCTTCCCGCTGTGACCACCAACGTCACCCACCATAGTGCCACTAAAGGACCCCCAGCATCTAGCCGACTACGTCGCTTGACCCTAGACAAGCTCCGCGTAGCACAGGATGAGTTCGAACTCATGCCAGAATTAGGCATAATACGCCCGTCCAGTAGCCCTTGGGTCGCACCCCTTCCCATGGTTCCTAAATCTAATGGCAACTGTCGCCCCTGCGGTGACCACAGGGTCCTCAAATAGACTACTATCTCAGACAGGTACCCCATTCCACATATTCAAGATCTTACTTCTCCTCTACCTGATTGTTCTGTTTTCAGCCAAATCGACCTCGTTAGAGCCTACCACCAAATCCCGGTAGCTGAGGCTGACATCCCTAAAACCGTTGTCGCAACTCCATTCGGACTATTCGAGTTTTTGAGCATGCCATGTGGGCTCAGCAATACAGCCCAAACCTTTCAAAGGCTTATGCATGAAGCAACACGCCATTTGAAGGATGTCTACGTGTACTTAGACGTTATTTTGTCGGCAAGCTCTTCGGAAAAATACCATATGGCACAACTGGGCGCCCTTTTTGAGCGCCTCAGCCAACAAGGCGCAACCAATAATCCTGACAAATGCGAATTAGGTGGGAAAACGATCACATTCGTAGGTCACGAAATCGCAGCCTCGGGCACATAACCCCTGCCAGGCAAGGTGGCGGCAATTCACGACTATTCTGAGCGTCACTCTTACCGTCACTTGCTCAAATTTTCTGGCTTGGTTAACTTTTATCGCCGCTTTATCCCACACTGCGCCGAAATAATGCAGTCTCTAACAGATCTTTTACGTAGAGCTAAGCGGAAATTCATTTTTCCCTATACGACGCAGGTAGCGTTTACTTTGATCAAGGAAGCTATCGCCAACATAGCACTCCTTTCACATCTCGATCCTTTCGCTCCTCTGGCATTAGGGACAGATGCTTCGGACACGGCTGTTAGAGCGGTGTTGCAGCAACTCGTCAACAGTTCATGGCAACCAATAGCTCTCTTCTCCAATCGTCTTCAACCTACGGAATCCCGATATAGTACGTTCAGTAGAGAACTACTGGCAATTTATTTGGATATCCGACACTTCTGGCACACACTTGAGGGCCAAACGTTCACAGTGTTCACAGAACATAAACCACTAGTGTATGCTCTCCAGTCAGCTTCTGATCGATATTCTCCACGTGAGATTCGTCACTTAGACTATGTTTCGCAGTTCACTACATACAATCGACACGTCTCTGGGGCACACAATCCCGTAGCAGATGCATTCTCACGCGTCCACAATATCGACGACCCAATACCCATGGGCATAGACCTAAAAGCAATCGCCGCAGCCCAAACAACAGATCCTGAGGTAGAGCAGCTCAGAAACAGGAGCTCCCTGCATCTATTGCTAGTGACCCTTCCAGCGTCGGATGTAACTATTATTTGCGATGTGTCACACGGTCGACCCCGACCACTAGTTCCTGCCTGTTTTCGCCGGCAAGTTTTTATCAGCCTCCACAACTTATCGCATCCTGGTGTAACCGCCTCAGTGAAACTAGTCACCGAGCGATTAGTCTGGCCTTGCGTCAAACGTGGCGTACCTCTTTGGGGCCCCTTCCACCATCCAACGTCTGCGTCTACGTCCTCATTTGTGTAGATCGTTCCACTCGCTGGCCACAGGCCATACCTATTCTTCGTTCTACCTCAGAGGAAGCTGCAAAAGCTTTTCTAACTGGTTGGGTAAGTCAGTTCTGTTGCTCTGCTATCGTGACCGCTGACCGCAGTTCTCATTTCGACGGTGCCTTCCACGAGCTACTGAACGCATTTGGTTGCAGACACAACAAGACGACGGCCTATCATCCTCAGGCTAACGGCATGGTGGAGCGATTCCATTGCCAGCGGGAAGCTGCCCTTTGTGCCCGTGATAACCCTTTATGAAGTGACGTTTTACCGGTCGTTCTCTTGGGACCGCTTAACACTGTTAAAGCCAATATGGGTGTTACGGCGGCTAAACTTGTTTACGGTTGCACATTACGAGTTCCAGGTGAGTTGGTTTCTCCATTACCACCTGCGAGTTTTAATTACGCGGATTACGCAAAACGGTTGTCACACCAAATGCGGTTGATAAAGCCCACCCCGCAACGTGAACAAATTCCCAGCAGCTATATATCTACCACTCTAGCGACCGCCAGCCATGTGTTTATTCGAGTGGATGCAGTGCGATCACCACTACCACCACCGTTCCGGGTCGTCCAGCGAAAGGAAAAGAAATACGTGGTAGACGTCGAAGGCAGGAAAGAGACCATCAACATAGACCGCCCTAAACCAGCCTTCACTGAGGTGGAAATCACCCCGGACAACCCGCCCAATATCCCCACCTGCTCACAACCTTCGGTTAGTCGTCCTGAGTCAGTACCTATTACTCCTACTAATGACTCCCCATTACCTGTTGCAACACCAAAACCCCACGGAAGACAAAGCTTCCCCCGTCAACAGGAGGAATCGACGCGGCCGCGAGCTGCGGCAGCCAACGATGTTTTCTGAATATGTAAAAGTTGTATATATTTAAGTTTACTCTTCCTATTCCACTTGCACATAGTTTAGTGATGCGTGGCTGCAGGGCCACGTGGTTCATCGTGAAAAGGGTAGCGGCAGTCTGTATTGCACCGGTGTGTCCCCCTCAGTCGAATATCCGTCCGCGCCCTGAGGCGCAGCTTCCTTGTATTTCTTGCCTTGCAGCTCGTCCCGTCGAACAGAACCATATGGAATTCCAGAATCTCGCATGGCTCAAACAGAACGCTCATTGGATTGTGGCTGGACTCATTTAAGGCCGGACGCTGGCTCATTAACGAAGGCAATAACAGCCACAGGCAAAAGGAACTTTTGGGTATGTCGACAACGACAAACCCTACAACACAATCACCACTGCCAAGTCACAAGCAGGATCTACCCCGGTCGGATGCAATGTGAAGGAGGGCGCAATTTTGCGATCGACGCACAGCGACCAGTGTGAGTCATGGAGAACGGCTTGTGCTGGACTCGTTGTTGTGTTCGATCACGGCGGAAGGCATGGAAAACGTCTCTCACCACCGAAGCCGACGTACCCATCATGGATCGAAGCCCAACTGCGTTGGCCTTCTAGGGGGAGACTCATGTAGTGCTAACGATACGACACGATTACAAAGACTAACAAATTTGTTTATTTGAACAATAACCGAATTTGGTGGCGCCACTTGCTCCGCCTTTGTACACCGTCTGCATCCCGTTGCGTTTCTCCAATACACACGTTGTTCTGCTCCAGCGTTTCGAGTTCTGCCCTTTTGCGCGTTGCCGAGTATATTCACTAACTTGTTAGGAACCGAGAATCAGGGGCTATAGATTCTATACAGGAGCAGGTCCTGACTCAGCTCTGGAGAATTTTAAAACGGTCTCTTCGGGGCCTCGTCAATTCCGTAGCTAAGCCCATTGACTGAAGCAACTGTACGAGTTTCCCGAACTATTTCAACCCAGTAACGTGTTGTCACACATGTAGACCGACGTACTACACCACACAGTCACAGTTTGTGCACCGGTTCTTTGCAGCATCAGGTGCTTAGCACTAAACAACTTCAATTACCAAAGGCAGAGTTTCGGTGACTGTTGAATCTCGGTATGATTGGACCATCTTCAAGTCCGTAGAATTCCGCATTACACACGATACCCGAAAAGTTAGTTGATAACTGGGAACCTTGTGGCGATTACTGGGCACAGAACAATGACGCCAACTCTGACCGCTACCCAATCCCATATACCCAAAATCATTTGACAAGTTGACTCGGTTGCATGATTATTAGTCACACAGTTAGTTGGTGCATACAACAAAATTGCGATTCATGGGTCAGATCTACCAATGTTTGTAGGGTTTAGAGCAAAGTGTTCGTGAGACCAGTGGCGCATGGACGCGGTTGATATCCAAAGTCACAAACAGAATGATGCTTGCATGATAATCAAAAAACCAAAGCCACGAGTCACAGAAATATTTATGCAAAACTGCAGAACAAAAAGTACAGAGCGACGAACAAACAGGGAGGACTCATAAGAGCGTGTGTCATGTTGGCGGCTTAGCCGGGAACAGCTTGTTTCTGAGTGACAAGACGGGGTTTATGAAGATGATGATTTACAGAAATAAGTAGTGTCACTGCAGGGGGTTTACTCCTGATCAGATTATATTCTGGTCTTCAGTGCCAACTTTCACGGCCACACTGCGCTTCTATGAACACGTTTTGAATGTTTGTCGCAACACGGGGCAGTGAAATGTTCCTTTGGTCAAGAAATTATCAGTTTTCTCTATCAAGCAATATCGGCCACATAAATTTCGCCTATGAAATATAAAACGCTGGTGATTCTTGATTCTCCCCAAACTTCCTCTTTCAAAACGCTCCGAGAATTCGATGGCTTATTCAGCTTCCACCACCATTTTAAACCTAAGATTGCCCGGATTATACAACCTCTCCCAGGCTTGCTATGCAGAAAAACCAAAACATTCAAATTCCCCGAGAATGCTCGTTCTTCTTTTGTCGAACTGAAACACTCTACCTCTAAAATAAACGCAGTCGCATATCACCCACGAAAAGCACCCTCGGTACTATCAACCGATACTCTGGACTTAGCTGTTGGTGCTGTCCTACAACAACGAGCACCAGGCAACGGCAACCCTAATCATTCTTCTATACACTCCCATAGCTGGTGGAATCCAGGTATAGTAAATTTGGTAGGGAGCTTATAGTAGTTCATTTGGCTATCGTTTATCTCTGGAACTTGCTGGAAGATAGAAAACTCACCGCCTTCACGGAACACAAGCCAACTTTCTACGCTGGGCGGTCAAATGCTGACAGATATTCATCCAGGAATCCTCTCACCTGGATTATATCACTCAGTTCACAGAGGATACAGAAATTATCTGACGTAAACTTAACCCTTTGCAAACGAGCTTTTTTAGGAGGGTACATTACTTTAGCTTCTACTATGGCGTTCTTCCAACAAGAAAAGACAGCGCAGTGCAAATCCGTGTATTCTCACTGAGCCTAGATACAGAGGCTACTAGCTGGCTTGTGCCGAGGAAGTGTATCGGAAGTAGCGCAAACGGTTACCGCGTGAGCGAAACATATTGTCACGCAAGTGACAGAAGAAATAGTCCACTGATTACCATGACGTCAACTTGGACACTATTGCTGCAGCGCAAGCACAAGACCCAGAACTTGGGCAACTTAGTCACATCCGCTCTCTCTCCAACTCGAGTCAATGTCGCCCTCTCCATAGCAGAAAACGATCTCGTGCGACTTGTCACAAAATACTCCTCATACGCAGGTACCATTTCCATTCAGAACATTACACGGATTGTCACACCCCTATATACGAGCCTTGGTTAAACTGGTAACCAAATATTTCGTGTGGCCAAAAATAAACAAAGATATATACGAAGATACACGTAGTATTTTAGAATGTCAAAGTACGCTGACACACAAAAAGTCCTTTCGGTAGGTCTACCACACCGGATGCACGTCTTCTTCATGTGCACGTTGATCCAGTAAGTCCTCTGCCTCTACTTAGGGGATTCACTTACGCGTTAACGGTTACCGACTCTTCTTCGAGGTGGGCTGGGACGATACCACTAAGTAGTCATCTCTCCAAAACAGCAGTACGTGCATTTTTAGAATGGTGGATAGTCTCATTTTGGTTCCCCGCTATTGTGACCATCGATCGAGGAATCCACTTTCAAAGCTCATTTGCTTCTTTGAGAAATATGCTGGGATACAAACAAGTGAGATCTGAGGTGCGCAGTCCAGTTGCTGGCGGTTTGATCGAGCTCTTTCACACACAACTCAAAGCAGTTTTAAGAGTTCACGCAAACATGCCATAGCAAGTGACCCTTCTTTTTGACGTATTAGGCACATGAAGTTCAGTGGAAGCCGACCCACATGCAAAGCCAGCGAAGTTATTGTTTGGGTGTTCCATTCGGTTGCCGGGGCCACTGGTCGCACCGCAACCCACAGAACCTTTCAGCTATTCCGACCACTCTGAACGGCTACGCCAGCACGTGTGACAGCGCACAACATCGACCAGTGAGTATATCATATAAGCTTACAATACTGAGGAATAGTCTACAAGCACACACGTTTTCTTACTTACACAGAGTACACGGCGCTCTCTTCAGACTACTTATTTACGCTTGCACCGAGTTCTAGAACGGACATTAAACTGTTGCTTCGTAGAATCAAAGGCAAACCAGATACGGACTTCTTACATAGATTAAAACTGGTTTTCAGGGAAGTAGATGAGCCTTTTATTTCGCCCCACCTGTTTCCATCACCTAGTGCCATACCTGCTCCCGGGTCTACGTTTTCAACAGGCAAGGATTCAATAAACCTAGACATCCTGGTGCAAAGCGACAGTAGAGGTCGGGTCGTGTGAAAACCCCGTACATTTTGTAGAAGCTATTTCCTTCATAGCTAATCGTAAGACGTTATTATTATCATTATTAGTTTTTTTCAAAACGAAAATAAAACAAAAACAGTGTTCACATTTTTCTTAATTTTCTCTTTACATCGGACCGCTTAGGACGATCAATCATGCACTCGTTTTCCTTCTTTCTTGCCCCTTGGGTTTTTTCCAGATGTTGATCCTTCTGTAGACCATCCATCTATCTGCGACAAAAAGGCGACCTTGGGTGGCGTGCGGAGAAAAGAGGCTAATGTGATACCTTCCTCTGTACCCATGTGAAAGTTTTGACGTGCATAGCCTTTTTCTGGCCAACCTCACCAGTATTTTTACTCGCAAAAAACTCGCTGCTTCGGCTTCGCATACCCTATCCAAGGAAGCACATATCTGGCATAATAAATATCGGCTCTACTGTCGAGCCATAAAGCAATCATGCAGAAGATCAAGTTTACCTTTTCGAAACATTTTTCTCTTGAATCATTTTGAAAATTGGTGTTGGTTGTAGCTCAGGTTGGTGTTGTTCAGTGACTTCTAATCGCTGAGTTTGGCGTTTAGGCCGCAAATATTTCATCACCAGTCGAGGTGACACCAGCACTGCGCACTGATGATGTCACCTCGGCTAGTGCTGAAATATTTGCGACCTAAACGCCATGCTCAGTGATTAGAAGTCACTGAACATTTTTCTTTAACTCCAACAATCCATGTACTAATAATTGTGTACGTCCTGTTCGGTAAAATTGCCATTTCTGTGGTTTTTACTACCGTATGACCCTATTTTCAAGAGCAAGGAAGATTGTCAAGATATGACTTTCGAAGGCATCCCTTCCAGTGTTCTACGGGCCTGGGAGGTTGTGCAGTGACACGTTGCAATCGGTACTTGCACTCGAGGACTAGTAGTATCGCAACGAACGTATTTAACGCTCCGACCCAAGCTAAGCGTACTGAAGGAATCAGAACATTGGAGCGTAATTCGAAATTGTACTCTGCACAGTCGTACAAGCATCCAAGAATGTGATAAAACAACAGAAAGGACGTCATTAATTGTCACCTCATCCACCAAAGCTTGATAAATGTTCCGGTCTTCTGTAATTCAGCTGTTCTTTATGGTGCAATTTTTCAGAGCTTCTAACTTGTACTGATGGATCGGCATCGGATTCACTGGGATTGTCTTCTTCCATATTAGAATCAAGAACATCGGAATTATGACATCCAAAAACGGCATCGGAAATGAGCACTTTAAAAGCAATTTGGTCTAACGGCCTACGATGTACACAACCATCACTGAAATCAAGAATCTTACACAATCTTTTACCCAGTTGATTAATAAATATACCACAAGACGGTCTCAGTTACTTTCCTCAATGATGAATAAAGGCGGCTGATTCCAAGCTGAGTATGTTTGTTCGCAATGTTCTATTCTTAGAGAGCTTGGCTGGACTCTCACCAGTCGTCGAATGGATGGAGTTCCTGTACTGCATTGGAAAATTGTCAACATTTCTGTCGTGTTTGTCGTATGCACTGATATGCAAAGATGCAATTTCACTCCTCAAAGTAGGAACAAAGTTTTCAGCTGCACTAATGGACTGTGGGTATCGAGGAGGAGTTAACACATGGTGGCAACCCAAAGACTTCGGCCAGTCAGTCGCCTTTTTCGCCGTGAAATGGCTTCCATTGTCAGTAACAGTCGCACTTGGAACACTTACTCAACTGAATGTTTTACGCGGAGTTGTAATCGCGAAATCAGCTTTAGGAGAAGTAGTTAAATATACCTCCGGCCAGCAGGAGCAAAGACCTATAATAGCCAAAGCAAAGTACTTGACAGAAATGGACGGCAATATTCAGAGTGAACAAGTTGACAAGACTCTGAAGAAATAGGCCATGGAGCCCATTCTGATGATTGCGTGTGAAGTTTATGTAGACAGTCAAGACAAATTCTAGCAATACTGCATAAATCGTCATTCATCTGTAGCCACCAACAAGTGAAACGGGCATAAGATTTTATTTTGGTCATACCTATGTGTCCGGAATACAAGTCTTGCAAAGCCGCAGCCCACAATGTGGGAGGTACAATACTTCTGTCGTAGCAACACAAGATAATAATACAAGCAACAGAAATATCTTCTCGTCGTTTATAGAATTCAGGAAGTGGACGCTGGATATCTGCTAGCCCCCCATGTTGAACACAGGATATGAGGGCTTAGTAGTACTTCTTCGTGTCACGAACTAGATCTGACAGACTAACAGGTAATGGTCGTGTGAGTAAGTAGTCAGCGATAGAAAATTCCTCAGAAATGGCGTATCGAGACTAGTAGTCGGTGTGTGGAATAGATTTTTTTCTGCAATGCTGAAAGTCATAAGAGTACGCCGATAAAGCAGCATTCCAGCTCTGAACCACGGATGCTAACGATTTAGCCAAGGACCGATGTGGATTATGGATAGGCCTCAGTGCTTCATGATCGTTGGCAGCCGTGAGGCGACTGCCAGACAAGTAATTGTGCAGACGAGTAACGGCCCAATAAACAGCCAATGCCTCACGTTGCGTTTTTGAATATCCGTGTTCGGCGGCAGTTATTCGGTGAGAAAAGCACAAAGCTGGATGACCCTCTTGTTCTAGCACGGCCCCAATACCGGTAAGAGGCTCGTCCGTAACAACAGTAGAAGATGCATGTGGGGGAACATATGAGTTACAGCGTTAGCGCACAAAAGCAGTAAGGAACCACACGAGCATTTTTCTTGTACTGAAGACCACCGAAATGTCTGTTGGGAGAGAAGATCGAACAAGGACTCAGTTTAATTGGGAAAACTGGGTATACGTCTGGAGTAATGCTGAAGAGAGCCCAGTAGAGGACGTAATTCAATAAAGCAATTTGGGAGAAGGTGCTCTGGATAACGGAGTAAAACGGATGGGGTCTGAGTGAAATCCGCGAGCATAAACCAAATAACCCGAACAAGTTAACTAAGAAGTGGAGAACACACACTTATCTGGGTGTGTGGCTACATCATAGTTGTAGGCAACTGTACGTTTCACACATTTCTATGTTTATTGTGTCGTTTGGTACGATGTATGTCCGCTGTGCCGACGTTCCAATGTAGATAATCACACACAATTTTTTAAACACATACTTAACCGCGTTGAGCGAGGCCACAAATCTCAGAATAAAACACTCCCTCAGTAGCAGCTTTCTTTCCTGATTTGGGATCGTTCTGGAACTTGTTTAACCGGAGATCTGAACGCGATCGGTGGACTGTGATGAGTTCCTTCCATATTATTTGACTATTTCCTATTTTTATCGAGCATGTTCCTGTCTAATTATCTAGCCAAACTCCTTCACCTGTCCCAGTTTGCTATTGTCTTCCCAGACAAATCTGATATGGACTTAGTGTACCACACAGACTGATTAGCACTCTACAACTTCAGAAATTGATCCAACAATAAAAGCAGACGGTCATCATACACATCTTTGGTGGGAGCATATGTAATAAAGCCATCTTGGTAAATAAAAACACGTTCTAGGTCTGAAATCGGATAATTAATATTGTCCTGGTAAATGGCAGGGGAAGCTTTAAGACCAAAATGCAGAAAATTGTACTGATACAGACCAAAAGACTGATTAATGGTGGTTATATCCGAGAATCGCTCATCATGTGGAATGTGTAAAAAAGCATCTTTCAGGTCAATTTGAGAGTAACGGTCAGAACCGTGAAATAAACGGAGAAGATCCTCGGGTCGAGAGTGACACAACTAGACGGTTTGAGCAACTTGTTCGAGATAACTCGACGACCAGCCCAAATTCTGAGAGTTTTCCCATCGCGTTTTGAAGGAGTCACAATCGGCTTGGCCCCGTGTTAGAGAATTCACTAGAATCAATGCTTCTTTAAGGACCAGATTGTCTAATATCTTCTCCAAAGGCTCACGAAGTCCAAGAGAATTATTGCGGCGTTTCATAAAAACGGGAAAGCCGGTGACTTCAAGATGCACAGGATACATCTTGATACAATCAGAAACTTTGGGACAATCAAGAACTCAAGGCTGAATTTAAAAATGTTGAGAATTAGACTGGAAATTCAGTGAAACACATACGACTCATGCAGTGTAGGCTAATAATGGAAACTTCCAGGTCAATTACAAGAAGGTGAGAATCACAGGTATTGAGTTGTTCTTCAGTAAGCAGTATTTCTCGTGAACCAAGTACATGTAATGTGTGACCAGTTAAGTCTTTAACTGAAATGGATGCTGGTTGCAGCTGTACAGGAGGATTAATTCTCTGGAAAATTGTCTGAGAAATAAATGAATCAACACGGCAGTTGTCCATAATGAATGCTTGTCGAAAAGAATGATTAACGGACAAACGAAAGGGGAATGTGATGAGTTATCGGAACTAGCAACAGATAAAGAGAGAAATTACCAATATGAAGGTGAATGACAATCTTCGGAAGCCCAGTAAAGCGTGTGTTTTACTTCTGTATATGGACTGAATATGATCAGCCTTACCAAAATTGTGACATTTTGCATTACAAATTCTGCAGGTCGATTAAGAATGTTTCTGATCACAAAAATTCCAAACATTTCACGGCTTGCTTGGTTGGACCAGTCGGGATTGAGAACTTGGGCCCCATAGATTTCCTGGAAGAAATTGCTTCATTTTTCTTGATGGCGGATTAGAAGAGGATTTCGCTTTTTTCACAATGAACAAAACTAGAGTTCTTCAGATCCTGATTTTTTAACGGCATTTCCTTTACTCCGCCAGAGGACCAATACTCAAGTACGCATTACTACTGGAGGTTGCTCGGGGATTATTCCTGGATCTCATTTTGGATAACCCGATATTTCAGTTGAAACTCTGAAAGATACATGCAGATATGTTTGTAACTGCCCAGGCCCCAATCCTGCCAATTCCGAGTGATCAACCACTGTACAGAAGAACGTATTACAGTGATAAACTGTTTCGGGGTCGATGGTACCCTCTTCCTCTCCTAAAAGACTCATTGATAAGGACATGCACACCCAAAGACACTAAAGTTAACGTTCTCGAGAGTAAACTCTCTGTATGTACATAAAGATGCGTTCTCCAAACGAGATGTTCCTTTTCATCTTCTTCCCCGGTACTGTCTCAATAAGACTCAGTAAGACATAATATGTTTGTCAGTTTCACAGAATTGTCAGGCCTAAACCCAGACAAAATAGTTTCATCCTTCAGTTTCCAGGTTTTGCTTCACTTTGAAACCTTATTATACCTGGTCATTAATTCTTCACGGTTTATGGTTCCATCTCTCTTCCACCAGCTGCGAATTCTCACCTTTAGGTAAACCTTTATATTCATCCTAATAATTGTCTTACCTTTATATGGGACGATGTTTACGCACCTATTCACCAATCTTCTTTTCGATACCTTTCCACAATTTCCACCGATTTGCGTGCTGCTTAACAATTTACTACGTCCGATAATGGTGAGTAGGCATCCGCCGATAATTTTCCGCACCAGCCCATGTATATTGGGTTTCCGCATTTGATCACAGCTTTCGTCTCAGCAATTCCATGTCTGGCCGATTCTTCTCATTGCCATCATTTAATTTGAGTGTTATGATCGATTCCGAGCGAATAAGCTCCTTGGTTTACCGCTCAGGTCACGATGGCAAAGCTCATCCGAGAAAGCTGAAATCGGATGCACACAAACAATGTTAACTGTTCAACACACGACGATGACCAGCTCGCTAAAGTAAGTCGGCAGAACACCATATGATGAACGAATGTTTATTATATAATCTCGGAGGGCGGCTTCCCAACCGAGCGGCATGGATAAAGGTCACTTTCGTGAACATTCGTGGGTACATTTCTATCAAAGCGTCTCAATTTTCAGTTCTATAAGGCATCTATATAAATGAAAATGTAAACTTTCGTCTGTTCCTAATCTGAAATCTGCGAAAGTTCTTCACCGCTTGCTTATAAATTTCGCCACAATGTTGTTTTCGAATACGTGCTATCTTTTATGTTGTATTTGTTGTTGTTTTCTGTCATCAACAATGCTGCGGTAACAACTTCCCCGATCCAGCTTCTTCACCTGGCTTTGCCACAACGTTGGTGCGTGCGTGCCCACGTGCATCTCGCACGCAAATGTGACCGGGACATGAGTTCATACACACACATTCACACATGGCACTGCTCCAATAATGTCTGGTCCTCACATGCCGTCACGCCCTCAAGCGTGATCATCGACTTCCGCTTCGTGAACATGACGCATGCGCTCTCACATCCATAAGCATCCATTGGTTCATCCTACTGGCAGCTTCTCTCGGGCACTGGGTTACGCAAGCACACACTCTCATGTGTGCACAAGTTTGTTCTCTCCGCATGTTCCCATTACTGCACGTCCTGGCATCTGTCCTATGATTACACACAGTCCCAAACACAGACACGCAGATCCACAGACTTTGAACTGTGACTATACCAGCGAATCAGCTTCGTACATCCTGTTGTATGCTCATGCATTCACTATTCGCCATTACCAAGTAGTTGTTCGGTTGACTGTCCTTTGCAGTCCACGTTTCACGCACGAACCCCAAGTCATCCGACCAACCTGCATTTGGAAGCACCAGACTCGAGTTTCGCTCTTGTTAGAGCTCATCAGTGGTGCATATCCTCCGCCACACCCAGGGTTTGAACCCGGGCCCTTCCATCTTAAAGGCGTGCGTGTTACCACTGCGCTACCCCGCTCCCTAACCAAAAAGTTACTCTTGTTCAGATGTCGTCCTCTGTGACAGCCATCGTCAATCCCACACACTACTCGCAAGCAATTGCGGGATATATTACCAAGTCGATCTGCTGCTGCTTCGTTTGATGTAGAATTGCATCGCGGATGAAATTACAACACAAGTGATCCCTAAGCTAAAGCTTGAGCAAATGGGCTTTTACGATCAAAAAGAGCAAACTGTCGATAACGGCGTTGGAGAAATCTTCTTAGACGTCCCAAAAAGAACTGGTAAAACTTTCCTGAATAGACTGTTTCTGGCAACAATTCGAAGCCAAAATGATATGGCCTTAGCTCTTGCGTCATCCGGAATAGCTGCGACATCTCTTCCAGACGAGAAAACTGGTCATTTCGCTTTGAAATGGAAGCCGTGGAAACTCCGATGTGCAACTTTTACAGAGCTTCTGGCAGGGGAAAAGTATTGCAGAGAAGCAAACTTATTGTTCAGGATGAATGAACTAGTGCTCTCGAAATGTAGCTCGAGGCTCTCAATCTATCATCGCAAGCCTTGTGTGGAAAAATCAGACCATTTTGGGAACGCATTATTGTTGCTTACAAGAGATTTCAGCACTCATTACCTGTAATTGCTCGGTCGACACCAGCGGACGAAATAAATGCTTGCCTGAAACATTGTATCTTGTGGCGATACGTAAAGACATAAAAATTACCTACAAATACGCGTGTCCAGCAGCACAACAATCGATCCGCTGAGATCTTCGCGCATCAGTTATTGGAAATAAGGGACGGAAAGTTCCCGATTGACCTGACCTCAGGACGAAATCCACTGCCTCACAACTTCTGCAATTTAGTGGTAAAGAAGAAGAATTGGTTGAGAAGGTATTTCCCAATATTTACAACAATTGCAAGAATCATGACTGGTTGAAAGAACTAGCTATTCGGGTGATCAAGAATGAAGTCATCTGCGAACTTAATAATATTATTCAGTCCATCATTCAAAGCGAGGCTGTCACATACAAGTTCGTCGGCACTGTGTTGATAGCAGATGAAGCGGTTCATTACGGAACAGAAGTGTTGAATTCACTCGACCTGCCACGGATGCCACCGGAAGTACTGCAGTTGAAAATCGGCGGCCAATGATCATGTTGTGAAATATCAATCAGCCAGAGTTTTGCAACGGCATCGGCTTACAGTAAAAATAACTAATGAGGGACATCGTAGAAGCAACAATCTTGACAGGACACTTCAAAGGTGACGTTCTCATTCCTCGAATTCCTACGATTCCAACGGATATGCCATTTTAATCTAAAAGATTGCAATTCCCAATTGGATTGGCTTTTACGATTATTATCAGCAAAGCTCAGGGCCAATCTTTAGAATTGTATGGTTTAGATCTAGACACGGACTGCTTCTGACGCGGGCAACTGTATGTTGTGTGTTTCTAGAGTAGGCAAACCAGACAAGCTGTATGCTTGCACAGACGACGGAACAACAAAAGATATGATATACCCACAATCATTAAGAAATTAGACTTAATAAAAAAGTGCGCCTTCTCCTATCTTTCTTTTCCGTTTATAGATGGAAAATATTAACAACCAGTGATGTGTAACAAATCCTAAACGATGTCTGACAGAGTGAAGCATTACGGAACTAACGGCTTCAGACAGAATGTGAGAACACTGTTTCCAAGGTTACGAATTATATGCAACGGCAAATTTGATGACAGAGTGAAATATTTTGATAATAACGAACGAATTAAATCTGTTTCTGCCGATCAATTACAGCAAAAACATTTACAAACTTCCGAAAACTTTGTGAGTAAAAAAATGCAGTTACCGATGATTGCTAATCATCTTAGCGAAACGGCAGTTCATTGATCGGATTAGTGTTGGACCAATAAATGATTCTTTGATTATTTGGATCACTGCCCAACTAGATAGATCGTAAAATGACTGCAAACACTAGGGGAAGCTGGACGGGGATTGCAAATAATTAGCTTGTGAATGGGTGTGTAGTACGGTATATAACTGGAATGCTGTGAAGGATCTTGCAGGTGACCAAAAGAAATGATAAGGAACATTATAACTTGCCCAATTAGGACATGCATGCATGCACTGCATCACACCGACACCTACAAAAAATGTGAATTGATAATTCTCGAAGGACTAATGCATCACATCACTGCATCATCTTTTAACATCTGTACTGTGTGTTGTCTATTGTAAGTGCTAAACAGCTAATATTTTTTAGAAAATTAACCGTCGATAAAGTAAGTCCTTCATTGCTGAACTGCTGAACATGCGCATATGACCTTTATGGATTCATCTATATTTACAAGTAATTATTCAGTGGAATAAATAGCCTATTACGTCACTCCTATTTCACTTCGCACAAATGTAAAGTAATATTATTACATTGCTTTTATTGTTATTCAAAAGCCATTTTATATGTTGTCTGTTCTTGGTAGCCCATACATTAGGCTGAATTTTTCTTACTAAATATATACGTGTATACACATTCATACGTGTTTCGTATGTTTCGTCGTGGACAATGACGGATTTGCCCTATTTTCCGTAAGCACTTTTAACAGTAATTTTTTCATTCAAATACGGTTGTAGCAAATATCCCGATTACTTGGACTGTCAGTATAGCAGAAAACTTAGTCTCACTAGCATTACGCACGATGTAGGCTGTACACGGCTACGGATAGCAGAACAAATTCCAATCGTATAACCGTGTTTATCGTAAATTCGTGGTTCTAAATAATGCAGTACATAGAAATACATAAATGCGAATGACTTACAGCCAGGAGAGCAACCAAGAACAACAGTACAGCTCGCTCATAAACGGTCCACTCAGCAAAGAGTCAAGCGAAACTGTGGCGAAGTACGGTCATGTTACTGATAGTATATCAGGAAGCTTTCGGGCTAACATGAAATAATAGCTTCAGTTACATAATAAGAAATTAATCTCTAATTAGAATATACAAGTTTGAATATTCCAAGGCGTCACCAATGTGAAAGTACAGATAGTAGCAACTGAAAATGACAGGAGTAATATATGTTAACGTGAACGGATGAACCTGGCAATAGACTTGTTTGCACCTGAGGTCTAGCTGATTAGGGCGCAGGCAGCGGGGCTAAGTCGAGAGATCGAGTCTCCGGCCGGCAGTTTTTATGCGTGAGTGAAAATCTCGGCAAATTTTTCTTGAAATGGAAATTTACAGTCATAGAACACAGTCAGAAACATAAACCTAGAATGTTCATGCACTTTACGTCATAAAACAGTAAATCTGAACGGGTTCAGTACCTTAGAAAAGGAGAATTAGATCATAAGTATTCGAGGTTCATGATGCATGTACAGGATACTCATGAGTAGGACAAACGAGAATGTCATCGGAATACAAACTACAAAAAAGTAATTTACAACGGTAATATACTCTCTTAATCAGCTGATGTCACACCTACTCAGAATGCATTACTTTTATTTCCATGTTGACAGCAAACATATCACAACTAAGTATCGTGGTGGTATTCAACCTTGGTTATTTGTTCAGCACACATCAGTGTCCGTCTGAACTCGCGCCACCAAGCGCGGTGGCCACTTGACCGTTGCCCGTGCGCGCTACAAGCACGTTTTTGCAGTATACTCTAACCACTCTCTCCTTACCTATAGTGTTCTCCTTCTCATGGGTTGTGGGAAACATTGTCCTGGTGATCGTGGTGGCAAATTGCAGAGTATCACGGCAACGGACAGTTGGTCCAAGCTCAGTGGGAAGGACTAGCGAAAGCACGCAGTAAGAAAACAGCTTGGTAAGGTTAAACTAATCTTACATTAGGACTCCTGAGATTTTACATGGTAAAATAAATTCGTCCCATTTCACCACAAACAAGGGAGGATTAAGCTCATGGTCGGTAACAACTTGGAGCATCTTATGATATCCGATTGACTCGTAGGACGAAATCATAAGTGATAATCTCAGTTGCTTATTATGGCTATGTTTGTTTGTAACATCGGACATTACCCTCTATCAAAATTCAGAACAGCGAACTCTATCGCTTCCACAATTCTCTGAATAATTCCATTTCAGTATATTGGCTGGAGGTTCCTCTGTAAGTTTACCGCTAGTCCCTTATTATTAGACTTGCTTTCGTGCATCAGTCCACAGATGAAAGTTAACAAAACAGTTTAATTTGTGTTCACCTTGAACTTGTTGATAAGCAAAAGGGATACTAGATTGTATTGAGTGGCTATATTCGACGTCAAGGGGCACAGTAGTACACAGTGAACATGCCTTGGGCAACGCTTGTGAGGTCATCAGCTAACCAGTCTTTTAGTTTCCGACTAATCGGGTAGGGGTGGGGACATTGGTATCTATGGCTGATATTAAACAAAACTCAATCACATCTGCGATAACAGTTCCTCGGCGGTCTGTAGCCTGTGAGTGAGTGAAAATGACCAAGGAGCCTTCTTGAGAGTCCCAATAAATCCAGGTAGCAGGAATGGAATACATATTCCATTCCGATGAACTTTAACGACGAGAGTTGTTGGCAAAACAGTGGCCTTAACTGGATCAAGTATTTCTTATTTATGTGTGAAACAATGAATTTTGTTCATAGCCAGGAAAGAAAAGTGTAATCCTTCATTGAATTGGCCCATGGGGTGTAAAAACGAGCAGACTTGGCAGTTCATCGGTAAAATATTAGTTCACCGTGGAACAGTATTTTAGTAAAGCTTAGCCGTTTAGGCAATGTATTATTCCTTCAAGAAATATCAATTCCCGTCCCCTGTAATTGTCTTAGTTGATAAAACATCTCAGAATTCTTGGATTTATGAGACATAACATTTGAGGTGAAACCAGTTGGCTGATAGCAACGGCTAAACATTCGCGTGACGTAGGAAGGTCAATGCGGTGTAGCTGCGGTTGCACTGATTTCGTGAACGAGATAATAGTTGGGTCATTAGGACGAGGCGCACCCTTTAGTGATTGGCCTAATCAGCGAAATCTATTGTTATTTACGAGTACGTCGTTTTATGTTGTCTTATTTGCTCATTAAAATGCTAGTTTTTTACAGCTCAGCCTTAGGAAGCGTTGATAACGTAGGGAAGCCACCATAGCGTCGGTCATATAAAACAAAGGAAAACGGGTGAATGGGATCAGTATTTGTTCGAGTTACTGATTATTATCCGTTCAGAACATAAGAAAAGCTGACCACCGTAGTGAGTTGTTCTATATGATTGAGCCGTAACTGAATATATTTCAGGCATACTTCTCTTGATGAAAAATGCTAGGTATACCTTGAATGTATTCCAATTACATACGGGTAATTACAATACTTTGTATTGTTATAGAAGAGGTTCTATAACACACCTGCTTGTCGAATGCAGAAATATTTATAACCGTTAAACACATCTCGTAGGTTACAATGTTCCAGTCGTTCACGCTCTAGGGCTTACAAGTCGCGTACCACTTACAGGAAACCCCAAATACGGTGTTGTTCTACTTATTTCATTTAAAGCATTCCCTTACTTCTAGTACTGCTATCAATTACGGAATCCAATGTCTTAATTGGTATACATATCAACTGTACAGAATAAACACGTTTCACTGTAAAACAGTGCGTAATGCTCGATATCCTGCTATAAGAGAATGTCCCCCATTATATACACTACGGACAGATTCACGTACGAGTTCCGAACTTGTACAAGTAATGGCTGTGGCTGTAAATAACACGTGTTACAATGGCTATATGAATAATAGATATGATTAGTTACCGGTCGAAATACTATGCAACTATGAATTTTATCACAATACGAAACATTTTCGACTAAAATTCGAACTCATCCGTTGTTATCCAGTCCAATATTGGACATTACCGATGTTTTACTCACTTACATACTATAGTAATCATTACTGAAAAACATTTCTTTTCTCATGGTCTCACAAAATACAATATGACATACAGATTCTTTTTATTACAGTTACGTGATATAATAGGAATTAATTACGAATACGTTTTATAGTAAGCTTTTCCTCACTCATGGGATAGTGGCTAAAATGAATGACCCAGTTGGTGTAAATCAGAATGTCTACAGTGTATTACACGTTCTACTTTGAAGCCTTGTTAAGCCTGTAAGGTTGATTAGACCTTACTTCGCGGTTTTCTTAGTAAACGCGTGCTTCGGTCCTTCGTACTGCGTGGACCACCTGCACGTTACTCTAATGTGCGGCACTGCACAAATATGTTAACCAGAACAGTATTCTCCACGACCCGTGAGAACGAGAAGGTGATTGGGAGAGAAAGTGGTTAGCGTGTATTTGGGAGCGTGCGTGAGAGCGTGCGCAAGAGCAACGGTCAAATGGCAACCGCGCTTGGCAGTCAGCGTTCAGTTAAACAATAAACGTGGTAAAAGTATGAACGAAGATGGCAACCGCTACAGGGGCCTCCTCCTAGAAGTCCGACGGAGTTGGGCTTCGATCGTGATGGTAAGCCGGAATTATTGGTTGTCCAGGAACTCCTCATAGCTTGTCCGTTATATTGTTGGTGAAGTCGAACGACTGCTGATGAGTTTCACGGTGCCTGCACTCTCGAGGTCCGATGTGCGTAGGTCCAACTGTGTTTCGGCGCCCACGGGTCTCATACGAATGCAAGCCGGAATATGCCTCGTCAGGTCCATCAAAAAAGGCGTCCAGTTGCCGTCTCTAGTGCCAGGCTGACCAATCGTCCTGTTGTCCAGTGAGCGGTTGGCTCCTTGAACGTGCACGGGAGTCAGCCAGGCTACGGATGAAGCCAATGTGACTGTGTAGATCCGTCTGAGAGAGGGCAAGGTAAACTGGAACAAAATAGCGCCTGAGGGCGCCGGCGGATGTTGGACCGTAATAACAACACATAAACGATGTGCGGTGTTGTTGGAGTCTCTAGGAGACCAGAAGAAAATGAAACCATAACTACAGATTGTAATTTCACGGGTCTGTTTCTTTGGTAAATCCATGGCGAACTTCCCAACTTATTGCTAACAGTCGGTTGTAAAAATCGTCACGAAATCGGCGAAGCGGACGGGATTTCGTAGTTGGCGACCGCGACGGCTATTTCGCGTTGCGGGTACGGTTGGAGAATCTGATGGACTAGCTGCCGAGTCCTCACTAGGCGTAATTGGGGGTGGTTCGAATAGTAACTCGCTCGATGCAGGTGACTGAGCGACTTGAGCGGGTGTAAATTGGCCGAGCGGCTTGCACTCAATGACGGCAGGCTTGAGACGGTCGATAGATACGGTGTCGTGTCGTCCGTTGATGTCTGTGACAAATGTTTTTGCCCTACGTTTTATCACCCGAAACGGGCCAGTGTATGACGCTTGTAGTGGTGATCGAACGCCATCGACGCAAAGGAATACATGAGTAGCGGTTCCTAACGCAGTTGGGACATAACTTGTAGACTGTTGTTCACGCGGCGGACTGGCTCTGAGCACTCGCATGTGCTGCGTAAGGCGCTGAGCATAGTCACCGTAGTCGAAAGTCACGGTTGGTGAGGGGGCTACCAACTCCCCAGGCAGACGAAGTGTACAGCCATATACTAGTACGGCCGGTGTTGTGCGTAACTCCTCCTTAATGGTAATACGCAGGCTTAAGAGTGCTAATGGTAGTGTTTCACTCCAAAGGGGGTTACCGTTTGCTCGAAGGGCGGCTTTTAATTGCCGGTGGAAACGCTCAACCATACCATTGGCCTGAGGGTGGTAAGCTGTCGTTTTAACGTGTTGGCAACCAAGCGTAGCAAGTAGGCTGCCGAAAGCGCCGTCAAAGTGTGGACCGCGATCGGTGGTCACTACTGCCGGGCAACCGAAATGACTAACCCAACCGGTCAGAAAAGCTTTCGCGGCCTCTTTCGAGGTGGGACGAGGGATAGGGATGGCCTGCGGCCAGCGAGTAAAAGGATCCACTCATGTGAGTATGTAAACGTACCCAAGCGAAGGTGGGAGTGGTCCTACGAAGTCGACGTGCACATGGTGAAAACGTGTTTCAGGTTCTGGGAACCTGGCTAACGCTGCCTTAGTGTGCCTATGGGTCTTAACACGTTGACACTGCAGACAAGCACGAGCCCATTGACGGACATCTCGTTTGACATTGTGCCAAACAAAACGCTCAGTTATCAGTTTCACCGAGGCAGTCACACCCGGATGAGCCAGATTATGGAGTGTCAGGAACGTAGGATAACGGTGGGCAGCAGGAAATACTGGCCTAGGGCGACCTTGCGACACATCGCACACGAAGGTATTCTGGGAAGCTGGGATAGGCACTGTGGTTAAACTCAAAGAACCGTTTTGCCGAAGTTGTTTGATGTCAGGGTCCATAGTTTGAGCCTGTGCCATTGCGTCCAAGTTGATGTTAGGCGTTTGTGACAGACTTAGTTGATATACGCGCGATAAGGCGTCTGCGACGGGATTGAGTACCCCAGGGACGTGTCGTATGTCCACAGTGAACTGTGAGACAAACTATAAGTGGCGAATCTCGCGTGGTGAGTATCGATCCGAAGCTGACTTCAGTGCGTAAACCAAAGGCTTGTGGTCTGTAAACACCGTGAACGAACGGCCTTCGAGTGCATGTCGAAAACGACGGATTCCCAAGTAGATGGCTAATAACTCTCTACCGAACGTGCTGTACCTTGGTTCCGCGGGTTGTAGGCGCTTGGAGAAGAATGCCAAAGGTTGCCAAGAGTCATCTACGAACTGTTGCAGTACTGCTCCAACCGCTGTGTCCGAGGCATCCGTCACTACCGAAATAGGAGCCAAAGGGTCAGGGTGTGTAAGGAGTGCTGTGTTGGCGACAGCATCTTTGACCAAGGCGAATGCGGCTTGTGCCGTGTCGGGAAACACGAACTTCCGCTTACCTCCGCGCAACAGGTCGGTGAGGGGTTGCATCATTTCCGCACAGTGAGGAATAAATCGGCGGTAGAAATTCACCAGGCCGGCAAACTGACGCAACTGGCGAAAAGATCGGGGTTCAGGGTAGTCGCGAATAGCGGAAACTTTATCTGACAGAGGGCGAATACCCGAGGATGAAATAGAATGTCCTATGAAAGTGATATCCGCCCGGCCTAATTCGCATTTCGCGATATTGATCGTAACGCCGTGCTGGCTAAGGCGTTCGAAAAATGCTCGTAAGTGTGTAGCGTGCTCTTGCTCTGAAGAACTCGCCACCAAAATATCATCCAGGTACACGTGGACATTTTCCAACCCACGAGTTGCCTCGTGCATGAACCGTTGAAAGGTCTGGGCTGCATTGCTGAGTCCAAACGGCATTCGCAAAAACTCGAACAGCCCGAAAGGCGTAGTGACGGCATCTTTAGGGATATCGGCCTCTGCTACTGGGATCTGGTTGTACGCCCGAACCAAATCGATACGGCTGAAGACGGAGCAACCTGATAAAGACGAAGTAAGATCCTGTATATGGGGAATCGGGTATCGGTCCGGGACGGTGACTTTGTTAAGCGCTCTGTAATCACCACAGGGTCGCCAGTCGCCACTAGACTTAGGAACCATATGAAGGGGGGAAGCCCAAGGGCTACTAGAAGGGCGTATTATACCCAGTTCTAGCATACGTTCGAATTCGGCCTGTGCAACACGAAGCTTGTCTGGCGCTAACCGACGCGGCCTACTGAACACTGGGGGTCCCTTGGTATCGATATGGTGAGTGACACTGGTCGTCACTGCTGGGAGAGGCTCGGCCTGCCGAAACATGGCCGAGTAGGCGGCGATGAGTTCGCCATAAGGTTGGTGTGCCGGTGGTTGAACGTAAAAGGGCGTGACGTGATTCACTCGCGAATTATGACCCGCAACAGCAAGAGTGGTCTGACGATCCACCACTCTGCGGCGCCGTGCATCAACTAACAAGTCAAAGTGCTGCAGGAAGTCAATGTCCAGAATTGGGTACGGGACGTCGGCGATGATGAATACCCAACGAAAATTACGCTTTAAACCCAAGTTTAAGGTGAGCGACCGCTGGCCAAACGTTGGGATGGCCGTGCCATTGGCAGCGCGTAGTGTTTGGGCCTGCGGTGTGCTATTGTCGTCTTTCGCTCGGGGGAGGACGCTCACTTCGGCACCGGTATCTACAAGGAACAAGTTATTTAAAATGACGACTATTGGTGTGATACCCGGCTTCGTGGGTCGCCACCACGGGCCGGGGGTTTAGTTTCCCTGATGAGCACCGGGAAACGTACACCCTGGTTTGCATCGTTTGGCTCCCTCACCGAAGCGACTGTGGTATTTACAATACCCTTCTTTTGTAGAACCGACGAAACGTCGTCGCAATGACGGACTATAGAGCCTAGGTGAGCGTGCGCAGTGCCGCTCCTGTGACCCACTTCTAACTGCTAAACGTTGCAGGCTTGCGTCAATTCTAGACAAAACTGACGCGAGTTCGTCAGATGTTGGCAAGGCAGGCACCGTTGCGACGGAGGGCCTGGTTACTCCAGCTACAGCGGGGTTGTATCGTGACATAATGTCATCAGCTATCGCTGCAGTTTCCTCTAGCGAGCATTTGCGCGTGGCACTTAGTAAAACTGGAATGTTATGCGGCAAACGCTGCAGCCAAAGTTCCCTCAAGAGCGGGTCCTCGCTTATCGTCGGTCCTCTCAAGTGCTGCATCTCACGCAGCAGTTCGGAGGGCTTCCTACTTCCAAGCTCAACGTTTTGAAGTTGTTGCATACGTTGGTCTTGCGTTGAGGTTTTGCGGGCAATGACAGTCTCCTTTAAAGCCTCATAGCTTCGGGAAGAGATTATTACGTCCCTTACTTGCATTGTGACCTCTGGCGGGAGGCGGTCTGCTACCCACCTGAAACGGCTGGCGTCGCTGGTAATACGGCAGTTTTCGAATTCTAACTCGACCAGCGTGAACCAGAGTTCTGGATCAGCAGGTGTGAATGCCGGTATGTGCAGCGTGATCGCCCCAACGGTGGGGTCTGAGCAGGGTTTCCGTTCAGTGGACATAGCGATTGCTTTATAGAACACAGACGGGAAAAGAAACCAACGATCAGTGGGGCACTATAATCGTCGCGAGAAAAGAACAAAAATCACGACGAACTAGACATCAAAAATATGTATGGACAAAAACAATTATTTGGTAAACCGACCAAAAACAATCAACAGATATGGAATTGATAAAACCCAAAAACGTACGCAGACGGGACCTTCAACGGTAGAAAACAAGGAAACTCACGTGACCTGAGGATCACGTCGGGCTCACCAATTGTAAGGTTGATTAGACCTTACTTCGCGGTTTTCTTAGTAAACGCGTGCTTCGGTCCTTCGTACTGCGTGGACCACCTGCACGTTACTCTAATGTGCGGCACTGCACAAATATGTTAACCAGAACAGTATTCTCCACGACCCGTGAGAACGAGAAGGTGATTGGGAGAGATAGTGGTTAGCGTGTATTTGGGAGCGTGCGTGAGAGCGTGCGCAAGAGCAACGGTCAAATGGCAACCGCGCTTGGCAGTCAGCGTTCAGTTAAACAATAAACGTGGTAAAAGTATGAACGAAGATGGCAACCGCTACAAGCCTTCTTTATTCGATAATGAAATAACATTGATTGTCATAAACAGAATGAAGAATTTTATCTGGCGGGCTGGAACAAGTACGAATAATGGTCTGTACTATAGGTAGTACAAGTTTACATATATATATATATATATACATTTATATATAGATAATAGCGAGCTCAGCACTTCAGGAGTGTTTTGGCCCCCATTCCCTTGATTCCTTCGGATGGTTATATGGGGGACCCGGAAGATGATAAAAGGTGTTCATTACTGAGAGCCATATCAAGTCCCACTTATCAGTTTCGGTTTTTATTACACGGAACTGATTCGTATTTGCCGAGTAAATCATTCTCCATCTTGTTTCATTCAATCTTCATGCAGCTTTATTGTACCGTTGCTGAAATATTAGACCCGCCCTTCAACATTTGTGAATATTTTATCGTGATGAGTATTATTCTCCATTCTGATCACGCTTTCACGCACACTTCTCGACCACTGCCGAGAAAAATTCCATGATTATTAATAATATTATTATAAGAAAGTGCCCCACACTTCTTGGTGTCGCTGAGAGAGAACTTTGGTGGACTGAAAGGTGCGTTTGTGGAGGAGCAGTCCTATGTGTTTGTGTGTGTGTATAGCATTTGATCTGCCTCATAACTGCACCTTGAGTTGAACATCAACGCTGCATTTCATGGCCCGTGTCTGCAATTGCAATACGAAATTCCGTGTTGATTGGTTGACGTTGTGCATCAACGAATGAAATTTTGCCCGTTCAGGAGGTTTGAAATTTGCCGGTTGAAAATGCTGCAGAGGCAACACCTTCAAGGGTTCGTAAGGCAAAGATACTGGAGAACTCGGAAAAGCCAAATTATTCAACAGAGACTGTCAAGGAGTACGCAGACTTCTCAGAATCGAACGATTTATGAGACAAACACCGTGCTTTGAAGCCCTCCATGCAGTCATCAACATCTCGTGTATTTCTCTGAACGTTTAAAGTCTTCAAACTATAGGCAACCGTGATGGTAACTGACGGCGATGCCAAACGTTGTATCCGGTAGTTGCACTCCAGAACTAGTACTATCACAACCAAAGTAGTAAGGGCTCCAACCTTTACTAAGCGCTCTGAAGGGATGAGAATACCAGTCTTATCTGTTGCCCGACTGACATTACGGCAGCTTATTTCGAGAAACCGTTTTAGCCACCAAAATTCTGCCCCCAGAAAATAAGATTGACGTAGTTCGACATTAAGCCCACTTCTTTTAAACCACGATGACCACTATAGTGCTGGTTCGGGTAGCGCCTCCTGCTAGTAGTTGACCGAAGCTGTGATTCAAGCTGTGGCTCGTGACCGGTCCCATGAGAATTGTTTTTAGTGTAGCTACGAGATTTGTTTAGATTAGAGTCAGTACTCACTGTTGAAGAAAGACTACTGCATGAGGTATTCTATTCTGTATACTTTAGTCATTCCAGCTAACTAAATTTGATTACGCACATTCAGATATCGGTAGTTTCAAAAGCCCGCTGAAAGTAGTTTTTTCCAGGACATGTGTGTTTCGTTCCAACCATCAAACTGGAGAGTGGGGTAAGTTCCGACCTGGCTTAATGTAATGCAGACATTATACAGCTGACAGAAAAGATTCTGAATTAAAATGGAACAAAAATGTCTTGAAAGTGTGCGTAATGGGAGTGGCTTTTATAAACATATATTTTTTATTTTTGGTGAATCTTGTTTTTCTCAGTCAAATCTCGGTAATTAGCTCTCCAGTCATTGGCTTAGCTGTTGCTGATTGTTGATTGGGTTAGTGGTCATATATAACCTGTTGCACGATGTCCAGTCCCCACTTGCCGTTCCCTGCGACGCGGTTACCGACTATCCGGTGTGCAATGGGAGACCCGGCCCAATTCCATAATTTGCGTTCAATTTTCTGGAATTCCAACCAACCAGTTTTTTACGTATACGATTGGCGAGCAAGGGGAATGGCTTCACCGGCTCGGGAGGAATGCGTACACTGTCTCGCTCGATGATGAACGTGGAGGACTACGTGACTGTTAACATGGTCCCTATGGGGCCACCACATTTTGATTACCGTGTTGCTTCTCTGAAGCCGTTTTGTTGTTGCCTTTTCATTTCTCTTGCATGTGAGTCTCGTTTCACGTGCGCGAGCCTGGGAATACTAGCTTCATATAGGGGGCGATCATTTGCGAGTTTGGGCGTGGTATATAGAAAACTCCGTGCTTTGTTAAACATTTCGTGAAGATCGACTGACGTTTAACAGCTTCAGAAGATGGGAATAAATTAGCATTCGATTCAATCCGTTACCCATATCACGTAAGTTACAGTACTGAAAGCATTGGTAGCAGGAGCGCAGTTATCTACTATGTTCAGACAAGAGGATCAGCTAGTTAGTTCAGTGAAACTTTGCTGCTAGATACATGGAAGAGAGCTCGTACAGTGGGACATAACTATATAACATATATATGTTGCATTTATCTTTGGTCAGCTAAGTACCGTTTCGGAGTAAGTGGTATATACCCAGGCAGCACAAGGGGACACTCGACCGTCACCTGAGTGTCCCCTAGGGGACGGTCGCAGGAAAGCAGTGCAATGCCCCCAAAAATAACTTTAAACTATGTAAAAACCGGAGAATCCGTCACAAATGCAAAAGATTTCGAACGAGAGTCTCTGTTAAGCCACATTTCCGATTATTTAGTAGCTTGGTCCCCATTGGATTCAGATACAGAAATCTCTAGAATCGTGAATGTCTGAGAATTCTGAACCTAATATTATATGTTAAAAAACCATAATAAGAAATTTTTTTGGCATTTACTATCCATGTTATAGCGTATTATAAATTTTAATGTCTTGTTTGTTTTAATGCATTCCCATCATGGCGGCCAGTTTTTGGCGGTGGCCGGTTTATGTCGCCCCTGAGACTTCACTGCTAGACATTGCGCTGCGTGTGGTCGGTTTATAACGTTCTTCGGACGGTAAATCCCATATATTTTTACTTGTCTCTTCGTCCTTAGATGAAAAAGATGCACCCAAAATTGCGTGGCTTTTCCAGAACTACAATATGGAGGCGCAAGAAGCTGATCTCAGTTCGCAGGGTTGTTGGGGGCGATTTCAACTCGTCCCTCATATGCGATGATGGTGTAAAAAGTTAGCTGATATGAAGTTCGTTACAAATTCCCAGGCAGTTGTTCCGTTTCAACGAACAACGAGTCCGATGATTTAATTGATGACATCGATGGTCCTGAAGAATCGAATGCCTCATCGACAGCAGTTGAGCAGCGACAAGTCACAGCTGCTACAACCTCTACCGCTGTTAGGTAATGCACACTGGATTTCTAAATGTGGGTAGTTGTGAGAACACGATGAGGGATATATATATATATATATATATATATATATATATATATATATATAATATCCTTCGGTTACGGTGGACGCGAAACACCCATCACTTACGTAAGTTACGTACGTAACTCATTACGCCAATGGTGTACACGCAGGTAGAAAAACACAGTTTAGGTATTCTGGCAGTTATTCTTTTAGCCAAACTTCACTGGGTCAGATCACATCGCCCAGTGGTCCTTCGGAAAGCGCACCCTTAATAGGGGGCACGTTTTTCACACAAAATAGGGATTTTGGGACAATGACAAGTGAGGACCACTTTCCCAAATAATAATTAAGAAACAGTCCAACGTTTTCAAAATATTTCACCCTTTTTTTGCCATTGCCAGATACGAATCGACATCCCACTTCAATTTTAGAGTCCGCTATACAACAATGATGACCATTTCGTTGATCGAGATGTTTTTACCGAGGAAAAATCGCTCATTTTTTTCTCTTTATAAATATACCAAGTAGGTCACTTAAAACCCAGCAAGTAACTCGTATTTAAAATAAAGTTTGGCAGATCAATTTCTTGTGTTTCAAAATTGGCGCCCCAGAATTCCAGGATTACGCGCCAATTCAAAAATATCCAGGTCGGAACTTACCCCCCTACCATCAAACTGGAACGCAATTTGAAATTGTACCCGGCACAATGTTTATCTACAAGCATTCAGTGGTGTGATAAAACAACACGAGGAAACATCATTAACATCATCAACACCCCACTTTTAATTTCTGGAAATCATCGTCCTCATTGCCAACCCATTCATAAACCCCGTCTTGTCACTCAGAAACAAGCTGTTCCCGGCTAAGCCGTCAACATGACACACGCTCTTATGAGTCCTCCCTGTTTGTTTGTCGCTCTGTACCTTTTGTTCTGCAGTTTTGCATAGACATTTCTGTGACTCGTGGCTTTGGTTTTCTGATTATCATCCAAGCATCTTTCGATTCGTGATTTTGGATATAAACCTCGTCCGTGCGCCACTGATCTCTTTAGCGCTGCACATCAAACCGACAATCCTTGCGAACAAAAGTTTCATCAGCAGAGGTGCACCCTTTCTGCAAAGCTGCGTTAACAACGGTTAGTGCGTATGTGAGTGGTCATTAGAGAGCCCGCAAGAGAAACTGTCAAATGTGAACGGTGTTTGTCTGTGCGAGTTCAGTTGAAAGCTGTTTAAGTCGGATGAAAAAATGATAACTGAACTTACTGCGGGCATAGCAGAAAACTGAAGGGTCCCAAAATGGTCCCTTTAGGACCAATTTTATTTTTGCATTTCTTGTTGGGATGTTCTGCGTCAGAAGCTTCCAAATAGTCAAAATCATGGAAATTAAAAATTCCTCCTAAAAATGGTATCGTTTATGGAGATTTGTACCAGTTTTTATTCCTCGGTTAACCGAGAAACATAATGATGTTTACCAGGAAATCCTAATAATGTTAAAGTAACTTTGAAGTTATTGTTTTGAGTAGACTATGATCTATTCAATCAAAAATAATGATTGAAAATCTCCCAAATTTTAGTGTCAAGAGTTTCCGTCATGCTGTGGATCTTTAGTTGTGATGCGTTTTACGTTGATCATTTAAAATCACTGCACATTTTGTTGATGCTTTTGGTTTTAGGCTTTGTTATATCAAGTAATAAGGAGGAGTATCTATCGACCTAGTTTAACCTAGGTGCGTACGTTGTTTTTGGTAATCGTTTTCTAATTGCATCTGATCCAGTATTATTTTCTTGCTTTGAAGTTCCAGGGGCATAATGCATAACGGTCATTGACAATGGGTAGTTTATCCTAAGATGAAACCTTGAGTTCGCCACTTTCATGCGCGAAGACCTTCTGGGACAGTATTTCGTAGACGCAGTATTCAACTGCAAGTGTGTGATGGATTCAAAAAAGTATCAATTAGCTAAATATTCCCGCTTCCCGCACTGAACTTATGAAGTATGGAGGTTTACGCCACCAAAGAATTACAAAGTGTACACCGTTAAAGCGCGTATGGCTGTTGGTTATATACATACTACTTACTATCAGTGTGAGCTCCTGCACATGCAGCCTCGTTGTTCGTTGGGTTAGCAGTAACCCAGACACGAATAACTATAAGAAATCACAGTTGTGATTCATGTGTGGGCTCTTCAATGAACAGTATCTATTCACACTCCAGACGATTCAAATTAGATCCTAGTGAACGTATATATATATATATATCGCTTAATGTTCAGTTTTAGCACAGTTTGTAAGCCAGTTACCACATAGCTCAAAAACTACAGCAGTTGCCTTAGGAATGGTTTGGGTTCCTCTCATGGGTAGAAAACTTATCAACGAAACGCTAAGGAAAATATCTATTTTGTTTCACTGAGAATATTCAGTGTTTGTGTATGAAATTTATTTGTTTTACGTAACTAAATAAATTTGATATCACTGACGTTAAGTTGTAAAAATGGATCACTCCAATTCGTGCTTCGACCTCGGTTGTGTTTGTACTCTATTTCAATCCGGGGTTACTATTCTCACTGATCCCGCGGGATGAAAGTTTACTCTTGGCGTAGCGGCAGATGACAAAAATCGTGCCTTCATACAGTGGAACAGGCCTTCTTCACCATCCTGAAATCGGATGGCAGAGCTCTGATGATTTGCGGGGATTACCGTCTCGCTCTTACCGACAAGCTTCCACAACAAACATGTACCACAGAAGAGACTGAAGATATAATATCCCGATCCAGTGGTTCAAGGTGCTTCTGTAGCTTGGATTTCGCGGATACTTATTTGCAATTTCCTATTCTTCATGATTATTGTCTGTTGGCCACAATCAAAGTGCTTTTTGTTTCGCATTCGTATAGTGTTTTGCAATTCGGACTAAGTGCTTCCCCAGCCATTTTCTAATCTGTCATAAATTCGTTTATTGAGTAGGTAGGTACTGAATTTTACCATTACAAAGTACTGGTTCATGGTCTCGCGAAAGCAGCTTACGATTGGAAGTTACGTCCATTGTAGCGTCGATTTTGTGAATTTGTTGTTGCCACCAGCCCATCCAAGGGTGTTTTCATTTCAAGGTCTAATAATTGTTTTGGTTATTTCATTATTGAAGACGGTTCCAAACCGGATCTCCGTTGTTTAACTTATGTACTTACAGTGGATACTGCTACTGCCTATAGTTGGATCTTTGCAGCATCGCGCCCGGATCATTCCCAACATTTCTACTTTAACGGACCCAATCTTTTCCGTGTTATCCGCCTACATGTTTCACCGGTGATCAAACAATTCTTTCAGTTTCGGACTATTTGAAGTCAAAGCATTTCGGCGTTCGTTTTCACCTTTAAAATACTCCACTATTAAAACGGATGCCTCTCTCAAGCAGCACGCCCTAAGCTCGTCCAGCTGGGAGCGCTTTGAGCTAACGTTGGGCAGAGTAACCTGCACCCGATGGGGAGCTCGCTGGACTAGGCCCAACTTTCGAAAACATCGCTGGAAATGGGTACATCTTCTTTTCCTAGTCCATCCTAACTGCCCATTTCCTAGTCTACTTGCCCATTATTCATCCGTTCGATTAAAACCACTAATTTACCGTCGATAAAAATACTTCGTGGAAATCGGGTAGTTTATTATAAAAATGGAGTACTGAAAACTCGTACAAATTTGCAATTCGAGGACTACTCCACTCAGAATTTCCGTAAGATGTTCACCCTTCTTATGTGATGTGGTCACCGAATCCGAAATATCAAGATGTGGAAACGTGAGACAGTAGCACCTAAAGGAACGTTGGACAACAAACATTTTCGCGTACATATTTCAAAGATAGTTTGATTGAAAACTGTTTCCGACGAAACGGAGTAATAGCTGATATTTTAAGTATCAAAACAACGGTAATCAGTGAAAAAGTAAAATATCAACTAAACTATGAACTACATCACGGGAACATGTAGAGTTGCCATTCATGAAAAATTTTACTAATTTGTGAGGTCGCTAAATCTTACTTCGCGGTTTCTTCATTAAACGTGTTCTTCAGCCCTTCGTACTGCTGTTATAACCGACAAGAAGTGCAAGGGAAAAAGTTGTTTATTGTTTGGACATGAACAAATTAACCAACAGTTACGAAAACGCTTCTTTGCAAAATAGCTGTCCGGTCCAGTTTAAGACAGTCGTTATCTGGGAGAACGATGTATTCGTGTGGTTCAAATGCCACCGTTAATCTTATTGCTGTAAATCCATTTGACATGGGCACTTTCGTTCAAATTAATCCACAACTGTTCATAATTGCATTCCCAGCAATCGACCACTTACTCAATAAGAAGTGTGCACGCTCCTTCATAATACGTGAACCACATGCACGTTACTCTAATGCTGGGCACTGTACGAATGCGTCAACCAGAACGGTATTCTCCACGACCCGTGAGAATGAAAAGGCTATCGGGAGAAATAGAGATTAGCATGTATTTGACAGCGTGCTCAAGAGCAACAATCGAATGGCAACCGCGCTTGGCAGTCAGCCTTAAGTTAAACCATAAACGTGTTAAAATCATGAACGAGAATGGTTGTCGATGCAAACCTTCAGAACGCCTCAAGAGGCATTGATTACACCAGATAAATGAAAAATTTCCAGAATAAAAAAATCTTTAGACTTATTTCGAAGGAAATTTTGATTTACTGGCCAGCATTTTCGTCTTGCATCGTCTTGATTTCTAGCGTTCATACACCAACGCTCTATGTCTTTTGATGACAGACACCGGTTATTCTGTGATTCTTGGGGTGGGACAAACAGCGTCTAGAGCTTAGTCGAAGACAGCGAATTTCATTGGCTTATCCTCGACGGCAACGATGACTTTGTGTTTTTGAACGATTTTTCTTTGCGCACTCCCGAACCAGATGTCGGTTAATGCCACTCCGTGCTCCATGGACGCCGTCCGTCTTCACACTCAAAGACAAATACGTAATTTACAAATGTACCTTTGAAAAATGCAAATCTAGATGACTGTATGCAAAACTGGAAAAACGGCATCCTAGGAAATATTGGGAAGCGACAAACATTTACAAGTGATTGTGTGAATGGGTGCAGTATGTGTGTCCAATAGTACGCCCCCCACCGACTGACTATTTGATGGCGAACCACGTGAAAAACGTCCACAACGTTGAATCACTAAAAAGGTATATTATCAGTCAGTTTACGATTTTTGAGAGTCGTTTCTTGAAGATGATCAATCTATCTGGTTACATAGTGGGGTGAAAACGCATACAGAACACAGGATGAACGCGTATGGTAAAAACGAGATATAAAATACCGTTCAGAACAACATTACCTTCATTTCGGAACATATATTGCTAACCTCGTGAATTCTTTGGTATAGTTATTCCGCTGGTCTTGTGAATCACTTGATGAACGACCTGAGTTTTCCCAGATACTACTCGTGGGGGAAACCGAAGGCTGCATCTCACAATCGTTGTTTATAAGATATTGTCTTTGGGTAACACGTAATACGTGGCAAGTGGTAGCACAAAGCGTGCAACACGTCACGGTGTTGCCTCGTGGTTAGCATAGATGCTATAAAATCATTGGACAAGGACTGTGAAAAAGCATCCACATTGATGTCGGTACTCAATTCTTCCAGGCTCTATTTCCTGACCGGCTTGAAAATATTGAAATAATTCACAAATACGCTAACCTGTATAGAAGTTCAAATCTGATGTGCTGGTAGGGGGTAGATCCTCAGTTAAAAAGTGTATGCTCCAGTTATGCTGTTGGCCAAACTCATATGGCTCTACTTAAACAGTATAAAAATCAGGAGTAACTGTATCTATTAGGAAATAGGATTTAGGAAATACTCGACAACATTTGGTTTTTCTTAGCATGCCTACTGACCGTAATTTAGGCCCCCAACGCCTTTGCTCTCATAATGTGGCCTTTTCCTAAATGTGACATTTCTTCGCACTAGGGACCTTCTTGCACCTTTAGTACCTCCTCCGCTTTGTCATATCGGGGATGACAACGTATTTTGATTTACACGAATTTGAAGATGAATGACCAACGATATATAGCTATTAGTAGTCGGTATTGCATGAATTTCACAAAACACAGTACTACAAATCGACCGCCTCCATTTTTAAGAATATGTATGCACGTAAACATGTATATGCACACATGTGGATAAAATCATATACGTGGAAAGATAAAACTATACTAGAGGTGAAATAAACTGTATAAACGTACACTACTGATCTCTATGAGTGGTGAATCATTTTTACCACAGAAAAGCCGAACAGCACATCCTTTCAACAGATAATGAAAAAACCCTCACGGAATCGCCTGGTCACAAAGGCATTCAGTAAATTGAAACATGCAGCTTTTGTTGCGCAGACAAGTATAACGATAAATATTTTGATGCTTTTACTATTACTTTTCTTGTAAAATTTCACGGACTTCTGTGCAGTATTCCAAGGCACATGTCACTAGCCATTTCATTTCAACGTTCGCCCAACAGCTTTTTGGTATTATGCTGCTTGGTCCCCCAACAGAATTGGTGCAGACCTGGAACAGGACCGTTAACCGGTTCTGTGCGTTTCAAGAAAGCTGAGTACATTCCAAAGAAGTCATTGTCAAATATAGAGCAAAGCGTAAGCTGTTTGCTGGTCAGTTACTTGTCCATACGAACAATTGTTTGGCTCCAAATTCACAACTGCTTCTGACCATTCAGCATTACATTTTACCTGCCATCCATATCAGACATTGCCTAAGTTCACTAGTTCTATGGTGCAACCTTAGTGCATCTCCTTATCTGCATACGACAGTGACACTGAATACCACCATACTTTCATATTCCACATGCTGATTACATTTCTCGATGCGCATGTCCTACAACAGACTGTGATTCTGGCTGTTTACTAGTTCAACCACTCCCTATCAGTCGGCAACAACTGATTTATGACTATCGTTGTGGTTTCGGTCTAGTTTTCTGTAACACTTTCAGTCGTAAACATGTGCTACAAGCTTTGGTTACTTAAAACGGAAATCATTTTGTGGCTGAAAGGATTTAGTATAGCTTAGAGGCTCAGGAAGGAGACATTAATTCGTTCGCAAACTCAAGAGTGAAACCAGATCGATCAACCCTTTAACATTTGTCCGAATAACCCCACAGAACACATGGACAGCAACACAAGGTGGTGAAGAAGCTTGTTATGGTGACCAGCCGATCACACCCTACCTATCTCTTGTTTGACTGTACGCTCCGCACACGCGGCAACCGGAAGTGCTGCCTCCGACACACTTCCTCGGCACAAGCCAAAATGCGGTCTGTGTACTCAGGCCCTGTGAGAATGTACGCGGTTATCACTCCACGGCCCTTTCTCGTTGACCTCCTAGACGAACGCGATCGTAGAAGCTGAGGGAGTGTGCCCTCCAATATTGTTTTCAGTGATTCAGAATCCTGCCATTTCATCACATCTTATATGGACAATGGTAGGTGAACAAAACAAAAATCACGAGAGGACGATGAGTCAAAATTAATTTGGGACGAGATCAAACTGCACATGCGTGACCTAGGTCCACCTCTGAACCGTGCGTGGATGCCTTCGGTGTCATTAGTCTGATCAACGAAACACGAAAGGGAGTGGATACTTTTCTACTTCGATACAGAAACCCTGCTCACGGCACCAAACACTCAAGCCCACCGAAGCTTTTGAGTTCTCCAGTACTACATTCGAATTTAAAATGCCTCCAAACAGCTGATTCATCATGTCAACGAAGCAACGACTCACGACCAGCCCCTGGTATAGTTCTAGGTCAACTCTGCTCGCGTATGGTGACAATTCTGGATATGGATGACTGTTCACTACGCTGTTTCTACGTTGACAAAATTCAGTACAGTATTCCAGACCATCCAGCGGGTGTTAAGAAAAAAAATATTCTGGTTCCAATTTGGACACGATAAATGAAGAGAGTTCTGTATGCTGACGTTCAGAACGCTTGGTTACCCACGTCAATATTACAAGTACCCTCAAATAAATTCGAGTTGCTCTGGGCGTGATGACTGTGCGAGACCAGTATTCGTGTTACGTAACTGGCTACGTCTTGCGTCATCGAACGAGAGTTGTAAAAATAAATAATTTCGACTCGTGTTTCAACTCCGGTGGTGTTCATGCTCCATTTTGACTTGGAGTCACCATTCATACTGATTGCTCAGGACAGTTTCACACAATAATGTAGTTTCGTCTGTGCGGAAATCCAGTGCCTTTCTCCGGAAGATAAAATGAGGAAGTTCTGCACCATGTCCCTCCAAGGAGGGGCATCCTGTCACCCAAACTGCCGGCACTGGTTAAAATGTCCATAAGTCCGCACCGATCTTCTTACATTCGACGCGCTTTGGGCTTTAGTCGTCTGTATATGTAAGGTTTGTTCTCTATCTTTCCCCCTTTTGGTTAGAGTTACACGTGGTTCCCGTATGGGTACCATTTCAGTACTACTGAGTATACAAAACACTCGCTTCGGCCTACAGAATCTAGTCTTCTTCGTTCATTTGACTGAGGGATTTCGTTGGTATTTCAAATCTAGGCTTTCTAAAAGATACGTTTGTGGGTCATTTGCTGGTTATCTTTCAAATTGTTGGATCCATTCCCTCCAGACAATCCACCAATCCCGTGAGTCTGCGATCCTACTGGACTTTATCCTCGTTTTGTTGCACAACATACATACGTTGTATGGCACATTATAGAACATTCAAAATTTCTGAGGGAAAACATGGGCCAAGGCAGATCTGCAGAGCTACCGATTCGACACACGATTACAAAGACTAACAAATTTGTTTACTTGAACAATCACCGAATTTTGTGGCGCCACTAGCTCCGCCTGTGTACACCGTCTGCACGCCGTTGCGTTCCTCCAATACATACGTTGTTCTGCTCTGGTGTTTTGAGTTCCGCCATTTTGCGCGCTGCCGATCATATTCACTAACGTGTCAGGAACCGAGCGAACAGTTGAAAGCCGCGAGGGTTACGGTACAGCCAGTTTCCCCGGTTTCCAAAAGGACGCCTAAAATATCTTTCAGCTTTCAATGAACTACGAATGACCAAGAAGACAAGCGGAAGAACCCCGTGCGATTCCGGGTTGCATGAGCTCTTAAATCTGCTTCGAGCAGTCCATGAAAACATTCAATCAAATCGTTGGCGGCTGGATGTTACTCCATAACTCTCACTTGCCTACGCCCTAATGCATTCATTAAGGAAGCAAATTAACCTTCGAAGTAGGTTCCTGATACGGTGGTCTCTATAGCGGGACCTCCTTAACTGGGCAACTTATCGCTTCAGGAAATAAATCGTCGTGGTTTCGGACGAGCAGTCTCTCAAGGGGTCGCACGTCAACATGTAAGTGAATACCCCAGATTGAGGCTGTGAGACACGTTTGAGCAATGAGTAGCCAAATTTGCAACGGATCCCGAAATCGAAAGGTGATTGTCCGTGAAATTCTACGATACTAGATTATCGGATGAACAATGACACGAAACAGATACAATACTCAGTTGATCAACTTTGAACGAGAAAATACACAACATGCCAGGAGAAGGATCGAAGCAATTGAAATCTGGACAGGAAGTAATGCGGCAAATCACTGGGGAGGTTTTGGGCACTTTTAATTTTTTAGTTAATGCTAGGTCACCCAGTCCCGTCAGTACTGGCTCATGCATAACTGAAGGTAATACGGATTGTAAGAATATCGATCTATTTAAGCTGAGGAAATTGGACCTAGAACAACAAATGTTATCAGCTAGACAACAGGCCCAGGAAGCAAAATAGAAGTATAGACAAAACGAGCTTGAGCAGAAAGTCAGTGACTACGGCCCACCCGACCGATCAGGACAAGGCAAAATAGGAAACTCTGCGCCGGTCGTCGAATATAAAACATCGATTCAACTAACGATCGATGTGCCAAGAGTAGATTTGACAGTTTTCGAAGGACGATCTGAACACTACTGCAAGTTTATCAGGCAGTTCAAAACTTTCGTCGAAAACAAGATAACCGACCCCGGGCAAAGGCTTCTCTACCTGACTCACCACTGTCGAGACCGAGCAAGAGGAGCTATCGACGGGTGTACCATGCTCGACCCGGAACAAGGCTACGCACGATCAAGGATGATTCTAGGGGACTTGTTTGGCCAACCGTTCAAGGTAGCCCGTAACCTAATAGAGCGCGTGATCGTAGAGGCGAAGAGAACCAAGGGCGACATCTACACAATGGCCGACCTGGTGATCATGATGAAGAACTGCTCAATAGCCCTAGACCATTTGGATTACAAGGCTGACCCAGATGCCATGCACACTTTGGAAAACATAGTCCGTCACGTTTCTCACGAACTACAGGGTCGGTGGGCGGAAGAAGCAGAACGGATAAGCCGAAGCGACCGGGAGGCTAACTTCGAAGACTAGACCGAACACTTGTACAGGCAAACCGATATGACTGACAGTAGATTTGGCCGACTCATCCGGGACAGTAACTAAGTAATCAAACCTAGCACTAGCCAGACTCAGACCACTTCATGGGGACATCCGAAATACCAGCCTTGGACCAATTCAAGCGCCATTTCACGTGAGGCTATAGCGCATCCAAATCGCAGGTCCAGTGACGCTAGCCATGGGCTACTAGAATGCCCCAAATTCATCAGTACCACGACAAACGAAAGTTAGGGAACGGCGAGGTCGACAGGAGCGTGTTTAGCATGCCTCAACACCAAGCGCCGGGCGGCAGCTTGCCGAACAAAGACCAGAAGTGGTCACTAGGTTTGCGCGGGCAGACACCATCGATTGTTACACCAGGCGAGAGAAGCAACACCAGAGACAAACACCAACCCAGTGTTATTTGTTCAACGCCGCGATCTATCAGTAAACCAGTGCATTTAGGAGTAGTTGCCGTGGGGGTGATGACCCTAACTGGGGTGGTCAGAGCGTTGGCTTTCGCTGACAGTGGATCGGACGTTACCCTGGTGAGGGAAAGGTTTGCCAACAAACACTGGCCCGCTAAAAGTACGACGTCGTCAGCAGTCAGCGCGTTGGGCGAAACGCAAGTAATGACTACCGGCCGGTTTCGGTTACAGCTCATCTCCTTAGACACTAACAACCAAATCGAGTCAACGGAGGCATTTACACTGGCCGATCTCCCCATGCAGGCACCACGGTCGATGAACGCAATTTTGACAAGGTGGCCCCACCTGCAGGACGTAACCGTTGTAGACTGTGAAGACCACCAAGTGGACCTCCTCATCGGCTGCGACGTACCGGAGGCAGAATGGTTACTTGAAAGGAAGGTAGGCGACCGCCAGGCACTTTATGCTGTACGCACAGCTCTGGGATGGATTTCATATTGTCCAGTGGGTGGACGCGGTTCCGTGAAAATGTACCAACAGAAATGAACCGTATAGAGTATCAATAGAAGCTGCTGTATGAAAAGGAGTTCCAGGACATTGGAGACGAGGGACTGTTGTTGCCGCAAGGGGACCACTTCGCTCTGCGAGCAGCGCGGCAAGGAACTAGGGACCTTAAAAAATTGTTCAAGGTTCCCTTCCCATGGTGCACACCAGCTGACCCTTCGGTTGACAACAGAAACTATGCTCTGCAAAGGATACTTCGACTGAAAGACTGCTTCGTCCTAGGCCAAGACATATGGGAACGATATGCAGAATTATTGAAGTGAAACGAGGCTCCAGGCTATGTTGAAAAGGTGCCCGCTACCACCGGCTACCGGAAGGGGATCTGGTATTTACGTCACCACCCGGTTATCAATCCCAAGAAACCTGAAAAACTGCGGGTGGCGTTGAATGTGCGGCCAAGTTGCAGGGCAAGTCATTAAATGATTGACTATTACAACGGCCTGACTGGACCACACCACTAATCGAAGGGTGGATAGAGTAGCCTTGTCCGCCGATATCAGAGAAATGTTTCACCGGGTGAAAATACCGGTAGAAGGACAAAATGCGTTGCTTTTCCTGTGGTGGGAAGAGAAAGACCGGGACAATGCAGTGATAAATCATAGAGTGACCTTCCAGCCCTTCGAAGCCACATCATCACCTTTTGTGCGGACTACGCCCTTCAAGAATCAGCGAACAAACATGCAGATTTTGTCCACCGGTCGGTGGTAAATAGAGTCAACAGGAACTTCTACGTCGACAACCATCTTGGGTCATTCGATGATGTAGACTTGGCCCCACTGTAGTTCAGGGGCCTAGCAAGATTGCCAGAAGAGGGCGGCTTCCATCTGACGAAATGAATGTCGAAAGCATCGGAAGTGCTCGAAGCCATTCCGTACCACGAGAGGACCGAAATAGTTAGAGATTCGGACGGCTTTCTACTCCCTACCGAAAGCACTCCAAGGATACAATGGGACGTGGAAACGGACGACTTCGTTTCCCTGCCAAAAGCTCTCGAACCGCCAGTAACCCGTCGTAGCTCACTTTCTGCCACTCCAGTTTGTTCGGTCCGCTCGGTTTCGTCTCCCCCTAGCTGTTGCCCGGAAAGATTCCGCTGCAGCGGCTCTGCCGTAAGAAAGTCGATTAGGACCAGCCACTGGACCGAGAAGACCGATTGGACTGGGAAGAATTTCGGATCACCCTAAGGAAACTGGGGGACATAAAGATTCCGCGGTGCTTGCCCCTGGTCAATCAAAACGGACGGGAGAACTGCACGCCTTTTCTGACTCATCCGAGGTCGGTTTTGGAGCCGTGGTATACGGATGATGGTGTACGGGGATGGCCAGTACGCTACGAGGACCCTGTCCGCCATAGTCCGTGTTGCCGAAGATGGTTTCGCTCCCGCTCCTTGAACTGGGCGCAGCCGTGTTAGCAGTTATGGCGGTGCAAGCGGTAAGGAGACGCTTCGACTTCTGCATTTGGTTGTCCAGTTACTGGACGGGCTCGACGACAGTACTTTACCGCATTAACTACGCCGGGAGCCGTCTAAGTACTTTCGTTGCTAACCGGCTCACGATCATCCAAGACGAATCGGCCATGAACCAGTGGAAGCACGTCAGATCTGGCGATAACCCAGCAGATGTGTGCTCCCGGGGTGCGACCATTTTCCGCCAGCTCGACACGTGGACAGAAGCCCCGAAGTTCCTGAAAATGCCTAAACAGGACTGGCATGTGTATGAACTGGAACCTTCCCCCAGAATCGGAACTGGAGATCAAAGATATGGTGATGCCTGCCAAGGTCTTCGAAGCTTCATTCAGTTTGCCACGATTGGTCGGATTTTCTTCCTTGATTAAGAAACTTCGTTCATCGGTCTAGTTGGCTAGGTTCAAGGAACATTTGCTGGTCATGAAAGGGTCCGCCTTCCCGGCCGCGTACGAGTGGGTCCGATAAGTCCCGGTGAACTTCTAGAGGCAGACCACGGTACATTCAAGATGGTAAAACGGGAGGCTTCATCTGGGAGGTCGAGAGGGCGAAAGAATGGGGACTTATCGACAAAAGAATATTATCTCCGAGAGGCGACTTGAAGCATTTAAACCCCAGACTCATTAACGGACTACTACGGGTAGACTGCAGGCTGACCAACTCCCACCGGAGCTTTGACACGAAACACCCCATACTGCTGCCGGCTGGACAACCTGTGATAGAGCTAATGATCCAACACTTCCAGGCCGTGGAGGGACATGCCGGGGAATGTCACGTGACAAGCCTCATTCGGGGGCGCCTTTGGTTGCTGAGAGGAAGAGCGACTGTAAAAAACACAATTCGACGTTCTGTACATTGTGGAAGAAGTAATGCCGCAGCAGGCAAACAACACGTGGTCCGCGACCAGAATGCAGAGTGACTCTAGGCCGGTGGCCGGGTTGGACTAGTTCGGGCCTTTGTGGATCAAGTGTGGAAGTAGGCTGGAAAAACGATACGGGTGTATCATGACATGCATGAAGTCACGTGCAGTGCACTGAGAAGTTGCGCGTTCGGTGAAAACCGACTCATTACTACGGGCCTTGCAGCGCTTTATCAACCGAAGGGGCGTATCTGCAGATACATACCCAGACAATGGGTCGAACTTCGTGGGTGCTCAACGGAAACTGCAGTGCCGGCACAAAAAAATGAGCAGGGGTGGATTGCTGAATCGAACCGTGGCCTATGGCATACGATGGCACTTCAATCCCCAGCAGGCCAGTCATCGCGGAGGCGTATAGGAATGCCTGATCCGGTTCCCCAGGCGAATATTGCTGTCGATCATTGAGCAACATCCGCCCGACGACGAGACGCTGAGCACCGTTATGACTGAAATAGAGGGGATTCTGAACAACCGCCCACTGGTCCCAGTAACTAACTACGACCCCACACATCCGGCGCTCACGAACGAATTATTGACGATAAGATTGACGGAGGGCTTCCAAAGGCAGATAAACCCCTCGTGGGAGCTCACTCCACGGATGAAAGCAGGCCAACCATCTTCTCAAGGTTTTTTGGAGGCAATGGCTTCGGGAGTACCTACCGGCTCTGCAAGCTCTGCAGAAGTGGCTGGTCAAAACAAGACCCTTCATAGTTGGGGATGTAGTGGTGATCACAAGAGAACAAACGAATTTCAGGACCCGGTCTTTGGGCGTGGTTGTGTAAACCATCGAAAGCTCCGGCGAAGTGATGAGGACTGGGAAGGTAAAGACAGCTCACGGACAGATAATCCGTGAAGTAAGCAGTTTCGGCCTCCTAGAAAGTGGAGACGGAGCAGTCGATAACAAGGAGACGCGGTAGAACATCCCCATGCGTCTTCGAGGTAGTTAAAGGAACCCCATGTGTGGGAGCATTCACGATATACTGACGTATTAAACTATCGCACACCACGACACACACTTACGTGATACATTTTTATACTTCATGACCCCCGTTAAATACGTTGCAGTGCTCACCGTTTTTCGTTGACTTCACAGGGGGCCTTTGGCAAATGTAGTAGTAGCTATGATTCCATCATATACCCAGACACATACCAATCACACATGCATAATACACGTTTATACTTCATGACTTCCATCAAAACACGCTGGAGGGCTGATGGTTCCTCCTTTATCCCCGACATTATGGAAGATCTATCCCGTAGATAATGGTTGCTACTATTCTGCCATGTACCAGAGTGCCCACCCATGACAATCACTCTCACACCTCCCCCCTACACACAACCACACGCTGCCGAGGGGTAACGGCTCACCCGAGAACAGCGCCTTTGTTTCGCCTTCACGCCCGCCATCGATCAGTCCTTTTTTATGGACGATGTATAGTAACCTCCCGTCGGTGTGGACACCGGATCGGGTGCGAATGTGAGTAGAAAGCTGACGACAAGGTATTAGGTACGCGCAATGACAGCAGGGTCTGGATTGGTAGGAAGCATCAGTACCCTTACTCCAGACCTTTGATTCAGCTAACATTCGGGAGGACTTTGGTGGGCGGTATAAAGACCGGTCGTGGAAAATCCCCCCAAAACCACTGCAGTTTCCATGTTTCCTTAACATCGCTCACCTACACCATTGACTTACTGATCAAACCTTGTTTGTTCGCGCCCAGCGCGTTGTTCTGTCATTTCCTTGTTTTAGACCCGCGTGACGCACGTGCTCCTTTCTCGCATGTCGCAATTAGGTTCTCAGGTTTTGAGTTCTTTTGGTTGCATAATTGAGGCTTGTATTTGTTTCGTGTCAGTGTTCATCCGATAATCTGGTGTCGTAGACTTTCACGGATAATCGCCTTTTGATTTCGGGATCCGTTGCAAATTTGGCTACGCATTGCTTAAACGTGTCTTACAGAGGCCTGGGACCTAGAAGATCGACAAGCATATGGAGAAACCGTGCATCGGGCATTGTGAACAAGCCGAAAGGACTTCTTGTAAGGCAGTTTACTTTGGATCGCTGACATTCCAGACAGGTACGTGTTCGTTTACTTATACCCATATTAATTTTGGCCACACCGGAAGCTCATTCACGAGTTTTGCCGAGGCTCATATACCGGGTTGTGGCAAACCATTGTGAAGATGTTCTTCCTAAAATCATGGGGAACCAGCGGATGGGGAGTGTTTTTCGGCTTGTCTCAAAAGACCTTGCCCGTCCCCGATGAGATAATTGGCACTGGTTTAACCTGGAGAGAGCCGCTGTGACGTAGCTGCTGGACTTCTGGATAATGCGCCTGGACTGATGCAATGGTTGCTAAATCTATTTGACTTGTTGGTGTGGTGAGATGAGTGCGGAAAGGAGCGTCTGCCGCTGGGTTAAGCTCACCTGAGAAGTGTCGTATATCCTCCGTGAACAGAGTGATATAACCTAGATGATGGGATTCACCGGGCTAGTACCGCTCTGAATCCGACCGGGCAGCGAGGATGGTTGGCCTGTGGTCCTTAAAGACGGTGAATCTTCCGCCTTCCATCGTGTGCCAGAGAAGATGGACAGTCAAGTAATCCTCCAGAAGTTCTCTGCCTCATACACCTTACCTAGATTTGGCCAGCTGCTGAAGTTTGGTGAAGATCACTATTGGTTGCCAAGTACCTTGCACTTGCTGTTGAACTGCAGCACCAGCTTCATCAGAAGCATCGGCGGCCACTCCGATGGTAGCCTGTTCCTGCTAAACAAAAGGACATTGGCGAGAAATTCGAATGTTTTGGTCTTTCCGCGTAGTAAATCTGTGAGACGTAACATCGACTGGGCACGCATGGAAATAGGACCATAATAGAAGTTGGGCAAACCATCTAATCGTCGGAGCTTCTTGAAGGAAGAGGTTTAGGGATATTCGAGAGTCGCTCGCATCTTATATTTCACGGGCGAAACTAGTGTGTCTGATATTCTTGACCAAGGAAAGTAAAATTGTCTTGACCAAATGAACATTTCGCAGCGCTGATGGTTGCCCAATTTGAGAAAAGAATTTGAAAAACGTTTTTTATGAATTCACAGTGTGATAATCAGAGGCTGCGCTAGCTACTTAAATATCATCTAAGTGGGTGTAAACCCCGTTTAAACCTTGGCACACCCGACCCATGAAAAGCTGGAATGTTTGTGCAGCATTGGGAAAAACGAATGGAATTGGGAGAAATTCTAATAGATCAAACCATTTGATTACGGCTATCCTTCGGAAGTCATAGGGATTAGTCGAAGTTTGATAGTGTGCTCGGAGCAGATCTATGAAACTGAAAATCTTGCAAAAAACCTGAACCTGTTTTGAGGTCTTGGATGTTTAAAACTAAGTAGCGGTTGGGCGTAGAGCCGCTGCCTGGTGTTCGATAACCGCCACAGGGCCGCTGATCTTTGAAAATTTGGCAACAGATGTAGTGCAGAAGCCAATGGGCTTGAAGATGGACTGATAATACCCAGATCCTGCTTGCGCGGAAACTCGACCTCGGCTAGTCCAGTCTGTTGGGTGCCAAGGGCTTTGCACCGCAATGAGCCGGTGGGCCAGCAATGCCGATGTGGTGTAGTACTTCGGTCGGCACCTGGGGTAGCGATTCAGTAGGTTGGAGTAGTTCGGGGAGCAAGTGCCGCAGATTCTGGTTGAATTTGGTAGCCAAACCTGCGGAGCGGACCAGGGAAAGATAAAATAATTGACGGTGTGCAGCCAGCTTAGACCTTAGCAGCCAAACTAGCAGGATGAAAACCAGACGGATCAATCGTGAAGTTAAAATTTCGAAGGAAGTCGATGCCAGTGACCGAGTGAGGAAGGTCAACAACGAAAAATGCCCATTGTGGATCACGGCGTAAACCAAGATTCAGTGTTAGTGGAAGCCTACCGTAAGTCTTCTTGGGCGTCCCATTAGCTGCGACCAACTTGATGTCCCGTTGAATGAGGCGGTCTGTAGGGAAGCGTTTAATAGTGCTGACCGGTGAGTCGATGGATGCTGGGAAGGATGTTTCGGATATTTCGTCGGATACAAGAATCAGGCGACGGAGCGGAAGGGCCTGACACGGTTGTCATCCGCACCGGTCGGCTCACGCGCTTCCCTGGTACTCGGATGGATAGGTTCAAGGCTTGGTACATTCTTTTGCTTTATCATCGTGGTTGCGGTGGTCACAACATGAGCAGAGGTTTGCAGTGCTACGCCGCCGCAAACGGTTCGGCTGCCTGCCCCGCCAGATACGAAAGTCAATCGCGATACGTTAAGCGCGGTAACCTGGGGGGACAGTAACTCCATTTGCTTAGCTAAACGCTCCATGGTGTTAATATGATCAACGTCAGGGTCCCTAGCGGTGTGCTGCACAGAGGGTAGAAAAGGTGCTTTTACTCGATCAGCGGCTCCTGCTTATTGATCTGTCGTTGATTTATTCCCAAAGGTGGCTGACAAAGCTTGGATGATGTTGGGAAGCGCTTGCGTCCAAAGCCCTCGTAACACTGTATCACCGAACTCGGGGGTATAGACCTATCTCCGCGTAAAACGGAGAAGTCGCGTCGGTATTTGAGTGCCTTGATCACCAAGCTTGATGCCAGACACCAGTTGTCTTGGCCGATCTTCTACTGGCATGCAAATTCCCCCCAGCATAGCGTCGCGGCTCATCGTACTGGCTTCCTTCTGGTGGGTTGCATACGATATCTCTGAATACTGGAGCCAGAGCCGGTGACCAGTGCCCCAACGAATATGTAAACTAGGCTAAGTGGCCGGTTGTGCGGGCCAGTCGGGATTTTGCTTCCAATCGAACCGGCCAAAACTCTCGGTCATTGGGTAGGAACCTGGGAGTTCCCATGTGTATTGAGAACGTGTCGGACCGTCCTGTGTCTACTACATCTTTAACGTCTAATATTGACGTCTCTTGCAAATAAGCCTTCTTCAGCAGTGAATCACGCTTGAGTTGACATGAGTTTATTTCAAAAAAATGAGCGGCCAGATCAATGGATTGGATTCTGAAATCTTTTACCAGGTACAGCGGTTGGAAAGCAAATGAAAGTAAAATAATGGAACGAACTCATGGCGGGGATGAAAAAATCTTCAGGAAATTCACAAGCGATACCTGTGTGCTGAGGTCGCGTTGGGTCTACCAACATAGAGCACAAGGCTATTGAGATGAATGACTTAGGGAAGTTACAATAACTGCGGCCACGAATCAAATAGTGCTTTGCTGGTAGTCAGAAAATCCAAATTCAGGCCACGGACAAGTTTATGCAAACCTGCAGAGCAAAAAGAACAGAGTGAGAGTCGATCGGAGAGGACTCACAAGAGCGAGTGTCATCTTAGCGGTTGAATCGGGAACAGGTTTATTTGGAATGATGAAAGAAAGTTTGTACAAAGGGTGACAATGAAGATGATGATCGACAAAAATTATAGCCATGTCACTACAGGTAACATACCGGTTTCTCGATTTTCTGAGCCTTCTCAAACCAACAATGAACCCCACTAATTCACTCGACAATTCAGAAGACCGGTAGAGTTTGAGGAGGTGTATTGGCAGTTTAACTGAACTGAAAGATATAGGAAGGCTAACAAACCAAGCCAAACCACCGAGTCAGCGATGTGCCACGATTCCAGAGCTAGCAGAACGCGTCCTGTCGTTGATCCATAGCCGGAGAGCATCAGGTACACTTAAACAAAAGCCACTGAAACGGTCAGCCCCTTAATAAGGGTGAGTGTGAATAATTTTGTGGGTGCACGTGGGGTCACCGAGAAATTATAATCGGTCCGTGGCGTGCGGTACAGCACGACAATGAAGGTCCCCCAACCAAGTTCGGCATTCCGTTAGGGAAGCGTCCGTAGCTTGAGTCTGTTGGTGGATGATTTGCGCCTGATGCCGAGCCGCTTCTGAAACCAGGTAACTCAGTGATGCTGGTCGCAGCGGGTCTGCAAATGTTGCCGGTAACTGGTTATCTGATGCTGAATCTAGATGAGTTTTTGAGGAGCTTCCAAGCTACAAGAGCGACCGAGAATCACTGGCCCGAAGGAGTGCCTTAGAGACTTCGACAAGTTGTGTCTCCAAAGTGCCGCCACATCAGTCCCCCTCCAGAAGGACCACAGATATTGACCCTCTACCTAGGAGAGCAGGGTGAGTTTAGCCTAAACTTCAGCTAGCCACGTGCTACTGGAAATGTTTGGGCTCTACACTTGTAAGGTGATTTACAGAACTTTGTGCCGGAACGACCATCGTGGTCTACTCACGGATAAAATTATGGGATGTTTCTTCACAGCATTCTATCGCAAAATATTTACGATGAAACAGGGACGTGTCAGAAATGTGTGTAAGGCACGTGAACGCCAAACGGACAGCAAAAGTTATTTCCAGAACTTCGTGCATTTTCCTCAGACACACGACACATGTTCTCCCAGGGTCACTGGAACAAATTCTCCTGGAAGAGATAACGCAATACAACTGGGAAATATGGAGCAGAAGATGCACAGAACATCTATGTTAGAACAATGTAATCAACACAATAAGCAGAAAAACGAACCTGCCCACCAGACCCTTTGCACTGAAAGGGGAATCAACCTGCGACTGGCGTGCGTTAGAGCCGGTTGCAATGTGGTGTGTGGGGGTCGTTATCGGTCGATGGCGCCCGCTCGGCAGTAGTTGGCACGGTCTGGATAACAAGGACTATGAATGAGAGCCGGTCGTTAGCGGACGTTTGGGCGTCTTGGGAGATGGAGATGCCCACGGGCTATCAGAGGGATGAATGGTCCTGAGCTCTAACAATTATTGAAATCCATGAAGGTCAGTAGTGAATTCGTCGGGAGGCAGTCGTCATGGGCCGGAAAATGCAGGGGCACTCTTAGTATGGATGTGGTGCCCGACATTAGGATGAACTGCAGGTAAGTGGCTCATCGGCTTGGTGGGTGATGGAAATACAGCCAAAACACTGATGAAAATTTTGCTGACATCAGGTGTCACAAATGCAGGGCAGATGGTTTTGGCCACACGCGGTGAGCCAACGACAGCAAGGTTAGTCACAGGGACGGTTTACTTGAGTATTCCAGGGTATAATGCTAGGTAAAACGGTGCAAAAATCCGATTCTGTGATCAGCTGAGGGGAATCGGTAATACTGAATGATCGCTGAAAAAGGCAATGCAAACCAAGATCTGAAGTGAGTGATTTGGTTCCGCACTCGCGAGTGCAAGACCCATAGGCGGGTTCAAGCTCCAGGTCGTTGAGGTGGCAACGATCGGGGGAAAGGGGGGGAACGACGATAACCTGTGCCCCAATGTCAACCAAACATTGGCGATTTGAAATAATGTCCTTGATTAAAAGAAGACGACTGGGTTCTGAATTGCCAACGAACACTGCCGTGCTTGCTTGTCTGCTGGGATATTTCCCTGTTCGTTTCGGGAGGTGCACCATAAAGTGCACTTGGCTATGTACTCACGGTACTGGTGATGATACCAGCTTCATCCTCGCGCTTTGCATTTCGGTGGCCGACTCGGCGAAAGATTTCGGTTTACGAAATTTTGTCGAGATCGAGACGGGGAGGAATGCCAAGGGTTTAACATGACGACTGCACAGAGCTAGTGCCCGGACAAAGTGCACCCATTTGTGTAGCAAGACCAGTTAAGCTGACGTTCATGCCAACTGTGGATGAGTTGCTCAGCCGAATCAGAGACAAGGAGGTAACTTTCATGAGGCAGTCGGCTGCATCGGAAAACTTATCTGAAGAAACATCATCTGAGAGCATTGCTAAAGAACGAGCTTGCTGAGGTAACTGCATCGGCTATAGCTGTCTCAGCACTACCAGCTCGACGGGAATGGCTCGGCCCAATTGACGCTTTCGGTGCAAAAGCTGTGAGGCCTTTGATCACTGAGTGCCATGCTGCTTATTAGTTGTCTATTCCCTTTCCCATCAGAAAAACCTACGCAATCTAGAATCGCCCGACGCAGATTATCATGAGCAGTTTCCTCAATTGGTTGAGAGATTATGTCAGACCTTTTCTGGAATTCCAAGAGATAAACAAATTTTCGCTGTTGAGACGTAATCCTGGCAGCTGGAAGTTGTGCCTCTAAGCGCGTGAGCCGCAGTCCGGGGTTACTAGGCGAGAACTGCAAGGTTTTAATAGGAGGCAAAATCATGAGTGGTTCCGGTATTGTGGGGTCTGGAGGTTTATGCTCAGAAGATAGATTGTACGATGTATCCTGGATCACTTCTCTGCATCTCTACAAAGTGCATACTGCAGTCGAAGTGATTGTTTTCATAGCAAAATAAATGCACGAAATGTTTATAAACAAAGGCAAAATCACATGACGCACACATTCACATATGTCTATCGGATGATCACACAACAATTATCCCACCTAATTACCACGACAATGATAAATTAATTACAAGTTCGCGTTGTTTGCAAAGTTCAGGTTTGCATGCACGGATTGACAGGGCCTCCATGTATCCTAATAGTTTTGGTACTGGTGGTCGAGTAGATCAATTTGAACGCCTGACTTGCGTTGACACAGTCTTTAGTTTCGTAAATATGTCGAGCAATTGATTATCTGATTGACCTTTGCTCGTTTGATGATGCAGTTGTGGTAAAATCGCTGCCCATTGTCTTCTGAAGCCACACTGGAATGTGCTCAGCCATTCGATGAGGTAACTGCCTTTCCGTTCTGCCTATGTAGGTGGCTGAGCACTCACATTTGAATTGGTATACGCCGTTTGATTTGGCGTGGATAGACAAGGGTTCTTTCATCGATGGCCCAATTAACCGATTAGTTGTAAATCTAATCACCGGATCGGCTGCATAGTAGGTGCGGCTGACAGCTGATTGCAGGCGTTTTTTGATCAACTCACTTACATTGTCACCTTTGTAGGGGAGTTTTAGATATACTTCCATCTTAGACACTGTGGTTGAAATATCCTTCCCCGGTTTCAGGTGACGAAACTTTGTCAGGAATGATGTTGGGTATCCATTTTCCGTCAGAATTTTAGTGACGTGATTTATTCTCTCATCCAAAGTGTCCGCCGTGCAAATCTTCTGTGCTCCGTAGAACAGTGTTTGCACTGTGTTTATCTTGCACTTTATCGGGACGAAGCTGCTGAAGTGCAGCTATTGCCCCGACCAGGTGTCTTTTCGATAAACGGACCTCCTGATTGAACCATCGTTTCTGCGGCAAATTTCAATGTCTAAGAAGCTTATGGTGTCATTGTCCTCATTGTGGATTGTCGGCTTTATATTTGGGTGTAGATTATTAAGCAAGGCATGCAGCTCTTCACCTTCTCGTTTGCTCTTTGTGATGACAAAAATATCATCCACGTAACGGCGATAGATTATCATGTCGGATATTTTGTTCTCAGTCTTCTTTCTTTAGATGAGCAACAAAAAATATCCGCCAGAATAGGGCCCAATAGACTGCCCATGTCTAATCCGTCAATTTGTCGATGTCCTTCATTGGGAAAGCGGAACTTCACATTAGATGTACATATTAACAGTAAACGTTCCAATTCGGTGTTCGGTAGTCCGATATGAATACTATGCCTGTCGATTATTTGGCATACAAGATCGATAGTTTCTTCCAGTGGGATATTTGTAAATAGTGAGGTAATATCCATAGTAAGCATATGTCAGTACTGGATATTTTCTTTTTGCAGTGGGTTACACATTTCGAAACTGTCCTCCACTGCACAGTTCGCAACCTTGTCTCTGACTGGCTTCAGTAACTTGGCTAACCGTTTTTCCAGTTTGTGTTGTGGAGAGTTGACCATTGATAAAGTTGGCCGCATTGGTATATCTGTCTAGTGTACTTTTGGTGGGCCATACAGTTGTGGTGTTTGACTCCCTCTGGATTTCAGTGACTTGGCTGTTGACTCGCGAATAAGGCCCGCTTGAACTAGAGTTGGCATTTCAGTGGTAATTCACTGTTCTAGTTTACTTGGATCATCTGGCGTTGGGTCCTTTCGGAATTCTGTTTTATCATTTAAAATAGTTAGCACTTTTTTGCACGTATGACGATTTATCCATAATGACAACTCCCGATCCCTTGTCTGGACGCAGGATTACTATGTTAGAGTTCTTCAATCTGTCGAGAGCTTCAATGTGCCTGTTCGTTAACAACAATTGTTGTTGTGCTGTTGTTGTTCGATACTGACATTCCAACTCAACCAATTTCGCCCTAAACCAGCTCAACGTTTCTGCATTTGTTGGCTTCAAAACAGACATCTGTTCGAAGAAAGCTTCAAAGTTTGCTTGTAAAGATATGGGGTTGATTTTCTTTGGTGGAGTACAATAGTTAAAGCCAAACGAAAGTGCCTGGAGTTATAACTTGTCTGGTTGTTAAGAGGATAAATTTCGAACATATTTCCATGGATTATCCGGAAATGACGGTACCAACATTTCATGATTTAAGGAGTTTTTCAAACGTTTGATCTAAAGTAAGCGGGCTTGACGCACTTTATCAGCACAGAAAATCATAAATTTCATTCTGCATATCAAATTTAACCGATCGATGATGAATGACAATTTTTGCATCGTAGTCAACAAGTAGAGTAACTTCCGGTTACACTCAGCGATGTGAATTTTAGTCAGACGCCCCAAGCTCTTCACAGTCGGTCTCAGTTTTCCTTTCCCCGTTACAAATTTGAAAACAGAAGTCAAAAACATAGATTGTGCGATGTCTCCCGTATCATTTCGCTGCATCTTTACAAAGTGCATACTGCAGTCGAAGTGATTGTTTTTATAGCAAAATAAATGGACGAAATGTTTATAAACAAAGGAAAAATCATATGACGCACACATTCACACGTCTATCGGATGATCACACAGCAATTATTCCTGTTTCTCGTCTTGGCCCAGTCCCCAATTCGCCTCGTCAAAGAAGCCCAAAAGATCGCTGAGGCAAAGCTTGCCTCTTGCAAACCCGTGCTGCTCCCCTCAAATCAGATCGTTCATCTGCAGGTGCCTCACCATTGCAGCTCTAAAGACTCTATCCGTTACTTTTAGTAATAACGATGGCTGTACACTCCACCTCTTCCACAACCATTGCGAATGAGCGCGAATTCTGCCGTCCCCTAGTCGAGCTTCCATGAGGGACTTGTTGAGAAGTTTAGCTAGAGACCTTACCAATATTGTCGCCAGCTTTTCTAAGATTACAGAGTGTTTGCCATCTGGTCCCGGGTATTTCCCTCGATTAATTGCCCCTCATGCCAGTACAATATCTTCTGGTGATATCTCAAGCTACCCTACCTGCCTAGGCCCAGAACATCCAACAGGAGGCGGTGGGCCACATTGGTCCGCCATGTGAATCACCCCTAAATACTTCCTCAGCACTTCTGTCTTCCGCGTTCTGTTATCAGCTGGATACTCATTCCCAACCTTTACCCAACCTACCGCGGTGCTAGAACCTGAGCATAAACGTGACCATCATCAACAGCAGGGTATTGTCCCTTGATTCAAAAACGGTTAGCCGAATCGCCGCGTAACTTCATGTCTTAGCAAGTGCCAAGGACATTGCCTAGAGTAAAGTCCAGCCAATGAAAATTCCGAGCCACGCGTAGCAATCAGCCTCGACACGGTTCAAAACAAGGTCGATTCCAAATAGCTACTGTACTATGCATGACAAACTCAGGAATTTTACAGTAATCAAACCTCAATAAGGTTCCCCCTGGTCTCTCATTCTCCAAAACGAAAAGGAAGTCATGAAGGGAACTAACGAGCCGCTATCAGGGAGACGGCAAATAAACCTACATCCATGGCATGACGATTGAACGTTCTGGTTCCAGACGATTCACCCTATCCAAACGCCACTCTTGCTGTCTTCTCCGACAGCGACCCGATGGATCAACAAACAAGGACTCCGAGAATACAAACATCGGTGAGGTGCGGGGGCCCACGGGTGCAAGAATCTGGACTACCATTGGAGTCGGCCGCCAATCCTGTGCCCTGATTTGACTTGATTCTTCTGAGCATAAACCTCCAGACCCCACAATACCGGAACCACTCATGATTTTGCCTCCTATTAAAGCCTTGCAGTTTTCGCCTAGTAACCCCGGACTGCGGCTCACGCGCTTAGAGGCACAACTTTCAGCTGCCAGGATTACGTCTCAACAGCAGCAATTTGTTTATCTCTTGGAATTCTAGAGAAGGTCTGACATAATCTCTCAACCAATTGAGGAAACTGCTCATGATAATCTGCGTCGGGCGATTCTAGATTGCGTAGGTTTTTCTGATGGGAAAGGGAATAGACAACTAATAAGCAGCATGGCACTCAGTGATCAAAGGCCTCACAGCTTTTGCACCGAAAGCGTCAATTGGGCCGAGCCATTCCCGTCGAGCTGGTAGTGCTGAGACAGCTATAGCCGATGCAGTTACCTCAGCAAGCTCGTTCTTTAGCAATGCTCTCAGATGATGTTTCTTCAGATAAGTTTTCCGATGCAGCCGACTGCCTCATGAAAGTTACCTCCTTGTCTCTGATTCGGCTGAGCAACTCATCCACAGTTGGCATGAACGTCAGCTTAACTGGTCTTGCTACACAAATGGGTGCACTTTGTCCGGGCACTAGCTCTGTGCAGTCGTCATGTTAAACCCTTGGCATTCCTCCCCGTCTCGATCTCGACAAAATTTCGTAAACCGAAATCTTTCGCCGAGTCGGCCACCGAAATGCGAAGCGCGAGGATGAAGCTGGTATCATCACCAGTACCGTGAGTACATAGCCAAGTGCACTTTATGGTGCACCTCCCGAAACGAACAGGGAAATATCCCAGCAGACAAGCAAGCACGGCAGTGTTCGTTGGCAATTCAGAACCCAGTCGTCTTCTTTTAATCAAGGACATTATTTCAAATCGCCAATGTTTGGTTGACATTGGAGCACAGGTTATCGTCGTTCCCCCCCTTTCCCCCGATCGTTGCCACCTCAACGACCTGGAGCTTGAACCCGCCTATGGGTCTTGCACTCGCGAGTGCGGAACCAAATCACTCACTTCAGATCTTGGTTTGCATTGCCTTTTTCAGCGATCATTCAGTATTACCGATTCCCCTCAGCTGATCACAGAATCGGATTTTTGCACCGTTTTACCTAGCATTATACCCTGGAATACTCAAGTAAACCGTCCCTGTGACTAACCTTGCTGTCGTTGGCTCACCGCGTGTGGCCAAAACCATCTGCCCTGCATTTGTGACACCTGATGTCAGCAAAATTTTCATCAGTGTTTTGGCTGTATTTCCATCACCCACCAAGCCGATGAGCCACTTACCTGCAGTTCATCCTAATGTCGGGCACCACATCCATACTAAGAGTGCCCCTGCATTTTCCGGCCCATGACGACTGCCTCCCGACGAATTCACTACTGACCTTCATGGATTTCAATAATTGTTAGAGCTCAGGACCATTCATCCCTCTGATAGCCCGTGGGCATCTCCATCTCCCAAGACGCCCAAACGTCCGCTAACGACCGGCTCTCATTCATAGTCCTTGTTATCCAGACCGTGCCAACTACTGCCGAGCGGGCGCCATCGACCGATAACGACCCCCACACACCACATTGCAACCGGCTCTAACGCACGCCAGTCGCAGGTTGATTCCCCTTTCAGTGCAAAGGGTCTGGTGGGCAGGTTCGTTTTTCTGCTTATTGTGTTGATTACATTGTTCTAACATAGATGTTCTGTGCATCTTCTGCTCCATATTTCCCAGTTGTATTGCGTTATCTCTTCCAGGAGAATTTGTTCCAGTGACCCTGGGAGAACATGTGTCGTGTGTCTGAGGAAAATGCACGAAGTTCTGGAAATAACTTTTGCTGTCCGTTTGGCGTTCACGTGCCTTACACACATTTCTGACACGTCCCTGTTTCATCGTAAATATTTTGCGATAGAATGCTGTGAAGAAACATCCCATAATTTTATCCGTGAGTAGACCACGATGGTCGTTCCGGCACAAAGTTCTGTAAATCACCTTACAAGTGTAGAGCCCAAACATTTCCAGTAGCACGTGGCTAGCTGAAGTTTAGGCTAAACTCACCCTGCTCTCCTAGGTAGAGGGTCAATATCTGTGGTCCTTCTGGAGGGGGACTGATGTGGCGGCACTTTGGAGACACAACTTGTCGAAGTCTCTAAGTCACTTCTTCGGTCCAGTGATTCTCGGTCGCTCTTGTAGCTTGGAAGCTCCCCGGGAACTCATCTAGATTCAGCATCAGATAACCAGCTCTTCGGCTATGGCTCAATGACAGGGCGCATTCTGCTAGCTCTGGAATCGTGACACATCACCGATTCGGTAGTTGGGCTCGGTTTGTTAGCCTTTCCGTATCTTTCAGTTCAGTTAAACTGCCAATACACCTCCTCAAACTCTACCGGTCTTCTGAATTGTCGAGTGGATTTGTGGGGTCCATTTTTGGTATGGGAGAGCTCGAGTATTCGAAATAATTTGTGAGCCCGTTCTTGATTGTACTGGTTTTCTCACTTTGTTAATGCATCAAATACGTGTATTGACTTTTACGCGGATATTAGAATATGTGGTGGCGTTACGCTTCGTGGAATACAGGGAGAAAACACATGATGAAACGGGAGAAGAGTGGCAAACATTCTACCCATCTACGGAAATTGGAACAATCATTCCTTAAAATTGTACCCAGTGATAGAATCACAACTAGTTAGCGGTCCCTTCGGTAGATGCGAAACTAGCCAATCTCCTTGTAAAATTCTGAGGCGGCGAAAACCGACCCGTCATATTCTTCATTCATCTTTACTATCGAAATAACCAACTCTGGCTCAAGGAATAGGTTATTGCCCTATGTGTTAGTGCATCTTAACTGGCCAAAGCAAGCTGAAAACTTCGGCGGCTAGCCCCATGGGTGAGCCGGCAATCTGTGAAACTAGAGAAATTTGGCCAACGTGCAAACTAGTGTGCCTATTGTATCCGTTGAGTCTGCCGTTATTAGCTATGGTTTCAATCTACGTGGAACCTTATCCACAGAGTTCTCATCTTTCCCGTAGCCCCCTCTCTAAACTGCTGTCTGGCCCTGCCATACCACGAAGAAATCACTGACAGGGTCCCCAAAAGCTACAAAAGCCTCAGGTCAAAGCAGATTTTCCTTGCTATCAGAGGTATTCCTCAGACGTACGGAACGACATATGCCATAACGTTCGGTCATTCGGGTTCATTTGAGAATGTAGATGAATGTCAACATGAGCTTTGGTGCCGTATAAGATCAGTGGTGGTCTGTTTTGGGTGTGCTCAAGGTTTGAAGCAAGGAGCAGGAAAGCGCCCCATACCAGGCCCGAATTAGCCATAGTAAATAACGACTGGAAAACATATTCCGGGTATGCGCACATAAAAAATACGTTATCTAGTTATGTGAATTCCGGCCAATGAAAAGTCCGAGCCACGCGTAGCAATCAGCATCGACGCGGTTCAAAATGAGGTCAATCCCAAATAACCACGGTACTATATACAACAGACTCAGGAATTTTACAATATTCAAACCCCAATATTGTTCTCCCTGGTCTCTCACTCTCCAAATTGAATAAAAAAATGAACAACTGAAGCTGAACTGCAGCAGAAGGTTAGAAACAGAAGATTAGATTACTGAATATAGTCACAACGAAGTTCAAGCTGAGCGAACCTCGCTCGAGGCAACGGTGAGGGTCCGGCTTGTGACAAAAATTTAAAGCAATAAAGCGGACAATCGGGATTCTGACAAAGATAGTTCAAACGAATGAAAAATGTTGTTTGTTACATGGATGTTGATGAATGGAATGGGGTTTCTTGAACTCTTTTTTATCGGCCCCCAAATCCGACCGGGAATTTTCTCGTACACCATTATGTTTGGTCGGCTCAATGCATCGGCTCAATGCATCGGCTTGCCCTACCGTTCTCTAATACCTAAAACTTATCTTCGGTATTAGCATTTTCCGGTTAAACAGTTGGATCAACTCTGGGTTGGCCCTCTCCTTTCGGCAGATTCAAAGACCCGCCTCTCACTTGAGGGGAGTTTGCTGTTGTAATTACACCACCGGGGTCCGGTGCACCTTCAATAAAACAAATCTTTTTAATGTCACGAAGCACTAATCATTCACTAGTCCGCACTGTTGTCGTTCGTATCAAGCCATCCTCCGAGGCAGAGAGGCTTTTCGGTAACTCCGATTGTCCACCAGCCAGGCGGCAAAGCCTCCGAACCTATTAGCATTAAATCACCCGATCTGGAGTAGCCTTCTTGAGTTATCCAATTTTGCGGCTGTTGTAATAATGGAAGATATCCCCCGGTTCATTTGTTCCAAAACACTGATGTGAGGTAGTTTGCCTGCCCCCTCTGATGAACCACTCTGTCTCGCAACAAATTCGTGGAAATATCTCGTGGGTTTGCCGTCAGAATAAGTAGGTCGTTGGGTGTGAGTACCGACAGATCACGGCAGTCCGAGGTTGCAGGTACTATCAGCCGTCAGCTTACTATCCGTTCACTCTCTGTAAGGAATTCCAACAATATTTCTTCAGTCATCGGCCGTTTGTCACAAACTGAAAGAAGTGCTCTCCTAACAGAGAGCATCATGATCTTTCATATGCCACCAGGTCACTAGCGTGAGGAGGATTGAAGTGCCACTGCACACCCCGTTGCAACAATCTATCGGCAATGTTATCAATATATCAGTTTCCCATTAGTTTCTCCAATTCCCTTTTAACTCCGAATTTTTTGTACCATTATCAATATAAATCTCGGACGGCACCACTCTCCTGGAAATGGAACGCAGTAGGGGCACAAAAAATGAATCATTGCTTAGAGAATAAGAAGATTCTGTATGTGCTGCACACTCCTGGAGGCGGAGGAAGATGCTTCCATATTGCTTCTCTATGCAGCTCCCACGTTCAACTGAAAATGGACCAAAATAATCTGTTCCGACGTACTTGAAGGGAAACTAACCTTGTTGAACTCTAATGGCTAGTAGAGGAGCCATCATTTGTTTGCCTACGACTACCAAATGCCTCCGACTTTTCCAGCATCCCCCAACTACACGCTTGACGAAAGCTCGCCCCTGTAAAATTGAAAATGTTTTTGCTGAGCTCCAAGGGTAACTGAGATGGCCTTGCTTGTCCTTCAGTTGCATGATACCATCGGATTATGGAGTGTGTAATTGGGTGAGCCCTGGGTAGTATCACCAGATGTTTCACACCCTGAAGCTGATTGGAGTAGTTCATTCGTCCTCCAACACAAATAATTACAATAATAAAATTGGATCGAGATTCAGTGCGGTCCTCTTTATCGGAGATCTGTTATAGCATGGGTTATCATCCCTGTCTCGCAACCACCTTAACTCTTCGCCATGGACCTTGGCTTGTACAACCTGAATAACGCTTTCCTCCGCTTTAGTCACATCGTCTAACTTCAATGGCCCAGTTTTCAATCCTAGAGTTGTGCGACTGCCTTTCATGACAGCAGTGCATATTATAAAACGGGTTAGTCACTCTACGGATTCCAGCAATTGTAGCCAAATGGAGTACTTAGTCAGAAGGGAGTCCGTCCAGTTATCCTGCAAAATTGTGAGAATCATACTTGAAGGCTGATTCAACCTCACTTTCGACTGTGTTACATTATCTTTGGGACTGGTCGGCCAAACGATCTCACCGTTCATCTAGAAGTTACGACCATCGAAACAGCAACTGTTATAACTCGGCGATATTGTACCTGTTGATACCAAGTCTACAGGATTAGCCTCCGATGTAACATGACGCCACGGCCAGGGTTCGGACCACTGACGGATTTCAGCCAAAAGATTACAAACGTACGTATTAAATCTCGTTTTATTGTTGTTTATGTAGTGCAAAACTATGGCAGAGTCCGTCCAGTAGTAAGTCTTATCAAATTTGATTCCATTTTCTTCCGTACGAATCCTAGAGACTTTGACGGCCAGTCTTCCTGCGGCTAACTCCAATCGAGGGATCGTCGCGATTTTCAGCGGAGCTACCTTTGATTTGGAGAACGATGGGGTACAAAAGGGGGCTACGTCCTACGAAATCATTTTGGAATACGCCGCCACTCCATTGCCAACTTCAAAAGAGTCAAAAATTGCATGAAGCTGTTCACTTCCGTTCAGTGAGAGACTTCTAAGGGCACAAACCTAATTTTTCAATGCTCGAAGTTGTTCCATACTTCCCAAACACTCTTTGCGGCGTCGTGAGGGTTCTTCTCCAACTGGGTCCTTCCAACCTAGCTTCAAGCGACACAGTGATTGCAAAAACACCTTGCCCGGCAGAACGACAAATGAAGCTTACCCCAGTGGGTCGGACACTGATGACACTGATGACACCATAGACTACAAGCCACTCCTTGGTTGAGGTTTTTTGCTTATTATATATGAAGACTGGAGAGGGTCTTCCATTTTGTTCCATCCCAATCCCAAAGGCTTTTCCGGCACTGGCGCGCAAACATTGAGTTTCAAAGTGGGATGGGCCAGCTAAGATTTCCTAAAAATATCCAGCACCTCCTCACGATTACTCACCCACTTATATAGCCGAAACCCACCACGTGATAGTAATTCGCTCATCTGGATAGCGTAAGCTCTTGCATTTTTCGGCTTAGGCGAGAACACAAGGCAGTAGTCTACAAAAAAGTTACCATACACGGCCCTGGTGACGTAATCCTCGTACAGTCCTCCTCAATCCTCCTCCATGTGGCTGAACGCAAATTTCACACAAAATTGGGAGGAAGTGGCACTAAATCGGTGGGTATTCATTTATTATTCAACTAGATTGCAAACCAGTTGGCAATTTTTCTACCAGAGGAACATATGTGCCCCTTTGTCTGATGTCGGAACTCGAACGTGCATAAACACTTATTCAAAGTCCGCAGCCAATACGGCAGATTCCTTTGGAGAAAGAAGCAACACTCCAACTAGACCTGCTGTCATGTCCGGTCCCCGTAGTAAGTAATCATTTAGGGAGAGTCCCTGGAATGCAGCCGCACAGCCAACCACCACCCTCAGCTTGCTACGCCTTTTGGGGTTTGTAAATGCTTGACGTGGCAAGCACCGCGTAGGCTCAAAACCCATTTTTAACTGTATATCGGGCACTAACTGGGCTTGGCCCTTGCGCTCATATCCCCCCATTATTGTACAATATTTACCATAGAATTCAGGGTCATGCGGTAACCTTCTCCTCAAGAAGTTCAGTCTCCGTTTGGCCACTGTAAAATTATTTAGAAGTCTCGCCACATGATTCCTTTATAAGAGCTCAACTTCATAGTGTCCGTTCAACAAGGTTATGACACTGGAAGCAATTTCAACAGCCTGTTTGTCTTCTAATGAAAGAGAGTTTTCAATGCATGTCCATTGCAGAAATCAGCGTTGTATGGTCGGTTGATCTGTTCCGATAAGAGATGGATTCCCATCTCAATCTGGTCTACCGTCCTCACAAAGCGTAATTCCTGGTTTATCGGACCAAGAGTAATCCATCCTAAAATCATCCCCACGGCTCAGGGTGGTTTTCTTCTACCGAGCTTTCGCTCTAATGCCCAATGTACTTCTGAAAATTCGACACCTATCAGGCTTTGCCCTCTTGAGTCTTTCTGATTCGGCCTTTGGACGTAATGTAGGTGAGGCCGGGATAAAACGTCTGCATCTGAGCTGTACCGGGATGATTGGATTGGTAGCCTATTAACACAGACGGATCGTTCTATATTCACGAAACCATTCCATTCAAATGAGTTCAGTCGTAGCTGCATTATTCCCAGATTCCAAGTCGCAGTCCCATTTACGGTTGAAATCGAAAGTGAGGTACAAGATGCCTTCGGGCTCACTAGCTCCGTGAAGTCTTTTGTATTGAAGTCACATCCAGCCCGCTGTCCAGCACAGCGTAGGTCCCAATAGAGCCCGCCGGTCCATTAAATCGTGCTGGTAGCACTCTTTACCCGACACAACCATCTGAGCCAGTAGACGCACAATTATTGATCCACTGCCCAGGCTTTTTTGCACCGTCAGTACCCAGCTTATCCAGCTGCAGCCCTTGTGTTGTGACGGGCTCGACTCAAAAAGCCAGTTGCTTCTGTGCATTATGCGGTAGATGGTGGTGCCGTTTCTGTCAGCCTGACGGTGAACATGTTTTGAAACCGGACAGTTGCTAGACAGATGTCCACTCTTGAGACACAAAAAACAAGCCTTGGTTTCTTTGATCAATGCCCAGTGACTGGGTATGTCACGAGAAGTGGAACGTTGAGATTCCCCAAGTGGCTGCATTCCATTGCACGCTGAGCTTCTATTAGCTGTGACCAACAAAGTATTACCTTGTTTTGGCGTGCACCCTGTCGCCTCTGGGTGCGGTTTTGGTGCATGATTCCTCCAACTGGAAGGCAGTAAATACCCTTGAGCCTTGCCATTGGCGGCCAGTTTACCAAACCTACTTCGGGTAATCCTTGCCTCAAGGGACACTAAGTGCCGAAGATCTTGGAGTCTGGGTTCATCTCCTCTCCTCAAGATACCATCAGCGGTCTTGGTAGCGTTGGTAGCACTTGAATAATCCGTTCCACGGTCCGAAGTGAGATGAGGCCTGACATGCCACTCACCTGTGTGAGGGCAACTTCACAGTTGAACACCTCCGGCAGCAGCTTGGTTTGGACAGGTGAATCTTCCACCAGATGGCTTTAGGCTGTGCAGTTAGCCGCCAGTCAGTGAAAGAGCCACCACGTGGTCCTGTCCACACATACCCTTTAGGATTTCCCTTACCCTATTTTATGCCAGTCTTGGAGGCAACATGACTTATTCGGCGATCGCACCCCTTGCTTCTTCCTTGCGGTAAAGCATCAGAATAATTAAGTACGAGCCATCTTCTCGAACTCCACCTTCGAATTAATATTAAAATCTTTTCACAAACCTCCAATACTTTGACAAGCAGCCCGAAAATGACTCCATTTTCAGCCTGGGTACATCCAAACGATTATCCACTGTAGGGTTTGCCACTGGAACCACTTTTGTTGTTCGTGGTACATCGTTTTGTACGTGGCAATCATCCAGATGACTAGGTAGATGCTCTTTGACCATTGTCTCGCTTTGACTCCATCTCTGGTGAGCAGGTTTTCTCGTTCCTCAGCGAGTGCCAAAAGTAGTTTCGCCACTTCCGTCTCATCCCTCACCTTGAGCGGCCTACGTTATTTATCTGAACCTAATTGTTCTGCGATCTACTCTTACCTCAACTCAGTTATTAACAAAGCAGCTCCAGCTCTATGGTGAACCAAACTAACCCTAAAACAATTTGATATACCAAAATCTGAGCAAAAGAAGTGACCAAAACCTACATCCAAAAGAGTTTTGTTCACCTGCAGGGTATTGTTCCTTGATTCAGAACGGTTAGCCGAATCGCCACGTAGCTTCATGTCTCAGCGGTTGCCAAGGATATTGAAAAGTCCGAGCCCCGCGTAGCAATCAGCATCGACGCAGTTCAAAACGAGGTCGATCCAAAATAACCACGGTACTATATACAACAGACTCAGGAATTTTACAATATTCAAACCCCAATATTGTTCTCCCTGGTCTCTCACTCTCCAAATTGAATAAAAAAATGAACAACTGAAGCTGAACTGCAGCAGAAGGTTAGAAACAGAAGATTAGATTACTGAATATAGTCACAACGAAGTTCAAGCTGAGCGAACCTCGCTCGAGGCAACGGTGAGGGTCCGGCTTGTGACAAAAATTTAAAGCAATAAAGCGGACAATCGGGATTCTGACAAAGATAGTTCAAACGAATGAAAAATGTTGTTTGTTACATGGATGTTGATGAATGGAATGCAGTTTCGTGAAATCCTTTACAAGGTGTCTGATAACGGCGTAACTGAGACCTCATTCCTTACGCTGACAAGTAAGACAACTCTCATCCACTACTGAGGGGGAGGCGAAGGTATACCAAACACGGAATCTTGTAATGTCTCCCACCATTGGGTTGAGCCAGGATTAAAAAGCATTTCTGATTTGATTCAAAGTCAGATTACCGAAATGGATACTATTCGAGCCTAGGCCACTTCTATGATAGGCATAACAGGGACGATTCAAGCACGACAATAGAGCTGGAAAGCAATGAGAATGAAGCTATGAAGGGACCTAACGAGCCGCTAGCAGAGAGACAGCGAATAAATCTTCATCCTTGGCAAAGTGAGACCGATCTACTGAGACAGTTGGGATACCTCGGCAAGCACCTACTGGAAGGTATTACGCCCAGGGCGATGGAGACCAAATGTTGACTGGCAAGGTCCGGAGAGGCCTACCCCAGTGGAGTTCCGGAACCCTCATCACCGAGAGGCTTTCCTTAGCGACGCGGACGGAATCAATATAAATTCCAGGGGAGGCATTATAATAGAACCGGATAGCTCATCATCCTGGAAGGTCACAACAGGTTCACGAGAAACGGAATTGTCCTCATCAACACAACTTTTGCAGGAGATACGGCCATCCTATTGGCCATCTCCTATAGTGAGTCTCACACCGATATTTGGATATGGGACTAGGGATCCAAGAATTGTTCTGGTATTGCTGAATGCCTCATGGAAGGTAGTGGTAAGTAGGACTGCTGGTAGATCACAACTCAGAAGCCGGAGTGAAGCAAAAAACATAGGAGGCATTCGAGCGCAAAGCCCGAGTGCGAATTGAAAGAATCGACGACCAGGAACGACAAGGAAAAAGAGGGAACAACCGTGATGCAGGGTAATGCTTACAGTATCGGCTATAAGTGGGGGAAACTCACAGTCGAGTTGAAAGGACTGGGCTACATGGCTATCACCGAATCTTGGCTGCTAGAGGGCGATAGGTCAAGTTCGGCTTGTCCGGAGGGATGATTATGCACAGGGCCGACCGTGAGAATAACAGAGTGGAGGGAGGAGTACGGTAGTTAGTAGTCCAACACATGACTCAGAAGAAGAGTATTGAGTATGCCTTATCGAGTATATGGAGAAAGGCGGCAAAAGTGAACGCTTAAGGCAAGTAGGTGGAGCTATTTTGTGTTAAGAGGGTCGGATGGAATATCTAGCTCTGTCACCGGGGAGGTGTTCAGTCCGGGGGTATTTTGACGCATCAGAGACAGACTGGCAGGCGCTGTGGTAGCACCGGTGACCTCCGGACAGCTAGAGCTGTTCATCCAATATTTCCAGCAAAATATCGTCATGACTAGGAAAAGCAAACGATGCCTGGAATTGACAGGTGCTCAAAAACCTGGCTGGTGTCTTTATCAGGATAAGTGGACGCCTGCTTCCGCTCTGAACGCGCAGCTTTGGTAGCCATGGGAGCGCACCGACGACACAACTATCTGGACACACGGTTGCATTTACCTACAAGAAACCTAGGAAAACTGAAATAAACGGAACCGGGGCGACTTTGGTGCCGGGAAGACTTTGAGGTACCACACTTGGGACAAGGCACTAATACAACACATCCACCAGCACACTAGATGGGGAGAGGGTCAGACTCTATATATCTTGGATCCAGTTATGCCTAAATGTTTTGCAAAAAATGATAAAATCCGTATTGGTGCTCCCTTTTGGAGTAGTAGAGTTGCTAGTTTAGGATACTCAGAGCAGAGTGGAAGAGACGGAATAGTTACAAGAAAACAACTTTCTACGTAAGGCGGATAAAACAGCTCCGCTGCCCATGGCCCGACGAAGCGGCTTGCCACCATAGTGGAAAATCAGCATGACCCAGGGATTGAAGCATAAACACGAAGCATGGCGAACGTTCCTGGTAACCGGTGGGCACTGGTTTTGCAACCAGTACAAAGTAATAAACAAGCAGTTGATCGGCAGATGTCCAAGAAGTTGACTTACGGAACGGTCGTGTCTAGGGCAGCGAAGAAACACCGTAAAGTGTTCAGTAACTACTTCCACCCAAAAGCTTCCCTGAGTATTGCAGTGGGTTGGGCAAGGATTGGGAGTGAGGATCCAGCTGATAACAGAACGCGGAAGACAGAAGTGCTGAGGAAGTATTTAGGGGTGATTCACATGGCGGACCAATGTGGCCCACCGCCTCCTGTTGGATGTTCTGGGCCTAGGCAGGTAGGGTAGCTTGAGATATCACCAGAAGATATTGTACTGGCATGAGGGGCAATTAATCGAGGGAAATACCCGGGACCAGACGGCAAACACTCTGTAATCTTAGAAAAGCTGGCGACAATATTGGTAAGGTCATTAGCTAAACTTTTCAACAAGTCCCTCATGGAAGCTCGACTAGGGGACGGCAGAATTCGCGCTCATTCGCAATGGTTGTGGAAGAGGTGGAGTGTACAGCCATCGTTATTACTAAAAGTAACGGATAGAGTCTTTAGAGCTGCAATGGTGAGGCACCTGCAGATGAACGATCTGATTTGAGGGGAGCAGCACGGGTTTGCAAGAGGCAAGCTTTGCCTCAGCGATCTTTTGGGCTTCTTTGACGAGGCGAATTGGGGACTGGGCCGAGACGAGAAAGATGAAGTGCCTTACCCTGGTTTTTTCAAAATTGTCAGTAGTATGAACAACAGACAGCCGCCGAGCAAATTGGATGGGATGAATGTGGCCACGGTGGTAATAGGCTTGTTGCAAGTCCAAAGGTGCACTCGCAGGTTCCACGTCTAAGCTGAGGGCGCTAAGTTTACAGTGGTGACGGGAACCAATGGGGTACCGCAACGATCTGTGTTGGGACAATACCTTTGTTGGTCTATGTTATTGCCCTACCGAGTGCACTTCTCCCATCACGTTTTATGTTTGCGGATTACCTGAAAATTCTGGAAGCTCCGGAATCAACCCAGGTTCGGAGGGAACTAGATGAAGTCCCTAATTGAAGAGCGGCCTAGGACCCGCCCTTAAACACAGGGGAACGTACACGGCTGCTGGCAGATGAGTACGGAGAGGCCCTTTAACTGATTCCAGAAAACCAAGAACCCATGACACAGAAGATGAAGCTCTTTGGATTTGGGATAGTTGTAAAGAGCAGCTTTAAGCCCTTGGCTCATTGTCTGCCAGCGGCCAACTAGGCAAACAGTATCATTTGTTGATTGCAAAGAACGGTTATCTCAAGAGGCCTCAGAGTCATGGTGCCCATTTACACTGCACTGGTGCGACCCCACCTTAAGTACTTTCCTTACAGGAGAGCTGAGGTTCAGGTAACTAACTATTGCATGACGAGTGACCGTTCTGGTTCCAGACGATTCACCCTATCCAAACGCCACTCTTGCTGTCCTCTCCGACAGCGACCCGATGGATCAACAAACAAGGACTCCGAGAATACAAACATCGGTGAGGGGCGGGGGCCCACGGGTGCAAGAATCTGGACTACCATTGGAGTCGGCCGCCAATCCTGTGCCCTGATTTGACTTGATTCTTCTGAGCATAAACCTCCAGACCCCACAATACCGGAACCACTCATGATTTTGCCTCCTATTAAAGCCTTGCAGTTTTCGCCTAGTAACCCCGGACTGCGGCTCACGCGCTTAGAGGCACAACTTTCAGCTGCCAGGATTACGTCTCAACAGCAGCAATTTGTTTATCTCTTGGAATTCTAGAGAAGGTCTGACATAATCTCTCAACCAATTGAGGAAACTGCTCATGATAATCTGCGTCGGGCGATTCTAGATTGCGTAGGTTTTTCTGATGGGAAAGGGAATAGACAACTAATAAGCAGCATGGCACTCAGTGATCAAAGGCCTCACAGCTTTTGCACCGAAAGCGTCAATTGGGCCGAGCCATTCCCGTCGAGCTGGTAGTGCTGAGACAGCTATAGCCGATGCAGTTACCTCAGCAAGCTCGTTCTTTAGCAATGCTCTTAGATGATGTTTCTTCAGATAAGTTTTCCGATGCAGCCGACTGCCTCATGAAAGTTACCTCCTTGTCTCTGATTCGGCTGAGCAACTCATCCACAGTTGGCATGAACGTCAGCTTAACTGGTCTTGCTACACAAATGGGTGCACTTTGTCCGGGCACTAGCTCTGTGCAGTCGTCATGTTAAACCCTTGGCATTCCTCCCCGTCTCGATCTCGACAAAATTTCGTAAACCGAAATCTTTCGCCGAGTCGGCCACCGAAATGCGAAGCGCGAGGATGAAGCTGGTATCATCACCAGTACCGTGAGTACATAGCCAAGTGCACTTTATGGTGCACCTCCCGAAACGAACAGGGAAATATCCCAGCAGACAAGCAAGCACGGCAGTGTTCGTTGGCAATTCAGAACCCAGTCGTCTTCTTTTAATCAAGGACATTATTTCAAATCGCCAATGTTTGGTTGACATTGGAGCACAGGTTATCGTCGTTCCCCCCCTTTCCCCCGATCGTTGCCACCTCAACGACCTGGAGCTTGAACCCGCCTATGGGTCTTGCACTCGCGAGTGCGGAACCAAATCACTCACTTCAGATCTTGGTTTGCATTGCCTTTTTCAGCGATCATTCAGTATTACCGATTCCCCTCAGCTGATCACAGAATCGGATTTTTGCACCGTTTTACCTAGCATTATACCCTGGAATACTCAAGTAAACCGTCCCTGTGACTAACCTTGCTGTCGTTGGCTCACCGCGTGTGGCCAAAACCATCTGCCCTGCATTTGTGACACCTGATGTCAGCAAAATTTTCATCAGTGTTTTGGCTGTATTTCCATCACCCACCAAGCCGATGAGCCACTTACCTGCAGTTCATCCTAATGTCGGGCACCACATCCATACTAAGAGTGCCCCTGCATTTTCCGGCCCATGACGACTGCCTCCCGACGAATTCACTACTGACCTTCATGGATTTCAATAATTGTTAGAGCTCAGGACCATTCATCCCTCTGATAGCCCGTGGGCATCTCCATCTCCCAAGACGCCCAAACGTCCGCTAACGACCGGCTCTCATTCATAGTCCTTGTTATCCAGACCGTGCCAACTACTGCCGAGCGGGCGCCATCGACCGATAACGACCCCCACACACCACATTGCAACCGGCTCTAACGCACGCCAGTCGCAGGTTGATTCCCCTTTCAGTGCAAAGGGTCTGGTGGGCAGGTTCGTTTTTCTGCTTATTGTGTTGATTACATTGTTCTAACATAGATGTTCTGTGCATCTTCTGCTCCATATTTCCCAGTTGTATTGCGTTATCTCTTCCAGGAGAATTTGTTCCAGTGACCCTGGGAGAACATGTGTCGTGTGTCTGAGGAAAATGCACGAAGTTCTGGAAATAACTTTTGCTGTCCGTTTGGCGTTCACGTGCCTTACACACATTTCTGACACGTCCCTGTTTCATCGTAAATATTTTGCGATAGAATGCTGTGAAGAAACATCCCATAATTTTATCCGTGAGTAGACCACGATGGTCGTTCCGGCACAAAGTTCTGTAAATCACCTTACAAGTGTAGAGCCCAAACATTTCCAGTAGCACGTGGCTAGCTGAAGTTTAGGCTAAACTCACCCTGCTCTCCTAGGTAGAGGGTCAATATCTGTGGTCCTTCTGGAGGGGGACTGATGTGGCGGCACTTTGGAGACACAACTTGTCGAAGTCTCTAAGGCACTCCTTCGGGCCAGTGATTCTCGGTCGCTCTTGTAGCTTGGAAGCTCCCCAAAAACTCATCTAGATTCAGCATCAGATAACCAGTTACCGGCAACATTTGCAGACCCGCTGCGACCAGCATCACTGAGTTACCTGGTTTCAGAAGCGGCTCGGCATCAGGCGCAAATCATCCACCAACAGACTCAAGCTACGGACGCTTCCCTAACGGAATGCCGAACTTGGTTGGGGGACCTTCATTGTCGTGCTGTACCGCACGCCACGGACCGATTATAATTTCTCGGTGACCCCACGTGCACCCACAAAATTATTCACACTCACCCTTATTAAGGGGCTGACCGTTTCAGTGGCTTTTGTTTAAGTGTACCTGATACTCTCCGGCTATGGATCAACGACAGGACGCGTTCTGCTAGCTCTGGAATCGTGGCACATCGCTGACTCGGTGGTTTGGCTTGGTTTGTTAGCCTTCCTATATCTTTCAGTTCAGTTAAACTGCCAATACACCTCCTCAAACTCTACCGGTCTTCTGAATTGTCGAGTGAATTAGTGGGGTTCATTGTTGGTTTGAGAAGGCTCAGAAAATCGAGAAACCGGCATGTTACCTGTAGTGACATGGCTATAATTTTTGTCGATCGTCATCTTCATTGTCACCCTTTGTACAAGCTTTCTTTCATCATTCCAAATAAACCTGTTCCCGATTCAACCGCTAAGATGACACTCGCTCTTGTGAGTCCTCTCCGATCGACTCTCACTCTGTTCTTTTTGCTCTGCAGGTTTGCATAAACTTGTCCGTGGCCTGAATTTGGATTTTCTGACTACCAGCAAAGCACTATTTGATTCGTGGCCGCAGTTATTGTCGCTTCCCCAAGTCATTCATCGCATCGCGATTGACTTTCGTATCTGTCGGGGCAGGCAGCCGAACCGTTTGCGGCGGCGTAGCACTGCAAACCTCTGCTCATATTGTGACCACCGCAACCACGATGATAAAGCAAAAGAATGTACCAAGCCTTGAACCTATCCATCCGAGTACCAGGGAAGCGCGTGAGCCGACCGGTGCAGATGACAACCGTGTCAGGCCCTTCCGCTCCGTCGCCTGATTCCTGTATCCGACGAAATATCCGAAACATCCTTCCCAGCATCCATCGACTCACCGGTCAGCACTAATAAACGCTTCCCTACAGACCGCCTCATTCAACGAGACATCAAGTTGGTCGCAGCTAATGGGACGCCCATGAAGACTTACGGTAGGCTTTCACTAACACTGAATCTTGGTTTACGCCGTGATCCACAATGGGTATTTGTCATTGTTGAGTTTCCTCACTCGGCCACTGGCATGGACTTCCTTCGAAATTTTAACTTCACGATTGATCCGTCTGGTTTTCATCTTGCCAGTATAGCTTCTAATGTCGCAACTATCGGTACATAGTCCATGGAGCCGTCGGATGCGCTTACTTTAATTTGCCGTCACATGACAGACCACCCGCCCCACGAAAGTTTCTCGTGATTTCCTCGCTCGCCCTTTTTTTGCTGTGATTGGTTCCGTTAGCAAGCCTCTCCAGCCGCCATTTGGTTGTTAGTTTCGTGTTGTTAAACGTGTCGATATTTAGCACTTCAACGAAAGCAACAGACGACATGATTCTGCTAGTGTTGACCGTCTTTGGGTATCTCTTGTAGGACCTGAATCTCCGAGTGATCTGCCATTGTTCCATTCACACTCAACTTTTCGGAAAACTCCCATTCAGCTCCGTCCCCACTACGATCTCCATCGAAACAAACGCAACCACCACCATCACAATTACTGTTACTGGAAGGCTCAAACCTCACAGACAAAGACTTTACTTGGCAGAAGTATGTGCCCCAACTTAACCTTCAAGATTTCTGCCCCTAAGATCGTTCACGTCAGAAGCTTCGTGCACTGGGGTTTCACTCTGCATTTTCAGCATACGCTACCATTTCTTTATCACGGTGTTGTACACCACGTTCCATTGCTTTACCCAATTATTCAAGACACTCCTTCAACTCTCTCGCATGCGTTTATCGCGGATCTTTCTCTCCTCGTTGCTTGTGAACCTTCTGTGGCCGGCGGCAACAAAGCCCAAAGCCACACAACCCCGAAAGCAGTTTTATCCAACCAGCCGCTGCTGAGCAGCCATTTCTGGAAATATCCGGACTCATTTGAGCAAAACCCAAAGGCCTGACAAAAAATTGCGTCGGAATGAACCAGAGGACCGATTTGTGTGCTGGGTCTTATTTCAGTCAGCTGAACGTTTCGGACAAAATGTGAGTCGCCTCTCCTTTTTCTATTGTGCCCTATTTCTGTACGCCAGCATTTGTTAACGTCCTACTTCTTTGTCTCCCATCTTTACGGAGAACAACAACACATCACAAATTCGGCTTTTGGCTGCCGATGGGAGTGCTCAATCATACATTTGGCCCGAGGGTGATGGGCTATCGCTCCAGTGTGCTGGCAGTCGGACACGGCGAGGCGGCAGCCAGAGGCCCTGCCAAAGTGCGGACCACCTTCGGTTTTTCACTACCGCTGGGCAACCAAAATTACTAGCCAAACAGATCGGAAAAGTATTCTCCGCTCCTTCTGGCTTGCTACGAGGGCCAGTGTGTGAAGCTCTCCACAATTGCGAGTATGTAAACTTACCAAGAAGAAGGTGGCAGTGGTCCTGCGAGGTCAACCTGCACATGCCGAAAAAGTGTTTCGGGTTCAGGGAACCTGTCTAACGCATACTTAGTGTGTCCGTGTGTCCCAATAAGTTGATATTAAAGACAAGTACAGGCTCGTTTTGGGACATTGCAAGTAAAGTTGTGCCAAACAAAAAGCCCGGGTGCCATTTTCACTGAGACAGTCACGCCTGGATGAACCCGTTTATAGACAGGGCAGCAAAGTACGATAAATGTGGGCTGCAGGTATCGCCGCTTCAGGGCGGCCTTGCGACACATGGCATACAATAGTGTTCTGAGGATTTCGGATAAGTACCGTGGTTAGGCCTAAAGCAACTTTTAGTCGAAGTTGGTTGATATCATTGTCCGTAGATGGGGCCTGCCACTGCGTCTAAGTTTAAGCAACCTGTTGTTGACAGGCTCATTTGATGTATGCGTGACATGGCGTCGGCGACGGGGCTGAATATCCCAGAAATGTGTCGGGTCCGCAGTAAACTGTGAGATTAATTGTAAGTGGCGAATTTCGCGTCGTGAATATCGATCGGAAGCTGATTTTGGTGCATGAACCGAAGGCTTGTTATGTGTGAACACAGTGAACGAAAAGCCTCTGAATGGGTGCCGATAACGACGGATGCCCGAATGGATGGCTAATAAACATCTACCAAGTAAGCTGTACCAAGTTTTGGCGGGTTGCAGGCGCTCAGACTAGAACGCTAGAGACTGCCGACAGTTGTTCACGAACAGTTTTATTGCTACTTCAACCACTATATTCGAGGCATCAGCCACTAATAAAGTAGAAGACAAAAAGTAGGGGTGAGCCAGGGGTGCGATTTGGCAACAGCCTTCCTGAGTGAGTTAATTGCGGCTTTCATCTCACCGGGAAGCTTGAACTTTCGCTTGTCTGCAAGCAGCAGTTCATTGAGAGTTTGCATCTCTTCCGCACTGTGAGAAATAAAATAGCGGTGGATGTTTACCAGACCGGCAGCCTGAAGCAACTGGAGGAAGGACTAAGCCTCAAGATAGTCTCGAACTGCTGAAGCTGTGCCTGGTGGAGGGCAGACGCCCAAAGATGAGATGGTGTTCCATGAGAGCGATATCATTCCGGTCATGTTTGCTTTTAACCATATTGGTCCTTACGCCTTGCCGGCCAAGGAGCTCGTAAAGTGCCAACAATTTTGAAGCATAGTCCAGCTCTTGACAATAAGCCACTAAAATATCTACACATAAGCAGGCATTTTCTAAGCCACGGGTTTTCTCGGGTATAAAGCTTTGAAGGTTCGAGGCTGCATTGCTGAGTGAAAAAAGCATACACAGAAGCTTGAATAGCCTAAAAGCAGTGACAACTGCAGTTTCGAGGATAAAGGACTCTGGTAGCGGAATTCGGTTGCACGCGCGAGCTAAATCAATAGGGCTAAAGATGGAACAACCCGGTGAAGACGAATTTTGTCCTGTCTATGGGGAATCATGCATCTGCCAGGGATGGTGACCTTATTGAGTACACCGTATTCATCACGGGGTCCCCATTTGCCGCTTGATTTATGAACCATATAAATAAGGCAAACAAACGAGCTAAGCTGGTGGGTAGCACATTATAAACAAAAAAGGCTTTCAGGTTGGATGTTCAGCGCACTGCCAGTCCCATCCACTAGGGCCATTTGCGGATTGAGGAACACTATTTTCACGCTTGTTTTTCTGCTGCCTTCTTCAACGACCGTCCTTCCAAGGAGCTCTCTCTGGCAGTATTACCATTACCATTCACTTTTTCACGCCCAGCAAAATTTATCACTTCAGTTAATTAGTTAAAAGCGCTTGGCCCTCATTTCTACCGACCAACCTCCCTTGACCTTGACATACTGTGGCTTCTGATATAAATACTCATCGATTTTGCCAAGCAACTCATTGTTTACCTCACCTATCTTTCACGTTTGACTACTCCCTTGTTCCCTCCATGGAAGTGTCCATTCTCCATTTCAGAACCCGCTGCTGCTATTCTTTCACTGGCACATTTATAGCTGCTGTTCGTTTCCTCACCAAAATCGCCAGACGATATCCTTCGCCTAAATATATTCCGTAGTCCTTCAGCAGTCAGCAATATGATTGGCGATCACCTGCTCTCTCTATCAATCTGTTTGTTCGCTTGCACAGTGCTCTTTCCCTGCTTTACCGTGATCTTGCAGAACACCGTGACTCCTGCACACCTGTACGATTCTGGTGTATTTATCATGCAGCTCCGCCGCTGTCGTTACCACGAAACACCTGTCCAAATGTTCACCAAAAGTTGTACACTTTCCATCTGCCTATTATAACATCATCCTTGCATGCTGTTTTCCCATGCAACCACTTCTCAATGCGTTCTTGAGCAATTTGCCACTCAATTACCACCTTCATATGGATGTGTCGTTATCCATCTGTTGTATAGTTAAAATTGCCTGATGCTAACCTACACGCCGCCGGCCTTTTTCGTCGCCTAGGCAGCCTCTCTGGCCCTTGGTTTGGCCGCTTTGTTATATAACTAGGTCCTTAAGTACCCAGCTTCCATATCCAACCACTGTCCATGATGCATAACCCATTCTATGCTTCAGTTGTTGTTACACCCCTACCTTCTCAGATACCCGTCTTGTGGCTTTGTTCACCTGTCATTACCGCATGGTACACGCGAAAAAGTTTCGTTACCTGATGTGCACTCACTTGTCATACGCGCAATTATCTTTTCTGCGAACAATAGACCTCCGTGATCGTCATAGCCATGCGCAACCCATATTGATTTATCCTCCATTTTCACATTGATATCTATTTATCGAAACAAAATAAGCAAACAATGCGCTTTGTGTCACCCGTTCTCCTCCGGCCGCTCCTCCGTCACCACTTTGGTTGTCCTCTCATCCCCTCGGGGGTGCGCTCGTTTGCTATACAACAGATTCCACCGGTGTCCAACCGCCAATTTCTAATGATTTTCCCGCCGACTGTTTTAAGTTACTCTGAATCGGATGTCCCGCTCCCGGCTTTGGTCTCAGACTCATTAGTTCAGTAGCTTTCTCTATGCCGCTATCGTGTGGTCCACCCATCAAACTGGTCATCAGGACACTTATCCACCTCCTACTTCAATATTCATGCTGCACTCTACTAGCGTCTGCACTCGCCACACAGCTCACCTCAGGTCGATTTGCCACTATACTCCGGCATCCTTGCTGATACTTCGTGATTGACCCATTTATCGTTAATAATTCGCTGAAGGCTTATCGGATTTCCCATGGCCATTTTTTCTATTATCGCTCTGAAAGTCTCCCCCTCCCTATCGGATTTGTTGTTCTCCGTCCTTGTGGTTCACCCCGCCGGCATCTCACTATTAGATTTTACGGCCATGCCCGCCGGATTCATTGAAGGCCTTCTACCTCTGTAGATCCATTCTTGAACATCGTCCGGTTTTCTGTCCATACGTGCTTTATACTCCGCAGCTTGCAAATTATTCTTCAAACTTCCTTTGGCCGCTTCTTGGAAGAGCTTAATAAGTAGCCCTTGCCTATGCCTGGGTTTCCATGTGTTGCTATTATTTCCGGTACTACTCATGTGTATGCTCCCATTTTTATTCGAGTTTAACCAACACTAGTCAAACCGACTATCTGAACTTGACCTTCAAATTAGCCGGGTATTATTTTCGTCGTGGGCCATTCATATCTTCTCCAGCAACCCTCCGTAAACACGTGTTCTCCCATTCTGAAAACTTCGATTCTGACCTAACCCGAATCATCTCACCATGCTTTGTGGCACGCTTCAGTCTCATTCAAAATACACCACTGGTTTTGCCACTATTCTTATTATTGTCACTACTGCCAGAAAGGAGCATTATACCGAGCTCTAGCATGTGTTTGAATCCGGCCTGTGCAACACATAGCTTGTCTGGTGCCAACCGACGCGGTCTTTTGCACTCGGAGATCCCTTTGTGACAGCATGGTGAGGGGCAACAGTGACCACTGCTGGGGGGAGTCCAGACTGCCAAAACCTGGTCGGGTAGGTGATGATGGGTTCGCCATAAGGTTGATGTGTCCGTGGTAGAAAGTAAAAAGGCGTGATATGGCTCATCTGAGAGTTATAACGAGAAACGGCGAGGAAAATCTGATGGTCCACCGTCCTACGGCCCCATGCATCAACCAATAATTCAGTGTTGCAGAAAGTCAAAGCCTAGAGTTGGGTGTGGGGACTTCGGCGATGATGAATACCCAACTAAATTTACCCTTCAAACGTGGGTTTACTGTGAGCGAACGCCGGCAAAACCTTGAGGTGGCCGTGTCATTGGCAGAGCGACGTTTCTGCATCTGCGATGTGCTGTTGCTGTCTTTAGATGGGAGATGACACTCACTTTGGCACCGGTGTCTGCAGAGAATAAATTGTTCGAAATAGTATACCCTCCTTTCAAAAGACAACAGTTGGCCGGGGGCTTAGTTTCCCCAAAGAGCATCGATTACCGTACACTCCGGTTTGCATTACTTTGCTCCTCCAAAAAGGCAACTGTGCTATTTACAATACTCTTCTTCTGAAGGGCCGAAATGACGTCGTGGTGAACGACTATGGCACCTAGGTGAGCGTGCGCGGTACAGCCCCTCTGACCCACTTCTATTCACAGCTGGGCGTTGCAGGCTAGAATCATTTCTAGACAAAACTGAGGCGAGGTCGTTAGATGTTGGCGGGGCGGGCACCGTGGAGAAGGAAGACCTGGTTATCTCAGCTTCGGTGGAGTGCATCGTGAGGTGATGTCACCGGATATTGCTTCAGTTTCCCTGAGCGAGCGCCCACGCGAGGCGGTCAGTAAAACTGAGATGTTGTGCGGCAAACACCGCAGCCGAATCCTCTTAGGAGCAGATCCTCACCTACAGCTGACCCGCCTAAAGGCAGCATCCCAAGTAGCAGTTTAGAAGGCTTCCTACTTCCAAACTCAAATCTTTGAATTGTTCAGTTTCTTTGGTCATGTTTTGGAGCCGTGCAGGCAATGGCGGGCTCTTTCAGGGCCCTAAAACTTCGGAAGGAGATTGTTACTTCCCACAACTGCACTGCTACCTCCAGTGTGAGACAATCTGCTATATATCTAGAACGGTGCACATCACCGACATTTTTAGAATTCCGAACGGATCCGGGTAAGTCAGAGTTTCGGATCAACAGGAGTAAATGCCAGTGCATCCGGCCTGATGTCTTCAAGGTTCGGGTTTGAAGAAGGTTTCTGTTCAACAGGTTTAGCTTGTTGAATAATTTGTCGAAAAGACTGGAGAAATTTGCGATAACATGACACTGCAGGAGACCTTGGAACTTAGGAAAAATCATGAAAACTGGACACAGAAATGCGTGATATAATATAGCAGTTTGAAGTCTGGCTAACAGCGATAACGAATAGGAAATTAATAGCCGTCATTTATTGTTAGAGCGACACCTGATAGGATGCCAGCTAGGACAGCTAAGGTTCGGCCGACAAAAAGCAAAGCAGTCATAAGTGTGTATTCCAGAAGGCGGAAACCAGTCATCGTTACAGCAAGCAGACATAGACGAGCGGCCCTGAGGCTCTGAAAAACAAGAACTGCCTGGAGCTGGGTATCCGCCGGTCATTTTTCCCGAAGAATATTCTCGTGAGGCCACATACCCAGAGCCTACCATCTTCGACTACAACTACTTGCATATAAAGGAACTGTTGAAGCAAAGCTTTGATCTAATTAATAATGAACCGCACGCTGGCCACCGTCAGCCCAACGAGACTTATTTGGCACCCGTCGACTAGGGGGCCATGATGTGACGTCACAATCCACTCATATAGCCAGCGTAGGCTCCCTAAAATGCCAGTGGGCTTCGTGGTTACGTAGCATGCAGACAACCGCGTATCGCAGAAGCAAGCGCACGCTGTAAAGTGATCGACATGATTTTCCCCGTTTTCATCAATCGACCGCGCCGTACATGAAACGGAAAAGCAAAATTAGATTATCGGGCAATCGGTAAACGGGTGAAAGAATAATAAACAGGGGACCGGATCAGAAGGTGGGAGACAAACTTTGATCTATTTACGGAAAAATGCTTCTTTTGGTTTACTGAATGATTTCATACAACTTTTGGTGTTGGAAACAAAAATAAATGGGGACAAGAATGGATACCATCTACAAGTAGCATTTGCCAACGTACATGACGGCAAGCATGTGTTGTTTCCTGTAGCTAAAAGCTTTCAATTGCGCTATTTGAGTCACAGGGGTGTAATCAATTGTGGTGAGTGGTGCAACTATTCATACACCATCACAGGTAGGTGTCCCCATTTACATACTAAAGACAAGGTGCTCAAAATTAAGACAAACAGTAGGTAAAGTCTCGCGTTCATCGGTTCGACTGATGAAGTCAACTAGACCGCGTCGGTCCAGCTCTCTAGAAGGACCTCTATATGACCCCCGTTGAGAGGTTCTAGTGCTATCAACTAGTATATATAACCAGGTGCAGGCAGACAACTCTGGAGGAGTGAAGACCGGTCCACATGGCGATGGTGGCGAACGCACCCTTAGACGGCTCACACACAGCCAACGATTGACCTTATGAGCCAGAGCGCCGAACCCGCGAGGGCTCAAGGAATTTACCGAAGGTTAATTCAACAACTAAAGGGCTAATATAAGGCCTACTGTCGAAGTGCAAATCCAAGAAAACGATTGGGAGCTCCATCAGCCAAATCAGTTCATATCGTCTAAGTATCATGCTCTCACTTCCGTGCTCCGCTTTCGGTTACATATATTTAGAATTCTTGGGCCAGCAGAAAAGAAACAAAAGACCGGAGTGGAGGAGTGGAGACCAAATTAGGAAGTGGAAACCAACAAGACGAAGAAAGAGCATAAATGCTGCCACGCAACTGACAGAAACACTTAGCCATGCCACTTATTCTCTTCGGATATCGAGTAGGCGGGTCACTTGAACCAGAAATGGAGGTCCAGTATTTCTTACTTGACCAAGTCAACTAATGAATGCTTTCATATCATTTTGCCACGTCGTGGACTGGCCACCTCGACCTACCTTCTAACTAATACCTGCCTTGGAGAACAGCATACACCGAGGAGGTCTATCGGTGGGCATAAGCAACATATTCCCCAGCGGTCCTAAACTATTCAGATAAGGCACTTGATCTGGAGACTGATCTCTGGTTCCCAACGCCCTACGTCCCACCTCAGCATTATTGATACGGTGTTCCTACCATATTCAAGCTATGCTACGGAGACATCGGCGCTCGAACACTGACAGTCTTTACTTATCTTCCATCCTTGGCGACCACGTTTCTGAGCGGTGTAGATGAAGGTACCTAATACAATAAGCAAGCGCAACACCCTCTCGATTGGGCTCGCTTGAGGCCACGGTGGGTGTCCCCGAAATAAACCATTATTGTTATTAATAACGTTAGGCTGCATCATCAGAAACATTCGGCAGCCCCATTTGCGCCCACAAAGGGGAGCGCTAAGCTAGTCCAAATTTAGACTTAATGGCTGTGAACGAGTGCCTTCCGTTTCCTAATCCTTCCTAATGGCCTGCTTCTTTGTCTATTCGCTAGCTACCCATCCTCGATCAAAACCAGCAACTTATCTTTGATAAAAAGCTTAGTTTGTGAAAACCGGAAACTTCACTACAAAAATGGTATGCTGAAAACATGCAAAATAAAGAAGCCCTCTTCGTAACTTGATTGTTTTTTGAATGCTGCGATACTTTTATTCCTATATTTCTTGTAAAAATTCTCGGACTACAGCGCAACATTTCAACATCCATATCAAGCGTCATTTTGGTCCAAAATAAACCCAAAAGCCTTGGGCGCTGTGATGCCTGCGCAAAAGCCACGTCGTACACTCGACCCTCGTAAGAAAACCTGATGACAGGCCGGGGCCACAGACGACGGAGTTTGTCGAAAGTCAAACGCGCCTTGTGTATAAGCGATGACACTTCATCTGATATATGTCCACCTGGTGAGATATGACCGCTCAGGCAACAAAACATATCTACTCCAGCTAGAGCTCTTTCCACCAACACAAGGATTGGCATGGAACCAACCCGGTCCTGCTGAAGCATTTTATACTTTGAAGATGCAAAAAGCATCCCAAACATTGTTACTCTGTTGTTTAGGCTATCTAAGAAAGATTGCAATTTACCTGGATTTTTACTCAGCAGTACAGTATCGTGTGCGTATTTCAAGTCAGACAGTTTATTGCCTGAGCAAAGATCGATGCAAGCATTCTTACACGAGGTTAGGACTATCTGAAGAATCAATTCAGTTACACAATGGAAGAGGAAGAACGAGAGAGGACAACGCTGACGAACATAACTTTTCGTGGTGAACTCGGGTGAAAGATCACCGTAAGCACGAACTCGGCTTCAGCTATTCGCATACAAGGATTGTAAAAGAGAAGCAAATTTATCTGGCACACCGTTCAATGGGGATAGGGGGGGAGGGGCGGTGCAAGAGGGCTGGGCGGTGGACTGAATCAAACGCCGCTTTCAGATAAAAAAGACCGAGATTCTGGGCCTACGGAAGATGTTTCTGTGCTTTAAGGTTTGTCGGACAGTAAAGATGTGGTCGATACGACCTCGACTGGATTTCGCGGGCGCTGGATAAACGGTGGAGAATAAGCCCGGTAAGCAGTTTAGACGCGATACTTACCAAGGTAATTCCTCAGTTATTTTCACAAGAGGACTTGTCACGTTTCTTGTAACTTGGCACAATCACCGACTCACGCCATCCTTTGGGAATCTGCTCATTTTCCCAAATAATCCGGAGGGGTTTAGTTAATTCTGAGACGGAGGCTCCGTCTACATCCTTGAAAATGGATGGAAACAACCCATCCGGTATGGCGGCTTCTTACCTTTTTGAATAACCCATCTCCGTTCAGCCTCCATTTGTGTTGGAGAGGTGATATCTTCTCGCATCGTTTTTCCTGGAAGTATACTAGGAAGGCTCGTGTTTGAAATAGGCCAACTAATTTGTTACTTAAAGCGCTCTTCTCAACGATCCAGACGACTTCTCTGAGAGTGAGTTAGTGAACCGTTGTGTTTGTGGTTAACCCACTCACCCCAGGCTTCCATGGACCGGCATCTTTAACCAAACTGTGAATATTGCGATTATTGCCGATAGACGCAGCTTTTTCTGTTTCCCCACATTTCGCGTTCAACCACTACTCACGGTCATTCCTCAGGCTCCTAGTCTGTTGGCGTTTCGGGGGTTGGGGCACTTCGTGGATGAATGGACGGATGTACGAGCATCTGACAGAGGAACTGGTGTCGAAGAAATCCATTGTCTTTAAGGCCTTCTTAAGCTAGAGTCTTGTATGGCATTAGAAGCGTCATGCAAGGCTTCCTCGATCTGTTGTCATCGTTCCTTCTGGTCCCGGACGTCCGGCTGCATCGATATCCGTGTAGACATCTGGGCCTAAAAGGCAGATTTTCGTTATCATCTAGGAGCAACTGCGAGGGGCGAATGGCATTAGCCGTGGCTTGACCACGAATAAGATGCAAATAGAAGCAAGCACGCGCCGAGGCACGATTTGAGTCCACAGGCACAGACCAAGGTGAACGACGTTTTTCAGTTGGTCCACCGCAGCCATGACCAGTGACACTATAATCAATCTGAGTCCAACGTTTTGAAGACATAGGACGACGCCATGTGAGCCTGTCCCGCTTCGTGTGGCAGAAGTTCGTGTTCGTTGGAAACGATCTGAGGTCGGGGCACAACCGGACGAGACGATCGCCATTGTCGGTGCGATCGACCGGGATCACAAATGTGCCTTCAATGTGCCTTTCGGAATATTCTGAACGGCCAGCTTGAGTATTGAAATTCCCAACAATGACCACATCCGTTGAACGCATGTTTCGAAGCAGTTAAGGTAAACCATGGTAGAATTCGTCCTTAGTCTCAGTGTAACTGTAGTCAATGGACGCACACAGACACGATGAACAAGCATCAAAGCTTCGATTTGTTCCTATTGAAATGCACGGAACCGTCCAAGCGAACTGCACATGGACGGCTGTTGACTGGAATCCATTTTATGGTGCATGCTCAGCTCTCATGATCGAAGCATTTCCAACACCGGCCTGACCGTGAACACTAGACCCCGGATTACCCGACAAGCGACGAGTGAGGAGAAAGACCTAGGTTGTATCTAGAATGCGAAAACGATCATAAAAGTGGGGGCTCGTATGCGCGTTTCAGAGACACAGGATACATCTACTTCGAAAATTTCAAGGGTTCTAGCGAGGGCAGTCTGTTGCCCTATCTGACTTGGCGGACGGTAATGGTAGCCAAGAGAAGAACACATCTATTATTAGGAAGAGTGTTCAGTTTAAACACTCTTCCATAATTTTCATATGTAAAATGCTGTTCCACCTTCACGAAAACTCTGACTGTACCATCAAGTGTATCACCAAATCACGCTCTACAACATTGCTCGGGTCCCTCCAAAACGAACCGTCATTGCTATCTTCATACATCTCACAGTTACTTGCGAATCTCACGGTAGAATATCGTTGCTCCGCTAGGCTGGCTCCCATCCCCCCCCCCCTCGACCCCTCCTTTTACTCACAAACTTCGGGGCATCTGATTGATCTTGCCCCCAGAAACACTAGGCAGTGGGGTTTGCCCTGGCACATATCTATCGAAAAGCGCAGGGTCCGAGCACGTACCCATTCACCTCATAGGTTTTTGTGTTACTGACGCGTTACTAAGCTCCTGTTTGAGTGGAGCCCAGTCGCCTACTTATATTTTTCCGAATCTCTTTCTCTGTGACATGCCTCCGAAGCGAAAAGTCCGGGGCTCAAACCTTGAGTTCTTGCACCAATATTCGGAGCTAGGAAGCACACAGCTCGGACATGGTTCCTACGAGCTCGTGGTTGTCCGGATGACCTGAGATATGTGCGTGAAGGTGCAGGCTGGAGAAGAATCTGACAATTGAATCCTCCTTATTACTATCGTTCATGTCCAAAATTTGAGACACTGCTATCCTGAGAGCAGGACGTACTGATGGTGTATTGTATGGATATTAAATCGGGGAACGAAAAACTGAAAGGCCACGTAACATGGAGAATACTGGGAGTCTTCCGGTGAAACAAACTGTATTGTCCACAATGATAGAAACTCCTTACATGTTTGCCTACACGCACTCTAGACTGTTGTCACATTGCTTTCTGATACCTTATTTGTGATGAAGCTCACTTGTGTTCGAAAATCAATCTGCGCTTAAGGCACTTAATTTTCATTCCACTGACGTGCTCCCTCACTGAGAAAACTTTGCGGACATTTAGTATGGTAGTGGATTGCACCGACTGAAGACATCTTGGCTTCATTACAATTTGTATTCATTTTCTCGCTCGCGTTGATAGATCATGGACGGTTAGTTCATGTACGTTGATTTTCGATGGCCACGCTCAGGACTTTGGATTTCGAGGCTGAACAGGCGTGCAGAATTTTACTTAGACCACAGGGCACCTACTTCTTCTTCAGTCTTTGTGGTCAACTGTTCCTCCCATACATATGTTGTCCTAATTTTTATAACCCATTGGCTGGATAGTGACTGAGACACCGTCAAACGTGTGGTTATTATGTATTTGTACTTTGACTCATAGATAGTACCGTAGAACTTGCACGGCAACCGTGTTCTTGATTTGGATTCCGCATCTATTCGGGCTACGGGTTACTTTGAGGCTCCAAGGTGCTATGCAAAGCGAGTGAAGCTTGTCGTTTGGTGACTGGAGTTTTAAATGGTTAATTAGTCTTTATTCGACGAGGGCTCGTATGTTTTGGTAGCTACAGTACTTTAATATCTTTTCTGGAACGATGCATACCATGGGGAGCATTTAGACGACCACAAGACCAAACACCCTCGAAGATGGAAAGGAATGGGTTTGTAACATCATCGGAACCCGGCAAGGCTCTCTTGATAGATTTCCGCTCATGGCTTCAGGTTAATGGGCTCTTGTCGGCACAGTCATCGTCCTAAGTCCAATTGGACTCTTGCCGAACTCAAGTAACATCACCTCGGAGAGAAACTAATTGAAAAGTGAAAGCGCCTAAGTAAAACAAGAATAAATGTTTTGAGCTAAGCAAGGGTAGGAGATTGCCAGACACTCACAGCAGCTGGGGAAGAGTGCACCCACGCATGCTCCAGTCAGACATTGATGAAAATGGGCGTGAATAACTTCGAGTGCTTACGAGATCGGTTTTCGACAAACTCATGAAACCGAATGGTCAGGGCGACGGAATAGTTGGAAGGCAGGGCCCAAGTCACAGGTTATTGAATACGGCGCCTACGTCATGGGCAGGCTAGATCTACTGAAAGTTGAGGTGCCTTCGTTCAGCGGTTGGCCGAAAATATACCGGAAGTTTATTCGAAAATCCCACTCACATGTCACCTACAAGATCATGATTCATGGCCAGAGCTTGTTGTGTCTTCTTCACTGCCGTAAGAATAATGCCGTGGAAGCAGTTGGGCAGTGTGTGATGCTGCTTCTCAGCGAGAATATCATGGAACGTGTAAGGTAATGAGAGAGTTATTTGACCACTTGCGTTAGGTAAAGCGCTCACCCCTGGATGGCCTGATAAAACAGCTCAGCACAAGAAATTTAGACTCAGCAGCACCATCGACACCGGCAGTTAGAATGAACAGCTGCACAAATTTCCCTGGCCAGGTGAATTATACTTCGGATCTTAACTCGTCAGCTACGCTAGAACGCGTTGACGGTGAACTTTTGTACTTCCTGAAGAATAAATGGGCTGACAAAGTAGATCGGTTAACATAAAACGGTAGTGAACCTACGTTTACTCAACTAACGTAATTTGAGTCATCCACGCCCAGGAGCGCACGTAGATGCTCCCAACAGCTGGCAGGTCAACCTACGACGGCCGGTCCGGTGGGCCAAACCGCTCCCTACCCAGGTTTGATTCAGTGTGGGTGTAGCTGGTCCATAAGCACCACGCAGCAGGACCGGGGACGAACTCAAGCCAGCCTAGTGTGTGATGGGAGCCAGCAGGTAGCATTATGCTAAACGTTCTCGGAGTTAGATGTGCCCGTGTAGCGGCAGGAGCCCGAGGAAGGGAGTAATGCTCCACGTGTCCGCGGAGAACTGCCGGTCAAGAACCGTCCCCGCTATTGAAAGCTGTAAAGGTCGACATCATCAACTTCTGCATATGGCTATGAGGAATTGCTCGGTACTGCCCAAGGCGGGGAGTGCGAAACCCTGCGGAGCACCAATATGCAGAGCAATGGCTGGTGCGCTGGACCCCTGCCAAAGCGACTTAGGCCTAGAGGCCGGATATGCTCTTCTTGCAATGGGTCCGACACTGCGTTCTTTCGAGCCGACGCCATGCAACTTCTAGGCTGGGGTCCGCTAAACAGACAGATGAAAGTCGCGATAGGTAAAGGTGCTCCAGGCAACCAAGGCGGCCAGTGACGCGTTTGATCTGATCGCTTCGAACAGATGCAAGTCAGTCGGCGTAGAGCAAGCCGTTACTACTGAGTCCGCGCCCGTTCCCAAGCCTAGTTCCCATGGTGAATATAGGAAGTGGCTCCAATTGGAAGACCTGCCGATCGAAACTAAGAATGAGGATGTGGTATTGTTTATTGGATATGAGGTACCCGAGGCTTGTTGCTTTGAAGATCAGAGACTCGGTCGTCGCAAACATGCTTACGCAGCTCGTACGCTGTTAGACTAGATGGTTTTTGTCCTATCAACTTTAGGACGCATCAGCCCCTGCCGGTGAATCGGGTGACCCATGAGAATCGTCTATAGTAGCAGAAGTGCAAAGGATGTTTGGCCCTGAGTTCGTGGACTTCCAGCTGCTAAGCAAAAGTGTTTTCGTAGAGAGCTTGAAAGTCATGGAATTCGTGGGGTCGGGGACACGGTTTGTGCAGGGAGACCTCATGATTTCTCTGCTATAGATGAGGAATGTAGCAACAGGGCTTGGATATTTGGGGTTTGCGTCGAATGGGTTGTGCAGTCTGAAAGGCCGCTGGAGAAATGACAAAAACCTGCGGGTGAGGTATACAAAAGCAATGAATCAAGCCATAGACAATTGATACTCGATGAGAGAGTCATTGCTGCAACAGGGTTGTGACCGTCGACCTCGGCGGTACTGACCGCACCGCGCTGCCCCTAACTCAAAAAGGTCGCAGAAGTTGCTCATTGTGCTGGACTGCCCAGCCAAACATACGGGACGGTAACTCAGTAATGTGCCTAATCAGACCCTTGATACTAAAGCCGATCTGACGAGCATAATTTTGAGGTTCCGAAGGAGGAGATGGCAGCTTCCGAGGGCAAAGAAGAGATATTCGTGCCGTTAAAAGCACCAAAATTGACAGAGGTATATTGAGTTTCTTGTGGTGGCCGCAGGAAGGCCCGTCGCTGAGGCTGCAGGAATATCATTCAACAGTCCACCTTATAGAGGCTACCTCCTCATCCTCTTGCGTAGACTTTGGTTTATGCGGAGCGGCCGGGAATTTTGGGATGGGCTACCAACAGAAGGTTTTGCAGGCTGTAGAAAGCAGTTAATTGCCATCGTTTGCCTAGCTTTAACCTCTGGTGGGGCTGAGGCCACTTATTTCGCGAGAGGGACAACTGGGTAATTTATGCACGCTGTCTTCAACATGGGAAATGAGTATCCAACTCGCGAGTGTTCTTGGCCCCACCCACGGACCCTGATGTAAAGACCAACTTGGTTTGGCCCTCTGAGCAGAATAGCGCCAGCCAGGAAGCAACGGGCCTTTATGTGGGTAAGGCCTAGGAAACATTTGCCCTTCAATTCCAGGTGCTTGACGGGCCCTTGACGAGAAAAGGCATGCTGTCGGGCTTCGGTTCCTTATTTGACCCACATGAACTAGTGGCCCCTTTATGTCTCCCGGCGAAGCAGTTAATGCGGGGGTTAATTACAGCGAATTGGGTTGAGATGGCCCACTCAGGCCAGGGAATACCGTACCGTGGAATAATTTGGTATTATTCATGAGCCATGCTAGTAAAAGGATAGTGCCGTGGAACGTACGTAAAAATACCCAGCGAGAGAGAGGATTGACCGGATTGTATAAATTCTGCGATGCTCAAGAAACCGTACGCCGTGCAATGGCATACGCAGGGCGTGTGTCCGTGGGTAGGACAACATATCACGTGCTCCTTTCTAGTAAATCACGGGTAAAGCTTGCCAAAACCGTCTCTATCCTAAGGCTGTAATGATCGGCAGCCGTCCTAGGTGTTCGATTGAGTGAGACTTCGAAACTGAGCCTGCCAGGTTATGTCGATGGGGCTCAGTTCTGGGCTTATTCGACGATCGTTGGATACTGTATACGGAATGCTGGTATGCGCTGTAGCACATTCGTTGCTAATCGCTCAAGAAGGTCATTGTAAGGCTAGTTCAATTTGTCTCACTCTTTTACGTTTTCTGCTCACAGGCTAAGTATTCAGCTATCTCTAGTATATACAGCTGTCCCATCTAATTTGCTTATACGATAGTAACAAAGACCAATTGTTACAAGATTGGGAGCAAGGAGGACTTCATCAATTTTGTGGACTACGAGGAGCACATTACGGTGAACCGCTTCACCGAGGCCATTCTGTAAGTTTTGACACCTGCTGCGGGGATCAGATGGAGTGAAGACCGACGACCTATCTACACCAACGGTTGTTTTGCTAACAACTGCGAAAGAAGTCTTCCCATGATGGCCGACATTCGGTAAACCAACCTCCTGGGAGGGACCACAGGTTAAGAGTTTACCTGGGTGTTGTTTTTCGCAAGGCTCTTTTGAACCTCCCTTCGTAAAAGGACTTTGACTGAAAGTATCCTTGCGCTCTTGAATCCGGTATTACCAGCGACCAATGACTGTCAGCTGATAAAGTTCCTTGGCAGCAACTTCAGAATAAAACTGAGACAGGGGCAGACGTGTATTTCGCTAAGACGTTTTGCGAAGTCTGACAAAGTAGCATGGATACGACCCCAGGTTACAGGCATGCAAACTTAAGTTGTTAGCTGTTGAGAGAGGCAACCTACCTGGAATATTATAAACTATTACAATGTTGGCTTTTTTGATGCACCTGAATGTTTCATAGTAGACGGCATCAATGAGATTTGTGGCCACAAAGAAGTTAGCCCCAGTATGGTCTAGAGAGTTGCTAAGCATGAAATCCCGGTGACCAATGATTTAATGAGAAGCATCAGGTCGAGAGAAGTAACTGCTCACGGTTTTATTAATTTCGGCAATCCTTTGCTGGCCCCTCAGTATATTCACTAGGGACACTGAACAACTATTAGGCGTAATTTTGGAGTGAGGGACCATGTGACTGCGAGTGATGGCTCTGAGTTGGGTTTGTGGGTGGGAGTGATACGCATAGCTGGGTTGTTGTGGTGATTGGTAGTTAATCAGGTGCAATACTGCAGGAGGTAAACGAATGCCAGTAAGGAAACAAGTGAGAGATAAAGGCCAATCACCGGCACAAAGCAAGCTGCAAGTTTCCAAAAATAATGGGGAAGAACCGACTAACTGAGTCGGAAAGACCGCATATAAAGGGACTACTTAGGCAGGGCTTTACACAATAAATTAAGTTTGTTAGGAATCACGAACCTCTAAAATGATCAAATGTACTAATTTGCGGTAACGGCTAAAGCCCTCAAGTTTGTATGATGCAGTCATTGTTACTATCGTATAAACAAATTAGATGGGACAGCTGTATATACTAGAGATAGCTGAATACTTAGCCTGTGAGCAGAAAACGTAAAAGAGTGAGACAAATTGAACTAGCCTTACAATGACCTTCTTGAGCGATTAGCAACGAATGTGCTACAGCGCATACCAGCATTCCGTATACAGTATCCAACGATCGTCGAATAAGCCCAGAACTGAGCCCCATCGACATAACCTGGCAGGCTCAGTTTCGAAGTCTCACTCAATCGAACACCTAGGACGGCTGCCGATCATTACAGCCTTAGGATAGAGACGGTTTTGGCAAGCTTTACCCGTGATTTACTAGAAAGGAGCACGTGATATGTTGTCCTACCCACGGACACACGCCCTGCGTATGCCATTGCACGGCGTACGGTTTCTTGAGCATCGCAGAATTTATACAATCCGGTCAATCCTCTCTCTCGCTGGGTATTTTTACGTACGTTCCACGGCACTATCCTTTTACTAGCATGGCTCATGAATAATACCAAATTATTCCACGGTACGGTATTCCCTGGCCTGAGTGGGCCATCTCAACCCAATTCGCTGTAATTAACCCCCGCATTAACTGCTTCGCCGGGAGACATAAAGGGGCCACTAGTTCATGTGGGTCAAATAAGGAACCGAAGCCCGACAGCATGCCTTTTCTCGTCAAGGGCCCGTCAAGCACCTGGAATTGAAGGGCAAATGTTTCCTAGGCCTTACCCACATAAAGGCCCGTTGCTTCCTGGCTGGCGCTATTCTGCTCAGAGGGCCAAACCAAGTTGGTCTTTACATCAGGGTCCGTGGGTGGGGCCAAGAACACTCGCGAGTTGGATACTCATTTCCCATGTTGAAGACAGCGTGCATAAATTACCCAGTTGTCCCTCTCGCGAAATAAGTGGCCTCAGCCCCACCAGAGGTTAAAGCTAGGCAAACGATGGCAATTAACTGCTTTCTACAGCCTGCAAAACCTTCTGTTGGTAGCCCATCCCAAAATTCCCGGCCGCTCCGCATAAACCAAAGTCTACGCAAGAGGATGAGGAGGTAGCCTCTATAAGGTGGACTGTTGAATGATATTCCTGCAGCCTCAGCGACGGGCCTTCCTGCGGCCACCACAAGAAACTCAATATACCTCTGTCAATTTTGGTGCTTTTAACGGCACGAATATCTCTTCTTTGCCCTCGGAAGCTGCCATCTCCTCCTTCGGAACCTCAAAATTATGCTCGTCAGATCGGCTTTAGTATCAAGGGTCTGATTAGGCACATTACTGAGTTACCGTCCCGTATGTTTGGCTGGGCAGTCCAGCACAATGAGCAACTTCTGCGACCTTTTTGAGTTAGGGGCAGCGCGGTGCGGTCAGTACCGCCGAGGTCGACGGTCACAACCCTGTTGCAGCAATGACTCTCTCATCGAGTATCAATTGTCTATGGCTTGATTCATTGCTTTTGTATACCTCACCCGCAGGTTTTTGTCATTTCTCCAGCGGCCTTTCAGACTGCACAACCCATTCGACGCAAACCCCAAATATCCAAGCCCTGTTGCTACATTCCTCATCTATAGCAGAGAAATCATGAGGTCTCCCTGCACAAACCGTGTCCCCGACCCCACGAATTCCATGACTTTCAAGCTCTCTACGAAAACACTTTTGCTTAGCAGCTGGAAGTCCACGAACTCAGGGCCAAACATCCTTTGCACTTCTGCTACTATAGACGATTCTCATGGGTCACCCGATTCACCGGCAGGGGCTGATGCGTCCTAAAGTTGATAGGACAAAAACCATCTAGTCTAACAGCGTACGAGCTGCGTAAGCATGTTTGCGACGACCGAGTCTCTGATCTTCAAAGCAACAAGCCTCGGGTACCTCATATCCAATAAACAATACCACATCCTCATTCTTAGTTTCGATCGGCAGGTCTTCCAATTGGAGCCACTTCCTATATTCACCATGGGAACTAGGCTTGGGAACGGGCGCGGACTCAGTAGTAACGGCTTGCTCTACGCCGACTGACTTGCATCTGTTCGAAGCGATCAGATCAAACGCGTCACTGGCCGCCTTGGTTGCCTGGAGCACCTTTACCTATCGCGACTTTCATCTGTCTGTTTAGCGGACCCCAGCCTAGAAGTTGCATGGCGTCGGCTCGAAAGAACGCAGTGTCGGACCCATTGCAAGAAGAGCATATCCGGCCTCTAGGCCTAAGTCGCTTTGGCAGGGGTCCAGCGCACCAGCCATTGCTCTGCATATTGGTGCTCCGCAGAGTTTCGCACTCCCCGCCTTGGGCAGTACCGAGCAATTCCTCATAGCCATATGCAGAAGTTGATGATGTCGACCTTTACAGCTTTCAATAGCGGGGACGGTTCTTGACCGGCAGTTCTCCGCGGACACGTGGAGCATTACTCCCTTCCTCGGGCTCCTGCCGCTACACGGGCACATCTAACTCCGAGAACGTTTAGCATAATGCTACCTGCTGGCTCCCATCACACACTAGGCTGGCTTGAGTTCGTCCCCGGTCCTGCTGCGTGGTGCTTATGGACCAGCTACACCCACACTGAATCAAACCTGGGTAGGGAGCGGTTTGGCCCACCGGACCGGCCGTCGTAGGTTGACCTGCCAGCTGTTGGGAGCATCTACGTGCGCTCCTGGGCGTGGATGACTCAAATTACGTTAGTTGAGTAAACGTAGGTTCACTACCGTTTTATGTTAACCGATCTACTTTGTCAGCCCATTTATTCTTCAGGAAGTACAAAAGTTCACCGTCAACGCGTTCTAGCGTAGCTGACGAGTTAAGATCCGAAGTATAATTCACCTGGCCAGGGAAATTTGTGCAGCTGTTCATTCTAACTGCCGGTGTCGATGGTGCTGCTGAGTCTAAATTTCTTGTGCTGAGCTGTTTTATCAGGCCATCCAGGGGTGAGCGCTTTACCTAACGCAAGTGGTCAAATAACTCTCTCATTACCTTACACGTTCCATGATATTCTCGCTGAGAAGCAGCATCACACACTGCCCAACTGCTTCCACGGCATTATTCTTACGGCAGTGAAGAAGACACAACAAGCTCTGGCCATGAATCATGATCTTGTAGGTGACATGTGAGTGGGATTTTCGAATAAACTTCCGGTATATTTTCGGCCAACCGCTGAACGAAGGCACCTCAACTTTCAGTAGATCTAGCCTGCCCATGACGTAGGCGCCGTATTCAATAACCTGTGACTTGGGCCCTGCCTTCCAACTATTCCGTCGCCCTGACCATTCGGTTTCATGAGTTTGTCGAAAACCGATCTCGTAAGCACTCGAAGTTATTCACGCCCATTTTCATCAATGTCTGACTGGAGCATGCGTGGGTGCACTCTTCCCCAGCTGCTGTGAGTGTCTGGCAATCTCCTACCCTTGCTTAGCTCAAAACATTTATTCTTGTTTTACTTAGGCGCTTTCACTTTTCAATTAGTTTCTCTCCGAGGTGATGTTACTTGAGTTCGGCAAGAGTCCAATTGGACTTAGGACGATGACTGTGCCGACAAGAGCCCATTAACCTGAAGCCATGAGCGGAAATCTATCAAGAGAGCCTTGCCGGGTTCCGATGATGTTACAAACCCATTCCTTTCCATCTTCGAGGGTGTTTGGTCTTGTGGTCGTCTAAATGCTCCCCATGGTATGCATCGTTCCAGAAAAGATATTAAAGTACTGTAGCTACCAAAACATACGAGCCCTCGTCGAATAAAGACTAATTAACCATTTAAAACTCCAGTCACCAAACGACAAGCTTCACTCGCTTTGCATAGCACCTTGGAGCCTCAAAGTAACCCGTAGCCCGAATAGATGCGGAATCCAAATCAAGAACACGGTTGCCGTGCAAGTTCTACGGTACTATCTATGAGTCAAAGTACAAATACATAATAACCACACGTTTGACGGTGTCTCAGTCACTATCCAGCCAATGGGTTATAAAAATTAGGACAACATATGTATGGGAGGAACAGTTGACCACAAAGACTGAAGAAGAAGTAGGTGCCCTGTGGTCTAAGTAAAATTCTGCACGCCTGTTCAGCCTCGAAATCCAAAGTCCTGAGCGTGGCCATCGAAAATCAACGTACATGAACTAACCGTCCATGATCTATCAACGCGAGCGAGAAAATGAATACAAATTGTAATGAAGCCAAGATGTCTTCAGTCGGTGCAATCCACTACCATACTAAATGTCCGCAAAGTTTTCTCAGTGAGGGAGCACGTCAGTGGAATGAAAATTAAGTGCCTTAAGCGCAGATTGATTTTCGAACACAAGTGAGCTTCATCACAAATAAGGTATCAGAAAGCAATGTGACAACAGTCTAGAGTGCGTGTAGGCAAACATGTAAGGAGTTTCTATCATTGTGGACAATACAGTTTGTTTCACCGGAAGACTCCCAGTATTCTCCATGTTACTTGGCCTTTCAGTTTTTCGTTCCCCGATTTAATATCCATACAATACACCATCAGTACGTCCTGCTCTCAGGATAGCAGTGTCTCAAATTTTGGACATGAACGATAGTAATAAGGAGGATTCAATTGTCAGATTCTTCTCCAGCCTGCACCTTCACGCACATATCTCAGGTCATCCGGACAACCACGAGCTCGTAGGAACCATGTCCGAGCTGTGTGCTTCCTAGCTCCGAATATTGGTGCAAGAACTCAAGGTTTGAGCCCCGGACTTTTCGCTTCGGAGGCATGTCACAGAGAAAGAGATTCGGAAAAATATAAGTAGGCGACTGGGCTCCACTCAAACAGGAGCTTAGTAACGCGTCAGTAACACAAAAACCTATGAGGTGAATGGGTACGTGCTCGGACCCTGCGCTTTTCGATAGATATGTGCCAGGGCAAACCCCACTGCCTAGTGTTTCTGGGGGCAAGATCAATCAGATGCCCCGAAGTTTGTGAGTAAAAGGAGGGGTCGAGGGGGGGGGGGGGGGTGGGAGTCAGCCTAGCGGAGCAACGATATTCTACCGTGAGATTCGCAAGTAACTGTGAGATGTATGAAGATAGCAATGACGGTTCGTTTTGGAGGGACCCGAGCAATGTTGTAGAGCGTGATTTGGTGATACACTTGATGGTACAGTCAGAGTTTTCGTGAAGGTGGAACAGCATTTTACATATGAAAATTATGGAAGAGTGTTTAAACTGAACACTCTTCCTAATAATAGATGTGTTCTTCTCTTGGCTACCATTACCGTCCGCCAAGTCAGATAGGGCAACAGACTGCCCTCGCTAGAACCCTTGAAATTTTCGAAGTAGATGTATCCTGTGTCTCTGAAACGTGCACACGAGCCCCCACTTTTATGATCGTTTTCGCATTCTAGATACAACCTAGGTCTTTCTCCTCACTCGTCGCTTGTCGGGTAATCCGGGGTCTAGTGTTCACGGTCAGGCCGGTGTTGGAAATGCTTCGATCATGAGAGCTGAGCATGCACCATAAAATGGATTCCAGTCAACAGCCGTCCATGTGCAGTTCGCTTGGACGGTTCCGTGCATTTCAATAGGAACAAATCGAAGCTTTGATGCTTGTTCATCGTGTCTGTGTGCGTCCATTGACTACAGTTACACTGAGACTAAGGACGAATTCTACCATGGTTTACCTTAACTGCTTCGAAACATGCGTTCAACGGATGTGGTCATTGTTGGGAATTTCAATACTCAAGCTGGCCGTTCAGAATATTCCGAAAGGCACATTGAAGGCACATTTGTGATCCCGGTCGATCGCACCGACAATGGCGATCGTCTCGTCCGGTTGTGCCCCGACCTCAGATCGTTTCCAACGAACACGAACTTCTGCCACACGAAGCGGGACAGGCTCACATGGCGTCGTCCTATGTCTTCAAAACGTTGGACTCAGATTGATTATAGTGTCACTGGTCATGGCTGCGGTGGACCAACTGAAAAACGTCGTTCACCTTGGTCTGTGCCTGTGGACTCAAATCGTGCCTCGGCGCGTGCTTGCTTCTATTTGCATCTTATTCGTGGTCAGGCCACGGCTAATGCCATTCGTCCCTCGCAGTTGCTCCTAGATGATAACGAAAATCTGCCTTTTAGGCCCAGATGTCTACACGGATATCGATGCAGCCGGACGTCCGGGACCAGAAGGAACGATGACAACAGATCGAGGAAGCCTTGCATGACGCTTCTAATGCCATACAAGACTCTAGCTTAAGAAGGCCTTAAAGACGATGGATTTCTTCGACACCAGTTCCTCTGTCAGATGCTCATACATCCGTCCATTCATCCACGAAGTGCCCCAACCCCCGAAACGCCAACAGACTAGGAGCCTGAGGAATGACCATGAGTGGTGGTTGAACGCGAAATACTGGACCTCCATTTCTGGTTCAAGTGACCCGCCTACTCGATATCCGAAGAGAATAAGTGGCATGGCTAAGTGTTTCTGTCAGTTGCGTGGCAGCATTTATGCTCTTTCTTCGTCTTGTTGGTTTCCACTTCCTAATTTGGTCTCCACTCCTCCACTCCGGTCTTTTGTTTCTTTTCTGCTGGCCCAAGAATTCTAAATATATGTAACCGAAAGCGGAGCACGGAAGTGAGAGCATGATACTTAGACGATATGAACTGATTTGGCTGATGGAGCTCCCAATCGTTTTCTTGTGTTTGCACTTCGACAATAGACCTTATATTAGCTCTTTAGTTGTTGAATTAAACTTCGGTAAATTCCTTGAGCCCTCGCGGGTTCGGCGCTCTGGCTCATAAGGTCAATCGTTGGCTGTGTGTGAGCCGTCTAAGGGTGCGTTCGCCACCATCGCCATGTGGACCGGTCTTCACTCCTCCAGAGTTGTCTGCCTGCACCTGGTTATATATACTAGTTGATAGCACTAGAACCTCTCAACGGGGGTCATATAGAGGTCCTTCTAGAGAGCTGGACCGACGCGGTCTAGTTGACTTCATCAGTCGAACCGATGAACGCGAGACTTTACCTACTGTTTGTCTTAATTTTGAGCACCTTGTCTTTAGTATGTAAATGGGGACACCTACCTGTGATGGTGTATGAATAGTTGCACCACTCACCACAATTGATTACACCCCTGTGACTCAAATAGCGCAATTGAAAGCTTTTAGCTGCAGGAAACAACACATGCTTGCCGTCATGTACGTTGGCAAATGCTACTTGTAGATGGTATCCATTCTTGTCCCCATTTATTTTTGTTTCCAACACCAAAAGTTGTATGAAATCATTCAGTAAACCAAAAGAAGCATTTTTCCGTAAATAGATCAAAGTTTGTCTCCCACCTTCTGATCCGGTCCCCTGTTTATTATTCTTTCACCCGTTTACCGATTGCCCGATAATCTAATTTTGCTTTTCCGTTTCATGTACGGCGCGGTCGATTGATGAAAACGGGGAAAATCATGTCGATCACTTTACAGCGTGCGCTTGCTTCTGCGATACGCGGTTGTCTGCATGCTACGTAACCACGAAGCCCACTGGCATTTTAGGGAGCCTACGCTGGCTATATGAGTGGATTGTGACGTCACATCATGGCCCCCTAGTCGACGGGTGCCAAATAAGTCTCGTTGGGCTGACGGTGGCCAGCGTGCGGTTCATTATTAATTAGATCAAAGCTTTGCTTCAACAGTTCCTTTATATGCAAGTAGTTGTAGTCGAAGATGGTAGGCTCTGGGTATGTGGCCTCACGAGAATATTCTTCGGGAAAAATGACCGGCGGATACCCAGCTCCAGGCAGTTCTTGTTTTTCAGAGCCTCAGGGCCGCTCGTCTATGTCTGCTTGCTGTAACGATGACTGGTTTCCACCTTCTGGAATACACACTTATGACTGCTTTGCTTTTTGTCGGCCGAACCTTAGCTGTCCTAGCTGGCATCCTATCAGGTGTCGCTCTAACAATAAATGACGGCTATTAATTTCCTATTCGTTATCGCTGTTAGCCAGACTTCAAACTGCTATATTATATCACGCATTTCTGTGTCCAGTTTTCATGATTTTTCCTAAGTTCCAAGGTCTCCTGCAGTGTCATGTTATCGCAAATTTCTCCAGTCTTTTCGACAAATTATTCAACAAGCTAAACCTGTTGAACAGAAACCTTCTTCAAACCCGAACCTTGAAGACATCAGGCCGGATGCACTGGCATTTACTCCTGTTGATCCGAAACTCTGACTTACCCGGATCCGTTCGCAATTTGAAAAATGTCGGTGATGTGCACCGTTCTAGATATATAGCAGATTGTCTCACACTGGAGGTAGCAGTGCAGTTGTGGGAAGTAACAATCTCCTTCCGAAGTTTTAGGGCCCTGAAAGAGCCCGCCATTGCCTGCACGGCTCCAAAACATGACCAAAGAAACTGAACAATTCAAAGATTTGAGTTTGGAAGTAGGAAGCCTTCTAAACTGCTACTTGGGATGCTGCCTTTAGGCGGGTCAGCTGTAGGTGAGGATCTGCTCCTAAGAGGATTCGGCTGCGGTGTTTGCCGCACAACATCTCAGTTTTACTGACCGCTTCGCGTGGGCGCTCGCTCAGGGAAACTGAGGCAATATCCGGTGACATCATCTCACAATGCACTCCACCGAAGCTGAGATAACCAGGTCTTCCTTCTCCATGGTGTTCGCCCCGCCAACATCTAACGACCTCGCCTCAGTTTTGTCTAGAAATGATTCTAGCCTGCAACGCCCAGCTGTGAATAGAAGTGGGTCAGAGGGGCTGTACCGCGCACGCTCACCTAGGTGCCATAGTCGTTCACCACGACGTCATTTCGGCCCTTCAGAAGAAGAGTATTGTAAATAGCACAGTTGCCTTTTTGGAGGAGCAAAGTAATGCAAACCGGAGTGTACGGTAATCGATGCTCTTTGGGGAAACTAAGCCCCCGGCCAACTGTTGTCTTTTGAAAGGAGGGTATACTATTTCGAACAATTTATTCTCTGCAGACACCGGTGCCAAAGTGAGTGTCATCTCCCATCTAAAGACAGCAACAGCACATCGCAGATGCAGAAACGTCGCTCTGCCAATGACACGGCCACCTCAAGGTTTTGCCGGCGTTCGCTCACAGTAAACCCACGTTTGAAGGGTAAATTTAGTTGGGTATTCATCATCGCCGAAGTCCCCACACCCAACTCTAGGCTTTGACTTTCTGCAACACTGAATTATTGGTTGATGCATGGGGCCGTAGGACGGTGGACCATCAGATTTTCCTCGCCGTTTCTCGTTATAACTCTCAGATGAGCCATATCACGCCTTTTTACTTTCTACCACGGACACATCAACCTTATGGCGAACCCATCATCACCTACCCGACCAGGTTTTGGCAGTCTGGACCCCCCCCAGCAGTGGTCACTGTTGCCCCTCACCATGCTGTCACAAAGGGATCCCCGAGTGCAAAAGACCGCGTCGGTTGGCACCAGACAAGCTATGTATTGCACAGGCCGGATTCAAACACATGCTAGAGCTCGGTATAATGCTCCTTTCTGGCAGTAGTGACAATAATAGGAATAGTGGCAAAACCAGGGGTGTATTTTGAATGAGACTGAAGCGTGCCACAAAGCATGGTGAGATGATTCGGGTTAGGTCAGAATCGAAGTTTTCAGAATGGGAGAACACGTGTATACGGAGGGTTGCTGGAGAAGATATGAATGGCCCACGACGAAAATAATACCCGGCTAATTTGAAGGTCAAGTTCAGATAGTCGGTTTGACTAGTGTTGGTTAAACTCGAATAAAAATGGGAGCATACACATGAGTAGTACCGGAAATAATAGCAACACATGGAAACCCAGGCATAGACAAGGGCTACTTATTAAGCTCTTCCAAGAAGCGGCCAAAGGAAGTTTGAAGAATAATTTGCAAGCTGCGGAGTATAAAGCACGTATGGACAGAAAACCGGACGATGTTCAAGAATGGATCTACAGAGGTAGAAGGCCTTCAATGAATCCGGCGGGCATGGCCGTAAAATCTAATAGTGAGATGCCGGCGGGGTGAACCACAAGGACGGAGAACAACAAATCCGATAGGGAGGGGGAGACTTTCAGAGCGATAATAGAAAAAATGGCCATGGGAAATCCGATAAGCCTTCAGCGAATTATTAACGATAAATGGGTCAATCACGAAGTATCAGCAAGGATGCCGGAGTATAGTGGCAAATCGACCTGAGGTGAGCTGTGTGGCGAGTGCAGACGCTAGTAGAGTGCAGCATGAATATTGAAGTAGGAGGTGGATAAGTGTCCTGATGACCAGTTTGATGGGTGGACCACACGATAGCGGCATAGAGAGAGCTACTGAACTAATGAGTCTGAGACCAAAGCCGGGAGCGGGACATCCGATTCAGAGTAACTTAAAACAGTCGGCGGGAAAATCATTAGAAATTGGCGGTTGGACACCGGTGGAATCTGTTGCATAGCAAACGAGCGCACCCCCGAGGGGATGAGAGGACAACCAAAGTGGTGACGGAGGAGCGGCCGGAGGGGAACGGGTGACACAAAGCGCATTGTTTGCTTATTTTGTTTCGATAAATAGATATCAATGTGAAAATGGAGGATAAATCAATATGGGTTGCGCATGGCTATGACGATCACGGAGGTCTATTGTTCGCAGAAAAGATAATTGCGCGTATGACAAGTGAGTGCACATCAAGTAACGAAACTTTTTCGCGTGTACCATGCGGTAATGACAGGTGAACAAAGCCACAAGACGGGTATCTGAGAAGGTAGGGGTGTAACAACAACTGAAGCATAGAATGGGTTATGCATCATGGACAGTGGTTGGATATGGAAGCTGGTTACTTAAGGACCTAGTTATATAACAAAGGGGCCAAACCAGGGGCCAGAGAGGCTGCCTAGGCGACGAAAAAGGCCGGCGGCGTGTAGGTTAGCATCAAGCAATTTTAACTATACAACAGATGGATAACGACACATCCATATGAAGGTGGTAATTGAGTGGCAAATTGCTCAAGAACGCATTGAAAAGTGGTTGCATGGGAAAATAGCATGCAAGGATGATGTTATAATAGGCAGATGGAAAGTGTACAACTTTTGGTGAACATTTGGACAGGTGTTTCGTGGTAACGACAGCGGCGGAGCTGCATGATAAATACACCAGAATCGTACAGGTGTGCAGGAGTCACGGTGTTCTGCAAGATCACGGTAAAGCAGGGAAATGGCACTGTGCAAGCGAACAAACAGATTGATAGAGAGAGCAGGTGATCGCCAATCATATTGCTGACTGCTGAAAGACTACGGAATATATTTAGGCGAAGGATATCGTCTGGCGATTTTGGTGAGGAAACGAACAGCAGCTATAAATGTGCCAGTGAAAGAATAGCAGCAGCGGGTTCTGAAATGGAGAATGGACACTTCCATGGAGGGAACAAGGGAGTAGTCAAACGTGAAAGATAGATGAGGTAAACAATGAGTTGCTTGGCAAAATCGATGAGTATTTATATCAGAAGCCACAGTATGTCAAGGTCAAGGGAGGTTGGTCGGTAGAGATGAGGGTCAAGCGCTTTTAACTAATTAACTGAAGTGATAAATTTTGCTGGGCGTGAAAAAGTGAATGGTAATGGTAATACTGCCAGAGAGAGCTCCTTGGAAGGACGGTCGTTGAAGAAGGCAGCAGCAAAACAAGCGTGAAAATAGTGTTCTTCAATCCGCAAATGGCCCTAGTGGATGGGACTGGCAGTGCGCTGAACATCCAACCTGAAAGCCTTTTTTGTTCATAATGTGCTACCCACTAGCTTAGCTCGTGTGTTTGCCCTATTTATATGGTTCATAAATCAAGCGGCAAATGGGGACCCCGTGATGAATACGGTGTACTCAATAAGGTCACCATCCCTGGCAGATGCATGATTCCCCATAGACAGGACAAAATTCGTCTTCACCGGGTTGTTCCATCTTTAGCCCTATTGATTTAGCTCGCGCGTGCAACCGAATTCCGCTACCAGAGTCCTTTATCCTCGAAACTGCAGTTGTCACTGCTTTTAGGCTATTCAAGCTTCTGTGTATGCTTTTTTCACTCAGCAATGCAGCCTCGAACCTTCAAAGCTTTATACCCGATAAAACCCGTGGCTTAGAAAATGCCTGCTTATGTGTAGATATTTTAGTGGCTTATTGTCAAGAGCTGGACTATGCTTCAAAATTGTTGGCACTTTACGAGCTCCTTGGCCGGCAAGGCGTAAGGACCAATATGGTTAAAAGCAAACAAGACCGGAATGATATCGCTCTCATGGAACACCATCTCATCTTTGGGCGTCTGCCCTCCACCAGGCACAGCTTCAGCAGTTCGAGACTATCTTGAGGCTTAGTCCTTCCTCCAGCTGCTTCAGGCTGCCGGTCTGGTAAACATCCACCGCTATTTTATTTCTCACAGTGCGGAAGGGATGCAAACTCTCAATGAACTGCCGCTTGCAGACAAGCGAAAGTTCAAGCTTCCCGGTGAGATGAAAGCCGCAATTAACTAACTCAGGAAGGCTGTTGCCAAAATCGCACCCCTGGCTCACCCCTACTTTTTGTCTCCTACTTTATTAGTGGCTGATGCCTCGAATATAGTGGTTGAAGTAGCAATAAAACTGTTCGTGAACAACTGTCGGCAGTCTCTAGCGTTCTAGTCTGAGCGCCTGCAACCCGCCAAAACTAGGTACAGCTTACTTGGTAGATGTTTATTAGCCATCCATTCGGGCATCCGTCGTTATCGGCACCCATTCAGAGGCTTTTCGTTCACTGTGTTCACACATAACAAGCCTTCGGTTCATGCACCAAAATCAGCTTCCGATCGATATTCACGACGCGAAATTCGCCACTTACAATTAATCTCACAGTTTACTGCGGACACGACACATCTCTGGGATATTCAGCCCCGTCGCCGACGCCATGTTACGCATACATCAAATGAGCCTGTCAACAACAGGTTGCTTAAACTTAGACGCAGTGGCAGGCCCCATCTACGGACCCTGATATCAACCAACTTCGACTAAAAGTTGCTTTAGGCCTAACCACGGTACTTATCCGAAATCCTCAGAACACTATTGTATGCCATGTGTCGCAAGGCCGCCCTGAAGCGGCGATACCTGCAGCCCACATTTATCGTACTTTGCTGCCCCGTCTATAAACGGGTTCATCCAGGCGTGACTGTCTCAGTGAAAATGGCACCCGGGCTTTTTGTTTGGCACAACTTTACTTGCAATGTCCCAAAACGAGCCTGTACTTGTCTTTAGTATCAACTTATTGGGACACACGGACACACTAAGTATGCGTCAGACAGGTTCCCTGAACCCGAAACACTTTTTCGGCATGTGCAGGTTGACCTCGCAGGACCACTGCCACCTTCTTCTTGGTAAGTTTACATACTCGCAATTGTGGAGAGCTTCACACGCTGGCCCTCGTAGCAAGCCAGAAGGAGCGGAGAATACTTTTCCGATCTGTTCGGCTAGTAATTTTGGTTGCCCAGCGGTAGTGAAAAACCGAAGGTGGTCCGCACTTTGGCAGGGCCTCTGGCTGCCGCCTCGCCGTGTCCGACTGCCAGCACACTGGAGCGATAGCCCACCACCCTCGGGCCAAATGTATGATTGAGCACTCCCATCGGCAGCCAAAATCCGAATTTGTGATGTGTTGTTGTTCTCCGTAAAGATGGGAGACAAAGAAGTAGGATGTTAGCAAATGCTGGCGTACAGAAATAGGGCACAACAGAAAAAGGAGAGGCGACTCACATTTTGTCCAAAACGTTCAGCTGATTGAAATAAGACCCAGCACACAAATCGGTCCTCTGGTTCATTCCGACGCAATTTTTGGTCAGGCCTTTGGGTTTTGCTCAAATGAGTCCGGATATTTCCAGAGTTGGCTGCTCAGCAGCGGCTGGTTGGATAAAACTGCTTTCGGGGTTGTGTGGCTTTGGGCTTTGTTGCCGCCGGCCACAGAAGGTTCACAAGCAACGAGGAGAGAAAGATCCGCGATAACCGCATGCGAGAGAGTTGAAGGAGTGTCTTGAATAATTGGGTAAAGCAATGGAACGTGGTGTACAACACCGTGATAAGGAAATGGTAGCGTATGCTGAAAATGCGGAGTGAAACCCCAGTGCACGAAGCTTCTGACGTGAAGGATCTTAGGGGCAGAAATCTTGAAGGTTAAGTTGGGGCACATACTTCTGCCAAGTAAAGTCTTTGTCTGTGAGGTTCGAGCCTTCCAGTAACAGTAATTGTGATGGTGGTGGTTGCGTTTGTTTCGATGGAGATCGTAGTGGGGACGCAGCTGAATGGTAGTTTTCCGAAAAGTTGAGTGTGAATGGAACAATGGCAGATCACTCGGAGATTCAGGTCCTACAAGAGATACCCAAAGACGGTCAACACTAGCAGAATCATGTCGTCTGTTGCTTTCGTTGAAGTGCTAAATATCGACACGTTTAACAACACGAAACTAACAACCAAATGGCGGCTGGAGAGGCTTGCTAACGGAACCAATCACAGCAAAAAATGGGCGAGCGAGGAAATCACGAGAAATTTTCGTGGGGCGGGCGGTCTGTCATGTGACGGCAAATTAAAGTAAGCGCATTCGACGGCTCCATGGACTATGTACCGATAGTTGCGACATTGGAAGCTATACTGGCAAGATGAAAACCAGACGGATCAATCGTGAAGTTAAAATTTCGAAGGAAGTCCATGCCAGTGGCCGAGTGAGAAAACTCAACAATGACAAATACCCATTGTGGATCACGGCGTAAACCAGGATTCAGTGTTAGTGAAAGCCTACCGTAAGTCTTCATGGGCGTCCCATTAGCTGCGACCAACTTGATGTCTCGTTGAATGAGGCGGTCTGTAGGGAAGCGTTTATTAGTGCTGACCGGTGAGTCGATGGATGCTGGGAAGGATGTTTCGGATATTTCGTCGGTTATAGGAATCAGGCGACCGAGCGGAAGGGCCTGACACGGTTGTCATCTGCACCGGTCGGCTCACGCACTTCCCTGGTACTCGGATGGATAGGTTCAAGGCTTGGTACATTCTTTTGCTTTATCATCGTGGTTGCGGTGGTCAAAACATGAGCAGAGGTTTGCAGTGCTACGCCGCCGCAAACGGTTCGGCTGCCTGCCCCGACAGATACGAAAGTCAATCGCGATGCGATGAATGACTTAGGGAAGCGACAATAACTGCGGCCACGAATCAAATAGTGCTTTGCTGGTAGTCAGAAAATCCAAATTCAGGCCACGGACAAGTTTATGCAAACCTGCAGAGCAAAAAGAACAGAGTGAGAGTCGATCGGAGAGGACTCACAAGAGCGAGTGTCATCTTAGCGGTTGAATCGGGAACAGATTTATTTGGAATGATGAAAGAAAGTATGTACTAAGGGTGACAATAAAGATGATGATCGACAAAAATTATAGCCATGTCACTACAGGTAACATGCCGATTTCTCGATTTTCTGAGCCTTCTTAAACCAACAATGAACCCCACTGATTCACTCGACAATTCAGAAGACCGGTAGAGTTTGGGGAGGTGTATTGGCAGTCTAACTGAACTGAAAGATATAGGAAGGCTAACAAACCAAGCCAAACCACCGAGTCAGCAATGTGCCACGATTCCAGAGCTAGCAGAACGCGCCCTGTCATTGAGCCATAGCCGAAGAGCTGGTTATCTGATGCTGAATCTAGATGAGTTCCTGGGGAGCTTCCAAGCTACAAGAGCGACCGAGAATCACTGGCCCGAAGGAGTGACTTAGAGACTTCGACAAGTTGTGTCTCCAAAGTGCCGCCACATCAGTCCCCCTCCAGAAGGACCACAGATATTGACCCTCTACCTAGGAGAGCAGGGTGAGTTTAGCCTTAACTTCAGCTAGCCACGTGCTACTGGAAATGTTTGGGCTCTACACTTGTAAGGTGATTTACAGAACTTTGTGCCGGAACGACCATCGTGGTCTACTCACGGATAAAATTATGGGATGTTTCTTCACAGCATTCTATCGGAAAAATATTTACGATGAAACTGGGACGTGTCAGAAATGTGTGTAAGGCACGTGAACGCCAAACGGACAGCAAAAGTTATTTCCAGAACTTCGTGCATTTTCCTTAGACACACGACACATGTTCTCCCAGGGTCACTGGAACAAATTCTCCTGGAAGAGATAACGCAATACAACTGGGAAATATGGAGCAGAAGATGCACAGAACATCTATGTTAGAACAATGTAATCAACACAATAAGCAGAAAAACGAACCTGCCCACCAGACCCTTTGCACTGAAAGGGGAATCAACCTGCGACTGGCGTGCGTTAGAGCCGGTTGCAATGTGGTGTGTGGGGGTCGTTATCGGTCGTGGGCGCCTGCTCGTCAGTAGTTGGCACGGTCTGGATGGCAAGGACTATGAATGCCAATTTTAGTCGGTCGGTACTGACAGTCTCAATGCAGCCATGTGATTCGGTGACGAAGGTTCATCCGATCAAAGATGAACCTTGCGGGGGCCGAAATAAGCTAGATTGGGCGGTTGGCAATTCGGTGTATGAAGAAACACGCGTGTGTACGTTTGCATCTGCCGTGGGATAAAAGCCACTTTGGGGGACGGTCGAGTTGAATTGCTTGCTCTGTTACACAAGTGCATGGTGAGGCGACTGGTGTAGTTCTCAAGGTTCATGACAGGCTCGTTGACTTTGGGAGTGGCGGACTCACCGGACGGACAAAACGTAATTCCGTATGTTGTTGATGCTCGCTCAAACGAGACATTACTTGCCAAGGCGTTTCGAATACCTGACAACCGGGTGGCAAGTTATCCGTTTTTTGTGAGCTGCTTTGCACTCAGAGATGCTTTGAGTGTCCGGTGAATGCTTTCGTCCAACCCCATTTGCTTGGGTGTGATACGCTGTCGTACTAACGCGCTGCGTGCCGGTCATTCGGAGGAAGTTGGAGAAAGATCCGGACTGTAGTTGAGCCCCTTGATCAGTGGTGACCATCATAGGACACCCCAAACGAGACATCCAGCTTTTTATGAATGCACGAGCGACGGTCTCACCAAACTTTTTCGACCTGGGTATAGACTCGGGCCAGCTGGCGAGAAGATCGATGCCGGCGAGAAGATAACTCTTCCCTCGAGATAGTAGTAACGGGCCAGCGATGTCAGCAAAGTGAAAATCTGATGTTTTGTATAAGCAGACGGGGCTGTCATTGTGACTGTAAACCTTGGCGTGTTGGCACGCCGCGCAGCTACTTGCCCATTGACGAACACCGTGTCCCATGTTGGGTCAGACGAAACGAGCGCTGATACGCCTGCACGTGATTTTGATGCCAGGGCGCGGAAGACCATGGAACACATCAAAATCGCGACGTCGATCCGTGGCTAAAACAAGAGGCCTGGGTTTGTCCAATTTAGTGTCACTAGGAAAGGTGTCGTTTGACGCTAGGTGCACTAGATCCCTCAAACATGGGATAGTGTCCCCGAGAGACTGTTGAATATCAGATTTCAATGCAGCACGAGACAAATCCCCCAGATCGATGTGTAGGTCGACTGTTCATGTGACGGTGTGTATGCGAGACAGTGCGTCAGCGCCTACTGGGGTATGTCGTATGTTCGTTGAAAACTGGGAGATAAAATCCATCTATCGAATCCCTCGTAGAAGGCGCCCGGACTTCTCGGGTACCCTGGGAGATGGAGATGCCCACGGGCTATCAGAGGGATGAATGGTCCTGAGCTCTAACAATTATTGAAATTCATGAAGGTCAGTGGTGAGTTCGTCGGGAGGCAGTCGTCATGGGCCGGAAAATGCAGGGGCACTCTTAGTATGGATGTGGTGCCCGACATTAGGATGAACTGCAGGTAAGTGGCTCATCGGCTTGGTGGGTGATGGAAATACAGCCAAAACGCTGATGAAAACTTTGCTGCCATCAGGTGTCACAAATGCAGCGCAGATGGTTTTGGCCACACGCGGTGAGCCAACGACAGCAAGGTTAGTCACAGGGACGGTTTACTTGAGTATTCCAGGGTATAATGCTAGGTAAAACGGTGCAAAAATCCGATTCTGTGATCAGCTGAGGGGAATCGGTAATACTGAATGATCGCTGAAAAAGGCAATGCAAACCAAGATCTGAAGTGAATGATTTGGTTCCGCACTCGCGAGTGCAAGACCCATAGGCGGGTTCAAGCTCCAGGTCGTTGGGGTGGCAACGATCGGGGGAAAGGGGGGGAACGACGATAACCTGTGCCCCAATGTCAACCAAAAATTGGCGATTTGAAATAATGTCCTTGATGAAAAGAGAACGGCTGGGTTCTGAATTGCCAACGAACACTGCTGTGCTTGCTTGTCTGCTGGGATATTTCCCTGTTCGTTGCGGGAGGTGCACCATAAAGTGCACTTGGCTATGTACTCACGGTACTGGTGATGATACCAGCTTCATCCTCGCGCTTTGCATTTCGGTGACCGACTCGGCGAAAGATTTCGGTTTGCGACATTTTGTCGAGGTCGAGACGAGGAGGAATGCCGAGGGTTTGACATGACGACTGCACAGAGCTAGTGCCCGGACAAAGTGCACCCATTTGTGTATCAAGACCAGTTAAGCTGACGTTCATGCCAACTGTGGATGAGTTGCTCGGCCGAATCAGAGACAAGGAGGTAACTTCCATGAGGCAGTCAGCTGCATCGAAAACTTATCTGAAGAAACATCATCTATGAGCATTGCTGAAGAACGAGCTTGCTGAGGTAACTGCATCAGCCATAGCTGTCTCAGCACTACCAGCTCGACGGGAATGGCTCGGCCCAATTGACGCTTTCGGTGCAAAAGCTGTGAGGCCTTTGATCACTGAGTGCCATGCTGCTTATTAGTTGTCTATTCCCTTTCCCATCAGAAAAACCTACGCAATCTAGAATCGCCCGACGCAGATTATCATGAGCAGTTTCCTCAATTGGTTGAGAGAATATGTCAGACCTTTTCTAGAATTCCAAGAGATAAACAAATTGCTGCTGTTGAGACGTAATCCTGGCAGCTGGAAGTTGTGCCTCTAAGCGCGTGAGCCGCAGTCCGGGGTTACTAGGCGAAAACTGCAAGGCTTTAATAGGAGGCAAAATCATGAGTGGTTCCGGTATTGTGGGGTCTGGAGGTTTATGCTCAGAAGAATCAAGTCAAATCAGGGCACAGGACTGGTAGCTAACTCCAATGGTAGTCCAGATTCTTGCACCTGTGGGCCCCCGCCCCTCACCGATGTTTGCCTTCTCGGAGTCCTTGTTCGTTGATCCATCGGGTCGCTGTCGGAGAGGACAGCAAGAGTGGCGTTTGGATAGGGTGAATCGTCTGGAACCAGAACGGTCACTCGTCATGCAATAGTTAGTTACCTGAACCTCAGCTCTCCTGTAAGGAAAGTACTTAAGGTGGGGTCGCACCAGTGCAGTGTAAATGGGCACCATGACTCTGAGGCCTCTTGAGATAACCGTTCTTTGCAATCAACAAATGATACTGTTTGCCTAGTTAGCCGCTGACAGACAATGAGCCAAGGGCTTAAAGCTGCTCGTTACAACTATCCCAAATCCAAAGAGCTTCATCTTTTGTGTCATGGGTTCTTGGTTTTCTGGAATCAGGTAAAGGGCCTCTCCGTACTCATCTGCCAGCAGCCGTGTACGTTCCCCTGTGTTTAAGGGCGGGTCCTAGGCCGCTCTTCAATTAGGGACTTCATCTAGTTCCCTCCGAACCTGGGTTGATTCCGGAGCTTCCAGAATTTTCAGGTAATCCGCAAACATAAAACGTGATGGGAGAAGTGCACTCGGTAGGTCAATAACATAGACCAGCAAAAGTATTGTCCCAACACAGATCGTTGCGGTACCCCATTGGTTCCCGTCACCACTGTAAACTAAGCTCCCTCAGCTTAGACGTGGAACCTACGAGCGCACCGTTGGACTTGCAACAAGCCTATTACCACGGTGGCCACATTCATCCCATCCAATTTGCTCGGCGGCTGTCTGTTGTTCATACTACTGACAATTTTGAAAAAGCCAGGGTAAAGCATTTTATTTTTCTCGTCTTGAAAACAGAAGTCAAAAACATAGATTGCACGACGTATCCTGGATCATTTCGCTGCATCTTTACAAAGTGCATACTGCAGTCTAAGTGATTATTTTTATAGCAAAATAAATGAACGAAATGTTTATAGACAAAGGCAAAATCACATGACGCACACATTCACACATGTCTATCGGATGATCACACAACAATTATCACACCTCATTACCACGGCAACGATAAATTGATTACAAGTTCGCGTTGTTTGCAAAATTCAGGTTTGTGTGCACGGATCGACGGGGCCTCCATGTATCCTAATAGTTTGGTACTGGTGGTCGAGTAGATCACTTTGAACGCTTGATTTGCGTTGACGCAATGTTTAGTCTCGTAAATATGCCGAGCAATTGATGATCTAATTGACCTTTGCTCGGTTGATGATGCAATTGTGGCAAAATCGTTGCTCATTGTCTTCTGAAGCCACACTGGAATGTGTTCAGCCATTCGATGACGTAACTGCCTTTCCGTTCTGCCTATGTAGGTGGCTGAGCACTCACATTTGAATTGGTATATGCAGTTTGATTTGGCGTGGATAGACAAGGGTTCTTTCATCGATGGCCTAGTTAACCGATCAGTTGTGAATATAATCACCGGATCGGCTGCATAGTAGGTGCGGCTGACAGCTGACTTCAAGCGTTTTTTGATCAACTCACTTACATTGTCACCTTTGTAGGGGAGTTTTAGATTTACTTTCATCTTAGACACTGTGGTTGAAATATCCTTTCTTGGTTTCAGGTGACGATACTTTGTCAAAAATGATGTTGGATATCCATTTTCCGTCAGAATTTTAGTGATGTGATTTATTTCTTCATCCAAAGTGTCCGCCGTGCAAATCTTCTGTGCTCTGCAGAACAGTGTTTGCACTGTGTTTATCTTGTACTTTATCGGGACGAAACTGCTGAAGTGCAGATATTGCCCCGACCAGGTGTCTTTTCGATAAACGGACCTCCTGATTGAACCATCTTTTCTGCGGCAAATTTCAATGTCTAAGAAGCTTATGGTGTCATTGTCCTCATTGTGGATTGTCGGCTTTATATTTGGGTGTAGATTATTAAGCAAGGCATGCAGCTCTTCACCTTCTCGTTTGCTCTTTGTGATGACAAAAATATCATCCACGTAACGGCGATAGATTATCATGTCGGATATTTTGTTCTCAGTCTTGTTTTTTAGGTGAGCAACAAAAAATATCCGCCAGTATAGGGCCCAATAGACTGCCCATGGCTAATCCATCAATTTGTCGATATCCTTCATTGGGAAAGCGGAACTTCACATTAGATGTACATATTAATAGTAAACGTTCCCATTCGGTGTTCGGTAGTCCGATATGAATACTATGCCTGTCGATTATTTGGCATACAAGATCGATAGTTTCTTCCAGTGGGATATTTGTAAATAGTGAGGTAATATCCATAGTAAGCATATGTCAGTACTGGATATTTTCTTTTTGCAGTGGATCACACATTTCGAAACTGTCCTCCACTGCACAGTTCGCAACCTTGTCTCTGACTGGCTTCAGTAACTTGGCTAACCGTTTTTCCAGTTTGTGTTGTGGAGAGTTGACCATTGATAAAGTTGGCCGCATTGGTATATCTGTTTAGTGTACTTTTGGTGGGCCATACAGTTGTGATGTTTGACTCCCTCTGGGTCTCAGTGACTTGGCTGTTGACTCGCGAATAAGGCCCGCTTGAACTAGAGTTGGCATTTCAGTGTTAATTCGCTGTTCTAGTTCACTTGGATCATCTGGCGTTGGGTCCTTCCGGAATTTTGTTTTATCTTCTAAAACAGTTAACACTTTTTGCACGTATGACGATTTATCCATAATGACAACTCCCGATCCCTTGTCTGGACGCAGGATTACTATGTTAGAGTTCTTCAATCTGTCGAGAGCTTCAATGTGCCTGTTCTTTAACAACGATTGTTGTTGTGTTGTTGTTGTTCGATACTGACATTCCAACTCAACCAATTTCGCCCTAAACCAGCTCAACGTATCTGCATTTGTTGGCTTCAAAACAGACATCTGTTCGAAGAAAGCTTCAAAGTTTGCTTGTGAAGATATGTGGTTGATTTTCTTTGGTGGAGTACAATAGTTAAAGCCAAACGAAAGTGCCTGGAGTTGTAACTTGTCTGGTTGTTAAGAGGATAAATTTCGAACATATTTCCATGGATTATCCGGGAATGACGGTACCAACATTTCATGATTTAAGGAGTTTTTCAAACGTTTGATCTAAAGTAAGCGGGTTTGACGCACTTTGTCAGCACAGAAGTTCATAAACTTCATTCTGCATATCAAATTTAACCGATCGATAATGAATGACATTTTTTGCATCGTAGTCAACAAGTAGAGTAACTTCCGGTTACACTCAGCGATGTGAATTTTAGTCAGACGCCCCAAGCTCTTCACGGTCGGTCTCAGTTTTTCTGCACATAATCGTTTGCAATACGATATAGAATAATGATTTGCCACAACGCGTTCACACAAAAAATTCCTCCTCACCTTTTGCGTTGTGATTTTGCACTTCAGTTTGACAAATTTGTCCAGTTGATTAATGACTGACGAGGGGAGCCGAATTTTGAGAAACAAGATACAACCTTTCCCCGTTACAAATTTGAAAACAGAAGTCAGAGACATAGATTGTGCGATGTCTCCCGTATCATTTCGCTGCATCTTTACAAAGTGCATACTGAAGTCGAAGTGATTGTTTTCATAGCAAAATAAATGGACGAAATGTTTATAAACAAAGGCAAAATCATATGACGCACACATTCACACGTCTATCGGATGATCACACAGCAATTATTCCTGTTTCTCGTCTTGGCCCAGTCCCCAATTCGCCTCGTCAAAGAAGCCCAAAAGATCGCTGAGGCAAAGCTTGCCTCTTGCAAACCCGTGCTGCTCCCCTCAAATCAGATCGTTCATCTGCAGGTGCCTCACCATTGCAGCTCTAAAGACTCTATCCGTTACTTTTAGTAATAACGATGGCTGTACACTCCACCTCTTCCACAGCCATTGCGAATGAGCGCAAATTCTGCCGTCCCCTAGTCGAGCTTCCATGAGGGACTTGTTGAGAAGTTTAGCTAGAGACCTTACCAATATTGTCGCCAGCTTTTCTAGGATTACAGGGTGTTTGCCGTCTGGTCCTGGGTATTTCCCTCGATTAACTGCTCCTCATGCCAGTGCAATATCTTCTGGGGATATCTCAAGCTACCCTACCTGCCTAGGCCCAGAACATCCAACAGGAGGCGGTGGGCCACATTGGCCCGCCATGTGAATCACCCCTAAATACTTCCTCAGCACTTCTGTCTTCCGCGTTCTGTTATCAGCTGGATACTCATTCCCAACCTTTACCCAACCTACCGCGTTGCTAGAACCTGAGAATAAACGTGACCATCATCAACAGCAGGGTATTGTCCCTTGATTCAGAACGGTTAGCCGAATCGCCGCGTAACTTCATGTCTTAGCAAGTGCCAAGGATATTGCCTAGAGTAAAGTCCAGCCAATGAAAATTCCGAGCCACGCGTAGCAATCAGCCTCGACACGGTTCAAAACAAGATCGATTCCAAATAGCTACTGTACTATACATGACAAACTCAGGAATTTACAGTTTTCGAATCTCAATAAGTTTCCCCCTGGTCTCTCACTCACAAAAAAGCAAATGAAGTCATGAAGGGAACTAACGAGCCGCTAGCAGGGAGACGGCAAATAAACCTACATCCATGGCATGACGATTGAACGTTCTGGTTCCAGACGATTCACCCTATCCAAACGCCACTCTTGCTGTCCTCTCCGACAGCGACCCGATGGATCAACGAACAAGGACTCCGAGAAGGCAAACATCGGTGAGGGGCGGGGGCCCACAGGTGCAAGAATCTGGACTACCATTGGAGTTAGCTACCAGTCCTGTGCCCTGATTTGACTTGATTCTTCTGAGCATAAACCTCCAGACCCCACAATACCGGAACCACTCATGATTTTGCCTCCTATTAAAGCCTTGCAGTTTTCGCCTAGTAACCCCGGACTGCGGCTCACGCGCTTAGAGGCACAACTTCCAGCTGCCAGGATTACGTCTCAACAGCAGCAATTTGTTTATCTCTTGGAATTCTAGAAAAGGTCTGACATAATCTCTCAACCAATTGAGGAAACTGCTCATGATAATCTGCGTCGGGCGATTCTAGATTGCGTAGGTTTTTCTGATGGGAAAGGGAATAGACAACTAATAAGCAGCATGGCACTCAGTGATCAAAGGCCTCACAGCTTTTGCACCGAAAGCGTCAATTGGGCCGAGCCATTCCCGTCGAGCTGGTAGTGCTGAGACAGCTATGGCTGATGCAGTTACCTCAGCAAGCTCGTTCTTCAGCAATGCTCATAGATGATGTTTCTTCAGATAAGTTTTCGATGCAGCTGACTGCCTCATGGAAGTTACCTCCTTGTCTCTGATTCGGCCGAGCAACTCATCCACAGTTGGCATGAACGTCAGCTTAACTGGTCTTGCTACACAAATGGGTGCACTTTGTCCGGGCACTAGCTCTGTGCAGTCGTCATGTCAAACCCTCGGCATTCCTCCTCGTCTCGACCTCGACAAAATGTCGCAAACCGAAATCTTTCGCCGAGTCGGTCACCGAAATGCAAAGCGCGAGGATGAAGCTGGTATCATCACCAGTACCGTGAGTACATAGCCAAGTGCACTTTATGGTGCACCTCCCGCAACGAACAGGGAAATATCCCAGCAGACAAGCAAGCACAGCAGTGTTCGTTGGCAATTCAGAACCCAGCCGTTCTCTTTTCATCAAGGACATTATTTCAAATCGCCAATTTTTGGTTGACATTGGGGCACAGGTTATCGTCGTTCCCCCCCTTTCCCCCGATCGTTGCCACCCCAACGACCTGGAGCTTGAACCCGCCTATGGGTCTTGCACTCGCGAGTGCGGAACCAAATCACTCACTTTAGATCTTGGTTTGCATTGCCTTTTTCAGCGATCATTCAGTATTACCGATTCCCCTAAACTGATCACAGGATCAGACTTTTGCACCGTTTTACCTAGCATTATGCCCTGGAATACTCAAGTAAACCGTCCCTGTGACTAACCTTGCTGTCGTTGGCTCACCGCGTGTGGCCAAAACCATCTGCGCTGCATTTGTGACACCTGATGGCAGCAAAGTTTTCATCAGCGTTTTGGCTGTATTTCCATCACCCACCAAGCCGATGAGCCACTTACCTGCAGTTCATCCTAATGTCGGGCACCACATCCATACTAAGAGTGCCCCTGCATTTTCCGGCCCATGACGACTGCCTCCCGACGAACTCACCACTGACCTTCATGAATTTCAATAATTGTTAGAGCTCAGGACCATTCATCCCTCTGATAGCCCGTGGGCATCTCCATCTCCCAGGGTACCCGAGAAGTCCGGGCGCCTTCTACGAGGGATTCGATAGATGGATTTTATCTCCCAGTTTTCAACGAACATACGACATACCCCAGTAGGCGCTGACGCACTGTCTCGCATACACACCGTCACATGAACAGTCGACCTACACATCGATCTGGGGGATTTGTCTCGTGCTGCATTGAAATCTGATATTCAACAGTCTCTCGGGGACACTATCCCATGTTTGAGGGATCTAGTGCACCTAGCGTCAAACGACACCTTTCCTAGTGACACTAAATTGGACAAACCCAGGCCTCTTGTTTTAGCCACGGATCGACGTCGCGATTTTGATGTGTTCCATGGTCTTCCGCGCCCTGGCATCAAAATCACGTGCAGGCGTATCAGCGCTCGTTTCGTCTGACCCAACATGGGACACGGTGTTCGTCAATGGGCAAGTAGCTGCGCGGCGTGCCAACACGCCAAGGTTTACAGTCACAATGACAGCCCCGTCTGCTTATACAAAACATCAGATTTTCACTTTGCTGACATCGCTGGCCCGTTACTACTATCTCGAGGGAAGAGTTATCTTCTCGCCGGCATCGATCTTCTCGCCAGCTGGCCCGAGTCTATACCCAGGTCGAAAAAGTTTGGTGAGACCGTCGCTCGTGCATTCATAAAAAGCTGGATGTCTCGTTTGGGGTGTCCTATGATGGTCACCACTGATCAAGGGGCTCAACTACAGTCCGGATCTTTCTCCAACTTCCTCCGAATGACCGGCACGCAGCGCGTTAGTACGACAGCGTATCACACCCAAGCAAATGGGGTTGGACGAAAGCATTCACCGGACACTCAAAGCATCTCTGAGTGCAAAGCAGCTCACAAAAAACGGATAACTTGCCACCCGGTTGTCAGGTATTCGAAACGCCTTGGCAAGTAATGTCTCGTTTGAGCGAGCATCAACAACATACGGAATTACGTTTTGTCCGTCCGGTGAGTCCGCCACTCCCAAAGTCAACGAGCCTGTCATGAACCTTGAGAACTACACCAGTCGCCTCACCATGCACTTGTGTAACAGAGCAAGCAATTCAACTCGACCGTCCCCCAAAGTGGCTTTTATCCCACGGCAGATGCAAACGTACACACGCGTGTTTCTTCATACACCGAATTGCCAACCGCCCAATCTAGCTTATTTCGGCCCCCGCAAGGTTCATCTTTGATCGGATGAACCTTCGTCACCGAATCACATGGCTGCATTGAGACTGTCAGTACCGACCGACTAAAATTGGCATTCATAGTCCTTGCCATCCAGACCGTGCCAACTACTGACGAGCAGGCGCCCACGACCGATAACGACCCCCACACACCACATTGCAACCGGCTCTAACGCACGCCAGTCGCAGGTTGATTCCCCTTTCAGTGCAAAGGGTCTGGTGGGCAGGTTCGTTTTTCTGCTTATTGTGTTGATTACATTGTTCTAACATAGATGTTCTGTGCATCTTCTGCTCCATATTTCCCAGTTGTATTGCGTTATCTCTTCCAGGAGAATTTGTTCCAGTGACCCTGGGAGAACATGTGTCGTGTGTCTAAGGAAAATGCACGAAGTTCTGGAAATAACTTTTGCTGTCCGTTTGGCGTTCACGTGCCTTACACACATTTCTGACACGTCCCAGTTTCATCGTAAATATTTTTCCGACAGAATGCTGTGAAGAAACATCCCATAATTTTATCCGTGAGTAGACCACGATGGTCGTTCCGGCACAAAGTTCTGTAAATCACCTTACAAGTGTAGAGCCCAAACATTTCCAGTAGCACGTGGCTAGCTGAAGTTAAGGCTAAACTCACCCTGCTCTCCTAGGTAGAGGGTCAATATCTGTGGTCCTTCTGGAGGGGGACTGATGTGGCGGCACTTTGGAGACACAACTTGTCGAAGTCTCTAAGTCACTCCTTCGGGCCAGTGATTCTCGGTCGCTCTTGTAGCTTGGAAGCTCCCCAGGAACTCATCTAGATTCAGCATCAGATAACCAGCTCTTCGGCTATGGCTCAATGACAGGGCGCGTTCTGCTAGCTCTGGAATCGTGGCACATCGCTGACTCGGTGGTTTGGCTTGGTTTGTTAGCCTTCCTATATCTTTCAGTTCAGTTAGACTGCCAATACACCTCCCCAAACTCTACCGGTCTTCTGAATTGTCGAGTGAATCAGTGGGGTTCATTGTTGGTTTAAGAAGGCTCAGAAAATCGAGAAATCGGCATGTTACCTGTAGTGACATGGCTATAATTTTTGTCGATCATCATCTTTATTGTCACCCTTAGTACATACTTTCTTTCATCATTCCAAATAAATCTGTTCCCGATTCAACCGCTAAGATGACACTCGCTCTTGTGAGTCCTCTCCGATCGACTCCCGCTCTGTTCTTTTTGCTCTGCAGGTTTGCATAAACTTGTCCGTGGCCTGAATTTGGATTTTCTGACTACCAGCAAAGCACTATTTGATTCGTGGCCGCAGTTATTGTCGCTTCCCTAAGTCATTCATCGCATCGCGATTGACTTTCGTATCTGTCGGGGCAGGCAGCCGAACCGTTTGCGGCGGCGTAGCACTGCAAACCTCTGCTCATGTTTTGACCACCGCAACCACGATGATAAAGCAAAAGAATGTACCAAGCCTTGAACCTATCCATCCGAGTACCAGGGAAGCGCGTGAGCCGACCGGTGCAGATGACAACCGGCCAGTGTCAATGCCTCCGTTTACTCGACTTGCTCGTTAGTGTCTAAGGAGATGAGCTGTCCAAAACCGGCCGGTAGTCATTACTTGCGTTTCGCCCAACGCGCTGACTGCTGACGACGTCGTACTTTTAGCGGGCCAGTGTTTGTTGGCAAACCTTTCCCTCACCAGGGTAATGTCCGATCCACTGTCAGCTAAAGCCGACGCTCTGACCACCCCAGTTAGGGTCATCACCCCCACGGCAACTACTCCTGAATGCACTGGTTTACTGATAGATCGCGGCGTTGAACAAATAACACTGGGTTGGTGTTTGTCTCTGGTGTTGCTTCTCTCGCCTGGTGTAACAATCGATGGTGTCTGCCCGCGCAAACCTAGTGACCACTTCTGGTCTTTGTTCGGCAAGCTGCCGCCCGGCGCTTGGTGTTGAGGCATGCTAAACACACTCCTGTCGACCTCGCCGTTCCCTAACTTTCGTTTGTCTTGGTACGGATGAATTTGGGGCATTCTAGTAGCCCATGGCTAGCGTCACTGGACCTGCGATTTGGATGAGCTATAGCCTCACGTGAAATGGCGCTTGAATTGGTTCAAGGCTGGTATTTCGGATGTCCCCATGAAGTGGCCTGAGTCTGGCTAGTGCTAGGTTTGATTACTTAGTTACTGTCCCGGATGAGTCGGCCAAATCTACTGTCAGTCATATCGGTTTGCCTGTACAAGTGTTCGGTCTAGTCTTCGAAGTTAGCCTCCCGGTCGCTTCGGCTTATCCGTTCTGCTTCTTCCGCCCACCGACCCTGTAGTTCGGGAGAAACGTGACGGACTATGTTTTCCAAAGTGTGCATGGCATCTGGGTCAGCCTTGTAATCCAAATGGTCTAGGGCTATTGAGCAGTTCGTCATCATGATCACCAGGTCGGCCATTGTGTAGATGTCGCCCTTGGTTCTCTTTGCCTCTAACATCACGCGCTTTATTAGGTTACGGGCTACCTTGAACGGTTGGCCAAACAAGTCCCTTAGAATCATCCTTGATCGTGCGTAGCCTTGTTCCGGGTCGAGCATGGTACACCCGTCGATAGCTCCTCTTGCTCGGTCTCGACAGTAGTGAGTCAGGTAGAGAAGCCTTTGCCCGGGGTCGGTTATCTTGTTTTCGACGAAAGTTTTGAACTGCCTGATGAACTTGCAGTAGTGTTCAGATCGTCCTTCGAAAACTGTCAAATCTACTCTTGGCACATCGATCGTTAGTTGAATCGATGTTTTATATTCGACGACCGGCGCAGAGTTTCCTATTTTGCCTTGTCCTGATCGGTCGGGTGGGCCGTAGTCACTGACTTTCTGCTCAAGCTCGTTTTGTCTATACTTCTATTTTGCTTCCTGGGCCTGTTGTCTAGCTGATAACATTTGTTGCTCTAGGTCCAATTTCCTCAGCTTAAATAGATCGATATTCTAACAATCCGTATTACCTTCAGTTATGCATGAGCCAGCACTGACGGGACTGGGTGACCTAGCATTAACTAAAAAATTAAAAGTGCCCAAAACCTCCCCAGTGATTTGCCGCATTACTTCCTGTCCAGATTTCAATTGCCTCGATCCTTCTCCTGGCATGTTGTGTATTTTCTTGTTCAAAGTTGATCAACTGAGTATTGTATCTGTTTCGTGTCATTGTTCATCCGATAATCTAGTATCGTAGAATTTCACGGACAATCACCTTTCGATTTCGGGATCCGTTGCAAATTTGGCTACTCATTGCTCAAACGTGTCTCACAGCCTCAATCTGGGGTATTCACTTACATGTTGACGTGCGACCCCTTGAGAGACTGCTCGTCCGAAACCACGACGAGTTATTTCCTGAAGCGATAAGTTGCCCAGTTAAGGAGGCCCCGCTATAGAGACCACCGTTTTAGGAACCTATTTCGAAGGTTAATTTGCTTCCTTAATGAATGCATTAGGGCGTAGGCAAGTGAGAGTTATGGAGTAACATCCAGCCGCCAACGATTTGATTGAATGTTTTCATGGACTGCTCGAAGCAGATTTAAGAGCTCATGCGACCCGGAATCGCACGGGGTTCTTCCGCTTGTCTTCTTGGTCATTCGTAGTTCATTGAAAGCTGAAAGATATTTTGGGCGTCCTTTTGGAAACCGGGGAAACTGGCTGTACCGTAACCCTCGCGGCTTTCAACTGTTCCCAATACACCCAGAGCATAACTCAGCGTAACTGACCTTTAGGAAACATCCACTAGGGAACACGGCCTACCGGTTTGCATGCTTAAGGAGCTGTACACGTGAACACTCGTCTTCTTCCCCAAGGAAAGTGCACAACGCTAGCTTCAGGCTCCTTATTCAGTCCCACGTCAAGCTCTAGAGCGGGAAGGAAAGTGTCACATCACTGAACTTAAGGGGAAACAGGAGACGGTCCCCATAAATAGCCCAAAACCGGCTAACATGGAAGTAGGAATGCCGTTGTACCCAGCCCAATCATGTCCCTCACTTGCCGTCGTACCTGCATCCGGGTCCGTATCATCAGCAAGCACAGGTCCCGCAAACCGCGAGGCTTGGTTTAACGCGACGGTCGCGGTTGGGTCGTGCGGAGACCAGTACTTTTCATAGACACTGTTTCTGTTATAGCTAGTTGTCAGTAAGATTCTATCGTTATCATTACCTTTGAAAGAGCAAACAACAACCACTTTTGCAGGGCTTTTTAGGTTAATGTGCAATTTGAATCACCTAAGAAAACCACCGGCACTCGTTTCCGTTTTTTCCTCTCGTCCCCTGAGTCTCGTTTGCAGATAAGGATTTTTCTGTCAACGATCAATCTGTCGGCGACAAGGATGGGTCTGTGGGAGGGGGAAGGCAACTCTTATCCCACCGACTGTAGGCATGGGAAAGATTTGGTATGCCTACCCTTTTTTCCTCCAACACTGATCAGTTTTTGCCGGCATCCAACCTGCTGCTAAGGCTCTGCACACCCGACTCAAAGAAGGACACATTTATCTATCATAAATATCGGGGCAATTATCGAGGCATGAGACAACCCCGCGGACGAACAGTTGTACCTTTCCGAATCTTCTCTCTCTATTTCAAACAAGACAGACTACAGGCTGTCCGCATCCTGTTTGTTTTTGTCGTTTCTGTTTTTTCAATCGTGACACTTTCCCAGAGAAGGCGAACACTGTCAAAGCTTGAAACTTCGAGGAAGCTTCCCTCAGTTTTCTAGAAAGGGACACTGAGTAGTTACATTGCATTCGTTTCTGGCAATCATCATCTTAAGGCTGCCCTAGGTATAAATCTGGAAGTGTACGCGTTTATACATATAAAGCAAAGTTAACTTAGTTTTATTGCTCCGAATAAAGCTGTTCCCGGTTCAACCGCCAAATACACAATTTCTGGTGAGTCCTCCTGATCATTTCTCGTTCTGTACTCTTTGGTCTGCAAGTTCGCATAAAAACCTTCGTGGCTCTGGGTTTTCTGACCATTAGCAAAACGTTATCCAATTCGTGAGTTTGGTTATCTACCGCTTCCGTACACCATTTTGTCTCTTTGGTATTGCGCTCTATAATCTCCCCCAATGGACTGGTTAAAATGGAGGAATTTCTAGACAGTGACTGCATTTCGGAGTGCATCTGTAAGGCTGCTAAACCTCACTCCGCGGCTTCCTTACTTGGAGCGTCCTCCGGCCCTTTGTACAGCGTGGGCCACTTGCACGTTACTCTAACGCTGGGAACTATAGGAATACCCCAACCTGAGGGGTAGTGTGGTACACTGTACATCCCACATAGGCCACCATTTGCTCTTCACTGTATTGTACACGTTTATTGTTTTATCAAGCTAATAGGGACGTTTTCAACTGACCCTTAAGTGGTTACTGCGTGCAATGAGCAGACTGTTAGCAGCCATTAATGCGTCCAATTATTGTAAGTGTCGGATCCTATTGATGCACATATTGGGTCTTTGTGCTCATGGAGTTCTCTGCGTCTTTGTCTTTTGCAGATCGAGCACCAGCAACCTCCATGGAGGTTGCGGATCCTTGAGTACTACACGGGGATTGTTTTCTGTGTGGCCTGTGAGCGTTGGGTGGCTCGTGGCAATAAAGACCGAACGCATCCAATCCCAAAATCTATTCTAGCAAACCTACCTCGACTCGGCAGCCAACTGTGGAATTATCAGGATCCATTTAGACGGCGTACAACCCCCTGACCGAAAGCCTCGTCGGAATGAACTTGAAGAGCGTTTTATGTGGGCGATTTATTGTCAACGCGCTGAACGTTGCGGACAAACTGTGAGTTGACCGTTTTATACTTCTGTTGTGAGTGTTTCTATACACTGGCACTTCGTCAACATACTTCATATTTTAGCCCGCATCTCTATCGAGCCGACACAGTATTCTTCACTACAGGTAACAACGAGCAGACCATCGGGAGAAATAGTGATTAGCGAGTACTTGAGAGCGTGCTCAAGAGAAGCTGTCGAATGACAACCGCGCTCGGAAGTCATCGTTAAGTTAAACAATAAACGTATTAAAAGCATGAACGGAGACGGCTGTCACTATAAGCATGTTATAGCTTCAAGGCGGGAGATTACGTGAGATCTAGAGGATTATCTTGAGTTGAGTTGGGACCTGCTCCCGTATAGAATCTATAAGCCCTGATCCTCGGTTCCTGACACGTTAGTGAATATACTCGGCAGCGCGCAAAATGGCAGAACTCAAAACACTGGAGCAGAACAACGTGTTTATTGGAGGAACGCAACGGCGTGCAGACGGTGTAAACAGGCGGAGATAGTGGCGCCACCAAATTCGGCGACTGTTCAAATAAACAATTTTGTTAGTCTTTGTAATCGTGTGTCGTATCGGTAGCTCTGCAGATCTGCCTTGGCCCATGTTTTCCCTCAGAAATTTTGAATGTTCTATAATGAGCCACACAACGTATGTATGTTGTGCAACAAAACGAGGATAAAGTCCAGTAGGATCGCAGACTCACGGTATTGGTGGATTGTCTGGAGGAAATGGATCCAACAATTTGGAAGATAACCAGCAAATGACCCACAAACGTATCTTTTAGAAAGCCTAGATTTGAAATACCAACGAAATCCCTCAGTCAAATGAACGAAGAAGACTAGATTCTGTAGGCCGAAGCGAGTGTTTTGTATACTCAGTAGTACTGAAATGGTACCCATACGGGAACCACATGCAACTCTAACCAAAAAGGGGAAAGATAGAGAACAAACCTTACATATACAGACGACTAAAGCCCAAGGTTGTTTGGAGGCACCTTAAATTCGAATGTAGTACTCGAGAACTCAAAAGCTTAGGAGGGCTTGAGTGTTTGGTGCCGTGAGCAGGGTTTCTGTATCGAAGTAGAAAAGTATCCACTCACTTTCGTGTTTCGTTGATCAGACTAATGACGCCGAAGGCATCCACGCACGGTTCAGAGGTGGACCTAGGTCACGCATGTGCAGTTTGATCTCGTCCCAAATTAATTTTGACTCATCGTCCTCTCGTGATTTTTGTTTTGTTCACCTACCATTGTCCATATAAGATGTGATGAAATGGCAGGATTCTGAATCACTGAAAACAATATTGGAGGACACACTCCCTCAGCTTCTACGATCGCGTTCGTCTAGGAGGTCAACGAGAAAGGACCGTGGAGTGATAACCGCGTGCATTCTCACAGGGCCTGAGTACACAGACCGCATTTTGGCTTGTGCCGAGGAAGTGTGTCGGAGGCAGCACTTGCGGTTGCCGCGTGTGCGGAGCGTACATTCAAACAAGAGATAGGTAGGGTGTGATCGGCTGGTCACCATAACAAGCTTCTTCACCACCTTGTGTTGCTGTCCATGTGTTCTGTGGGGTTATTCGGACAAATGTTAAAGGGTTGATCGATCTGGTTTCACTCTTGAGTTTGCGAACGAATTAATGTCTCCTTCCTGAGCCTCTAAGCTATACTAAATCCTTTCAGCCACAAAACGATTTCCGTTTTAAGTAACCAAAGCTTGTAGCACATGTTTACGACTGAAAGTGTTACAGAAAACTAGACCGAAACCACAACGATAGTCATAAATCAGTTGTTGCCGACTGATAGGGAGTGGTTGAACTAGTAAACATCCAGAATCACAGTCTGTTGTAGGACATGCGTATCGAGAAATGTAATCAGCATGTGGAATATGAAAGTATGGTGGTATTCAGTGTCACTGTCGTATGCAGATAAGGAGATGCACTAAGGTTGCACCATAGAACTAGTGAACTTAGGCAATGTCTGATATGGATGGCAGGTAAAATGTAATGCTGAATGGTCAGAAGCAGTTGTGAATTTGGAGCCGAACAATTGTTCGTATGGACAAGTAACTGACCAGCAAACAGCTACCGCTTTGCTCTATATTTTAGAATGACTTCTTTGGAATGTACTCAGCTTTCTTGAAACGCACAGAACCAGTTAACGGTCCTGTTCCGGGTCTGCACCAATTCCGTTGGGGGACCAAGCAGCATAATACCAAAAAGCTGTTGGGCGAACGTTGAAATGAAATGGCTAGTGACATGTGCCTTGGAATACTGCACAGAAGTCCGTGAAATTTTACAAGAAAAGTAATAGTAAAAGCATCAAAATATTTATCATTATACTTGTCTGCGCAACAAAAGCTGCATGTTTCAATTTACCGAATGCCTTTGTGACCAGGCGGTTCCGTGAGGGTTTTTTTCATTATTTGTTGAAAGGATGTGCTGTTCGGTTTTTCTGTGGTAAAAATGATTCACCACTCATAGAGATCAGTAGTGTACGTTTTTACAGTTTATTTCACCTCTAGTATAGTTTTATTTTTCCACGTATACGATTTTATCCATATGTGTGCATATACATGTTTACGTGCATACATATTCTCAAAAATGGAGGCGGTCAATTTGTAGTATTGTGTTTTGTGAAATTCATGCAATACCGACTACTAATAGCTATATATCGTTGGTCATTCATCTTCAAATTCGTGGAAATCAAAATACGTTGTCATCCCCGACATGACAAAGCGGAGGAGGTACTAAAGGTGCAAGAAGGTCCCCAGTGCGAAGAAATGTCACATTTAAGAAAAGGCCACATTATGAGAGCAAAGGCGTTGGGGGCCTAAATTACGGTCAGTAGGCATGCTAAGAAAAACCAAATGTTGTCGAGTATTTCCTTAATCCTATTTCCTAATAGATACAGTTACTCCTGACATTCATACTGCTTAAGTAGAGCCATATGAGTTTGGCCAACAGCATAACTGGAGCTTACACATTTTAACTGAGGATCTACCCCTTACCAGCACATCAGATTTGAACTTCTATACAGGTTAGCGTATTTGTGAATTATTTCAATATTTTCAAGCCGGTCAGGAAATAGAGCCTGGAAGAATTGAGTACCGACATCAATGTGGATGCTTTTTTACAGTCCTTGTCCAGTGATTTTGTAGCCTCTATGCTAACCACGAGGTAACATCGTGACGTGTTGCACGCTTTGTGCTACCACTTGCCACGTATTTCGTGTTACCCAAAGACAATATCTCATACACAACGATTGTGAGATGCAGCCTTCGGTTTCCCTATGAGTCGTACTTAAGAAAATTCAGGTCGTTCATCACGCGATTCGCAAGACCAGCGGAATAACTATACCAAAGAATTCACGAGGTTAGCAATATATGTTCCGAAATGAAGGTAATGTTGTTCTGGAAGGTATTTTATATCTCGTTTTTACCATACACGTTCATCCTGTGTTCCGTATGCGTTTTCACTCCACTACGTAACCAGATACAATGATCATCTTCAAGAAACGACCCTCAAAAATCGTAAACTGATTGATAATGTACCTTTTTAGTGATTCAACGTTCTCGATGTTTTTCACATGGTTTGCCATCAAATAATCCGTCGGTGGGTGGCGTACTATTGGACACACATACTGCACCCATTCACACAATCACTTGTAAATGTTTGTCGCTTCCCAATAGTTCCTAGGATGCCGTTTTTCCAGTTTTGCACACAGTCACCTAGATTTGCATTTTTCAAAGGTACATTTGTAAATTACGTATTTGTCTTTGAGTGTGAAGACGGACGGCGTCCATGGGGCACGGAGTGGCATTAACCGACATCTGGTTCGGGAGTGCGCAAAGAAAAGCCGTTCAAAAACACAAAGTCAACGTTGCCGTCGAGGATAAGCCAATGAAATTCGCTGTCTTCGACTAAGCTCTAGACGCTGTTTGTCCCACCCCAAGAATCACAGAAGAACCGGTGTCTGTCATCAAAAGACATAGAGCGTTGGTGTATGAACGCTAGAAATCAAGACGATGCAAGACGAGAATGCTGGCCAGTAAATCAACATTTCCTTCGAAATAAGTCTAAAGATTTTTTTTTATTCTGGAAATTTTTCATTTATCTGGTATAATCAATGCCTCTTGAGGCGTTCTGAAGGTTTGCATCGACAACCATTCTCGTTCATGATTTTAACACGTTTATTGTTTAACTTAAGGCTGACTGCCAAGCGCGGTTGCCATTCGATTGTTGCTCTTGAGCACGCTGTCAAATACACGCTAACCGCTATTTCTCCCGATAGCCTTTTCATTCTCACGGGTCGTGGAGAATACCGTTCTGGTTGACGCATTCGTACAGTGCCCAGCATTAGATTAACGTGCACATGGTTCATGTATTATGAAGGGGCGTGCACACTCCTTATTAAGTAAGTGGTCGATTGCTGGGAATGCAATTATGAACAGTTGTGGATTGATTTGAACGAAAGTGCCCATGTCAAACGGATTTACCGCAATAAGGTAAACGGTGGCATTTGAACCACACAAATACATCGTTCTCCCAGATAACGACTGTCTCAAAGTGGACCGGACAGCTATTTTGCAAAGAAGCGTTTTCGTAACTGTTGGTTAATTTGTTCATGTCCAAACAATAAACAACTTTTTCCCTTGCACTTCTTGTCGGTTATAACAGCAGTACGAAGGGCTGAAGAACACGTTTAATGAAGAAACCGCGAAGTAAGATTTAGCGACCTCACAGATTAGTAAAAATGTTTCATAAATGGCAACTCTACATTTCCCGTGATGTAGTTCATAGTTTAGTTGATATTTTACTTTTTCACTGATTACCGTTGTTTTGATACTTAAAATATCAGCTATTACTCCGTTTCGTCGGAAACAGTTTTCAATCAAACTATCTTTGAAATATGTACGCGAAAATTTTTGTTGTCCAACGTTCCTTTAGGTGCTACTGTCTCACGTTTCCACATCTTGATATTTCGGATTCGGTGACCACATCACATAAGAAGGGTGAACATCTTACGGAAATTCTGAGTGGAGTAGTCCTCGAATTGCAAATTTGTACGAGCTTTCAGTACTCCATTTTTATGATAAACTACCCGATTTCCACGAAGTATTTTATCGATGGTAAATTAGTGGTTTTCATCGAACGGATGAATAATGGGCAAGTAGACTAGGAAATGGGCAGTTAGGATGGACCTGGAAAAGAAGATGTACCCATTTCCAGCGATGTTTTCGAAAGTTGGGCCTAGTCCAGCGAGCTCCCCATCGGGTGCAGGTTACTCTGCCCAGCGTTAGCCCAAAGCGCTCCCAGCTGGACGAGCTTAGGGCGTGCTGCTTGAGAGAGGCATCCGTTTTAATAGTGGAGTGTTTTAAAGGTGAAAACGAACGCCGAAATGCTTTGACTTCAAATAGTCCGAAACTGAAAGAATTGTTTGATCACCGGTGAAACATGTAGGCGGATAACACGGAAAAGATTGGGTCCGTTAAAGTAGAAATGTTGGGAATGATTCGGGCGCGATGCTGCAAAGATCCAACTAAGGAATCTGGTTCACTATAGGCTGTAGCAGTATCCACCGTAAGTAAATAAGTTAAACAACGGAGATCCGGTTTGGAACCGTCTTCAATAAGGAAATGACTAAAACAATTATTAGACCTTGAAATGAAAACATCCTTGGATTGGTTGGTGGCAACAATAAATTCACAAAATCGACGCCACAATGGACGTAATTTCCCATCGTAAGCTGCTTCTGCGAGACCATGAACCAGTACTTTGTAATGGTAAAATTCAGTACCTACCTACCCAATAAACGAATATATGACAGATTAGAAAATGGTTGGGGAAGCACTTAGTCCGAATAGAAAAGTACTATACTAATGCGAAACAAAAAGCACTTTGATTGTGGCCAACAGACAATAATCATGAAGAATAGGAAATTGCAAATAAGTATCCGCAAACTCCAAGCTGCAGAAGTACCTTGAACCACTGGATCGGGATATTATATCTTCAGTCTCTTCTGTGGTACATGTTTGTTGTGGAAGCTTGTCGGTAAGAGCGAGACGGTAATCCCCGCAAGTCATCAGAGCTCTGCCATCCGATTTCAGGATGGTGAAGAAGGCCTGGTCCACTGTATGAAGGCACGATTTTTGTCATCTGTCGCTACGCCAAGAGTAAACTTTCATCCCGCGGGATCAGTGAGAATAGTAACCCCGGATTGAAATAGAGTACAAACACAACCGAAGTCGAAGCACGAATTGGAGTGATCCATTTTTACAACTTAACGTCAGTGATATCAAATTTATTTAGTTACGTAAAACAAATAAATTTCATACACAAACACTGAATATTCTCAGGGAAACAAACTACAAATATTTTCCTTAGCGTTTCGTTGATAAGTTTGCTACCCATGAGAGGAACCCAAACAATTCCTAAGGCAACTGCTGTATTTTTTGAGCTTTGTGGTAACTGGCTTACAAAATATGATAAAGCTGAACATTAGGTGATATATATATATATATAAACAACAGCCATACGCGCTTTAACTTTGTACACTATGTAATTCTTTGGTGGCGTAAACCTTAGCTAATTGATACTTTTTTTGAATCCATCACACACTTGCAGTTGACTACTGCGTCTACCAAATAATGTCCCAGAATGTCTCCGCGCATGAAAGTGGCGAACTCAAGGTTTCATCTTAGGATAAACTACCCATTGTCAATGACCGTTATGCATTATGCCCCTGGAACTTCAAAGCAAGAAGATAATACTGGATCAGGTTCAATTAGAAAACAATTACTAAAAGAACAACATACGCACCTAGGTAAAACTAGGTCGATAGATACTCCTCCTTATTACTTGACATAACAAAGCCTAAAACCAAAAGCATCAACAAAATGTGCAGTGATTTTAAATGATCAACGTAAAACGCATCACAACTAAAGATCCACAGCATGACGAAAACTCTTGGCACTAAAATTTGGGAGATTTCCAATCATTATTTTTGATTGAATAGATCATAGTCTACTCAAAACAATAACTTCAAAGTTACTTTAACAATATTAGGATTTCCTGGTAAACATTATTATGTTTCTCGGTTAACCGAGGAATAAGAAACTGGTACAAATCCCCATAAACGATACCATTTTTAGGAGGAATTTTTAATTTCCATGATTCTGACTATTTAGAAGCTTCTGACGCAGAACATCCCAACAAGAAATACAAAATAAAATTGGCCCTAAAGGGACCATTTTGGGGCCCTCCATTTTTCTGCTATGCCCGCAGTAAGTTCAGTTATCATTTTTTCATCCGACTTAAACAGCTTTCAACTGAACTCGCACAGACAAACACCGTTCACATTTGACAGTTTCTCTTGCGGGCTCTCTAATGACCACTCACATACGCACTAACCATTGTTAACGGAGCTTTGCAGAAAGGGTGCACCTCTGCTGATGAAACTTTTGTTCGCAAGGATCGTCGGTTTGGTGTGCAGCGCTAATGAGATCAATGGCGTACGGACGAGTTTGATATCCAAAATCACGAATCGAAAGATGCTTGGATGATAATCAGAAAACCGAAGCCACGAGTCACAGAAATGTCTATGCAAAACCGCAGAACAAAAGGTACAGAGCGACAAACAAACAGGGAGGACTCATAAGAGCGTGTGTCATGTTTGCGGCTGAGCCGGGAACAGCTTGTTTCTGAGTGACAAGACGGGGTTTATGAATGGGTTGGCAATGAGGACGATGATTTCCAGAAATTAAAAGTGGGGTGTTGATGATGTTAATGATGTTTCCTCGTGTTGTTTTATCACACCACTGAATGCTTGTAGATAAACATTGTGCCGGGTACATTTTCAAATTGCGTTCCAGTTTGATGGTTGGAACGAAACACACATGTCCTGAAAAACACTACTTTCAGCGGGCTTTTGAAACTACCGATATCTGAATGTGCGTAATCAAATTTAGTTAGCTGGAATGACTAAAGTATACAGAATAGAATACCTCATGCAGTAGTCTTTCTTCAACAGTGAGTACTGACTCTAATCCGAACAAATCTCGTAGCTACACTAAAAACAACTCCCATGGGACCGGTCACGAGCCACAGCTTGCATCACAGCTTCGGTCAACTACTAACAGGAGGCGCTACCTGAACCAGGACTATAGTGGTCATCGTAGTTTTGAAGAAATGGGCTTATTGTCGAACTACGTCAATCTTATTTTCTGGGGGCAGAATTTCATTGGCTAAAACGGTTTCTCGAAATAAGCTGCCATAATGCCAGTCAGGCAACAGATAAGACTGGTATTCTCATCCCTTCAGAGCGCATAGTACAGGTGGGAGCCCTTACATGATCATGCACATGGCATGCTTCGGGCGCTTCCGAAATAAACCATTATTATTATTATTATTACTACTTTTGTTGTGACGGTGCTAGTTCCGGAGTGCAAGTACCGCATGCAACATTTGGCTTCGCCGTCAGTTACCATCGCGGTTGCCTATACTTTAAAGACTTTAAGTGTTCAGAGAAATACACGAGATGTTGAAGACTATATGGAGTGCTTCAAAGCACGGTGTTTGTCTCATAAATCCGTCAATTCTGAGAAGTCTGCGTACAGCTTGACCGTCTCTCGTGAATAATTTGGCTTTTTCAAGTTCTCCAGTATCTTTACCTTACGAACCCTTGAAAGTGTTGCCTCTGCAGCAATTTCAACCGGCAAATTTCAAACCTCCTGAACGGGCAAAATTTCATTCGTTGATGCCAAACGTCAACCAATCAATACGGAATTTCGTATTGCAATTTCAGACACGGGCCATGAAATGCAGCGTTGATGTTCAACTCGAGGTGCAGTTATGAGACAGATCAAATGCTATACACACACACACAAACACATAGGACTGCTCCTCCACAAACGCACTTTTCAGTCCACCAAAGTTCTCTCTCAGCGACACCAAGAAGTGTGGGGCACTTTCTTATAATAATATTATTATTAGTCGTGGTATTTTTCTCGGCCGTGGTCGAGAAGTGTGCGTGAAAGCATGATCAGAATGAAGAATAATACTCATCACGATAAAATATTCACAAATGTTGAAGGGCGGATCTAATATTTCAGCAACGGTACAATAAAGCTGCATGAAAATTGAATGAAACAAGATGGAGAATGATTTACTCGGCAAATACGAATCAGTTCCGTGTAATAAAAACCGAAACTGATGAGTGGGGCTTGAGATGGCGCTCATTAGTGAAAACCTTTTATCATCTTCCGGGTCCCCCACATAACCATCCGACGGAATCAAGGGAATCGGGGCAAAAACCCTCCCGAAGTGTTGAGCTCCCTATGATATATATACATGTATATGTGTAAATATATATATATAAATATATAGTAACATGTACTACCTATAGTACAGACCATTATTCGTACTTGTTCCAGCCCGCCAGATAAAATTCTTCATTCTGTTTATGACAATCAATGTTATTTCAATATCGAATAAAGAAGGCTAAACAAGGCTTCAAAGTAGAACGTGTAATACACTGTAGACATTCTGATTTACACCAACTGGGTCATTCATTTTAGCCACTATCCCATGAGTGAGGAAAAGCTTATTATAAAACGTATTCGTAATTAATTCCTATTATATCACGTAACTGTAATAAAAAGAAGCTGTATGTCATATTGTATTTTGTGAGACCATGAGAAAAGAAATTTTTTTCAGTATTGATTACTATAGTATGTAAGTGAGTAAAACATCGGTAATGTCCAATATTGGACTGGATAACAACGGATGAGTTCGAATTTTAGTCGAAAATGTTTCGTATCGTGATAAAATTCATAGTTGCATAGTATTTCGACCGGTAACTAATCATATCTATTATTCATATAGCCATTGTAACACGTGTTATTTACAGCCACAGCCATTACTTGTACAAGTTCGGAACTCGTACGTGAATCTGTCCGTAGTGTATATAATGGGGGACATTCTCTTATAGCAGGATGTCGAGCATTACGCACTGTTTTACAGTAAAACGTGTTTATTCTGTACAGTTGATATGTATACCAATTGAGACATTGGATTCCGTAATTGATAGCGGCACTAGAAGTAAGGGAATGCTTTAAATGAAATAAGTAGAACAACACCGTATTTGGGGTTTCCTGTAAGTGGTACGCGACTTGTAAGCCCTAGAGCGTGAACGACTGGAACATTGTAACCTACGTGATGTGTTTAACGGTTATAAATATTTCTGCATTCGACAAGCAGGTGTGTTATAGAACCTCTTCTATAACAATACAAAGTATTGTAATTACCCGTATGTAATTGGAATACATTCAAGGTATACCTAGCATTTTTCATCAAGAGAAGTATGCCTGAAATATATTCAGTTACGGCTCAATCATATAGAACAACTCACTACGGTGGTCAGCTTTTCTTATGTTCTGAACGGATAATAATCAGTAACTCGAACAAATACTGATCCCGTTCACCCGTTTTCCTTTGTTTTATATGACCGACGCTATGGTGGCTTCCCTACGTTATCAACGCTTCCTAAGGCTGAGCTGTAAAAAACTAGCATTTTAATGAGCAAATAAGACAACATAAAACGACGTACTCGTAAATAACAATAGATTTCGCTGATTAGGCCAATCACTAAAGGGTGCGCCTCGTCCTAATGACCCAACTATTATCTCGTTCACGAAATCAGTGCAACCGCAGCTACACCGCATTGACCTTCCTACGTCACGCGAATGTTTAGCCGTTGCTATCAGCCAACTGGTTTCACCTCAAATGTTATGTCTCATAAATCCAAGAATTCTGAGATGTTTTATCAACTAAGACAATTACAGGGGACGGGAATTGATATTTCTTGAAGGAATAATACATTGCCTAAACGGCTAAGCTTTACTAAAATACTGTTCCACGGTGAACTAATATTTTACCGATGAACTGCCAAGTCTGCTCGTTTTTACACCCCATGGGCCAATTCAATGAAGGATTACACTTTTCTTTCCTGGCCATGAACAAAATTCATTGTTTCACACATAAATAAGAAATACTTGATCCAGTTAAGGCCACTGTTTTGCCAACAACTCTCGTCGTTAAAGTTCATCGGAATGGAATATGTATTCCATTCCTGCTACCTGGATTAATTGGGACTCTCAAGAAGGCTCCTTGGTCATTTTCACTCACTCACAGGCTACAGACCGCCGAGGAACTGTTATCGCAGATGTGATTGAGTTTCGTTTAATATCACTCATAGACACCAATGTTCCCACCCCTACCCGATTAGTCGGAAACTAAAAGACTGGTGAGCTGATGACCTCACAAGCGTTGCCAAAGGCATCTTCACTGTGTACTACTGTGCCCCTTGACGTCGAATATAGCCACTCAATACAATCTAGTATCTCTTTTGCTTATCAACAAGTTCAAGGTGAACACAAATTAAACTGTTTTATTAACTTTCATCTGTGGACTGATGCACGAAAGTAAGCCTAATAATAAGGGACTAGCGGTAAACTTACAGAGGAACCTCCAGCCAATATACTGAAATGGAATTATTCAGAGAATTGTGGAAGCGATAGAGTTCGCTGTTCTGAATTTTGATAGAGGGTAATGTCCGATGTTACAAACAAACATAGCCATAATAAGCAACTGAGATTGTCACTTATGATTTCGTCCTACGAGTCAATCGGATATCATAAGATGCTCCAAGTTGTTACCGACCATGAGCTTAATCCTCCTTTGATTGTGGTGAAATGGGACGAATTTATTTTACCATGTAAAATCTCAGGAGTCCTAATGTGAGATTGGTTTAACTTTACTAGGCTGTTTTCTTACTGAGTGCCTTCGCTAGTCCTTCCCACTGCGCTTGGACCAACTGTCCGTTGCAGTGGTACTCTGCAATTTGCCACCACGATCACCAGGACAATGTTTCCCACAACCCATGAGAAGGAGAACACTATAGGTAAGGAGAGAGTGGTTAGAGTATACTGCAAAAGCGTGCTTGTAGCGTGCACCGGCAACGGTCAAGTGGCCACCGCGCTTGGTGGCGCGAGTTCAGACAGACACTGATGTGTGCTGAACAAATAACCAAGGTTGAATACCACCACGATACTTAGTTGTGATATGTTTGCTGTCAACATGGAAATAAAAGTAATGCATTCTGAGTAGGTGTGACATCAGCTGATTAAGAGAGTATATTACCGTTGTAAATTACTTTTTTGTAGTTTGTATTCCGATGACATTCTCGTTTGTCCTACTCATGAGTATCCTGTACATGCATCATGAACCTCGAATACTTATGATCTAATTCTCCTTTTCTAAGGTACTGAACCCGTTCAGATTTACTGTTTTATGACGTAAAGTGCATGAACATTCTAGGTTTATGTTTCTGACTGTGTTCTATGACTGTAAATTTCCATTTCAAGAAAAATTTGCCGAGCTTTTCACTCACGCATAAAAACTGCCGGCCGGAGACTCGATCTCTCGACTTAGCCCCGCTGCCTGCGCCCTAATCAGCTAGACCTCAGGTGCAAACAAGTCTATTGCCAGGTTCATCCGTTCACGTTAACATATATTACTCCTGTCATTTTCAGTTGCTACTATCTGTACTTTCACATTGGTGACGCCTTGGAATATTCAAACTTGTATATTCTAATTAGAGATTAATTTCTTATTATGTAACTGAAGCTATTATTTCATGTTAGCCCGAAAGCTTCCTGGTATACTATCAGTAGCATGACCGTACTTCGCCACAGTTTCGCTTGACTCTTTGCTGAGTGGACCGTTTATGAGCGAGCTGTACTGTTGTTCTTGGTTGCTCTCCTGGCTGTAAGTCATTCGCATTTATGTATTTCTATGTATTGCATTATTTAGAACCACGAATTTACGATAAACACGGTTATACGATTGGAATTTGTTCTTCTTCCCGTAGCCGTGTACAGCCTACATCGTGTGCAAAGCCAGTGAGACTAAGCTTTCTGCTATACTGACAGTCCAAGTAATCGGGATATTTGCTACAACCGTATTTGAATGAAAAAGCTATTGGTAAAAGTGCTTATGGAAAATAGGGCAAATCCGTCATTGTCCACGACGAAACATACGAAACACGTATGAATGTGTATACACGTATATATTTAGTAAGAAAATTTCAGCCTAATGTATGGGCTACCAAGAACAGACAACATATAAAATGGCTTTTGAATAACAATAAAAGCAATGTAATAATATTACTTTACATTTGTGCGAAGTGAAATAGGAGTGACGTAATAGGCTATTTATTCCACTGAATAATTACTTGTAAATATAGATGAATCCATAAAGGTCATATGCGCATGTTCAGCAGTTCAGCAATGAAGGACTTACTTTATCGACGGTTAATTTTCAAAAAAATATTAGCTGTTTAGCACTTACAATAGACAACAAACAGTACAGATGTTAAAAGATGAAATGCTCTAGTGCAGTGATGTGATGCATTAGTCCTTCGAGAATTATCAATTCACATTTTTTGTAGGTGTCGGTGTGATACAGTGCATGCATGCATGTCCTAATTGGGCAAGTGATAATGTTACTTATCATTTCTTTTGGTCACCTGCAAGATCCTTCACAGCATTCCAGTTAAATACCGTACTACACACCCATTCACAAGCTAATTATTTGCAATCCCCGTCCAGCTTCCCCTAGTGTTTGCAGTCATTTTACGATCTATCTAGTTGGGCAGTGATCCAAATAATCAAAGAATCATTTATTGGTCCAACACTAATCCGATCAATGAACTGCCGTTTCGCTAAGATGATTAGCAATCATCGGTAACTGCATTTTTTTACTCACAAAGTTTTCGGAAGTTTGTAAATGTTTTTGCTGTAATTGATCGGCAGAAACAGATTTAATTCGTTCGTTATTATCAAAATATTTCACTCTGTTATCAAATTTGCCGTTGCATATAATTCGTAACCTTGGAAACAGTGTTCTCACATTCTGTCTGAAGCCGTTAGTTCCGTAATGCTTCACTCTGTCAGACATCGTTTAGGATTTGTTACACATCACTGGTTGTTAATGTTTTCCATCTATAAATGGAAAAGAAAGATAGGAGAAGGCGCACTTTTTTATTAAGTCTAATTTCTTAATGATTGTGGGTATATCATATCTTTTGTTGTTCCGTCGTCTGTGCAAGCATACAGCTTGTCTGGTTTGCCTACTCTAGAAACACACAACATACAGTTGCCCGCGTCAGAAGCAGTCCGTATCTAGATCTAAACCATACAATTCTAAAGATTGGCCCTGAGCTTTGCTGATAATATTCGTAAAAGCCAATCCAATTGGGAATTGCAATCTTTTAGATTTAAATGGCATATCTGTTAGAATTGTAAGAATTTGAGGAATGAGAACGTTACCTTTGAAGTGTCCTATCAAGATTGTTGCTTCTACGATGTTGCTCATTAGTTATTTTTACTGTAAGCCGATGCCGTTGCAAAACTCTGGCTGATTGATATTTCACAACATGATCATTGGCCGCCGATTTTCAACTGCAGTACTTCCGATGGCATCCGCGGCACTTTGAGTGAATTCAACACTTCTGTTCCGTAATGAACCGCTTCATCTGCTATCAACACAGTGCCGACGAACTTGTATGTGACAGCCTCGCTTTGAATGATGGACTGAATAATATTATTAAGTTCGCAGATGACTTCATTCTTGACCACCCGAATAGCTAGTTCTTTCAACCAGTCATGATTCTTGCAATTGTTTTAAATATCGGGAAATACCTTCTCAACCAATTCTTCTTCTTTACCACTAAATTGCAGAAGTTGTGAGGCAGTGGATTTCGTCCTGAGGTCAGGTCAACCGGGAACTTTCCGTCCCTTATTTCCAATAACTGATGCGCGAAGATCTCAGCGGATCGATTGTTGTGCTGCTGGACACGCGTATTTGTAGGTAATTTTTATGTCTTTACGTATCGCCACAAGATACAATATTTCAGGCAAGCATTTATTTCGTCCGCTGGTGTCGACCGAGCAATTACAGGTAATGAGTGCTGAAATCTCTTGTAAGCAACAATAATGCGTTCCCAAAATGGTCTGATTTTTCCACACAAGGCTTGCAATGATAGATTGAGAGCCTCGAGCTACATTTTGAGAGCACTAGTACATTCATCCTAAACAATAAATTTGCTTTTCTGCAATACTTTTCCCCTGCCGGAAGCTTTGAAAAAGTTGCACATCGGGGTTTCCATGGCTATCATTTCAAAGCGAAATGACCAGTTTTCTCATCTGGAAGAGATGTCGCAGCTATTTCGGATGACGCAAGAGCTAAGTGGTAACACGCACGCCTTCGAGATGGAAGGGCCCGGGTTCAAACCCTGGATGAGGCGGAGAATAGGCACCACTGATGAGCTCTAACAAGAGCGAAACTCGAGTCTGGTGCTTCCGAGTGCAGGTTGGTCGGATGACTTGGGGTTCGTGCGTGAAACGTGGACTTCAAAGGACAGTCAACCGAACAACTACTTGGTAATGGTGAATAGTGAATGCATGAGCATACAACAGGATGTACGAAGCTGATTCGTTGGCATAGTCACAGTTCAAAGTCTGCGGATCTGCGTGTCTGTGTTTGGGACTGTGTGTAATCATAGGACAGATGCCAGGACGTGCAGTAATGGGAACATGCGGAGAGAACAAACTTGGGCACACATGAGAGTGTGTGCTTGCGTAACCCAGTGCCCGAGAGAAGCTGCCAGTAGGATGAACCAATGGATGCTTATGGATGTGAGAGTGCATGCGTCATGTTCACGAAGCGGAAGTCGATGATCACGCTTGAGGGCGTGACGGCATGTGAGGACCAGAAATTATTGGAGCAGTGTCATGTGAGAACGTGTGTGTATGATTTCATGACCCGGTCACACTTGCGCGCGAGATGCACGTGGGCACGCACGCACCAACGTTGTGGTAAAGCCAGGTGAGGGAGCTGGATCGGGGAAGTTGTTACCGCAGCGTTGTTGATGACAGAAAACAACAACAAATACAACATAAAAGATAGCACGTATTCGAAAACAACATTGTGGCGAAATTTATAAGCAAGCGGTGAAGAACTTTCGCAAATTTCAGATTAGGAACAGACGAAAGTTTACATTTTCATTTATATAGATGCCTTGTAGAACTGAAAATTGAGACGCTTTGATAGAAATGTACCCACGAATGTTCACGAAAGTGACCTTTATCGATGCCGCTCGGTTGGGAAGCCGCCCTCCGAGATTATATAATAAACATTCGTTCATCATATGGTGTTCTGCCGACTTACTTTAGCGAGCTGGTCATCGTCGTGTGTTGAACAGTTAACATTGTTTGTGTGCATCCGATTTCAGCTTTCTCGGATGAGCTTTGCCATCGTGACCTGAGCGGTAAACCAAGGAGCTTATTCGCTCAAAATTGATCATAACACTCAATTTAAATGATGGCAGTGAGAAGAATCGGCCAGACATGGAACTGCTGAGACGAAAGCTGTGATCAAATGCGGAAACCCAATATATACGGGCTGGTGCGGAAAATTATCGGCATATGCTTACTCACCATTATCGGACGGAGTAAATTGTTAAGCAGCACGCAAATCGGTGGAAATTGTGTAAAGGTATCCAAAAGAAGATTGGTGAATAGGTGCGTAAACATCGTCCCATATAAAGGTAAGACAATTATTAGGATGAATATAAAGGTTCACCGAAAGGTGAGAATTCGCAGCTAGTGGAAGAGAGATGGAACCATAAACCGTGAAGAATTAATGAACAGGTATAATACGGTTTCAAAGTGAAGTAAAACCTGGAAACTGAAGGATGAAAATATTTTGTCCGGGTTTAGGCCTGACAATTCTGTGAAACTGACAAACATATTATGTCTTACTGAGTCTTATTGAGACAGTACCGGGGATGAGGATGAAAAGGAACATCTCGTTTGGAGAACGCATCTGTATGTACATACAGAGAGTTTACTCTCGAGAACGTTAACTTTAGTGTCTTTGGGTGTGCATGTCCATATCAATGAGTCTTTTAGGAGAGGAAGAGAGTACCATCGACTCCGAACAGTTTATCACTGTAATCCGTCCTTCTGTACAGTGGTTGACCACTCGGAATTGGCAGGATGGGAGCCTGGGCAGTTACAAACATATCTGGATGTATCTTTCAGAGTTTTTACTGAAATATCGGGCTATCCAAAATTGGATCCAGGAATAATCCCCGAGCAACCGCCAGTAGTAATGCGTACTTGAGTATTGGTCCTCTGGCGGAGTAAAGGAAATGCCGTTAAAAAATCAGGCTCTGAAGAACTCCAGTTTTGTTCATCGTGAATAAAGCGAAATCCTCTTCTAATCCGCCATCAAGAAAAATGAAGCAATTTCTTCCAGGAAATCTATGGGGCCCAAGTTCTCAATCCCGACTGGTCCAACCAAGCAAGCCGTGATATGTTTGGAATTTTTGTGATCAGAAACATTCTTAATCGACCTGCAGACTTTGTAGTGCAAAACGTCACAATTTTGGTAAGGCTGATCATATTCAGTCCATATACAGAAGTAAAACACACGCTTCACTGGGCTTCCGAAGATTGTCATTCACCTTCATATTGGTAATTTCTTTCTTTATCTGTTGCTAGTTCCGATAACTCACCACATTCTCCTTTCGTTTGTCCGTTAATCATTCTTTTCGACAAGAATTCATTATGGACAACTGCCGTGTTGATTCATTTATTTCTCAGACAATTTTCCAGAGAATTAATCCTCCTGTACAGCTGCAACCAGCATCCATTTCAGTTAAAGACTTAACTGGTCACACATTACATGTACTTGGTTCACGGGAAATACTGCTTACTGAAGAACAACTCAATACCTGTGATTCTCACCTTCTTGTAATTGACCTGGAAGTTTCCATTATTAGCCTGCACTGCATGAGTCGTATGTGTTTCACTGAATTTCCAGTCTAATTCTCAACATTTTTAAATTCAGCCTTGAGTTCTTGATTGTCCCAAAGTTTCCGATTGCCTCAAGATGTATCCTGTGCATCTTGAAGTCACCGGCTTTCCCGTTTTTACGAAACGCCGCAATAATTCTCTTGGACTTCGTGAGCCCTTGGAGAAGATATTAGACAATCTGGTCCTTGAAGAAGCATTGACTCTAGTGAATTCTCTAATACGGGGCCAAGCCGACTGTGACTCCTTCAAAACGTGATGGGAAAACTCTCAGAATTTTGGCTGGTCGTCGAGTTATCTCGAACAAGTTGCTCAAACCGTCTAGTTGTGTCACTCGCGACCCGAGGATCTTCTCCGTTTATTTCACGGTTCAGACCGTTACTCTCAAATTGACCTGAAAGATGCTTTTTACACATTCCACATGATGAGCGATTCTCGGATATAACCACCATTAATCAGTCTTTTGGTCTGTATCAGTACAATTTTCTGCATTTTGGTCCGAAAGCTTCCCATGCCATTTACCAGGACCATATTAATTATCCGATTTCAGACCTAGAACGTGTTTGTATTTACCAAGATGGCTTTATTACATATCCTCCCACCAAAGATGTGTATGATGACCGTCTGCTTTTATTGGTGGATCAATTTCTGAAGTTGTAGAACGCTAATCAGTCTGTGGTACACTAAGTCCATGTCAGATTTGTCTGGGAAGACAATAGCAAACTGGGACACGTGAAGGAGTTTGGCTAGATAATTAGACAGTAACATGCTCGATAAAAATATGGAATAGTCAAACAATATGGAAGGAACTCATCACAGTCCCCCGATCGCGTCCAGATCTCCGGTTAAACAAGTTCCAGAACGATCCCAAATCAGAAAAGGAAGCTGCTACTGAGGGAGTGTTATATTCTGAGATTTGTGGCCTCGCACAATGCGATTAAGTATGTGTTAAAAGAAGTGTGTATGATTATCTACATTGGAACGTCGGTACAGCAGACATACGTAGTACCAAACGACACAACAAACATAGAAATATGTGAAACGTACAGTTGCCTACAACTATGATGTAGCCACACACCCAGATAAGTGTGTTTTCTCCACTTCTTAGTTAACTTGTTCGGGTTATTTGGTTTATGCTCGCGGATTTCACTCAGACCCCAACCGTTTTACTCCGTTATCCAGTTTACCTTCTCCCAAATCACTTTATTGAATTACGTCCTCTACTGGGCTCTCTTCAGTACTACTCTAGACTTATACCCAGTTTTTCCAATAAAGCTGCGTCCTTGTTCGATCTTCTCTCCCAACAGACATTTCGGTGGTCTTCAGTACAAGAAAAATGCTCGTGTGGTTCCTTACTGCTTTTGTGCGCTAACGCTGTAACTCATATGTTCCCCCACATGCATCTTCTACTGTTGTTACGGACGAGCCTCTTACCGGTATTGGGGCCGTGCTAGAACAAGAGGGTCATCCAGCTTTGTGCTTTTCTCACCGAATAACTGCCGCCGAACACGGATATTCAAAAACGCAACGTGAGGCATTGGCTTTTTATTGGGCCGTTACTCGTCTGCACAATTACTTGTCCGGCAGTCGCCTCACGGCTGCCACCGATCATGAAGCACTGAGGCCTATCCATAATCCACATAGGTCCTTGGCTAAATCGTTAGCATCCGTGGTTCAGCGCTGGAATGCTGCTTTATCGGCGTACTCTTATGACTTTCAGCATTGCAGAACAAAATCTATTCCACACACCGACTACTAGTCTCGATACGCCATTTCTGAGGAATTTTCTAACGCTAACTACTTACTCAGACGATCATTACCTGTGAGTCTGTCAGATCTAGTTCGTGAAACGAAGAAGTACTAACATGCCCTCATATCCCGTGTTCGACCTGGGGGGCTGGCAGATATCCGGCGTCCACTTCCTGAATTCTATAAACGACGAGAAGATATTTCTGTTGCTTGTATTATTATCTTGTGTTGCTACGGCAGAAGTATTGTACCTCCCACATTGTGGGCTGCGGCTTTGCAACACTTGCATTTCGGACACATAGGTGTGACCAAAATAAAATCCTATGGCGGTTTCACTTGTTGGTGGCTACAGATGAATGACGATTTATGCCGCATTGCTGGAAATTGTCGTGACTGTCTACATAAACTTCACACGCAATCATCAGAATGGGCTCCATGGCCTGATTCTCCAGAGTGTTGGCAACTTGTTTACGCAGAATATTGCCGTCCATTTCTGTCAAGTACTTTGCTTTGGCTATTAGAGGTCCTTGCTCCTGCTGAATGTTTTGGCCATGCATCATAGCAAGCCTGTGAGTGGTTGTATAATCTGGGCAGTCTTACGTTTGAAATGGTGGTGGAATCCGAATAAACCATGGAATTCTCGAAGCGTTTTGTAAGAGGAAGTTTGGAGAGACTCAAGAATCATCAGCGTTTTATATTTCGTGGGTGAAATTTATGTGACTGATATTGCTTGATCGAGAAAACTGATAATTTCTTGACCAAGGGAACATCTCAATGCCCCGCTTTGCGACAAACATTCAAAACGTGTTCATAGAAGCGCAGTGTGGCCGTGAAAGTTGGCACTGAAGACCAGAATATAATCTGATCAGGAGTAAACCCCCTGCAGTGACACTACTTATTTCTGTAAATCATCGTCTTCATTGCCACCCCATTCATAAGCCCCGTCTTGTCACTCAGAAGCAAGCTGTTCCCGGCTCAGCCGCCAACATGACACGCGCTCTTATGAGTCCTCCCTGATTGTTTGTCGCTCTGTACTTTTTGTTCTGCAGTTTTGCACAAACATTTCTGTGACTCGTGGCTTCGGTTTTCTGCTTATCATTCAAGCACCATCCGATTCGTGACTTTGGATATCAACCGAGCCCATACGACATTCGTCTCACGAACCCTTTGCTCCAAACCCTACAAATATTGGTAGGTCTGACCCATGAATCGCAATTTTGTTGCATGCACTAACTAACTGTTTGACTAATAATCATGCAACCGAGTAAACTTGTAATAAGATTTTGGGTATTTGGGATTGCGTAGCGGTCAGAGTTGGTGTCATTGTTCTGTGCCCAGTAATCGCCACAAGGTTCCCAGGTATTAACTAATTTTTCGGGTATCGTGTGTAGTGCGGAATTCTACGGACTTGAAGATGGTCCAATCATACCGAGATTCAACAGTCACCGAAACTATGCCTTTGGTAATTGAAGCTGTTTAGTGCTAAGCACCTGATGCTGCAACGAACCGGTGCACAAGCTGTGACTGTGTGGTGTAGTACATCGGTCTACACGTGTGACAGCACGTTACTGGGTTGAAGTGGTTCGGGAAACTCGTACAGTTGTTTCAGTCAATGGGCTTAGCTACGGAATTGACAAGGCCCTGGAGAGACCGTTTTAGGATTCTCCTGAGTTGAGTCAGGAACTGCTCCCGTATAGAATCTATAGCCCCTGGTCCTAGGTTCCTGACACGTTAGTGAATATACTCGGCAGCGCGTAGAAGAGCAGAACTCAAAACGCTGGGGCAGAACAACTTGTGTATTGGAGGAATGCAAAGGCGTGCAGACGGTGTACACAGGCGGAGCTAGTGGCGCCACCAAATTCGGCGATTGTTCAAATAAACAAATTTGTTAGTCTATAAACATTTCGTTCATTTATTTTGCTATAAAAATAATCACTTCGACTGCAGTATGCACTTTGTAAAGATGCAGCGGAATGATCCAGGATACATCGTGCAATCTATGTTTTTGACTTCTGTTTTCAAATTTGTAACGGGGAAAGGTTGTTTCTTGTTTCTCAAACGTCGGCTCCCCCCATCAGTGATGCAGCAACTGAACGAAATCGTGAAACTGAAGTGCAAAATCACAACGCAAAAGGTGAGGAGGAATTTTCTGTGTGAATGTGTTGTGGCGAATCATTATCCTATATCATATTGCAAACGATTACGTGCAGAGAAACTGAGACCGACTGTGAAGAGCTTGAGGCGTTTGACTAAAAGCCACATTGATGAGTGTAATCGGAAGTTACTCTACTTGTTGACTACGATGCAAGAAATGTCATTCATTATCGATCGGTTAAATTTGATATGCAGAATGAAGTTTATGAACTTCTGTGCTGACAAAGTGCGTCAAACCCGCTTACTTTAGATCAAACGTTTGAAAAACTCCTTAAATCATGAAATGTTGGTACAGTCATTCCCGGATAATCCATGGAAATATGTTCGAAATTTATCCTCTTAACAACCAGACAAGTTACAACTCCAGGCACTTTCGTTTGGCTTTAACTATTGTACTCCACCAAAGAAAATCAACCACATATCTTCACAAGCAAACTTTGAAGCTTTCTTCGAACAGATGTCTGTTTTGAAGCCAACAAATGCAGATACGTTGAGCTGGTTTAGGGCGAAATTGGTTGAGTTGGAATGTCAGTATCGAACAACAACAACACAACAACAATCGTTGTTAAAGAACAGGCACATTGAAGCTCTCGACAGATTGAAGAACTCTAACATAGTAATCCTGCGTCCAGACAAGGGATCGGGAGTTGTCATTATGGATAAATCGTCATACGTGCAAAAAGTGTTAACTGTTTTAGAAGATAAAACAAAATTCCGGAAGGACCCAACGCCAGATGATCCAAGTGAACTAGAACAGCGAATTAACACTGAAATGCCAACTCTAGTTCAAGCGGGCCTTATTCGCGAGTCAACAGCCAAGTCACTGAGACCCAGAGGGAGTCAAACATCACAACTGTATGGCCTACCAAAAGTTCACAAAACAGATATACCAATGCGGCCAACTTTATCAATGGTCAACTCTCCACAACACAAACTGGAAAAACGGTTAGCCAAGTTACTGAAGCCAGTCAGAGACAAGGTTGCGAACTGTGCAGTGGAGGACAGTTTCGAAATGTGTGATCCACTGCAAAAAGAAAATATCCAGTACTGACATATGCTTACTATGGATATTACCTCACTATTTACAAATATCCCACTGGAAGAAACTATCGATCTTGTATGCCAAATAATCGACAGGCATAGTATTCATATCGGACTACCGAACACCGAATGGGAACGTTTACTATTAATATGTACATCTAATGTGAAGTTCCGCTTTCCCAATGAAGGATATCGACAAATTGATGGATTAGCCATGGGCAGTCTATTGGGCCCTATACTGGCGGATATTTTTTGTTGCTCACCTAAAAAACAAGATTGAGAACAAAATATCCGACATGATAATCTATCGCCGTTACGTGGATGATATTTTTGTCATCACAAAGAGCAAACGAGAAGGTGAAGAGCTGCATGCCTTGCTTAATAATCTACACCCAAATATAAAGCCGACAATCCACAATGAGGACAATGACACCATAAGCTTCTTAGACATTGAAATTTGCCGCAGAAAAGATGGTTCAATCAGGAGGTCCGTTTATCGAAAAGACACCTGGTCGGGGCAATATCTGCACTTCAGCAGTTTCGTCCCGATAAAGTACAAGATAAACACAGTGCAAACACTGTTCTGCAGAGCACAGAAGATTTGCACGGCGGACACTTTGGATGAAGAAATAAATCACATCACTAAAATTCTGACGGAAAATGGATATCCAACATCATTTTTGACAAAGTATCGTCACCTGAAACCAAGAAAGGATATTTCAACCACAGTGTCTAAGATGAAAGTAAATCTAAAACTCCCCTACAAAGGTGACAATGTAAGTGAGTTGATCAAAAAACGCTTGAAGTCAGCTGTCAGCCGCACCTACTATGCAGCCGATCCGGTGATTATATTCACAACTGATCGGTTAACTAGGCCATCGATGAAAGAACCCTTGCCTATCCACGCCAAATCAAACTGCATATACCAATTCAAATGTGAGTGCTCAGCCACCTACATAGGCAGAACGGAAAGGCAGTTACGTCATCGAATGGCTGAACACATTCCAGTGTGGCTTCAGAAGACAATGAGCAACGATTTTGCCACAATTGCATCATCAACCGAGCAAAGGTCAATTAGATCATCAATTGCTCGGCATATTTACGAGACTAAACATTGCGTCAACGCAAATCAAGCGTTCAAAGTGATCTACTCGACCACCAGTACCAAACTATTAGGATACATGGAGGCCCTGTCGATCCGTGCACACAAACCTGAATTTTGCAAACAACGCGAACTTGTAATCAATTTATCGTTGCCGTGGTAATGAGGTGTGATAATTGTTGTGTGATCATCCGATAGACATGTGTGAATGTGTGCGTCATGTGATTTTGCCTTTGTCTATAAACATTTCGTTCATTTATTTTGCTATAAAAATAATCACTTAGACTGCAGTATGCACTTTGTAAAGATGCAGCGAAATGATCCAGGATACGTCGTGCAATCTATGTTTTTGACTTCTGTTTTCAAATTTGTAACGGGGAAAGGTTGTTTCTTGTTTCTCAAATTTGTTAGTCTTTGTAATCGTGTCGTATCTGTAGCGCTACAAGGTCTCCCCCCAGAAGGCCAACGCAGTTGGGTATCGACCCGTGATGGGTACGTTGGCTTCGGCCGCGTTAGAAGCCTTCCACGCCTCCCGCCGTGATCGAACACAACAACGAGTCCAGCAAAAGCCGTTCTCCATGACTCACACTGGTCGCTGTGCGTCGATCGCAAAATTGCGTCCTCCTTCACATTGCATCCGATCGGGGTGGATCCTGCTTGTGACTTGGCAGTGGTGATTGTGTTGTGGGGTTTGTCGTTGTCGGCATATCCAAAAGTTTTTTTTTGCCTAAGGTTGTTATTGGCTTCGTTAACGAGCTAGCGTCCGGCCTCAAATGAGTCCAGTCGCAATCCAGTGAGCGTTCTGTTTGAGCCATGCGAGATCTTGGAATTCCATATGGTTCTGTCAGACGGGACGAGCTGGAAGGCAAAAAACATAATAAAGCTGCGCCTCAGGGAGCGGACGGATATTCGACTGGGAGGGACATACCGGTGCAATACGGGCTGCCACTACCCTTGTCGTGATAACCACGTGGTCGTGCTTCCATTTATAATAAAAGTGTGTACAAGTGAAATACGAAGATTAGACATAAGTATATACATTTTTTACATATTCGGAAAACCTCGTTGGCTGTCACAGCTCGCGGCCGCGTCGATTTCTCCTGTTGACGGGTGCCGCTGTGTTTCCCTGGAGTTTGGTGTTGCAACAAGTAATGTGGAGTCCTTAGTGGGAATAACAGATGCCGACTCAGGACGACTAACCGAAGGTTGTGAGCAGATGGGAACATTGGACGGGTTGTTCGGGGTGGGTTCTACCTCGATGAAGGCTGGTTTAGGGCGGTCTGTGCTGATGGTCTCTTTATTGCCTTCAATGTCTACCACGTATTTCTTTTCCTTTCGCTGGACGACGCGGAACGGGCCAGAGTAAGTTGCTTGCAGGGTGTTATCGCACTGCATCCACTCGAATAAACGCCTGGCTGGCGGTCGCTAGAGTGGTAGGTATATAGCTGCTGGGAGTATGTTCACGTTGCGGGGTGGGCTTTATCAACCGCATTTGGTGTGACAACCGTTTTGCGTAATCCCCGTAATTAAAACTCGCAGGTGGTAATGGAGAAACCAACTCACCTGGAACTCGTAATGTGCAACCGTAAACCAGTTTAGCCGCCGTAACACCCATATTGGCTTTAACGGTGTTAAGCGGTCCCAAGAGAACGACCGGTAAAACGTCACTTCATAAAGGGTTATCACGAGCACAAGGGGCAGCTTCCAGCTGACAATGGAATCGCTCCACCATGCCGTTAGCCTGAGGATGATAGGCCGTCGTCTTGTTGTGTCTGCAACCGAATGCGTTCAGTAGCCCGTGGAAGGCACCGTCGAAATGAGAACTGCGGTCAGCGGTCACGATAGCAGAGCAACAGAACTGACTTACCCAACCAGTTAGAAAAGCTTTTGCAGCTTCCTCTGAGGTAGGACGGGGAGTAGGTATGGCCTGTGGCCAGCGAGTGGAACGATCTACACAAATGAGGACGTAAACGCAGACGTTGCATGGTGGAAGGGGCCAAAGAAGTACACCACGTTTGACGCAAGGCCAGACGAATCGCTCGGTGACTAGTTTCACTGTGGCGGTTACACCAGGATGCGATAAGTTGTGGAGGCTGATAAAAACTTGCCGGCGAAAACAGGCAGGAACTAGTGGTCGGGTTCGACCGTGTGACACATCGCAAATGAAGGTTTCGTCCGATGTTGGAAGGATCACAAGCAATAGATGCAAGGAGCTCCTGTTTCTGAGCTGCTGGACCTCAGGATCTGTTAGTTGGACTGTGGCCATTGCTTTTAGGTCTATGCTCATGGGTATTGGGTCGTTGATATTGTGGACGCGTGAAAGTGCATCTGCTACGGGACTGTGTGCCCCAGAGACGGGTGGAATGTCCGTATTAAACTGCAAAACATAATCTAAGTGACGAATCTCGCGTGGAGAATATCGATCAGAAGCTGACTGGAGGGTGAACACTAGTGGTTTATGTTCTGTGAACACTGTGAACGTTTGGCCCTCAAGTGTGCCCCGGAAGTGTCGGATACCCAAGCAAATTGCCAGTACTTCTCTACTGAACGTGCTATATCGGGATTCCGTAGGTTGGAGACGCTTGGAGAAGAAAGCTATTGGTTGCCATGAACTGCTGACGAATTGCTGCAACGCTGCTCTAACAGCCGTGCCATAAGCGTCTGCCCACAATGCCAGAGGAGCGAAAGGATCGGGATGAGAAAGGAGTGCGATGCTGGCGAAAACTTCCTTGATCAAAGTAAGCGCTGCCTGCCTCGTGTCGGGAAAAATGAATTTCCGCTTACCTCCCTGTAAAAGGTTTGTTAGAGGCTGCATTATTTCGGCGCAGTGTGGGATAAAGCGGCGATAAAATTTAACCAAGCCAGAAAATTTGAGCAAGTGACGGTAAAAGTGGGGCCCAGAATAGTCGCTAATTGTCGCCCCCTTGTCTGGCAGATGCTGTGTGCCCGGGGCTGCGATTTCTTGACTCATGTATATGATCGTTTTCCCACCTAATTCGCACTTGGCAGGATTATTGGTTACGCCATGTTGGCTGGGGCGCTCAAAAAGAGCGCTCGGATATGCCATATGCTATTTTTTCGAAGAGCTTGACAACAAAATAACGTCTGAGTACACGTAGACATCCTTCAAATCGCGTGTTGCTTCATGCATAAACCTTTGAAAGGTTTGGGCTGTATTGCTGAGCCCACACGGCACGCTCAAAAACTCGAATAGTCCGAATGCAGTTGTGACAGCGGTTTCAGGGATGTCAGTCTCAGCTGCTGGGATTTGGTGGTAGGCTGTAACGAGGTCGAGTCGGCTGAAAACAGAACAACCAGATAGGGAAGAAGGTAGATCTTGAATATGTGGAATGGGGTACCTGTCTGAGAAAGTAGTCAGTTTGAGGGCCCTGTGGTCGCCGCAGGGGAGCCAGTTGCCATTAGGTTTAGGAACCTTGTAAAGGAGCGAGGCCCAAGGGCTACTGGACGGGAGTATTCTGTCTAGTTCTAGCATGCGTTCGAACTCAGCCTGTGCTACTCGGAGCTTGTCTAGTGCCAAGCGACGTGGTCGGCAAAATGCTGGGGGTCCTTTAGTGGCACTATGGTGGGTGACGTTGGTGGTCACAGCGAGAAGGGGTCCAGATTGCCTAAGCATTGCCGGATAAGCTGAAAAGAAGGTCTGCATGCGAGTGTTCGGCCTGTGGTTTGATGTGTGGGGGCGTGATGTGATTCACGGATGAATACGAACAAGTTACGCCAAGAAAAGTCTGTCGGTCGACAACTCTCCGGCATCGTGCATCGACTAGGAGGTCGAAACGGCCAAGGAAATCGTTATCTAGTATAGGATAAGGGACGTCTGATATGGTAAACACCCAGCGGAAGGTGCGACGTAGGCTTAAGTTGAGCGTGAGTGACTTACGGCCGTAAGTAGCAGCAGGAGTGCCGTTGGCCGCGCGGATTTGTTGGATTGATGCAATTGTTGCATCACCTGCTCTCTTCGGTATGACACTAACTGCTGCACCGATGTCAATTGGGAACAGGTTATTGGAAACTAAACCTCGAACGTGTAACAGATGACTGATATTGTGGCTGCCCAACGCGTTAGTCGTCGGGACATTTCGGGATATTAGTTTCCTTGTTTGGCACCTGGGAAGGTGAAACCGACTTCGCAGCGCCGAGCCTTCTCTCCAAACCGTTTGTGATATCGACAACACACTGATCGAGATGGGCTAATGAGCTGGTCAGGGGAAGGGCTTCTGAGGCATTCACGTCGGTCAGAGTTGTGATAATATTTATGGTCTCTACAGTGAGAACAACAACTAGGAGTGAAAAACGTCTGAAAGCCCGTTCGAAAGCAGCTATCAGAGTGTCTTCGGAGTGTGTTCCCACGGTGGGAACGGTGGCTTGAGGCTACCCGAGTTTTTTACGGCAGTAATTTGTGGATGGTACCGTTCTATAATACCATCCACTAGCTTTGCTGCTTCTGTGAGCTTAAGATGGCTAGAAACCTCGAGCAGTGCTTGAATATTGGATGGCAATTGCTGTAACCACAACTCTTTTAGGACTTTTTCCTCTAGGAGTTGCACTTCCAGCTGCTGCATTTCTCTCAGTAATGCAGAGGGCTTATTACTACCTAACTCTGTCCCTTGAATCAGTCGTTTCAGTCTGGACGATGCTGATGGCAAAAGACAAAAGATTATAGCGTCTTTCACGGCTGTATAAGAATAGTTACTGAATACTACTTCGCGTATCTGGGTAGCAACGTCACGGGGAAGGCAACCGATAGTCCACAAGTAACGGGAACGCTTGCTTGTGATTCTATGTGATTGAAACTCTGCCTCCAACATATGAAACTAGAGTTGAGGATCATCGATAAAAACTCAGAGACGGCTAGGGAGACTGTCAAAACGGACGGTTTCTGATCAGGTTTGCGGTCGTTGCTAGCCATGAGTGCAATGGTATATCAAATGTAAGACGATATATGAAGATCAATTCAGCAACCGCGAATCACTTATAACATCAATAAAAGGAAACTTTAAAAGGAATATGGTGGCAGAAATCGGGATTTGCCGTCGATACGTCGGAAAAAGTATGTATAAACGAATAGATGTGATTGAAGGACTTACGAGTGTTCTTGGTGGAATGAATCTGTTGTTCGGGCTCACCAGTTTAGAATTTTCGTAAGTTGAGTTAGGACCTGCTCCCGTATAGAATCTATAAGCCCTGATCCTCGGTTCCTGACACGTTAGTGAATATACTCGGCAGCGCGCAAAATGGCAGAACTCAAAACACTGGAGCAGAACAACGTGTGTATTGGAGGAACGCAACGGCGTGCAGACGGTGTACACAGGCGGAGATAGTGGCGCCACCAAATTCGGCGACTGTTCAAATAAACAATTTTGTTAGTCTTTGTAATCGTGTGTCGTATCGGTAGCTCTGCAGATCTGCCTTGGCCCATGTTTTCCCTCAGAAATTTTGAATGTTCTATAATGAGCCACACAACGTATGTATGTTGTGCAACAAAACGAGGATAAAGTCCAGTAGGATCGCAGACTCACGGTATTGGTGGATTGTCTGGAGGAAATGGATCCAACAATTTGGAAGATAACCAGCAAATGACCCACAAACGTATCTTTTAGAAAGCCTAGATTTGAAATACCAACGAAATCCCTCAGTCAAATGAACGAAGAAGACTAGATTCTGTAGGCCGAAGCGAGTGTTTTGTATACTCAGTAGTACTGAAATGGTACCCATACGGGAACCACGTGCAACTCTAACCAAAAAGGGGAAAGATAGAGAACAAACCTTACATATACAGACGACTAAAGCCCAAGGTTGTTTGGAGGCACCTTAAATTCGAATGTAGTACTCGAGAACTCAAAAGCTTAGGAGGGCTTGAGTGTTTGGTGCCGTGAGCAGGGTTTCTGTATCGAAGTAGAAAAGTATCCACTCACTTTCGTGTTTCGTTGATCAGACTAATGACGCCGAAGGCATCCACGCACGGTTCAGAGGTGGACCTAGGTCACGCATGTGCAGTTTGATCTCGTCCCAAATTAATTTTGACTCATCGTCCTCTCGTGATTTTTGTTTTGTTCACCTACCATTGTCCATATAAGATGTGATGAAATGGCAGGATTCTGAATCACTGAAAACAATATTGGAGGACACACTCCCTCAGCTTCTACGATCGCGTTCGTCTAGGAGGTCAACGAGAAAGGACCGTGGAGTGATAACCGCGTGCATTCTTACAGGGCCTGTTTGAGATGCAGGGGTGGACTCTATGATGGGTGAAGGAACTATTGGAACACTATCGTTCAGCGGTGCCCTCATTCTAGACTATCGTGAAGGTGCCCAACCTTAAAAGAGTCGATAGACATGGTTTCATGTTTACCGTTCCGATCAGTGAGCAAAACTCGATCACTTCGCTCGGGCACCTTATACGGACCTTCGTAAGGCAAATGCAGAGATTTTCTAACGCTATCCACGCGTATAACGACAGGTGCAGATGGACAGTTTTGGCGGAATGTAGGCCGATCGAGACTGCGGTCCCACAGAAAGCATTCGCAAACGGCTGGTCTGGGCTGCCAGCTGTCGAGCATATGAAGCACAATCGCCGTCACTCAAACGACCCCTAGTAAAGTAAACCCCGGGTAACCGGAGAGTTTGGCCAAAGGCTAGTTCCTCAGCTGACATGTTAATATCAGGTTTAGAAGCGGAAGGCAAACCTAAGAGAATGATTGCAAGCGTCTACGCCCAGTTAGGGCTGTAAGCCGTGATGAGCGAGGTTTTGAGCTGGAGATGGAAACGTTCAACCGTATAGTTGGCCGCTGGGTGATATGCTGTCGTACGAGAAAGGTGATGGCCTAACATAGGCTATGCCTGTCAAAAAATATGTGACTGAAACTTAGCTCAGCTATAGGTAGTTACCGTTGCAGGGCTACCATACAAATAAACCCGATGTTCCATAAATGCGGCTAATATGGTTTCTTTTTCTAAAATGGCAATGAGGATAGCCTCGGACCAACGGGCGAGACCGCCGACCATGGTAAGAAGGTAAGAGAAACCTTCACAGGGGCTGAAAGGGCCAACCATATCCATGTGAATATGAGAAAACGGTGGGGGCAAAACTAGAAAGTGGCTTATGGAGTCATTGTATGTTAGCTTACCTTTGAGCGTTGGCACTGAACACATGAACCGGCCCAGTGATGAACATAATCTTTTGCGCCATGCCACAGGTACCCATCTGCAACTAGCCTGGAGGTGGCTGGGATACCAGAATGGGCTAAATTATGTAAAACGTCGAAAATTGTACGGCGCCAAGAAGTGCGTACCATGGGGCGTGGGTGTGGCAAAGTTGTGTCACGCATTACTGAGCCAGTGGAATTGGCTGACGGAAAATCAAGGTTTCGGTAATACCATTTGGCTTGGATTTGTGACATCCGATTTTGAATGCTGGGTGGCAGTCAAGGCTTTGAGGTTTATGACCTGAGGCTGACTAGAAATAGTGTCCGCTCAGGAAAGAGCACCAGTCACAAAGTTATCGGAGCCAACCGCGTGACGAACATTACTGGAAAACCACACAACCAAGCCTGAATTGCACAACTCACACGGTGAGTGTTTATGGGTTTGAATGTGAGAAACATACGTCAATCGTTTATTGTCGGTGAAGATGATGAACTGTCTACCTTCGAGGATAGGTCGAAATTGTCTAACAATACCTTAAGTAGCAAGTAGTTCCCGACTTAGCTTCAACTAACAGGAGACGACGATAAAAAGGGTAGTGTTTTCCGTTATGATAAGGACCATCACTGGAGCACGCCTCCTATCGCCTTTTCAGGGGCATCGGATGCCATTCACAATTTGGGTTTAGCGTCTAAAAGAAGCAAGGATGTAGCAAAAGCCAAAGCCAGTTTAACTGCTTTGAAGGCAGTCTTGGTATCCTCGGGTAGTTTTGTGGGACCTTCTCTAGCCCCTCTAAGTAAATCCGTTGAAGGATGCGTTAAGTGAGGGCAGCATGGGATGAAACGCCACTAATAACCGGCCGTTCAGATAACATGACGAACGGTGGCTACTGACGTAGGTAACGAAAGTCGTGAACGGCCTGTACCTATTCTTCTAAGGGTCAAGCACCGTGATTATCAATCACGTGGCCTATAAACTCAACTGGATTTTGGCAAAGGGTACTTTTGTCAGCTTTGACGGTTATACTGTGTGTGGCCAAACACTCAAGCAACTGACGTAGATAATTTTTAAGTGCAACTTCAGATCCACGGATTATCAAAGGGGGGCCTGTGTAGGTGAAAAAGAAATCTAAACACCTAGTAACCTGGTCAGTAAAAGGCTGGACGGCTTCAGCATCGTTCCGTAAACCAAATGGCATGCTTAGAAATTGAAAAGACCAAAAGGCACGTATCAGATCTACTTATGAGAATATACGAGCAAAATGAAGATGGCCGTGATATCCTGAATATGCGGATGAGAAGCTTATTTGGATAGTGGCTTTATTGAGGGCTCTATAAGCTCCGCGTGGTCACCTATCTCCTGAAGACTTTAGGGAACGCAAAATGCGTTGAAGCTCAGGGACTACATAAAGCACGAATAAAACTTAATGCAAGTGTGTGCTCCAACTCAGCTCGAACTATTTTAGGTTGGCCGGATGCAAGACAGCTTGCAACGAAAACTGGAGGGCCTGAAGCGATAATGTGTTGGCCTGTCAGGTCACTAAATCTTACCTAGCGGTTTTCTTATTAAACGGGTTCTTCTATCCTTTGTACTGAGTGGACCACCTGCACGTTACTCTAGTGCTCGGCACTGTACGAATACGTTAACCAGAAAGGTAATCTCCACGACCCGTGAAAACAATAATGCGATTGGAAGAGATTGTGATTAGTGTGTATTTGAGAGCGTGTGTGATAGCGTGCGCAAGGACAGCGGGTAAATGGCAGCCGCGCTTGGCAGTCACCTTTCATTTAAGCAATAAATGTATTAAAAGCATGAACGAAGATGACTGTTATTACAGGGGCCTTCCCCTAGAAGTCCGACGGAGTTGGGCTTCCGTCGCGACGGTGGGCCGGAAGAGTTGATAGCCCATGAACTCCTCGTATCTTGCTCGTTACATCGTTGCTGACGTTCAGCTACTGCTGGTGAGAGTTAGACGGCGTCCGCACACTCAATGTCCAATTTGCGTCGGTCCAACGGTTTTTCAGCATCCACCGATGTCACAAGCTTGGTAGCCTGAAGGTGCAGCTTTAGGTCCATCTAAAAAGACAGTCAGCTGTGGTCTCCAGGGCCTCGCAGAACAATCTTCCCGTTGTCCAGTGGGTGGTTTGCTCCTTGAACGTGCACGGGAGTAAGTGAGACTACGGATGAACCCAATGTGACCATGAATCAGTCGGAGAGAGAGCCGTACAAGCTAGAAGGATAAAGCGCCCGAAGGCGCCGGCGAATAATGGACCACAGTAACAAACGCAAACGACGTTCGGTGTCGCTGAGGTCGCTAGGAGACCACCGAAAAAAGAAATTAAAACCACTGGTTTGGAATTTCTCGGGCCCCTTTGATCGTCAAGTCAGTGGCAAGTTTTACAACTTGGTACTGGCAATCGGTTTTAAAATTCTCGCGAAGGCAGCAAAACTGACGAGATTTCGTAGTTGTCGACCACGACTGCAACATTGACTGGAAGTTACGGTTGAAAATTCCGATGGACTACCTCGTGGGTGGTACAAGTGATAGCTCTCGGTGCTAGTGACTGAGCGGCTTGATCAAGTGTAAGTTGGCCAGGATGCTCGCAATCTATGACGTCGAATTTAGGCCGTCCATAGAAAGGGTGTCGTGACGTCTACGGCAAAACTTTTTCGTCCTGCTTTTTATCACACGAAACGGGCCAGAGTACCGCGGTTATAAATGTGACCGAACACCACCAACCCGAAAGAATACTTAGGTAACAGTTTCCAAAGCAGGTGGAACGTAGTTTACAGACACTTGTTCGCTTGGCGGGCTGGTTTTGAGCACTCGCGTGAGCTCTGCAAGGCGATGAGCGTAGTCGCGTTAGCGAAATTGATTATTGGTGAGGGAGAGTAGTAATCACAATAAACTAGACTGACAGGACGTATCGAAATTTCTCCTACCCAGAACTACTAGAATAAAAGTAGCAAGAAGACCAAGGCTGCGAAATGGTACGTTAGTTGTATTACAGAAATGGTTTGTATTAATACGTTGAATCGGTGAGGTAATTGGTAGACTCGAAGATGACCAATCACAGGGAGCTTTTGTTGGACTTGTCTGCAGCGACCCTGATTGGTTGAGGCTCATCTGCTTGCGTAGCTACGAAGCTGCACCTGGCCGTATAACCTGTGACAGCTGCTGGATCACCACAGGGGGGTACCAACTCTCCACGGAGATGATGCGTACAACAATATAATGGCATGGCTGACGTTCTGTGCATTTCTTCCTTAACGGTACTACTCAGGCTTAGGAGTGCTCGTGCTAGTGTTTCACTCCAAATTGGGTCATCGTTCGCGCGATGTGCGGTCTTTAACTGCCGATGGAAAAGCTCAACCGTACCATTAGCCTGAGGGTGGTAGGCTGTCGTCCTAAGGTGTTGGCTACCGAGCGTACCGAGTAGGCTGCCGAAGCGCCGTCACAGTGTGGACCACGACCGGTTGTCATCATTGCCGAAATGACTAACCCAACTGGTCAGAAAAGCTTTCGCGGCCTCTTCCTATGTGGGACGAGGGATACGAATGGCCTGCAGCTAACGAATAAAACGACCCACATGTGTGAGTATGTAGACGTACGCAAGCGAAGGTGGAAGTGGCCCAACGAGGTCGACGTGTATCTGACGAAAACGAGTTTCAGGTTCCGGGAACCTGGCTGAAGCCGTCTTAGTGTGCCCATGGGTCTGAGCAAGTTGATACTGCAAGAAAGAACAGGGTCCACTGACAGACATCCCATCTGATATTGTCCCAGACAAAACGCTCGGTAACCTGTTTGGCCGAGGCAGCTAAACCTGGATGAGCCAGACTATGGCCGGGGCAGCTAAATAGGATAAAGGTGGGTAGCAGGAACCACCGGCCTAGGGCGACCTTGTGACAAGTCGCACACGATGGTATTCTGGGAAGATGAGACAAGTATTGTAGTCAAGCTCAAAGAACCTTTTTTCCGAAGCTGTTCGATTCCAGGGTCCGTAGTTTGGGCATGTACCATTGCGTCTAAGTCGATGTTAGGCTTTGGAGACAGACTCAGTTGATGTGTGCGTGATAAGGCGTCGGTGACGGGACTGAGTACCCCAGAAGGGTGTCGTTTGTCTACAGTAAACTGTGAGACAAATTATAAGTGGAGAGTATCACGTGGTAAGTATCGATTGAAAGCAGACTTGAGTGCGTAAACAAGAAGCTTATAATCTGTAAACACCGTGAACTAGCAGTTCTCGAGCGTGTGTTGAAAATGACGGGTGCCCAAGCAAATGGCTATTAACTAACGAAATCGACAAGGCTAAAGACGGACCAACGTGATAAAGACGAAATAAGGTCATTTATATGGGGATTCGGGTGTCTTTTAGGTAGGTTGACTATGTTAATAAACCTGTAATCGCCACAGGGTCGCCATTCGCAGCTAGATTTAGGAACCATATGAAGAGGGTGTATGACAGCCTGGATGGTTGGCTTTTACGCGCAATGAACAACGGATTTTCGCCACTTCCAAACACGGGATTAAAAAAGTTGAACAAGGCCGATCCAACAAGAAATGGAACGTTTTTATTAATTGAAATGGTATCTTTATACTGAACAGTAATAGATCAGGACTTTACAAGTCGTACTTGGCTGTACACGTTTCCATGCTAGTAGTAAGAGTGGAACGGAATCAGGGTTGCCAAAAGACCAAGAACCAACTGTCCGAACAGTTCGCAAAGAGACAGGAAGTCGCAACTGTTTAGTAGAGAGTAAAGACGAAAAAGAAATGGCCATTCGCAATGAAACTATAGAGTTTGGGGAGGTATTTTCCATATGCAATCCGCTACGACGCATCAGCTGTGGTAACACTCCCTCCAAGAAAGTCCCTGGACTTTCTTTCCGTCTGATGTTTGACACCCGACGCGTTCATCATCATCACACAGTTTTAAAGAGCGGAGCAAGCCCCGCAGACAGCTGCTTTTCTCACCACGTTGCACGTGGAAATATAAAGACTGAATATACTGGATGGACAAGAAGTGGATCTACACTGGTGGGAAAAGGAAATAACGCTCTAGTAGCAAACACAAAGAGTGTGTCCAATAATGAACGGGTTTCAGATCAAGCGTGTGTGACTGCTACAGACGAACCTAACAGTGTACAAGTTCGATTTTGTGTGTTGCAAATAGGTGAGCAGTCGAACCTCCCAAAAAGTGACCGAGACATGGACCACAAGTGAAGGGCGAGCTCAGAATGACATCAGACACTTTATGGCGCCACAACTGCCCTGAAACATGGACCTCATGTGGCAGTGTAGGTGGGCCCAAACGAACAACAACGGCACCACCGATCTACTTTTTTCCGTCGGTAATCAACTCAATAATGTTCGCGGTCATTGCTGGAAATTACTTTGACTGGGGTGCATAGGCGTAACCCGGCATAAACCACGTCGCTTTCGGCAGAGGAAATATAGCAGCGCAAAGACGTTCATTAGGAGCACAGAAAGAATATTCAACGCTACAATGTAGTTACAATCACCTATATGCTAAACCCAACCGAACCAACCATGTTCCACAGCCGAAATCTCATCAGGTAAATAAAATATAAACATGCGCGCCTCAACAACAATAATAAAAACTTCCGTTAGGTTACTAACCATGACAAACGTTCACCAACAGACGTGATGTGCCACACACAATTGAGCTAAACTCTCGCACTCTTCAACAAACAGTTTGCGAATGTCATGCCGCAGCAACTCGTGGGACGAGCAAACCAGAGCGTCTCTGACAAATCCGTCTTTTCCAGACCGCACTTCGCCAAAAAGCCCTAGAGGTCATCGGTTCCTGTGACAGCCGTCAATAACTAGGAGGACGAAATTCCCCCTCTTTCAGACCTCTCTTTTTCAACAAACACTTTTGCTTTTCTTGCGACTTACTTACATACCGTCTTCCAGCGTTTCCAAAATGACTCCGCCAACAACTGTACCCTCCGTCAGTGTGTCTGGAGAAAACCTGACAATCAATCGTGGTTTTATTGCTGCAAGGTATCAGAAACTTGCTCGCAATCAATACTTCAAGATCTTTGCCATCACCTGCCACTGATGCAAGGGTGAGATCGTTGAGCATTCTGTCTACTTTCGCCAAAAATGTCATTGGACTTTCATCCACCACACGACGAACACGTGCAATTAAATACAGCGCAAGCTGCACCGAACGTATCATGTGTTCCCAAATTCCGCCTCAGTGACTACCTCCTGGAGGCGCGAATCTCCATTCGACACCACGATTGGATATGAAGCGATTTATTCTATCTTTCAGTGGCTCATTAATAAATTCTCGAACTTCAGACCAAACCTCATTAAATTGCTTCCATTATAACTGAAATGAACATGTGGTTGACCCTTTCTGGCCATGAAGCATATCAAGGCTTGTAAGAAAGAATCCGTAGACAAAGAGTGCGCGACCGCTCTCACATTCATAAATGTGAACAAACAGCCACATCGTTTCTCCTTAATCCTGCCCCGCTTAGTAAAATAAGGTCCAAAATAGTCCATTCCCGTATACTCATAGGCATAACCGACATTCATTGCATGTTCAAGTGGTAGAGGTGCCATTTGTTGTGTACACGAACGCGTTGATATTTGGCGACACGGCAAGCATTTACCGAGAATGCGTCGAAAAGCCGCCGTACCCTTTACAATCCAGAATCACCGACGAATATAAAGTAGAATTTAGGAACATCCTACATAACCTTCCCTTTCATGATAATGTTTAACAAATACCTCAGTGTCTCCGTGCATGTTTGGTAGAATAATAACAATACTTAGCTTCCTGTGAAAAATTGGCCCAAACCAACAGTTCTCCCACGCATAAGAGCCCGCCAGTTAGAAAGGAACCGAATTTTTGCATGGAGCTGTGCGCAAGACAGTCCCTCGAGCCATAACCTGGTTCCAACGATTCGATTTCTGTGCGAAACCATTCTCCTTGTACCAAAGGCCTTACAACAGTTTCTCACCTGAATCGTTGAATGACCCATCTGTCATGTCATATCGCTTTGCCCTTTGAAGATAATGACAAGATGTTGCTTGTATCGCAATATTCACGCATTACTATTTAATGGAGTGGTCCAGAACGAACAGCGCTCAAAGTATGACTGAAATGAGCCATAGTATATAGCACTAGCCACCGTACGCATCTTCATCTCCAATAGTTCAGGTCACACTTCGATAAGAGTTTCATCTTTGTATTTAGTGGCTCCCGAGAACCACAAAATGTTTGGGTCATAATACCATAGATGAAGATCCTTCTCCTCAAGTCACTTCCTTCAAAAATCCAAGCCAGCCAAATTCCCTTTTTCGACACCTATGTCCAATGCATGGAAAGTGAGCAGGCAATTATCTTGGACTCTCGGTCCGCAACAATCACAGAGCAGCTTCCTTTGTCGCTCTTTATGTAATGAAGAAATGCGGTAAAATGGGCCCGGTGATAAACGCTACACAACTTCAGATCCATTTCCTTCCTAATCATTTCTGCTTTCCGTGTAGCAGCGACAGCTGCAGTAAACTTGAACCTTGGTACGGAGACAGTCCGCCGAGATGTCACACGCGACTAAGCAAACACGAGTGCGCTTCTTGATTAGAAAGCGTCAGATACAAACCCAAAATAGGACACGTCTCCGTATCTCACTTCAGATGCATCAGAAAATAGTGCAATTAAAAGCCAGCATTCGTATTCAAAAGATCGTGACACTTTTACCAGTTCGATCCCTTCCTCAACCCCCTCATTTCTTCCCTTTTTGCTTCAGCATCCAAGAGCAGTGGTTCATCGCAACCAATTTTCTTCCGGCACAATCTTGAAACATTCGACTCGTGCGTCAAATGAACAGACCAGCCCAACCTAAAGGGTCGTAGATTGTTGCCAGTTGGGCCAACGAAGCTCTTGTTGCTGGCCGATCCTTAATGTGAACATGAAATTCGAAGGAGTTCAGCTCAGCATTCCAGGACAAACGTATAGTTCTCGCGGTCGGAGGTCGGTCTGCTTCAATGGGTTTTACAGTGTCGTTTTTCGCCAACCAGAATGGCATTCAAGACATCTCGCTCGTTACTCAGCCACTTGATTAACCTGAACCCACCAAGACTCAATAGGCCGCAAAATCCTTCCAACAAACATGGTGCTTCCGCAGCATTACTAGTGGAAGTTAAACAATCATTAAAGTAAGGATCCTCTGAAATCACTTGTGGTACTGCTGAAGAGAACTGATGCCCAAATTACCTAGTCTTTTTCTTCAGGGCAAATCATGCACAAGTTGGTGACAAAACTGACCGAAAAGGGTTTGCTGTCATTATAAATTCCTTCAGCTTGACAGTTTTAATTTCAGACCACCGGAGAAACTAGAGGAAATCTTGTTCCTCCCCGAGCACTTTAACTTGCAGGAACATATCTTCCGTGTAGGCAGACAAAGCCACAGGCTTCCGACTAAGCCTCGGAAATACACCTATCAAATTTGGAAAGAAATAGGGACCCTGCAGTAAGTGCTCAACTAATGATTCCCCTTGGAATACTGCAGCAAAATCAAGGACAAAAAAAGGTTTCTAGGTATTTTTGATTCGACAACGCATAGTGTGGCTGATACCAATTCGCTGGCCTATTTACCGTGGGCTTTTCTGGCACACATACAGCATATCCTTTTTCAAGGTAGAGTTGAATAACCGCCGTGTATTTAACTTCTGTTCTGGATCATTGAAAAACCTTTTTTCCAACAACCTCAGAAGGTGTAAGCAACCGACCAACTGCAAAGTTTCACGAGGTTACTGACCTTCTACGGCAAGGCAGCACTAAGATGTCCGTCCCCAGGCCGCAAAGACCTCTCCAAAGTTTCCACAGCCCTTCGTCTTCTGTATACCGTGAGGTTCCTAACGGAATTGTCATCAAAACCTTTATCACGGAGGTTTTGCAGGTTATGCCTAAGATCCTGCAGACAGTGTGTGGCATACGTTTTAAATTTACCCAAGCAACTGTTGGACTATGGACCTCGCATGATCCAGCCTAAGGGTCTCGTTTAGAAAATCTTCGCTGTTGAAAAATACAATGCGGCGGAAAGCCTAAATCAACGAACACCCCTATTACTGGGTCCGAAATAATTACGAAGCTTAGTCCTATCAAATAGCCCAGCTTGAACGAACATTTTCCTGGTCCGTTGTCATGGCTAGTACTTCCAGAACAAATGGAACGGTATAGGTGCTCCTCACTCTGACCATCCTATTACCATCCAAAAGACTTCAGAATAAACTACACTCTTTCACAAAGCTGTAAGTTATTCCTAATGGGAGTGTTCAAGATAAATTAAGCTGTATCTCCTACTATGCCTAAGTCACCACGCATGAGGGAGGTATCTAAACCAGTGTCTCGCAATGCATTTATGGATAAGGACCTGTTTGGATCCTCGATAATGGGTGGTACCATCCCTAAGCTGATACCGAGACTCTTGGGACATGGATGGTAAGATGTGCTAAGGACCAAAAACTCGTTCATCGCAAGTAACTTAAGATGATGCCGGCAATTGCAGTTTTCACCTTCACGGAGCTTCCTCAAGTGTCATCCTTCAACATGAAGCTCAGGCCCTAAGGAAACAAAGTACACCTCGAATCCATACACAGATTTCCAGCTGTATTTAAGCTACAGAGCTCGAAACTCTCCACAGTCCTCTAGGCTATGTCGGCCATGACACTTAATTCAACTGGCATCATTTATGAATAACCCAAAGGCTTTATCGTTCGAAACGTCCTTTGTATAAGTATTTAACGCATTCTCTCGTTCACGGAGAATATAACTGTATTTTTTGCCTTGCAAAAGTGCCTGAGCACTATCAAAGTGACACAGATCACGAAACCATGGTTTGTTGTCTGTCTGGCAGATCTCGTCGGCCCTCTTTACCCGTTCAACTGCCATGTACGTGGGCAACCTACTCAACACTGCCTCTACGGGGCGAACTAATTTGAGATCACTCAAGTATCCTGGTTACTTCAGTGCATCTGTCCAACTGGTCAATTTTCTAGTCTGGAAAAAAGGCGCCCGGATCTTGAACAACCAATCCCGGTCCGGTTATTTAATCTAGCAAGTAATGTACGACTTGACACTTCTGACAGGAATATTCCCTCTATATGTCGCTAGTCCACTGATGACCTCCGTTAGATGGATTAAGTAAACAAGCTCGAATAGCTTCCTCCGATTTCCCTTCACAATACTGGAATAAGTGCTTCCAAAGCCGACCGTCATCCCTTTCTTGGATTTGGACCTGGATCTTGAGAACCGAAAGTGAAAGTGATTCAAAACGAGTTCAACGGAATCCTCCGAAAAGTCAGTTCAGTAAAACGTACGCAACCGAACAAAACGGTAAGGTGGATATTAAACGTCAGAAAAGACTGTGTGTAAGGTAGATCCAAAACTGTATCCAGGAACCGGTCATTTTCCGAAAACTGTCTGGGAGTCGAAGACATACAAAGGATATTCGTGTTCGTGAGTGCTTTCAAATGCACGAATGGAGCTGTGCCGTAGGATGCTGACGGGCAGAATCCGTTGTTAGCAGGAACTGTGTAATGACTGTCAAGCGTCAGCCAGATTCGTTGCCAGTGACATAGATTGTGTGGTTGATAGTCCAGGTGTGCCACACCAATAACGTCCAGCTTCCGGGAACCGGTAACCAATATGAAATTCTGCAGAATATCAGCAGGTTCCTCAGTGACAAGGAATGACAACGATAGAGTCGAACCAGAACGCGAACTTTGGTACCAAAATACTCCAGATTCCTTCCTACCAACGGGGCGTAAAATGTGTCCAGCTTCCATGAAAAGAAAACAGGTGGAAAACTGGTGTAGCAACAGCAATGAATTTGACAAGAGTACAGCAATAACCAACGTCGTATCTTGAATCGTGTCGAAACTGTGAACACAAAAGTTACTCCTGGGCAGTACTGTGATTAGGACCCTGTATGACGTAGTCACGAAAACGTGATGGGCAAGCGATCTTCCGATCGGGACGTGAGACGGGAGCTTCATTTGTGGTTTGCTTTCTGCTCAAACCTTGCGTTCATTTTCATTCGGTTTATTTCTCGTGTCAGTACTGTTTCGGGGCCGCGATGCATATATAATACACCTTTGCGCCTGTCAACCGATTTGCGTCTTATCTAATAGTCCGATAGAGAAGGTTACGTTAACACCTCGCTGTCAGACGTAATAGAAGACACGTTCAATAGCCGCTCTCGAAAGCCCTTTATAGAGGCTTGAGTGAAAGTTCTGTGAAAATAATACTAAAGAAAGTAATGGTATTACTAAGAAAAATGGGGAGTTGGGAGTAAAGAACCCGAGACGGGAGTCCCTCTGAGTGTTATTCACTGTCTCACTGGCACTCCTGAGATAATTTTGTCTACGCAATGTCCAACCTTTCTTTAAAACCGTGACTCTATCTGCTGCTACAAAGTCCGCAGAGCGTTTGTTCCAGTCGTTGAGTACTCCGCATGAGTAAATTGGGGTCTGATACTCTTGTTTGTCCTTGGATCAACGAGCCTCAGCTCGTGCCGTCAGAGGGTGGAGCTTCTGCCACGGACAAACAGCGGCTTTCACGCTCTCAAAAAAAACTCTATTTACTCTCATTGTTTCCATCAGGTCTCCCCTAGCAAGTCTGCGCTTGAGCGAGAACAAATCTAGCGACGCAAATCTGTCCTTGTACTCTGATCCCCCTTGGCCAGAGATGGTCTTTACCAATCTTCCTTGGGCCTTCTCCAGTTTGTGAGTATCCCTCAACAACTGGGGAGCTCATGCCTGGACCAAGTACTCAGGGTGTGGTCGCACCGGTGCAGTGTAAATTGGCACCACGACTCAGGGGCCCCCTGAGGTAACCTTCCTTCGCAATTGACGCATGACGTTCGCCTGGTTGCTCGCTGACGGGCAATGAGACGATAGCTTATATTTGCTTGTTACAGCTGTTCCCAAGTCAATGGCCCTCATCTTCTGTGTCACGTTGTCTTGGTTTTCTGGATTCATGTAGCGGGTCTCTCCGTACTCATCCGCCAGCAGTCGTGCATGTTTCCCTGTTCAATGGCAGGTCCCAGGCCACGGACCAGTTGTGGACAGTACTCTTGTGAATTGGTACGGCTTCGGCTGTCCCTTGATTCTTTTATTGCTATTTTCCCCTATTTTACGGACTCCCCTCTCTTTACTCCAGTTATTTTTCATTTACTATGCTTCCTCTCTCTTAAGTTAATTAACCCCGTGTGCTATTTCTTTATCCGCGATTTTCACCTCTTCCTTTTGGTCTTTTTGGATTTTTCGGTAGCTAGGGTGGATTGAGAATGTGTAGGTTCGGTCTCACTCACTGCAGACGTGGATCTGACAATTGAGTAGATTCACCTCTACTGGTCGAATCGATAAACTGGCTCAGCAGCCTCGTGCAGGACAATTCCTGTCCTTTTAGTTGTGGTCGTTGTTATTTCGCCTCAGTTATAATTTCGGCTTTGTCTTTTGTTGAATCTTTTTCCGACTTTCTCTTCTGTGCTTCTCAGTCATTACCTCCAGCTACCGGGTATGATTCTTGCCGATTCGCTGCTACTTTCCACGCCACAGCGCAGCGCAGCTTCCAGCTGCCTCAGTCAATGCAGCTCACCACCGTATGAAAAGCCTGCAATTTTATCTCATTAAGTAAGCACTGCGGTGGAAGTAATAATGTGTGCTTCAAGCATAGATTGATTGTCGATCACAAAAGAGCCTTAGTACGAATAAGTTTGAAAAGAGCAGACTGAAACCATTCTAGAAGTGCAAGTGGGCAAAGGAACGTGGAATTTCCGATCAACATGGATGGTGGGGAAGCTGTCGGCGAAAACTCATGATTTTGGTAATGTCACCTGGCCTGAATCTGTGATAACAAATCTCGACCGCCGGGCAGCAGCCAAAGCTTTGAGGCTTATGGCCCGTGACTGACTGGAAATAGCTTCTGCTCACGAAACAGTATTACCCACAGCGTTCTTGGTGCCAGACGCCTGATGAATATTACTGAAAATCCAAGCAACCGGGCCCGGATGACGCAGCTCGCGTGATGGGTGTTTATGGGTCCGTCTGTAAAAACACATGTTATTGGTATGTGATCAGCAAAGAAGAAGAACTAGCTACCGGGAGAGCCCAGTATCTATGCAGACAGCACTTGTTTCGAGACCAAAGTCAGAGAGCTCAATTTCAGCTAATGGAAGAGTAAAAAGGAAAAAGGCCAGGGGTTTACAATGTGATATAAACCGCTGCTGTCGCACGCTACCCGCAGCTCTGTCACAGGCCTCTCTGGCCCTAGTCGATTGCACTTCAGCATCGAAGTAAACCAGCAAGGCAGTCGAAGTCAGCGCGCCTCGTACTGCATTGGAGGCATTTTCGGCATCCTTCGGTGATACTGCACGACAGCCCCTAGCCTCCCGGAATTAAACCTTCTGAAGTCTGCATCAGTTGAGCCCGGTTTGGAGGAAAAGTTGATGATAGTCCGTATGTGCCCTAGCGACCGTGAATGTTTGCGATCTCTTGCTTCATTGTGTACGATAAAGTACTATCCGCTGGTAGAGCACTTGCGGTACTAAAGCAAGGGTGGCGACCACGCGTGGGTTCGAATCCCGCCGGGGCCAAAGACTTTTCACATTTGGATCACCTCAAAACATATCCGCTGACTGTCAGAAGTTCCAGTCTGGCTAATGTTCGCCTCCTTTTGCTCTCGAATGTTTTGTGCTTCTCCGACTTCAGCAATCCTGGCAGTTTTTGGACGACGTACGAAGGAATATCCGCGACCGCGCAGTGAATTTCGCCATTTTTTCGTATTTACCTTGTGCACAGCAAAATTTGATTTTAACAGCACAAACCAAATCTTGGGGTCACTTACCCCGAACTGTGCGATAAAGGGGTGGCAAGTTTACTGAACTCAGCTTGAAAATGTCTTGCATTGCCTAGCATACAAATGATAAAATAAATCAAAAGATGCCCAGAGCAGACCATAATACAGGGCCGTGAAAAAACGGCAAAGCCAGCCAAGCCATGAGTTACCGCTCATAGAATCCAATGTTGTACTGCTAATCGAGAACCCTTTAAAAGTGGGGAAACATGAAGGGCTCACCAGTTTGGTACCATGGATGCCAAGATACTAACTATGTCCCGAGAATGGCCTGGAGAATGGGCACGAAGACAAAAGTTCCAGCTTTGCCGGAGACCATAAATGTTTCTAAGACTGATAAAGGAAGGCCTACTTTGAAGCAACGTTAATTGCCACTGATTTTTTGGGCGGTACTGGACACGATACTAACCAAGAGAGCTGAGATTAAGGCTCCCACAAAAAGTATTCGAAGTGTTTTCTAGTGGGCGGAAACCGGCGGTAGCTGCGGTGGGCAGATAAATAACGAGCAACCCTGCGGTATTGAACGGCTCCTGAGCCGTCTAGAGCTGGGTGCTGGTCGGCTAAGTTCAGCTGCGCAGATTTTCTTGAGTTAGCACATTTAAGCTCTTCCATCCCAGGGTCGCCACAACAACAATAACAGAATTCCCGTCCCATTATTCATGGATTCACAGATGAACGGACCCGCTAAAACGGATATGAGAAACTAATTCGACGTTTGGTACGGTTGACCGTAGCAAGCACTCCATTTCCAATATCTGCAGTTGGAGCCAGAAATTTCACAAACTCTCCTCTAATAATGATGTAATTTGACTCTCTGGGGTCCACCTTTGTGGATTTGGTACATTGCGCGGCATGAATGCAGCATTCATTCGCCAGGCAACCATTATCTTCTGACAGACCTACGAGGGCCGGCCGAGCCTGCCGTGCTCTATTCCCCAATGCCAGTTTTCCTCCATCACGCATTGGCCCTCCTGGAAGTTCCCACCCACTACTGATTTCATTGGTGCGGGATGGCACACAATATTCTTTTTAACAGACAGTGTCTCCCTATCACCTCGTTTCAGTTCCCCATTTTCCTTATGTTCCTTGCCTTCACCTTGACTTTATCTCAAATAATCTGGCGTTCTTATTGCTGCGTCAATGAAGTCAACCTGTGCCCTAGCGAGGCCAAGCGGCGCATTTCTCCAATCGGCTCCGTCTTCGGCTACTTGAGACCACTGGTGACAGGAAATGTCACCGTTTCCAAAGTATGGGACCTTCAATCACTTGAAGAAGAGAAACGACACCCCTGGAGAACTAATCGAATATACAGGACAGCTTGTCATTTATCCAAGGGGATCACTCCATCAACTCTTTTTACATTTTCCGTTCATGTGATGAACGGGTCGGAGCCCCCTTTTGGAGTCTCTCAGTAACTAAATCCTCCTTTAAAATACTTTTTTCTTTTCAAGCTCCTCTTCTAAGTTGGCCTCCTAAAAATAGGATACGAGCAACACTGCGTCAAAATCCTACACCACTTCTGGAGAGAGACGGCATTAAGCAGCATTCAGAGTGACTCGCTGGCGCTCTTAGCTCATGCTTTGGCCCCTGGCTTCCTTCCGCATCACCGGCTTCTTGGAACCGAAGTTCTCAGTCAAACATGGCTCTTCATCGGTCAGTATCCCGTCAATTTAAAACTAAGACTGGAGTTTCCCCTTTTGAAACTGATCAGTGGTTATTGCCAACTGTCTATACACCAGAAGTGAGGCAGTACATGTCTAATGCTCACCTGTGTTAGTATAGCCGGCTTTGGTACAGAACAGCTTTTTCTTTCCCTAAAGGAGTGACTCGCGAACAACAGAACTCAAAGCCTCAGAACAGAAAATACAAATCGGACCTTAGTACGCGTACCTTAAGGAGAAATACCAAACAAAAACAATAACATTTCCCGGAATGTCGGCGAACTGAACACGGAATCAGGACAACCAAAAAAGCTCCAAAAAGCGCAGGCACCAGAGAGCGAATGAAACTGTTATAGAAAAGACTTAAGTCGTTCAAAAATGATCTCATCTTTTATGGGGAGCTTTTTGATCTGTCAACAACCTCCTGAGGAAGAACTCAAATTTGTTGAAGGATAAACGACTAGCACAGCCATGAGAATGGTGCTATCGAGGCAGTAAAACCAAAGTTTATTCATACACGTAGGCTTGGCAACTAGAGAAAATTACTCTCAAGCGATAGGAACCAGTCAAACAACCTGAGAAATCATTTCTTATAAGAACCAGTAGAGCGTACCATGATTCAGTGCTTACAGAGACACAACTGGGAGGAATCAGAGCTCGATGTGAACGGATATGGCCTCTTGTTTGCTGATCCCTGGACACAAAGGTGGGATCCGAACTCAGTCTGTTTAAGGGAGTTCCGAGATATGGCGAAGTGAAAACCTTTTCTATTTTCAGCCAATGTCTTAAAGTATTGTACTTGCTGCTTAACCGTTTACATTTTCCAAACATCTCCAATTCGACATTGAACCCACATCCGAGCAGCTTGATTGCTTCAGCGACTATATCCTTCTCGCCACTGTCCATTGCCCACAAAAGTTCTTTGCTCCCTAATGTGTCGAACCTAATCCTTGTCCTTCGCCCTCGTATTTGTCTTCACCCGGCTGTGTTTTCCGAAGATTAACGGTGGTTAGGCCCACAGGTAGCTGACTCAGTCGTGTCAGTAGATGGCCCCAAACTGTTTCGGCTGGATGAGAATTCCACGAGAGACTGGTGGTGGGGTGGTCACATGTATCTACTCCACCTGGGTGGGCATGTGTGAAGTTGGTTATGCGTACCCACGGATTCGAGTAAAGTGCTTAGTCAAGCCGCGCTATCCTAATTTCGCTCTCCACAAGAACACCACCCTAACGCATCTTTGTTTCCCACATGGAACACCACCTCATGTTTCTGTGGCCATTTTAACTACTCTTTTTCTAAGTAAAAATAAAATTTGCACAACTTGGAAGGCGATTGTGATCATTCATCAAGCCAAGATCTCGCCGCGTCCGATCTAGTCTTCGTATTTCTCTAAAAGAGGGGAACGGTTTTAGTAGGATTATCGCCGATAATCCTGAACTATTCTCCTCTTACTTGTGTGCATCTGCATTAAACAGTAACCAGGGATGTTCCCGCGGGCGTCATTTATATGCCGAAGGCTTGCTTTTTACAAATACATGCCAGTTAGCCCAATAACATTCGTCTCTGAATTTCTTCACGCTACAATGTTCCTCTCCTACAGCGGGGTAATGCCCATGTTGATTGAAAACTTCCTCTTTTTCTCACATTCCTATACTTTATGACCAATTTTGGACCGCCTTCTTTAAACTAATTCATGCCGACACTGTTTTGTGGTCGAAAACTATTCTACGCTTGGTGCACTTACCTTTTCTTTTCATGGTTGTGCTTTCTTACTGAGATTACTTTGAGGACAGTTGGTACGGCAGTGAGACGCACTAATTAAACACAATTTTCTTTCATCACTCTTCGGTTTCGCTTTCCCACTCACTTCGACTGACCGTAGACGTTCAGCTCGTTTACGCTGATTTTTGGCTGCCACGCTCAGGAAATTGTTCTTTGGGCCTGATCAAGCGTGGAGAACTTGTTCCATTTGTCTGGACTTCAGGACAAATATTTATTATTTACTCTTTTCGGCCAACTGTTCCCCTTTTTACAGAATTCATCCTATTTTTGACTACCATTTTGGCTGGATAGTGACTGAGGCTCACTGTCAAAGGTATGATCGTGTTTGTATTTACATTTTTACTCGCTAATAGTACCGTAGATTTTGCAGAGCAATTGTGTTCTTGATTTGGGTTCTGCATCAATTTGGGCTACGCGTTGCTTTGAGGCTTCAATGTGCTATCAAGAACGAGTGAAGCTTATTAGTCGGTGAATCGATACTTGAATTGTTGGTCAGGCTTCACCCGGAACAGGACTTGAGCGTGTTGGTCGTTACAAGCAGTCCCTTTCCAAAGCATCTCCTAGATTTTCTTCTAATCGTCGCTGAGTAGCAAAGCAAACCTTTTACAAAGACGGCCTGTACAATTTCCGTAAAGTATAGTCCATAGATTCCATAATCACCTGCAGCGGCCGTGTTGAAATGCTGAGGAACATGGAAGAAACGTTGCTAAACTCAGGACAATTCAAAAGTATGATGCAATTTACTCTTAATGAAAAAAGAAATCAGACACCCTGGCCTGCCTTATGATACTCAACTCTTTAGCAGCCACAAAGTTCATCCTTATGACCATATTCGGATTTGATTCGGAGAGAAATTGGAACGATTTTTCTTTGCCCCTGACTTTGATGGTAATAACCAATCGAACTGCAACTGCATTTATTAATAAAACAGCATTCACGTGAATTAGTTCTCTTCAGGAGAAGAGTTTAATCTCCTTATACTTCTAGAATATCCTCAGATCTTTGTCCTGATGGGGCACTGTCATTTCAATAAAGGCACAGCGCTTTTCTACTTATCGGTTTATCAGGTTTTGTTTTAAGCAAACTGTATTACTCGTTTTCACTTCCCGACTGCTGCAGACTCGTCAGTGTTGTCCAGTCAACCGAAACTTGTAGTTATGGTGTATTACCTAGAAGCTTCCACTCCACTTTTATGACTTCATCTGGTCCTACACTTACAGAACCCGCCATTTCTAATTGTTCGAATTTTTTTATTAACTAAACGCTACCGCCCCCTTATCCTCTTGATTAACAAACCCTTGGACGGGTCATCAAAACCTGGTGGATACCATTTCATAGACCAATTCTGAGCTTCTGAATCTGTTTTCCCGCCCTCTTCTGCCTCGTAAACTGGAAGCCTTTTTTCGTCCCACACTTTTCAAGCCTGGAAGTAATACACCTGTACCAGACTTGAGCTTAACTTTTTCCGGATCTTGCAGTCACATGGTCATCTGTGCCGTTTTGGTTAGCAGAAATGTGGCCCAGTGGGTAATGGGACAACAGCGCAAAGGTGTGGGGTTCATGATGCCTATTGTGAGGGTTTGTGTTGAGTCATGGTGGACAGCCAGCCATGTCCAGTCAGCAATCAGCATGTCAACGCCTGTTCCGATTCCGGGTCAGAGTCACTGCCAGCGGATGTACAAGTGGCAAAGCGGCGGATCGACGAGGTGCGAAAGGAGCCCGTCAAGTGGCAACTGGACATGTGGCCAATCAACCAGTCAGAAGACAGGCCACTTGATTCCAGTACGAATCAGTTAGCCTGCGTTTCAAGTACTGATGTCCGTGATTGTTTCTTCCTATACAAACGATGTGTTTTGTGCTCATAAAATGAGATGATTCATGGGCGGAATTGACTTCTTACCAGAGCTAGTAGGGCGGAACAAACACCAATATTGGCGGTACCTTGATTCTGATACTGCTTTTGATTTGGGACACAGATTACTGGGCATGAATGAAAGATTAGGTGTTGTGGCACCTGGATAGCCTGAGTTCAAGCGACGAGATTTTAAACCGCGCACCCCTACTTGCAGCCTTTGCCGGTGAGTTCGCATGACTGTCTGGTCATTTTACTAGCAGTACCCAGTTCACGTGGCCGGTTTCAAAATACCCACGAATTTGATGAATAATTCACAGAAGCTTCAAAGATCCGTCCATTTTCCCTAATTTTCTATGACAACGATTACTTGTCTTTCAGTTTTCCGAAGAATTCGTTCGAATGTCTCAATGACGCTGTCACTTTTCAGGCTGTTTCGTTAATCTAAGATTCCATCAACCCCTCCAGTAAACTGTCTCACCGTCCTTTCTCCCTTCGATCCAGTTTAAATTTGAATTGGTCCACATCCATTTGGTTCATATTTGAACTTTCTGGGTTTGCTCGTACTCTTGGTACACGTCTCGCTTCCGCGGAACCAGAAATTAGAACAGGTTCTGTCAAATATTTATGAACCACAGACACATATTTTAAGTGGTCGGCTTAGACCTGAAACTGTGCGGGGAAGCTTCATAAGATATCCTGCCAGTTCCGAAGGCTAATAATTATGTTGATTAAGTTCAATTTAGCCAGTTTGCACAGGACAGATAATGACCACGGCCAATCAAACCACCAGGATTCCTCTCGGTGGTATGAACACCAAGTAGGCACCCGCCACAGAGCAGTGTATTTCGTCGAGTCCCCGAAGGTGAACAGCATGCCACTTCCCCTTTTATCTACCAGTTTTCTCGCTCTTCTCTCTCTTTTTCCCTGTGATTTTCGACAGTCTACTGAATAACGATCTTAAGTTTCCTCGTCGACGTCTACGTATTATCATTCAGATACGTTTTCAAAAGTACGTGATGAATTGTGCAAAATAGTGCCAATTTCACCCGGTCGTATTGTAACGGCGAATGTCGAGGCAAGGGAACGGCGTAAATCAAGGCAAACGGACAAACCAAACGAGGGCCACAGACAAAGGAACAGGCAACGGATATGTCGAAGGAGTCCCAAATCAGGCATAAAGAAGCATACGGACCACCAAAGATGGAGCAGCGGGATCTCCGGCAACCAGCAAGACGGCCCAGGTATGGGGCTGCCGATCGAGCAGTCAACCGAGGCAACCAAATTAACCGAAGGGAAATGACGGTCAAGAGATGCAAGCCATCGGCCACAGGCAACTAGACAGAAAGCAGCTGAAGCACTCAAGCTGCGGCAATAGCAATCTTCGTGCCGCGCAGTCTGTAAAAAGGCCTGTATAAACGACTGTGTGTGTTTCATGACCTGGCTTGTCTGGCTGGTGAAATACAAGTATCCTGCCGTGCGTTATCCCCCTTGTTACAGTATGCGGAATGTTCGTAAAAAGAATGCTAGCAGACACCACTCACTCTTCATAGTGTTCTGCCCATAGGTAACTATCTGGTTTTTACACGTTCTATTTTCGGTCTACACTCCTTCGTATCGAAATCTGCAAAAACTTTATTGATCCCTATCTAACGCGAATCCTCACAAACTGGACGCCAACATCGGTCGAATTTCTCACAGATTTTGATGTGCGACAGTTTTATATCACCTCTTGGCTTGGTGAGCTGCTAAAGTGAATCTATTCTACAGGAATGCCTTTTTGCCCGCTCAAAAGTCCGTCCAGATACAAATACCAAGTTTAAACAAAAAGTGATGTGGGGTCGGTATCCATGAGAAGAGAACTCGCAGGAGCCTACCGGACCCATACCGCATCATAGATCTATACAAGCTGGCCACTTTAGATTATCAGAAGCATACTTTGAACAAGGTAGTAGCGGGTCCTGCGATCTTTTTAGAAGCTTCCATAGCGGTACCCACATTTTATCACTTCTCCGGTCCGCCATATAGATTCAGTTCGAAACTCCTTCGTACTCGCCTGATAACGCGATTCAGATCTGAACTTTGGCGGAAGGTCAACCCTTAATCTTATCTTGAATTACGGTAGACTCCTGCTGCGCACCCAGAGATAAATACTTTCTTGAGCTGTTGGGCTCACAACCCGCCATACTGGGATAATGTGACGCTACCACGTCATAGTGCCGTACTGATAGGTCCATGGTCGATCATGCCCCCGGAGCTATGTTCGAGTTGGCTTGCTTGTTTAACCTATATTATTTTTTGTCCGAACTCTTGCTGCCAAGCGCGGTGGATACTCGACAGTTGCCCGTGCAGGCCACACCCACGCACTTCCAATATACGCTAACCGCTTCCCCTCCCCACCTACAGCGATCGCCTTCTCAAGGGTTGCGGTAAAACTTGCTTACTGCGTAGTGCAGGCTAACACTGTGACGGTAAGGTCACGCCGTCCACTTGTAATAGGAAAGACAGGCAAAAGAGCGTAGTAGTGAAGCGGCTTGATTAAGTACGCCTGGCTTTATTCTCAACTTCCCTCAAGACGATACATCGTGATGGGAGCTGGCATCAAACACACTGGGACTTGCTTCCTCTTAAGAATTTACCTGAGTCCTTCTCACGTAGTAACGCCTTACAGCCTCGTCTACGGTGCCTAAATATGACGTGACAAAGCTTCATGAAACTCAAAATGTGATAAATCTGTCCTTGTAATAGCAAAACTGATCTAAATCCCGATGAAGCCTTTTTACATTTCACTCTATTTCCGTACTTTTTCTGCTTTCCAGCCGTTGATATGCCTGCTTAGTACTTTTTGTGCCCTGAGACTCCGGTCTTCTCCTGCCTGTTGAAGATCCTCCTTCAAGGTAACACTTTCGGATATCCCCGAGATTATCTCTCCTTTTTCAAGGAGACCTGTTTCTCTTCTTATCTGCACATTATCACCAGGGTGCTTCTTTTCGTTGTTACCTTGTAGACCACGTCCGCGAGGTTAATATGCCGTGCAGACTGATGGCAGATTGGCTTTACCCATTGCGCGTATATATTTAAGCTCCAATTTCTACTTTTTGTGCACCCTTATTTAGGGTAGCCGAAGTTTTCACCGCCATGATAAATCTTGTACACATTGATCGTTCTCTGTCGTACGCATCTCAGTCTGTGGCGATAAGTGTACCGTTATTGTTACTGCCATTGCTGCTTTTAATTCCTTCACTGACCGTCAAATAGGGACACAATAAACGGATGGCACCTTAACGGAAGGCAACATTTAGGCCGATTTTGCTTTATCTCGGTACTTTTCCTCGGCTTTTTCTTCAGGTCTGCCGAACCAAGCAAGTAACAATGACCCATCTACAAAGAAGCATCTAAGCAGGTCGATTTATCTGCTAGCTGCCGACAATACCTCCCGGATGGTTGAAATTTCACCATGGCAGCTCACACTGTGCTGAGCGGCTGGCTTTCCCACTTAAAATTTTTTTGTTCCACTAGGGTTGGAAGCACTCTGGAATATTAAAAACCTATGAGGTTTCGCCCACCTTCAAGAAAGGGGAAGGAAAAGGGCCGGATACCTACTTGTATGATGATTTTCATAGCTTCCGAGGTCATGGAAGGATTGATCGAATATGCCATGTGCCGATTCATCGAGTATGGCAGCATGTCTGTCAATCAAGTGGTACGCCCGAGCAGCGAACAACGGAGTACTAATAGGGGTCCCACTATTGTACATTATTAAGACATTTGATCGAGTCTGTCACCCCGGAAAACTGATAATACTGGGTTTTCCTAAGTCTCTGGCAGCCAAGCGCCGACTGGAGTGCACCCGTAGTCCACACTAAACCCCATGTAGCTCACTGTCTTCGTAACCACTCTCACTTCCAAAATACTGTCCAGTACACTAAACAACTATTCATCAATCCCACACACAACTCGCCAGTATTTGCGTGATATATGTACCGAAAGTGCGATGCAGGTTTAAAATGGGGGGATGTGCACCCTATCCTGTGGAGAAGGCCTGACCTGGTGGGAGTCATTCGCTTTTACTTAAGGGGCAGGTATCGTGTCTCCTTTCGAGGCTGTCGGGCATCTCTGGCAGTCTTAGAGGTCGACTTCTGAACAAGCTTACCTTGGCGACTTGGTTCGGCCAGGACGGGAGCAAGGTGGCGCAGTGGCTAAACAGGCGTCTTCTAGGTGAAAGGGCCTGGGTTCGAACCCCGGGTATGGCAGAGGATGTGCTTCACTGATGAGCTCTAAGGAGAGCGAAACTCGAGTCTGGTGCTTCCGAGTGCAGGTTGATCGGAAGACCTGAGGTTTGTACGTGAAAGGTGGAGTCCAAGGGACAGTCAACTAAACAATATACTACTGTTCGCCAACAACATGGAGATCTCCCTGAAAGTTTGGACGTAAAAGGACAGAAAAATTTTGCTAGCCGGTCTTAACAGTCTGCCTTGACGGTCAATTTGCAACATCCCATCATCTTTTTTGGCCAATTGCGGGGTTGTGCTCGTGGGAGAGCACCGGACGAACAAGAGCTTTTTTGAATGCAGTGCAATACAGCTAGTCGAACAGCGAGGAGATACTAGAACGATCGTTGCAGACGATCGGTCTCACACCACGATCCACGGAATCCTGGCTCTTTGAGTCGAGTTCAGACCAAACCAACTCGGCAGACTCAGAGACGCACTGAACCTTGAAGCAATCCTGAATGCATTGCCGCACCACTCAAACCATGCCCTGAGATAAACATCCAGGCGAAACATCAACTAGATCGAGATGGTTTGGATAAAGTCCGTGAATCGAGTGCTAGAAATATCCTGCAAGAATATCCCTAACGACTATGTCCACTGCAACTTTATATTACGGAATTCACGAGAAAAGGGGTTGACCTGATACTCCTTTGGAACACCCTGAGTTCCGGAGGGTATCCGAATCTGTAACTGTAAATATTATGGTCAACTGTCTGGTCAAGCTGCTGCAACCTGAAACTCCACCGATACAGAGTGAAAGGACGAGTGCTGTTTGCGGGGCGCTGCTTACGGGGCGCTGCTCATGGGGCTTTGCTTGCGTTTGTTCTGAAAATCACGGAACGAATGAGGTTCACCAGCCGTGCCTCAGTGTGGGCATCAATGTGATCATCTAATTACAGGAACTGAAAAATAATAAGGCTGCCTAAAGTCTGCTCATTACCGAGACAAGGTCTGCAACTGGAGTTCAGGGAAGGCTGTTTCGTGGCACACGTGATGCGCAAATAGAACTCACAACCAGCGACCTGCATACCATGGTCAGAGGGGCAGCCCAGCAGATATTTATTCATTTACTGGAAACTCCTAGTGCAGTAGCCGAAATAAAGTCTCTCGTACAGCATTGCGGTAGTGACTTGTGCACCTTGGGTCGGTTTGAAGGTATGGGTGCGTTTGGTTTCGTGCTTGCTCGATATAAGACTGCTGTTGGAGCGCAGCGTATTAGAGATATGGGGGCGGAGGGGTTGTCCGCAAGCTTCATCGAATTTTCCTTGCCCATATGGCCTGGCCGCGTAGCGCAACCCAGGCGGAGTATCAGAATGAGGATGCGAAATATGCAGCAGACACTCTTCACCCATTAACTAATGAGTCGATCGAAACAAGGCTGCTCAGCTTCTCCTCTTGTGCCTTTGGAATAAGGCACTCGAAAAGACCAAAAGTGACTGGAAAAACTGTGGGTTTATTATGGTGAGCATTGGCCGGTTTCAGTGTGAGGTTGACCAGGGTCATTCTGCTCAGAGGGAGGATAAGAAAAAGAAATAAAACAAAAATACGAGAGGAATGAAGAAGAATGAGTTTAATAATACTGGGTAAAACTGTAGAGATTTGGCGGATAATAAAACAAAACGGACAAAAACAGCGAGTGACCGAGTAGGCACAGAAGGGATCCGATGAGCTCCAATGCGGATTCCGACGAATAAAGAAGTCGTACACGGGCTGGGCCAAAATCTAAATCGGTCGATGGCTCGCCAGTATTATTCCTCACTGAAGGCCTCATAAACCTTCTTGAAAAGTCGTGTTTCTTCAGGCGAAGTGACTTCACCTTCCAATCATCATTCGACGAACACCCACAACTGCATACACTTCCACAAAGTACAGCACCCTAACATGCCACTGGTTCCTAACTTGTCGGTTTTGGGCCAGCTGTGTTGTAAATAACCAGTCACGTGCAGCTTTGAAGGTACAAACCTCCTTCGTTCCGTCCTCTCTTCAAAAGGTATCCACGTGCGGATTGTATAGGGCATTCCTGAGTTCTTTTCTGGGATGAAAAGTATCTCGGGTGAACTATGGTGCCAGTCCTGGCAAGAGCTCTACTGGGAGACTTGGTGATTGATGATAGCCTTCGAGTATATGCCTGGAAATTTTTCCAACCTCTGGATACGGCGAAATCTTGGTGAAATCCCAGTATGTAAAGGTAAGTTTGCGCTCTGCTTTGAATTATTTAGGGTCATCATTATGTTCTTCAGCTGTTTTCTCCGTAGATCACCAAGAGCAAACCAAAAAACACAGAAGTCCCAGCTCGAACTTGATACCAGACCTGCCCAAAAATGCCACCAACAATAAGGCGTATTTGGCAACCGTCGGGAACTCCAGTCAAGCACCGAGCAGTAACCGCGTCTACACAACTTGGAAATCCTCCGAGGTACGGTTGCCGGTCCAGCTAACCCTTGTAAATACTGGGGAATCCATTTGCATCAATAAAATAGCGAAGCTGGAAATGTTCCCGAAAGTGGGCATGATCATGTTGGAAACCTTCCGATCAGAGACAAACTGCAGCTTAACATATCAAAAAGGCCCCAGAGAGTTTTGGTAGCTAAGGAGCATTGTGGTACCCGGAAGCTAAAGGGTCTGTGGGAGACCTACTGCGGGCAGTTTGGTTTGGGGCGATAAAAAATTTTACGCAAGAGGTAAGGACGGAGATGGCTATCAGAGGTGTATGTGATATCGATACATAAACTTCCCTGGAATAATGAGGGAGATGTCTATGAAGCGCAAAAAAGAATTGCAAGGAAAATTATGTGGGCAAATACTAATATGTCGGTTTTTAAGACCAGGGAAAATATTCGGAATGGGTAACATGATATCTGTAGGTCTTGCATCGGCACACACAAACAAGGCTAGAGCCCATGTGTTCCCGAACCTCAGGATAATTTTTTCATCTCAATGTCGTGGGTGAGTTACTAGATGGTTCACCGGGCAATGAGGCAATGGGAAAAAGGAAGAAGATTCAAAATACAAACCTCTACAATACCTCGCATCTGTTGTTGCCTTGGGGATGGGGGATACTACAGAACGGTGCGAAAGGGTTCAGAACCCTAGTCCCGACTTCATTTTGCATCCTGTTGCCGGTAAACCAGAAGATGGTCCGCCGGACAGTGGAAGAGGGCAGTTCTTTTAGCCTGAGTAGCGCAAACGATTCCGCCCTGGAAAATCCATCGGAAACCGATCAGCGGGGCCTTCGAACTGCTCCAGCCGCGCGCGGCCCTGCGCAAGACTGTGTTCCTCTGCTGGAATGTCTCATGCCCCGGGATTTGCCCTGCTGTCTTGTATTTAAAATAATTCTGCCTCTTTCTGGCCGCTCAGAACCTTCGTAAAGGTTCGCCTGCCGGTAAGAAAACTGGACGAGATTACCCAATAAAATTCAGGCATGTCAAACCCTCATAATGCGCACAGACCGTGGTACCTTACAGGCTTCTTCCGGCACCACCGTGTGGGATTCTAAGGTTGCTTCGGCTTCACCGGCGGATTGCTTGTCAATCAAAGAACCAGTGTTAGAAAAAAACAGAAGCCAGGAGGGGATGAAAACAGATGCATGAATGACGGCCCTAGGCGGTTAGACTTCCACAAATATCTTCCGAAGACCACAAATGTTCTTTCATTCTTGTTTTTGAGACAATGATATTGGTAATTAAACTCCACTCAAGCCAGGTGAAAAACAAGTAGTGTTTACAAAGGGTCTGAGCTTCCGAAAAACAGCGGTGACAGACAGGTATCTAGAGTTAAATGCTTGTTCAGTGCGTCCATGTTGATGTTGTGGACCCAGAAGAGAAAGCTGCAGTAGTTGACGGACTGGGTAGGTGTTAACAAGATGGTATATCTAGTAAATTTAGTTCAATTCAATTGAATTCAGTATGCACGGTAAGAAGTTGGCCAAGATCAATCGAGCCTCCAGACCCTTGTAGGCCTGTTTGGGCCTGCCTATTTCATGCGTATCTGGCTCAGCCTCAAGACTTACAGTGCCACATTTCCCTTTCCATTCTACAACCCGGCACGGGCTTGGATAGGTATATTAAGGTGGGTGCTCTAAGCTCTGCGTAAGCAAGTGGACATGCATGTGTGTAGATAGTTCCTTGAGCATGCAAGTTCGTATAGTCTACTCAGTAGTCAAGATCGTGTGCTGTCAAGTGCTGAGGTAGCCGTTAAGAGTGGTCGGAATAGCTGAAAGATTCTGTGGGTTGTGGTGCGACCAGTTGCCCCGGCAACCGAATGGAACACCCAAACAATAACTTTGCTGGCTTTGCATGTGGGTCGGCTTCCACTGAACTTTATATGCCTAATACGTCAAAAAGAAGGGTCACTTGCTTTGGCAGGTTTGTGTGAACTCTTGAAACTGCCTTGAGTTGTGTGTGAAAGAGCTCGATCAGACCACCAGCAGCTGGACGGCGCACCTCAAATCTCACTTGTTGGCATCCCAGCATATTTCTCAGGGAAGCAAATGAGCCTTGGAAGTGGATTCCTCGATCGATGGTCACAATAGCGGGGAACCAAAATGGGACTATCCACTATTCTAAAAAAGCACTGCTGCTGTTTTGGAGAGATGACTACTTAGTGGTATCGCCCCAGCCCACTCGAAGAAGAGTCGATACCCGTTAACGAATAAATGAATTCCCTAGATAGGGGCAGAGGACATTCTGGACCAACGTGCACATGATGAAGACGTGCACCCGGTGTGGTAGACACTCCAAAAGGACCTCTTGTGTGTCAGCGTACCTTAGTCTGTTGACATTCTAAAACACTACGTGTATTTTCGCATATATCCTTGTTTGTTTTCTGACCACAAGAAGTATTTGGTTACCAGTCTACCCAGGGCTCGTATTTAGGGGGGTGACAATCATTGTAATGTTCTGAAGACGCTCTTTCCGGACGGAAAAGGTACCGGATGAGGAGTACTTTACGACTAGTCTCACGGAATCGTTTTCCGTGACGAAGTGGGCGAAATTGGCTCGAGTTGAAGAGAGAGAGGGTGTGACTAAGTTGCTCGAGTTTGGATCGTGAGCTTGAGCTGCAGCAATATCTGCCAAGATGAGGCCGCCCGCTGGCGTTATGGGATGGACCCAAAAAGGCGCACCTACCACAGAGTCGGGTTCCTGCGAGATACTTCGTACTTATTCTATGAACTGAGTGATATAATCTAAGTGACGGGATTTCTGGATGGACATCTGTCTGCCGTTGACAGAGCAGTGTAAAAAATGGGGTTGTGATCTGTAAAAGAGGTGAGTCTTCTGCCTTCGAGAAAGTTTCAGAAATGGCAAATAGCTAAATGAACCACTTTAAGCTGCCTACCAAATTCACTGTGCCCGGATTCAGCCCGCTGAGGATGTGTCTAGAGGAATGATAAGGGTTTTCGTTGCCTTGTGATTGTTGTTGTAGGACAGCGCCAACAGCTAAGGTAAGAGCATGGACTGACCGTTCCGGGGACGCCTTTTTTAGAGGATATGCCACGGCGGCTATGTTTAAGACAGCCACCTTTAGTTCAAAAAAACAGGAACGGGCGAATCTGGCAAATCTGCGAGAGGTTAAGTAAACTGGGCAAACTTAAGAATGAAACGGCAGCGAAAGCTAAATAAACAATCGGATCGTCGGAGCTTTTTGAAGAATTTGGGAAAGATCCAAGAATGGCCCGTATTTCACCTTTTATGGGCTTAACTCTCGTAACTGGTATTGCTTGGTCAAGAAAACTGATACTTTCTTATCAATGAAAAATTCCACAGCGTTGATAAATGCCCCATGTTGGGACAGACGTTTGAGATATTTTTGTGGTTGCACAATGCAGTGGTCAGGTCCCGCGCTGGCATCCAAGGTACCATCGTAATCGTTGCCAGGCCCATCTTCAAATGACCAGCTCTATGAAACCGTGGCGTTTTTGACGCACTGCGGAGACCGAGTTTCAAGGAGGAGCTTACTCAGGCCAAACGGTGTGATGACCACCCTCTTTCGGGATTTGTTGTGGTTTGCGCTTATTTGGTAATTTGCGAGAGCTAAACCCGGGAGTAAAAAACAGGCAACGCCTTAGGTTTTTTATTATTTCCTGGATGCTTGGAATCGTAAAGCGATCATTCGTGCAACTTATCAGTGTTTGACAATCATCCCCGGGGCCGCCAGTCATCATCATACACCTAGGTTGCCGTTTGTGTCGGAGAAGCCCGAGGATTGGAAGATGATTCGATAATACCAAGATCCATCTCCCCTGGGCATTTTGAATTTGTCAGGTAGTAAGACCATGATGCGGCCATAAACCGGTTAAACCATTGTGGCTCTATGGTGAAGCCCGCTGACCGATATCTGTGGCAGCAAGCTGCTACTTTTGAACTGTCAGAGAAACTCCCGTTGCAGCAAGAGTGAGGAAAACTAAAGAGGGTGACGGCTCATTTGGTGGTGTGCCACTACGTCATACTAGTCTTATCCAAGAGACGATATCCAGACAGGTCAAAAATGAGATGGAGGAAGCGGGTCAGTTAAAGTAAAGCTGCACACGACTGGTCGTCACGGGGCCTATCAGGCTCGCAGAATTTTTCCAGTGGTAGGCACAAACCGGCATCCAGTATCCCGATCCGGACAATTCCTTCCGGTTTTATTGCAGGGAACGGAACTTTTCCTTCCTGTTCCACTTAAAAAGGAGTAGATTCACTTTTCCTGCTTGAGCGACGGGCTTGAATAACGTGTGTTCCGCTGCTCTAACTTCCCCAGAAGGCTGACACTGACACCGAGGATAACAGAGCAGCTTTGAACAGATTACGATTTCTCCCTCATCCTCAATAGTCAACTCCAGCGAATGTCCTGTCCAGCCAAGAATCCGGCATAAATTCAAAAGGCGCAGCACATTTTCCGGCAACCATTTTTTCGGCTAACCTATCTCACATTACCACCGCCCAGCCGTTGGTGAATTTCGCTCTCACTTCTAGCCTGAATCGTAGCCTCCACAGTTTCAAGTTTTTTTCGCTCTTTTTTGACCGGTGGCTCATCATTATCATCAAAGTTTATCATCAGCTCTTATTCCTGACAAAGTCTTCATATCGTCCTCCACCTTGTTGAGATCTCCTCTGAGTTTTTATCGATTGAGAGGGGCCCCATATCTTGCAATCTTCTTTTACATGGTTTCTTTATCTGTCGGTCGACCATCCGAGTGGTTATTAGCCCGACATTTTCTGAGTGTGATGCGCCATTATCCGAAACCGCTGTTCAAGCCTGGAAGCAGTTTTCTAAGTGGAACCTCGCTGCCTTGTACAGGGGCATGCGCCCTTCTGCCTTTCAGCAGGAAAGTGCTGGTCTCGGATGAAGTGACTAGTCATCGCGTAATATCCTGTACAACTGAAAGACCCCAACCCCATTGCTTTCCTTATCATCCTTAACTAATGACCACCACGGCTTTATTCTTAACGATACTGGCGTTTGTGATAACACGGTTTTTCTTCTGGAATAAGTTTTATCTCTCTCCCCGTTGGCGAGCCCTTCCTGTCAGATTTTACCTATTTGTTTGATAGTGAAATTAACCGCATCACTTTGGTTTGTTCATATACGGTTCAGTTTTGGTTAGTCGTCCCTAGGTTCCCCGCTGTCGTCTACGCCATCATCAAAGACGTTTGTGGCTATGGCTCCCGGAACTTTTCTCTCTTCTGCCTGGTTAAAAGTGCAGAACGTTTCCAGTAGGAGATACTTTTGTTGACAGGTACTATGAGATTATGCTTTGATATTTCGGATGATGAATCTTTGGCTTCAGATTTTTGTCTCTTCAAATTTTGTAATCTCGGCCGGATATAGACTGGGTTTCACAGTTGGTGGCATACTTAACATACATATTCTAAAGCCACTAAAAGTAGTGCCGTGCGCTTTCGTGAATCACTTGGCACCTGACATCAAGATATGGGCCACTGCTCCTTGCTCGGTCCCCTTCGGAGTTAGTGTAAGAACCGGTCGTGGAAAATCCCCTAAAACCCTTGCGATTCAGTGTTTTTCTTAACATCACTCACTTGCTTACACTATTGACGTGTCCTTACGAACTGTTTGTTTTTATGGACCGATTGTTGTTTGTTCGCGCCCAGAGCGCTACTTTGTCATATCCTTGTTCTGGACCTGCGTGACGCACGTGCTCCTTGCTCGCACGCTGCAATTCGGTTTCTCGTTTGTTGAGTCCTTGTGATCGCATTATTGGGGTTTGTATATTTTAGGTGTTATTGTTCATCCAATAATCCAGTATCGTAGAATATCATGGATAATCGCCTTTTGATTTCGGAATCCGTTGCGAATTTGGCTGCGCTTTGCTCGAAGGTGTGTTACAATACTCAGTAGATCAATTTGAATCAAGGAAAAACGCGCAAAAAGCCAAGAAAGGGATCGAAAACATTGGACTCTGGACAGGAAGTAATACGGCAAGTCACTGGGAAGGTTCTGGGTACATTTGATTCTTTGATTAATGTTAGATCGCCTAGTCCTGTCGGTGCTGGTTCATTTGTTAGAGGGCAAAATGGATTGTGAGGATGTTGATCTATATAGGCTGAGAATACTAAACCTAGAAAAACACTTATTGTCGGCTAGACAACAGGCCCAGGAAGCAGAATAGAAGTGTATACATAAAGAGAGTGAGCACGAAAACAGCTGCTATGACACTTCCGATAGTTCAGGGTGCAATAAGATAGGGAACCCCACGCCGGTCGCCGACCATAAAACACCATCGATGGACTTGCCAAGAAGGGAACCAACGGTTTTCCGCGGGCGATCTGAACGCTTCTGCAAGTTTGTCAAGCAGTTTGAGACGTTCGTCGAAAATAAGGTAACCGACCCCGGGCAAAGGCTTCTCTACCTGACTCACTACTGTCAAAGCCGAGCAAGAGAAGCTATCGACGGGTGTACCGTGCTCGACCCGGAACAAGGCTACACAAGAGCAAGGAAGATTCTAAGGGACTTGTTTGGCCAACCGTTCAAAGTAGCCCGTAACCTAATAGAGGGCGTGATGGTAGAGGCAAAGAGAACCAAGGGCGATGTCTACACAATGGCCGACCTGGTGATCAAGATGCAAAACTGTTCGATAGCCCTCGACCATTTAGGTTACAGGGCTGACCTAGACGCCATGCACACTTTGGAAAACATAGTCCGTCACATTTCTCCCGAACTACAGGGTCGGTGGGCGGAAAAAGCAGAACGGATAAGCCGAAGCGACCAGGAGGCTAACTTCGAAGACCTGGCCGAATACTTGGACAGGCAAACCAAGATAGCCGACAGCAGGTTCGGCCGACCTGTCCGGGCCAGCGACCGGCCAAACAAGCCCAGTACTAGCCAGGCTCAAACCCCTGCAAAAGAACATCCAAAATATCAGCCTTGGACCAATACACATGCCATTTCACGCGATGCTACGGCGCGACCCAATTGCAGACCCTGTGGTACTAGCCATGGTCTACCAGAATGCCCCAAGTTCGGCAACGCCACAATAGACGAACGGTGGGGAATGGCAAGGATGGCATGAGCGTGCCTTATTTGTCTCAACACCACGCATCGGGCGGCAGCTTGTAGGACAAGGAACCGATGTGGTTACGAGGGTTGTACTGGCAGACACCATCGATTGCTGCATCAGGCGAGAGTAACCTTAGCCGAGGCGAGTACCAAGCCCAGTTTTACTTGTTCAAAGTCGCTGTCTGCCAGTAAACCGGTACTTTTGGGCGTAGTTGCCGTGGGAGTAGTGACCCCAAATGCAGTGGTCAAAGCGTTGGCCTTTATAGATAGTGGCTCGGATACCACGCTAGTAAGGAAGGAGTTCGTAGAGAGATATAGGATCGGAGGGATCAATCTTCATTAGCAATGAGCACAGTGAGTGGCACCGAGGTCATCCCGCCAACCAAACTTCACCTACAACTCGTTTCCTTGGTCAGCAACGATAGAGCAGAAACTCTAGAAGCATTCACTATAAGGGACCTGCCGATGAGAGCACCTCAGTCAGTGCAGCAGATTCTGACTCAGTGGCTGCATCTCGACGGGGTTACGATCGAGGAGTGGCAGGATAGCAAGGATAGCAGATTGGTTTTGAAGCACAGGAAGAGCATTGGGTCCAAGATCAAAGAATAGGAAGCCACAAAGCACCCTATGCACTACGCACTATATTCGGCTGGGCTTTATGTGGTAGTACGGATGGAAGATGCGGCAAACGAATCCAAATCAACTGCGCCTCAGTAGAAGCGGCAACCGTTGAACAGGCATTCCAACAGCTGTATAACGCCGAATTTGCCGACCTGGCTATTGATAGAGACGCCCCGTCACGAAAAGATAACACGGCTTTGAGAATGGTAGCCGAGAAAGCTAAGTATGTAACAGATCGTTTCGAGGTTCCTGTCCCGTGGAGACCCAACGTGAAACCTATGCCAAACGGCCGATAATTGGCTCTGAAAAGATTATGCCTCCTCAAAACCAGGCTAATTCGAGAACCACAATTAAGGATAGAATACACGCGAGCCATGCAACATAACATCAACTTGGGTTATATAGAAAGAGTGGATACAGCGGTTATCAGTGCAAATTCGAGGTGGTACCTACCCCATCACCCAGTAGTGAACCCAAAGGAACCGGGGAAGGTCAGAGTGGTTTTTGACTGTGCCGCGAAATGTCAGGGTGTCACTCAACGACCATATACTACAGGGCCCAGACTGGACAACGCCACCAGTCGAGGTTTTATGTTGTTTTCGGCCAGGAAGAGTAGCCGTCTCTGCGGACATACGTGAAATGTTTCTACAAGTAAAGATGCCCGTTAAAGATAGGGACTCATTTCGTCTTCTCTGGTGACCTGAAAACGACGCGAGTCGCGCACCTGACGAGTACAGGCTGACCGTTCATCCCTTTGGGACGGTATCCTCTCCCTTCTGCGCCAACTCTGCCCTCCGGGAAGCCCTCAAGCTTTTCGCCGGCACCAGCAGTTTGCTAGGAAGAGCAATGGACCACTTCTACGTGGACGATTCTCCGTGTTCCTTCGACGACCCAAATACTACTATTCTCCATATGACCGAACTGACCGCCACTCTAAATGCCGAAGGATTCAACCTCACTAAATGGACTTCAAACAGCCGAAAGATGCTCAACGTTGTACCGAATTCAGAGAAAATGGAGTATACGAGAGAGCTTTTGGGATCCTCTTTACAAACGGAGCGCACGCTTGGTCTTCAGTGGAAACCCAGAGGTGAAGAATTTATTTTCACTCTGGACCTACCCAAAAGACCGGTCACACGGAAAGGAATCCTATCATCAGTCTCAGGCCTCTATGACCCCCTAGTTTTCGTTTCGCCATGGTTGTTACCGGGAGAGTGCTTGCAGCAATCACTGTGCTAGAGAGGGACGATTTGGGACGAACCTCTCCAGGATGACGACGATAAGCGATGGCGCGACTGGCTGCACAGCCTGGAGCAACTTGGTGAGATCAAAATACAAAGATGTTTAACAGGAATCATGTGCACAAACGACGCCCAACTCCACTCATTTTCTGAGGCATCAGAAATAGGCTACAGGATAGTGGCTTAAGGCTGCTGAGTGGACGCGAATGGTGGGCGGCACAGCCAGATACTAATCGCAAAGACGAGAGTGGCTCCACTGAAAACGGTGTCCATTCCAAGGCTGTAACTGACGGCAGCAGTACTGGCCGTGAAAGCCGCGGGGCTGATTTGGAGATGCTTCGATCGGACAAACTGGTAACCAAACTTTTGGACGGACTCAGCCACGGTAATTCATTACATAAACAACATTACCACTCGTTTTAACACTTTCATGGCCAACAGGCTCACTGCAATCCACCGGTCGACTTAAATCGATCAATGGCACTATGTACAATCCGCTAGTAACCCGGCCGACTTCTGCTCAAGGGGCCTGAAAACACCGGGGAGGTTTCGGATGTGGACAATGGGGCCGAACTTCCTAACTGCAGCTAAAGAGATGTGGCCAACGCTATTAATACCTAAGGCTGATGATGGCGATATCGAGACTAAAAGACTGACACTGGCTACAAACTTCACGGGAAGCGTAAGCCTAACAGAAAACTGTGCCAATTTCCCAACTGGACAAAAGTGTTAAGAGCGGTGGTCTGATGGACACGATACAAAGTACTCTTATTGATTATGAAAGGCGCAAGACCACAAAGCACATTGAATGTGAGGACGATACTACCGGACGAGCTGAATCAAGCCAAACTCGACGTTCTACGCCTACTGCAACTAGACGCTTTCCCGTTCGAGGCCCGCGAGCTAGCCATGATAGATGATAACGCCAAAGAAAGCAGGCTGTTGCACAGCAGTATCCGAAGACTAAACCCCACGCGAACCAACGGACTACTGAGAGTTGGAGGACGGCTTACAAATTCAAATCTAGAGTACGAAACAAAACACCCCACAATAATACCTGGTGACCACTACATAACGAGATGCCTGATACACCTTGTACATCGAGAAGAGGGACACGCAGGTTTGAATCACTTACTGAACAATATACGCCGAAGATTTTGGGTGACAAAGGGACCAGCGACGGTCAAGCGAGTCATAGACAACTGCATCACTTGTCGTCGCCGGAGAGCGGTAGCAGGCCAACAAATGATGGACCCCCTTCCAGCCGTAAGAGTTCAACCGGGATGATGCCCGTTTGTGGAAATTGGCGTCGACTGCTTTGGCCCGTTACTTGTACGACAGCAAAGGAGCACCCAAAAGAGGTATGGCTGCCTGATAACATGTTTACAATCCGGAGCAGCCCATTTTGAAGTAGTGCATAATATGACCATCGATTCATTTCTAATGGCCTTTCAATTGTTCATCTTGAGGCGGGGGGTCCCCAAGAATGTATACTCAGACAATGGCTCGAACTTCGTTGGGGCTCGTAAGGAGTTAGAAAAATGGTGAAACCGCCCGGACCAAGCCAAAATACAAAACAAGACCGTAGTAAAGTGGATGGAAAGGTACTTCGACCCACCTTATGCCAGCCATCGTGGTGGCTTTTGGGAAAGATTGATACGATCGACTAGGAAAATACTCACAGGCCTGACCTCACAACAAACCCTCGGTGACGAGGTGCTGACCACTTTACTAACAGAAGTAGAGCGCATACTGAACAACAGACCCCTGGTGCCGATCGTCCCAGACCCGGAAGGCGAACCGGCACTCATCTCCAAAGACCTGTTAATACTTCGGTCAAATGCAGGAGCAACCACACCGAAAACCCTACGTAGAACCTACATCGTTGGATGGAAACAAGTGAACCACCTGGCACAGGCTTTCTGGAAACGATGGACGAGGAGTACCTGCCGACACTGCAGCTTCGGTAAAAGTGGATCTTCAAACAGAGTTCGTTTAGACGTAGCGAAGTGGTCATCCTCGTGGAGAGCCACTTACATAAAGACGATTGGCCGGTTGGAGTGATCCAGGACTGCCGTACAGAAATCGCTGGTCTCGTGCGCACGGTGGTGGTGAGAACGAACAGAGGAGATGTACTGCAAGATATCCGTAAGATATGTCCGCTTGAAGTTGACAGTGACGTGGGCAAGGTCGACGCTACAGACCATGCTATATCCATGTCTGCTGATACCAGATGAAGCTGAATTCATTTATTTATCCCTCATGCATTCTCCCGTAGGACCCAACCCTTCACACCGTCTTTGAAGTATATTTGTGTTTAATTTCATGCGGCGTTCACGATTTACCATGGAGTTAGTTGCCCAAACCTCAGTTTATCACACGACACGACATTGCATGTAGAAGTAGCGGGGCTTAGGTTACGCACACATGCCTACATTTTACTCGTTTATGCCACGCAGTCCCCGTCAAACACGTTACAGTGCTCACAGTCTTTCGTTGACGTTGCAGAAAGTCCTCCTTTGATGTGTGGTGATACTTGTGATTCCATTATACATCCAGACACATACGCACATGCCCGATGCACGTTATGTCCCGCAACCCCTACCAAACATGTGACGGTGTTCGCAATTTGCTTTCATTGACGTTACTGAAATGTATTTTGCATATGTGGAAGTAGAGATGATTACATCATACACACACACACTCACGCAAGCACATACAGCCAGGGCACGACGGCCTTTCCAAGGACAGCATCTATGTGCCTCTTCAAGCCCGCCATCGGTCAGTTGTCCTCGTGGAAGATGTAGAATAGCCTCGCGTCTGTGGCCAACGGATTAGGTGCGACCATGAGTAGAACGCTGACGACGAGCATCAGGAGCGCGCACAGACAGCAGGGACTAGATGGGTAGGAAGAATCGGTACTTCTATACCAAACCTTTGACTCTGCTATGGATTCGGGAGGATTTTGGTGGGCGGCGTAACGACCGGTCGTGGAAAATCCCCTAAAACCCTTGCGATTCAGTGTTTTTCTTAACATCACTCACTTGCTTACACTATTGACGTGTCCTTACGAACTGTTTGTTTTTATGGACCGATTGTTGTTTGTTTGCGCCCAGAGCGCTACTTTGTCATATCCTTGTTCTGGAGCTGCGTGACGCACGTGCTCCTTGCTCGCACGCTGCAATTCGGTTTCTCGTTTGTTGAGTCCTTGTGATCGCATTATTGGGGTTTGTATATTTTAGGTGTTATTGTTCATCCAATAATCCAGTATCGTAGAATATCATGGATAATCGCCTTTTGATTTCGGAATCCGTTGCCAATTTGGCTACGCATTGCTAAAACGTGTTTTACAGTCCGACAGAAGTTGTTTCGAATCTTCGCCGTCGTGCGCGACTGATATATCTTGCTCTATTGTAACAAGGACGACAACACACGACAGGATACTTGTATTTCACCGGCCAAACAAGTGAAGTCATGGAACACACACAGTCGTTTATACGGGCCTTTTTCCAGACTGCGCGGCACGAAGATTGCTATTGCCGCTACTTGAGCGCTTCGGCCGCGTTCTGTCCAGTTGCCTGTGGCCGATGGCTTGCTTCTCTTGACCGTCATTTCCCTTCGGTTGGTCCGACTGTCTCAGTTGACGGCTCGATCGACAGCCCTTTACCTGAGCTATCTTGTTGGTTGCCGGAGATCCCGCTGCTCCCTCTCTGGTCGTCTGTATGCCTCCTTTTGCCTGCTTAGGGAAGCCTCCGATATACTCGCCGCCTGCTCTTTTGTCGGTGGCCCTCGTTTGGTTCGTTCGTTCGCTTCGACGTTCCCACCGTCCCTTCGCCCCAGCTTTCCCTGTTGCACTATGAGCAGTCAAATCGAACCATTCCACCCACAGGCGTCCACTTTCATTGTGGAACCCGTTTTCCGCTGTGGATTGCGTAGCCTAAAAATGGAACGGTCCTTTTTGGATATTGGCATCATTCCCACCAAGGCTCTCGCCTGTAGGTGACTTGAAATTTTCTTTTAGAGATTCATCCCACTTGTTTCCCCGTTGTGCCACCTGCGTGGTTTCTCTTGTTAAATTTTTCAATCCCCTGAACATAGACTTTTAAGTAGTCTGAAAAAAGAAACACGGGAGCTGCCACAACCGCCAAAGTGAGGCCTTTTTTACGCGCGGAGTTCAACCGAACAACTTCGTGATCCCACTTTAGACGATTCATGATTACCGTTCATCCAGCGGTACACGAACTCTAATCTACAATGGGACCAAAGGGAACATCGTATTAGTCAGAGTCAAGTATTTTACGGTATCTGAGAGGTATAATAATATTGTAATGAAAAATCACACGGTTATACTAGACATTAGTCCTTCTTGGGCACACCGCATATGGAACAACCGGGAAGAACATAAAAGCTCAACCGAGCTTTACCCAACAGGAAGAGAAAGCAATTTGAAGGAGGTAATACTCATACGGAGCAGGTGGACAAAATTAGAGCAGAAGACGTAATATGAATACTGCTGACGGACACCTACAAAACCGTTGAAATTTAAGTGTCCAAAGATCTACGGTGGGTCAGCCGCCGTATTAAAGGCGATCGGGCTTTTGCCGTCATTAACGTGGAGAATCAGAAGCACAGGACCCAAAACTAATCCTTCGAATACCCAGCTGCCTACTGTTGCTAGTTTTCGGCAGCTAGCACGAAAAGTCATACTGATCCGTGTGGGGCACGAGTGGGCAGCGCTCACCCACCACCGAATAACGACTTCATAGCAAGACTGACTTGCTGTTTTTAAGATATTGAATTATGAAATGGACAAATTTACTAACGTGTAAAATCCTCAAATATGACATAATAAAGTCTCAGAAGCAGGGGCCAAGTTTTCGGAACGAGGAGACATGCAAGTGATTCATGCAGGTTCCAAAGAGTCAGAAAAAACAGGGAGTTGAAAGTGAATAAGCGAACACTGAGGCACTAATATACGGGCGATACAAAACATGCAAAAGATGCATATATATCATGAATTCAATTATAACTCCCTTGGTGGACTTTGCACAGGCACTCGTTTGCCCATCACGCCTGAACCAAACCCGCACTTCTTTAGTCATGACCCACAGTCCTTTGGCCACGACCCACCGCTATAATTTCAAAAAGTGGCAGCCCTGTTAGTGAAACTCCGTTAAGCAGCGTCGGATATTTTGTCTTGCCCTTATTGATTCTGGGGGTGATCAAGACTTGATGAAATAAGAAAATAAGGGGTCGGCCCCTCAACCATTTTTATAGCTAAAAGTACTCACCATTCGAGGGTATTGCACGTGATCGTCCTCAGTACATCCTCGTCACCGCCATCATTCTATTTATTTTGCAGCATTTAACACCATCACCCTCACTGAAAGAGCAACAGTCATGCTGGAGGTGCCATTCGGCCTGACTATACGGGCACATGGTCGGTTTGCAGTACAGAGTTTGACATCTTTACCACGAATACCTGCGCGGTATAGGATCGTCACGTTTACCAATTTGTTCATCCAGCCTTTCAACTACAAGCTTTGTAAAAATATTTTTTTCCAACATCCCTTGATGCCACAGTAATCCGGTAGCTCTGCTTTGACTGCTACGTGGCAGCACGGCTAACGGTTGTGTGTGTTGGCTACAGAGTAACAGGTCTTGACAAAAGAACCCTAGGTCGTGGCCTGAGGATTGTGAGCCCTGGCTAAAGTGATTGTGGATTTCTGCTAAAGAATTGAGGGTTTCGGTTGAAGCTCGACGAGAAAGGGTGAAGCTGCTGTTGTCAGTAAGGCCAACGACCACCTGCGTAATCGTCCTTCTATCTCGAGAGTCTCCAGTTCCATCATCGGCGCAAAGTGGTCATACTAGTCCAAAGCCTTGGTAAAGTCTGGGTGGAAGAGCTAACTACCTTGCTGTTGTCCGGCTGGGTAGCCACCTTGTCTAAGAATAACATAAGGTCTGAGAAACAGGATTTGCTTTTCGAAACCCCTTACTATGCCCTGGGCAGCAACGTGTTGTTTACCAATCCTCTACGCAAGTTTTCTTCTACAACTTGCACTTAGGGTCCGCACAGGATGCACATAGAGCTTACAGGGAACGTTCTGCCTTCCTGATCGAGGCTCACACTAGTGGATAACCACCGCTGCCGCTAACTTCCATTCCAAAGGCAATATCCCTTGAGTAATTGTGGCACGGCAGGGACGACAGATATCACTAGTGGTGAATACCCCTGGTGGTCTATTGACGACTTTGGATGCCTTCGGGCCCTGCCGACCGATGCATGCTCAGTCATTTCATTATTTTTGTCTCCCCTTCAACTATTTGCATTTTTGAATTCGCCCTTGCGGAAGTTAATGCCTCGGTTGAAGCTCATTTTCCTCCACCGCGCCTGTGTACGCCTTCAGAGTGTGGACCGAGTACATCCCTTTCGCTTGCAGAGCCACCACGTTTCTACCTTCTATCCCTTAAGATCGAAGGTCAGGTTCCACTTCCAAGTAAAGCCCTTGACTGAAAGTACGGGCAACATCTCCTCGGGTTTTGTTTAGCTTCATTGGCCAGAGCTTGCTCGAAGGTGTGGACGCGAGCGGATGTCGACCGCGGAGTGAGAAAAGTTAGCTGTAAGAAATGCCCAAGGCATAGAGCGGCGTAAAACGAGGTTTAGTGTCAGAGAACGCTTGTCAGCAGTGACCAATTCTTTGTCCGGCTGACCGGGGCGGTCTGTGGATGAAAGTTGAATGGTGCGTTTTTGAGCACCTCCGTGTAATTAGGACAATACTGACGACTTTCTTCCAGTTACAGAAACGATTCACTGTTGATGTGAAGGCTTAACACGTCGTCACCTGCACGGGTGAACTCACGCGTTTCCTTGAGACACAGGTTAATTGTAAGGGGGAGCTGGCGCACTTTTCGCTTTGTCGCCGTGGTTACAGTGATATCGTCATATCCCGAGGGTAAGGTGGCTAGAATGCCGTAAGCAGTGGAGACTATGCTCTACTGGAGCCGGAGTATTATCGCGAAGCATGCAGCAAGCCAAACCGAGACGAAGGCGGATACATCTTTTCACTCAGCAACTCCACGTTGCGTGAACCGTTTACCTGATCGTAAAGTTTCGTCGTACGCATCAGATACCAATACATATCATATCAGATATCTCAGTACCACTAAGTAAGCTCTTTTCCGTGGTTCACTACCATTTTAACACTTTCTCACTTACTGTGGTCTTAAATAAGGCTAAGAAAAGACAGGGTGTTGGAGTGTGGCGAAAAAGAATAAATTAAAAGAAGCATAACGAAGTTGATAGTCCCCGTAGAACAAATCCACTTCCGAATAGAATGCTTGCTTTCTCGTTTTATGGCCCGTAAACTGTTATGTTCGCTTAGATTTCGTCATTTTCGGGACTAGAACATGGGCATGGTGGCAAAGCCAGCCTTTGATTGGATAGATTTTAATTCAAGCAGGAAGGTAGAAGAGACCATAATATACGGGGCCACTGTCTTCCGTGTGGGTTGCAAGTGCGTAATCTTCAAAACGCAGAGGAGGGAAACTTCCATGCGCCCAAGGCTTTGCAATGGCATCAACGGGCTTCCACGCCTACATTAGTTGAACATCGGCGTGACTGTCAAAGGCCTGCTTATTCCAAGAAAACGTACAGGGCTCGCTGAGAACAAAAAGCGGCACCTGGCGAATCTAAACACTCAACCCCAAGTTTTGAGGGCGTGGAGAAAAGCTTTGTTCAGATTCATGGTAAGGTCAAACTCAACACCATGTGAGTATATCTTTCATGGTCACAACAGTCGTCCTAGTATTCATCATCAACTGAATAATACTTGAGATTGCCTTTGCCTGCGATTCCCCATCCATTCAATAGTTGACCGGTTGTGTTTTTATCACGGCTCTCTGAGGGGCACCGTGCGAGCCTCGCAATAGCTAACCTGCAGTTCGTGAATTTGTTGTTAGTGTTGGGTGTGCCTATTACATGCGAAACTCAGAGCTAACCGTGGTGACTGTTTGCTGCGGTACATCACCACCAAGACCGGAAGAGCTGTATAGTGCTCACACTGTTTGAGCATTCACACTCCATGACGAATCCCCTAATCCACTTGATCTACTGGGTAGACTCCGCTGTTCCTATTATTGTCAAAGCTGCTCGGAAGCGCGTTATTCAAATAGCCATCATGAAATTTCGGATAAATCTTTCAAGGCGAAACTACTTCATTCAAGCAAGAGAAACTAAATGCCACAAAACTGAACCCCTTCCCATCTTTCAGTATTCTATCTCTCAGATCACGAGTAGTAATCAGAAAATAACACCAAGAGTGACCCCGGAAAATTTGGGCTGAATGCCCGATGTCTGCCTTATGATCTTGCCGCTGCAGCCGTCGTTTCCTTTGGATGACCAAAGCGACGACAGAAAACTCACTCCTTCAGCTGATTCTACCTGGAAAGAAAACATATCCCATGCATAAGAGAATGCTGCTCATTCTTCCATGTTGGATGGCTGTTAGCCCACAGTGCGATGTCAGTAAATGCCATTACGACCCTGAACCAAAAAAGCTAGTCTAGTCCAGTTCAATCAGCAAAGCCAAATCAACAGACGAGATATCATCTCGAAGGAATGATAACGATCGGTTTATCTGCCCCTTTTATTGTTGCTTACGGGTAACTAATATAGCTGGATTTTCCCATTTCGCCTGATTCCTCCTCTTGGCTTGTGGCTAAACTGCAGCAGATTAGGTAGGCTGGTGCATCACAGCTCATTGAGGATCGAAAAAACAACCAAAATGTTCAGCTCGCCTTTAGCAGCTTATCCTATAGCACCGGGCTGAGGAATGTACCACTATGCTGCGGTTATCCGTGTTTAGGTGAAGTCAGTTTTGGGATGCTGTGCGGCATTGACGGGTACACTATCTGAGCAGATTTGGTGAGGCCGGTCTGACTCACTCGTCTGCGGAGTCAGGGGCACTGGAACCCTGACGGACACATGCTATTTGAATTTGACCCGATGTGGTGAAATGGATACTCTTCAGACTTGGTTCACTGACCCAATTACATATAGGCTCCTGTTGTACACCTATATTAAACCGATCAGGAGACCGATGCAGCTGAACACCACTTACGTGCATTGACGTTAGCTGGTTAAGGCACACTGTGGTAGCCGAATTAGCTCCGCTTGAGGAAAGGTCCTCTTCTCGAACCAAAGCCGGATAATGTTGCACACTGATCAGTCGTCTGTGTTTTACTTTAATTTATCAAATTCAGTGGGGAGTTGTTGAAAGTGCTCCCACCAACTACGCGAATTATTTGAATTATCTAAGCATATCTGACAATATTTTTGGAAACGAAGAAATCGCAGCTGTTATCTATCAGTATCCCCTAGGTTTTATCTTAGTGGGCATCGCGATCACAGGGCTGATAACAAAAGTATAAAGGGACTAAGCTTCCGTGTGAATCGACTGAAAGAACTTAATATTTACCTTCACAGTCAGGTTCTATTTAATTCAAAAGTTATCGTGAACATTTCCCAGCTAATGAGGCCGTTTATCACAGCAGTATTTCCGAGACAAACCACAACAAAGTTTTTCTTCAGCTCGCGCGAACCGTGTTTCATAATCGTTCCGTAAATTTGGCTAATTTTCATCAGGTGTCATTCTTCTCCTTAAGGACACTTGGATGTCACTTTGGCTCCGTAGGTGGCTGGACTTTACAAAACGTCAGTCACCTCCCCTGTGCGTGAGGTACTACTTTCCTCGTTATTCAAGCTCAAAAGAAACAGCGGCTTTACTCTCCATGTCGGAAAAATCGGCTATTTTCGGGAAAGATGGTGAGGAATATTTGCTTGCCCAGGGCGCCATTTCGCTAATGCACTTACTTTTGCTCCGGTTCCGCATAAGGCTAAGAGTGGTGATATAACGGCCGCGGCACATCATACGGCCGAGCACGCCTTCGTGGCTACGTCACCCGAGGATCAAAATGCCGAGGAAGGGGGTAACAAAGGCTCACAGCGTTTGAACAACCAGTGATCTGCCAACCATCTCTGACTTAACATATCTACACGAAAAGCTCCCACAGTACCACTGATGTGCCATTCTACAGGCTGTCCTCCTGCCACTTTGGTTTTTATTGCCCCGACGGGGAATGGTTTAGGCAAGTCCCATCAGTCCTATCGGGTATTGCGAGTCCCAAACTAAGGTGAAACGTTTTTGAGGAGCGCCTGCACCCAAGGCACTCTTAAAGTAGTACCGCCCACTTTGAGGCAGATGACCCACTCAGTGTAAGACTGAGAAGTTGCACTGGCATAAGAGTGCTAGTGTCATTAAGCTCGATAGGAAACACCATTAGCTTAAGCCCGTATTCCTACCTGGAGGCCGAGTCTCGCCGGTACTACCTCCAGCAATTTATCGAGAGGGAGCTTTGCCGGTGGGTGGCATGCAGCATACAGGTCGGGCGGCAAGTGCCCGAAAAGACGGGCAAACTGGGCGGACACGCTGGTCATCGGGACCCTTCAGAATGTTGCTTCGATCTGTATCCACCAAAACTCCAAACGGACGGGTATCATTCCTGAACCCTACATGCACATTGAATATACTCCGGGCCGTCCTGAGTCACCTGCCTATTTAATGTATAACAGTGAGGCCTCCTGCAAGTTAGCCATCTTTAGCGATAAAATGAGCCGGAGTCTGTAATAGTTTGATAGAGTATTCAGATTAAGTGGAGCAATTATAGAATATTTCTATTTGAAGGGCGGTTGATACAAAACCAAAAGTTAAGACCCCACTGACGTCACTGTCAATATCTGTACCTCAGAAGTTCAAAACAAAGCCTGCCTGCTACAATCACCATGGGTTTCTCAATGCGCGAAGTCATCCAGACATTTGTCTTTAGGAGAAAATGGGTAACTCCAATGATGAATCATGCAGTTATTCGCTAGTGGTTATAAAATCATAATCCCTGACCAAGGAGATTTTTTGGAACCTGCGGAGCAAAGATTACGGGGAGGGGAACGATCTTGAAGGACCACCAAGAGCATACTCCGTAGTCTAAATGGAACCAGGAACAGCATGCTTTTCGGCGATAGAAAATTACACATCGGGTGGCAGTAAAAATAAGGGTTTCTCGAAATAGGTTCAGTGGACCCTACACCGACCTGAGTGGCAAGGGACATTAACCTATGCCGTCGCTTGACGTGCAGGAGCCGAAGGGGAGATATAATAGAGCACAGCAAGATTCTCACGATTTTGGTGATCTTCAAGGGTCGGGTAAACCACTACTGTACCTCAACCATCATACGGTCATCAGGGGGCATTTTTAAGCTGGCGAAGGACAATGACAAGCCGCTGGACGGGAAACGCCGGACCAACAAGACAACGGCTCCAACGGTTTTGGAATTAGATCTTCTGCCGAATCGCAGCCTGGAAGCTTGTCGCCGAAAATAGCAGATAGGTAGCCAGCTTGCATATCGTTCTTTTTTTGTTGGTAATACTAATAGGGTTGCTGCTGAAGTTTCCCCGTCCATCTTGCTTTTCACCCTGTTCTTAATTTCGCCTTCCTTTTCTGTTTCGAATTCCCATCCTTGTCCCTTTTCTTCAATGAAGGCCAGTCTACCAGTCTTCTACTGATACCCAGTCTCCCCATATTTTGTCTCGCACCGACTTCACCTTTTCCAAGTTGGCCAATTTTGTCCCTGGGGTAGGTAGGTCGCCGGTTCTATTTCATCAAAGCCCGTTGATCTTGAGGCCCTTTAGAAAGGGGTATAGTAGGGCAGATCCCTTCTTCCGTTTAGCCCTACCAACTCATCGGGGAAGGATAAGGTCTCCATTCTGATGCAGCTCAGAGTGATCCAAGGAGCACCCGTGAGTGAAGGTGGACAAAAATGGCACCCATCACAAGTGTCCACTGCTCCGGACCGGAATGATTTGCCTTGCTTTTTTCTTTGCCGAAACTGACAGCGAGCAAAATTTATGTCTTCAAGGGAAAATGACAATACTATGTAATTTTGACGGCTACGGAAAACCACTCGCAACTCATCTTTGTGGAACTCCTACACAGATGGAACAGAACACGAGCTCAGCCCTCGTATCCAACATTCAGTTCAACAATTCAAGACCTGAGGAAAAGGCAACGAATGATGCTTGTCGAAAAAGCTTCGGGAACACAAATAGACTGCCGACGCCAGTACGAACGAAGACTCGAGAGGGAGAGAGGAATGGTTACCAAGGAGCATACTGCCCATTTGAGTTCAGACCTACTGCTTGCTTTGTTAATACTAAGGGCCCAAGGGACAAAACATCTTGGATTGTTGGAAAGAGGTCAACACCCTGCTTCAGTACTTTGGGTAAGTGAGCGGAAACGATAACAGTAGCGGCGCACCTAGTTTCACTCCGCACTGCGGGACAAAAGTGCCACACTTGCAAATTGGGGGGAGGAAGATTAGAGAGTGACTAGAAAGGCCAAAACTAAGTGGGGAGTCAGGCCCAGATGGACCGTATCCGGACCTTCTGAAGCCATCAGCCAGACCGCCGATCGAATCACACACGACTAATCAATCGACATCTGAATGACTCCCGTGCGACCAGAAGCCGATGCAGGTAATGCTACTCCACAGGGGTGGATTGTTCGGACTTCGGAAAAGCCTTTGACTCAGCAAACCAAGCACTCTGGAATATCTCCTTTCCTGGGCAACCGAGTAGCCCAATTCATCGGATAAATGAGGTGCTATGTAGAGGTTGATAGACATGGGTCCAGTGCCGGTGGAAATGCCAGTGCGGTACCGCAAAGGGCGGTTCTTAGGCCATTTCTTTCTTTTTTATAACTGCAACTCAGTTCATGAGTTGGATTATGAACACTGCGTGTTTTCTGATGACGTTCAGATAGCTGGAAATCCCAGAGTAATCTTCCTGCTGGACGTTCTAGACGGTGTACTTGTGGAGCGCAGACTGGGATCCCCCAACTGACACAAACAGATGCAGGCAAATCAGTGGGAAGGCTGCTCGGTCGACCCTGAAAGAACTAGGGGATAGATAAAATGGAGTGAGTTTGGATAGACTGACACAGTCAGGTCTGAGGGTGTTTACGGCTGTGGATTTCAAGCCTCACAGATAGAGCCTGGAAAAAGAAAAGAAAAGTTACGATACCCATTCACAGCTGAAGAAGGTCCTTGCTTCGCTTAAGCCGTGAGCAATACTGCCGTTCTACACAGCTCACGCAGAGCAACCTCCGGAGTGTTCCATTCAGACTTGGAGTCCCATTCAAATAGTGAGTGACGAAAATCGCGATCCGGGCAAAGTCCCATGATCCTAGCGAGACTGGTTCTCAGCTTCTACGGCACTAAACTTGAAATCGCAAAAGTACGATGGCAAGCACTTTTCAGGTATGTAGCCAATTGGACTCAACGGCGAAACCCAGGGGTTCGACATCTATTGGTCCGAACAAGACGGTCAGAAACAGTTTATCACCACGTTCAAGCGTCTCGCACAAACGAACAACCGAGTAAAAGTGCCGTTTATAGAAGAGTCCTGCAAAAAACTGTCGAATATAAAGAAATTCACAAAGCGGGCAGAAAACTTGGAAGATATTCCAATAAATATACTTTACCCCGATTTGGAGCAGGAAGCGGTTCACAAGGGTTTGATCCGAACTTGAAGGGTGGCATTGAAATCTGGAGCTAGTTCATCTGAAAAGGAGGAGGGTGATGCCGGATCTCAACGAGGCCTTCAGGAGAGGCTCTTCTGATTCTAGAATTCTTCAGTTACTTCCGGGGATCATAGAAGGGGGCTCAAGGGAAACAAACAGATGCCCGTGAAACGCCGCTGCAATGAGGTGGTTGGAGTTAGTTTGTTCACCCAAGGAGTAGAGAATCAATGAAACGAACTACCGTCACGGCTGGCGGTGGTCCGGACGACCGCTGATTTCAAAAGAACTTTAGACTTCCCAGGGAAATCTTTTAAAGGCCTGGTCTAGGAATGCGGACCACCTCATGACCCCCGGGAGTAATCAGACATGTAGTCCTTGAAACTACATGAAAAGGATACACCAGTAATTAAGGAAGCTAAGCCGTGAAGGTGAGGTCTGGAGTGGGTGATACCGAATTCTATTCTCCCTCCCACTTACCTGCAAAGCAGATCAAAACTCCTAGCCAAATAGATCATTCGGGCAGAAAGGAGTCTCCGCATCTTTTCATCTGTTCTTCGCGCTCAGGCTTGACACCAAGCACATAACCCAATCGCGGAGATGTGAGGTGATACTATATGGGGAGTAACTGGCATATAGCAAAACGGGGAGGCTAAACACAACGCTCATTGCCCTAAAGGTCACAGATCACCACTAAGCAATCATACCTCAACCGCTGAAGCTGGTCACTAAATGGGGTACGATACGAGGCGGTCAAAATAAACTATGGTTTAAAAGATTCGTGAGGGACACTGAGGAACCTTAAAGTCCGAAGACCAAAGACCAAAGAAACAAGAAAAAGTCAGGTCAGCCCCTGAGCATGGCACCAGATGGACCGCCTCCTGTCTTCACCCAACCCACCTCACAACAGGATGCCCACTATTACCCAGCACATAAATGGCCTCCGACCTGTCTTGGAGGCTAGAAGAATATGTGGTAACCATTGGCTGGTGTTGCTTTGCGGGAGTTGTGGTGGTGAGGTAAAGCAGCCCTTATCTAGCTCCTTGATTTGGCACAGTTGCACTTTCATCCGGGCCGCTAGTAGCATTTTTTAGCCATCTTCCAAGAAGCTGTACTTCTTTCCCCCTTTCCCCCTGGTTTCTTTAAGATTCAGCACCGCATACTGATAGGTATGTTTTGGGATATCCGAGACATGCTTGGTTGCACTATCAACTGTGCACACGGGAACAAACAGTGACCCTGGTCGACGGTAAAGTGTTGGATAGATAATGCATGAAATTTGAAAGAACAAAAACGGATTATCATGCCAAGCCGAAAACGCGAGGGTTCTAGTTACGTGGTGATGAAGAGAAATGTGGATTGTAGGAAATTCAGGGTAGGATTTACAGCAGGATGCCGAAGAACGGGTACAATGTTTTGTGGATTGAAATTTGAAGATGTGGTAAGCAGAAGATCTAGCCACCCCGGGGGTTGGTAGAACTCAGGCAGACTAGCAAAAGAATAATGCGACGTCATTTCATACAACAGTCGAGTGAGAATGCACAACGAGATATGATGATATAAGTCAGCAGCGATTCCTGGTCATTGCACACCGGTAGAATTACAGATCTTATGTGACAAAGAAGTATGCTGGCGTGGAAGGATCACGTGGGAGAGGCGTCTTACGGTATGGGCGGCAAGAACAATTAGCGTCCGAGGTGAACCGAAGTCCACCATCAGTATAATTGGAGGTAAGGTCACCGAATTCCAATGAAGATTGACGAAGGGGGGACGGTATTGATAAATGTCTTTCAACTTAACCGCATAGCAAGGCACCACCACGGGCACGAAGCTATAAGATTTGGCCAGCATGAAAGAAGCGATATATGGACCAAATGGCCTCCCGAAAGCAGTCCATCCATGGCTTTAAATGGGTGTTTTATGTTGGTAGGGACCGAACTACCGTGGATGTATAAGTCAGTGTCTGAGAACAAGAATACCTTAGAGCACGTAAAGGAAAAAGTAGTATGACAGGTGGCCAGCTAGGAGGAACGAAGGAATCACGCAATTAACTGTCAGTGACGAACAGAACGGCGGCAATCTGCGAGAAGCAATCCAGGCTTTCCTCATGGGATTTGGGTAGAAAATGGTTGACATATTTGTGTAAGATCACTGTGATCTTTGCAGAACATGAGCGAAGGCACAGGACGCTCTAAAGGAAGAGCGAAAGTCGAGAGAGCTGGACAACCAAATGAGCCACCGACCAAAAGAAAATGGACAAAATTGGAACGATTGTTACGAAGACGCCCAGGGGTTTACGGAAGTACTGAAAGGGAAGACTGTGATACGTGACCTATAAGACTACAATGAAGTGTACGGAAAACAAGGAACCAAGGGTCGGTAGGTTCCAGAGTAGTGAAAATCCGAAAGCCCCTATTATCACCCACGAAAAAGCTACCATCACAGTCCACAGAGAGAACCTGCCAGGATAAAACTTTTCATTAATGGATGGCCAAATTCGTAAGTACCCTGAAACCAAAGCAGGATTGATCCGCAACTTCTGTGATACTGAACTATAGAATGAACAACATCATAAACACATGGAAACCTGAAATGTGTGATTACATGGACTCAAAACCGAGAGCCAAGTTCACGACATGCGACAGACAAGCACGTGCGTCACGTGGGTCCGAGGTACGATACGACGAATTAGCGCGTTGGCCGCGAATAAACAGGCTAGCTAGTAGAAACGTAAGTCATACGAAACACGCAAATAATATATGTAGGTGAATAATTCCACGAAATCACGATAGTATAGTGCCTTCGAAGGATTTTGCACAACCGATCGTTACACAGCCCACCAAAAACCTTGCGACCCTAGCAGAGTCAAAGGTTGGGAATTAGAGTATTGATTCCCCCTGTCCAAGTAGGCTCTACCGTCATTGCGCGAAACTAATACTGCCGAAGTCCAGAATCTATTCCCGTGCGCGGTCGCACATGATCCGGTGGCCAGGCCAACAAGATGCTCTCCTGCATTGTCCGCGAAAGCCCCTGCTCGACTGCAGGTTCGAGGGAAGAAGCTGTGTAGGGATTCTGGGTCCATCTTTTGTCTTCGAGAAATCAGTAGCAAAAGTGAGCTCATGTGTATTTGTGAAGAAACCACAATAGTGGTCGCGTATGGAATCATTTTCATCGTTGGAAATAACAAAACGAGAAATCGGTGAAGAATGTAGTGTCTTAATAAAAGTATGTGGCGAAACTAGTTTTCATGCTCGTGCTGGTGAGTGTGAGGGGAAGAGTATTCTGGTGTGAGAGGGAACCGCGACAATTACCACATACGGTAAAGTTTTCAACAATGTCAGTAACAAAATAAGACTTGATGGGTGAGGATGAGCTCGTTACGATTTTCGGAGCAGACCGTACACATCCTGCCCCAACCGAGACGCGGCACCTTCGTCAATCCGTTGCCGGCTTTTGGGGAGTATAGCCCCCGACTCGACACCCCACAGGGCGTGGTGAGACAGCAATCCACTACTGGGAGAGAAAACAACACAACCTTGACACAACACGAAGCAACATGACACAACTCGACCTTGACTTTCGGATTCGCCGGACAGCGATTGGAATTTACCAGAGGGCCCACTTAATCCTCTCTTCTTTGCTCCCTGGTGTGCATACATTTTTCTAACATTTACCTTACGTTTACCTCACGTTTGCCTTTACTGAATCCGTCTATCTTATACTAGCCATAAACCCCCTTGTATGGTCACGAAATATTTGTCCGAGTGTCCGTCTGTGACATATTGATCACGCATCTAGCATACTTCGGGCTCCTCCGAAATAAACCATTATTATTAGTAGTAGTATTAGCATAACTATTAATATTTAGAACCCGTGAAACGATGTTGTGTCTTAATGGAAGTGTGGGGCTAACAACCTTGCAAGCTGGTGTGTGTGTGAGCATGCACACCAATGGAAGTGTGCATGTGAAAACAACAATCACTATTCGCGGAACTTTCTCATGGGTGGCACACAATAAATGGGCACCCAGGGGATTATGAGGACCCACTGATGCCCAGTGACAAACGTTCCAGCCACTCATAGTGTTCGTCAACCAATGTGAATGTTTGAACACATGCTCAGAGAGTTGGTGTTATACAAATTTGGGCTAATATACAGTTGTGTGAGCTTGTTTCTTGGTCCGAAAATTGAAGGTCACTGCTATTGGGCAACTGAATCCGTGGCCTCGATTGATGCCTCACCCTCCAGAAGACCGATACGCGCATGTCGTGAGCCAACATTCCCTTGGCGCTCCTAAACTTCACTGTTCTAGTCAGCCCGTCAGAAGGGCTAATGACTTCCACAACAATACCCAAGGGCTAAGTGCTAAATAGAGCTTGTTCTTCGGAGAACTCGACTACGTCACCAAATCTGAATGGTCTTTCTTTAGTGGGCCACTTTTGTCGTGTTGGCAGCATCGGTAGATATTCTCTCAGCCAATTATTCCAAAAAGCTCCGGCCAGGTATTTCACCTGCTTCCACCCGTGCATGTAGCTACCACGGAGGTTAGCCGGCCCATGGAATCCAACGTTTGACCTGGGGTAGGTGCCAGATGTTTGGAGTCGCCGGTAGGCCCTGGAACTACGGGGCGGTTGTTCGGGATTCTCTCGACCTCGGTCATCGCGGTGCTCAGCGTCCCATCATCTGGCGGTTGTTGTTCAATCAGCGACGGCAATATCCACATGGTGGACATGGTCGAACATTCCCACGCGCCACTGAGTGACTGGCCTGCGGCGAGTTGGATTGCCATCGGATTCCGCTTGCCACGGTTTGGTTCTGCAACCAGTCTCGGTGTACATTTTGGTGCCAAAGCTGCAGCTCTTATTCAGTGCCCACAAAATTCGAGCCAGTGTCAGAATAAATATCGGATGGCAAGCCTCTTCTGTTGGTAAAGCGCCAGAGGGTCAGGAGGATAGAATCAGTGGTCTTCGAATGCGAAGCTTCCAAGTGTACTGCCCGGGACTTCATGAGCGTCATGATGCCTCCGTATCTCTTTTCCATCCTGTTCCGGCACCCGACCCATAAGGGTGCGAATTAATCAAGTCCAGTGTCACTTAACGGCCATCACCCTGGGGTCACTCCAAACTCCGGCGGCGGAGCCGCGTGTTGCCTGCCCGCGACAGCCGTCCATCTTCTACGTTGTACGCAAAGTCGGATTACGTGCTGCACATTTTCCATTCCTATCAGTATCCAAAACAACCTCCGGATGACATTCGTCGAGTGGCTCCCCTTGGAGGGCCTCCCCAGGGGGTGCAAGTGTTGAATCATCACGTCCATCAGGGAGTGCCGGGCAGGTAATAATACGGGAAGCTGGGCATCAAAATTCAGATGGGAGTTTCTCAGCCTAACTTCTATCCTTGATAATCCATCAACAAGTTTTGGATTTGGGGGTTCTAGGTTTCTCTTTGGAGATGATGCCCTTTCGTCGCTTGATCCCATCCCTCCGGGACGTTCGAACTCTTGGAGGAAGGCCTCCAGTTGTACCATCTTCAATAGATCTTACCATGCGGATTTGCGGCTCCCAAAAGCACACAGACGAATGGATGGACAACTTTCATGATCAACAAATATTTCTTAATCCACTCATTCATAGCAGTGCTCAAAGCCTCCTTATCCAAGAGGAAAATCTTCCCAACCGTGGCAAGATAGACTTCGGTTCAGCGGCTGCTACCGCCACTGCCGCGCCTTTGATCTCCATTGCTGACTCAAGAGGTGGCCTCACTTCGTAAACGGGCCAGTCCTGATCAGGCACGTACAGGAATTTCAGCCCTCCCGTCCGCGTGTCCAACAACCGAAAAGTGATCACACCTCGTGGAATACTAATCACCTGGGTTGTCGGCGGACTTATCACGCTTCCACTGGTTTACGGTAGTTTCGTCGTGTATGATTGTCAGCCCACAGGCGACGAAAGGGCTGAAAAGACTCCTGACGTTATTGAAGTAGTACGGCACTATTATAGTGCTAAGCCAGAACCCAGACAACTATTTATCCGAGTCGAAGCACCCGTTAATCGCTTGCAATGCCTCTGCAGCTAACGCGGTTGCACTGGGTTCGAGACGCGGGATCAGAACTGGTTCCGGTGAGCCAACGCGGGCTTTGGCGAACAAAACCCATGTAAGGTACTCTCCGTCCACCAGGCACCACCCTCGGTACACTACGGCCCCGAGCCCAACTTCGGACGTATCAAAAAGGTGAGCGATCCCGCCGTCAGGATTGATCCGTAACTTCTGTGATACTGAACTATAGAATGAACAACATCATAAACACATGGAAACCTGAAACGTGTGATTACATGGACTCAAAACCGAGAGCCAAGTTCACGACATGCGACAGACAAGCACGTGCGTCACGTGGGTCCGAGGTACGATACGACGAATTAGCGCGTTGGCCGCGAATAAACAGGCTAGCTAGTAGAAACGTAAGTCATACGAAACACGCAAATAATATATGTAGGTGAATAATTCCACGAAATCACGATAGTATAGTGCCTTCGAAGGATTTTGCACAACCTATTGTTACAACCAGTGTGAGCATCGAGTCGTTACCTCTAAAGATGACTTTTTGTAGTGGCGCCATATATCATCGCCCAGTGGTTTCTGAAGTGGGTTTTCTGCTTACAGAGCTCTCCAATCTTGGAAAAGAGGAAACAAATGATCAGTCTTTTAGAAGCCTATGCAGAATGGTGAATACTGGGCGGGAGACTATGCTCCGTTTTTCGTTACATCACGTGGGATTTGCGAAAGCCTCAGGTGCAGGAAGCCGGACACAATTTCGGCTCAAGCCTCCATATCCTGTGATCTGGCCTGGACTGCAAGGCCTTTCTACCTTTCCACTTACTTGTTATTATGCCTGTCACCTTCCGCCTCTCCTCTACACTTCACGCCTTCCAAAGATCTCCGTTATCCTCCCTACTCACGAATTTCGGCTGTTGGGCCACATAGTGAATGCTGATGTATTGATTAACCTCCTGGTTTAGGGATAGACCTGCGCAGGAACCCGGATCCTAACGGTGGGTTTGCTGCGCCCCTGGCAGCAAGCCGAATCCTTACGAAGTCCCACCACAGGTGCGAGGAAAAAGACGAAGACGATTCAATAGGACTTGCAGAAGCATTAGCTTGTTGAGAATCAACCCAAGAAGAATACACGCTGCAACAACTGACTCTGTTTTGGAACCAAACCGACTAAGGAGCGAAGGCTGTTTAATGTGCCGCACGGTGGGTTGAGCCCCCATACGGTGAAGTGTCTTACGCCTGACATCTCGGGTCAGCACTGTTCCATTTTCACCGAAGGTATCTTCGCCAATACTTCCGACCCATTTCCAGAGTAATTACTGTATTTTCCTCTTACTCCTTGCCTCCTTTTGCTTCCCATGTTCTCTGCCACTTTTCCAGTTTAGTTTCCCTAAACTTGGTGGACCGATAAAAAGCGTTCCACGCAGCCAACCCAGCGCAGTCAAGGGAGAGATGCGGAACGTATCCGTCCGGGCCACAGCTTCGAAGCAAGCGGTTTTTCGCGCAGCCGTTGTAACGATCAAAGATCACAAGTCCTCTTCCGGGGGGAGTCTTATCAGCGATTCATTGCTCGAGCCACCAAACAACGGGCTTCACTCGTCCCGAATAGCACTTTGGAGCCTCAAAGTAACGTGTAGCCTGAATAAATGCAGAATCCAAATCAAAAACACTGTTGCCGTGCAAGTTCCACGGTACTAATTATGAGTCAAAACACAAATAACAACCATACATTTGATAGTGAGCCTCAGTCACTATCTAGCCAATGGGTGGCAAAAATGTGGACAAAATATGTATGGGAGGGACAGTTGACCAAAAAGATTGGACAAAAAGTAGCTGCCCTGTGGCCCAAGTAAATTCTGCACGCCTGTTCAGCCCCAGAATACAAAGTCCTGAGCGTGGCCGTCGAAAATCAACGTACATGGACTGACCGTCCATGATCTATCAACGCGAGTAAGACAATGAATACAAATCGTAATGAAGCAAAAGTGTCTTCAGTCGGCGCGACCCACTACCACTCCAGATGTCCTCAAGGCTATCTCAGTAAGAAAGCTCGACTATGGAAGTAAAAACAAATGACTCAGGCCCACGTCGGCTGTCGGCACAGAAAAGTTTCAGCACAAATGAGGTTGAAGAAAGCAGCCTGAAATCAATTCAGCAGTATACGTAGGCAAGCGGATGAGGGAAACTGAAGCGGATGACCATAGAATTAGGAATCGCTGCACTGTCATGACCACGGAATCTACTTTATACAAAGGGTTTCCCAATTTTAGGTCTTTTGTTCCTTATTCGGAGACGGGTAAGGGTGGACTTAATTGAAACATTCAATCTGCTAAGCGATGTCAGTGACTGGTGTATTTATCCTCGAATTCGGAGAGAAATCCTCCCCGAGTGGACACAGTCTAAAACCGAGGAAAACCAGGGCACTGCGGAGCGTACGGGTTAACTTCTTTTTAGGAGTAGCTGATACATGGATTAAACTTCTGGAATGGGTAGAGTCCACGTGAACGGCCATGCTGTTCGAAGCTAGCTTGGATAGGGCCTGTCCATCGGCCTTCCACACCCTTCTTTAAAATCCAAATTGTCTACGCCCCTCATCATTTACACCTAGTGCAAATTCCCCTTGCACATCCCATTTACACCTCTGCATCAGTCTCCAACTCTGGCTTCTCTGTTTATTGATTTATTTCCTCTGTTTCTGATTAGGCATAGAGTATTCTTTGCTCCGGTTGGTTTCATGAGTCAGACCTTGCTTAGCTTGCTCAAACCCAGTGTGTCCGTGTTATGTTTTAACCTCTAGCCCGCAAAAATCGTGGATCCTTGCTTTTTCGCCAATCCGAATTTATACTCTGAAATTGAACCGATATACCCGGAGAAGCCAATAAAATCATTTTACAGTCAAGGCAGGGTGAGATACGGAGACTTTCACGCAAAAGAATCTGGACCTCTGTGGAGAAGGCCATCTTTTTACATGCTTTTGCCACGTTTATTGTTTAAAAGAAAGCTGACTGCATAGAGCCGTTGCCATTTGACCGTTGCTTTTGCGCACGCTCTCACGCACGCTCCCAAATACACACTAACCATTATCCCTCCCAGTCGCACTCTTATCCTCACGGGTCGTGAAGAATACCGTCCTGGTTAACGTACTTGTACAGTGCCGAGCATTACAGTAACGTACAGATGGTCCACTCAGTACAAAGGACTGAAGAACGAGTTTATTAGGGAAACCGCAAAGTAAGGTTAAGCGATCCTACACTTCCGTTGACCAAGCAGCAAATGGTGTAGCCCAAACAGACCCGACCCGACCCGACCTGAATGCTGTTTCGTTTTTCCGTTGAATGGCATCCGCAAGGTGGTTGTACGCAAAGAGTGTCTGAGTGTTTTGCCCGGAAAGAAAGGCTTTCCGGGTAAAGTGTAAGACGAGTGATAGCGAGAGATCCACTGGCCGGGTTGGGAACTGACGGTAACCAGTACATATGCACCTGGGTGTCATCTCCCCTCACGGAGGCAGCTAGAAATGGGTAGAGTCTCAGCTTGTAAAGTCGAATAGTTGAACTATGTACCAGAGAGCTGAGTCCAATCTAAGTTTTCTAAACATTTTGCTCTGCAACTTTCTGAAAAATCAACGGAAAACACTGAAGTGTCAATCAAACCTGAACACTAGACCGAATGAATATTTGCTTCAGAAATCAAGGGAAAGTAGGAGCTTGCGAGAGCCCTTGTCCAGTGCGACAGAACTCGGGACACTCGAAGACCATGGTTACCAATCCCGTCAATCCTCGTAAATCCTCGTAAGCTCTGGGGCTTTCGGTCCAAGCAGTACTGTGACGGGCCTCCGGCACGTGTTGTCGCCGGTGGCCGGTGGCTCGCAGCCAGTTTAACGCGGGGAATCCCGTAGCTGTCGGGAATTATGCTCGAAATGAGTGAAGTGGATTGCTCAGCGTGAGGAGATTCATAATGAACCTGTAAGGACCAGGAAAAAGAAAACCTCGCAGTGTTGGGAGCTACGGAAACGCGCCGACAACACAATTTCTGGACACACGATTGGCTCCAGCCACACTAAGTCCTGTGCAAACTGAACTGAACTGAACTACACAAATTCGGCTGAAGTCTCTTTGTCTTGTGATATGACCTGACCTGACTTTCATTGGTGCAAGAATCCTGACTGATCGATTAACCCGAGCTTCGAGTCCTGTGACCCTATCTGACCTGACCTGATCTGAAAGTGTTGAAAATGTGTTGCACGGGCTCGGTCTTCGTTAGCCCGGCAAACTCAAACTGGCCCGCTGCCTCCCGATCGACGTTTGCGCGTATGGTTCTTCTTTTCTCTGGAGGTCGAAATATTGCTTATCATGGAAAATTATGCCCAACTGAATCGAGCTCAACTAAGCTTTGATTATCTTCATACCAACTCGTAAGAATCCTCCCTAAGACACTATTTGTTAGGACGACTCATGAGTTTCTTTTTGGAGCGATCGCTGAGTTGATTGACAACGCTCGTGATGCTGGTGCTACAGAGCTAGATATCTATACCAGTAAGGAGAATACGATAATTTGTTTTATGATTTTTTAGTTAAAGACAGTTCGGTTCGCGGGAACTTTCTCCTATGCTTCGCAGACAATGGGTGTGGGATGTCTCCAGGTGAGTAGTCTGACGATTTATTATTGAATCAGATGAGGTCAAAAATGTGATCGTTTTTGGTAAATCTTTAAAGCGATGTGAGGAAAGCTCGACTATTGGCATGTATGGAAATGGGTTGAAATCGTACGTCGTATAATTGTTTCGTAATTCGAGCACTAGTGGTTCGATGCGCATTGGGAACGATATGATGCTTTTCACGAAAAAAGATGGTGTGTACACGTGCTTGTTTCTTTCTCGGAGTTTTCATGAAGAAGAAAAGTTGGAGGAGGTGATTTCCGTTTTCTCTTGCTTTCAAGCCTCATAGGTGATTGTTCCTTTGCCCTCATTCAAAGGCGCCGACAAAGTTCCTGTGGCCGACACCGTTGAAGACAGGAAAAGGGTAAGGAACATCCATGCTCTAATATTTTGCAGCACGAAACAGAAATGCATCTTATCCTGAAGTATTCGCCTTTTCGGTGCATGAAGGACTTCTTCGCGCAGTTTGACAAGCTAAAGGATGCATCGGGGACGGTAGTGATAATATACAACATGAAGCTTCTTGATCATGGTGCACCGGAGCTAGATATTATTACGAATCCACGCGACATTCTCCTTGCCTCGGGGCCAGACAATGAAGAAACCGTGGAGCCTGACGCCGAATATGTGTGAGTTTGTATCCACTTCTCGCCAGAATCATTTGGCCATACCTAGTCGGTGATTGTCCCTTGACGTGTAAAGTTAGTAACAAGTAGCAAGTCATTCATTCCCAGTTTAACTGCTGCGTGGATACCGTACTTGTTAGCTGGGTAACAAGTCGGTACATGGTACATACCGAGTCTGATTTGTGCAGCGATCATTAGGGTTTCGAGTACAGGAATTCACTTTGCTTTCAGAATCCAATAAAATATCAAAAAAGTCGAAACGCAGGCGTTGCTGATTTTGGCAAAATTGTCAGTGATAGTCGTAGGGTACATGCCGTAATTAAGCTAGGGTGGTGTCCGGGACCGATGACTCTGAACGCGTCAGTTAGAAATGAGAAGTTTATATCACACTACCGGCTAGAACAGAACATCACCTCCAACTGCATATTGATTAGTAGAACGTATTACCATCCTGCTGCTTAGTATCTGGAACGTGCAGCCAACTCCGATGTTGCAGGCTGTCAATTCATAATCGGATTTTCGGAGAAACCGTTAATTGCGGGTTGCACGAGCTATCACTGCATCTGTTCTATTTACGCCACCATTTCACTGGACATCCGCGAACACGGGTCAAATTCCTCCAAGCGTTCAAACTCATCTTTGTCCAACTCACTTCAGTTCAAATAACTATTAACCACGCACCGGGTGTGGTGATTGCTTTCTGTTTCACAGCGGAAACCTCAGAGGGAAATAACAGTGGGAGGGTATGAAAAAGTAACAGAACTGCAGATGTCAGTATCAGTCCGACAAATTACATATGTGAATACAAGGGCACATTTGATCGCGATTCCTGTCCGTATTTTACAATGTATTTAGTCGACTTCCATGGTTTTAAAGTTGTGTTCGATCTAACTGACAGTACTGCGTCCTTTAGTTTGCTTTTCCATGATATGTTCTTGAACTGCGTGGACCTAAGAACGTAGCATGCGTAAAACCCTCATCAGACTTATCGAGTAGGCCACACAGAAGTGGACAGACCCAGGTTGTATGATTGATTCCCGTCGCAGACGAGTATTTTTAGCGTCAGACTGACGGCTCCGATGCAAAGCTTGACTGTAGTCCCTCGTAGTTTATTTACTTCTGCTTTAAGATCCACTATGCATGCGGGAAACAGCCGGCTTCGACGGTTGCATGTAAAATATGAGAATAGTGCACTCAACTCACTGGGGTAATGTATTTTGTTTTTGTTGTCAGCGCATTCAGTCGAGCCCACTTCGCTCTTTAAAACAAATTTTAATATTGTGTTGTATTATTTTACACGGGTTTGAAATTAAGTAAAGTGTTAACGCAATGACAACTATAAAAAAATGGAGGAGGGGAGAAAAACAGGTAGACAGTGATATCTTTTATGGTTGTTTGTTCTATGATATTGACTTGTCGAATCACGCTGTTTGTGGTTAGTATATTTCATGCGGTGACCGGTCGGCATTTCTTTGCCTTTCGGGTATCAGCCCAGTCTCTCCACATCAAACATTCTTGCTGTCGCTAAACTCAGAGTGAACGGTGGTGAAGTCGCCATCAAAGCGAACATCAAACTTGGGCATCCCCGATTCAATTCCCCTCGCTGGTTAGTCCTTTATTCAATATCCTCTGAACGATCACGACCCCCTACCTAAATAAAGGAGAAAGTGGAATCGTTATGATTATTATTACTCGGATAGGGATGGTTTAGACGCTGTTCATGTTGACGATGCAGACAACATGGAGAAGTATACTCTCCCAGAGTCGTCCAACTTGGGTAGAACGGCGCGGACGCTTCCAACGGTATCATTGCCAATATTAAGTTTGCTACAGTATATAACAGAATATCAAACCAGTTTTTTTGTCTTAGTAGATGGCCTGGTGCCGCCGTTGTTATCAGTTGTTTGTTTTATCCAAACAATACATAAAGTGTGTACTATGTTTCACCTGAAGGGTCGATAAGAAAGCGCTTTTCTTCAGTGATCATTGTTTGAGTGGCATTAACACATGCTGCCCTACCGCTCCACTGAACTTCGAAGCTCACATCTACTTCGAATTACTCAGATAATCCAGGTAGCTGTATGCAAGCTTCCATCCAATTTATTTTCCAAGCATTGGTGTTCAGAATCAAACACTCCGTGAGTCGGTGACCCCTCAGTTGAGGTCCTAATTAATTTTTGGGAGAATATTATGAGTTATTCTACTAAAAACTATTTTAAAACAATCAGTCGGTCGATGTTCGACTAAGCGCTGTGAAGTGCGGAGATCCTCACAAAATCGTAAGTCCCGGAAAGTAAATGTGGTTATTTTTTGCTTATGCGACGTTTTGCCTCTGAGAGGAGTCCAAACTGACTCACCAAACTTCAGCTGGTGACCACTAACATGTTAAGTAAATTGTCATTATTATTATCATTATCATCACCAACGGATGTCCGTTAGTAGCCGCGAGGAAATCTGATAAATGGTAGACAGTTTTGCCGTCATCTGGCTCGGTGCATCATGGGACCGAGGCCACCAACCTGTTAAATGATAGAGATATTCTCATTGGCGACGAGATATATTGTTCTGTCGGACTCGTGCACAGGCTCCGAGTAATCTTAAATTTGTGCTTCCTTAAGGTCGGAAGTAAGGGTGTAATCAGCGCATAAGTAATGGTCTCCTTTACCGATCAAATCCGTTTCCGACATACAATCTGAAGGGCCCTTTGCTCTGGGTCTTTTTTAGTAGAGTTTGTATAACATTTAGCTAACTTCGTAGATGAGGTCGAATGTCATAAATTCCATCGTGTTCGCCGTAGAGTTTGTCATCTGATTTTCCTAGATTGACGCTTGATATCTTTTTCTCCCTCATGCAGTGTTCCTTTAGAGAAACGCAGCCTACGAGCCTATGTATCAATCTTATACTCCGATCCGCGCATGAAGGTGTACCTTCAAGGTCGCAAGGTGCAGACTAAACGTCTACTAGCTACACTACACAGCGCAAGAAAGTACAATTTTGCCAGCAAAACCTTTCGCACACGAGCCGAGGCAGATTTAGCGAAGGCCAAAAATGATGTCAAAATCGGTAAGTTTGCTCCAGCTTGTCTCGTCATTTCGCCATACCTGATCACCTTGTCATTTATCACTGCATGGGTTCAGAATCAGTTCACTTCAGTGTATCCAACCGTTAACCTCTCACTCACACTCTGGTTTGGGTTACTATCTTTAAGCATTGTAGATTTGAAGGGGGAAAACAGCGCAACACGAAAAAAGTGCTAAAAATCAAAGTAATGAGCGCAAATCACGAAAACAAAAAAACAGTCCAAATGCAACTACGTCACTGACCGCGACACCTAGCCATGTCACTTAATCTCTCCAGCCATCTGGTAGGCGGATCACGTGGACCCCACCCCGGAAGTCTACCACTTTCTATGTGGCCATATCCACTGGTCAAGGTTTCCGTACTTTTTTGCCATGTCATGGACTGACCACCTCGACCTACCTTCCAACTACTACCTGCCCTGGAGAACAGCGTACACCGAGGAAGTCTATCGGTGGGCATGTGTAACACATTTCCCAACCATCTTAACCTATTCAGATCCATTAATTGATCCGGAGACTGATCTCTGGTTCCCAACACCCTACGTCTAACCTTAGCATTGTTGATACGGTGTTCTCACCATATTCGAGCAATGCTACGGAGACATCGGCGCTCGAATACCGACAGTCTTGACCCATCTTCCACCCTTAACGACCATGTTTCTGAGCCGTATAAAGGAACGGACCTAACTGGCGCATTGTACACTCGACAACCGGATGTCACGCCGGGGCCACAGATGACAGGTTGTCGAAATTCAAACGCGCCTTGTGTATACGCGATGACACTTCATCTGATATCTGTCCATCTGGTGAGATGTGACTGCTCAGGTAACAAAACATATCTACTCCAGCTAGAGCTCCTCCCGCCAACACAAGGATTGGCGTGGAGCCAACCCAGTCCTGCAGAAGCATTTTATACTTTGAAGATGCAAAGTGCATCCCAAACATTGTTACCCTGTTGTTTAGGCTATCTAAGAAAGCTTGCAATTTACCTGGATTTTTACTCAGCAGTACAGTATCGTGTGCGTATTCCAAGTCAGACAGTTTATTGCCTGAGCAAAGATCGATGCAACCATTCTCACACGAGGATAGGACTATCTGAAGAATCAATTCAGTTACACAATGGAAAAGGAAGAACGAGAGAGGACAACGCTGACGAACATAACTTTTCGTGGTGAACTCGGGTGAAAGATCACCGTAAGCACGAACTCGGCTTCAGCTATTCGCATACAAGGATTGTAAAAGAGAAACAAATTTATCTGTCACCGTTCAATGGGGAGAGGGGGGGGGAGGGTCGGTGCTAGAGAGCTGGGCGGTGGACTGAATCGAACGCCGCTTTCAGATAAAAAAAGACCGAGATTCTGGGCCTACGGAAGATGTGTCTGTGCTCTAAGGTTTGTCGAACAGTAAAGATGTGGTCGATACGACCCCGACCGGATCTGAAACCGACTTGATTCTCACACGTACGGATTTCGCGGGCGCTGGATAAACGGTGGAGAATAAGCTCGGTGAGCAGTTTAGACACGATACTCACCAAGGTAATTCCTGATTTTGCTTTGCGGACTGTTATGCTACTCCGTCGCTTAGTCCGGAGTAGGTATTTTCTTATTTGAGGATGCGCCTGTTTTGTTTGCGCATCGAAGTGCGTCATGGAAGGCTGTAGAGTTGGTCCAGATAGGCCGATGACCAGTTGTGTGGTTCATTCACCTCTTCTAAAAGACCCTTTTGGGTGAGTGGCCTTATTTATTAGCGGGCCTCATGCTAGCCAAGCAGTAATTCCACCATATCTCCAAACACTGCCGCTGATCGTGCGCGACCATTTGTTTGGTGAGTCCACTTCATTCACGGTTCACCGCGGGTGCGGCCGTTTCCCTATGTGCAACCTGGGGACGCTGTGTTAATGGTAGATTCTATCAGTAATTTTGTGTACCAACTAACCAGTAATAAAACGAAAGCACGTATGTCCGAACGAACTTGAGTTCAGTTATAGCGTACAGTAGGCGTAAGCACGAATAAGTGACAAGCAGACAAGAACAAAGAATCAATGTCTATCCCACGCGGAGCTAGCAGTATGTGATTGATAGAGTGAAACAATGCAGTGCGTGGTACATACAAGCGTCGCACATACGGGTGCAAGGTGAACGCGACAGGAATCACATATGAGTGTCAATGACACGGGTTGACCACAACGAATTTCTGTTCATCCAGCGCGTCTCTGTAACGATCGGGTAATTGTCATTGCTGGTTGGTGGGGTTTGACGGCGTGCCCAAATGTTGGCAGTTGAGTATTTTAAGAAACAGAAAATGACGGTAAGCGTGCAGTAAAAATATATAATCAACTTTTGGTTGTTTTTGATGAACTATGCACTCACGACGATTAGGATGATCAAGATAGGAGCTGTGAATCGGTTCAGCTCAGTTCAGTTCTTTCAGCCCTCAAGATCGCACTTCTGTGCCCGGGTTTTGTTAACTGCGTTGCAGCATTGTCGTGTCGAGGAAAAAAATGGGTAGAAGCGTAAAGTGGAGAATGCCAAAATGGACTAATAAGCAGAAGTCGCGAACACGAAGAAAGCCCGAATGTAACCGTGCCACTGATCGTAACAGCCACATCGCCGTATCGTTTAATATCTCCAGCCATCGTGAACCCCAATCCGGAAGCCTGAAACGTTCCACTTGGTGAAGCCCAGTGATCGGGGTGTGCATACCTTTTAATATCATAGCCTGATCTTCCAGTCATTACCTGCCCCGGTAGTCCCGGTTTGCTTTCGTAAAACGTGTCCCAGTCAACTTAACCTGTTTAGATTCAGTACCTGTTCCAGTGACTGACCTCTGGTTTCTAATACCCTACATTGACCTCAGCATTGCTTATACGATGTTCCCTCCACAAACGAGCCATGCTGCGAAGACATCAATACTCAAACATCGACAATGTTCGCATATCTTATGCGCGTAACAGACGGACCTAGCTACCTCGGTGTACACTCTACTCTTAACAAATAATCAGATGTCACACCGGCGTCACAGACGGCTGAGGTTGATAAAAGCCAATCGCGCCTTCTATATGCGCGACGACAACTCATCCGATATCCGACCACCTGGTGAGATATCACTGCCTAGGTAGCAAAACTTATCTACTTCTGCTAGGGTTTCTCCTGCTGGAACAAGGTTCGGTTTGAAACCAACTCAGTCACGCAGCAGCATCTTACACTTCGGAGGTGCAAAACGCATCCCAGACATCGGTGAACTGTCGTTTAGACTTTTAAAAAACTTGCTACTCATCTGGGTTTTCACTCAGAAGAACAACATCCTCCGCTTATTCCAAATCAGACAATTTACTGTCTGGACAAGATCGATGCAGTTATTCTCACACGAGGATAGGGCTATCTCAAGGACCATTTCACTTATAAAGTTGAAAAGAAAAGACGATGGAGAGTATTTCTGACAAACACCACTTCGCTCGTGGTGAACCCTACTGAAAGATCACCGTAAGCACAAACTTGGCTTCGGCTGTTTGTATAAAAGGATTAGAAGAGAGAAATAAATATCTGTGACATTCTTCATTGAGAGGAGCGTTAAAGGACTGCGATTGACTGAGTCGAACGCCGCTTTTAAATCAAGGAAGGTAGATTGTGGACCACCGAAAGGAGTGTTTGTGCTCTAAAACTTGTCGAAGGTTGAGGATGTGATCAATACAACCCCGATCGTGTTCGAATTTGATTGATCCTCACGCATACATCTTTCACAGGCGCTGGATAATCGGCTGAGAATAATCTTGATGCGCAGTTTGAGCGCAATGCTCACCAAGCTTATTCCTCTGTGGTTCCACAAAAGAACGTGCCACATTTCTTATAAATTGGCACAATCGATGGTTCACATTCCGTGGAATCTACTCACGCGGAATCTTACCAACGTATTCATCTATCCATACGAGGACTCTTGGGAGTCGCAGTCAGTGCTTTATGTGCATGCTGTGTGATTACTAAGTCGACAAAGACTCTGTCTGCGGTCAGTCTACCCAAATTCGACCGTCGACTCATTCAAACACTCGTGTGAGCGATCCTTATGAGGTGTTTCACAGTGGTCCAACTGATAACTCCGAGCTACGGCTGGTCGGGATAGCAATGAACCGCCAAACTTACCACTCCCAAATCCTAGGGGGGTGGGGGGATTTCACAGATGATCGCGATATAAAAATTCAGATAAGTCTCGCAGGATGTGATTGTCATCGCGACCTGTGCTCCAGCACTTAACGCTGAATCATCCACCAAAGACAATACCTATGCTTATCTCCGGACAGAGTTATTACTATTATACAATGAATCTGGAGTCAGGCATGATACCGATGCTACAAATATAGATTTACCACGGAGGAAGATGTGGATAATGTTTGCAAAACAATTGCAATCCACGTCAGTTATTCAGGGTGTTGCAGGCTGTTGTACTAGTCGGTCGCCCAGTCCTGAGTACGAGGGTCATTGACGGAACGTCGTCCGACCTTTTTGTTCGAGGATGCACTTCTAGCCTTTGCACAACCGAGTGCGACCTGCAAGGTAGTGGGGATGTTCCAGAGAAACCGGTAGTCGGTGATGGGTCATTCGCCTCTGAGTCACCTTGCCGGGTGTGCAACACAACAATGAGCAATGGCTATATTTACTGGTGATCCAAATTCTTTTTCGGGAAGGATTAACGTCACTCTCCTGGAGCTTCTAAACAGTCTTATCTCGGTGATCAAGGTTTTAATGAGTTTAAGCGTTTCTTATGCTCTATTTCATTTAGGATATATTTCCAATACTGGTCAACGCATATTTTGTCTTCAGAAGTTTTAGATTGTTGTTTACATTATATTCAAGAAGTGGTAGTGATGGAGTTGAAGGTAAATCCGCTGTAAAAACAATGGCAAAGTGATTTCTGACTAGATCATTGCTGAATCAGTGGTTCACACCCTGTGTCAAGTACTCGAATCGTACGGCACACACCAAGGAGCTGGTATTCCGCGGACTCTAAGAATCTTCCGATTTGAAAGACCAGACGGTACTTGGTGATACACTTCGTAAGTGGAAATCTAATATCGTTATGCTGGCCAACTTCATATTGAGTTGATGTGCGTTGAGCTGTCTGGTTCGTTTGGAATCAGCAGTGTTGCTTTTCGAGAGTTTCAGTTTTCACCCCTATTCCATTTCTTTGTCGTTGCAATCTTAGCATATATTCTCAGAGGGTACATTTTGGACTTTTTAGGACAGCATGGGATACGTCACTGCATGCACCAGGGTTAGGTTTCATCTCAGAAACTCGTGAAATCTCTACTGATAGACAGTAATCTGCTATCACGACGCCTGACCTATGAAGATCTTATGTGGCTTTCTACTCAGTCTCAATCACGGTCGCCGTCTATTCCCAGTAGTTTAGTGGGATTTTGAGGCTATGGAATATGCCTCTTCCACTACACTCACGCAGAAGCATGCTGCGTTAAAAACAGAATGGTGCGTTACTTGATAAATATTTGCCCCCTCTTTCTTAAACCCGATTGCTCCACTGTGCTTTCGACATTATTATCCCTCCCTTCCTCCCCACCCCGTTTTCTCTCTTCTTCCTAGCTGAGCTACGGGCTCAAGAAGCTGAAAGTAAGGCCCGTGATTGTGAGTTGCGCTATCAAGGCTCAGAAGATCCCGAACATCTGGTTAGTAAAATGCTTATTAACTTATGACACATTGACTTTTTACCGTTTCGTCTGCTTTCTGCTTGTCGTTTGGGTGTATCATGGTCTAGCAATTTCTTCTCCGAATTCCAAACGTCTAAACGCGATATATAAAGCATGCATGTCCTGATTTTTGGATTGTGACTACCGTAAATAAATTATTTGCCTTCTACTTGCGTTTTTAACTTTAAACGAATTTCCATGTTTTAATCTACACCCATTGAATAGAGAAACATATTTACGTTCAGGTATATCTATGTCTACTTTCAGTTGTGCTGTCCAAGCACGAGAGCTCCTTCCTTCACAGAGGCGTGGACTCACAAAGTTAACGCAATAAAAACTCAAATATGAAACATGCAAAGCCCAAGACGAGTTCGGATGCTTATTCACATAACACGTGGCCTCACAAATTGTGGCATTGCAGCAACACAGGGCACGAAATTCCATTACTAGCCAGACAACTAGCTGGGGGAAAACTGTACGTACAATAGCTAACGTCAGACTTGCACAAATGCTCCGTTCACATAGTTTATTTCCCCGTTATATCAACATGACCTAGACAATTGATGCAAAATTGGAGGGAAAAGTACCGAATGGATCAATCGGGAACGATCGCGGAGTCTGTTAGCACTTTATTTGAATTGAGTAAAGCCAAAGCTAAGGGATATTTTGAAAGCTCAACGTTTTCGTAGAAACTTGGTTTTACTAAAATCCCGGACTCACTTTAGGTTAACCTGGTGAGTTTACCCAGCACACTTTTCCGCGACCGTCTCCTGCTGCTGGGTAAGTCGGCTTCATGAATATCGCAGATAAACACTGGTCTTGCGTGGCGGTTGTAAGCAAGTTCGGCGCAAATCCCGACCCAAGTTTTCCTCCATTGGCGGGCACCATAAGCCGACACTGATCTATGTTCTGAGCTGGCTACCAAGTCGATAGCGCCATCCAGGGCAGAGTTAGGAACGTAGTGTTTTGTTTTTGGTTAGTTCGGTCTCAGGTCTGTAGGATATAACTGAGCCATTGCGGTTGATGACGTTAGAGGAAGGCGGAATGTTTTTTAATGTCAGAACATCGTCTCCCAAAATTGTCGCGCCGTTTTTTCGGTATTTACGGTTGGCATCAGTGGTCAAACACCAACCGTCTGGTATCTTCAGCTCTCAGTGACCGGGTTTTGCAGCCGCAGCTGCACGGTAGACAGACATTCGTCAAAAGGTTGATTTTACGGCGGCTTCACAGCGCCGATCGAAGCTGAAGAAACGCTTTTCTGGCATTGGCAGTTCCCAGAATTACTTCCTCTGCCTGGTCATTCAGAGGTAAAGATAAACCCAGGTATTTTGAAGCATGACGCCTATTCCATTTGTTGGTCATTGGTTAACAGCTGTCAAACTGACGGCCCCCAGACAGATTGAAGACGATTTAGTTTTCGCGGTGCTGACCTTTAGCCTGATGGGCTTCACGAAGAAATTGATTCAATCAAGGACTGTTTGAATCGTGCCGAGAGAGTCTTTTAGCACGACAATATCATCTGTGAACTGTCGGTTCGAGATGTGCATTTTCTGACTCAGCTGGACACCGGTGTTGTGAGTCAATGCCTGACTCGTCCAGTGGATTGTGTAGTTAAAAAACACTAATGAAAGAGAGCAGCCCTATCTGACTTCGGTAGATTCAAAATTCATGTAGACCTACACCCTAATAGCCCAATTGTATCCCCTCGGTAGTCTTGCGGATTCAGACATCCCGTCAGATTCCATTATTGCTCAGAGCGACTCCTGGTTAACGGAATCGAAAGCTACCCGAAAGTCGATGAAACAGGCTACTGTTGGCTTGTGGAACTTGTGGCAGTGCTCCGGTGTTCGGTGCAGCGTGAAGATTTGGTCCATGCAGCCTCTGGCACAACGGAGACCCCTTGATTGGGTCGAGTGCGATGGTTTCTGGCAGCAGAGAGGGGGTAATATGGGGCACGCAGAAAATCTCATCAGCCACGTCGATCAAGCTGATCCTTCGGTAGTTCTAGCACACCGATTTGTCCAGATGTTCCTCAATCAGTGGGGAATACTTAGTCTCACCATATATAGTCGAGTAGGATGTGTAGTCTGTTAAGGGCGACAGACAGGTCTAATAGATTTCTAGCAAAATGCTATCTTCAGCCGTCTTTTTGCTCTTTAGCTGGTTGATGACCGTGGCAATCTCAGGTATACTCGGTGGGCGCAGTTGACATCGTACAACTCTGGTGAAACTGATGGTGGTAGGTCGGTTGAGCAGCCAATAGAAGTGCTCTACTCATTGTTTCATTTTCTTACTCTGTTCACAAATAAGATGGCCGACTGCGCCGCATAGCAGTAACTTACACATGCAGCGCCTCTCCGAAGCATTACCAATGGGGTGGAACAATCTACTGAAGTTACCAGTCTCTGCTGATATTTTCATTTTTCAGCTACCTCTATCGAGTACCTCGTACGATCACCCCTGGAGAAACGCCAAGCATTTCGTCGCAGTCTACGGTGTTCACTGATTCCCGATAGTCGGGCTTCATGTGTTATGGCTGACGCTTGGAGTGTGCCCGTAGAGATCTAGTCTTTTGAAGGTCTGTTGGTTTTCTCTATTTCCTTCGAAGCAGCTTCTCTAACCGCCGACTTGATCTTCGTCCACTGTTTTATTGAATTTTCATCCGCTAATACAGTGGCTAATTAAGTCGCGATTGCACGTGACAGCAGTTGGCGTTTCTCTGACTTTTCCAGAGGTGCAACACTGGTTCGTTGACAAATCGATTCTGAAACGTGCACGCACGAGAACGTGGCCTGTACCATTTGTTTTCCGTCCGTGTATTTCGGTATGCCCAATGGTATCTCACTAAGATAGGGTCGTGCGTACCAATCCGACGCCATATTGGTGAAACTTACATGTACGGACATTGAATCCGCGCTTAAACCAACGAGCGGAACTCGGGTCAGCTGCCCAGTCTAAGTATTGACTCTGCCGATCTTCCTGTTACGCCCATGGACATCAGTTGCACAGGCTGTTTTGAATTACTTAATGTGTAGATAACGTAAGCAGCAAACTAGTACAATAGAAGTAATATTCTGCTGTGTTCGCATTTCTGCATTTTAGTCAGCGACTTTTTTTGTCACCGTTTTCTTTTATCTCAAGCGTCAAGTACGTCGCTTACGTACCGCGGCTGCTGAACTTCGCAGCCTCGTCAGTGTGCGTCAGAACTCTGTCGCACGCAAACAAAAGTCGATCCGAGATCCTAAAACACTCACATTTTACTTTGGAGTAAATGTGATGAACCGCGCGTGTGACGGCATGTTTGTTTACAACTGTTCTCGATTAATTAAAATGTATCAACGGATCGGACCACAACAGGACTCCAGCATGATGTGTCGCGGAGTGGTTGGAATCGTAGATGTCCCTTATATGGTCTTGGGTAAGTTGTGATGACGTCAACAGTACACCCGCTGGCAAGCTTAGTCTTGGAAACCTTGATCCATTCTAGTTGTTTATGATTTGTAAATTGATTGTTCCCCGCTTCCCAGCCCCTCAGCTGGAATGCCACATTAGCGATCTCACTTCGACGCCTTAGAAGACTGCCACTGAAAGCAGTTCACCCCAGTCTTCAAGGGCACTACATTTATAGTTTCCGACAACTCATTATCTTGACGCAAGTTGCCAATTAAAGCGACTGACCTTTGGAGACGATTGTTATTAGTGTTTTGCTTTTTTCATAAGCAGAAATTGGGTGAATGTTAATATTTTGTGGTGTTTGATGTTACTTGACTGCCATACTTTGTTGTAGCCTCGTAACATCCGACTGAGTGTCAACTGAAGAGGATGTTTTCTTCGTTGATTTAATTAAGCTGTAAAAACTTTCACTCATTTACTCGCGTGCAATACTGATACGTCATAATGTAGAAGTTCCTTTTCATAAATCGAAAAAACCACAAGATTACTGCGGTATCCCTAAGAGAACCGTGATCATCTATAAATTCCACGTTTATGATACGGGCACTAACACAAGCCCGGATTAGGTGCCCGTTTAGGCGTTTTGTAAGCATCAACTACCATTTGTGATAACGGCAAATTGTGATTACTGGACAGCATGTTGGTCGTCTATCTAGATCGCCTTACTGTTTACGTGATCACACAATCTCCATCTTCGACTGAGAGTCACGTTTTTCTGGTGTCTATGTCATAGTACCGGATTCGCACCAGGCATTGTAATTTTCCCAACTGTTTACTTATGATCTTCACATTTTCCAAACTTAACTTCTTATTCACAGAACCAACTCACAACAAGCAAGACTTTGCGGACGCAAAGGAGTATCGACAGTTACTACGAGCAATGGCTGACCACCTGATGCAGTATTGGGATGATTTAGGAATCGATAAAGAACCGGAAGACTTAGTTCGATTTTGGAAAAGCTTCGGCTATCTTTCTGCTCGTTGGCGAGATCCACCCAGTGGAGATGAGAAATACGCTCGACGACGATGCTGTTCCGTCTCCGTATGTGTGCAATGTGGTGAGCCCGCCATTTATCCCGTCCCAAAGCATTTTTCACGAGTGTTTCTTCTGTCAGTGGATCACTTTGTCAATGGCTGTCCACGAAATTGTTTACCAACTTTCCATAACTCTCTGAACGTAAAACGCCGCGGCTTTACTTATGCAGTGTTCTGTCGCGTTTGTTTCTAGGATGCTCACCGGTTCAGCTTCTACTAGATGTTAATCATTAACTCGATTGCATCACAACTGTATGGTTATACTTCCAGCGATCCATAATTAAGACTATCGGAACTTCTGGTTGTTTGCCGCGGTTATCAGTGCTTATACTGGAGTATTTCTTTCTTCAGATAAATGTTTGAAGTGGCGCGTTCTACCGTTCTCGCAGAGTCTGGTGGGACGGGACGTTCCGGACACCTGGCAGTGTCGCGACAATCCTGATCACAAGCATAAGAGGTATCATATTTGTCGTCCGAATAATTCGTCATATACGTTTTTTACTGACTAAAATGTGATTCTGTTTCGTTCCTCTGATTTCCCATTCTAGACTTCGCCAACTTATTGTTTCATCTAAAATGTGAAATGTGCATCAGAAAGTTCACAATGTAAGGTGTTGCCTTTACGGCCACATTCGGACATTTCCACCCTACTCGCAAAATTTTTTTTGTATTCATGCCCTAAAGTTTGGTCTCCAGATGAGTTGTTTCGAAGTGTTGTCTTAATTTTGCAAGAATGAAAATTCCAACCAAATTGTCATTCACAGATGCGAGGATCCAGAAGAGGACCTTAGTCCACCAATGGGTGTTTTGAAACGCAAAATCAAAACGAAAGAACAGCGTCAAGCCGAATTAGAAAAACAGATTCGAAAGAAACAGGTAAATCCGTGTTGTCACAACCATTTGAGATTCGAGAGTGACTTCTTATTTCCATGAACGTTTCTGTACAAACCCAGCGAATTTCGATGTCCACGCGCAATAAGAACTATTACACCATTGCAGTACCAATGTTTGTCTGGACCGGACCAAACAATGTGCAGTGTATGATCAAACGGATTTAATGTGTACATCTAAGTTTATATCAGATGTTCAGGATATCTTGATAGTCCACAGGAGAAGGCTTCTCTCTTGTGAATTAAACGAGTTACAGAAACCTAATCATGCATTGAAATAAAGCAAACCGCTAGGGTTTAGTCAAGTTATTGCTTCGGTCAAACCCGGGATCCAGGTGAGCAATGAACTGACTGCCAGTGCTGCCCAAGGCCTAAGAACCCGACGCAGGAACGATAGATATTTGCATCCTCAGTTGAGCTGTTAGATGCTCGCATATCGATCCATGCAGATTTCAGAAATGATGAGGCACAAAAATACCTTGGACGCCAACTGATTCGGAGTCTGATAGATGACCGCGATTGGTGGTGTAGTGTAGAAAAATGGGAAGAACTGCGTCCATCGGCAATAGCCGAAATCTTTTCCGTCTATTCAGAAATACTGGTCCGCGAAAGCAAGGCTTTAGCAAATTAATCTAAGAGAGGAGTGGCTCACTGATTCGGGCTTAGAAGCGTCGTTCAGATCGTTGGGCGGAGCATTTTGAAGAACAGTTTAACTGGCGTTTGCCCACAACAGGTGTGCTAAGTAGCACGATGGTCAGGAGCTCTGGATGTAGATACTAATCCTGCGTCAGAAACGAAAGTTTTTCGAGAGCTATCTTGAACAACATAAGACTGATGGATCGGATGGGTTGCCTCCATCTGTTTTCAAAGATGGAGTTTCAGCATTGTTATCGAAGTTGGAAAAACCTCCGTTTGATATGGGAGAAGGAACGAGTTTCAAAGAGTTGGTGTGAATCAGTGGTCGTACCGATTTGTATGTAAGAGGACAGGTCCTCCTGTGAGGAACAGGAGAATAAGTCTGGTTAGCGTCGTATCTAAACTGCTTGCTGGTGTAGTTCTCCACCACTTATCTAACACTCGCAAATAGTATCTGAACACCAATATCTTCGCGGCATTGAGAGAATCCGATGGGAACGCCGTAAATGTAATACTGAGGTTCGCCACAGTCTCAGGTGCACAAATCAAATCATTAGACTGAACACTTAAGCTCACCTAAGATGACTAGAACATGCGTTGCACATGTCCCTGGATAAGATCCCTCGGCGTGCGTTGTTCACTGAGGCGGGTAGTGGTTGGAAAATGAGTAAGGATGGCCAACCCATAGCATGGAAGAAAGATATGAAAAGCCTAACCGGTGGACTTCGCCGTGTAGGGTGTGTGATGAGTGATGTCCACGAAATCTCCACATTCGGTGGTAGAGTACGCTGTAGGACATGGGTCGATGTCGCGATCAGTGGCGCTCTTGTATTCACAAACTTTCTTTATCGACTTGATGGTACCCTTTTATGGTTCTCTTCTCATTTTTTATGCCCTTGTTTTTTATTGTTTCTGATTAAGACTGCCACTGACAGATAACAATCAACACCACTGTACCTAGTGCATGGTTAACAGTTGCTTGAACTGAGCTGAGTCTGGATGGCTTTGTGGCAGCATGTGGAACTCAATCTTGCATACCTGGATGGAGCCCCCACTTGAAGGATATTCGCTGCTAATCTTTATTTTATACTTACGTATGAGTGCAAGGAAAGAGGCGTAACCCCATAGTCACAAGGACTTACTACAGTTTCATGAAGGACCATCACTCAACCCTAAGATGGGGTCGGGAATTAAATAAGGTCCCCATAGGTTAGGTGTGGTAACAAATCTGGTGAAAGCGGATTTCTGTGCTGGCAGTGCTTATGTGCGAGTACAGTGAAGGTTGTAGGGTATGCCCATAACTACATGGTCTTAATGTGTTATGAGAAAAAGTCGGCTACGACGACCATGTGACTTGGAGCAGAGAACCACGTAATTGGACGTGATTACTTATACGGGGGAAAAAGGGCTTCGGTGTTTTCTCAATGGTAACTGGATTGCTGACGGTGCGTGGCGAATCATACTGCGGTAACAATTATAAGATAAACCGTTTGTGCGCTACGGCCAAGTGCTGTACGAAGTTACCTATTGAGAAATTGATCCCCAGTGATTCATGCAAGAAAAGTGAAGTTTCGTGGTAACGAACCCCGTAGTTTTCTTTTGCAAGCGGAAAATCTGCAGGTCCTTTGTCAGTCATCTAAGTTCTGTAGTCATGCACTTGGTTGAGATCATCGCAAATGAAAAAATCCATCGAATTCTGTTTTTCCCATAGGAAGAACTGGAGTTGATTCAAGATCCCGAAGATGAGAATGATACTCGTTCATCCAGTACACGAAATTCCCGTTCAGCTTCTGGCTCATCCACAAAGCCGGCGATTCAGATTTCCTCCCCCAGGAAACGTCCACCCGCTGCCACTCCCGGGTCCACATTGCCCACTAAACGTCCTACCCATCCTACTACTCCTCCGAGCCGTGCAATGACTGTAGCAGAGAAAAAGCGTCAAATTAGTAATTCCTCCAACGGGTGTGCTTCTACGCAAAAGCGCACCGGTTTACCACTTCCCACAACGAATCAGCGCCAACCGCCATCTGGCGGTCTTGTCCCGAAGGTGCAACGTGAAATGGCTACAAAAGTAAGGAAGACTGTTAATTCTCTTCTTATGATACATTGGGTTTAGCGTTTTACTCTGGTGGCCTTTTATGTATTTCTGTCTGATTGCTTATTTCCTTATTCAGAATCGTCGAACAGTGATCGAAGACGAAGAAGAAGACGAGGACGAGGAAGAAGGAGAAAAAGAAAGAACGGGGAAAGATGCGCGCAGAAACGTTCCCCGTGAAAAACCTACCGATAAAAGCAAATCTGCCAAGGCTCCTGTTTCATCGGAACAAACTACAGGGCCCAAAACATTCGTAAGTGGTTTTCTGAAACATCACCTTCAAAACACTTAGCTTTTGTTAGTTTGCCAGTTGGTGTACGTCCGTTACTAAATGAGAACTAGTTTGTATGACTTTGCTTTCCTCAGGCATGCTAGTGTAAAACGAATGAGTATAATGCTTTTGGCGCACACCCCATTTTTCTGAGATTTCTCGCGGACGCATACACGTGGAATCGTGAATCTTGGTGTTCGTATGTCTTGTACCATCATCATATTGGGATCGTACACAGATTTTAATTTCGACCTGAGAAAATAGATCTGATCCCGAATAATGTGACTGAAGAGTGCGAAATGGCGTAAGCAATTAAAAACTAACACCTGCTGATCAAATACAAAGACTTTTATTGCTCGTAATAGAAGAACACAGATCGGACACACAACAAGACTTCGGATTATCTCAGCTTCGATGTTCCGCTATTCAGGTGGTAAGTGATTTTGAAGACTTCCGTTTTCATAGACTCGCCTCCCCAACAGTTCCTAAACTTTCTCAGTGGGGTTTTAATCGGGATTGTTAGAGTCCATCGATGCGTTTGGTGTTTCGATACGATAGCCATATTTTACTGACGCGAGCCGTATGTATGGTGGCGTTGTCTAACTGGAAGGCATGGAATCCCCTCAATCTTCTAAAACTGCATGGAGTAAGAAGTTATTCGAAGTCCTGATGTACAATTCAGCTGTTTGCTTTCCTTCGAGAACTGCCAGCTGTGATTTGCTGTCCGTGAAGATAGCTCCACATTACCATCACGAAACCTCTACTGAGAGCTGGAAAGTCGATATCAAGCTTACTCTTTTTCGTATCATGCCCTTTACTCAATGGTTCGTCCGCCATCTTAAGTGACCCTTCTTCATTACTTAGCATCACGTTATTTCATCCAACCTTTCATCTAATGTTATTTCTGACCCATTCGACCCGATCTGAGATATGAAATTCAGTCATCTACACCGTAGATGCGTTGCCGCTTGCAGCATTTCTTGTCCATGGCGAATAGATCAGTTCAGTTCATCCAAACATTCTCCTCACTTCTGTGCTCTGGTTTCGGTTGCTATTTCCCAGCGACGTCGAATCAAAGGCAAAAAAGCATAAAGTGGAACAGCCGAAGGAAGAGTATAGAGCGCAAATCACGAAGACAAAAAACAGTCCAAATGCAACTACGTCACTGACCGCGACACCTAGCCATGTCACTTAATCTCTCCAGCCATCTGGTAGGCGGATCACGTGGACCCCACCCCGGAAGTCTACCACTTTCTATGTGGCCATATCCACTGGTCAAGGTTTCCGTACTTTTTTGCCATGTCATGGACTGACCACCTCGACCTACCTTCCAACTACTACCTGCCCTGGAGAACAGCGTACACCGAGGAAGTCTATCGGTGGGCATGTGTAACACATTTCCCAACCATCTTAACCTATTCAGATCCATTAATTGATCCGGAGACTGATCTCTGGTTCCCAACACCCTACGTCTAACCTTAGCATTGTTGATACGGTGTTCTCACCATATTCGAGCAATGCTACGGAGACATCGGCGCTCGAATACCGACAGTCTTGACCCATCTTCCACCCTTAACGACCATGTTTCTGAGCCGTATAAAGGAACGGACCTAACTGGCGCATTGTACACTCGACAACCGGATGTCACGCCGGGGCCACAGATGACAGGTTGTCGAAATTCAAACGCGCCTTGTGTATACGCGATGACACTTCATCTGATATCTGTCCATCTGGTGAGATGTGACTGCTCAGGTAACAAAACATATCTACTCCAGCTAGAGCTCCTCCCACCAACACAAGGATTGGCGTGGAGCCAACCCAGTCCTGCAGAAGCATTTTATACTTTGAAGATGCAAAGTGCATCCCAAACATTGTTACCCTGTTGTTTAGGCTATCTAAGAAAGCTTGCAATTTACCTGGATTTTTACTCAGCAGTACAGTATCGTGTGCGTATTCCAAGTCAGACAGTTTATTGCCTGAGCAAAGATCGATGCAACCATTCTCACACGAGGATAGGACTATCTGAAGAATCAATTCAGTTACACAATGGAAAAGGAAGAACGAGAGAGGACAACGCTGACGAACATAACTTTTCGTGGTGAACTCGGGTGAAAGATCACCGTAAGCACGAACTCGGCTTCAGCTATTCGCATACAAGGATTGTAAAAGAGAAACAAATTTATCTGTCACACCGTTCAATGGGGAGAGGGGGGGGGGGGAGGGTCGGTGCTAGAGAGCTGGGCGGTGGACTGAATCGAACGCCGCTTTCAGATAAAAAAAAGACCGAGATTCTGGGCCTACGGAAGATGTGTCTGTGCTCTAAGGTTTGTCGAACAGTAAAGATGTGGTCGATACGACCCCGACCGGATCTGAAACCGACTTGATTCTCACACGTACGGATTTCGCGGGCGCTGGATAAACGGTGGAGAATAAGCTCGGTGAGCAGTTTAGACGCGATACTCACCAAGGTAATTCCTCAGTTATTTTCACAAGAGTACTTGTCACGTTTCTTGTAACTTGGCACAATCACCGACTCACGCCATCCTTTGGGAATCTGCTCGTTTTCCCAAATAATCCGGAATGGTTTAGGTAACTCTGAGACGAAGGCTTCGCATACATCCTTGAAAAAAGATGGAAACAACCCATCCGGTGTGGCGGCTTCTTACCTTTTTGAATAATCTATCTCCGTTCAGCTTCCATTTGTGTTGGAAAGGTGATATCTTCTCGGATCGTTTTTCCTGGAAGTATACTCGGAAGGCTCGTGTTTGAAATAGGCCAACTAATTTGTTCCTTAAAGCGCTCCACCCAACGATCCAGACGACTTCTCTGAGAGTGAGTTAGTGAACCGTTGTGTTTGTGGTTAACCCACTCACCCCAGCTTCATGGACCGGCATCTTTAACCAAACGGTGAATATTGCGATTATTGCCGATAGACGCAGCTTTTTCTGTTTCCCTACATTTCGCATTCAACCACTACTCACGGTCATTCCTCAGGCTCCTAGTCTGTTGGCGTTTCGGGGGTTCGGGCACTTCGTGGATGAATGGACGGATGTATGAGCATCTGACAGAGGAACTGGTGTCGAAGAAATCCATCGTCTTTAAGGCCTTCCTAAGCTCGAGTCTTGTATGGCATTAGAAGCGTCATGCAAGGCTTCCTCGATCTGTTGTCATCGTTCCTTCTGGTCCCGGACGTCCGGCTGCATCGATATCCGTGTAGACATCTCGGCCTAAAAGGCAGATTTTCGTTATCATCTAGGAGCAACTGCGAGGGACGAATGGCATTAGCCGTGGCTTGACCACGAATAAGATGCAAATAGAAGCAAGCACGCGCCAAGGCACGATTTGAGTCCACAGGCACAGACCAAAGTGAACGACGTTTTTCAGTTGGTCCACCGCAGCCGTGACCAGTGACACTATAATCAATCTGAGTCCAACGTTTTGAAGACAGGACGACGCCATATGAGTCTGTACCGCTTCGTGTGGCAGACGTTCGTATTCGTTGGAAACGATCTGGGGTCGGGGCACAACCGGACGAGACGATCGCCGTTGTCAGTGCGATCGACCGGGATAACAAGTGTGCCTTCAATGTGCCTTTCGGAATCTAAACGGCCAGCTTGAGTATTGAGATTTCCAACAATGACCACATCCGTTGAACGCATGTTTCGAAGCAGTTAAGGTAAATCATGGTAGAATTCGTCCTTAGTCTCAGTGTAACTGTAGTCAATGGACACACACAGACACGATGAACAAGCATCAAAGCTTCGATTTGTTCCTATTGAAATGCACGGAACCGTTCAAGCGAACTGCACATGGACGGCTGTTGACTGGAATCCATTTTATGGTGCATGCTCAGCTTTCATGATCAAAGCAATTCCAACACCGGCCTGACCGTGAACACTAGACTCCGGATTACCCGACACGCGACGAGTGAAGAGAAAGGCCTAGTTTGTATCTAGAATGCGAAAACGATCATAAAAGTGGGGGCTTATATGCGCGTTTCAGAGACACAGGATACATCTACTTCGAAAGTTTCAAGAGTTCTAGCGAGGGCAGTCTGTTGCCCTATCTGTCTTGGCGGACGTTAAAGGCAGTCAAGTGAAGTGAACATATAGGCATAAGGAGACTGTTCGAGTTATGCCCAACTCCTGAACTACTGCTTTCTTCATAGCACCGATTGCCCCTGTAGTTTTGCAGTGATCTCAAATTAAGAGTGAAAATTTGGTAAGGCCCTTTACTGGAAGAATACTGGAGGTTTCTGGGCGTTATACTTCGTGGTTGCCCACACCACGGATAGGGCTTTTCTTTGGAAATCATAACCGGAGCCTTTGACCCGCAAGGCCATGGGACGTTAACCCAACACGGAAGGAACTTCTGGTCTGTCACGTGAGACCTGGTTATTGTGAGAATTCTGTCTTGTCTTCGTTGTTACCTTGCCGTCGACCCGCCTTAGCCCCATGCCCTCAATGGAGTAAGCGGAACGTGATTGGAGCAGCATCCTATGGGCCGAGGGCTGTTCAGCTCGGGCGGGCGATAGCTGCTCAGTGAAGTGTGATGACCTCTCCCACCTTCGAGAGAAACCCCAGGTACTCCACTTCTAGGTCCGTCTAGTGGAGGTTTTTAGAGCCGTAAATTGCTTCTCTCCGTGTTTGTTCACTGGAGTGTCCTCTTCAGGGGCATAGTGGTTAGAACCAGATGTCGCCCATCAACTGGTTCAGAGAATGGACTTCGTCCGGCCAGTACCCATCGACCTGTGAGACATGATTGGATCTCCGACCTAAGGAAGCCATCCTGCATGGCTCCTTGAGTTACGCAAGCCATCACACTACGTCAGGCTGCAGCCCCGTCGTGATTGTAACCACATACTCAATTGTACGGATCTCTGCAACCCTAATGCACTTGTTATTTGGCTGGAAGCAGCATGTGGGAACTGCTTTTTGGTCTTTTCAGAGGTTTTTATTCGTATTCCAAGTTTCTTAGATAAATGACTGCTTTGATCCTTAGAAAATTTCCAGATAGATTTCCTTGGTCTATGAATCGTTTTGGAAGTCTTGCTTATACAAATTCCTGAGTTTTTGCGGGCAAGTATTTACCCCTGTTCCAACCCAGACAACCACCGTCCCTTTGGCATTCTTTTGTTCTCGTGGATGAAAGGTCTGAGCTTGCAATTCGATGTAGTTGCAATCGATTAGCTTCGTTCAGAGATCATTCACGGTATGAACCTTGCTCATTGAGAAATCACGAAGCCTCGCTAAAGACAACGCCTTTATGTGTGACTCATTCTACCTATTAAGTGACCCATAGCGTGCACTTTCTGAAGTGATCATGGTGGTGCACCAGAAGCGTCCTGCACCCTTCAGACGTTATTTGGGATAAAATTGATTTTCCCTAGTCAGAATTCAAATCCGCATACGATCCCAATATAGTGGTGGGACGAGACATGCACACCAGATTTCACGACTCCACATATGTGTTCGCGAGAAATCTCAAAAACGAGAGTGCGCGAAAAACATTTTATGCGCTATATGTCTAGGTGACAAACGTCTAACAGCCACTCATTCCCATTCATCCGACGCAATATTCGGGTCACATTATTTCCGGTTTGCGCGCGCTCTTGAATGGAATCCCCAGTAATGATTTCTTTTAGTTGTTCCTACTTGAAACGTACACCTGCCATGGGACTACGTGAGGAAGTCATTGTCGATTAGCAGGGGACGGTTTGCACTTCCCCCTGGTTGATTTGTCTACTTCACGGAATCACCTGTTCTGAGGCGTGTACTTTTCATTTTGCACGGCGGTTTTGTTCGGGTATAAAATGGTTTACGTATTTGGGTGACTGACCAGTCTTGGGAATTCCATATTAGGTCAGTTCTCCGACACCCAGATTTTTTCTGAGATGCGGTCATGGTTAATGAACAGTCACACACCTCCCGACGGTTGGAAGAACGTTGTTTTGTGGGGCCTTTTGAATGCCTAATTAGTTCATCTCCCGCACTGTGAAACTATTTTATGGTTCGGTTAAGTTTGAACAACCATTACTCATACACAAGACGCGGCGGTTTTGGTTGCTTTTTACCAGTGTGGACCTTACTCCGAGGTCAAAACGACCAACACAGCCCGATCAGGAATGACAAATCGAAACACAGAAGTAGGCAAAAAAACGTGGGTAATTAAGTATGAGAACAAGTGCTGTAATTCGCAGTGCATCATTGGCCGTAACGCTGTCATGTCACCTAGTTTCCATGACCTGAAACCAAAAAATAACACCGAGACAAAGGGCGTTGGATAACGAGGAAATTGCATACGGACGAGTCATACGCATACAGGCACCGGAGGAGGTAAAATTGCACTGTGATTCTCGGATAAATTTCCACCAGTGTGTTTACAAAATTGAGGAGGTTTTCTTCACGTACACTGGCTTTTATCCAGTTCTGCTTTCAGTTACCATCCAAAAAGCACTTGAGCAATCGTGTGCTCAGTTGGAATTTACGTATGTTCTCTTGGATCAGACTTATCAGTCAACATCAAAACCTATCCCATTAGCGGTTTACTATGTTCAACCTTATGGCACATTCTGACTCGTCCTCATGCATACACTTTATTGATACTCCACGCATTATTTCGAATATCTCGTTTAGAATGGACAAAACATCAACACAGACACTTCTGATACCGCTACAGCTAATTGCGAACGCGTCGCTTATCCAAACCCCAAAGAACAAACCAATGCTTCCAAGAACATCAGCGACGTTCCTAGTGAACCGAATGCTGCTAAAGGAGTTACAAGCAGGCAAGTCTGAATTCAGTATCTCCACAAGTAGTTTTCTCATCCGTCAACCCTGTAGTGTTCCATCTTTATCGGCCTTCGTTGATTCGAAACTCCGGGCATTGGCTTCTACTACCCGACCTTGTTCTCAGTGATTATCATTCATTTGTTTTTCACACCCTAATCTAATGTGATGTAACTCACACGTGATCTGGTTCATCCTCAACCAATTTGAATAATGCATCAATTGAGATATTGCAAGGATCATTTCGATCATGTATCCCAGAAGAGCGCAACTACTCGCACTGTTAATGGTCCCTGAATGAATGGTATCGTTTACACTCCTGCGAAATAATTGACTTCGGCTGGGAGTAAATGAAAAAGGTGGTTAGCAGAGCTGTTAAATTGAGAATATGACTCCCGTGTCCTTACCTTGTCCTGTTTAAATATTTGAGTAATGCACGATAACCAATTTTTAACTTGATGTTAGAAAGCGGCAAGCTCTTAGAACTAAATGGTGGTGTCAGTCACCCTGTAGATTTCTATCACGGGATCGGCGCCGGTAGAGTCTTTAAATAGCGCATCAGATTGAGTTATTTTCTCGATGTTCGTTCAATCTAAGCACGTTCAGAGTGCGAACCCTGATTCGTGTGGAACAGGCAGGTTTAGCTCATACGCTAGAAACCCTTGCCATCGATGTTTTGCACTCAATACGATTGACGCCCCTATCCAATTCTTCCATGAAGTTTCTCTTACGCCCTTCTGAAGACCTTCATACTGCTGTTTCCGGTCTTGTCGACGTTAGCATAGCTTCTACTGAGGGGGTTGGAACCGCGCTGCTAACATGGATCCCTGTAGACAGTCGGTTATGCGCAATGAGTCTTAGGGGTTCGTGCAAAATGGGCAGCCGCCGTCTCAGTACACGCAATTCGTTTGTCATTTAGGCGTATGCACCACCAATTGCAGCCCAGATGCAATCAAAGGTAATTGCTACTAAAAGCTACATGGTGGATCGGGCCGATGCGATTTTAGCAGAAGACATAAATGCGAGAGTAGGTCACCCGTCATCGCTCGAGGTGCATTAAGGAGATCCTTTTGGGCTAGATTCATGTTCGGGAAATGGAGAATGGTTTTTGGCTCTGTGCGCTGGCTATCATCATCACCAGTACGAACTTCATACGCTCTGATCGTCGGTATACCACGTGGAGTCCGCCCTCTTCAAGTCAGCAATAGACCCAGATTTTTTATCACATGCCCGCGCATGAGTGCAATGGAAGGGGAATACCACATAGCTACAAAGACTCACTGCACTATTAAGGACAACCGGCCACGAGACACTGAGACTTGGAGTGGAGAACCACGTAAGTTCCCAATAGGTCAGGAGTAGTAACGTGCAGGACGACAGTGTATTGTTTACTACCAAAGTGACCGGTGGTGACGGGAATTCGAACCTCCGTCCTCCGAGGTGCTAATCAGACGCTCTAAATTATTCGACCACCACATCACAAGCTGCAAATGGTGGAGTTATATACAGGATTGTCGATCATACGGGACCACTCCTGTTAGCGCCGATTGCGCACTAGTTTGGGCTGAGCTGTCCATATGCTTTGGTGAGCGTTCCAAGCGCACGATTCAACGACGGTTAGACTGCGGTAAGCTATCTTAACCAACTCATAATTCCGTCTTCTAAACTGCACTAACTGAAAAGCTAAAAGTTAACCCAACTGATAATACCAGCCTGCACTAGTCGCTTTTCAAGAGTGTTTTTCATCCCGCTGGTCTGGTGAGTTGTGGTCAGTCTGCTCACGCCGTGACACCCTGAATTTCTGCTGAGTCTTTGCGCCTTATCAACGCACCTTAGTCAATCCCGACTGGAAGTGAGCATAACAAAACACAGCTTGCAACGAGACGTGCACTGTAAGCAAGTCTACGTAGAGATCGTGAAACCTGGTGGTCACAACTTTCATCAGATACGAAACGTGCTACTGCCAAAGGAATTCGCGCAAGCTGTTCTATCTAATTCGACTCATCGGTAGGGAACGACTAAATGTGATTCTGAGCAGGTCTCCTTGTGGGAAGAATCGATTATTGCTCCCTTCAAAAAGAGCTTGTGTGGTGATTGCACCAACCATGAAGGTATAGGCCATATCTCAATAGCGTAGAAGCTGCTAGCGTCTGCCATACTCTGCAGGTTGTACGTAACGCGCAAATAGTAGACTTTTTTTATTACATGCTTACGCATGAGCGCAGTAGAAAGAGCATTCACTCCATAGCCACGAAGGCCCACTGCACTATTGGAGATAACCGACAACCAGACTCCGAGACTTGGAGCGGCGAAGAATCACATAAGGTACCAATAAGTCAGATGTGGTAATGATCCGGACGACAGTGGATTACTGTCTACCACAAAAGTAACCGGTGATGGCGGGGACTCGAGCCTCGGACCTCTGAGGTAGTGAGCAAACACTCTAAACCACTCGACCACCACCTATCAAGCAGGAGCAGGCTGGGTTTCACGCTCGTCATGTATGCATCTATCATATCTTCACCCTCTGACAGCTACCAGAGCACCGCCATCCACTTCAGCAGCCAACACTAATCGTATTCCTAGGAACTCGTGCGACCTTCCACTTGGTCAATAAGACTGCACTGTGAGACTGTTTTTTGGGAAATGACTTGCCTGGAAAGTATGTACCGGTCCTCAAAGAGTTGGATCAACATTTCAGGTCGGGTTAGGGCATACGACCGATTTTTTTCAACCTTTGCCGTCTCCAGCGAAGCACGATGAGGTTGACATACATCCCATTTTCAAATTTACCACATACAATATTCCACGGATGCGTTCTCTGGTCTACTGAACGGCTGAGTGGAGCTCCTCCCAAGGAACCGAGTTTTTGACTAAGAATACTCGAATGTTATTGTTTTGCTGAGTAAAAATGAATTGAAAATCCAGCGCGCTGTGAACCGCTTAGTGATCGAGGTATCCAGCGTGCACTTTGTGTCTTCGAAGTGCGAAGTACTTTTACAGGACTTGCAAGAGCATATGCCTTGTATCACTTTTTTATGGTGATCAGCCCGAAGTCGACAGCTTCAGATAACCCAGAAGCCTGATTATAACTATAAGTCTTGTTTCGGAGATTACATCACAAATAGCGACAGCCAGAGCAGCTTTTGCCAATCTGCGACTCCTACAGCACCGTGACACTTGGGGCGTACAGCGTCGCGGCTCGTAGCGTTTTGCCATGAGGCTGTGAGACCAGGCTGCTCGGCGATGAAGATGTTCGCCGGATTTCCGTGTTCGACCACCGATGTCTTCGAAGCACTGCTCGCCTCGGGTGGGAACATCGAGTAAGCAGTGACGAGGCGCGTCCCCGTGTGTCAGGTTCGGATAATCGCCCTCTGACCAAGATAATCGCTCTACACCGCCTTCGATGGCTCGAGCATGTTTTGCGAATGCCTGCCCACCGTCTACCTTTTCATGTTCTGCTTGCGCTCTCTGGACAGGGCTAAAAGAAGCAACGACATGGTTACACTTTGACTTGGCGCTTCCCGCCTTCCTAGTTGAGGCCCAAAAGATGAGCATTGGCGTTGATACGAGAATAAATGTTAGTGACGCGAATGCTGTGTGGCCTGTCTGCCGCACTTCCGTCTGCTATAAACACAAAATCAAAAATAACATCAAATAGTGTTCAGTTCATTTTCAGTTTATTCAACCGTTAGCCTCGAACTTCTATGCTCTGGTTTCGGTTGCTACTTTCCAGCATCGTCCTGTAAAGGGCTGAAGTATGGAAGCAAAAAGTGATAATAATCCAAAAGAATCAAAATATCAAGCGGAAATCAAGAGGACAACGGAAGAGTCCGAATACATCTACGCCACTGACGGCGACACCTAGCCGTATAACTTAATGTCTCCAATCATCTGGTAGGTGGATCGCGTGGACCCCACCCCGGAAGTCTACCACGTTCTATGTGGCCATATCCACTGGTCAAGGTTTCCGTACTTTTTTGCCATGTCATGGACTGACCACCTCGACCTACCTTCCAACTACTACCTGCCCTGGAGAACAGCGTACACCGAGGAAGTCTATCGGTGGGCATGTGTAACACATTTCCCAACCATCTTAACCTATTCAGATCCATTAATTGATCCGGAGACTGATCTCTGGTTCCCAACACCCTACGTCTAACCTTAGCATTGTTGATACGGTGTTCTCACCATATTCGAGCAATGCTACGGAGACATCGGCGCTCGAATACCGACAGTCTTGACCCATCTTCCACCCTTAACGACCATGTTTCTGAGCCGTATAAAGGAACGGACCTAACTGGCGCATTGTACACTCGACAACCGGATGTCACGCCGGGGCCACAGATGACAGGTTGTCGAAATTCAAACGCGCCTTGTGTATACGCGATGACACTTCATCTGATATCTGTCCATCTGGTGAGATGTGACTGCTCAGGTAACAAAACATATCTACTCCAGCTAGAGCTCCTCCCACCAACACAAGGATTGGCGTGGAGCCAACCCAGTCCTGCAGAAGCATTTTATACTTTGAAGATGCAAAGTGCATCCCAAACATTGTTACCCTGTTGTTTAGGCTATCTAAGAAAGCTTGCAATTTACCTGGATTTTTACTCAGCAGTACAGTATCGTGTGCGTATTCCAAGTCAGACAGTTTATTGCCTGAGCAAAGATCGATGCAACCATTCTCACACGAGGATAGGACTATCTGAAGAATCAATTCAGTTACACAATGGAAAAGGAAGAACGAGAGAGGACAACGCTGACGAACATAACTTTTCGTGGTGAACTCGGGTGAAAGATCACCGTAAGCACGAACTCGGCTTCAGCTATTCGCATACAAGGATTGTAAAAGAGAAACAAATTTATCTGTCACACCGTTCAATGGGGAGAGGGGGGGGGGAGGGTCGGTGCTAGAGAGCTGGGCGGTGGACTGAATCGAACGCCGCTTTCAGATAAAAAAAGACCGAGATTCTGGGCCTACGGAAGATGTGTCTGTGCTCTAAGGTTTGTCGAACAGTAAAGATGTGGTCGATACGACCCCGACCGGATCTGAAACCGACTTGATTCTCACACGTACGGATTTCGCGGGCACTGGATAAACGGTGGAGAATAAGCTCGGTGAGCAGTTTAGACGCGATACTCACCAAGGTAATTCCTCAGTTATTTTCACAAGAGTACTTGTCACGTTTCTTGTAACTTGGCACAATCACCGACTCACGCCATCCTTTGGGAATCTGCTCACTGTCCCAATTAATTCGACAGTTTCGTGAGGGGTTTACGGGTAAGAAGTGCATTTGCTCTCTTTTTACTTAGCGCTCTTCTCGTTGTGCTGTGTCTTTCGGTTCTGTAGTTTATTTTATGGTACCCATGTTCATCTCAGTCGGTATACATTAGCGTGTATGTATTTATTTATATGTTTGTTTCATCGAGTCCTTTATGTGTGGGTCAGATAACTGATCGGATGTGTACTGTAACAGTGAGATCTTCGGACGGAAGAGGCAAGTGGTTGTGAATGAAGTATTTTGCGCTGTGTAAACTGCCGAAGTGACGATTAGTTGAGGCTGCAGGTTTCCCCTCTACAGTTTGTTCCTCTGATTTACTTTTCAGTGACGTGGTCCCTACCCAGATGTGTACAGCTGATAAAGAAGTGCCCTCTTTATCATCCGCGGACGTGAGTCTTTTTGTTTAACTGTCATTGTTTACCAAGCAACTCTTTGATGCCTCCTTCTTGATGGTAACTCCTTGACGCCGCACCCAAACTTCTCGCTGAATTTATCCTTTTCTGATCTTTCGTGAGAAGTGCTCACCCGAGATTCGGGCCGGGTTTGAATCTGCTCGAGGTTTTTCGACCATATATTCATTTTTCGCACACAGATCACTTTGATTCTCATCTGAAGGCGATTCTGCGTTCAGCTAGTCCCGTGATTCATTGTCTTGACCTCTTGTTGAGAGATATGTCTGAGGAATTAATTCTCCGCGTTGAATATGTAATTATGAACAACTGAGCCCTTCACGCAATGTTATGGATTTTCTCTTATTTTAGATTCGTTATTCGTGTGCTCGTAGAGACTTTCTCGTGCTATAGGTTGGAAGAAAGCTTTGCTGCCGAACAATCTCGGTTTATTAGTTCAGAACTCTGAGTCACTATTATCAGTCGTTACACGGAAATCTAGTTGATCTACCCGGTGTATGGTTGACTGGTGTTACGGCCAACCGCCTAACAGGATTTCTTTATCATCTTATCGACTCGCTGTCTGTCGCTCATGATTTTGTTCACTCAGCCTCGATACTAGACAGAAGCGGTTTACGCATCCCATTACTCACCTTGATGGCGCTGGTCTGCTAGGAAAGACAAGCTGCGTGCTGACGATGAAACAAACAATAACGTCACAATGATTTTATCCTGATATTAGAAGAGTACTATTAAACGTTTTTCAGATATCAGGCCCCGAGTACGCTGACAACAGTGCCTCTAGGCGAAGACTCAGTGAAGTTACTAGCTTTTCTGAACAGCATAAATAATTCATGGCAATATACAGCATGTGTTTTGCACCTTCAAAGTGTCAAATGAAGGCTAGATTGCATTGGTCCAGTGTCATGATAGGGGCAATAAACCGTGTGGGTGAGTTCTGCTGTTTAGACTGTTAAATTTTAGTCAAAGTTTGGATAAGGTGAAATGTCAGCGCTAAAGCAAAAGGTGTGTTCAGCTTTTTATTATCTAGGTCATCCTGGGTGTAAGTATGACACCCGCCTACCCATCGAAAGTCCAGTATGCACTGCAGCAGTTGGAGTAGGTTTTTTTGTGCAGCTCGGAAACCCAGTCTTTGTGAGTGTAGGATACACGAAAATTGCATGTATTGTTTATCGAATTTGGTCGAAACACTAGATCAACAATGCTCAGGTTGGACGCAGAGTATTGTGTACACGTGACAAATCATTCGGTCAGACAAGCTCATCCAACTGCGAAGGTTTGGACCTGTTACTGTTTTCCACTGGGTATAAGCCTAATCACGATAGCGTCTGAGCCGCTAGTGTCTGTCATTCTTCGCAGGTTGCACAAACACGCGTGATGAGCAAACTACCGAGGAACTGGCTGGGTTTCGGACCGATCGTGGATGCATCGATCAAATTTTCACTCTCCAATAGCTATTAGAACGCCGGCACGCCTTCCAAAGACCAACGATCGTTGTGTTTCGAGATATTCGCGCGGCCTCTGACTCCGTCGATAGGTCTGCGCTGTGGCACTTTTTTGTTAAGGAATGGTGTACCTGAAAAGTGTGTCGGTCCTCAAACAGTTGTATCGTCATACCTCAGGTCGGGTTAGGGCTTGTGACCAAGTCTTGTCACTCTTTACCGTCTCCAGTGAAATACGACAAGGTTGTCCTATATCCCCGTTTCTTTTAAACTAAGCTGTAGAGAATGTCCTACAGAACGCTCTCTCTGGTCTTTCAAACGGTGTGGTTGAACTCTTCCTAGGGAACTGAGTTTTAGACTTAGAGCATGCCGGTTATGTCGCCTTACTGAGTGACAGTGCATAGGCAATTCGACACACATGAGACCGCTTGGTGATTGAGGTATCCCGATATGGTCTGTGCTTTGCTCCTTCAAAGTTCAAACTACTGCAAGAACGGCAAGAGCCTGTGTTTGAACTCACCCTTAGTGATGACCTGTTAGAAGTAATCAGTAGTTATAACTACCTCGGGAGCCTGATCACAGCTGATGATGGTGTTTAGGAGAAGATCACATTCATAAATTTCGAGAGCCAGAACAGCTTTCGTCAACCTGCGTCATCTGTGGCGTCGCCATGACATCTGGCTCTCCCTCAAGAGGAGGGGGGGGGGGGTGTACAGTGCCACAGTTCGTAGTGTCTTTTACGGTTGCGAGACCTGGCCCCTCCGCGTTGAGGGGATGTTCGGCGGCTCTCGGTATTCGGCCACCGATGTCTCCGAAGTATTGCTCGTGTCTGATGGGAACATCGAGTAAGCAGTGACGAGGTTCGGCACTGATAGTCGTTGCCTGACAGAGACAATCGCTCTACACCGCCTCTGATGGGTCGGGCACGTTTTGCATATGCCTACTCATCGTTTACCCTTTCGTGCTCTTTTTGCAAGTGCTGGGCAAGGCTGGAACAAGCGGTTTGGTGGTCAGGCTACAACGTGGCGCAGGAGCATGAAGTCAGCTTCGGCTTTGGCTTCGGTTGGTGCTTGTCGTTTTCTTGGTTGTGGTCCAAGAGATGAGGATTGTCGTTAGTTAGAGATGCTGAGAGATATGGCTCAGAATCAAATCCAGTATCGTGAACGCTGTACGGCTTGTCTGTTAACTTCCCGTTCCCCATAAACAATAGAAAAATGATCAAAAAGAATTTACAAAACGTGCACGGTGAAAATACTGAAAATGGCTTTTACTTACTGTATTCTTTATGTTGACTGGTAATCCCCCGCCCCCTCCCTTTCGTTGTTGAGTTGGCATCATGCTTATTCTCAAGTGGGTGGAAAATATATTCCTAATCAGATTAGTGCCTCCACTTTTGGGATACTCGGTTTACTTCTTCCTTGATTTTTCCGTACTGCTATTATTTTGGTTTCGGGGAGACTGCGACCAGAACTGCCGCACTCAATCCATGTTTGGTTATTCTAACCGAGTGATACGGGGACGAAACCGGTGAGTAATAGCCCACAATACACCAACGGCACTCCTAAGTGCAACAGGTTTTCCCAATTTACCTCCTGATTCTTCGGTCAGCGAAAGTCATCAGCAAGTGTTATTTTAATATGTTGCTTGTACAGCCTCGTACAACCAGATAGAATATCTTCATTTTACTTTGCATTGGTTTTCGCAGATGACTGTTTTAAACAAGCGAATTCACGAGAAGTTCAAGTAAGTTCACGCACTTGTGCACATGCAGCAGATATCTCTAAATCATTGTATTTGAGTATATTCGATCGTAGGGAATCCATTGTTCAGTTTTATTGATGTGATAGACTTGATTATTTGAATAAATGTCGGTTTTTCGGTAAAAGAAAAGTGATTACTTGGCTTACTATTTCTGTCCATTTAAAGTTGTTCTTGAGGATGACAATTGAGAAATCAAAATCTTTGTTTGGTTGACTGTCCTTTGGACTCCACGTTTCACACACAAACCTCAGGTCATCCGACCAACCTGCACTGTTTCGAGACATTGCACATTATAGGTCTGGCATGACCCCATTGCAGAATAACGTTCAGTTAATAGCATCAGTGTTAAGGAAACAAACTCACGTGTTACCACGGTACAATCAATGCGATAAACAATTTTTGCTGTTTGTGCCGCTAGACCCCCTTCTCCATTAGGATCAAGAATCGACTCTCGCTTTGTCTGTGCCGTGGTAACACGTGGTTTTTTTTACTCACGTTGCTGATGTCCACGCATCCTATTACCCTACAGTAAGCACTTTTCATATGCAGCAAAGTTATATCCTCTTCAGTTTTGTCGTACTGATTTTCTGGCGGCCGACTTCACTGCACTATTGCCTGGCGTGTTGCCACAACTAACCCATTGTGAATATATATAATTCTAAATTCCATGTCACATGGCTATGACTGCTGGTTCTTTCTAACATTTGTGGTATGTTCTTGTGGATGTGTACACTTCTCATTACGCTCGTGCAAAAGCCGGAAATTCAGAAAAAAAAATCAGAAATGATTTATTCCTGTAGCTCATCAGTGTTTACTATTGACCACCAAATCCAGCGGATTTTGTATAGTCGGTCAAGAAGAAACGAAGTAACAGACAGAGTCTTACGGCTGGCGTAAGTAAAACCTGTAGGGCATCTAGAACTGTCGACTAAGCACTCTACAATAGACTGGCAAACCGGAACTACTTTAGGCTTCTTGTAATACTGTTCTACGTAGTAGTATGTTTCGGACAAGAAGCCCAAAACCTATTACCCTTTGAAGCTATAACGGTAAGCGCCTGGCTAGCCGAGGTTTGTGTGAATCAACGTGATGTGGTGGTTTAGTGTTGTAAGTCTCTCCAGAACAGGATAGCTAAGATTCTGTCATCATTAGTTGACCTTTATGGTGATTAACTTATTGATCGCCTCGTTCACTGTAAGTTATCCTAATTTTGGGGTCGATGTTGCCGGCTCCCAGTACCATGATGAGCTTTGGACCATGTGGAGTTTATGCTTGCAGCCATACATTGAAATTTGTGCAGAAATGACGTTGAATAAGTTTCCGTGGAATGCGGGTTTCATCCGTGACATGACCACTAAACCAAACTAGTTGTTTTCATCCGCTGGCGAAAGCGTATTCAGCCCTAATATCCATATTAAAAAAAACTGCGTCAGTCGGGAGAGTGAATTGCTGCTTACAGCTTGATCTCCACATCAGCTCTCTAGAAAGGATTAGTTTCTCTATTGTCACTCACAGGAGGTAGCGTTGCCACTGTTGGTGGTGGTAAACACTAATCCATGGTAACCGGGATCGTTACCACATCTGACCTATTCGGGGACTTATGTGGTTCGCTGCCACTCCAATCCTGAGCGTCAGCTCACCAATTATCGCTTGTATTGCTATGGACCTTCGAGGCTATACAATACGACCCTTTCCATTGCACTCGTGCTCAAGCATGTGATCAAAAAGGCTATTCCCAGGACTTTTTCTCCATCCTAATTTAATATGTTATTTCTGGCGAGCTCCTACCCAGCCGGTGTTGTTTTTATTAAATATTGCGAAATCATAATCTGAAGTTCTTTTTAAATTGATTGTACTTACGGTGCTCTAATACACCTCACGGCTGCAGGCGGTATCATAAAGATTAGTTGGTCTTTTTAGATGCTGCAGTCCAAATGGTATTTATACTGGGACCAAAAAGTATAGGGTGAAAAGGCAAACAAAAATCACATCGTGTTATGATATTACTCTCATATGTGTACTCTTATACTGCTCTTGTTGACAACAAATCTCAGTATATATATATATATATATATATATATATATATATATATATATATAATATATATATATATATATATATATATATATATATATATATATATATATATATACCTTGGTGTTGCTGCACTTTTCCACATCTTCGAACCAAGGAGGCGAATCCATGTTTTATGATTGCCACACTTTGTGGAATATTTTGATTCCCTGCAGGGTTTGTTTGAGGTATTTTCTCCCACCGGAATGGCCGATGCAAAAAGATCAGATACACACTCTCACCGAGACGGAACTCGCCAATTTTCCCCTGGAAGATTTTTTCGATCGATATGAACAAGGATTGCGATCGGTGAGAAACAGATTGTTGTTTTTGTCCTGAGTGACCTACTTTGCCATAACCCGTTTGAATAGAATTCATAGTGCTGCAGATTGTGGCTACGTAGTCCCATGCGCCGAATGAGTTGATCGGCCCGTAAACGGAGAGTAAACTTGGTTAGTGCGTCTTTAGTAGCTTCTTATCGTTTCCGCTGTTCATCAGTATACCAACACATTTACCCGAAACTCTTGCGAACTGAATAAAGATCGGTTATGTCGACCCTTGTCTCATTAGTTACAGCGTTATTTTGCAATTCCGCTTTGCAAATCACTGGATTTCTGTTTATCATATGTAGTCAAACTTTTTTAAAGAATTTGTGAAACGGTTAATTTGAACTCATTTCTAGCACTTTTCGGTTACCCGTAGTGACCGTGGCAGGTTTGAATATTTTAAGTCCTAACTTCGGTAAAGTCGACCCAATTTTTTAAGCTTCGGATTAATTCGGTTTAATTGTTAGTCACTGGCCTATTTCTACTCTTATTTTCTGTCAGTTGCTAGCTACATTCCAACAAGAGACGAAAGTATGCGTCGAGAGACTGGAGGATCTGCGGTCAAACGTAGTAAAACTTCTTCAACATATCGAACCAGTAAGTAATACCAATATCATCCACATTTGTACACCATTTCAATACACAATGATAAACAGTTCGCTGTTTTAACAACTCACTCTTCGGATATTCACTTCAGTTCGGTTCTTTTAGCCAGTAACATCACACTTCTGTGTACCAGTTTTGTTTGCCATCTCAGTATTATCCGATCGGAGGACAAACAAGTCAGTTCCTAAAAACATTTAAACAACTGGGAAAGGTGCAAGCGGGAATCATATTTATAAACAAAAAGGTTACATACAAGTTCGCCACTGAGCGCAGAATTTCATGATGTCGCCTGATGTCTTCGACTATCCTAGACGGATTTCGGGAACGCCGATCCGGAGTCTGACGCGGCCGGGTCTGTCTGATAGTTTTTTCGTGCCTTTTAGTCATTTTATAAACTGGACGCCACTCTTTGCCTTAGATACATCGAGGGAGTATCTGTGGGGATGCGTAACACAACTACCGGATTCAGAATAAGCATTTAATCAAAAGACTGACCTCTTACCCTGAATAGTCCACAGCCGTAGGTGAGTGTTCAGTAACAGCGTTGTCGGGAAAGATGGTATAGTCAGTCGACGGTTCGGTACCACGGGTGACCTTTCTCAAGACCAGTGTTACCGAACAATAAACACTTACCTATAACACGTCACATGGTGCATCGTTTTTTCGGTACGCTCCGAGCTGATATCGAGTCCGATGCATTAAGTCCACACCTGACCTCAGCATGACTAATGCGGTCTTACCTCTTTCGCGGAATATGGTGAAGACACCAGTGTTCAAAGACGGCTGATCTACGTCTGTCTTCTATTCGTAACGGCGACGCATTAGAGAACTGGCCTCACCATCCTACTAGATACTCGACCCTTGGTGAGCAAATATATCACGTCGACAGCACAAGTGGTCAAGCTGGTTGTTTCTGTATGTGACAATTTCACTCGATATCCACCACCAGATCGAATGGCTGAACTCATCTACTCCGGTTCTTGCTTTCCCTGCTAGGGTAAAACTCGGTGTTGATTCAACTCAGACTTGTAGAAGCGTTATATATATATATATATATATATATATATATATATATATATATATATATATATATATATATATATATATATATATATAATATTCACACGTGCCTGATTAAGGCCACGCTTGTGCAAATGATCTCGAAATGCTTTCCGCTTAGTTCGTTCATCAAGCACAAAGTGGTCTGTATATTATAAATCAGTCAGAAGGATGAGTCTCTCTGGCACTCCAAGTAATTGTTGTCGACTGATTCGGGGAAAACCGTGGTGATAGACCTCGGGACATCCATCTACCAACTCATATTTATCAATTTTTTATGAATGGTCCGCTTAGGTCCTTTGATATCAGCAGGGCGTCATTTAGTCTGTTCCCGAGATCATGTACATTAATGACGGGAACGTCAGGACTACACCGATGGATATTCTTGACTTGGTTTTGGATACTGGTGATATAAAAAGTAACTGTCGATAAGATCATTGCATCTGTCATTAGAGGTGAGGCGAGATAATACACTTTTACGTACCCCGCTCTTGATTGCCAGAGAGCACGAGAACCGAATCCTGATCCTTTGCATTCCAAGTAGGGTGAAAAATTTGTTGCATCACGCTGTTTTGTGTATGAAGAAACGGTCGGTTATTATTATGTATTCTCGCTCGGCTTGAAGACGCGTGCTAATCTGTTCGTTTGGTTCTTGTTTTTGGTAATGACCTTTCATTTTTCTATTAAGCACTTTGTTACTTGTTCTTACTGAAGCCATACTACCATGGCTCTTCCAACGTATGGTGACCACCAGTCTTGATCCTTATGCTATGATAGATTTCCTGAGATCCCCATAGGTTAAGCATTAAAGGAAGCCGAGCAGCTTTTTCACCTGGTAATTATATCCGTGACTAATTCGCAATGGGTGGTAATGCGATCGTGTATTCAAGTTCTTATTCAATTCCAAAGTAAAACAAATTCCAAGCTATCTATCATTAGACGTATCAACCCTCAAATTGCGATTGGAATTGATTTACAACTGCCTGGTCTTGGTTAGTGATAATCAGCCGTGCACATGCACCGAGTTGCAAGTAGGATTTTGGTCAGGATTGTGAGCTTCATACGATAGTCGTTAGGTGATTCAGACTGGCTCTCAACTCCTGTCCGCTAAGCACAAGGTTCAAATCCGTTGCTTAAGTCGTTACAAATTTCAGCTCATTGGAAGTGTGTACTCAAACTTCCAGGTTTCGAAAGAATGGTGAACGGGTTTTTTGGTACAGTTATACATCCCTCTCTTGTTCGCGCTGCATGTCGTTTTCCCCTTTCCAAATCATCCTACGATGTTTATTCGTATACTGCAGACGTTTATTATTTTTTTAGGCCTAGTTTTTCACCGAACCCCTAATGTGCTATTCCTAATCGGTGTCCACTTTTTTTTGCACTTTTCGCTTTCAGTCAAGTAGCAGTGTTCCTTTAGAGGGTGACGCCGTGGACCAGTATTTGCAGAAATTTCTCGATAAACGATGAACTTATTAGACAACTCCTTTGTCAGATCACTCAATTGTGTTTCCTCCCTCAACCTGTTCGGGCAGCACTCGTCCCTTTGTGTGCCTCGAGTTCCTCTGCCAATACGCATTGTGTATCAGTTTGTAACCATTGGTTCTTGCATTTTCCCGTCTTTATACCCGACTAAGTCGAAACTCTGTACGTTTCTTACCCAGTCCCTTGACTACTCTGTTATCCCATTTTTATTTTTGTATTTACGCTGTTGTTTATGAGCCACCCTCCCGCTCTTTATCCTTTGTTTCGTTCTTTGATTCTGCCGTCCAACCAGTACGTGTACACGTGCTTATCGCACCGTTGTCGCTCCAGTTTCACACATTTCCAATTTCTAGTCCATTTGGCAGCATTTTCAATTATTCTGACCAACTGGCGTGCACTAACATACATATGATGGCCTAAAACTCTGAGCCACCAGTAGTGTTCAGTCTGTATTTACATCGAAATTCACTTATCAGTTTTTCTGATGTAAGCGCGAAGCTACAGCTTTACGTTAACTGTTAGTTTGTAGCGTTACTCATGCTCAATTCTCACTGATTCTTATAGGCGCATCTTAAGCCAATTGGTTGCTTCTCGACTGAGCCAGCACGAGGTGTGATCGTTGTTGAGGCTGTTTCCTGTGCCAACGTATTTCCATCAGAACAACAAATGCGAAGCTGCGTCCGCATGCAATTTTTATCTATCATAATGTGTATATGGAATAAAACATGGTTTGACGGTCCACGATTGTTGCACTAATTTTGGTTCACCATAACGGGGACAGTATCCCGTTTGGTGGTTGTCCAATTCTCGGTGGATTTTTCGGTGAAAAACCGAAATTGTCCCACGTTCGTAGCTAAGACGGTCTGGTTTCCATAAAATTTTGGTTGCTAGACTTCATGTTTGAATTTTACACTTCATCACAATCTTGGGTAAAATCCTCAGTGGATGGTGTTCAATTTTCTCTAACGTGCGAGTACCAGTAATAACAGTGCGAGCGAGAAGGCTGAGTGGGTTTTCAGCGATTGATGTTTAGTACAACATCATGACCCTGAGGAAAAAGACGTTCTTTACCGGACAGATATGTCTTGGGATTTGCTAATGACGAACCTAAAAACGTGGATTCGGTGTCTGTAGTCCGGGTCGCCAATTATGCCCACTTATGCAACAGATATTTTTGACTATGGAGTTCACTTATTCCACGGTGGATACCAAGTAAGCAGCTGCTGCTATGGCGACCTCACTACGATTTTAGACGTCGGCATGATTTTATACTCCATTTTGTTCACTAAGTTTTACTTCAGTGCGATGATGGTGCTGATAGTAATGCAAATACCAGGTGTTACCATGCGCTCAGTTGTCCCTTCCATAGTGATGGATATATGTATGCAATCTATTTATCGTCATTACTTCGTTTGATAGCGCGATTTGGCCCAGTCCTTTCGCCACCCCACGGCGGTTGGCTGGATGCTGCGTTCCCAACCTAGACGTTATCCGGCGCTATCTTGCGCATTTTGAATCAGCACTTCTGTGAACTAGTTTTTCACTGCGCAAGATATTATATATTTGGGATGCTACAGCACGCGGCAGTATGTTTTGTCTTACGGACGACTTTTTGCTGCTGTAATATCACTGGATCTCTTCAGCTACTCACCAGTAGTTAGACTAACACGGCAGAATCATGTGTGTTGAAGCCTTCGCATTGTGCACACAGGCGCTGTAGGGATGGCCTACGAGTAGATATCACTGTTGCAGTCATACTGGGGCGCGCAAGTCAGAGCGTCTTTCCCTTTTGCAGGATTTCTACGCGTTCGTTGATGTTCGTGGTTGATATGCATTCCGATTGTACATTCATGATCTGTGTAGTGTTTCGTCTCAGAGTTCGCGGCCGTGTTCCTTTTCTCGAACGTTCATGCCCTCTCGACTTTGAGTTTGCATGTGTGAAGATCGACCAGATAACGAACCTCCAGTAAACATGCAGGCACATTGTCTGTGTGAAGTCGTGGCGGACCGCGGTCGTCCTAGATGTATCAAGCTACTGCCGCTAAAAGTAGGATGGTGTTGCATCTGGATGACGACAAAATCCCATAAATCCGCGGTCGGTTTCGCGGGTGTTTCTGCTCATCAGGTATGAGTATCCGGAAGTCCTACTCAACCATTTCAATGCTTGAACATCCCACATTTGGTTAATGACTAATATCATTTGAATCTCATGAAGCGTGCATAGGATAGTCCATTTTTAGAATCACGAGGTGGTTTTTCCAAGGTTATTCCGTCGGTTAACACGGCCAACCCTCAGGACGAAGAAGCATGGTTGGATTTTTGCTAAGTGTAGTATAGTGGTGTATATGGATGACATTCAACGAGTAATTTAATACCACCACAGTTTACATCGGAAAGTTCAGTCCGCATGGTCCGGATGGGTTAGCGGCAGCAACTGGTTAACAGCGTAAGACGATAGCCAGAACCAAGAGACGGAGTGAGAGCAGACGATTGTTGGAGTCTTGAGATGACTGGTCAAACGGGACGAGAAAATGATGGAAGGAAGAGGTAATGCGATGAATTTGTCGACACCGTGGGGAACTCGGTTGACGCTGTATGGAGAGGAGGACGGAAATGGGAAAGTCGAAGGCCTACGTGCGATCTCCAGTGCAATCAGCACTTGGAGAGGGAACGGGATGGTTCACAATGATGGAATCTGCGCACTGCGAGAGCCATTTCTTTCTGTGGCCGTTGAAGTCTCAGAGGATGATGATTACAGTTCTTATCGACTACTACCACGTTCTGAAGATCAGAAAGAGAAGGAGAAAATTGGAGGGTTATAATAAGGGAGCCGAAATTTCGGCTCGAAACTAGATCTCCCGTCAGAAACAGTCGAGGTGTGAAATGCAGTTGGTGGCGCTTTTTTGAGAATATAGATGCAAGGATCGGTTAGGGCGAGAGAGGAGAGCAGTTTGGAGTGGTTTACGGGGTGGTTGCTGACGGTCTTCAATGGGGAGATCTTTAACGCCTGAGGTGCTTAAAGAGGAGTAGATGGAAGTAGATAACTGACGTAAGTATTGCGGAGCAGTCTATGAGTATTTATTGGTAATAATTTGTGTGAAGCCTGAAGATGGGTACGTAAGTGAACGGAATGTCAACGTGCACTAGGGTTCATTGCCAGTATTTGGGATATGTGAGTGGTGAAACCAGTTAATTGGTTCTGGCATTTACAGTGGTGGACGACGTGGCTCACTTTCTTGGCAGCGATATCGCCTCTGATTGCATGAACGTACCACACCGTCATCGAGAATCGGGAACTATATCCCTGAGACCTGAATTGCAGAATCGCATAAGACCATATGCCAGTTGTGGTGACAACACTGTTGTCTACACTAGGGGTCGACCGGTTTTACTCTGTTTTGATGTGTAGGTGAATGATGCCATTTGGGGTCATATTCCATTTGGTTTTGGTTTTAATCATTCAACTGCCGGTCGTTGGTCGTTGCACACTGTGCCTGTTATCGTGACTCACCATTTTTCGCACGGTCTCAGCAACCACAGAGCGCATAATACTAACACGGCATTAAAGCAGATGTGCGGTTTCTTTTTTGGACTCAAAGCGTAGCTTACAAAGTTGTTATTCAGATTACGACTGGTAATGGTTGTTGTTTCTGGAGCCACGGTACGAAGGCGTATCCCGAGTTCAATCGCTAATCACCTTTGAGTAGTTTTTGTTGCAGGTAGTCGTTAAGTCGATTTTTTGATGATCATGTTGGGAATATCTCCACTTCTTTGATGACGAAAGACTTGGATTCACTTTGTTTTGTGCTCATATTAGGCCTAAAACTTGTCGTGGTACCGCCATGTAAACTGCAGAAATGTCTAATTTCGCCGACCTGACTGACTAGTAACACATAGTTGGATACATGTTTGTTTTCCAATGGTACTACGCGTTTTGTCTACGTGAATGTTTGATAAGTGACCGAACAATTCATTTTCGTAATTTTGACTCTAGATGACTGAAATAAAGCAGATTCGTCATGCGTACGCACGTACGGTAAGTCATGCAGACTTCGAATGAAGGGTGCACATAGTTAACAACAGTTTTGCAGTTTCTTTATTCCGCCACTTGAAAATCAAAAAGTAGATTATGCAAAAAAGCACAATAATATTGAAAATAAGACCGATGCGATTCAGTTCCTTAATACAATGAAGTTATCGTCACTTTTCTTAATAGTCGAAAATCTGTTATCACAAATGCAATTTTCCTGGTCTCCTCTGAATGTCAGCAGTGGCAGTCAGCGCCTAATCTGCATTTACAAATTCCCCTCTGTTTCATCGGTGCTAATTTCTATCATTGCTCCGCCTCAGTTTTCTAGTTTCTAGAATGGTTGTGCGTTTTAGTACCGGCCGAAGTCCGGCATTTCATTTGCGACGTCAACGATCTACATAACGGAAACGGCAAAAACAAGCTGGGAATTATTTCATGTTGCTCTCAGAGTGGAATTTTTCGATGTTCCGTTGAAGTGATAACTATTTGACGTGCAGTCACATTTGTGGTTTTATTACGTGGCTGTCTGCAACAAACCGCATTATTCTTATCAGATAAAACAACATGTAAGCCGTCCGCCTTATTGCGATCAATGTGGAGTTCATTTTGGTCTGCCATGATCAGTAGGGCTGACTAATCGATATCCTCTGGAACGGAGTTTGAATTTGCGTATACTTAGGTGGCATTAGCCGAAAGACCAGGTGCGGATTGTATTAGTGCCTCTAATCATGCTGAAAGTGGAGAACACGTGGGCGGACAGGTAAGTTTTGGTTCATATTTTAGCACAATTTGCCTTTTTATGCACTTTCTTACGCGTTTCACGAAAACGTAAGCAAATAGAATAGGACGAACGTAGGAAAGGTTTCAGTGATCACACAATTCACTATTAATCACTGTTTGAAAAACAACCTAATTGCGTTGACATACTGCCTACTGTGACGTAAGTTTTGTGCTTTGTCACAGTAGTTGCCATTGGGCCGGTGACTGAATAAATATTGATCTATATAATTAATGTTAAAAAGAAGTTCCCCAAGAAAACCTGACTGGATTCGCTGTTGCTGCTGCTCATCACTACTTACTATCAATATGGTCGCTTGAACATGCAACCTCGTTGGTTTTTGGGTTGACAGCGACCTGAACACGAATAAATATCAGAAATCACAGTTGTGATTTATTTGTGGAATCTCCGATGAGGAGTCTATTTACGCTTTAAATTAGATCCTAGTGACGATGCAACAACGGAGTGTAGAAGCACGAAGATGAGTGGACAGAGTAGCACCGGGTGCGCTCACCTGATGGGCGGCAGCAACCGCGAAACCGGTCGAGTGATTTTGGGGAAATTTTGTCTACCCATTTACGCACTACTTACTATTGTGTTCCACAAACAGAACAGTAAAAGTTTACAGTTGAAGCATGTTTAATTAGTTCAGTCAGAAACAGATCGAATTGGAAATTGTCGTCCCTCAGAATGCGAACCACTACCCACTCGTCTTCATACTCGTATACTCCGTTGTTATATGTTCACTGGAATCTAATTTGAATCGTCTGGAGTGTGAATGGATACTCTTCATTGAAAAGCCCACAAATGACCCAGACACGAATAACTGAGAAATCACAGTTGTGGTTCATATATATAACGTTCCAATTATACGCCAGCATGAAATAAAAGATCATACGATAAATTCGGTAATATTTATTTGTATTTGATTCCTAGAACAATGTGATAATTTAGTAGTTCGAGAAAAATACTTAACTTGCTTTTATCCTGTGATATTGTCAATTGAAAAAAGTGATCGTTTTCTTTTCAGGAACATTTGTCAATAGTACATGCGGAAAGCAGTGGGATGAAAAGGCCTATACTTATGAAATGCAAATCGGTGGTAGATATTTTGTGGCATGTCCAAAATCCACACAAATTGCGATATCACGTGACTCCAAATTGGAAATGACGCATTTCCATTTAATGGATGAATGTAAGCTTCAGTCGTGCGTCACGTCGCGACTGAGAAAGGGAAGAGGGTTGGCATGCATCGACAAACGAAAGTGAAATTTTTTTTCGATAAAAATTTACTGCCACAATTTTGCCTACCTTGTGTGGAAAACAAAAGACATTCACCAGCAATGGGATTACGTTTTTTTCTGGCCATTGCGCACATTTAAACGAGAAAACAATGTCAATAACACGGTGTTGTCGGTGGAAAAATTTATGATTAGCCGACGTTTCGGTTACCGTGGGTAACCCTTTTGAAGGCAGTTTTACAATCAGACGACTCCGAGGAATCAGTTCCGAGTCAACGGGTGTGTGTGTGTGTGTGTGTGTGCTAAATTGTTCGTAGAACTACCTGATGAATGATAGTAACCGTAAAACCGGTCATGCGCTTCCTAGAAAAGTTGTCCATCCATCCGCAGGTACTGTTTAGATGTAGACGCTAAAGTTCTCTCACACATGAAAGGCAAGCTATTGCCCGGTAGAATAAATGAAGATTTTAGATGGCATGGGCTAGTGTCATGGTAAATGCAGTGTTTGCTTTTCCCGGTGTGTATTCTTTCAGTTTTTTTTACTTCGGGATTACCATTTATATCATTTTTGATTGAGTGCTACGACGAGGCAGCAACCAAAAGAGAAAAGCAGAATCATGCAATTGACGGTTGTTGATTGAATAATTCTGATACCTTCGGAAGTAATGATGATTAATTTGTAGCCCCTCATTAGGGTTGTTTCAAAGAACCTAATCCTTGACACTTAGAAGGAAAAGAAAAGTCACCTATCAACTATCAACAATTTCAACGTAAGTGGACTGGATAGTACTGTCTGTGGGTATACTGCATAATGCGTGTCAGTTCAAGTGTTAAATTTCCTTTTCAAATACAAAGTAAACATTTCTATATTTTCTTTTGAACTGTTTATCATAGAACTGTTCCCGATATTATGTTCAACAAACAGAACGGTAACGGTTTACAGCTAAAGCATGTTTCATTAGACCAATCGGGAACAGATAGAATTGGAAATTGTCGTCCCTCAGAAAGCAAGCCACCGAATTTGCTACAGACGGATACGAACAGTTGCCCCTTCATGCCAAATATGTTGTATACACATCCATTGACGGACAAAGTGAACCAAACAAAAATCACCACAAAACAGGATAATCAAAATGCGATTGTGATTAGCCGTGAGGAAGCTTTAGTAACTCTCACGGAGAAGACTTCCTATCCGATTTTGCAAGAAAACGGCCAGCGTCGATATGGGCCTCCACCGGATTGGAAGGGGCCTCAGCCTCCTCGTGGATGCGAAGTGTTTATCGGAAAAATTCCACGTGACTGTTTTGAAGATGAATTGGTGCCTATTTTTGAAACAGTTGGTCGTATTTATATGTTCCGTTTGATGATGGATTTCAGCGGTTGTAATCGTGGTTATGGATTTTGCATTTATACAAATCGTGAGGATACTAGACGAGCAGTCACGGAATTGGACAGTTATGAAATACGCCGTGGCAAAACGTTGGGCGTCTGTTTCAGTGTAGACAATTGCCGTCTATTTGTTGGTGGAATACCGAAAACTAAGACAAAAGATGAGATCATGGTTGAAATGCTCAAGGTTACTGAAGGTGTCAAAGATGTGATTGTTTATCCAAGTGTGGCAGACAAGACCAAGAATAGAGGGTTCGCGTTCGTGGAATATGAGAATCACAAGGCAGCTGCAATGGCTCGTCGGAAACTGATACCTGGAAGAATTCACTTGTGGGGCCACCAAATTGCCGTCGACTGGGCGGAACCGGAAAGGGAAGTTGACGAAGATGTGATGTCCAAGGTGAATTGGAGTATGATTTTTTCCATGTAAATGAATCGAAGTGGTATTTAAGTTAGGAAATCCAAGATTGCTTCCACGGAGATTTTATTGGGATGATGTTTTTGACATACCGACGCATCGATGTTTTTCGCGAAGATTGGATGCGCAAGCTCCGGTTCTTACTTTTTTGTATATATAAACAATCATTTAGTGCAGCTTATCGGAGCACACACCCAAATTTGAAAATTTTTCTCCCATTTTTCTTTCTTGGGTCAGTAGGTAGTCAAGGGCATTATCGTCAAAAATTTTATCATCGTGATTCGAATAATAAAGACAATAATAGCAATAATATTGACATAACGAATCGTTTCCCTCTTGTAATCGTAATGATAGTCGCAATAATAATAATAATAATAATAATAATAATAATAATAATAATAGTCAGAGTTACAGTATCACTAATAATAATGCAAATCTTCTTCACCGGGAGCATCGAATTTTTGTGCATGTGAAGTGGATTGACAACGGGACGAGGAGGAGGGGAGCAGAAAACTTTTCTCGGGGTTGTCAAACAAAGGACTTGATGAAGCTGTGTATGCATCTTTTGACAAACTGACACGATGGATGACAGTTGCACCGCTATCAGCGACTATTCTACTTCATATTTTCCAAAGCTTCCTGGTAAGAGATCGATAAGTTATCTGAGTTGTGGAAATAACTAATTAGGACAATTTTTATCGTGAGAAAATCTTTTTAATAAATCTTTTATGTGATTGTAAGTCGAGGAATAAATTACACTGACTGACCTAGGTTTTGTCGTTTGTTTACCCATCTTCGCGCTAGAAGGCTCAAGCTATGTTCCAGTCACTATTCACCATTTAGAACAATCGTAAACGGCATCGAGGTGGGTTGCCGGCGGTGGTCAAGCGGTCGTCGTCGTGGACTTTGAACAGCAACGACGTGGGTTCGTTTCCCGACGCCGCCGGTCACTTCCCCACTTGGCAGCCCTTCGTTTACCGTGCCATCCTGCAAACGTCGCATCTAGTTGTATGATAAATAATAAGGAAAGTAGAAAGCGAACATACCTGTGGTAACCGAAATTCTAGCGGACTACTGTTATTCCCGGTAACAATGTTACTGAACATTAGACGCTCTTGTATAACATCATGTGGCGCATCGGTTTTTCGATACATTCCGAAGCGATTTCGGCTCTGATGGTCATATTGAAGTTTGCAGATAACCTAATAATAATAATTTTATTGCTCTTATCTTTAGTTAATTTTCGAAATATAACAATGATTGAACTTAGGCAAATGACGATCGGCGATCAAACTAGTTAGCAAAGTGATCCACTTTGTCTTAGTTGAAAGTACTATTATGTGATATCTATGCGAACGAAGCATGTGAACTATATTCTGTGAGTGGTATACTGTAGATCACATGTATTCGACTTCAGCAGTGATTCGCGCCAGACTCACACGCAATCCGGTTTAATGTCAAAGTTGTCCATATATGGGGTCATTTTGTAGATGACAATCACCAAAACTATACCAATCTGGCACAACTCCATCAACTTTCTGAAGTAAGATTGACCAACCCCGAAGAAGTATCGTATAATGTGTACATTGATCCTTATTTGGAGCATTCGCGTATGTTTGTACACAATGCTGAATGAGTATTTCAACTAAAACATGTATGTATAACTGCATAAGACAAAGATAGAATGAGACACACAGAGCGCTCATTACGACATGCTCGTGACTACTTAGTCCAATGTAAATCATGTGTGATGTCATTTTGCTTGTCAGTGAGCTTGCTGTTTTCATTCTATTGCATCGTACTTTGCAGGTCTCTTGACAGTTAATAGTACAATCTGCTTCACTGATCGATGTTCATCACAAGAACTACACTTACGTGTATTGGTTTCGTGTTTTAGTTAAGATTTTTAGTCTCTCATTGCTAATAAGATCGTGGTGTGTGGCACGTGCGTGATAGGCACCTAGAAGCGATTGCCTTACTAGAAATACATTTACTTGTCACAAAGATTTGCAGAACCCTGATGATAAATTTGGTTTTCATGACAAACACCAGAAGTTCTATTTCGTGACATCATGTACCAGAACTGTCAGATTGAATTCCAAATTTCTGATAAAAACTTCGAAGTTCACCTAAACCGGTCTATGTAGATCCACATGCCTGAGGGTAATGATTGCATAAATTCATTTGACAAAAATTGGCTGTATAAATTTGGACAATAGAGTCCGGTTTGTATGCGTCACACCACCTTCGCACTGCCATTTCACTTATGCAGATAAAAATACAGGTTAATGGTTAAATGGTTTAGCTAGACAAAATAGCGGACAAGTGCAGGATTATCTTGTAATTTACAAATAAATAAACCAATACTTACATTTTTTGGGTCGGTTTAGCTCAGTAACGTAGGACTAAATCTAGTTGCGCTCTAGTGATGGCGTTCAAGTGCGCTTGGGCAAAAAGTGTGCGGTCAGTGATAGTCGGCAAACATTTTTATTTTACACATGGGTGCTTCTGATTTCATTTATCAGTTAAAAAGATTCCTCCGAATACGAGCGAACGAGGAAGTAGAAAAGGCGGGACTACCACAGCTGGTTATGAGAAAAACGCTAATTAAAAGATATTCCCCAGATTTCATAATTCAGCCATTTGCAATTCTTATACGGACCGTACGGGAAAGTGACCTTGTCGGAAGACAGCAATAAAGGATAAAATGCATACAAGCCATGGTGAATAAACAAGGTCAGGGGCATTCCGCGAAAGTGAATTTTCCAGTATCATCGACCGTCCCGCGGAATCGGATGAAACAATGATAACATTTTTGTCTGGTTTTGCACATGATGACCGGTTTTGGCATACCAATGTATGGAAGCCGAACATCAAGTCACTCAGTTGCTTTATCGTAAAGAACTAGCGGGGGAAATACGATAAACACGGGTGAATACAACTCTAGTACTTTGGGTAGGCTCTCAGTGCATATATATATATATATATATATATATATATATATATATATATATATATATATATAATGTAATCACGGCTTCGGTTCTTTCAGTCATACGCAGGTTGTTCAAATGGGGCAGGGTGTGGCAAATAATAGGCAAATTTAAGCAAAGCATCGGTAAATTGGATTTTACTGACCCAGTCTACTATGTTTCAACGTCGATATAACCACTCTAGTTCAAAAACAGAACTTGACACAATGAACCGGAAATCTTTGAATGGTTAGGATTCAGAATAGACATCATCATCCTTGCAAAGTAAAACAGAACGAACCCACATTTTTGCTCCTCCAAGTTCAAGTCACTAAAGTATCCGTAATAATAATGTTAACGAAAATAATAAGTGCAGATTCAAACATCAGCTGTTCTTGAATAGACATGAGCGTTGAGCCCAAAATATTGTCAAATGATTACGCAAATTCCGAAATGGTCAGATGAACTGAGTATGGGGACCTAGAAGAGGTCCAATTTCGTCACTAAACTAAGACCTGGACGATATCAAACTTGTTGAGGCTTGGTTTCGTTTAGCAAGGTTTAGTGAGCACCTGTGGTATGTGTATTGTTTTTTACTGGATAGATAATGAAGAATGGAAATCCTTGATGCGTTTTTTTTCGGAATGAACTTCTAGAAAGTCCACAGAATAAAAGAACTAACTGAAAAATGTAACAGATTTAGTATGAACTTAAGAAAGATCATCATGACGGTAAAACGGATGTATATCTTATGAAAAATCAATGTTTATGGTCTGTCTGTGTTGCTTCTTACCCTATACATGTATCCTAGAATACGTGTAGCTTGGCACTTTTATTGCCACTAGATAGTTCTGAGGCTGACTGTAAACCAGTAGAGTTACCATGCTTATAAAGTTAAGCTTTGTCTCCCAGTATCAGTTTTTAATTCGTATTTTTAAATACAGTGTTTATGGATCATTTATAGGCAACAAATTTCGCTTTTCTTACATAACACTTAATCCGTTTTATCTCTCTTCCCACTGATCCTGACATGATAAGCATAATGAGAAACTAGTAACATTGCCTTGTGTGTGCACCATTTCTCATCTGGTCTGTGCAGGATCAGGACCATATAAGTGAAACTGCACTTGATCAATAATCGGCGAGGTTTTCACATTTGGTTACTCATATAAGCACCTGAGATCAAGACTTTCAGGTCGTTTTCAAATTACGGGTTAGACATTCTGCTCACAAGGATCTTCATTTCAGATATCTTGAACGGCCATTTCGAGTTTACAAATAACACTTTTCTATTTGTTTGAACTTTTCGTTCTCATGAACTGAAAGCCAACATATCCGGGGGAACACCCAGTTGTCACACAGTGAATCTGAGCCATTCTTCGCCTCTAAGCAGAATCACAAAGAAACAGATTTTCTTTTGTTGTCATTCACAGAATTAGACCGTATGATTAATAGCCCGAATCTTATTTCCAGGTACGGATATTATATGTCAGAAACTTGATGTTGCACACCACTGAAGAAGCTCTGAAGGATCATTTCAATCGGGCGATTGGGGCGTGTGATGCTGTCGAAAGGGTGAAAAAAATACGCGATTATGCTTTTGTGCATTTTCGTGATCGAATCCAAGCGGCTGCCGCACTGCATCAGCTTGACGGTAAATTAAGACTGTCAGTAATTTTCATCCACATTCTCTTCAAAGGCAGGTTGTTATGAGGATTTTAGCAATTTTCTAATGAAGTACTCAAAATTATCAGCTGACATGCTGGTGGAGATGAGCTATTTTACATTAATTTGTTCTTCTCTATCATGTCAGTAGCGGACATGATCAGCTTGGAATATTTAGTGCAGGAAGGCTTTTGATAGACCGTGGTTATATGGTCATCACGGGAGATCTGACACTCCCCTGTCCCGGCTTCGAATCCTGCCACTGCCACCAGCGGCCACTTCCCCCCAAAATGACAGTTTCTAATTGGTCTCGACCCGCTTTCTGAAGTATTGTACCATTATTACCTGATAAGAGATAAAGGATCAGAACGAATGAGGCCTGTTGCATTTATAATATTGTAATGTGCCATAGCATGGAACTACTAGAACTCCTTGTTGTCGATGGGCTCTTTCAACCAGTTTGGATATATAATTAAAAAGAAAGTAAGATATATCCTAATTCTAAATTTTTCAAGTCAAACAAAATTAGCTATTTTTCTTATAAAAATAAAATAGCAAGAAGGTGTACACTTGAAGAGTTTATGACATGGTGCTTTATTTCAGTAGAGGGATTCGACGAATATTTGGCATTCATGGAGGTAATCTGACGGTCGTGTTAAACTTCGAACCCCGTCGTGATACCCGTTTGAGTACCGTTTCTTTGAAATTGATTTGACATTCTCTTCTGTGTTTGATTAATCCCGTCTTTTGGTTGGTTTTGCTACACGTTTCTGCTCATCATCTTATAGGATTCGCTTACAGAATACACTTTTGGTAGCGAATCACCAGGTCAACTTTTTTTTTTCGGAAAGCTTCTTCTAGTTGTGTGCTTTTGAAAACAGCCATAACCAAATGTCAGTGTTTTTTGAATAGGATGACGTAACACAACCACGTCTGCTAACAGGCTACTCTTAGTTGGACCCTTTCCGGTTGGATATCTGTGCCGCCGTTAGGTGACATGACTATTCGGTCTCTATTCAATAAAATGTCGGAAGTTGAGTGCATTCTTTACGGGCACATTCATCTTGATACGTGTGAATTGTATGCAGGAGTCATGACTGAACGGCTATTTTGAAGACCTCATGATTCAAATCAATATTGTCAACTGTAACAACACAATTTTTCGGGATACTCTAAACATTGAGTATAATTCCAACTTTACCAGTATGCGCTATTCACCTCAGCTCAAACTCGACCTTTTTGGCGCTAAAGCTGAATGAATTCCCTCTAGATATTAATTGGTAAAATGGAATGAGAAGTGGTTTATAATCCACTGAGAATCGTATTTGTCTGTGGTATGACGTAGTTACCAGTGGTAGGACGCGCTTGTACACACGCCTGGTTTTTGTTATTGTTGTAGTCAGGATAGAACTGGTCACTCGAACATAAAACTGCTTTAGCATCCTTTATTTTGATTTCGTTGATGACAGAGTCAGTTATACGTACAAAAAAACACATTATGAACTGCTATTGCGTAGGCCCTCCGTCGCCTGTCAAGGAATCCACTAGCAACTTTTGGCAAGTGCAATTTTACGATGGCAGTCGTATCTGATCTCGTTCATACACGTCTCAGCAGCCAAGGTTTCGCTGTGGAAATTGACGGATTAGTTGGTGATTATTCTTCCATCCCCTCCCCCCCCCCGACTGCAACCAGACTAATTCACTCAAATATTCCATCCGAAATATCTTGACTACCAGAAAAACACTCCAATGATGAATTTGGCTGACACATCCTTAGGAGCATTATTCATCATTATGTTGTATGAAACTACGGTTTTAACGTGAGAAGTACAAGTAGAACTAGTTAGAATGATCCATCTTTCCCGCCTTTGATCTCACTCTCTCTCTCTGATCTTATTCTCGTAGGCACAGCTTTCGACGGTTCACAGATTGAAGTAACCTGGGCTAAACCGGTGGATAAAACGGATAATATGCGTTTAGGCCGCACAGCGAACACAGGTCCAAACATTTCGACAATCAACAGTTTATATTCCATATTGCCACGTACAATCAATCCTTACACACGTGATGAATTGAATCATACGGTTAGCAGTCTGCTTGCTGCCAACCTACCGGAAGTACCATTCAAAATGCCAGTCAGTAGTTCTATTCCGGGACCTTTACCGATCAGCTACATTCCTCCTTCGTTTGCCACCCCAATTGCAAGCGTTCAAATTCCGGCTACTTATCGTGCATTGCCCCAGCTTCAAAATGTGAATGAACTGACTGGACTGACCAGTGCGTCAAATCAGCCACAGTTCAACTCATTGACTTTAGTGCAACAGTCTCCAATCCCTTCAATGTCTGCAAATCACTCGGGTGCAGGAAATCTTGCAGTCCAAGGTAACTCTGTTTGTGCTGGCACAATTCCACAACCGTCGCTCATCGCAATGAGAGGATTGGATAGTGTGCGTGACCAAAAGCCGGATGTAACTACAATAGACTCGACAAAGAATAAAGGGTAAGGTGCAGTATGAAATTGGGACTCATATTCTTCCCAAATTCAAAAACAAACTTACGAGAAATTTTTACGTCTTCTGGATGCTTTCGTGCTTAACCAATATCAATTGTGGAACAATTTAGTCGCATTATATCGGTTCTTACAATGAACGTTTTTACTTCATCGTCGCTAAAGAACAACCTACTGAAATACAATAAACTAGGGAGTAGACTGTTTAAAATACTTTTCATGCTCAAAAAGCATGATTCGAGTTAGGATTTGCTACAAGTACCTCCACAAAAAAAACCTTGAGATCTGTTATCTATGAAGCAGTTATATAATGTATATATATATATATATATATATATATATATATATATATATATATATATATATATATATATATATATATACTGCCCAGACTTGAAATAAAGCATAGTGCCAACGCAACAACAGCAACTTCGAAAATAGGAGAGTGGAGGTAGAACACAGTGAAAGAAAAAGTTAGTAAAAATGTGAAATGCTGTGGTTTTGTTTAGTTTTTTTTCACCGTACACTTTTCGATGTTCTTTTTTTTTGTTATTTTGCTTATCAGAATGACAGTTTGTGATTACGAGACACGAGAGTTCAACAGACAGACCACACAGCATTCGCGCCACTGAGTGCTATTCTGGGCCGAGTTTCTCAATGTCTCTAACCAAAGACGATCCACGTCACTTGGACTATCTATCTGATGTGATCCTCATGTGAACAAAATTGACGGATCTTCTAAAACTTTTCAGCAACCCCTTAACCACATACTAAACCATTGACGAGCGAACATGACAATTTTTCTCGTTACGTAATTTTGAGTACCTAGGTGGCATTGATACATCACTGTGTTAATTGGCACAGTAAGTAACTGTATTTTATTTTCATTTTTTCGATCAACTTAGAAATGGACAATTGCCGAATAGAAGCAAATCCCTTAATGTGGACGGTACAATGTGGTTTGATACCGGTACACTGTCAGAACTGCGAGATATTTACCCGGATGCCATGCAGGTAAACAAAACTCCTCAACCTATTTATGATCAGTCGCAAAGCGAAGACTCAACGAAGCCTCTCAGAAGATTTTCTTTAGTATTTTGTTCTATCAAAGGGAATGTTTTGTAAAACTAAGGTAAAACAAATCAAATTTTCGTCCATCCATTTGTTCCATGTTGTGACTATAATTGGTGTGATATGGTGATTATATCTACTTATAAGAACGGTCACGGGAAAAACGCGATGTGCGATTGCTGTTGCAGGACCGGGTCTTTCGGACACCAAACGTTTTAGCACCTGGGTGCGATTGTGAGCCTGGTTGGTAATTTCTGTTATGTGCACACAAGTGGTAGGTAATAAGATTTGTATAATATGATTCGTCGTGCAGTTTAAACGCTCAGCTGACCACTAAAAACCATGGGAGCTTTGTAAAACTATTCCATTCTTTTTAGAAATCATCTGCAGTGCACATCTACCGATCCTTAAAGGGGACTCAAATCCAGGTTGGACAACGAACACCTAACAACCAGGCTACCCGGGCTGGCTGTCAACGGTTCGTTGAACATCTACACAACAATAATACGGCATCCTTCCGTTACTGTCATTGGACGGTAACAACCAGTTCCCCGTACAGCGATTGAATCCTGTGATGGATGACTTTTCTTTAGGGATCTAAGTATAGCGAAGGCATTCCGTTATGAACAACCTGCAGAGCTGTGCACATGAGTAGCAGGAGATTAGATTTATATAACATGATTTTTCATGCAGGTGGCTGCATTTCCCATAGAGATCGGCTATTGGACGAAGTATCCTTGCGTATACGGAAGGTGTGTTTGGCACTAGCCAACCTCAGTCATCTGCGGCATCGAAGTGAAATTCGTTAGTCTATCAAAGATCGAGTGGGGCTACGGCAATCAGGCCAGCTCTGCTCTGCGATTCAGAAACATGGCTATTGCAAGGGGAGGATATACAAAGATTGTCGGTATTCTGATACCGATTTCTTCATAGCATTGCTAGAACACCGTATCAGCAATGACGAAGTTAAGCTTAGAGTATTAAGTGCACAATACAAATCATTTGATGAAACACTTGAGTGCACCAGACACGTGGTTTGGATTTGTGTTTCACGTGTTCCCGGATAGGATCATAAGGCACAAATTGTTCACTGAGGTGGCCGTGGTTGGAAGATCATCTACAGCGGCCCATTCGTGACACGAAAGAAAGTTATGAAAAGCCTAACCAGTGGAATTGGCCATGTAGGTGGTATTAGGTTTCCCGGGTGGATTCCAAGAGATTCTCCCCAATCAATAGTCTAATTTATTGAGAGATGTGACTGGATGTCCTGATCAGTTGCTTTCTCGTATTCACGAACTTTCTCTGTCGGCTTGATTCTTTTTGTATTTATTCATCTCTTTTTCCATTATTTACGATTGGGTTTGCCGCCGAGAGTTAGAAACCAAAGCCTCTGCACTCAGTGCATGATAAATGGTTGTTTGAACTAAATTGATCAACTCTCATATCACCATGAAAAACCACGCATTCGCTGAAAAACTACTAAATTATTACTGGGAATCATTAGCTGTGCGCATTCACTGAGCTCCCACTGGGAATCGAATCTTGAGTGAGTCGTCGTTAGACGAATGCCTAACCACCGGGCTGAACAGCAGTACAGGAATCTTTGGGATGCGCTTTTCACCTCCGGAGCGTGACGACTGGGTTGCCTCCACACCAAAACTTGCTCTGGCATGAAGAGCTCTAGCCGAAGTGGGTAAGTTTTTTACCCGTACAGCTGCACCTAACCAGGTGGCCAGTATCGGATGAAGTATCGTAGCCCAAACTGAAGACACATTCTACTTTTGCGATTTTGAACCATCTGTGATGTAACATCCAATTGTCCATCAAGCACCAAGAATATACTGCCGCTGTTAGGTCCGTCCTCCTTTATTGCTGCAAAACATGGCCGTTACGAGTGGGAGGTACGCGAAAATCGTCGGCGTCTGGACACCGACGATTTCCTCGTATTGCTCGAATACAACGGGAATATCGTATTATCAAACGGAGGTTGGGTGTACCATGCTAGGAACCAGAGGCCGGTCACTGGAACAAGCGCTCATTCTAGTCAGGCTAAGATGGTTGTTGCACAAGCTACGTATGCCCCCTGATATAATTCGTCAGTGTGGCCTTTTTTCCGAGGTATGAAATGTTTATAGAGTAGATCGAAGTGGTCAGTTCATGACGTGGAGAAAAAGGGATGCAAAGCTCGGCCCAAAATTTTTACTGTTCAAGACGTTTTAGGTGTTGGAGCCGGGGTCCTTTAGATGCGTCCACCGGATGCTTAAACAAACCAGGTGGTATGGATAAATTCTGCGATCATTGGTGTCTCTGTATCTGAACACCTTCTTCCTTTGCATGATTTTCAATCATAACTTTCTTTTCTGCTCCTTTACTCATTATTTTTCCATTTATTTTGCTTTCAACTGGAGAATGCTGCGGACAGAAACCAAAACTAAAACAGAACATAGGTGAATGGTTGGAACATCTGAAATTAATTAACCCGAACTGGCTCTGAATGCCTGTTTACCACCAGCTCAATATAAGATGGCACCGTTCCGTTACTGGATTTACATGGTAACGATCCTTCGTTCTCACAGCGATTGACTCATTTGATAAGCGACTTCTTCTCAGGAGCCTAAATGAAGAGCAATTTAAGATTTATTTTTGATTTTTTTTTATAAACCGTCACAAACCCTTTCACATAGGCTTTTGGTTAGATCTTCGACAAACAGTCGTTCACCCCTGATCTGTGTTTCCGTTGGAGTTGGCCGAATGTTTCTTATTATTGGAATTCAACATGAACGAAATGGTCCTACATTTTCTATCTGCTCGTTTGATTTGCCCTGTTGGGGTATTTAAACCGTACCTAGTGCATGCCCATTAGAATATTTTGAGATTTGACTGTAAACTAGAGATTTCTCTTTAGAAATACCTGATGTGTCTAGTCAATGGGGAGTCTGCTTATCTTTCATAATTTTGCTCGGTGTGGGCAGTTTTTACATAGTTGTTTCCTTTTCTGAATATACCACATCATTCCTTAATTTGAGAGAACTTTCGCCTTTTAGATTAGTATGAATGCTTAAATTTATCAGTGTTCAGGCCATTCATAATACCCATTCGAATGCACATGTAACACAAAAGAAATGACAAGCTTGGAGATTATCTATTGTATTTTCTACTCAATTTTAAAGACTACCTGTTTGCATTCTGTGATCAGTTGTTCCTTTTCATTCTAAGGTTCTTCTTGAAATTTGCACGAGAAACAATCTGGGGCAACCCGAGATCACAACACAGACACACAACTTCTGGGATTCAATGACAAACAAACAAATAACTCTTTATACTACTCAGGTACGTAAGAATATTCAATCGATTTCAGCTAAAATGTCAGAGAAATTACACTGCATATGTTTCAGAATATCAGCTTATCCTTTGATGGCCATCCGTAGGATGCTAAACTTCCGCAAAGCTTGGTGCACATTGAATTCGATAATGAAAGTTGTGAAGAGAGATACATTATAGTGCTAGCATCTTTTGGTCTCCAGCGACAAATATTTCATAGCGATATTAATTTTTCCTACCAGTTCATTTACAGTAGCGTAAATTCTCGTGCCAGTCATTCGTATGAACATGGACAAGTTCCAGCTTTTCAAGGGAATCTGTTGTAAGAATTATCAGTTAGTATACAAAATAACTTTGTGAGGTGATTGTTTGTTACACTTATGATTTGCAGAGGTAGTGTATACCATCTTGTCCTTCGTAATTTCTTCCGAATTGGGAAACGAAACCGATTTGTCGTTACTAAAACTGAACAAGAAAATCATACCAGTTTGCGATTCCACGATCGCTGATGGGATAACCAAATAAAGGCCATATTTCGAAGCCAAACGTGTGTCGAGTTGCCTGGCGTCAAAACTGGTCGGGACTGAGGAGGATCAAATCAGTTAAGTTCATTTTATTCAACCACTAATCTCGCACTTCTGTGCTTTGGTTTCGGTTGCTACCTTCCAGCATCGTGGAGTTGAAGGCAGGATGAATAGAAGCACACGGCGAAAAAGATTCGAAAACCAGTGTAGTGAGCGCAAATCAGGAAGATAAAGAAACAGTCCCATTACAACTATGCCACTGACGGCGACACCTAGCCATATCACTTAATGTCTCCAATCATCTGGTAGGCGGATCGCGTGGACCCCACCCCGGAAGTCTACCACGTTCTATGTGGCCATATCCACTGGTCAAGGTTTCCGTATTTTTTTGCCATGTCATGGACTGACCACCTCGACCTACCTTCCAACTACTACCTGCCCTGGAGAACAGCGTACACCGAGGAAGTCTATCGGTGGGCATGTGTAACACATTTCCCAACCATCTTAACCTATTCAGATCCATTAATTGATCCGGAGACTGATCTCTGGTTCCCAACACCCTACGTCTAACCTTAGCATTGTTGATACGGTGTTCTCACCATATTCGAGCAATGCTACGGAGACATCGGCGTTCGAACACCGACAGTCTTGTTCTATCTTCTACCCTTAACGACCATGTTTCTGAGCCGTATAAAGGAACGGACCTAACTGGCGCATTGTACACTCGACAACCGGATGTCACGCCGGGGCCACAGATGACAGGTTGTCGAAATTCAAACGCGCCTTGTGTATACGCGATGACACTTCGTCTGATATCTGTCCACCTGGTGAGATGTGACTGCTCAGGTAACAAAACATATCTACTCCAGTTGGATCTTCCCCCACCAAGACAAGGTTTGGTACAGGACAATCCTGCAGCAGCATTTTACAATTCGAAGGTGCAAACGGCTTCCCAGACCTTGGTACGCGGTTGTTTAGTCGATTCTTAAGAAAACTGACGTCCGCATGTTCCAAGTCAGACAATTTATTGCCTGAGCAAAGGCCGACGCCGCTGTTTTCATTCAAGGATAGGGATAATTCGAGAATCAGTTCCATTATAAAATTGAAGTGGAAAGACGATAGAGAGAAACCCTGGCGAACACCAATTTCCGTGGTGACCTCGGATGAATGGTTGCCGTAAGCATGAACTCAGCTAAGGTAGTTTGTATACAATCATCGGGTCCAATGTTCTTTCTCAGATTTAGAAATGTAAACTTTTAGACCGCAGTCGGTTATTGGTCGCAAAGGGGTATATAGTTGTATTCCCTGTTATATGGCACGAGTAACCAGACTGATGTAGATAACAGGATATCCATGTTCACTAATGATACCCAAAATTACATACCAGGTGCCAGCTTCGAACCAGGGGCCTTACGATAACCGACTGATCAATCTTCCACGTGAGCTACCTACATCCTCGTGATGCTGATAAACTCTTAAGTTACATTAAAATGTCCTCTGTATTTCTTCCAGCCGTCTGCTTCATGCCCAGTTGAGAAATTACTGAAAATACTAGTTCAGTGAGTAAAATAAAAACGGCCACGGTGTATCTTTTGGAATAGTGTTTGCTTATCAATGAATGTTCACTTGTATTATTCGCATCCGACCGGCCTTGCGGCAATGGCTCTGATAATAAAATAACTTCCTGGTAATTGCAAGGTTACCGGTTTGATTCCGACTCACCTCGTGGTCTTTGGGATGCACAAAACGCAATCGGATTTTCCTTTTTCTGTATAATGAAGTTTTATTTTCCATTCCTAACACCACTGGGTTCAAATGGTCAATCAGTTTGTAGTTTTGCATAAATAGCAATCTAAGTATATCTCAGTCAATTCAATCTCTACCTGTTAAACTATACTGATTGTAGCTCAGGTTATTGTTGCTCAACGGATTTTGATTTCTGAGATCGTCGTTCAGGTCGTAAACGTCTCATCACCAGTCGTGGTGGCATCTTCACTGCGCAGGTGGGGATCCTCGCATATATATATATATATATATATATATATATATATATATAATGGGTCTTGCTCTTTGATCTGACCTTGACCTCCTGGATGACCTTAGCCTGGGCAATTTGCTTATTTCGAAAATTTGGTCCTCTGACCCTTCAGGCCTAAATTCCAAGTTTGGCAACTTGACCTTTGACTACAAACTAAGCTGAATTATATGGCTAATGGCTTGCAATTTTTGAATTATATCAGCTATGACGATAAAATCTACATTACTATCATTCATGCAGGTAGTCAGTTAACAGATACACAACAGGCTTTCCATTTCTGCGGAATGAAATTCTCATACAACCTTCCATGCTTTTTCAATACAAAGCGACACTTTCTAGTGTCGATTTCGGGTTGAAACTTGGGAGTGAACTACATTTCTACCTAACCAATCTTTGCATAGGAACACCGCTAAACCTACTCATCTGTTTCCGATGCTTTTAAAAAGACTAGATGGGGCAATGGCACCTAAGTCAGAAATAAGAGGGCGTTTTTATGGAATCATTCAAGACTAATAGGTCCTCGTCGAGGAAGTAAAATAACATTTCTCATTATTCTCTCATATTCGAGTATATCTGAAAGCCCGTCCGCTTTGCGTAGCTATTTCTTCCAGGTTTGAATCGACGCTTTGCTTCACCCATTCCCAAACCAACAATTGAAGAGGCCACAACGATCCTTGTTGGAGTGACAATTCGTTGGCTGGTTTCACAGAAATTCACCGTCGGATTACCTTTAGGATGCAAAGGGAAGCAATCGGTGCAACATATGAAATCGGTTGGTTATAATGGTGAGAAAATGACCTATTTGGGGGAGAGCGAAAATTTCAAGGAAACACAGTTATCGCCGAAAAGAAAACTGGCGTCACTTCCGAAGACGGACACTGGGTTGCAAATACCAACAGTTAGACTAAACAAAGAAAGTATCTTGCAATTCATACCCAGAAGAATACAAAACATCCCTGAAAACAGCAAAACAAACATGATAGAAAACGCCGAGAATATTCGATCAAATCAACGATGTCTAACGAGAATGGAGGTAAACACCAGTGGAAATTGCCCATATAACATTGCCGTTGCTAAACCCTATAAAATAGACGGTAAGTAACCTTATTTCACCTGGAAGAATACTACCTCTTTGTTGAACTTTAGATCAGGAGGAACTTATGGTCGGATAAAATCACTTAATTCTCAGAATAGCGAAAGAATTTCCTCCGATAAAAAAAAGTTACAAGAATTCTTCACTATCATTTATAGGACTTCATCAAAGTGTTACTGAAAACGAATAAATTAATCTTGTTTTACCGAGGTCGAGTAGTTAAAAAGGATATATATATATATATATATATATATATATATATATATATATATATATATATATATATATATAAACGGGACTAGTGTTCATTCACATTCTATTACTGATATAATTTCTTCTTCACTATGGGTAAATTTAAATCACTTTGCTGACTTATTTTCATGGTATTTAAACGGTGGGGTGAACCTTATAAAGTGAATCACATTTATTCGTCCCGGGTTTTCCCGCTGTTGTTATTCTTCTCCTTCTCAAATTAGTTGAATTATGATGAAAATGATCTGGATCATAACAGCTTTTTTCTTGTAATGACACACCTTTCGTTTCGCACAGTTTGTGCATCGTAGTATGTACGTATTGCTATCATCGGCCTGTTATTCTTCTTAACAGCTCACGATACAATTATTTTCATTTAATAGAGAACCAGCAGATGTGATATCTTTTATGAATTCTTATTCGCTTTTGGTGGACTCTGCCTTTAGTGCCAAAAGTAGGAAAAGAACTATACAACCGTGCAATTCTCATTTTGCTGTGTTTGTTTGGGTAGTTTAGTTGAAGCGAAAACTCCACTGACAGTTCAGTCGATGCACTTAAGCCGAAACGGAAGTTACAATTTGGGATCAGTCACTGCAGTGACCACGTATGATCCCATTCGTACTTCTCACACTCGGTAACAGATCACTAGACCTTAGAAGCCCAATCAGACCAAGGGTATGATCATACAAAATATTAAATCTTTCCTCGAGATGAAAATCTCAAGTTAGATGGCCGTTACTGTATTGCCACCCATCACGATTGCGACCTTTATATGGAAAAAAGAAGCGGACAAAAAGGAGGATACGCTATGATTAAGGACCAAAAAGAGCTGCCAATATCACATGGGAATCACGTAAAGCATTTCAGTACAAACGGTTTTGTCAGTAAGGCAAGTTAAAACTAAAAATTCTGGACTTTCACCGGTCAATCATGTTCTACTATTGACGTTATCTACTTCTTATCCCCGGTAGTGCCAAAATATCAGTTCACTTTGGTGGCTATCTCACAGGATATGAATATTGATACAAACCATGCTCACCCTCTCTCACACACAGTTTTCCCTATCGTTTTGCTATCCCAGTGCTGCAGTAGCCGCTGCCGATGTTGATGGTGACAATGATGGTGAAGTTATGATGCACATTAAAACATAAGCATACCTTCCGCAGGTCCACCATCTCTGTTTTTCTGCATCTAAAAGTGGCTCCTGACTCAGCTGACCACACAGTTCTTCAGCTTTGCTTCCTGTTTAAGGGTATGCCGGAGAAATTCATCTCCGATATAAACATGAACAGCCTAAGATGAGTTCGAGCTTACGATGATCTCTTACCCGAGTTTACCAAGAGCAGTGGTGTAGGCTAGGGTTGTCCCATCCCTCTCACCATTTCTCTTTAACTTTCTGGTTGATATGGTCCTAAAGACCGCCCAGTGCATGGCTAATTGTTTTTATGAACTGAACTAAACGGAACTGAGATGGTAAATTAAATACGACAGCATAATTTTATATGAAAATACAAATATTAGACTGGCGTCAAATATCGTGCTAGGGGCCTAGGAATCCTATCTACCTGATCGGTGAAGATATCAAATGACGTGGCTATATACTTCCTTCTAATTCATCTGATATCCAAAGCAACCCTTACGCGTGGTCTTCATCAGTTTGTGTTCATTTTCATACTGATACAACAAAATGTGAAGCTAACTTTTTCTTATGGAACCAAGGATTGACTAAAGTCTAAAACCAGTTGGAAGCAACTGATGTGTCCACTAGACATTCCTCAGTCAGCCTAATCAGATTAACTCAAAACAAATAAAAACGAATACTGATTATCTTATGATCCTGATGTTCTGATTCAAGTAGTCATAGCAACAAGCCAAGACTTCAGTAATGCGGTTTTCATTAGTGGCTATAGGCAAAGCTTCAGATAGATGGGAAACAGTGTGGAAAAAAGCACCACTATTTACGACGTACTTTTTCTTGTCTATTATCATTAGTTAGGTAGAGCTTGCAAGTTCCCGTAAAGAATTAAGTCACGTTTTATACTCAGTTCATTTCATTTCAGTTTAGTTCAGTTAAGTTCATTCAGTAATCAACCTCAGACATCTGTGCCCTGGTTACTACCTCGCAGTATCATCAAAATAAGAGCAAGAATAATAGAACCATAAAGTGAAAAAGAATAGAAATTATTGAGAATCATGAATAAGAGTAAAGAGCCTGAATTCAACTACACTACCGGTCGTGACAGCTAGCTGTGCCACGTAACGCTTCCAACGATCTGGTAGGCAGGTCTGATGAACCTGAAACCGGAAGTCAGAAATGTCATACTTAGCCGAGTTCACTACCCAGACCATTGGTTGGGATTTTCCCAGTTTGCACCAATCATTTTCGACTATCTTACACAAAATGTTCACCCCTGCGAAAACTGTGAAACACAGGATCACGTATTTCAATTTTTCGTTAGAGACGTAGTTTCGGCACATTTGGGGGTAGGTGGAATGGGATGAATTCGTTAACGGAATCATGTAACAACACCAAGTAGAAACTGCTTATCTATACATTTGTGATAATTAGCCCTTTAAATTAATTTGAGGGTAACCGCTTTCTTCTTAATCTATTGCTCCCTTCAATATTTTCAAATGCTAGAACAATTGGATGCTATCTGTGGGGAATTTCGAGGACTCAAACTGAATAATCGAGGTGCATTGATGAAGCCATTTGATAAACATCCATGTTTTTTAACACAAATTGGCTCATCTCAGTCCGCGAAAGTAAATACAGCCACGAAAAATCTGTCGGATGTGCAACTGACTAGAGTGGATCAATCCATGATGAACAAAAATGACTGGACATTCAGATTCCCAGAACAAGCCGTCAAACAAATTTTTCCGGGTCTTACACCTCCACTCAGTACAAATGTTACACAAGAAACGACAGCTGTCAATGGCATTCAATGTTTGATCCGTCCAAAGCCACAAGATCATTCCAGTTTCCAGTTAAATATGGGAAGCTCAATAGATCCCACCGCCTACGAATCTCTGCTTAAGCCAAAGGAGAAAAATAGCGAGCATACGGCTGGGACAGATAATCCGAAGAATTTTCGAACTACAGAGGCTGCCCAATCCGCACACGGGATAATGGAGGACAGACAATTACTACGTTCAGACTGGATGAATGGGACAAATTTGAAGAACGAATTTTCTGATGAGGAAAAGACTTCAACAGTTCAGTGCGATCAGGAAGCAACAAATTTGGGTTCTTCTTACAAAAATCATTTAACCAGTTCAAGGAATAATGAATTCGGGACAGACTTATCATGCGCATCTGAGGCGAATAAACAGTGGGACCGTTTATTTCATTTGAACATATCTGGCGTAAATTCTTCACATGGACCAGGTCCAAACGACTTGGTTACATCGACATTCGGTGATTCTACCCATTTGAGTCAGATACAAAAATTAGTTGACATGCCCGAATACACTTTGTACTAGGTTACTGTTCTTCATAAATACTAATCGTTTAATTGTACATCTCGAAATCTGGTCCAAAAGATCCACTTTCTTAAGTCTGATAATGTCTGTATTCTTCATAGTTCCTATTTTGAGCAAAAAGACAACTAACAATTCCAGTCCACTATAACCTAAGGGCCCCGAATTACAGAACAAAATTATACAGTTTTTTTTAAAACTCTCAATCACCTGAAAAGAATTGTATAAAGTGAACAATATTCACTGGAATGCTCTGATCCATTACTCAGCTTTCCTATTGTAAGGTCTGCAATTGATTAAAAACACCTGATTATACTAATCAAGATGAGCATGTGAACGGTTTATCTGTTCTTTGCCGGCCATGTAACTCTTAGCAGACATGTAATCATGGCATATTTTACCTCTGTCCTGTCGATGGAATTTGTTGCCGGACTTCTCAAAGCAGGTTCGTCTGTCCTCGGAATAATCAAAAAGCAATGCTTCAGCCGTCAACTCTGTTTGTGAATGTCTTGATTTTTCTTGCCCGAGTTGACCGATTCACCATTGTATTTCTGGTTGTTCGTATGTATTCAGGTATTGCGCTTAAATTGTGCAATGCACTTCCATTTGTTGCTCTCATTAACACTTAAAAAGTATTGATTTTATCTGAAACTAATTCACCCTTTTATTGCCTAACTGTTCCTCGTCCGATTGCAGGGAATCATATTCAATAAGCCCCAATTTTAATGTTTCTTCCATGATTTCCGTATTTTCATTCGTGGCACTGTTAGTATTAGTAATTGAACTGTTCAGTGGACCAGTTGCGGTCTTTTGACTGAAGGTTTCAGAACCCAGACAGGTGACCTTACGAAAATGGTTTTGTGCACATAGTGACACAAGTTCTTTGACTGTTCCATAGTCTAGCAATGAACTAGTTATCTGTCTGTATTGTTTCATTTAAATATCGAAAAATATACGAATGAATCAACACCATTCCGTTATTTTTTGCGAAGTATATAAATACATGTAAAGTGATGATTGAGTGAGGGGCTACGACATGACTAAAAACGTTATGCTTATTTTTAATTAGGAGCTTTTGTGAACTTTGCATGATCGCTTAAGTTACCAAGTGCCTAAAGAATTTGATAATTCACTGAGTACGCCGTACGATATTCGCGCTACTACCTCCGATTCTCAGCACTACTTTAAACCAACAACAAACCTGAACACAGATAAGTAGACAATAAATAGTGAATGACAAAGCACGTCCGGGTCACCGAGAGCGATGTAAATTGACTAGCTTACTATGAGGGTAAACTTGCTCATCCAAATCATTATGATGTGGTATGATGGCTGTCGCGGTTGTCCAGTCAGGAGGGAGAAACGTGTCGGAGCCGATGACAAATGATAATTTCTATTTATACAAATATTGGATCACAAAGAATGAATGTGCTATTTATTTTGTCGTCGTTAAGTAGAATGTTCCTAATGGAGTATAGAGCAATGAAATTCCCAAGTTTTCTGAAAGCGCACACTTTCTCACAAGTATAGAAAGCAGAAACTGCGTTCAAAAGCAACCTTCGAGTGCGTCATAATGTAACTGATCAACTAGCCGCAATTAAACCATTGAAGACAAATCGAATATGCCAAGAGGGTACAGTTTAGAATAACTCCTGTCATATATATATATATATATATATATATATATATATATATATATATATATATAGAGAGAGAGAGAGAGAGAGAGAGAGAGAGAGAGAGAGAGCGCGGAAGAAGGAAAGAGAGAGACAGTAGTAAGTAGTGTTGTGATGGGGAGACGACATTTTCTTGGAAACGCACGACTGGTTCCCCGGTTATTGCCGCTCATCAGGTATGCGTACTTGGTACTTCTCTGAACATTCATCTTCATACTCGTACACTTCGTAAGGGATTTGGTCGAAAGGACCTGATTCGGTGATTCAGGTACGTAAATGAATATTTTCATTGAATAAGTGCAGTAAACCAAATCTCAGGGAGCAATCAGGCATAAAAGAAAGAAATAGGTGGTATTCATCTAAGTAAATGATGTTTTTAGGTACAATTATGCCACGGCACCCTAACCCACCACCTAAGGCCTCCAACCATTTGGTAGCCGGATCTCGTTGATCCCAACACGGAAGGCTGATACGTCCTACTTGGTCAAACCCACTGACTATGGCTCGCACGCCTTTTCGACATGTCGTGCACGAAAACTCGACCCATTCTCCAACCATTACCTGCTTCGGACAGTGAGGTAGGCCGAAAGGGACATGTGGACATGTGTACCCCAGCTGATAGCTGGTACCATTCCAACTGGCACAGTTTCCCAAAACTATCATCCGGGGATGATTTCAATTGACCACTTCTATCCTCTTACGAAACTGACCTATTTATGGATCATAATAAGGTCTCACGAAGGGAAGCAAGCAATCAAAATTTAGATACTGATAGAAAAATATTCACAAGCTTTTGAAAATCCTTTGTTTACTAAAACTAGTTAGGCATTGTTCAGCTAGAATTTCGTTTTCCTCTTCCAGCTTATCCGCTAACAAAACTTTCCTCTTCGTTTTATTGTTCGGATAAAAGTTTTTGTCCGCCTGGTTCTATTCATTTGGGCGAAGTGATATCTTCCGTAACTTGTGAAGAACATACGACATTCTCAGCTTCGGTCGCCAAGTTTGAAATCTGAAACACGTCTCATCCTTCACTGGTCCTTTTGGTCACAGTTATTCACTGTGTGACGTGAGCACTCCGTAAAAGTGTATTCAGGTTCTTGTTTTCTTCTTACTCACCAGTTTCTCATTTGTATATAGTGAAGAACAGCCAGAGTATTTTTTTTAGTGGCATTTAAAAACACAAAATCTAACTGTAACTGAACCTACGGGCCAAAATTAGTTGACTTATTTCGGCCTCGATTTTTCCTCGCAGAAGGACGGGGAATCGAAACGAGTTTTTTGAAAAATATACTTTGTCCTGAAATCAACAGTAACACAATCGCGTCAGTTACTTGAACATTACAAAATGGTAGCAGGCAGTTAAACAGGAGTCAGCATAGTGAATAAAGCTATTTGTAAATGAGTGTGAGTGCACCGTATTGTGTGCAATTATGTATAGACTTGCCCGTCGGAAAGAAATTCGAGTTGTTTCAAAGTCAACTGAAAGAGCACAATTCATCACACAATGACCAAATACATAGGAATCAACAATTTTGTGTGTGCGTCTTCAGTTTGCAATTGGAAACGAATGAATTTTCTCCTCAGGAAAAAAATCCTACTCTGCCGCAGATTCTCCCTCCGAATCTCCCCCGGTCGCAATTGGAAGCCAAGCTAAACGGGTTCGCCTTGGTTTGGTTCTTGTCTGTTCCGCTTTTCGTCGAATACTGTAGTGCAATGCTTGTAAACAAACTAAAATGGTCTGAATCATTTTCCCATCCAAATCTCGAAGATGCTCTGGCAGTGCGTAGATGCGAGCACCGGCTTTTCGACAACAGGAGATAGCATAGGAACACAGTGAGAAATCATCGTTCGTACTTTCCACCCACACGTCCCGATTGGTGGATCCCGGTTTAATTTGTTCCAAAAGTTGTAGAATTGGAACTCCAGTGGCAAACGCTGGATCACGGAATCCCGTGATGGGTCGCGCTTTTGCCTCCGTCAGTTCTTCATTCGCCCATTCCAAAACCTCTTTGTCATCTCGGGGCATCAAAGTACCACCAGCCGCCTATGCGAACACAAAGCAAAAATGTGTGTTGTTTTTAGCTAATACGTGTGATACAACTAAAGTTGACGAAAGAACTGAAAGTTCCGTAAATAATTATATGTATTTCAGATAATAACCAACAGATCAACTTGTGTTCAGATGAAGTGAAAATAATAGATGCATTGTGCCTTGTTCCACTATCTTCGAAGATGTCCGGTGAATGATACACCGCTTGTTGGTGTCACTGCTCTATCCTCTTGGTACTGACTCTCAGCCGACTAGACCTTTCGATTTATTTTCTGTTCAGCTCACGAATTTTACGCAATAGGGTCTTGTCTTAATTCCAATTCTAAGTTCACAACAGTTTGCTCATATCCTACCGACAAACTGAAAGCAAAATTGAATTTGTCTAAAGTTTATATATATATATATATATCTCCCAACATTTGTTAGCAAATAAGCGAACTTACCTCGTGCAACAGTTTGTACGTGTACGCATGCATCAGTGTGAAGCATACACCCAAGATTAGTTTTTTATGCCTTTCACGAATGTCTTCTCCACTGACATTTACGAATCGAATGTTGATACTGCGAGCAGAAGTAACCACCATATTGCAATTACCCTGTTCTTGGAATAGTCTTTTCATCGGATCAAATTTTTGTACAACCTGTGACCAATCAACCGTGCCCGGCTGAATGATATCGATCAGTTGGAGGAGTACGAGACCGTTGCTCAAATCAATATCGAGGTAACTGACAAAAGGTCGCACACCCAAAGAGTTCATCCAGTTCCGGTAGGTTCTTTCTTCCAGTGTTTCGCCTTCGATAACCCAGTCCCCCTGAGCATCCAAAGCCGGATACGTATTGAACAGAGTGGCCAAGAAAGCCAGATGCAACCGGTCCCGAGTCTCATCTGCCATGTAGATATCGTCTGGAGAAAGGAAGTATCTTGCATTCAAAACCTCAGCATTGCTTAAGACGTTTACTGCACGTTGTTGCTGGTTGAGTGAGCTCAAAATTTCCGTTGGACTTTTCATTTTGCTGCGCTTCTCAATAGGTGCAATCTGATCCAGCAGAATTGCATAGATTTCAGAATCTTTCAAATCACTGTTGTAGTTGGTCATTCGTCGAGACGAACCTGCATGCATCAAATGATAGTTAACCCAGCGGATTAATAATTCTTCCGGTTTCAAACGTAACAAATCTTCCGGAGTTTCGCCATCTTGAAGTAAACAGATCAGTTCACCATGATGTTCCAGTGTGATGCTATCCACTAAGCCTCTTCGAATCAGTTGCCAAATCAGACCAAGGACAATGTGTCGTTTCTTTTTCTCAATATCATCGGGTCCAATGTTCACCACACAGCACCCAATGGCAGCTGCAGAGTTTATGGCGAGCGTCAGATTTTCATTGACCTGGATGAAACAACGAAATTATGGAGAACATACAACTCATGAATGTATTAGTTAACTTATCCAAAATTATAACGTACCACTTCACCGAGATCGGATCTAAGATAAAAATCTTCTCGGCATAACGAATAACTTCCTATCCCTACCTGGCAACGTAAAACAGTCAAACAATACAGTGGATGCAAATCGGCTATGCAAAAAAATTTACTGTCTTTATTCTCAACCCGGGTCTAGTATTTTACTGTCTTATATTAGTATAACACACACGTCGATTTATTCTTTAAATGGACAGAAATACTAAAAACCTACACTTTATCGGTCAATTGTAAGGCACTTTTGATGATTACTTAACGGTCTCCGTTCTTATACTAAATAGTTTGTGTTTTGCCTAGTCATACTGTTTGGTAAGGAGAAATTGTAATCTGAACCGTAGAATTACCAACTGAAATTTGAATGACTCACATTAAAAACATGTTTCAACATTGGGCCCTTGTTAATACTTCGCTCGTCAATTGTGTTTGGACTAGCCACATTGATCAGTTTGCAAAGCAATACACCGTTTTTGCATCGATCATAAAGTTGTCCATCCACAGTTGGATCAATGGGAAGAATCTCCGGTGCCAAATCCGGATCCGAAGCGAGTCGTCGATTGATCCACATAGTGAAACCACGCTCCTCCGCCTTACTCACCGAATGTCGGGTATCACTATCCTTAGTCTCTCTAAATGCCTATGAAAAGAAGATAAAATATTACAAATCAGTGTGTGCGCGCGCCAGTCTCACAAGATTCGTGTCACATTTTAAATATATTTCTTCTACATCAAGTACAATTCCTCTACCTAAATCAGTAAAACACCAACCTGATTTCAATACGACACATATGAGAACGATTGAGGCAGGGTTATCTGACTTGCCTGGACATCTTTAACAGATTTCAATAACAGTGCTTTTCGAATCAGCTTGGTATTGTCTTTCAAGTCCTTGGCTCTGGCATACAAGTCGGCAAACTCTTCAATTGTAACCCATTGTTGAGGTGTTCCGGTCAGCTCGCGGAATTCGTGTCCAGCCAAATGCACTCCGAGTAAGTCTAAAGCCGGTTGTAAATGGGCCCATGAAAGACAATGCGATTCGTTCAGATAAGTGTATTGTTTACACAGTTCCTCGTATTGTTCGTGAGTAAGATTGTTATCGTCAGCTTCCGCCATTTGAAGTTGTTGTTAGAATCGCACAAAAAGGCTACTCAGTGAGCGTTGGTTGCTATCTGCACGGACTGAGCTATTTATTTGAGCATATTTTTGTGTCTCATCTTATTGGATGATGCGCCACTCATTGCCTGATCATATGGTCCAGTGCAAGTACGTTGCTGAACGCATTCATGCCAGTCATTTTGACGAGCATCTATCGATGCAGTCTTCTTCTTTTACTGAATTTGTTTGTAGGTTAGTGTGTCTGTGAGTACTTGCATGTGTGCGTGCGTACGTGCACGAGTGTATGACTATGGTTATACAATGGCAGCTGCGTCTGCAAACATACCTAGGCGTACGTCAAATGTCAGCGGAAAATCCACGCACAGATGAATGAGCAGTCTGATCGCGGTAAACTTTCTCGTATCTGGTTTAACGTGATCAGCCTGTGAGGATATGACAATATAGCCCTTACAAAGCACATTCAAGAACTAGTCCGTCTGTTTTCACCAGGTTTCAATATTCGAACAAGGTTAAGAGGTGTTGAAATATCAGGTAAAACTGATTTGCCCCAGGATTTGGGTAGAATTACTACTGATAACTAGAATAACAGAAGCTCAAGGGAATAAAATCCAAGTCTTCTCCCCCACGGTTACTTGACATTTGTCCCGATGGGATCGAATGAGTAATTTGCACAGTCTAATTTGACTTCATAATCATTACTTCTCAATCCCACATAGAGGGTCATCTCCAGAGGTAATATCACCGTGATTTGTCGAGTGTTGCTAAAACATTTCGTGTAAACCAGTCACATTCGCTTGATACTTCACATCGATCGTGTTAGACTGCGACTGTAAAAGTGTCAGAATAATCTCGCTTATGCTAAAACGAATGTGATGCATCCTCCCCCCCCCCCCCTCCCCGTAAATGGATAGCCGTAGAGCAATGGGATGGAAATGGAATGCCACACAGATACTGGTCAAATAATAGCGTAACAGGGAAGGCTTTAAAACAATGTTTTTGATCTATGAAAGTGAATACGATTTTCAGACACTTCTCTTCGTCTCCTGGCCATGAATGGTGGTCACTGTTCCGGTTGAGAAGAGTCAAAGGTATGAACATCGAACAGCATGCTTCGGATTAAGTTCTTAAAGATTTCCGAACCATGCTTAACTCTTTACCCCCAAAGTACTGCATTCGATTTCGACATAGTGATTGATTTAACTGAATTCCGGTTTTTTTGTGCTGTATTATCCAGGCGCAACTTTTAATCCAGCATTGCCACTTGAACGGCCGTGAAATACTTTCTGAGCCATTTTTATCATCGGTTACTCCTGTTTTTCTGAGATCGGTCAGTCTGATCGGGCCATCTTGTCATAACATGGCTTTGCTTCTGCTTACCTGCGGCCAGCTACTGTGAAGGGACGAGCAGGCTTCATGGGCTTCACGAGTTTCACGGCCGAATTCTGTTCAAGAGCGGTAATCAGAGACCAGACTGAGGTACAGAGATCCGCCTCTTTTCTCAGTTGCACACGTCTTAGACAGACCGGAGTCTTGGTCGCTCAGTATCCGATTTGGCAATGCTGGCTCATATTTTCAGCTGCCCCGCCAAGACAGCAGCGCCATCCTTGACAGGAGAGGGATACTTTCTGAGATGTCCATGCTTTAACGTCGTGGGATATGCCCAACATACTGCGATCATTGGCTTTCATAGAGCACTGAGGGTTTTGATAGGGAAGCGACTTTGTATTACTGCGTAGTTTGAAAGCATATCGTGCCAAGCTACTTGGAGGATCCACAGCAGACATCCAAGACCAGAATGTCCTGCTTTCTGACATTCTCGACGTATAGTGACAACCTTTCGCTACAGAAGCTCAGTATTCCGTGAGTAGCAGATAACATGAACCCTGGTTCGGAGATTGATCATGTTTCGCGCCCGGGGTGCACTTCAAAGCTGAAGAGGCGCTCTTTTGGCATTGCCAATGTGCTATTTAACTTCGACTTTGATCTGATCGTTGTGGAGGATCTTAGGTTTTCTTATTCTTTCTTTTATGCGGCTAGCTTCTACGACAGGACGAGACGGCTTCATGCAATTCCTGAATGTAAGGGAACTTGGCATGAAGAGTCTTAGAAATTTGGTACGAAGTGGCGTCTCCAGTGTTACTCGGCTTTTTGTTCGAGGTGGCAACTCTATGCCGTGCACAATCAAGTGCTACCTGTCCGGAAAAAGGAAGTTTTTGTGTTTGAAGCCGATTACCGAACGAGCGGTTCATACGCCTTTTGGATAGCGGTCTACTAACTCAGGATGCCCAAAGCTTCCTAGTGATCTTGGTGCATGGTTGCAGGTGGCTCCCCAGGAGCTCGTTCGCTTTTCGGTAGAGGTCACCTAGACCCAGGGGTCCATGAAACTCTGTTGATTGGATGGATCTCCTTGGTAGCCGTTGGATTCAGGCAGGTGTCATCAGCCCATGCAGGAGTATCCTTCTTCGCTTGCAGGTCGCCGTCTCACTGAGATTTTTGGGTATCAGTTACCCTCGACCTGGTTTAGCCCGCCTGTCGAGCGGTTTGCCGGGGTGTGGCCACTGACGCATGCTTCAGCCTCGTAGAATCACATGTGAGAGTTGGGCAGGTGATGGAGACCAAAGAGATAGAACATATTTGAGGGGCACGACAGTCTACCAAATCAGAGGTGCTACTTCTCTTAAATATCCCATAGGCCCCTAGGTCCCAGATATTTGAACGCTGAAAAGTGCTCGACTTTTTTGCCACTGATGTATATTGATGGTACTGGATTTGTAACGAAGGTTGAAAAGATCTTGGTACTGGACATATTTATCTCTTATCCCAGGGCTTTTGAAAATGGTTCTACGTGATCCAGAACCAGCTGTAAAGCAGTGAAACTCTCCAAGGATGACGATGTCGTTTGTGAATTTCAAATTTGCGAGAAAAGCACAGGGACCCTAATGGATACCCTAGTAATCAGTGAGAGCCTGAAGCGTTAACCAATCGACGGCGTAGCTGAACAGCACCAACCACAAAAGAGAGCGTTACCTGACACCGTAATTGAGAAATCACTGACTCATACTTCGCACATGCGTATTTTGAAGTGTGTATTTGAGTAGTATGACTTCATGAAACTGACGCGCTTCTGAGGCATTCCATTCGCTTGTATGCTGGTCCATGGTGATTACATGTTGACTGAATCAAACGAGACCTGAAAATTAATAAAACAAGCTTCAATCGCTTATTGAAAATTGTGTCTTTGTCTTACCAATGTTTGATCTGCTTATCCTTTCCACGGCAAAAGACTGTTTGATTAGAGTATGTTCACGCCTCCCGAACAGCTGAGAAACGGTTCAGTAAAAGCACAGAGAATATTTTTGCAGCAATGCCAATTAGTTTGATACCACAATAATTTGAGCACAGAGTCCTGTTGCCTTTCGCTGAAAGAGGAAGAAACAAGGAAGTTCCCCAGTCTGTTGAGAACTGTTCTTTTCCCAAACCAGGAAAAAAAGTTTTTATCTCTGCTGCGAAGCTATCACTTTCAGGGGATTTTCGGTTCTTCAGATTGTGTACTACATCAGTAGTGTCCTCTAGCTTTAGCAGGTTGCCATTGACTTCGTGCCCCCCCCCCCCCCCCCCTCTATGCTGTCGGGATTTTGTTCACAGAGCTTGTGGCGGGACGGCTCATTGAGTAATCAAGGTGTTCAGCCTATCGTTGCACTTCTTACCTGGCTCAAGGATGAGCACCATGGTGGTTTCGAATGAAGACTTCCGTCGATTGCAGCTTACAGGATGCAATACGTAATATACAGATGAGCTTTGCGAATTCACACTCTTAGCCACAGTCTTCATGGATTCCATACTTTCACGCCAGCAGTTGCTGCAGTCGTTTTCAGCCGAACGGGTAAATTTCCGTCGGGTCTAACCGAAATCTGGTAAACAGTTTGGGAGAACGTCACTCAACTTTGCCGATACCTGAATAGTCGAGCCTGAGGTCCAACCATCCATTCGTTCTCCTTTAACAGTGAATTATTCTTAAGCGGATCGTTGAAATGGTGCCTTCTTTGAAGTCCATTGATATTCTACTGATACTTCTTCTTCCCCTGAGCATGTGATAGCTAGATTAGAGGCAATGGAGTCCGAGAAGACTTGGTTTTTTCTCCGTGATTCGAAAGCTACGTCAATCCGCCTTGCGGTGGCCGGCTAAGGTAATCTTGAAGCGTGAATTGTCGACAGTGTGGTCGGTACCGGTCTTGTTACCTGTCTTAGAGTCTTGGCAGGACCGGTAGTTTTCAACCAAAGATTCGCAGTGTAATCTCATCGGGGTATAATCGATCCGAAGCAATTTGTGAGTACCACGTTAGAAGATGCTTGTCAGGATGTCGGAAGCAAGCGTTGATAGTGGTTTGTCTGCTGAAGTCTTCAAATCAAAAGAGACGTTGGCCGTTGCTGCATTGCTATCGAATACCGTATTTTACAAAGATAGATCTGTTTGCTTAGGTGGAGGGGCCAGCGCAGGCGTTCTACACCCCGGAAGCAAGGAGGACGTCATATTTTGGGACTCTTCATACTACTTGTAATTTGTTGTGGAACTCTTCTTTCACTGTCTCTATGGCTGCCACAGTTGGGTCACAGGTCGCAACAATCGACATGTTCGAAACTAAGGCGCGCAAATGAGCCAGAGTGATCCGAGGGGACATCGGGTTCTATTCAAGCAGGGTCCCGCTAGTCTTGTTTCTGTCAGCTATCGCGAAGATGTGAAGACCGGAGTAATCCCGAAGATTGCAGTGGTAGATCAGGAGACTATCGTCTGCTCCGGTTACACCCGAGTACCGAAATTGGGCAACTAAACTTTGGAGAGACAAGCCATTTTTGTGTGATGGTCATTTAGTGTGTGTGGATTGAAAACTTGGCTCCCGATTCCAAGGAGTTTTATCACGTCCTAACAAACGATTTGGATGTAGTTTCACGTGTTATCGCCCCCGGCTAGCATATTTTCACTTCGATGAGGCGTGTCGCTTCCCGGAGACACGGTAGCATGAATAGTGCTCGTGAAAAAGATACCCACGACAAGTTTTGGGTACATAGTACGAAATGGCATCTCCGAATTCTCTCGGATTTTGTTCAAGTTGGCAACTCTAACCTTGCATAAACAGTGGATGTTTTTTGGATATCAGGAAGTGGTTCATACGCCTTTGGGATGGTGGTTTGTTAGTTGAGGATACCAACCGAGTCCTAGAGAATCTTACCCCGCTCAGGATAGCTCAGTAAAAGACATAAGGTAATGGCCTTATTTGGTGGTGGGCCACATTACCGCACGTTGTGTTGCAGTCTGTGCGCTTCGGTGGTTATTATGTAAGGAGATAGCTTCCAGAAGGAAAGCGTCCCATGCCTCATAACAGCACCACGGTTCGTCCACGACCGCTTGTCCTAAGCTGTTGCCCACTTATTCGCGGCTAACGATTTGCTTGGCCACATTATTATCCACCGTCCTAGAGATGCACTGAGTGACATTCATAAATCCTCTTCCTATCCGTCGAGGGCAGAGGAGTTCCACTCCGTTGAAGCCAGTTTCTTTTGCTCAAGATTATCCTAGAATTTTGGTGATGCGGTAGCAAACTGCGTCCACATAATTCTGTCCCCATCCAAATGACTTCCAGGAGATTTTCCAGTCCCTGGTCTCCCATTTTCTACTCAGTTCCTCTCTCTTGAAAGAAATCAAATAAGATCAAGATAGTGCTTCTCAAGGTACAAATGGTTGTGTTAAATTGAATTGGATGCAACTGTTTCATTATGAACATGGGAATCTTTGCTTCATTTCAACTGTAATATGCTACTTTCCGTGTTCACTAACAGAATATCACATTTTATTAGTTGGTTCCTCTAGTTTCGCAAAATAAATTGGCTGTCGTTTTCTTTTATCCCTGGGAAAATTAAGCATCTTCCGGGTTGTCGTGTCATCTCACTTGCACAGCGTATAACTTGAAAGCTGACCGAGACAGTTCTCGTTAGCTATCATCGGTGACAGTTCAGTTTACTCAATCAATAACCTCACACTTCTGTGATCTGATTTCGGTTTCAACCTTCCGGCATCTTTCAGTGAACGGCAAAAATAACACAAGCGTAACGTGAAAGATCCAAAGTAATAAGCAGAAATCAAGAGGACAAAGAAAAAGTACGAAAGCAACTACACAACTGGCTGCGACACCTAGCCACATCACTTAATGTCTGAAACCATTTGGTAGGTGGGTCGCCTGGACCCCAACTTGGAAGTCTAACACGTCCCACGTGGCCAAGTCCACTGGTCATCGGCGGCATAGATCACAGCGGAATTTATACGAGCCGATCATCAACTTCCCTCGAACTCTTCCGAAAATCTTCCCTGCTCCCTTGGATCAGGTTTCTTTCAGACAGTCTCTCTGATATATGGGTTGAATGGTGCATGATTGTTTTCTCTTCAAAGACTCATAACAGGCTTTCACTCAGATATTATATTCTTCTATGAATCTGTGATGATAAAATCAATCTATGAAGTGGAATCATTCCAGGGAAAATCTTGATCATGTCAGCATAATTAGGCGGGATAGCTCACAACTCAACTTCGAGGCTGCTTGTCCTCGAACAAAGAAATTAATATTGTGTAATGGAAAATCATCTTGCATTTTTCACATCGAAAGGTGCAAGTGGATTTTCCATTACATAAAATTCAGGCTCCTCCTGCCAACAATACATTCTGAGAAATTATTATTGATTATAGGCACTTGTGCGTGTTTACCGACTGAACTTCCCAATAATCGGAATTCAGGGGAATTTCCTATCGAAGATCTGATAAACCTCATTGGATTGTCTTGTTTGACCCAGCTGACTTCTGACCAGGTTATGCGGAGTTCCACAAAACAGGGCCAAGCGTTTTCGCCTCTTTTTTGCGAACAGAGGCAAAACAGTTTATAACCGAGCAGGGGGAACCCCCTGGAAGGTTTTGTACGTGCGTGTGCTTGTTTCAGTTTGATTATACCCACAAGTGGTGACAGTCAGATGATCAACCAAATGGTTATTAATGGGTAACACCCTTGGACGTTGGCAGTCAATCAAGAAATCTTATTCTGAGGCAAAGCAGCTACGTGAGACGGCGAAAAAGAGGCAATGCGTGTGTGTGTGTGTGTGTTTGTATATTAATATTATGCTTTACAGATGAGCAAAAAATGTATGAGAAGTTGAGCAGATCCGCTCTTGGCGTAAAAAGGTGTATGTTGCCAGTGGATTAGGATTGTCACTGACGTCAAACTCTAATGAAGTGAAATTCGATCGCATTAGAAGACATATAGTTCAGGTAAACTACGGAAATTGGGAATGAGACAAAATTTTTTTCGTAAATCTTCATCGTGTGCCGAACATGGTTTTGAAATGAAAGCCATGACTTAAATTACTAAATATTGGAATTGATATGATCTCAAGGAATAAGATTATTCGTATGAATGCCAGGTACGTGTGTCTGCTTGTGTGTGTGTGTGTGTGTGTGTGTGTGTGTGTGTGTGTGTGTGTGTGTGTGTGTGTGTGTGTGCGTGCGTGTGCTTGTGTTTGTGCCGGCGTGTCGCTCTGGCTAACTGAATCGACACACGTAAAATGGCTGCCGTTGGTTTAGATACGGAATTTGACCTTCAATTAAAAATTCACTTCGTTTTATTTTACTATATACCACTTGGTTGCTGCACCCGGTAGGAAGTATAGGACCACTTCATACGATCCATCTATTTTATTACCGTTATTTTTTTTTGTTATCTTCATCATCTTTTGCACGACGAAAATTAACAGCCTCACTTTTAGAATGATAAATCATTGTATCTCAGTTCACTTCAGAGGACGAATATATTGGTTTGAAGAAGTGGTTAGATTGTTTTTGACTGAGCATAAAAGACATAATTCTGTTGCATATGCCCACCACTAACCAAACACACACGAACACACAGTTGCCTTTACTGTTGTTTGTCAACATTTTAGGGAAAATTAAACTGTCATACGACTGATCGTCTTACTCCGTATTCCCAAGCTTAACGGGAACAAGTGTTCTCCACCCGCGAGTAAAATAGTGTCACGTGAGCGGAAGCTTCGGCCTGCTCCTGTCCATTTTCTGATAATGTCTAGTTCAACGGTGTTTTTCTCATTTCCAGTCCACCTCCAATTTCAAACATACAGTCTTTCATCCACTTGAAAGCATTCTTATTGGTTCACATCGTGATACCACAGGCTCATGAATATTTTGACTTTCTAGTAGGATAAAACAACTAGAACCACTGCACCTGCTACGGGATGGTTTGGGATGAACAAACATGAAACTAAGGTCGATCAGTCACTTCTCTTTTCTGTTTTATCATCAAAAGCATGGAATGTTTTTATTTGATTGGGCTTCCCCATTTATTCAACCAAAGTCCTTTCCTCATAATTACCGATTAAATTCAGGAAGGCGCTTCTGTCAGTTATCCTTGAAAATCTGTCTAACGACTTCGTGTGAACCTCGATTCTTTCCTTAAACTGCAGAATTTTGGAAATATTTACCAAACAATGTGTTTTTCATTTCCATATGACCTCTGTCTCTCTCGTACCTCAGAGCTATTAAACTACTTTCTCTGAAATGTTTTTTTTATTCTTTGTAGATAGCTATTTTAGCGGATTCAGCGATTCACCTCTCACATTTTTCGCACTCTTTGATTCAGTAAGGATAACATGGAAGAGTGGAGCACCTTCGTATGTTTGAACTATCTCAGAAATGTTTTACCCTCATTCAGAAATGGTTTTGTGCTCATTGAACTTCGGAAATCTGAAAATGGCAACCATTTCGGGGGCTTGTAACACATGGTTCGCTTAATGATTTCATAGAGTCGATTACTGAATTAAAAATTCTGCATGTGGTAGATAAACAGATAAGATCTGGGTGATGTCACTGACGAGTACCTACCTAGCTGAACGTGCCGAGAATCGGTGTGCAGTTTCATTCAACAGAACTCCAGCTTTGGATCCAAAAGACTGCCACGTAGACTCGTTTTTGACAGGTAGGTTGGCATTCATCATATCACAGACAACAGCTATCGATGAGACGACTGATCGTCTCGCAATGCCATGTGTGTTGTCATTCTCTACTTGTCGTCTGGTCTACTTTCTTGTTGCCTAGATAACTGAATATTGCAATGGCAACGAAGTTAAAGACCGTCGAAGGCTTTTGACTGTAGCATTTTTTCATTAGCTAAAATAAATGATAGTAGAATCCGCCGTATAACAAATCGTACACTGAAGAGTAGACGCAAGATGGACACTGAAGTGTGCTGCTTACTAGAGACTTGATTGTCAGTGTTCTTCTTTGGATAGTGAAATATCGACATTAACGTAATTTGTTTATAGTGTGAAATCAGAGGGTTTTAAGTTATTGTAAAATACAATAAGTATTCGTCACGTACAGATTAACACAGGAACCGAAAAAATTGACAGCAGATACCGTCCTTGTCTGATATTTGGAATTGCAAATTGATGTACTTCTGATTTTAAGATTTTAAACAACTCAATTCGATCGATGTCAAAGCATTGGAGTACTCCGCAAGAATGCTGACCTGCAATACAAAATACTATGCTCTTGACACATCGCTTTCGTGGGTAACTTGTGTACCCCATGTCTGACACTCTTCCATCAGATGAACTAGTAAAGTAATTTGTGAAAAAGTGTTTGTTAGGTTTGTAGTGGTATCGGTTGTATTGTAGAAAATATGCAGTCGACATTGTGACAAATCAACATACAGGGCAACTTTCCGGCAAAAAGAGGATCGCCAGATCGGTTCGGACTTGTGGTGTGAAATTTCGGACATGAGGAAGGTAAATAAATAAAAATAATTGCTGAAATTAATTTTAAATGTATTTTCTCAGATTCTATAACCAGTAACCCTCTAAGGTCAAGGTCATCTGGGAATTCAGGGTCACACACAGAACACTCCGTATATACACACAGCAGTATGGGCACCCTCACCTGCGCACGAAAGATGTCACCTCTGCTGGTGGTGAAAGTTTGCGACCCAAATGCCCAGCTCAGCCATCGCCAACGAATACAAACAATCAACCTGAGTTGTGAACAACACCAATATTCAAAACCTTTGAAAAGTATTAATTATTGTCTGGGATGTTACGTCGTGCTTCAGATTCATACGCTGAATGGATGTATGTTTTGATCCGTTCTACTAGCTTCAGTATGGAGACTTTTCTGCCTTTGAATCCCCTCGCTTTATTGGTGCTAAATAGATAAGTTGTGTAGATGCTTCTACCACAACCTACACGGTATCCCAGTACGTCAACAACCCGCATGGACAGGCACCGGTCATTTGCGGTACTAAGGTAGTTTGATCTATTCGTCGTTACGTTTGATTTCATATTACCCCACTGAACTCCGGCCATTTGCTAACATTCGTCGAATACTGCCTAATAAATCGGCCTGAGTAAATAAAAACACTATTACCAAGAACATTCTTGCATCTTTGAAAATCATGAAAATCAAGAATGTCAGTACTGGCTTGGAATTGATGGTATCAGTGATGCTCAAATCCGTAATGTTCCGGGGAATCCGTAGAAAATTGCTTGATGATTGTAAATTAACCACGGACAGTTACATTAAACCACGCATCTCACTCATAATGCAAGCATTGCAAAGTGACACTAATTTAGTACTTTTTCGGTCAAGACTCCTCACGCGCTTGGACCAGCGCTCAGCTGATACATAGTGCTCTTACGGCGTGATTCGTCATGCATTATCATTGTTCAAGTCACCACTGAAAATGATTGAGGCACCCACCTGTTGTATCCGGTTTGAACGGTCACACCTAAAACACGAACAGTTGATCAACATCCTTCTCATGCATGGACAAACGTCTATTGATAATTAATCATGTTTCAGTCCCTACACTGTTTGTTGACTGATCAATGATGCAACTTATCGATTGACCTTGTTTGACCTGAGGTGAATTTAGGCTAGCGTATGCTTGAAACTCAGCTCAGTAACATTATCAACGTACTTCTCGGCTTGGTTACCGCTTGCATGCCGGTTTCAGCTGTCGCGAATTTTTATATAGTTTCACCTGGTTGTTTTCACCTTTCACGAAACCCCTGTTTGTGTCAACAGTGAGCTCGGAGGGGAGGAGCAAGTGTCTCGCGAAGTTTCTCAAAGGTCCCCCCCCCGACAGTATCTCGTTTACTACCCTGGTACCCTCGACATGATGACATTCTGCTCCGTCCAGCAGGACAAGCAACGGGTCTACGTGTGTTCTTCTTGGTCCTCGTGAACGGATATTAAGTAGGACAGGTCATGTCTTCTAGTAGCCAGTTTGTGTTCATACATTCGTGCAGCCATCTTTCTTCCAGTTTGGCCGACGAACTATTTGTCACAGCCCTTTCAGTTCACATTGTATATGACGTTTCTCATTTCTTCGGGTTTGAGTTACTCTTCCGATCTTGATATGATTCTTCTTAGGGTTTAGGTGGATTTGTGAGCAACTGTATGGCCTTGTGGTTGGAGGCACCTTGCGGTCAGTTCGGATACATTTTTGATGTATGTATATACAAGGTGAACTGCCAAGACCGTGACAAATATTACCTCGCTCAAACTGAGAGAAAGGTTGCAACACGAATGCATGAACACAAACTAGCTACAAGAAGACATGGCCGGTTCTCCATAATATCCGTTCACGAGGACCAGGAAGGAAGGTATTGTTTGTAGTTAACCAGTGAGCGCTGTTACCCCAAACAATGTTCAAAATGCGCAAGACAGTGAGAAATATCTTAAATTTGAGAAATGTCTATTTATGTCGAACAACAACGGTGGGAAAATTGATGTCTCCGGAGTGTACTACTGGAACGGGAAGTTAAATGCTTAGAAAGCGGAAAATGCACCTGCCATTTTCGGATCACGAAATAAGAAATTGCGAGGCGGAATCGAACCATCTAAGCTCCGCTTACCAAGAACGTGTGCCAAACACTGAATTTTCATCATAATTGAGGTCATGACCGTCATGATGACTATAAAAAAATATGGTCACTATTATTATTATTATCATCATCCTCGTGATGATCGAAGTGGTCCAAAACATCTTCACTAATATCTTCAAAGTCATTAACAACAAGTCCATCGAGAACTCCAACAACATCTAGGCCATCGCAACTAACATAATAATAATAGTCATCATTGCCAACAACCATATCAAAATTACCACCAGAATCACTAACCGATCGTTATCATAGTGACGACCAACAACACCATCACCATCATTTGAGTCATCATCCGAGTCATCGGAATAACCTTCGTCATGATCATCATGTTCATCATCCCTATCATCGTCATCGTCTTCGCCATCATCATCATCATCATCATCATCATCATTATCATCATCATCATCTTCATATTATTGACTGTCTGATGCTTATTTTTATTCAACACAAGTGCACGCAAGGTTACTTGGGTACAGGAACACATCTCATATGAAGAATACTACAAATAACTGAGGGAAACACATATGCTTTATATACACATGTCTAACTAAGTGACAAATTTGCTCTTTATAACAACGATCAGCTTAGAAAACAACCTACTGTTCCAGAATGTTAATCTACACACATGAAAGGATATATCCAGAAGGCCAACATGGCTCCGGCGATTCGTTCTGTAGTCTGACAATGCGACCATATGCACTATTGCATTGTTGTTCTTCCGCAGAAATGCAGACAACCGCTGACAATGACAAGCAACTCTGAAATTGGAGTAATGTGACCTTCTGTTTCAAGTCCACTGCGAGTGACTGTAACACTTTGTTGTTCTGTGCCGAAACGTGAATGAATGTATCGGCCTTTGTAGTCAGTCATATATCTTCAATATGAATAGTATATTATTTCATCTGGATGATAGGACAAATTTCTTCGGTTTCACGGCAGTTGCCGCTCATCAGGTAAGCGTATCCGGTGTTCTTCTGCCCAAGCATCTTCACACTTGAGTACTGCGCAGTTTGTTTGCATCTGTAATCTTATTTGAATCGCATGGCGAGTGCATGGATGAAGATTCCATATCGGCGCGCGTTGGACCACTCTACATGCGCCCAGTTGTGAGCGCGTTGGTCTGCGCCCAACGTGCGAACAAATAGCTGAAAATGGGTGCCTCTTTTTTCCTTTCCCACCTCAACTCTCTTTTCCCCACCGGATTTGCTCATTCTCCATATTTTCAGTCGAAACCACTAATTCATTTATTTATGTAGAAAAACACTGCTTGTAAAAACACTATGTTTATTATCAAATGGAATCCTGAAGTAGAAGTCTTAGACAAGCGCACTTAAGGAAACGTTGGAAAACAAAACATTTTCGCGTGCAGATTTCAAGGATGGCTAGAGTGAAAATTGTTTTTGACAAAACGGATTAACATCTGATAACTTACGTATCAAAACAACTATATTCAATGAAATAAGAAAATATTGAATAAACTACGAACTAAATATGAGGGACGGGTAGAGTTGTGATTTGTGATAAACCGTTACTAATCTTCAGGATGCCTGAAGAGGTGTTGACAACACTAAATGGATAGAACGATTCTAAGAGAAAAAGGAGCTTGAGGTTTATCTCAAAGGAGATGATAATTTACGTACCTGCGTTCTCGCATTGCCTTGATTTCTAGCTTTGGTAAACCACCGCTTCAGGTCCTTCAACAACAGACACCGGTTCTCCTGCGAACCTTGGGATGGAACGCACAGCTTTTCCAGTTTAGTCAGAGACAACGAATTTAATTGACTTACCCATGACGGTAACAATGAGCCTGTTTTTGAACAGCATTTGTTTGCGCGCTTCCAAACCAGAAGCCGGTTAGTGCCACTCCGTACCCAATGGACGCCATCTATTGTCACAATCGAAGACAATTACTTGATCTAGAAAAGTGAGAGAGAAAAATATAGATTCACGTGAACGTAGGCATAATTGGAACAATTGCGTCATAGGAGTTATTGGAAAGCGATAAACATTCACAAGTGATTGTGTGAAGGGGTGCAACGAGTGTGCCTAATAGTACGCCATCCACGAACAGACGATTCGATGGCAAAATGTTCGAAGAGATCGCCCAACACCTCAAAATATTGGAAAGGTATATTATCGGTCACATTGCGATTTTTATGGGGCTTTTGTTGAAGATAATAGTTTCATCTGGTTGTATAGCAGAGTAAAAAATTATACTCAACACGGGATGAGTACGTACGGCACGAACGGGATTGTCATTCGGAGAAACATTACCTTCCTTTCGGAAATCATGTTGCCGACTTCGTGAATTCTTCGGTGTAATTCTTCATTGGTCTTGCGGGTCTGTCGATGAACGACCTGAATTTCCCCATGAACTATTCATAAGGGAAACCAATAACTCCATCTCGCAACCGTGGTGTACGAGGTAAAGCGAGATACCTGACCAATGATAGCTCAGAGCGTGCAGCACGTCATGACGTTGCCTTGTATAAGCACGATGGTTATGAAATCATCCAGCAAGGACAGTAAAAGAGCATCCACGTTGACTACGGTACACACGGTTCTTGCAAGCTACAATTCTCCTCCAGTTGGAAAAATTGAAATGATACGAATTTACTAAAGTGCTTGGATTTCACAAAAAATAGCACTACAAAATGACAACCCCAATGTCCAGTGATACATATGCATGTATAAGCATAAATACAGATCCCAGCCAGCACAAAATACCGCTTTCCATGTGGAAAAGTCATCACTTAAATACCACTTCAGTTTTTCTCGACGATGAGTGCCATTTTGCTCATGAGGGCCAAATTAACTCATTGCATTGCGCAGGAACTCACCATAGCGCAAAGGAATTTTGATAATAAGAGTATTATGAAGACTGGTTGACCTCAATTTGTTTTAGTGTGTTACGAGTTTCTGGCGCGTACCTGCTAGTCCACCCTGTTGAGCGGTCAGGTATGGTTAGTGTTAACTGCTCGTTCGTGATTCCGTTCTGAGGTGACGATATTTTTCGCCCAGTTTATGACAAAACTCTAAATTCCATTATTGTAATATAATGCACTTTATTTCGGACCGTCTCCTGAATGCTGCACTCAGAGTAGTGAGTTTGTGTCCTGGGGCAACAATCTATCCACTTTGTTTCATAATGTCAAATAAAAGTATGAAACAAAGTGGCAGTTCGCTGATGGTCGTCACTAAATTATACAGATCTAACTATTTTAACAATGCCTGGAAGAACATTTTCCCAACCTGGTTCGTCGAAATCCGTTAAGAAAAGGAAACTGCGTCAACTTCTTCGAGCATCAGACAGGCCAACAGCAGAAGCATCTACATCGGATTTAGCCGAGACGGCTGTTTGCTTGAATCCGGCTGGTAAGATTTAATTGGCAACATATTGTTTATCTATGTCTTAGATAACGCGCAACACGTGAATAGTTTTACATTTGACAGTCATATTGCTGCTTCGGAGTTCAGGAGTACAAGTGATGCGAACACGTGGATAAGCACTGCAAATAGTGGATGATATCCGTCTGAAGCACAGCGAATGCGATATGTCACTAACGGACTTACGATGACGGTTACAAATGTTAAGTTCACATTTTAGGCAAGTACCTCGGGATCCATGGACGATTCTGGGTACGCCTCGCACATGCGAATCATTTGTCATTCCCCGTGATTGCTATGTGCATTTAGGGTCACATACAGCAATACTCCGTGAAGCTGTTCATATGGATCCCATTCCTGGCTGCATCTCCATTCAGCCACATTTAGACGGCATGTGTTGCTTCAGGTGCTCCACAAAGCTTCTGTGGCACATACAATTCTGTATCGTGAAATAAGTTGTCACGTGCTTCTTTGTTGTTGGGGTATCTATGGTGACAGCAAGCTGCTGGACGTAGTTGAGTACCTGACGGATTGATTTTGGAATTAAAGTCCGATCCAATCATGAAATGCGGTAAATGGACACCATATGACTTTGCCTCAATATGTAGGTCCTTATTAGATCTGGAAAGGTGAAAAGCCACCGAACTACGGCTATTTGCATATTATTTAGGGCCAGTTTACCTGCAACTTGTTTTATGGAGATTAACATATCTGAACTTCCCAACCCTGTCCATTATTTTGTAGATATTTTCTAGTGATTTTTCTCTGCGTATTTTTCACTAGCAGATAACCTGTTAACACAATTTATTCATTAACTTCAGTATCTCTATTCACAATCGCAATTATCATACAATGTCCACACATTGACCCACTTAGGGTTAGGTGTCAAACGGTGTGGGAAAGTAAACCTATTTTCCGCCTTCGTTTATGAGTCATTTATGTCAAAATCGAGGCAAATGATCATGGGCCTAACAGACCCTTATACAGATTTCTAGGCGAATTTGTGAGGCTTACAACATGAACCAACGAATGCAGCCGCCAAATGAGCCAAGTTGGGCTAGCTGTGGGCTATATAATTAGAAACGTTAGGCAGCTCTACCCGCGCCCATTTGGAAGCTCGTTGGGCTAGCTCACCGTTCGGAAAAAATCGCCGGAAATGGGTAACTCCTCTTTTTCTAATCCATGTTTACTGCTTGTTTCTTAGTCTGTTTGCCCATTACCCATCCTTTCGATCAAAACCACTAAATTGTCACTGATAAAAAGCTCTGTTTGTAAAAATCCGATAGTTTCTTGTAAGAATGATATACTGACAACTTGTAAAACAGAACATGCCGTTTTTGTGACGCAGATATACCTTATTAAATATGGTGGTACTTTTACTATTACATTTCCTGTCCAATTTCACGAACTTCTGTGCAACCTTTGAAGGCATATTTTACGAGTCATTTTATCCTTAAGCTAGTCCAACAGCTTTAATCACTGTGTTGCTTGGGCCGCATCTGTAAGTTACCAGCTTTCCCATTCTTACGAAAAGCCGCATCATTCCTTTCGGACTTCATGAGCCTAAAGTTACCTCTTTGGTCCTGAGAAAACGACTGCTTCCGGGACACCATTATGAGTCCATTTTCCCTACGATTTTTTCTGACTTTTGTTTGGTTGTCTGCATTTACTTGGACTGACTTTTCCGAGGTTTCCGCTGAACTCGTTTATGGATAGCTTTCACTTTCGGTTTGTCGCTGATTGCACGCGCTCACAGTTCGCTCTCTGCTTAGCCGTTGCCTTTGTTTTCATTCAGTGTATTTCTCGTATCGGTACGGTTTCGGTACCGCGATAAATAGAATACACTTTTGCATCGGTCAACCGACTCACGTCTTTTCTGTTTGTTCGATAGACTGGATTTCGTTGGTATTTCGCAGTGAGGCCGGATCGAATATTCGTCCAAAGCCGTTCTTGAGTGTTCTCTTTAAGCCCATGAAAAGGATATCAGACGACTTGGTCCGTTAGAAAGTAATAATACGGGTGAGTTCTTTAGAGCAGGCCACTTCAATGGTGGCTCCTTTAAAGCGCGATGGCAAAAATACCAGAATCGGTGGTGATTACCGTATTACCTTGAACAATTTGTTCAAACAGTCTACTTGTGACTCTCTCGAACCCGAACACGTTCTCCATCAATTTCACTGTTCCAAGTATTTTTTCTAAGAGTGATCTGAAAGATGAACTTTCCAGGATTCCATTTGATAAGCAAAACAAACACCGTTGATGCCCTGTTTGGATTTTATCAGTAAAATTTTCTGCCTTCTGCTGTTAGCTTTTTCCCAGCTGTTTTCCAATACACCGTAAACTTTTAGTGCTACCGATATGGTACACATTTATAAACACTAAGAGCATTCGTGGCGCCACTTGCCCCCGTTGTCTATACTGCCATCAAGCTTTGGCTTTTCTCTATTACACACGTTATCTCTCTTCAGCCTCTGAAGTTCTATTCCCTTGCTCGCTGTCAAGTATAATCGCTTTTGTGTCACGAACTGGAGACCAGGGGTCATAGGCTCTATACGGGGCAGGCCCTGACTTAACTTTGGGAATTCTAAACAGGTGAGCCCGAAGGACAAATTCACTCTATCAAGAACCCTCGTAAGTCCCTTATTCACATTTGTTCGTTTTAAGTGCACACATTTTTCCCCATATAAACTTTTATTTTCCACTACTGTCACAATACTTTGGTTTCTTGCTTTTCGTGTATCAATATCGTAAGTTTTGCTTCACCGTTGCTCAATTTATCTCTACCTATGCTATTAGATTAGATATACCGTTGTACTTAGGGATAGCAACGACCGTAATCCTGGCTCGAAACCGTCCATTTTAACAGTCTTGTAGTGCTACCGATAAAACACACGATTACGAAGACTAACAAATTTGTTTATTTGACAAATTATCGAATTTGGTGGCGCGACTTGCTCCGCCTGTGTACACCGTCTGCACGCCGTCGCTCTCCTCCAGTATACACGTTGTCCCGCTCCAGCGTTTTGAGTTCTGCTCTTTTGCGCGCTACCAAGTATATTCGCTAACGTGTCAGAAACCGAGGACCAGGAGCTATAGACTCTATACGGGAGCAGGTCCCGACTTAACTTAGGAGAATCCTAAACTGGTGAGCCCGAACAACAAATTCATTCCACCAACGACACTCGTTAGTCCTTCAGTCACATTTATTTGTTTGCACATATACTTTTCCGACATATAAACGGTTAATCCCGATTTCTGCTACCACATTCCCTTTATATTTTCCTCACGGTTGGTGAATTGATCTTTATATGTCGTTTTACACGTGATATGCCATTGCAATTAGGGCTAGCAACGACCACAAGCCTGATCAGAAACCGTCCGTTTTGACAGTCCCCCTAGCCGCCCCTGCGTTCTTACTGATGGCCCTCAACTTTGGTGTCATATGTTAGGGATGGAGTTTGAATCATATAGAATCACAAGCGGGCGTACCCGCTGTCTGTGGACTATCGTTGCTATCCAGATACGCGACGTAACATTCAGTAACTGATCTTACAAAGCAGTGAAAGACGCGGTAATCACTTGTCTTTTGCAGTCAGAATCGTCCAGACTGAAAAGGCTTATCCAAGAAACAGAGTTAAATAGTAATAAGCCCTTTGCATTACTGAGAGAAACGCAGCAGCTGGCAGTGCAACTCTTAGAGGAAAAAGTCCTGGAAGAGTTGTGGGTACAGCAATTACCACCCAATATTCAAGCAGTGCTCGAGGTTTCTAGCTATCTTAAGCTAAAAAGAGGCGGCGAAACTAGCGAACTGTATTATGAAACGGCATCATCCACAAATTGCTGCCTTAACGAACTCGGGTAGAACCCAGACCACCGCTCCCACCATAGGAACACACTTTTAGGACGCTCTGATAGCTGCTTTCGAGCGGGCTTTCAGACGTTTTTCCACTCCTAGTTGTTCTCACTGTAGAGACCACAAATCTCATCACAACTCTGACCGATGTGAATGTCTCAGAAGCCCTTCCCCCGACCGCCCCGTCAGCTTGTCTCGATCGACGTACTGTGGGTATCACAAACGGTTTGAAGAGAAGGCCCGGCGCTGAAAGGTCGGTTTCACCTTCCCAGGTGCCAAACAGGGAAACTAATATCCCGACGCGTTCCGACGACTAACGCGGTCGGCAGCCATAATAGCAGTCACCTATTACGTGTTCGAGATTTAGTTTCCAATAACCTGTGCCCAACTGACACCGGTGCAGCAGTTACTGTCATACCAAAGGGAGCAGGTGATGCAACAATTCCACAAATCCAACAAATTTGTGCTGCCAGCGGCACTCCTATTGCCACTTACGGCCGTAAGTCACTCACCCTCAACTTAGGCTTACGTCATAAGTTCCGCTGGGTGTTTACAGTAAAAGAAGTCCCCTATCCCACACTAGGTATCGTTTTCCTAGACCATTTCGACCTCCTGATCGATGCACGATGCCGGAGAGTTGTCGACCGGCAGACTTCTCCTTCCGTAACCGGGTCGTATTCCTCCGTGAATCACATCACGCTTCCACACATCGAACCACAGGTCAAACACCCGTACGCAGACCTTTTTTCAGCTTATCCGGCAATGCTGAAGCAATCTGGACCCCTTCCCACTGTGACCACCAACGTCACCTACCATAGTGCCACTAAAGGACCCCCAGCATTTAGCCGACCACGTCACTTGGCACTAGACAAGCTCCGCGTAGCACAGGCCGAATTCGAACACATGCTGGAATTAGGCATAATACGCCCGTCCAGTAGCCTTTGGGCCTCGCTCCTTCACATGGTTCCTAAACCTAATGGAGACTGGCGCCCATGCGGTGACCACAGGGCCCTCAACAGACTACTATCTCAGACAGGTACCCCATTCTACATATTCAAGATCTTACTTCTTCCCTATCTGGTTGTCCTGATTTCCGCCGAATCGACCTCGTTGGGGCCTACCACCGAATCCCGGTAGCTGAGGTTGACATCCTTAAAGAAGCTGTCACAACTCCACTCGAACTATTCAAGTCTTTGAGCATGCCGTTTGGGCTCAGCAATGCAGCCCAAACCTTCCAGAGGTTTATGCAAGAAGTGACACGCGGTTTGAAGAATGTCCACATGTACCCGGATGATATTTTTTCTGCAAGTTCTTCAGAAAAATAACATATGGCACACCTGCATGCTCTTTTTGAGCATCTTAGCCAACATGGCGTAACCAATAATCCTGCCAAACGCAAATTAGGTAGGACAACCATCGCATTCCTAGGTCACGAACTCTGAGCTTCGGGCATACAGCCCCTGCCTGACAAGGTGGCGGTTATTCGAAACCATCCTGAGCCTCATTCTTATGGGAATTTTCTGGTTTGGTTAAATTTTATCGCCGCTTTATCCCACACTGCGCCGAAACAATGCAGCCTCTAACAGACCTTTTACCTGGAGGTGAGCGGAAGTTCATTTTTCCCAACACGGCGCAGGCAGGGTTTATTTCGACCAAAGAGGCTATCACCAATATAGCACTCCTCTCACATCCCGGTACTTCTACTCCCCTGGCGTTGTGGACAGGAGCTTCGTACGCGGCTGTTGGAGTAGTGTTGCAAACACTCGTCAGCAATTCATGGCAACCAATAGCCTTCTTCTACAGGCTTCTCGAGCCTGCGAAACCCCGATATAGTACGTTCAGCAGAGAATTACTGGCAACCCATTCGGGTATCCGACACTTCTGGCATGTACTCGAGGGCCAAACGTTCACAGTGTTCACAGATCATAAACCACTAGTGTACGCTCTCCAGTCAGCCTCTGGTCGATATCCTCCACGCGAGGTTAGCCACTTAAACTACGTTTCGCGGTTTACCACTGATATTTGATGCATCTCCGTGGCACACAATCCCGTAGCAGACGCACTCCCGCGAGTCCACAAGGTGGACGACTTACTACCGATAGGCAGAGACCCAGAAGTGATCACCGCAGCCCAAAAGTAGATCCTGAGGTTGAGCGGCTCAGAAACAGCAGCTCCCTGCATCTGGTACTAGTGACACTCCCAACTTTGGACATAACTTTTATTTGCGGTGTACCACAGTGCTGACCCGACCAGTAATTTCTGTCTTTCTTTGCCGGCCAGTTTCCAAAGGTCCCCACAACTTATTGTACCTCGGTGTAACCTTCTCAGTGAAACTAATCGCCGGGCGATTTGCTTGGCCCTGCTTCAAACGCAATATGAGTCTTTGGGCCCACTCCTCTCTTCATTGCCAAAGCGGCAAATTGTACCCTCAGACTCACGTTTTTGCCGCGTGCATTTGGATCTCATTGGAGCCCTCCTACGATCCAAAGGTTAGACCTACACCCTCACGTGTTTGAGCCGTTTCACTCGTTGGCCACAGGCCTAATCTATTCCCTATTCCACCTAACGCGAAGCCACTTAAAATTTCTGGCCGGTTGGATGAGCGAGTTTTGTTGCCCAGCCGTCGTGACCAATTACAGCGGTCCGCTTTCTGACGGTGTATTCCACTGGCTACCTAACACTTTCGACTGCAGGCACAAGAAGACGATGGACTATCATCCTGAGGCTGAGCGTTTGGTGGAGCGTTCAACTTCGTAAACTCAGGCCGTATTCAAACTTGCTTTGGTTTTCCATGGACTGAGGTGTTGTTAGTGGTCGTCGGCCGGACGATCGACCAATGCAGTGTCGAAGAACTTCCCTTCGCCATTTTCATGCATAATCTCGCTGACGAACTCACCGATTGTTTCACTACGTCACACTGTTCGTCATTGTCTGACTTTGGCGGCCGAAGCTTGACTGTTGATTACTGACGCTGCCTCACTTTCCCACTTCATTCTTGGATCGTTTTAACAAAGTGGTCAATACCGAAATAAGCTTCCGCCTATTTATAAGCCGTAGATTGTGTAGTACCATTCCATAAACTATTTGGTGAATCCGAGCTCTGCGGTGACCTTTTGATATCCGGCTGAACACTCTGGTTGGACAATTCCTAATTACGATTTCCTTTTTGTCGTGCTGACCAGCTAGACTGATTAAGCGAGCAGGACCTTTTGGGCTGAATCGCGCGTGACTCAAACCTGGTTGTAAAACCATGAACAAACACTGCGTAGCACCGTTAGGGTGGAGATGAGTGGAACACAACGCGAGTTCGTTTGCGACTTCACTTTACTACTTCCAGAGTGGTTGGTTTCTCTACTACCACCCGTGAATTTTATTGGCTGAGATTGGGCAAATCGTTTGCCGTGTCAAATGTGGACCCCAAAGCTGACCCCGCAGCAGGAGCAAACCCTTGGCGGCCACATGCCTACTGCTCTGGCCAACACCACTCTTATTGGTAGCGATGCAGTCGCTAATACAACCAATTCACGCTGTCACATTCTGCGTTCACCAGGGGAGGAAAGTATATACACAGTAGAAATCGAAGGCAGGAAAGAGATCTTCAGTGTAGAACACTTAAACGGCCTTTGTTGAGGCAGAAACTTCCCAAGATAATCCGCCTGCTGCTTCCGGCTGCCCGCAGTCTTCGGTTGGTACTCTTGAGTCGGCATTTGTTACTCCCTCTAGCGAACCCCTGTTACCGGTTGAAACATCAAACTCCACGGCAGATACGGCTGCGCCCGCCAACAGGATAAACTGGAGCTGCTGCAATCTGAGACATTCAGCGAGGTTAACAGAGTTCGCAGCTGAAGTACATGTTTAAGCCTACTTTTCATGTTCCTCTGGTACATTCCGTTTTTTGAGACCGGGAATATCCGTCATTCCGGGCCATCATCGTCTACATAGAGAGCCGCTCTCCTCATATTCACCAAAGTTCACGAGTGTACTCCTATTCATTTCTTTCATCTCCTCATGTTCACAAATTATTCAGTTCAAAGAACCCCAATAAGCCTCCGTTATCCACAGCTTGCATTATTTTGGTTTATAACGCATCCTTAGTGATATATTTTCACGACACATTTCGCATTCCCACGGGCCACCACCAACCAACCCGGATTCGAAATTAAACCGTATTTGCCGCGCAAACCATTATCATTTCGGTCGACTAAAACTAACTGTAGCTATACTGCTTTGCTTCTGACGATTTTGACTCGCTTTCTCGAAATTCGTGTATAGTTCATTGTTTTGAGTAACGTTGTACACCACGATCATGCGCTTGCGTATGCGTCTCGACCATGATCGAGAAATATACCATTATTATTATTCTTATTCCACTGGTACACAGTTTAGCAATACTGACGGTGAAATCATGTAGTTTATTACGACAAAGGTAGCGGTAGCCTAAAGAGCCCAGACATGTCCATCTCGGTAGAATATTAGTCCTCGCCCCGAGGCTCACCGTTGTTACTTCTCTTGCCTTCCGGACTGGTCTGTCATGCAGAACCACATGGATTTTCAGAATCTCTCGTGGCTCGGACATTATGATCATTTGCTCCTGGCCTGACTCAGTTGACGCCTCAGGGTGGTTTGTTCACCACGGCAACAAAGATAACCGGTACACTAAACCCTGAATACTCCGAAAAAGACGAAACCAAAACCACGATGGTCATTCTGCCAAGTCGCAAGTGGGACCTACCCAGGTCGGATTCCCCTTTGAGGAGGACAAGGGTTTTGCAGTCGACGCACAGCCATCAAGGTGAGTCATGGAGAACGGCTTGTGCTGGCTTCTTTGTTGTGTCCGGTCAGGGCGGGGAAAAGTGGCTCACCACCAAAGCCGACTGACCAATCACGGATCGAAGCCTAACTGCGTCGGCCTTCTGGACGAGGCTGTCGTAGTGCCTCCGATGTGACGCACGACTAAGAACACCAAGAAACATTTTTATACGGGAGATCACCAAACATAGTGGAGCCGCCTGCTGCGCCCGTGTACACCGTCTGCAGCACCAGCTTACCTCCAATGCACAAAATATCTAGCTCCAGCTTTCGGAGTTGCTTTCTTTTAGGACTGTTACGTATTGTCCTAATCAAGGTACATCCAGATTACCAAAGGGTGTAGAATCCACAAGGGAGCAGGTCCCGACCGAAATTCAAAGTGAAACGGTCCCTTCGCATTCTATTACAGACACATAGCGACATTCAACCTAGCCTAATTGATTGACATAAAGTACAGTTTTTCTAAACTGTTGCCACAAAGCCAGGTGGCCATCAGACTGGGGATGGTCTGATAATGCAAATGAAACCCTGGGTTTTCACGTTGTTTTGTCCCAACCACGGTCAAGTCAGACCGCAGTGGTCTATTTCTGCCTACTCAGTTTTTTGACCCCACCAAACTACTTGATTTGAAACACATCACTACAGCTGCAAACAATCCTCTGTTCGGCGGCATGGAAGAGTCCGTAGACATTCAGCCGAAAGCAGCAAAACTTCAGCCCAATTGGTAGGGCGAGAGTTGGGAAAAGGTTCCACCGCACTACCAGCGGACAGGTGTAATTTAATGGACAATACCATTGCACACCTCGCTGTCTACGTGCAGTTTGCCTAATTTTAGCTCGTCCCTGTCCCTGTTTGAGGTTTCTTGATAGACAGCACAGGCAAAGGACACAACACGCGCCCACCCGTAAGTAACCACAATGTGGCCGTCACAAATATCCGTCTCCCGGCATGCTATCACTGCGATGTTCGTTTCCCAAACATCGATGCTGATCTCGTCGGCCCACCCTCACCACCGAACACTGCACCACTTCCACAACATAACCAGCACAACGATCACCACTTGTCACCAACCGTCCTGACAAAATCGTTCGCCACCCTGTCGGATTTCAGGACTTTGTTGCACGATATTTCTCTTTATAGACCTGTTTTTCCTTCGCGTTTTGCTACCGAGCGTTCACTTAGCATAAAAATGCTCTATCGGGGAGTAATGCAGGTTTCCGCCAATTTCCAATTTCTTCAAGGATTTTCAACTTCCCTTGGTAAACCGACGTCATAATGTGTACAACCAACTCGCACGATGTCCAGCAGGTACACGCAGTCGGGGAAGGCCTAACCATTTTACTGTGCAGAACCATCAAATTCGACTGAATCACATTGAGGCAACCTGGGCCATTTCCGGTGCGCCGCCGTACTTGTCCTGTGTACCGAACTGAAGTGAGCTGAAGTGAAGCATAACACAAAGTTCCCCAATGGATCAATCGTTCCGGCGCAGCCTCACCTCCCTACTTGGAATGTTCCAGGGTAAACTGAACCAGTGTTCCAATTCTGGCCAATTTACATTTCAGAGGCTTTCGCTTTGACGCGTTGACAGTCGTTTCCACACGACCCCAATCAACTGAACAATCTATGACCAAATCCGGGTAACTAAACTGAGTGAAACTAGAAACGCTGAGCGTTGAATGTCCAGACATCTACAGCAAGAACCGGGAATAACCGTGAGGTAATTTGTCTAATATTTTCTATTTTTATCTCGATTGGACGTACATCTTTGTCTCTTCGTCCGTTCACGCTTATCGGTCCGTAGGCGTTTTCTAGTGTCACCCTTATTGTCCCAATATTGATAGCCTTACGGCATAGACCGGTCAGCTTTTGGGATTTCCGACATTCCACCGGGTCTCTCATTTGCATGCCTGTATGAGGGCCTTCACTCCGAGGTTCTCTGATGTCTGAAGGGTCACCTCCTCTTCGAAGGAGCTTCTGCGAGCAGTTGGGCAATAAATTCCCGAGCGGACCTGCCAACGCCCTTTATTCCAATTTGACCTCACGATCAATTTGCAGGTTATCAGCCATGGTTGACCAGCTGCCCGACGGGGAAAAGAATATTGAACGCAGAAGTGGGAAGAGGGGCGGGAAAGTGTTAGGGATGGTTCTAAACGCTACCATCTGAACAAGCTTTCATGGACCTTGCTCATATGACGTTTAAAGACGTCCACCAAAGTTGTTTCAACGATCTCCCCCGTCGGTTTATCCCGCTCTTTCACAAAACTCACAGTGAACGGCCATCACCTAATTCCCGTTCTTAAAAGGTCCCTGTCGAGACGTGGTCTGTGCCATCGCAGTCCTTTGTTTCCCCAAACCTTAAGCGAAGGTGGCACAAATCGGGTGGACTTTTCCATCGCTCAAAAGGTTTAATAAACCTCCTTCAATTTCCCTGTCAATCACCTTCTTCTGATAGGAGAACGAGTTCAAATTTTCTGGCTTTTACTCCTGACCTGGTCCCCGTAGATGTACGTACCACCTGATGAACCTTCACTGCACTTATCGAAGAGCTTCTGCTTTGCGAGCAAGAGGCGGAGTCTAGGCCTGGAAGTACTATTTCAGTTGCGGTCTCACGACGGCTCAGTATATTAGTGGCAGGGCCTTTGATCTCCCCGAACCAACCTTGCGCTTCAGTTGGTAACAAGCTCTGGGGGGCGTCCTGTGCATCATTCCCGCACTGATCACTTGGTAAAGGGTTTGCTGTAGATTCCACGTCCATATCCCCAACCGCCACCGTTTGATCGAGCGCCCTCTGTTTGTCTTCCGGTCAGTACACTACTCCAGCGTTTCTGTTGTAGCCGGTTCAGTTTTTCACTTTTTGGCCCCAGCCTTTCGAGCTCCATTTTTCGAGGAAGCACGGTCGTCTGATTTCAAATTTAAAAAGCCCTCCAAAATATCGGGATGGCACTAATATGCGTGCTCCCATTGAAGAGTTACTGGACGACAGTTTGCTAGGCTAGACTGCATAACCTTAACGTTTTTATCTACATCCATAGGTGCGCGTTCTTTACTGCCGCTTTCCCTCGTTTAGGCTACTTAGTTGACTCACATGTTGTCTGCCCCGACTCTCAAAAACTCCCCTCTGCCAAAACGTCCGGCTAAGTTTGGTGCCTTTTGGGTTCCCCTAGTTTTATCCTAGGTTTACTGCCAGTCTTTCAACCTAAGTTGCCGTACTGTCTGATTTCATCTCAAAACGGTTACTTCGTCAATAATTGCTGCAAAAACAGTTCTCTCGTTATGACCACTTGCAGTGACCTCCATCTCTCCGTGAAAACAAGTACCTTCTGGGCATCATTCTGAACTTATTTCTCTACGACATTTTCTTACGCCTTCTTCGACTGTACTACTTTACTTTAGTTGCGTAAGTTTTACTGAACTGACCTTTGCGAGTTCTCCTTCGACCTTGTCTTCAGCACACTTTCGTCATTCGCCGGTTGTTCCTGTGAGGTAGGCCTATATTTCGGAGTTACTTCTGCTTGATTTGCGTGCTGTTCTCTCTCCGGTGCTGCTTCCGTGCAACCATTTGTGGGACCCAAAATCACATCTGTCTACCGACATCAGCCCTCTACATTCGTTCGACTGTGATTTTCCTCGCAGTTCACACCCATACCCGACAGGAGGTACATTCCTAAACCGCTAGTCGAAAGTCTGTGTTGGAGAACCGGCACTTCTCTGATCAGTACGGCATTCTGAAGGCTCGACGACTTCCACTGCGCTTGAGGTCTTACTATCTTGCATGATAGGCGTTCAGAGTATACTGTCGCATCTTGCGGATTATGAGGGAAAAACAGAGTAACTCGGTTTTTCGTTATGTGCCGCCATATTCAAACCAGTGGCCTTCAATCCTCATGATCAAATGGTTTGGTTTGCAGCATTAAGTCCGCCCAGTTATTGGGTCTGCCGGCAGCGGAGGCAGCTGTGTTGACATGCTGCTGGAAATGCCACTCTCGGCGAGTGGAGGCAGCCTTTCTTCCCCGCAACCGGTCCCAAGCTAGCCATTGGTCTCTTGCATAACCAGCGTACCAAAGGTAAATTCCTATTCGACGGTGGATTCCACGTTTCTGACTTGCTGGCCTGTAAGGACGAGCATTGAGCTTCCCTGTCCCAACAGCCCATGGCGAATGGCTCATTCATTCCAACTTAAGGAACAAGACAGCCGGCGGACAGCCTGGGGCCGTGGCGGCCGTATCTGTTGGCGCTTATCCTTGTGGACGTCTCCACAGGCAAAAAGGTAATCTACTCTATCAGACAGCGTTGTGAACTACTTGTTGATTCAGATAAGCTGCAGCCTATCAATCCTTCCCGGGACAATAAATTTACAGGCCTCGCAGCTCAAACTGATGCACATCAAATCACATGTTAGATTTTAGCATCTTCGGGAATTTTCAGTCTTTATTTGGCCTATTCCCCATTCCGACTAGGCCATTCGATGAAAGAAAGCAGCAGAAGGTGGTGTGACTTATCACATTATCATAACTGGCATCTAGTCTCAGCACGACCTCTCCCAATGATTCGGCACGAACTGGTTTTCTCTGAAAGTGTATTTCACGCTTAAATTTCTAAAAGTGTTGTTCGTCCTTCCCACTGTTCACGGGCTTGACTTTCACAGACTGTTTTCAAAAAGGGTATGGTAAGCTAGCGACCACACGGAAACTCTCCCTCGCTAAAATTGGTTGTCCGATATGTAGCTACAAGACACTCTACTTCAAGACACCACGGCTTTGCTTCACGGTACTGCTGTATTTTGTTAGATTGATATGGTACGAGCCTATCACCAGATCTTGGTCGCCCCCGTTAGTATTGAGAAAAATGATATCACCACTGAAATAAGGTCTGTCTTACTTCACAAGTTTGCGTTTTAGTTTTCCAAGTGCCGCTCGGACATCCCAGAGTTTCTTCGACAGCAATACACGGGGCTTGAAATTCGTTCACTTCCATATCCATGACATGCCGATCGCATGGTCCAGCTTAGGTGGACATTTCCAGTGTCTAAGTCCACCACTTCAACTTCCGCCGGAGCACCGAATGGTAGTCATGTCCGATAAACGCGAACTTGGCAAAACGAATTCTGTGCTCCCCGGCCCTCAAGATCACTCGCGAGCGTAACGACCGCTTCATTCGTGACTACTCCGTGCAGTCTTCTTTCAGCGAGCTTGGAGTATATTTGCATATAGCTAACTTTTATCATCCTTCTAAGCCCAAAGCAGCTGAACATTTGCTCCTATCGACCGATCTACTTCATGGCAATCTGCGTGAGTTGTTACGTGCGGATGTCACACCAGTAACTATCCCGGAGACTAAGGTGGCACCAGCAAAGATCTCACTGCGTAAACACCCAGTTTTGTCCGCCACATTAGGCATAGCCGTGGACTCATCCGATCCCCCCATCGGAGCGGTCCTGCAGCAGTTTGCTTCTAGGATTCGGCAACCACTTGAAAATCTCCATCGATAACTCAGTTCCACAAAAGCGAAGTGCAGAGCTATCGGACGACTACCTCTGGTCGCACATAACACCGTCAGAAACTTCGGCCACAAGGTTGAGGGTGGCATTTTATCCTTTCCACCGGCCGCGAGCCTTTGGCGTGCATATTGTACACTGAGTCTGGCCCCTGCTTTCTAAGAGAAGTCAAGCATTTGGACTGTCTCATTTTACGGCTGACTTACGACACGACGAAGGTGAGTGGAACTGCACTGCAGACACAGTGTAGCGTACTCCGCTCGACGCCAATAGGTCTCTTGCTTTATATATTCCTGTCATGGCTTCAGCACAGGCAAAGCGTACATCCTGCATGAAATCCGATCACTCCTCGTCGTTAGTGTCAGCCTGTAACTCTGGAAATGGCGCCAATAATGTACTCTGCGACATATCTACCGGCCTACGTCAACCAGTCGTACCCTTCCGATACCGTCGTTTCGAGTCCGTTACGCTATGTAGACCGTCGCACGCAGTCGTCGCAGCCATTCTCCGACTAGTTGCCGCACTATACTTCTGGCCGTTTATGGAGAAAGATATTTTATGGTGAAAAACAAATGGTAAAAATGTTAGTGATCCCTACTACATGAACACTTGGCTTCACTCATCTGTACGTTTTCTACGTCCGGTGCTGGATTTCTTCAGAAAGACATAGACGTCTTGCTCACGAGAACCCTCTCACACGGGTACATCCATTTATGAAGGAGCCTGGATAGATTTACAAGGAGGCCCAAAGCTATTTCTATACCTATTGTCACGGCTGATTCCTTGGATCGACATCTGATAGAACGGTTGATAGCTGTAAGTGGTTGCTCCTGTGGGACTTCCAGCAATCGAGGTCAAACAATACAGTTCGATCCATCATTTGCGCTGATTCATGCTGGATACGGAAAGCACTTGCACGACCGCACACTACCCCGCATCAAACGGTTAGGCTTAAAGTTCCTATAGCCGACTCAGTGTTGCTCATTAGGCACGAGAGAGTCTTTATTGGTACGCTGTTACCAATAACAATTCTGGATGTCAGCTGTTGATTTAACGCAGGTATCGAACTTCCCATCGCAGCAAACGTCTGTAGCACAACGCCGCGAGTGCCTGGGAAATGTTTTGTGACAAAGAGTACAGGTTAATTGCAGTATGGAATTACGTTATTCGTCTGTCCACCAACAAGCAAAACGTTTCAGTTCAGTTCAGTTCAGTCTGCACAGGACAGGTAATGGCCACGGCCAATCGAGCGTCCAGAATTTCTTCGATGGTATGCACACCAGTTATGCACCCACCACTGCCGAGTGTATTTCGTCGAATCCCCGCTAGAAATGAGAGGGAAACGAAAAACCTCATCGCACATCAACTACGTGAGACATTATGCATCGTGAGCGTTCACTGAGACAGTATGCAATGAGGGAAAAAGTCTGCTAAGACATACTCCAGAAGGACCACAGTGCTACCCATCATCCATCTAGTTGATATATTCAAGGCTCACTACAAGGAAAGATCTCGTACCACTTGCGATCTAGGGCACCTTTGAAGGACTGGACTGTCCTCAGATCCACCATTCCACCAGGCAGACCGTTCCAACTGTTCACAACCCTATTGCTGAAGAAGTGCGATCTAGCCATCAACCTAGATCGGGCTTTTATCAACTTCTTTTCGTGACCCCTTTGTTCTGGAGTCTACGGCCACTTGAAATAGACTATCTGGTCTAAGGCCAGAAAAGCCCTTCATTACCTTGAACGTTTCTATGAGATCCCCTCGACGTCTCCTCCTTTCCAACGAGAAACGATCCAGGTCACAGAGTCTCTGCTCGTAAGTCTTACCCCTCTGCCCTTCAACCATTCGCGTGGCGAGACGTTGGACTTTCCCGAAGCAGGCGGCGTCCTTTTTGTAGAAGGGTGACCAAGCCTGCACGCTACCTTCTAAGTGAGGTCGTACTATAGCCATGTAAATAGGTACGAATACCTCCGGCTTCCGGCAAGACAAAGCTGATCGCAGTCTAAAGAGCCCCCCACGAGCCTTATGCTCAGCCGCGTTGCACTGCTCCGACCATTTGAAGTCACTTTTCATGATGATCCCCAGGTCTTTAACCCTACTGGCTGCCTCTACGGTAAACAGCCCTTGATCATGAGCGACAGTTAGGCTCTCTGTTGCCCTTGACAACAAATGGCTTTTTTGAGCGTTTAGAGGTAAGTCCCATTTGTATGCCCAGTTCAGGACGGTGCCTATTTCCCTGCCCAAGTCCGCCCTACCCTTGGATCCAACAATCTTCACATCATCCGCAAAAATAAAGCTGGGCGATTGAAGAGTGGATGCTAGGTCATTAATAAATAACAAGAATAGGACTGGGCCTAGGACGGATCCCTGAGGTACACCACTGGTGACGTTCACTAAACTGGAGCACCTGTCCCCCACTTTGACATAAAGCGTCCTGTGGGAGAGGAAACCTCCAGCCACCTATATACTGGCCCACCTATCCCGAAAGTCTCCATCTTGCATAGCAAAAGACGATGATTAACGGAGTCGAACGCCTTGCTAAAGTCGAGGTAGCATACCTCAACATGCTTACCTTCGTCCAGTCGTCGAGTTACTTCATCTAAGAAGCAAAAACAAGACATCAGAGGCACGTTTTTGTTCCGACCCAAAACAAAACTTATTCGTTTGTATCTACGCGCGTTGATTTGACGAGCAAACCACTGAGACATACTTACCAAGGTTCATTTTGCGTGATTTCTCGTCAAAACAAGATCTTTAGGTTTGATCAACACGGTTGCCCCGATAAGGTTGGCATCGGTGGACTCAAAGCTTTGACATCACTCTGCCTGCCTACTTAACTTTGTGTCCCCTCAGGGCCTGTGGTCAGCGTCGTCCACTGCGACTTCGAATGATGCCATATCCCTACTTTCCTACCAGAAGCCAGACGATACCTCTAAGGCTTCCAACGGTACCGTCGTCTCACCTCCATGTCAGCAAAGTATGCCCGAGAACCCCTCCCCGTGTGAAACTCTCGACTCTACTTCCACCCTGGAGGTCATTGCATTTTGTTCTTGGTTTGCATCCACACCAGATAAAAAGCACCTCTCCATGCGGCTAGTCGAATGTTTTCTGAGGACTGCCTACTGACATTAATCTACCAAATTCATTAAGAATACTATTGTGACCCTAGAGCTTGGACGCAGCTTGTATATGAATGGGCTTTTGCGGTTAGGTCTGGAATTGTATTGTTCCCTGCTCTTTATGAGCTTTTCTTATTCTGGCATAAAGCTTTCCACCATCTATAGATACGTTTCCATTACGCCTTGATTTTCCTTCCCCCATGAAAATAACAGTCATTTTCCGTGAAGCATGGGTGATGTTCGGTAAACTATCAGGAGATACAAACCATGAAATAACCAAACCTATGAGAGGTAAAGTAGACAAATGGAGGCGAATCTGTGAGCACCTCTGAGGGTTGCAGAGAGTATAAACTGACACAATAGTCAGCGCAAATGGGACGCACGGCAATTTCGAAAGTCGAGGTTAGGTTATGGATTCAGTCTGAACCAAGTAGCGGTGCTGGAAACGGGTGTTTAAACATAAGGGGGAAAATGCATCGAAGCAACTAGAGTATCGGAGAAGGATGAGGAAAGAATTGTTTTACGTGAAAAAGATTACAGTAACGATAAGGATGTTAGGAAGCCCCGATACACTGCTGAGGGAGATGGATGTCAGGTTATAAAACTGAACCAGAAAAGGGGACTAAGGGCAATAAAACGAGAACTATGGATAAACTGACAAAATGTTTTGGAGCATTCGGTACAAGGCATCTATGAACACGGCTCTGTCGGAAATGGGTGCCCATCGGGAGAAAGGCCGCGTGGTGACGGTGGAGGAAGTGATTGGGGGGAAGTTATAGAAAGCGGAGCGAATGACATTCCAGTATAGTCAATGAAGGGTGAACTACCACCAAAGAGATAAAAACGCACAGTGAAGTGAACAGAGGTGGAAAAATGCGGTGAGAGCATTGGTGAGTCTTGCAAGGAAAGAAGTGAACGCGAGATTGATTAGAGAACTCTGGTAATGACAGATCGGTTGGTTTAAAGTTGCATGGGGGAATCACGGTGCATCATCTTTGATGGGTGAAAAGTGATGGATCACCAGAGAAAAAACGTAGGAGCAGACCAAGCTAGGGAGCGCGAAAGAAGAGGGCTGCATTGGACAGTATACAAAGGAGGGAAAGTGAGAAAAATGACTAAATAGAGTAGTAATAATGGCATGCTTCTCGGTCATGGTCGAGGTGCAAGCCCAAGCGCAGGATCATGGTGTACAACGTTACTCAGTAAGATGAGACGTTCACAAGTTTTAAGAATAAGATTCAAAAGTGTCGGCCTCAGAAAAGCAGCTAGCGATAGTTTGAATGGAGCACTCTTACAATGGTTTGCGCAGCAAGTTGGAATCGGTTTTGAGTTTGAACGGTATCCAGGATTTTTCCCACACGTTACGTTTTTTTGAAATTGCCCCCCCCCCTCGCCTAGTGAAGAGCCATTTCACGAAAACGATGAATTGATCTACCAATTGTATCTTGAAATTTCGTCGTATAAATGGTGTATCGTGCATGGTGCATTCAAACCCGCCAATAAGTGAAGGCTATTGGATCCAAGAATTTGATGCATCTGTTGAGTTTTACGTAACAACGAATTTTAGAAGGTTTAAAATGTAGGCATGAAATGCAAGGTCACTTAACGATGTTAGTCGTAGATTTATATCCACATAGTTGTAGTCTCGGTATAGCATGCTTGGCAAGTATTCCTTTAAGCTGCTTATCTACGTTGTTATTACTGACTTGGTTTAGCAGATAAATGTTCCAACTGGACCTTCAACTGGAACTCTTATCTACTAACGGTAGTTTTGTGCATAAAAGTGTAAACTCGTCTTAAAAATGATGTAATATGCATTTGGCATTCAAATCCATTAAGTAAAATGCCGTTTGCCTCCAAGAACTCGATGCCCCTGATGAGTTTTATGTGAGGGGAAATCTGTGTTTCAGCAGTAGGAGGTTGAATGTTGACATGTATTGCGCAGTCAAATATCAATGTTAGTTGTAGATTTATTTGCACGTAGTTTCAGTCCCAGTATGGCATACTTGTGAGGTACTCCTTGAAACCGCATATTATTAGGCTTAATAGTTAGTTTCCATCTAACCTTCGGTCTACTAATAACATTCTTGGCACACAAATTTGTAGACCTTGCATGGTTGTGTAATGTGTACAGTGACTGTTGTTATTATTAGGTTTCACCGAACGGACTTAGAATAGCCTGTTGGTGGAATCGAAAGCTTTTCCCTTCCACTAAGGGTGCAATCGAAGTCTGTCGAACGTCCATCAATTTTCATTGTAGTACATTATTCTGCTACGAAGGTGGTATGCGTCCTTTGTGGGCATTAAAGATGTCATTGGAACGCGTAATAAAAATGGTGCATGTGACGTACGAAGAACTACTCATGTAATAGCATCGTGACCAAGGTTTAGATAGGCGGTGATAAGTGCGTACCATGATGGTAGAGAGTGTGACGTACCTGCAACGTAGAAAGTAAGCTAAGTAAAGTCAAAATAATGAGGGATTACACCCCCTAACCGACCGCAGAATGAATGGAAGATGTGTATGTTGAGGTGTAGGTACACGTACACAGGTCTACAAACATTGAAACATGTATGTGTATATAATCTTCTGTGACATAAATCAGTATTGATGACGCCAATGATAATCTTTCACCAATACGAGGTTCACTCTCAACACCTCCCCAGTTCTGTTTGCTGAGGATTAACCACTAAACTTACCGGGGACGCGATTGCAAGCCGAGGGTTTATTGTGCTCTATCTTTAAACGGACGTGTTTAGTCAGATGTGCAACCGGAATGATATGCGCAACTGACCGACTAATGCAGCCCAGGTACCGGCTTCTGCATGATGTGCTGGTAGTTTTTATGGCACACCTCCACGATTGATTTTCTGAAGGTTGAAATTGTGATGTATATATATATATATGTATATATATATATATATATATACATGTGCACTTGTACATAAAAGTACATCTATATGTATATATATGCACATACATATAATTTGCGGGCTGCGAGGTTTCACGACACATTTATACGTGCGCTTATGTGCCTTGTTCAATAATAGACATTTGTGGTGAGGTGTGATACCGGATTGATATGCGCAACTCACGTGTGAATCCGCGGACTCACGGACTTTCGGTATCTACCTTTAAAACATCTGATGGTAGTTAGTATGACACATCTCCTTCGGGGGCTCATATTTCTGGTGTTTATTTCCACTCATTGGTATCCACGGATGGGTTGCCCAAACGTATATATATATATATATATATATATATATATATATATATATATATATATATGGAATTCTATTGCGCGCAGAAAAGCCACCGATTCCCGAATGAAAACAGAAGGCTGCCAACTACAAACACATTTAGTCTTGCATATGTACCAGTCCCATGTATACTCCGTAATCATGATTCTATTCTCTGGCGCTCATACCAGTCCGTAACAAGCTTGTTAGTATTTTAATGTAGACATGGCTGCTCCATAGGATGCTGCAAGTTCCCCATTCTCACATATTACGCACGAGTCAAATGATATAACACAGCAGGCCGTGGGGTACAAAATCGGCCTACCTAACCCGCAGTTAGGCAATTCTGGTATCTGCTATATACCAGTAATTGCATCCGTTGAACACTGGTGTCTACAAACTCAAGCACCGGTTTCTACTTAACAGAACATCTTACAGCCAACTCTACCGGACAGATAGTACAACCACCGAGGCTATGTGGCAGTCATTGGTACGACTAACCCAAATGACTTTACTTCGCAAACAGTGCACTCCACTACCCGTTACGAAAGTAAACGTTATTCCGACTACTTCCATCAACCGTCACACTATAAAGCCCCTTTTTTGGGTACGTGAAAGAAGACTCACGTACCAACGTTATTAGTGAGGGCTAACGAAAGCACATGTTGGGAGACAACACTTCTCGGTATTAACCACAAATTATCGACCTACGGAGGCCGGTTTTGCACTCTCTCATTCTTTAGTCGTATATCATCCGGCCAGAGAGGACAGGCACACGTAGTTTTCCAAAAGTCGCACCGCAAAAGTGCGGAAAGCGCACAGGAACGGTAATTGATGAACTCATCTTCCAGCTAACTCATTGATCCGTGAACTGCAAGAGCGGAAATGCAAGCCGGTCATGGAATCTGTAGCTGAATGCTTCCAAACCAGGCTCCACTGGCCGAGGCTCGGTCGAATGGCCCCGCAACCCGCACCGAACTGCACAAGCTGCGTCTCCAAAGTGATTTGCGGCGCATGCACGTCAGTTTATATGTGATAGCTCCTCCAATCGAATGTAACGGGCTGGACGGCCAATGACTTGGGAGAAACTTACCAACATTTGATCAACACTAACAAGTTTTACCTAGTATTCAATACTTTCACATTCATGAGTGGTAACAAAATCCTCATGCAGGTAAGGCCCTCATGAGCCACAAAGGGATTAGCGAGAAATCCATCAGTGCGTAACGACTCCTCTACCCAGACCCAGGTAGGAACAATCCGTTCTTTCAGTTCGAGCTGGGCAGTGGTGCACCGTGGGAATACAGAGAACATCCTTAAAGCATGGTGATGAAGATACATCATGAACAGGAATTTTGCAAGCCAGGGAAAACTGAGGCTTACTGGGGTTCTGAACAAGAAGAGAAAAAGGAAAAAATCTATGGAAGTGAACTCGGGAAAATCGATGCTTGCGAAGAGAACAGCAATCCATGATGACGATGCAGACCCTGAATGACGGACCTATTGGGGTCCAGTAAACGGGATGAGTTGTTAAGCAGGGAGACTTGGAACCAGTTTCGTGAATGTGCACTTGGGAACATTGGTGCGCGTGGAAAGAACAGCATTCCATAAAAAGGTGAGTTTAATTTCAGGATCGGCAACCTGTACCATTCAGAAATGAGAAAGCGCAACTAAAATGTCTTGGAAAAATGGGGAATCAGTTTTGATCCGGCTAAGGTTCGAGGGAAAAACGAACTGCTGCAAAGGGTGCCAAAGTGGGAAATCTCCACATAGACTTGCGCGTCATTATGCTATTTCACTGACATATATATATATATATATATATATATATATACATATATATATATGGCCTCAGTGTCATTCATCATCAATATTGGTAATGTAGAATATCCTGTGGGTATGGTTAGCCTGGTGGAATAAAGGATGAGTCGGTCAATTAGCCGGGTTTGGCTAGATGTGACGGTTTGAACTGATGGCTGTTATTAACCGGGGTATAGGCAGGTTGCAAGTGAACTGCTATTTTTGTTGACTGCAATGGTGATATCGGCAGGAGAGTCATTGCGTTAGAAAATGCTGATCGATCTGCTAAGCAGTTGGGGGCATTTTCTGTCGGGTGACTTGATTGCAGTCCCAGTTACTATAAGAGGTTCCACTTGGGTCTATGTCGGCATGAGTCAAAGTAGCATCCTTTGTTATCCAGTGTGGTGACTGAGATAGTGGGAGACGATGAACATGAAATAAATGGAGATTGCAGTCTGGACGTGGTTCCGGCCATGGGTCATGGTTATGTATGACTGGTTAGGTTTAAGTGGATGGGGCAAGAACGAGTTTTCGTTTAAGCGGTCAGTGGCACCTACTCCGCGTTCTGGCTAAAGTAGGCCCGGAGAAGATCACGCTATATTGCCTCAGGCTATCAAAGTTGAGTACACCGGTTACGCAACTGCTTGGGCACCCCAAAGGACTCATGGTTTGCACGTTGGCGCGGCAACGCTCAATTGCTAATAAAACTCTAAGGCCTTGCTGTTGGAAGGAATTAGAACTGATAACCCTCAATATCGTTCACTTATGCAGAACGCAGTTCAGCACCGGGGCGGTAAGAGAGGTTTGAAAGAACAGTATGCGAGCGAACTGGACCAGTACCCTGCTAGCATAGCACTATATATATTGCTGTCTCTTCTGGTATAGTGGTTATTCTATACTGAATAGTTTCTGAGGAGCCTTAAAGTAGAAGAAACTATTGGTGTATCGATGGCGAAGCATTAGAGGAAATTAGTCTCGTGCCGAGAATCTCGGATGTAAGTTCGTTTATGCTCCTAGTGGATGGTGCTAGCCTGCTGAGATTATGCTCGAGAGCGAGCAAGGAAATCTAATTTAGTGATGACTTCATGGTTACCGTGATATTTTTCTCGTCGTTAGCATTTTGCAAAGCAGGACAACACAAGTGTTTGGACTGGTTCGGGAAACCGTGGGAAGTGGGTTTAGGATGGGACCGAATTTTCTAAAGGTCTACATTTATTGCTCACGGTGGGCGGCACTAAGGCCTTCTTCAGGTAGGGAGGTAGCACGATACACATTCATTGGCATCCAGCTCGTGGCACTCCAAGAGTGATCCACACTTTTTATCAGATGTTTTTCATTATTTTTTATAGTTTCATTAGAGTCAGCTATCTGGCTTTCAGAGAAGGCGGAGCTGCTTTTGGTGGGTGACCACAGCTCCCAAGCCCAGGCCGTAACATGGACCGCATTTAGCAAGCGGCGGTGGGAACAGGTCAACCACACCAGTTATTACGTGGCAATACTGCAGCTTGGAGACATTGGTCACATGTGTTGCAAGACTGGTATGTTTGGAAGACAAAAGAGTGGAGTAATTTTTCTCTCTTTCCATGCCAATTTCTTGCGTTTTGATGTTCATGTCGTCTCATCAGTGTTCAACTCTGTGCAGGGGGAGTATCACGGGCAAGGATGTTCGCAGATGTGCCCCGGTAACACTCGTCATATCCGTGCGGTCAGGACACCAACGTGGTCTACTTGGGACATAAAATGCAGGGGGAGTTAGGGTCAACCACAGCCCGCGATTATTCGATGGGGTTCAAGTTTACGAAGCACCAGTTTGCACAAGGGTGGGGCACTACTTGTAGCCCTAACAGGGTGATTAAAAAGCTGAACGTGGTGGATTTGTTAAAGACCGTAGGTTGATTTGGATCGGACATTCAGGCTTATGATCTCTAGTATCTGACTTTCTTACACCTGAATACGCCAAAGGCCACTGTGTTGGCCTGCCCCGAAATAGATTTTTGATGGTAAAATGTTGAGATAATTTTGCCTTCCCAGATCGTGGGAATGAGCCTCTGAGTTCCCTGATTGCTGTCGGGAGGAGGTCAGCCATATGTGAGTCTGATTGAGACTAGGATGTTAAAAGCTGTTGTCCGATTTACTAGTACCCTATTCCCTTCTCAAAGTCCTGAGCCCTAGAAACATGAAGACTTTCCATACAGGTCAGCGTGTTCACCGTTGGGGCTAAGCAAATGTTTTGCTTCAAGGCCAGCAAATTCGGTGATAATGCACGATTTCTCCGTGGTAGCTTGTTCCACACTGAAGCGTAATTGCTGATGAAGTTGGACCCAAGTGAAAGCTTGGGCAAAGGGACAGGAACCAAGAACTCCCTTCTACGCAAGGCGGAATAAAAAAGTTTCTCATCTGCGGTGCTGAACTACATGGTCCGTTTTTTAAGACTCCGTGAAAGATTTGAAGGTCGATTTTTGGGCGGCGCAGCCATCAGGGATCAACTTTCAGCAGATCACAATGTTCCATGTAATTTAAACGCGAAGAAAAAACCCAGGAGCTATTTTGTGAACGCCCGCTGTACTTTCTCAAACGCTATTCGGTGTCTCTGTCGCATGTTGGAACAGATGACTGAGCCGCATTCCGGAAGAGGTCTGACGTGAGATGTAAAAATGTTTGGTTTACCTTCCGACAAAATAAAGGTTCAGAGTATGGGCCCGACCAAATGGTGTGCTCTAGCCACTTGGATGGCTGCGGGCTCCGAAAAGTCAACTGTACATGAATAGTGTAGACCCAAGTCAAGAACCTGAGGGTTATTGGGTATGAATTGGCCGTTTTTTCCGAGTGTTTCAGTGGGACCATGGCATTTGTACGTAAGGATACTACTTTTTTCTGCGAAGAGTCTCTTTTTCCAACCATCACCCCAGGAAATGAAAGAGCAGTCACCTCATAATATCACCTACGGTGGAGGCTAACGCCGCGGGCTCAAAAAGGTACACGATTTTGATACCATCTGAAAACAGGAAGGGAACTCCCTGTTGGAAAATGGTAAATATATCGTTTACGTACAATGAACAGTGGAGAACCGAGCACAATCTCTAGTATCACACCACCAAATGCGGGACGGGGTTTGGACAAACTTTCACCCATCTTGTCTCGAACTGATAAATGAGATGAAAACCAGTTGAGCGTCGGGTCCATGATTCCATGTTTTGGTCTTCTGTATTAACCTGACGTGTGATACTCGGCCAGGTGCTTTGGGCATGCCCAAAATATCTTGATTGCCGATTTACCAATATCGACAGCATCCGTGACCAGGATGAGGTAATCTGTCACGCTTGTCGCACATGATCTGTTTTTCAGAAAACCATTCTAACCAGCATTGATCACATTATGGTTAGGAAGGTGACCTGTCAGCCTCTCCTCAGTCACTCTCTTCATGATTCTGGACACGGCCGGGGTGTGGTTCACCGGCCGATAGTTAACTGGGTCTAGACAAGATCCTTTTCTGTGCTTAGGTATGATAGTAGAAGTCTTCTACTGGGAAGGGAAAACATCGCGCCTTAGCGACAAATTGAATGTTTGTCAGCAACATTGGTACATCTGCGCCACCTCCACTGAAAATGGCGGGTGGTAATACGTTCGGACCTGGTCAGTAGGACGGTCTCGTTTTTGCTGTTAGGCCTGAACCCTCGTCGGCGTGAAACACTACCGCTGTGAAGGTCACCAATGTCAGCGGATTTAGGAAAGGGATGGACGTGGAGCAGTCCGTCTCCAAAGACGAGGTAAAGTGGGTTCTCAAAGACTCTGAAACCAGAAGAGGTTCAGCCCAGTAAGTAGTTATAGTTCAAACGTGGGATGACTTAATTAGATTGCTTGTTTCTGACCTTCCATAGCCTGGCTAGTGCTTCCACCTAGCTTGAGTGGCTCAAGGCCTCTAGTTCCTATATTTTCTCAGAAGAATCCAAAAGCAACTTAACCGTATGGGATATACGTATTATTTCGAGATGCAACGAGAAGTTCCTCCTTTTATTGAAACTTCGTTTGAATTTGGCTAGGCTACCGGTGAGACGATCTAGAGAGTTCGATTGGTTGAGCGTTGTGGGTCCCGAGGCTAGAGTTATTCTGATGTGGCAGCAATGAAAATAAGGATGCAGTTGGGCAACCACCACCTCTAGATCATAAGTTAAAAAGAATTCGTCCTAGTTTTGTGAACGGATAAGCGAGGGTAGACTATTCCAGCAAGCTCTGTGGCATTGCTTATTGATGATCGGAAGGTTCGTCTTCACTGTCTTATTAGTATGAGGTCAGGGTGCAACGAAAACACAGGATACTTTCTTATGATCCCTACCGGTGAAGCGACTAAAGATTTGGGTATCTAAGTCCTTGATACCAATAGTGAAGATAAGGTCTAATGTCTTTTTCCGTCGAGGGGGAGATGAAACCTGTTGTACCCTGTTATCATCATGGATACACGAAAGGAAATCATGGGTTTCTGAGGAACAAGTCAGGGATAGCCAGCATATTTCAGTCACGCTGAAAGCACCAACTAAGATTTTGGCGGTTACAGGGAGGTCAGAGGTATAATTGAACGCGTCAACAATTGCTGTCAACTCGTGCAAGTCCTGGTTCGGAGGATGGTAGAAGCATCCTATAAGAAGTAGCTGTTGATCTGCTTTGATGGTGAGCCTGACCGAGTCCTGAATGTTGTCAGGAACAGGATGATGGAACCCGCCCACCGTGAATATATGTCTGGTATGAATGACGCAGCCTCCCCCGCGTTGGTCCGATCTACTGTTGGCAGTGGCTTGGTAACCGGGTGTGGAAAAGTGGTTTATTGGAGTGTGATCCTTCAGCCACGTCTCTGTAACCAGCAAGGTATATGGGTGTAGGTCTGATGCCAGCGCTCTGAGTAAGGGCAATTTTGGGAGGAGAGAGAGAAAGTTGGGCAGTAAAAGCGAGAAGGTGATTCTTGCTGGGTTCCCAGTAGATGGAGACTTGGTTTCATTGTTATTAGATGATGAAGAATAGTCGGGTAAGGCGTGGCCTTCGATGGGTATTCGAAGCTCTGCCCGCTTCAACGGCGCTTCTGATAAAGTATTTGTGCTCTTGATCAGATGCGCTGCTGGGTTTTCAGGATGGGTGTAATGTGAGAAACGGTTTCGGGGTTCTACTTGAAATGGCCGAATCCCAGAGGTGGTAGGCGAGGCGCAGAAGAAGCTGCGGGGAGAGAGTGGTGATGAGGACTGAAGGACGGCTGGTGCATTTTCCAGGAGCATGCTGCCATATGAAGATTGAGGTTGAGTGAGGGATAAGGGCGGGAAAACAGGAGCGGTCCGAGGAAGGAGTGGAAGTTGAAGCTTGTGCCGAGGTTTCGGACTGCGCTGAAGTAGTCAGGGAGGACTGAGGAGGCCGGGAATATTAGGCGGGAAGGGTTGAACCTGGAGGTGATATGGGTCCCGGAGAACCACGGCAGCAGTGAAATCGGGTACCCCACTTGAAGAAGTACAGGGCACAGAAGCTAAAGCATGTTGGGTCAGAGGTGGGAAGAAAGGTCCGCCCGGCACCCTATTTGGTATCTCTTGTCAACCTGGAATATCCGTGGAGGCTTACGTCGTAGTGCTGGACAAGAATCGAAAACCAGCCACCGGGTCTCTGAGGTGGCTTGATATTGAGTGGGGTTCAGTGTAAGCCGGGCTCCATTGTGAGTTGTTAATGATTCGAGAGCAGTTCTAGTAGGCTGGATGTGTGTCCTGGAGCTAGTGCCTTCTCTAGAACTAGAACGTGGTTGGGTGCAGGTTTGTCGGTGGATCAGTGCGGTCGTTGCTGGGGGCCCACGGGGGTTGGGCTTTTGCCTTCCCGCTTGACTTCGGATTGCATGGCGGGGGGCCCTGGCAGTGAGGTCTCACCCAATCCGTTTGTACTTGATGACCGACCGGAGTGGGCCTCGCTTTCCCACCTTTTGTCGCTTCGGTAAGGTTTGCGGAAGAATTGAGATATCTAACAATGGCAGGAGTGGCCGGATGATGGGCTTGGCTGGGTGAGATAAAGGGAGCTGAGGTGGCCTGCATTCTACAAGCCCGCTTGCACGGTGGAGGTATGGTCGGTGGTGGAGAGGTTCCTACTACCCGATCTCCAGGGCCATTGTTAGGAGCAGGGATGGTAGATACGCTGCTGGTGGGGGTCTAAACTGCCGCTAGAGGTACCTGTCGTCCGCTGAATGTTGCCTGGTGGTCCGACAGGGGTGAGCTGTGGAGGTAAACAGGCAATCGAATTGGTGCGAAGCTTGCCGGGTTGAGGGACAATGGTTGCCTGGCTGCTGCTGGCCTCTGCCGAGGGCCCGCTTGTGGGGTACCAGAGGGAGCACCCCTTAAATGGTTGCCCGTAACGATGCCCTGTGAAGAGGGGTCTCATCGGCCATTATCCCGACAAGTTCATATGCGGTGTTGAAGGAAAGCAAAGGTCCGGTAATTCGCTCCACGTGCTTAGCTGGTCCCACCTGAAACCAAACTGTCAAACTCATTTGAAATACAATTTCGGGCCACCAGTTTGAGCGAGCTTTGTATACAAACAACCGTATGTATTCAGGTCCGCTTGATTTCGCCAAAATGTGCTGGTTCTGGCCAGGGCGAAATTTGTTCAACTGTTCACTGCTCGATCCAGCATAAGCTATATTCCCGCTTTCCAAATGGCTTGTCGGAGCCTCAAAGCAAGGCTCTGCATAAGTCAACGCTAAACCCAAATAAACGCAAGATTGCTCTCAAAATTTACGGTAGTATTTGCGAACTAAAACCAATATATGGTGATCCTACCCCTGACAGGGAGCCCCAGTCACTATCCAGCCGAATGTAGTCAGATTCAGGGCAAGATTTTGCATAAAGGCAGTTACCCCAAAAGACCGAACGAAAGTACCTGTCCTATGTTCCAAACATAAAGAATAAGTTCTGCATGCCTGGTCAAGCCCAAGAAATAATTTTCAATGGTTTAGTAGCTGAAACAGTAAATGCTGTGTAGTTTCAGAGTCCATGCTTGCTGGGTTACATAAGAATGCAGCGAGGGAGGTGACAAGCGAGGACTGGTAGGCAGTTGTGCAAGCATAAAGCATTTCATAGTCGTTGCGGATGGAACAGGGGGAATAACAAAAGCTGAGGTCCGCGTGAAGCGGACGAAGTGAGTCGTTCAGAATTTTTCCGGCAAATCTCCACTTTTTATGGTGTTGGGCTATGATGGAGTCTGTGAGATATTTACGAGGAATGCAACTTGAATAGGGTAAGTGCTTGAGAAACCTTTCATTGTGAAGAAGTCCTCAGCATGTAGGCCAGGGAAGAGGGGGGCGAAGAATGCAATCAATGAGGTGAGACACATGAAAGTACAATACTCTGAGTGATGTAAGGAGGTACAGACATTGCCTTTAGATGCAAAACGTAGTAGTAGGTTAGTCTTCTCACTTCTGTGAAAAGACGGGAGACATGTTCAATCCAACGAAGATCATGGATGATCTTAATCCCAAGCTATTCAACCCGTAGCTGGCGACGAATGGAGATGTATCCTGTGTGAACATCTGGACAGGATTCCGGAAAGTTCATATACTTAGAGGCTTTGAGGAGAGAAAAGACAACATCTGGGCTTTTACAGGGATTTAGGCTTGGGTTCTGGCCTTTGGGCCGCTGGCCAATATCAGAAATCCGGAGGGAGTGTATGGCCAACGAATAACCATTCACGGTGGAGAATGAAACCGGCATGGAGCTAATAAAATGCAGTCAGTGATGTCAGTGGCGTAAACAGAAGTTTGTTTCAATTGATGTTATTTGGAAGAATCACTAAGCTAGTGGAGGGTGGTTTGAATGCCTAATGGAAGGGGGGCCTATCGAACGATTGCAACAGTGTCAGATAAATTTATCCATGATGAATCATATTATATACAAATCTAATCTCCTACTACTCATTTGCAAATAGTAACCAAGCTCTGTAGGTTGTTCATAACGGAATGCCTTCGTTGTACTTAGGCCCCTACAGAGAAGTCATCCATCATAGGAGTCGATCGCTGTGTGAGAAGCGGGTTGTTACCGTTCAAAAGCCAGTGACGGAAGGGTGCTATATCATGTAGTGTGGATGTTCAACAAACCGTTGAGAGCCAGCCCGGATAGCTTTGTGGTTAAGGTGTTCGATTCACAATCGTTCACCCCGGGTTCGAGTCAACGTGGGGGCTCGGTGGATGTGAACTGCTGATGATTTCCAACAAGGATGAAACAGCTGTACAGTGCTTCCGTGGTTTTCAATGGTGAATTGAGCGTTCAAGCTGCATGATGAATCATATTATATACAAATTTATAATAGTTGCCATTTTTTCGGACATTCCCATCACTATATAGAGAGAACGACTTTTGACTTGAAAGTGGACATAAAATAAATGTTTCACAGATAATATAGTGTGTATATGAAGCAGCATTTGTGAAGGTTGGAAGCTTGGATAAGGACTTCAAAATGGATTTGTTGAAGGAATGGTCAGTTGGAGTCAGAAGATGGAGTAGGTGATTCAAAGCAAATATTTGGGGATGATGAGGAGGGATGAAACCTTAGTACTCGAGGGCCGGTTTCAGTGTTTTTTCAGAAAGCCAGACAACAGACGACAAGGGGTTCCATTTTAGTGTAAGAATGAATGTTTCTGTAATCACAACAAAAGAATACGGAGTTATGGTTCGACCAACTGCGGGTGACTGGTATTTCTCTTCACAGTGTTCATTTTTGCTGCCGACTTGGGACCACGAACAGAGGCCCGGGCTCTAGCGGGCTCAATATTCACGACAGACTTTTCGTGAGGAAAATATTTTGGACACCAGGCCAAAATGGGCTACGGTAGAGTTGGCTGACGAAATTAGGGACAGTAGGTTGAGAATGCTACGGCGATGGTTGGGTTCCGGTTGTTGCGTGAACACAACAACGGAATATGAACCGACTTTTTTAGAGAATATGTGGGAAGTAATTGCCTGGGTGATGCTTGAAGCCTTTTGGTATCTTGGATCTGCCCTGCCTTCCGGCGAAGCTGTTATGGTGATTAGTAACTCGGGCAAAAGGGTAGAGATCACAGTGGTGGAGAATGTAAGAAACCTTACACAGCATCGGTTAGCTTCTGTATACGTTTAAGCTGTGGCCATCCGGAGTGTAAGGCAGTCCAGTCCTATGAACCATTTACTTAAACCTATACGGTAATCCGATGTTAGTGTCCAGCGGACAGACGGCTTCTTAAGTAACCAGTATGATCTGAAAGAGATCCGAGAAGTGGCAGTCTGGAGGATACTCTCGCTGGGGGTTCCGACTACAGTTTACAAGAAGTCAAAATTACCGTTTTGGAGGAAGGGGTAATCAGAGCCTATAATGAATGGGGATGTCATGAAATTGGAAATGATTCCAGCTGTGAGTTGCCATAGTAAATGAGGGTGACACATAAAGAAACTGGTGTATTCATACAAATATGTAAAAGTTGGGGTTTCGTTTTAGAGACCGTTGTTACATTCCTTTCACCGTAGACAAGATTTAGAGGTTATGTTTAAAAATAGAGTTTTGAAGAGAGAGTTACAAAGGGGGGAGTCGTAGTTTATACGGTGTATGTGTAACTGCAAGCTGATAAGTTCGCGGACACTGGATGGGCGCCTTGTAGGTGCATTCAAAGTTGTTTATGATTTGTAAGTGGCCTACTTGTTGTGGTGGGGACCATGTTATAGGGTACTTTCCATTTGCATACATTGACGAGATTTTTGGTTTTTTAAGAAAAATTTTATTAAGGCGATGGAATGTCTTGTACTTGAGCACGTAGAGAAGTAGACAAATTTCAAATAGTCGAAACGATTGAAGGGTTAGTGTAAATTACCTTTTGTAATTTGTATTTTCGACGACATCTTCGCTAGTCTTACTGGTAAGTAGCGTGTACATGCGTCATGAACCTCGAATACTTGTGATCCAATTCCCTGTTTCTACTGTACTGACACAGTTCAGATTTACATTTTTATGACGTATAGTGCGTCAACATTTTACTTTATGTTCCCGACTCGATTGTTCTATGATTGTACATTCCCCTTGTAGGAAAAATTTGCAGAACTTCTCACTCACGCTTCTTGATACACTATCTGTACGGCAACCGTGCTGCTCTACAGTTTCGCACGACTCCTTGCTGAGTGGACCTTTTATGACCGTACTGTCCCGATTTATCGGATAACTTTCTGTACTGTTGCTCTTGGTTGCTCACCTGGCTGTAAGTCATTTGTATTCATTCATTTTTATGTATTGCACTGTTTAGAACGATAAACACAGTTATACGTTTGGAATTTGTTCTGCTGCCCGTAGTGGTGTACAGTCCATATCGTGCTTAAAGCTAGTGAGACTACGTTTTCTGATAAACTGAAAATTCAAGTAATCGGGATAGTTTCTACAGTTAGTGTATGGCATCCTACGGAGTTTGTCAGAGGATATTAGGTAACGCGTCCATCGGCAAAAATACATTTTTGTGTGGACCCTAATCAGCCTCGTTGTTTCGCTTCTGTTGTCAGCCGCTAGAGCTGCCCGTGGGTGGTTCATATTCTCTACGTACATGGTACAGAGGTTTTACGTCTTGCGAAATTTTAGGATTTCGGAGGGAGAAGTCTAAGGCCACCTCGTAGGATGCCCGTCTTCACACACTATTTGCTCTCAGAGAAAACAACCTAACAGAATGGAAACCTGAGTAGACCTCTACCACTTTTGGGTCGCAAATTGCTCATACTTAAGTGTCCAGGGTTGACTCAAGAGAGGTTTATTTTCATGATATTCCTGGGGGTAAACAAGTGCTGGTAATAAACGGTCCATGTATCAACGAGAAAGGTTATGAACGCAGCTGACTCCACATGAATAGACTTCAGATAGCGTGCTTAGACAGCGTAATTTAGCTTCAACGATCCGGTTAGAAATGTATTAAGGAACCCGGGCATGTCTGAACTGGGGGGGGGTTGTCTGTGTTGTGCCCAATCGGCTAGCTCTCATCCCACACGGGGTCAGACAGAAGTACTGAGCTCTTAGTTAGAGCGCTCATTAGTTTTGGGGGTATCCCATGAGCCGGGTCGGGCTGTGGCTATAATGGGGACCTCAGCCCTCATTGAGGGGGCTTAGAGAATGAATCCGATGCCTCTGCAGCCACAATTAGTTTTGGTGCCCTAGATTTTTTTCTTTTCTTCAGAGGAGCTGGGGCGCGTGCTCTCCTTATAGGCGAAATTCCCACTTCTCCGATCTTTATTCTGAACGCGTGATCCATGGGTTCCTCACTGCCAGGTTTGGCTGTTTTTCTCTGCTTAATAAGCCAACCACGGACTTGTTGACATTGTTTCATTGGTGTGGTCGCGGCACCTAGCTACGGACTAGCGAAAATGCAGGAAACGCACGCCGAACGAGTCTGACACTCTGAGAACGCATAGTTGACGGCTTGCTTTAGACAGGGCCGGATTCTGATGACTTTCAGTTTATATGTGAGCCAGCTGTTGTCAGCACTACCTGTGATGATACATCAAGGCGAACCACAGGTAGATATTCATTTTGGTAACTAGGTAATAAGGGCTTCATAGTGGCCAATCATAGGGAAACGTTGTGGTATTTGACAGATGGGTGACCTGTGTTCGGTTGGGAATAACACTTTAGCCTTATGACAAGAAAGGGGTTGAGCCGTTTGTGCACGTTTCTTTGTAAGATGACGACTATATGAAGGTTAAGGAGTCTGCCAGGTACAGCAATTTAAGGTTAGAGATGGAGGGGGAGACCAAATCTAATACATGGGCGGGATCGTCAGACAGGTAATGAGAGGCTAGAGTGAGCAACCTGGAAGTACCTGGATCTGACTGAAGGTCCAGGGCGAGGAGTTGTAAAGGTTACGGGTGAAGAAAACAAATGCTTGCCATTTTTAATGAATTAGTTGGGTTTATATAAATGAGGCAGGGATAAAGTTCTATCAGAACGGTCCGTGGTACCTATACCGTATTCTGATTCGGGATTCTGAACTACAGGTCTAAAACGTGAAGGCTTGGGGGGTAGCTACATTACAACAGGTATCTGGATCTGACTGCCAGTCAGGAGTAGGGAACAGTGTAGCGAACATCGAAATTCTTGTCAGGAATGGTTAAGTTTTATCAGTAGAGATACTAAATGGGATACCACAGATAAGGTTGCAATGATATTGTATGACACGTAATTGATGAGAATAAAATACGAAATTTCACCCGGTTGTTGGCCAAGATAAGAGCAACGATGTCCATTTTAGAACAGTATTGCAGAACGGGTGGGCCGTGAGGCCTATTGAGAAAAAGACGGATGACCTGGTAAAGGTGTGTTGAGGGCTTTACAGTAGAAAGCTCCCCTCAAACGCGTGGTCTATGTAGACGCTTTCTTCTGTCAGGTTGGTAGCATTAGGAACACCGATAAATGCATTCGATGCTCGATTGGATGAACGGAGGTTGGACAGAAAGCGTGTCTCAACTGGGAGTTTATTTCATGCTTTATTATAACGGATGGGCAGGAAATTGTGCCTGACAATCAAATGAGGATGAATAGTACAAAGCTTGCCTGTGCACAAGTTTGTGAAGCAGAATGATATTGGGCTTCAGGCGTCGTAGCCAAAGTGGCTCGAGTCCGAGTTTGTCACATCGTTCACGTTAGGATAGTTGTGAACTTAGTCCGGTCGAGCTTTTCGTGAAGCAGCCTTAGACTCTTCCATGTGAAGCTGAGGTGCTTCCTGTCATGTTTGAGCTAGAGAGGGGGCAGCATGTGAGAAGTGGCCTGACTTGGGAGCGATATAGACTAAGGTGGCTATCTTTCAGTATCAAACGGAGGAAGATCAGACCGGACAGCCGTCTTGCCTTGGCCGCCTGGTATGAAGCCTGTTTGGGGAAGTTGAAGGAAGACGAGCAAAGTAGGCCAAGATCTCTTACTAAGAGAGAAGTGGGGATCGCATGGCCACCTAGCAGGATAGGCCCAGAGCTTACGGTACGCCTATGGGTAAGCAATGAAGTTTTGGACGCCGGGAACTGCATATGCCACGAGAAGCACCAGTGGTCAAAAATATTAAATCATTAGAAATGTTAGCTAGTGTAGCGGAGAGGTTGCTTCTGTAAAGCGTATATACCATATTGATAAAGCCAGCAACTAAATACGGAGTACAGTGGTGGACTTCGGCAAAGACTCCATATATATAAGTCAGACACTTCCCTGGATGACTTCAATCATAATGGACGTGGATGATCCCAGCCAGCACAGAACAAGGTAAAAGCGCGTTTTTACAACTTCAAAAGAGGGGCCTTTACGTGATCAGTGAACCCAATAACGTCGCTGAAGTACCACCTAGTAGTACCACTGTAATATCATGCAAAGAACGCCTGTCGAAGAAACTCGACCGGACCGATTTTGCTAAGACACCTCCACTCTGTCTTGTATGTAGCCTTCACGCTATTACAGGTGAGCATAAACCACTGATAAAAAGAGCCCTCGAGCTACCAAATTAGCAATATTCCAATAAAAGACCGACATTATCCACGATATTGATCAGCCAATCAAACCCTGTCTGCCACTTGTTTGGCTGTACTTTCCGCGATTGCGGCAACCGCCAGCTCTACTTCCGACACACTTCCTCGGCACACGACAGCATGCGGTCTTTGTATTCAGGCCCTGCTCGAATACACGCGGTTAGCAGTCCACGGCCTTTTCTCGTTGATTTCTTCGACAAACGCGATAGTAGAGGCCGAGGGAGCGTGTCGTCCGATAATTTGTAAGCCCGTTCCATCCAAAATGTTTCAATTGTTCCACTGCAGTGACCTAGCCGGGTCACTCTACGGTAGTTTTCCCTTCCACCAGTCAGCCATATATTCGGTCTAATATTAGTTGGATTTTTTTATCACGTATATATATAACCCCATTGGACATTTTCAACTAGGTACGTTTTTCGGGAGGCACAACAATTTCAGCCTTTTTTCGTCGCCATCCTTGTATCGAACAGGCTTTGCTAAAACATTTTTGGGATCCAAGGCCAGTTTATTTCCATATCACGCTTTTTCTGCAATAAACAGAAAGCCTCAGCCCGAGCACGAACCGGAGTGCCACGCAGAGTAGATAAAAATACCGGATTTCATACCGGAATATTCGGCCGTGTTCATCTTCTTCCTCGAGTCTCTAATCTAGGAGGCTGTCATATCCAGCAAGCAGTCCAAATATGATAAACTGTTCTCAGCAATCCCAGCTGGTATGAACCCAAGAATTAGGGACACCATTATGAAACCCCTGAACCACAACCCGTAAGACGCACTCCGGGAAGCCCTGATTAGGTGTATGGCAGCACTGAAAATGGAACGTATCAAGCACGTTCCCTCCGAAATCCGGATGGGGGGTATGACGCCTTTACAGTTGCTACGAAAAATGCCTTCTTTATTAAGTACGATGTCCATGAAAGACGCAGTCCTGCTTCAGATATGGAGGCAAAGACTTCCACGGTATGCCCAAAGCATGGTTGCCATTTTACTACAGATCGACGGCTTAGACCAGTGTACCGACAATGCAAACCAATTACTTCAGAGCCACACGTGTTCAACATCATTACGGCCACTCCATTTGATGCGGTCGTTGCCCTGGCGTCGAGAACCACTCACGGCAAAGCCCCTAGAAGCAACTCTGACATTCAAACTCCAGGTCACGAGGTTCGCGCTTCGGTGCAAGTGGTTGAGCAAAAAGAGTGCGCACTCAACAGCCTTTGCAAACAAAGTCTAACCAGCCCTCATTTCGCGACGAGTGGCCTTTAGCCAAATCACAAATCCGACAAATGTGACTACCACAGCCATTTCGGACCCAAAGTTAGCAAATGCGAAGAGCCCTGTAGTTCTCACTCCAACCAGGTGATGGCTACAAGCTCCACCGGCGTCTCGGTTCCTAGCTGCTTCATTTAAGTGGAAGGCAAGGCTACCCGTATGCTTTTTTAATCGACTCGGGAGAGCAGGCCAGTATAACACCGGTTTCGAAACGGTCCACTGTATCTCCCACAGACCTGACACTGCAGGCCGCTAACGGTACCTCAGGCTCTGTGCGAATGTACGCGGTTGGCACTCCACGGTCTTTCTCGCTGATTTCCCCGACGAACTCGATCGTAAAAGCTGATGGAGAGTGCTATCTAATACTACATAAACAAAATGATCGTAATTCCCACAAAGAACATCCCGAAAATATCACACGCTTACTCTCAGTAATAGAATAGATAGTGTTGTGCAAAAAACAAAATGATAATTGGATTAATATGTTATGACATTTAAAAGCGCAAGCAGCACTATTTTTCCCCTCCTATTCCAGGCGCGGTGCAGTCTGAAAATCTAAGAAGCTTACTTGACAAGCCCGATTTGACCCAACGCATTTCCAAGACCTCGTGCTGTGGAGCGACACACAAATTGAAATCGGGACTGTGATTCGGAAGGATTCGCGAAAATAGTGTGTGATTAAGCGGCATCTGGGAAGTAAAGTGAGAAGGGTATGGGCCTATGAGGAAACGCTTTGCTAACGTGACGAATATCACGGGCTCACTGGTAATTGAAAGGAAGTACCTTGCATCACTCCGAACAACAGTTTGTCATCAAGCTCAATTTTGTCGTTTTTCCTGAGAGGCTGCACTCTCGAACGAGGTTGACATGCAACACTTTCAGCAGTAGGGCCCGGGCAATCTCACCAAATGTTCGTCCACCTACGGGGGACAGTAGCGTAAGCTGAAAAATGAATTGCTTCAAATATATGGACCTACCAAGCTTTTTCGGCTGCCTTTTTTGGTCAATGGCTGTTCAATCTTCCTTAAATCATCAACGCTTTCCTGTGGCAGATAAAAATCAGCTGTGTCCACTGTTGAAATGTGGATCTCTTTCTGCTTATCTGCGGCTGAAACCTTTTAGCACAATTCTCGTTCTTAAACATGATCTTTTACGGAGGACAATTACGTAACGACCGACGGCCTACCCTTCATACACCCGATGTCGTTTTGCGTCTTCTGAAGCCGTTGCTCTTCTGCGTTATTTGCAGCCTCCAGTGGACTGTAAAAGTAGCAGCTAGTTGGTTCCACACGAACACGGTCCTTCGAGTTGGATATTCTCCTCACAGGGAATCTTTTTGGAGTCAGTGATGTTGATGGACTTTCTTCTCCGAGCAAGATGAACATGAAAATATGAATGTGTCAGAACCGAGATCGGCTTGGATTGTAGCAAAAAATCGATGTACTATGTGAATTATTATGGAAGAATGTTATTGTTTAACAACGCTGCGTAGTCGAAATTGTTGGTGGAATGTCGACTTTTCGGGGACCACGGGTGAAGGTTCTCAAGACTGATTTTACGACCGAATGAAACCAGTTTCATTCGACTGACAGAAACTTGTGGGGTTACGTAAACTTTATAGTCCCTCCATGAATGGATAATAATAACCTTCAGCCGGCTTCAATTCCAAAAGTAATCCATTAGGTACTCAACCACGTCCAGCAGCTTGCTGTCACCATAGATACCCCAACAACAAAGAAGCACGTGGCAACTTATTTCACGATACAGAATTGTATGTGCCACAGAAGCTTTGTGGAGCACCTGAAGCAACACATGCCGTCTAAATGTGGCTGAATGGAGATGCAGCCAGGAATGGGATCCATATGAACAGCTTCACGGAGTATTGCTGTATGTGACCCTAAATGCACATAGCAATCACGGGGAATGACAAATGATTCGCATGTGCGAGGCGTACCCAGAATCGTCCATGGATCCCGAGGTACTTGCCTAAAATGTGAACTTAACATTTGTAACCGTCATCGTAAGTCCGTTAGTGACATATCGCATTCGCTGTGCTTCAGACGGATATCATCCACTATTTGCAGTGCTTATCCACGTGTTCGCATCACTTGTACTCCTGAACTCCGAAGCAGCAATATGACTGTCAAATGTAAAACTATTCACGTGTTGCGCGTTATCTAAGACATAGATAAACAATATGTTGCCAATTAAATCTTACCAGCCGGATTCAAGCAAACAGCCGTCTCGGCTAAATCCGATGTAGATGCTTCTGCTGTTGGCCTGTCTGATGCTCGAAGAAGTTGACGCAGTTTCCTTTTCTTAACGGATTTCGACGAACCAGGTTGGGAAAATGTTCTTCCAGGCATTGTTAAAATAGTTAGATCTGCATAATTCAGGAATAGAAGCTGAAAAGTGACGACCATCAACGAACTGCCACTTTGTTTGATGCTTTCATTTGACATTATGAAACAAAGTGGATAGATTGTTGCCCCAGAACACAAACTCATCACTCTGAGTGCAGCATTCAGGAGACGGTCCGAAATAAAGTGCATTATATTACAATAATGGAATTTAGAGTTTTGTCATAAACTGGGCGAAAAATATCGTCACCTCAGAACGGAATCACGAACGAGCAGTTAACACTAACCATACCTGACCGCTCAACAGGGTGGACTAGCAGGTACGCGCCAGAAACTCGTAACACACTAAAACAAATTGAGGTCAACCAGTCTTCATAATACTCTTATTATCAAAATTCCTTTGCGCTATGGTGAGTTCCTGCGCAATGCAATGAGTTAATTTGGCCCTCAAGAGCAAAATGGCAATCATCGTCGGGAAAAACTGAAGTGGTATTTAAGTGATGACTTTTCCACATGGAAAGTGGTATTTTGTGCTGGTTTGGGTGACAGATTGTCATCGATCAAAAGTGCTTGGGAGCAGGAAGACAAGTAGGACGATAACCAGGAAAAATAGGGTTAGTACTGCCACAGGAGCGAACCTTAGATAGTAGATGGATATGTGAGAACCTAGGAGACGCCTTAGTCATATTCAAGGAGAGATTAGCGACTACGTTTTTCACATCCATTTCAGTGGTAGTGGTACGAAGTAACTGAAGTCTACAGGGGGTGCATGATTTGATTTCAATGAAGTCATGTTGGGAGGAAGGAAGGTGGGTTGTTGCTGAGCAGATAACCGAGAATTCGCCATTTGACTGTCCGTCCCGTCATCTTGCACGTGACAGGATTGTGGCTGATGGTGCTGTAGTTCTCAGGGTCGTACGGAGATCTTCTCTTAAATCGAGAGTGATGACGGAAATCTTCCTTTGCATTGGCACCAGGCTATCATTCATGGACAACATGTATGGGTTTATAAGCAGAAGGGGGTAGTCAGTCCCACTAAAACGGGGCAATGCAGGGAGAATTCTATCAGGGCCATATCGGGAAGGTGGCTTGTCCAAGTCGGCTATCTTTCAGATGCCTTTAGCGTCAGAAGGGATGGTAAACAGAGTGGTATTAATTAACAGTGGCACGAGAGGGGTAGGGGCCACAATGAGGCGGTAGAGGGGATGCAGTTCGAGCAGTAAATAATTCTGATGCAGCTTAAGTTGAGTTTGCAGGTTCAGAGTTTTAGACTTTGATTTTGGGCCTACTGCGTGAATTAGGTTCAGAACATGAGCTGGATAATTTTTGCAGGCTTCCGGGTTTTTCGGATGGTTGATGGCCATACTCTCCTGACGGATGAGCAGTCGTTCCCTAAAGTAGTTAAGCTTCTCCGACAGTAACTTCAGACTAGCAAATATAAAGCAGTCCCTGAACTTCGAATAACTGCTCCACAAACCAATTTTCCTGGGCTCTATTCTCATTTCTCTGGGTGACGGTCGAGAATCGGAGGCAACGGTTAATGCGAGCCTAAACAAACACTCAAAAATAATGGTGCATAGGCAACCGGTGACTAATTCTGGCGCACCAGTCAGGAAAAAGGTGTCCCATTTCGACGAATGATTAAGTGAAGAAACTGGACCTAAATTTGTGATTCGGGACGATTTAGAGGGCGCTGGGATTGGCTGGAGATAGACGGGGCACGGCAGTGTGCAAAAGACAATTTTGTGACCACCACCAGGAAAACTATGTAGTACCTGAGTTTAAGCAGCATCGAGGCCAAGGGTGAAGACTAGATCGAGGGTATTTTTGCCCCTTACAGGGGATTTGGCAGCTTGGCACCATGGAATCATGCGTACGCAGGAGGTGAATTCATTAGACGAGGAAGGCCGGTTTGTGAGGACTGGCAGAGTGCGGGATATTGAATCTTTCTGCGATTACTTTGTAACTGGAGGTGTGGTCAGTAGCAAAGTTAGAGTCATCGGTGAAGGCTTTGATATTATGTGGGTCAGTATCAGGAGGACGATCCATGCAGCCTAGTAGGCAGCTACTGTTATTCAGATCCAAATACAGCCACACATAGTCCATGAACTGATCAGTAGTCTGATAGGGTATGGCGGATGTATGAATGGAGCACCGAAAGCATGCCAGGTCCCCACCAACTCTTCGAGAATTCCCCGGGGCTAGAGAAGGTATGATAGCCCGGTATACTGATGCAACTGGAAGGTATGTGCTCGGAAAGCCAAGTTTCAGTCACTAAAGTAACATCTCGGTTAGAGTACGTTACCGTGAGCATTAGTGAATCGATTTTGTGTACAAGAGTGCAGTACTGAGCAGATTGACGTCTGTAGTAGAGGAGCATCCAAGGTATGACGGCTGCCTCGTGAGGAGGTTGACTAATGGTAGGGTAAGTGGAATTGAAGTGAGACGGATTTATAGTTGTGAGTGAATTTGGTCGAAGCGGAGGGTATTTCGCGGGGCATATAGTTCACGGATCGCTCACTGTGTTTTGCCATGCCGTCCAAAACTTAGCCCAATTTATTAGGCTTTCTAGGTTGAAAACCACGTCATCCGGCAGGTAGCACGGTGGTTGGTACCTAGGCCCCAAAAGCTGTCTGGGGACGGCTGCCAAGCACCCATTCTCCGTGGACATTTCCGCCGAAGGAGTATGTCTATCACGTAACCGTTCATCACGAGATAGCCTCCCCCCTCAATGTCGCAACAGTATAACTTCGGATGCATAAACACTGAGCCGTGTTCTTGCACATTCTCTCCATCGTAGTGAAGCCAATAATTGGCCGTAAAACTATGCTTGGTTCCACCGTAGTGAGAGCCTTCTCGCCCTCTATCGACAGTCCCTTACTCAAGGGCTGCACATCCACAAAATTCCCTTCGTACATTCTGTTCTGGTAATCCGTTAATCCCAAGTTGCTTGTGGAAATGCATCCGACAGAAATTCACTCATAATAGAAGTGGCTCGAAGGTCCGAATGCCGTCTAAACTAACAAGTTGCGTGTGACATACAGGTGGTTTAATCTGCCCAGTCTCTGGTCCAGAACCCAATGGACTTCCTGCACGTCATATTAGGCCAGCAGTTACACTCCTCTATCACTTTCTTTGGTTGGCAAATCCGCAATGTGACCGTCGCCTCATTTCTTCGGATCCCTTACCGATCGTTCTGACTAAACGCTGTTATTCGGCAGCAGCTCCTCATTCTACGCATGGGGATCCATTTTTGTTCGCCGAAAACACGCAAAAAGCTGCACTAATCGAGGCAGTTACGACGGTCCAGCAAACGGCTTTTATTGCTACCAGACCACTCTGCTGTTCTAGGCCCAGCCGGTGCACTACATTTACCACAATGAGTGTAGTGTTGGATCCACCTCCCAGAAGAAAGTACTCCATCACAACCTTAATCTCAGTTTCCATTTAAAAAGAAATCAAGCCCAGGGGTACTTGACCACCTTGAGACAAAGTCGGTTTGAAGATAATCCCAATGGCTCCGGGCGGTAGAAATTTGATGCCCAATGCAGCTATGTGCATCTGCTGCCGGCACCGGCCTAACCGACCTCTGTAGTCGCACCTGTGTTTTGCTCAACAGCTACTCGTTCCACGGCTTGATTTAGTGCGAACAGAATACAAACATCTTTCCCGAGCTCATTCCCACCTAGCCGCTGTTTTCATCGCAGGGAACTGGGGAATCATCTATGATTTTTGTAGTTCCATACATAGGACCGACCGCGGTGTCCGACCATTGTTGTTTCATTTCACTAGGTTATCACCACGATGGTGTCCAGAAGAGCTGACTCTCGTGTACGGGGTCTGGTTAGGTCAAAACTTCCTCACATTTTGCTCCGCCAACGGCCACAATCTGGCCTTGGACCGTAAGAATTTTTCCAGTTCTCCAAAATCAGGTTCTCCTTCGGTCTGGGCTATTCGGTCTACGGAGTGAGCTCATTCTTACGGTAAGACATACCCCAGAAGCTCCATTATTGTCCCGAGAGCTGCCAAAGAACTCAAGTCCGCCCTGTATTCCAGCTACTCTCAAGCCTACTTGCGGTTCTCCATACCAACAGTCAGGGTTTAAAGTGCACCGGCATCTACTTGACAAGTGTTTGCTTATTCCAGCAGCTTGTCTAACATAGCCGGAGCTGTATAACGCTTTTAAGCAACATGTAGCTATGTCCGCACGAATCCGGAAATCAGAACAAAATTGATTCGTCTTTCTTACGAGACTGAATTACTAAGTGAATAACTTCTTAAAACATATAAAAAACCTCAAATATGCTATCCCGAAGACTCAACACTGGAGCCAAGTTCGTGGTGTGAGACAGACGAACACGTGATTCACACAGGTCCAACCAATTTTGACAAAGTCGAGCTTTGAACGCGAATAAACAAAGGCTGGCTCACAAAATGGTAACTGGTACTAGGCACACAAGTAATTTATATGGTTAGGTGTTTTCACAAAACCAGGGTGTACTAGTGTTCCGGAGGAATTTTTCACTGCTGGTCGTTACATGAGTCACCTTATACGCCCCCCCCCCAAATGCCCTTTAGCTTTTCACGCACTTATAAATCCTGCATCGGGTGGGAGCATAATGCACTCTTCTAAGGCTTTCCTTTAACTGCTTTTGAAGTAACGCAGTTAGTATAAAGGATACTGCCCGTCGTCCTCGGTTTTAGGGTACGTGGATGTGGAACAGTTCGGATAAATTTTCATTTTATTACAGGCCGCCCTTTAAAGGTTAAAGCAGCTACTTAAGGTAGGTGTATATTGAAAAGAACCTTCAGAAATATGCGTGTCTTCATTACTTGTATCCTTTTTTCTCACTCAACTTGACTCTTTTAGCTGGGTTATGGCATTCTGCCGACTTGGCATTCCGATGTACCTGGATGTCAGTGTACTGGTAGGCCTTTTTTCGTTCTACCGTTATAACCAGCCGCAATGGTAAATTGTCCTCCAAGTGCCCCACCAGTATTGCCGTTTTTTAGCTGCTGACGAGTTTCTGAAAGCTCTTTGGCTTGCTTTTCCTGCAATCCCTAATTTCTTGTTCCATTCTCTTTTCCAGGTGGCTCCCTTTCGGCCCGTCAGCCGGGAAGCTAGCGCATTTTACTGAGCTGACTAGAACCGTTAGCCCTACAGCCACCAACGGAAAAACCAACCATAAGAGCTTGCCACTTATTCTGAGCTCCTTGTCCTGAGCCATGACTACTTTTATCCACGTCACGCGCCTTCATACTCCTTGTAATCCACCTGTCAAAGCAATTTTTCAGCCAAAGCTTACGAGTCCCGGTCGGGGTGAAATTTGTCCAACGGTTCACTGCTCGATCCATCAGGTAGTTTTTTTTCCACAAGTGGTCGTCACACTGCCCACTAAACTGCGTCGGTCCTAGCAAAGTCAAAGATTTGGAATGAGGATACTGATTCTTCCCATTTACTGACCCCTGCTATCGCTGCACTCCAATACCAAGGCTGACGTCTAAAAACTGCTCGTAAATTCATGCGCAATCACACGCAACCCGGTGTCAAAGTCAGTGAGTTGTTCCTTTGCAGTAAAAGATGACCCTCTTCTTTTTCGACTGTTATCCGCCAGCATTATCGGTAAGAGCCGCGGAGTGTCCATGGGTACCCATGGAAGTGTGTGTCGGGGCTACAAGCCCGCCCGTCGCTTTTGAGTTAACAACCTGCGTGTGCGTATTTGGGTGGGCTCACGTGCGCGTACAAAAAAACAACTACCTTTGGAATCGTTCTCACTGGAGTGGGTTATAAAACGGGAGCTCGTAAGACAGTGTCGTGCTTTCGTAGAAGGGTGGGGCAAAGGCCGCTTTTGCGTGTACGTGTGGTAATGGGTGGGCAAGCCTGAGAACAACAATTACGACTCGCGGAGTGGTCTTGCAAATGGCAAACAACAATCGAGAACTCATGGTAACAAGACTGCCTGCTGGTAATCAGTATCAAACTTGTATAACATTTCCAGCATGTATTCGCTAACCTTTGTAGGCGTGCATGTGTAATATGCTGGGAATTGTTGCTTTAAATAGGCTTGGTATGATAAAAGTGCGTGGGCAACTTCCCTTAGTTTCAATCTCGCTGCTGGAAAGCTGCTGGACTGCAAAGTCAATGATCTGCCTTCGCCCTCATGGAGACTGATGCCATGCACATCACGAGTCAGAGCATCCTTCGGTGGTCTTAGCCTTGACCGTTCTCACAAGCCCGTCGAAACTTATAACGATTTCTCCGACAACACTCAAAGGCCATGAAATAGTGTGCGCGTACTCGCTGGATATCATTACCACGTCATCAACTTTGAAGGGTTCTTCTTTGGTTATCACCTCTGTCGGGTTTGTAAGATTGTAAGTTACTCAAGTGGCCATCGTTTTCATGATACCTCTGACATATAATTTGCTTGCTTCCACCCGCGTAGGTAGCTATCTAGGAGACCCACCAGCCCTTGGAACCTAATATTCTACTTCAATGCCAACAAACCGTTTTGGAGTGAGCTCTAGAATTAAGGGGTCGCTGGAGGAGACCGGTGAGCCAGGGTGATTAATCAAGATTTGCTCTACAGCTGCCACCATGATGTTCTGTGTCTCACCACCCGGTTTTCATTGTTAGGTGAGAAGTAGCGATATTCTTCCAGCAGACCTAATTAAGCGCTCCCAAACCCCACCGTGATGACTGGTCCCTGGGAGACTAAAGTGCCATCGGATGCCGTATATGGCCATTCGATGCTGTAGCTTGTCTCTATCTATATTTTGGTTCCAAAGCAGCTATTCTCGTCCAGCACCCCGAAAGTTTGAACCTTCGTTGGAGAAAATGTCCTACGGCACACTCATCCTTGTGGATCTTTGCAGGGCTCAGAAGAAAGGGTCCTTTTTCATCGAACGAGAGACTTTGAAGCTTACTGCTCGAGGTTTCGTGCAAGTCGTAAGGCACCCGCAACTTTTTCCCACCCTCTTGCCGAATTTGATGTCGAAGGTTTCATATAGTCACCTCCGGTGTCAATAATTGGCATCCATCCTGAAATCGCCCTGCATTTGGGCAGTGGAGCCATACATCAGTTACCGGCAGCGGCCGCACATCCTTTACATAGCACACAGAGTCGAGTTGCACGTTCCACGCTCACCCTTCATCTCAAAATCCGAAGGCACCTCCGTATGAAGCTCGTCACTCGGCTTTCCCTGGATTGTTCCTCGACAGAGCGTATATGTTGAGTTAGAAGGTACACCACGAGTTTTCGTACAGATGGTATTATGGGGGTGATTCGAGTCAAAACTTGGGCAAGAGTTCGTCAGTCTACTACCTACTTTTGGTAGCCTATCATTGAGTTCTGCATTGAGGGTCTTCACACAGTTCATTGGGACCAGCCTCCTTTCGTTATTTGATTCTAGTGGTTTAGGGTTCCAAATCACTTGGACGAGTGCCTCAGTCCCTACCTTCGTGAGGAAATCATGCTCTGCAAATCGTACCTAGTCACCAGTTATTGGGCCCACGTACCCTGTTGAGCGGACCGAGACCCTTCGTGGTCAGTAAAAGCTTCTTGAACCCGTTCGGCCATACTAGCGAGCGTTCCGAATAGCTTGTCGGAGCCTCAAAGCAAGGCTCTGCCTAAGTCGACGCTAAACCCAAATAAACGCAAGATTGCTCTCAAAATCTACGGTAGTATTTGCGAACTAAAATGAGAACATAGTGATCGCACCCCTGACAGGGAGCCCCAGTCACTATCCAGCCAAATGGTAGTCAAATTCAGGACAAAATTTTGTATAAAAGCAGTTGCCCAAAAAGACCGAACGAAAGTACCTGTCCTATGTTCCAAGCATGAAGAATAAATTCTGCAGATCTAATCAAGCCCAAGAAATAATTTTATGAGCACGGCAGCCAAAAATGAACGTGAAAAAAACTGAACGTCTACGAGCTGTCAACACGAACGAGGGGATGAAGCTGGACTGCAGTAAAACAAACAGTCTTCATTCAGTGCGGCCCAATACCATACCGAATGTCCACGTTGTCATCTCATCAAGGAAATACGACCGTAAAAGAAAAAGGTAAATGCCTTTCTCATAGAGGAAATGACGACCATAAAACAGTGTAAGCAAGAGCTGCGCGAAGAAGAGCAGTTCAAAATCTGCTTAGAAAGCATGAAGGTAAGGAATGCGGAGTTCTCAATAAATGAGAATTTTGCACAGCTATCGAGGCTATAGCCAGTTGTCAGAAGCACATCTGGTTCAGGTCCCAGGTTTTCCAGCAGCCTCAGACGATTTTACATCCCGATTTTAATTGCCGTTCGTTATAGTCGCATTAGGCGACTTGCATGTCGATCCAACTCTACTCCATGTTATCCACCCATATACAGGACAAATGGGTCCGTTTTGGTAGTCCAGTCTGATGTATGGACAAGCCTTACCAGCATTCGTTGGCTAGGTAGCCTTTTAGTTGAATTTGCCCAGCCTACTCGGTGGGTTCTAATACTGGTTAGCTTCAATCCCTTCAATCGACTGCGTGTTTGAAGCCCATGTTTTAGTTCAACCTGGTGCCTTCCTCCGCTGCCCGACCATCATTCCTGTCGTAGTGATTCTAGCTTTTTGGCTCATCGGCTTCGGTCACTAGCTCGTTGGGCGTCCCATTTCTTGCCAGTCCCACAAAACGATCAGTATGACTACCAGATCTCTCGTCATCTGTTGCCTCTTCTTGAGACGGAAGTCTTTTCGGCAGAAATCCCTCTCAGCTACGAAACTGGTAAGCTCACCATTAATCTCACGTTCAACCCTAACAGAGTTAGCTTCCTTCGCCGAAAGTATACATTTGGAGTTTTTCAGCTGTAACCGGTATGCTCCCTCAAAGCATATTTTTGCATTGCTGTCTTCCAATTACGAGCAAATCTAAGTTAATTACGTTCCATCCAGCTAAGATTTAAAACCTTTTATTTCGCTCTTCAGGTAAAAGCATTGCCCTTTCCCGGGCACTTTTTTCTCTGGCTTACCCACTTTGCGGTATCATGCTGTCTCCAAAATCCCCTCTCATTGGCAGCTGTATATGCATCTTGCTACTGGATATCTCGTGGTTATCTTTGCAGTCATCGGGACGGCAGTCTCCAGCTCACCCACAGACAAGCCGTATGATGTTTCGTCAGGCCCTTCGGTAATGCACCTGCATTTTTGACGCGAACCGTATTCTTCGGCTTTTTAGGGTCGTCTCACCCGGTGATCTGAAGTCGTCATAGTTACTACCTCCGGTGCAGTAACTTGACCAGGGTATCCCAGTCGACAATATGAAAGTGTGAATGCAACGGCCAGGTGATCAGGCAAAATGCACCTCTAATAGGCGAGACACCACTGGAAAGGCTGGCCCAGGTGAGAGGCAGTTTCTTGGAAATCGACCTTGCACAAACAAGCCGATTCTCCCTTTTCCCATAACTGCCAAGGATGGGACTTTGATAGATTCGCCCACACTACTCATTGACTCGTTTACGGATGACTGCTATCCAGTGGTCACCCACAACACTTCGTGGCCGACCCGTACCCAAACTCGCCATCCTGTTCTCAGGCGCAGTCCTCCCGCCCAGAGTCTTTCGGTGCACACATCGGGGTATGGTGCTAGCATTACTTCCAGTAAGATGCAAGAGCCCGGGGGTGAACCCCGCCATGCAGGTTTCACGACTGCCAGGGAAACTCGTCTGCTCTAGGGTAGCTGCAGTGGTACTTATCGATCTTTGATCGCTCTGCAGTTTCCTTTTTATCAGTGAACAATTTGCGGCACCACATTTAGACTGACACTGGTGCGCTGGTCAATGACATCCACGGAGCTTATTTCAAATGTCCGCAAAGCAATTTTTTAGATCCCCAGGTCGTCATCGGGCCCCGCATGTCTACCTCTAGTTATACGTGTCTTGCCTCAGATGGCCCACCTGGCCGTTGAAAATGATTTCGGCCTATATTGTATTTCGGCTTTTGCGTCAGTTTGGCCTTTCTTTGCATCCAGGTTCTAACAAGGCAATTGTAAACCATAGTGTCGTTGTTAGATCTGTTTTTTCGCGGACCTTATTCTAACTTCTTCTTTTGTTCCTGGTTCCACTGACGGAGGCAAAATCTTGGTCGAGTCCTTGTCCCTCACCCGGCCCGCGGACCATTTATCTCCGTGGAGCTTTGCCATCGTGCATCAAAAACAGGCGGGCCTTTCAGTTTCTGTTCGTATACGTATTTTAGCCAAAAGAACTTGCCACAGTCAGCCATGAATTCCAACGTGTGAGTGGCTTTAATACGTTTTCTCCCTTAAGACAGCCCACGGGCGTCTGAGCCGCCCGGGGAGTCTAGAAGGTCATCGAAAGACTGACGTCCTTATGGTGACTAATAATGCCTCGCTTAGGTTACAACCCCGGATAGTCGTCCCGCTCCTCACACTCACCAAATCATATCTGGCCTAACTGGGTCTTCCTTTTTCAGCAAAATAGGCCTTGTTTAAGCGTATCGTCAGAGTGCGGCCGCAAAGAGGGGTATTTCAAGATCTGCTGTCACAGCTTCACTTGATCCTTTTGAGCTTCTTCGCACGCAACTTGGAGAGCGCAAACCGTTTCAAAAGTTCCGGCCTTTAGCAAAAAGTGTTAACTGAGGGCAGCTTCTTGTTCATTCCTAAACTAGTGACACTTATTACCGGCTCCAGTGTCTCCAAACATCAGCCGCACTCTTCACAGTTCTTGCAGCCTCTGACGGAACATGGTATCAACATCGGCACTGCCGGGACAGAACCAGAAAGGTCTCTCTCTGCCTTAGTCATATTGTCGACGTAAGAAGTATTCGTCCGACTAAGACCTGGGTTAACGGTATTTTTATGTTTCCATTTCCGAAGACCCCAAATGCCTCGAGCGTTTTGAGGAGTTTGTTCACCCTTACCTCCTGTTTATTCCTCATTTCGCCCAGCCGATGCAACCGTTTATCGGCATGTTGCGAGGCAAGTGAAAGACTCTGGTCTGGACTGGCCAAGCAAAAGAGGCCTTGTCCGGGCCCAAACAGACCTTGGCCTCTGCGGTCCTCTCTATCCGGATTCCAGCGCCCCTATCATCTTAGCCGTGGAAGCTTTCAATAACAGTATTGGTTTAGTCCTCCAACACGTCACGCAGATTGCTTGGGTGCCACCCACCCTTTATTCAGGCCACCAGCTTCCTACAGAATTCAAATAGTGCGTTTTTTCTTCAGCCTTTCTCCGTCTACAAGGACTACCGTCACTTCGGCCACACCCTGGAAAGAGGGGAAATCGTCATTTTCGCTTATCACAAGCCTTTATTCTATGAGGCCGGTAATGCCTTACTCCGTTACCCCCTCCTCACATGATAGTTTTTTCACGGTTTTCTTCGCTTTTCCGGTACGACTAATCTGACTGAAGGTGTCCTTCTCCGGATCCACTGTTTCGTACCGCATGACTTTCCGGGTATTAGGCTGTTTGACTTCGAGTGCGTTACACCTGATCCCAAGTTCCCTCGGGAAATTCAAGTCGCCAGTCCAGTGCGCGTCTTGCCTTTCCTGTCATCGCCTGACACCATCCTCTGCAGCTCAGCTGTGGACAGCTCAAAGCCGCTTGTACTTTTCTCGCATGATTGTTCTGTGTTCCATGCTTTGCATGGCACTTCCCGTTTTGGTATCAGGACAACATGCAATTTTTTCTGTGCCCGATTTCTGTAGCCCATCATCGACCGCGACGTTCTTCGATGGGCAAGTAATTGCTCTGCTTTTCAGCAGCCAAAACTCAACGGCTCATTGCCAGCCCGGGGGGATTGTTCAAGACCCCATATGCTCCACTCCCTCGTGTTCTTGTCAACATTTTGGGCACCCTGTCACAACCACGAAGTGTGACTTATCTTTTCACACTTATTTATCGCTTCACTCTATACCGTTACTGCTACCCAGTCACTCCCTGGGAACCTTCTCCGTGCCTCACCTAGCTTCCCACTCCCACAAGACTCATCCACGTATCTTGGTCTAGTGCTGCCATCTATCCGCGGTCGCTCTTTTCCTGCCGGCCCCCTCCAAGAATATTCCCCGCATTCAAACTACTCTCCCAAACAGCACCTCCCCATCCCTCTTTCCTTACACTATCCTTCTCCAGGCTTCAACCCCTCAAAGCCGAGGAACAACTGAGGTCCTCCTTCCATTCCTGCCTTATTCTTCACTGGAATTACCACCTTCATCACCACTACAGAACCCCCCCCCGCCATATCCACCACTACCGAGGCCTGCGTCATCTCTTTCATTCATACTCGTAAATGCCCGTTCATTACTGAACAAAACTAAAGCCGTCGGCAGCATTGCTCAGCCATCCGACCTTGATATTATCATGGTAACTGAAACTTGACTAAAGGATTCCGTCCCGTCAGATCGAGTCTTTCTAGTTGGTTACCAGATGTTCCGAAGGAATAGGCCTCGTCGTGGGGGAGACTGTCTAATTTATGTCAAAAACATTCTGCTAGCCATTCCACTCTTACACACAGCTCCGGACGCCATTCAGAATTCTCTGTGGTTAACTATTTCCTTATCTAACTCCCATCTTCATATTGACTGCATCTATCGGCCACCTGATTCCAAAGCTATGGACCTTACCAAGAATATGGACGCATTCAACTAACTTTCATTGCTGCCCTGTTCCTCCAAACACATACCGGGGGACTTCAATGCACCGAGCATCTGTTGGAATACTCTATTTGCCCCAAACAACTTATTAGACTTCATGTCATGCATCCGCGTAGGGCTCTAGATCCAAAAATTAACAGTCCCAACTAGAGGTAACAACATCTTTGATCCGTTTTTCCCGACTGGTTTATCTGATGTTTCAGCCAGTACGCTCGACCTCTTTCCAGGGAGTGACCACAGAATGATGTCCTGCACCTTCGTGGTTCCGCAATCTTTTGACAAATCCCACCCACCCAATCATTACTCTTCAGCAGTCAGCTGGGACAACCTTATCTGCTCGCTTCGATCGTTAGACTGGGACGACTTCTTCCTGCAAAGTGACCCCCAACTGGCTGCTGATTTGCTATAATCCAACCTATCATGCTTGATGTCTAAAATCACTACAACTCGTATCATATCAAACCGAGTCTTTAGTTCGGTCCTGGGCCGAATGCAAAACAAATGTATGAAGCTCCAGAAGGTGTATCACGCCAATAGAAGAATATCAAAGATTTCCCCAAGAACCGGGACAATTGGGCTAAAAGCCTCGAACCCGTATAGTACTTCAAGACTTGAAGACTCATCGTCATTTTTGCAGCTCCAACGTCTCTCGGTAGCAATCAGAATTAAGACTGACGATATGCTAAAAAAACAAGAAGTATCTGCCTTGCAATGCCATGATACTTTCTCAAAGTTGGCACGCCTAACAAAGAGCAGAAAACAGAGCAAACCAGCAGGTATCCCCTCTCTAATTTTAGCGAATAACGATCACATTACCTCACCTGTAGCGATAGCCGAGGCGCTTAATTCCTACTTTGCTGCATCCATGACTAAGGACCCTCTTACTTTACCCCCATGCATAGACCCTGTCACCGAGCATTTACTGTCTGATTGAGAATTTACTCTCAAAGAGGTGACCAACCAGCTTACCCGTGTCCGGAAGTCCTCACACCTTGGCCATGATGGTGTTCCACCGACACTTCTACTTCCTGTAGGAACTGATGTAGCAGTCCTACTGTTAAAGGTCTACAATCTACCCATCAAGTTTGGCATATATTCTTCACAGTGGAAGACTGCGGTCATCATCTCAGCCCATATAAAGGGACCAATACAAGACCCCTCAAATTACCGCCCTGTCAACCACACTTAAATTGCTTCTAGGATGAAGGAGAGCCTCATCGAACAGCGGATGTCTGACTTCCTATTGTCCCATAATATCATCCGTAGTGGGCAGCATGGATTCTTGAAGTCACTTTCATGCACCACTTGCCAGTAAGACTTTTTTAACCCCATATCGGCGGCCGCCGACAACAGTAAATATATCGTCATTATACACCTTGATATGACAAAGGCGTTCGACCGCGTCCCTCACGTTTTATTACCAACCAAACTCAAAGCTCGTGGCTTTTCCGGTTAGCTTTTATCGTGGTTAACATCATATATATCGAACCACTCACAAGTGGTTTCCATTGATGGGTGTTTTTCACAGCCTGCTACAGTCACCAGTGGGGTTATACAAGGCAGTGTACGCGGTCGTTTACTTTCTCTCATCTACATAAATGATATATTTCCCATCTTGCACCATGGTACCCCATTCCTTTTCGCTGATGACTTTAAGATTGCTGATGAGTTTCCTCATCAGAACCTCAACATTATGTCGGATAAAACTTCTGGCGACCTAAAGCGACCGGGGGACTGAAGCAATTAATGGAGTATGGACTTCTCGACCTCGAAGAGCCGCTACACAACATTCAGGTGTCAAGTAGCCCCCGGAACCCTGCTCATCCACGACCTACCCATCTCGTACAGCCCTTTAGTTCGAGACCTTGGCCTGCATTATTCTTGTAGCCTTAGGTTTTCCCAGTATGTTTTACTCCAGATTGCAAAGACCAGAAGAACCACTGGTCTCATCTACAGAACTTTTCAGCTAAATTATTGCAAACTGCTCACTTACAAGTCTCATTCCAGGCCTCTCCTTGAATACTGTCCTGTTATCTTCACCAACATGACGAAATCCGACCGCATTTCTCTGGAGTCCGTGCAACGTTAGTTTATCAAACAATTAGTGGGATTTTCCTCCAGTTAGTGTTACAAGGATCGATGCATCCTACCCAGTCTTGGCCCTCTATGGCTGCGTAGCAGGGTGCTCAATTTATGCTTCCTGTTTAAGTTGTGCCACCGTACGGCCTTCTCACGTACTCAACTCATCCGTCTCACTCCCTCCACGGATTATGCCCTATGCCATCGGTCACTGCAGCTCTCTATTCCTAGATCAAAGTTAGTGTTAAGATTTAACTTCCTCATAAGATACTCAGCTATGGAATAAACTGCCGCTATGCATCCGCGACAGTCTCTCAATTTCCCGGTTCAGAGGCCCACTGGATCGCTTCTTGACTGTTCCTAATGTGATCCTTCTTGGGGGGCCAGACCGTCACCGAAGGGTTGGCCTACGAGAACGCGTTTGATTACTAGGATCATTGCACCAGAACTTTCATTTCTCGCCCGATGACAAACGTCATGGCAACTATTTCCTTTTACGTTATATTGCATTCAATCCATACTACGGTAGCCACAGTTTGCTGACTTTTGTAACCATACCTAGTTTAATGCTTGCCGGTTCTCCTAATTTTAGACAACGTTCGTGTTCTATTGTCAACCAGTCTAAGTTTCTTGGCCTTCTATGTCTCTGCAACAAAAAGCATGTGGCTTTGGACCCTAGGACACTGAGTTCCGCTTTCTACCATCTTACTTGAACTTTTCACTCCTTTCCGGTTCATTTTGGCTACCACCACCCGCCCGGGTTTTATGTCCGGCCTCATTTCGCCTTTCTTAATCATCTCATTCCAGAGTCTTTTATCCCAGAAGCCCACCTACTAGTACCTACTTGGTGGCCTGTCCTCTCGTCTCATCTCTGTATCTACCATCCACCAATTACTATCATATTCCCTCTTATACACCACGCTATTTCCCATCAGCTGAGCTAAACACATCTACAACAGCTAGCTCGAAATGGACTCTGATGGCCTTAGGCATGGTCTGGCGCTGTATGAGACTGATACACGTATGCTAGCTTGTGCTTTACAACGTTCGTTGTCCTACTCCGTGTGTTTGCATAGTCCCACGCTGCATTTTCCCGCCCATGCTAGCGAAACCCCCGATGTCAACGGCACCCATACCATAGCGTCGTCCGAACTTGGAGAAAAACAGACCACCACCAGCAGTTGCGAGAAAAAAGCAATTACGCATAAAATTACGATCGAAATTAGGGGCTATGGGAAATTCCTATATGGGCTCAACCACCCCTCTGTTAGGAATTGAAAAAAAAGAAAACTGGAAAAAAAGAACAGTGGAAACAAAAAAGACCTCGTGGGATCGATCCGATCTCCAAATACCACTGACATCGGACTGTGAACGAAAAGGGGAACCTTTATCTATGGGTATGTCGCCCATCAGCTCAGAACTGATCCTGCTAAAGGGGAAACACCACATCGCCCTTGTTCGTTTGACAAGCTTTTGGTTTTCACGTACGAGACTGACTGGGGTGACAGTGCACTGGACTCTCCACATACGCATATCCACGGCTGCTCTAAGTTTCAACCTCTCCATACCCTCCCTAAGCGCACCTAGCGTGCATGTCGACGTCAAATACAATCGCTACCATAGTCCTGACTTTCATCCCATTGACCAGGACAGCGTGTAGACGTACCTGACGAATAACGGCAACCACGGTGAGGCCCGGAAAAGGAGGAAAAGAGAAAAGAACAGAGTGGAAACCGATCACCTTTTCCATCCACACCCCTCCATCTTCCGTCAACTTTCTTAGAAAGCGGTCTTCTCGATTTGCTAGCATCCAAGCCACGCTTAGGTTGACAACCCTACCTAACAGTAACTACAGCCTCCTGCCAACTACAATCACTACCGCGGCCTGGACTTTAAGCCCACTGACATGGATAACATATGGAGGCAACAGATCACCAACACTTGCCTCACTTGAGTCTACAAAGAATGAACACGGAGAACTGTTCATATTTTCCATTCCCTACTAACTTTCGCGCCTCACTTCTGTACCAAATACGATATTCATGCAACCACCACGTCATGAGATTTCCCCGCTCACATTCAAATTAAATCTCAGTAGGCCGGCACTACCGAGTAGGAGCGCAGACGAACGTACGTCCACGCTTCTGTGTATGATAACAATTTTCTCTAAAGCGTCACCACGGATGTCCTGGTGGTTCTTTCTGCATTCTTACTTAATTGCTCTTCAAAACTTTTAATTGCGTGCAAACCATTTATCCTTTGAAATGCAGGAGCAGCAGCCCACCCGGTTTACTCTATCTTGCAAGCCTGTATTAGTAATTATCAACCCCCTGCAACCCTACTTTGCTTAAACTCTCGAACTAAAACCCAGACCAGAATGTGAAATGTGCCACTGACAGTCCGCATAAACCCAACCGGTTCATTATTAATTGTCGCCATTTCTTATCATAACTCGGCGGGAACCACTTCCAGACTGCTAACATCTTTTATTCCAAGTTTTTCGTCGCCCACTCTCTCGGGCTCCACTTTCGGTGACCAAGGTCCACACTTTGGCCCGTACCGACAGAGACAAAAATGGAATCTTTTATACCAAACGGGACTGCAGTCAAGCCACACGACCTAAAACCTTCCTAACTGCTTACCAGTAGAATAATAGGCGTCTTCTGACGCAACACCTCTACTACTGATGTCACTGCTGGGGTCTTCACAAGTAACAGTCCGCAAGCTACCTTCTATTGATTGATTGACACCCCCCTTACCCCGCCTGATGAACCATACCCACGGGATGCTGCACATCACCTTGATTTCATGTGAAACAATCCAATAACAGAACCAGAATACGCAACAAAGGAATTTTTACTCGTTAAATTTCGATACACCATCCGAACGCAAGTCCACTTATCCCCCTTATCCGTGGTTCCCAATAATGACGCCTAATATCACTGAGAATCAATGAGTCAATATATTTTTGTCAGCCTAACATAACAATAAGGCGCGAGCCTACGCGGAGGTTTCTCACTCAGTTTTCTCTAGCAAGATTTCATTTTTCTTTCGATTGGTATCCGGCTTGAAATTGATTCTTCACTAATTCAAGGCCTTTAAGTTGCGCTCCCCTTTTCTGAATGATACGGGTTACTGATCCTGAACCTAAACTCACCTTTTATATGGATTGCTGTTCCCTCCACATTAGTCAACGTTTTCTAGTCCACTCCCACACAGTTTGTTCATGTCTCCCCGTTTCATGACCCATTCTGCTTATTGAAACCGGGAATATCCGTCATTCTGGGCCATCGTCGGCTTCACAGAGAGTCGTTCTCTTTATATTCACAAAGTTCACGAGTGTACTCCTATTCATTTCTTTCATCTCCCCATGTTCACAAATTATTCTGTTCAAAGAACCCCAATAGGCCTCCGTTATCCACAGCTTGCATTATTTTGGTTTATAACGCATCCTTAGTGATATATTTTCACGACACATTTCGCATTCCCACGGGCCACCACCAACCAACCCGGATTCGAAATTAAACCGTATTTGCCGCGCAAACCATTATCATTTCGGTCGACTAAAACTAACTGTAGCTATACTGCTTTGCTTCTGACGATTTTGACTCGCTTTCTTGAAATTCGTGTATAGTTCATTGTTTTGAGTAACGTTGTACACCACGATCATGCGATTGCGTATGCGTCTCGACCATGATCGATAAATGTACCATTATTGTTATTATTACTTGCCTGCACGAGGCCACACCTGTTCCAGATATCTCCAGAGAAACTGTCGCTTGCTTTCACCAACTGCCGGACTTTTCTTTCTGGTTGTCCAGCCACAGTCATTACCAGTCGGGAAGCCAAATCCGGATCATCCACTTTCAAAAATCTCAAAGCGACGGACACAAAGCAGTCCCGCCAGTATGTCACTTACAGGGTAGTAGTTAGGGCGAATGTTTAACTGATAATAACGGTTCATTCTAGGGCCTCGAACCATGCAGGTTGATGATCATATAGTAAAAATGATGACAAGGTCTAGCATTTGGTGCAAATGTAGACAAGTGTTTGACAACCGTAAGATAGATGGTTCTACGGGAGGTAAGTAGGGACTCAGCAATGACTAAATGGAGAGAGTTCAAATAGGCATCTGCAAGCATTCAAATAGACTCCCGGCAAAATCGAAAGTCGGGATCAGACGGTTAAATTTGGCTGAACCAATTGGGAACAGGTGAGGATTGGCAGTTATGCTTGGGACTTAAATGCTTTGAAGCTACTGGGCTAAAAGAGAGGACTTAGAATAAACTTATGTGCACAGGAAATAGTTAGACGACAGTGTAAAGGATGTGAAGCATGGATATACAACGATAGAAGATTGGTATCAAGTAACAAAACTCGATTCGGAACAGCGAGGCGGCCTAACAATTGGTAAACGGTGGATCGGTCGGGAAAATGTTCGGAGAGTTTGGTATGTGTTGGCTGTGCGGTCCTGGCGCCCTGGAAGGAGGCGCGCGTCAGAAGAGAGACAGCAGGAAGGTGGCGAGGGAAGTAACAGCCGACAAGCTGAATAACGCGGAGCGGTCGCATGCTCGGTATAAGTCGTCTAACAAGGACTATCAGCGGATAAGGAGCCCTGGATAGTGGAACAGACAAGGGTTCTGAAAGACAGGGACAGCAACGTAGAACAAGCTAAGAAAGAGATGAATAGAGAAACTATCGGAGGAGTAACTCATAAATGGTTCGAATGGTTTTGGGATGCTGAATGCAATCGTGATATACCCTTTTTCCACGGCAAGTGGGACACTTCAGATCAGTAGATAGAGCACAGATACACCTGTAGACAGGTGTGGTGGGCGGTGGGTAGAGGAGAGAAGATGAAGAAAATGACTGAAGGAAGCAGGTAAGAATATACTGATTACATTATTTAAATGCAGGCTCATTATATGATGACGGCTAAAGATAACACGGACATAGAGAAACGGACTGGTAATATGGGGAAAGCAGTGAGATAATGTGATGTAAAGGGCTGGGAAATTCCGAGAGAATGTATTTTCAGAATATTTGACGGGGTTATGACTATCAGCAGAGATGGGGACTTAGGAACTGAGACGTTCAAGGTCGCAAAAGTACGGCAGGCTGATGGCAAATTATCTAAGAATGAGGGAGATATACGGAAAGTAGAAGAAGTCAGGTAGGGGTATATCATATGGCTTAGTATTTAAAATGAAATGCTTGATGTACCAATTTTTAGGACGGGTAGAGCCTCGTGAAAAGTGAAAGGAAAGAGAGGGCGGAACAGCCAAGAAAGCGCAGAAAAAAATCCTGTGGAGCACAGGATATAAAAGAGGAGATGGAAGAGCTGTTCCAGGGAAAACAGCTAAGAGACGACTAGTTAGATCGCTTCAATACTGGTGAACCTTAATAAAGGCCGATAATCGGTAGCCATCGGGACAAATGGGTCAGTGGTGGAACAGTAGCCACGAGAGACATATGCGTTGCGCAGTTGAGACTACGAAACAGCGGACCGGGGCTGACCGTGATCGTACTGCAAAATACTGAGGTGAAGAGATGGGGGAGTCGTGGGCTTTTAGGGTTGGCTCTTGGCGAAGAGGTAACAAAGCTGACGAGTAAAGCCTCTTCAATGGTCAGATGGGTGGGCACACCCTCACTGACTAGATATATAGCATTGGGTTGGCTGAGTAGACAAGTGCACGCCTAGAAGCTTGCGGCGGAGATAGGCTATTTATGCTGGGGGGTTGATTATTCCAGATTTTGGAGCAGGCTGAAGGGACTAACAGAAACCTTAGATACATACTGGCAACTGGCAGACGGAGAGAGAAAGCACGGCGAAAAAGGGGGGTGGGGCCAATGGAGGCAGAAGAGATGTGGTGAGAAGCGTAATCTTGGTCGTAGATTAAGTTGAGGAGGAAGATTAATTTGACCCTCGAGCGGCGGATCTATAGAATCTCAACATGCAGGGTTCACGGCTTTGGCAGTAAGTTAAGCCGTGGTAGACGCAGGAGCTTTTGGTGATATTACTCTGTACTTGCTCCAGCAATATAAAAAAGGAACTCTGCCAGTTGGTGAAGGTGATCCGTTGGTACTCTAGGAGGGGTCTTACATGTGGGAGATGCACGGAACCGCGACCGATGGATGGTGAGGCACATCGGTGGATCGAGCCTAGCTTTGGCCCGGCCTTAGCGACTTGAAAAGACGTCTTTTCTCCGAATTTAGATAAATATGAATAGATCATGCCTAGATCACGCACGGCAAGGTAGATCGGGAAGGGAAGGCCGCCCAGAATAAACTGACCTCGAGGTACCCTCTATCTTCAATACTGAAGCTTCTACTTGTGGGTAGTTTCATGAACTACGAAGTTCATCAACTTCGGGGAAGGTGCAAGTCATCCATCATTTTGCATAGGATTGTAGATGGCACCTCAGGATGGCAGACGAGTATAATTTTGGTGGCCTCATCAAAGACGGGTGGGATACTGTGGCAAACGGACGAGAGAATGTTAATCACATAGATAAAGAATAGTGACAGAGATATCACCGCGTAGCTCAGTGCCGACGAACACTACTTAAGGACTGAGGTTAACGAGACTGTAACAGCATCTGGCTCCGAAAAGCTTGAGTTACAGGTTGAACCCAAACTTCATTTCACCGGATCTAACGAGTGTACTCACTCTCCTGCCCGATTTGTGTATTCTGTTCTTGATAAGATGTCCGCATTCCTTTGCTGCCTACTTCCTCTCGTTATTCTGATGTATGTCAGGCTCAGGTGATTTGTATTGAAAAAATCCCGTCTCACGGCCAGTGGACAGGTGTAATTTTAGGGACAATACCATTGCACACCTCGCTCTTTACGTGCAGTTTGCCTAATTTTTGCTCGTCCCTGTCCCTGTTTGAGGTTTCTAGATAGACAGCACAGGCAAGGGACACATCACGCGCCCACCCGTAAGTAACCACAATGTGGCCGTCACAAATATCCGTCTCCCGGCATGCTATCACTGCGGTGTTCGTTTCCCAAACATCGATGCTGATCTCGTCGGCCCACCCTCACCACCGAACACTGCACCACTTCCACAACATAACCAGCACAACGATCACCACTTGTCACCAACCGTCCTGACAAAATCGTTCGCCACCCTGTCGGATTTCAGGACTTTGTTGCACGATATTTCTCTTTATAGACCTGTTTTTCCTTCGCTTTTTGCTACCGAGCGTTCACTTAGCATAAAAATGCTCTATCGAGGAGTAATGCAGGTTTCCGCCAATTTCCAATTTCTTCAAGGATTTCCAACTTCCCTTGGTAAACCGACGTCATAATGTGTACAATCAACTCGCACGATGTCCAGCAGGTACACGCAGTCGGGGAAGGCCTAACCATTTTACTGTGCAGAACCATCAAATTCGACTGAATCACATTGAGGCAACCTGGGCCATTTCCGGTGCGCCGCCGTACTTGTCCTGTGTACCGAACTGAAGTGAGCTGAAGTGAAGCATAACACAAAGTTCCCCAATGGATCAATCGTTCCGGCCCAGCCTCACCTCCCTACTTGGAATGTTCCAGGGTAAACTGAACCAGTGTTCCAATTCTGGCCAATTTACATTTCAGAGGCTTTCGCTTTGACGCGTTGGCAGTCGTTTCCACACGACCCCAATCAACTGAACAATCTATGACCAAATCCGGGTAACTAAACTGAGTGAAACTAGAAACGCTGAGCGTTGAATGTCCAGACATCTACAGCAAGAACCGGGAATAACCGTGAGGTAATTTGTCTAATATTTTTCATTTTCATCTAGATTGGACGTACATTTTTGTCTCTTTATCCGATCATTCTTGTCCGTTCATTGCAGTTTGCTGGTGCTATCCTAGGATTTCAGGTGCTCAACGCGCTTGGTGAGCGACGTTCCTAAGCTTTCCCCGGCACCGTCCTAGATTTTATTTTGAATAAACCTTAGCCCATCCAGACATCGGACAGTAAACTAACCGCATATTTTTACACCATTGCGTGACATTTCTGAAGCATTTATCGATTCTCTCCCCTCCGTAGTGGCTTCAGGTTCCAGTATCTGCCCTCCGCTTCTGAGCTCCAACAATGACCGCCTCTACCCATTGGCCTCTTTGAAATAAGGATAATCTCACGAGTTTCGTCCCAATACAAGTTAGCAGTCCGGCTAATACTTGATGGACTGTCTTTGACAGCTACCTATACAGTCTCAGTGAGCACCAGACCACTGTCTTCCTGAAAATATTTTCAGTTATCCCTTCACTACATAAAACAGGTAGCTGCATGGGTTGTCTGGTTATCTTACAATGACAAATACTCCCATTATCATTAGAATAGTAGAGGTGCCTGCCAAAGATGGCATGAGTAACTGTAACTAGTTCGAGCAACGCGTTGCCAAATAAGCGAACCCCGAAAACATAACAAGATCGATTCTTTGCTTTTACAGTTCTGGTTTATGAAATGAACAATTCTAAAAATATGCGTACAAATCTAAGCATGCGATCATGGAAACTCAAAACGAGGACCACTTTCACGGCGTGAGTGAGCGAACACGTGAATCACACAGTTCCAAGCAAGTTTTGACAAAATCGCGCATCGGACACGAATGAACAGAGATTAGTGCATAAATATATCGAGGTAAAAAATACACGAAGAATGTATACAACTGAGTATTTCAACAAAACAGAAATATCATAGCGTTTTTGGAGGACTCACTGTATTTTAAGGTGCAGTTCATCGCCACCGAACCTCTTTTCCAACTGTAGCAACCTGCAAAAGTTTATTTCTGGTCAATTACAAAGCGATCTGTCTGTAACCGCCACGGAACTGGCGTTTCGGAATTATTTGAGAGGTCTCTCTTTTTCTTGCCCACTATCTCCAATGCGAGTTGATCCTGTCGGGATAAAGCTGACCGATTGTCTCCTAGGTCTTGAAACCATTGGTCGTAGAGACCATGCAGCCGTCCCTCCGTCTTTATTTTCCGTCAGTAGCGTAAACTGAGCCATGCCTCCTCATAGGTTCGTATATCACCCAACCCAATGTTGTAAGTAATAATAATTTTATTACCCGTTTTTACTTCGTTTTTTATTTGCTATGCAACAAAGTACAAAAATTCAGGAAGCGGGCAGCGGCCAACGAGAGGCGGCCGAGTGGAGATGTGGCCGACGGTGTAGGGAAGTAAACCTGGGTCATTACTGTCCAAGGTCCACAACGACAGTCGCCCGACTGCTTGCTGCATAGGGCGCCCGGCAATTTCCAACCTCAAGGTCTAGCACAGAACGTGGCCCTGGCAACTCACCTCCAAGGAGGTTCACTTCATCTTCTTTCTAGTTTGAGATCCTCACCTCTTGAAGATCAGAACATCTAGATAAAATCAAACCTACTAACTTCATCGCTCGCATCGGTAGGTCATGCCGTATGAATGCCCTCATGGGCTCGAATTGCTAATCTTTGTCTAGACAGATAAGCTTAGATCGCGCGTGGCAAGCAGCCGAGCCCTGAGTCCCAATCGCTTTGCTTACTGCTGGTGACACGGGTTCTCCCGAGCTGGTATTTCTTCGCAAACTGTCCTTCACGGATGCCGAACCGGATACGCTGTCCTCAAATGCTACGACTCTAGTCACTCCACTTGGGGTCACCGCTGTTACAGTGACATCTACAGACCAAATGGGCTTGTGAATAGACCGTGGTACTGAGCAGGTCAGGCCGGGCTTCTGATTTCCCTCCGATGACGCCACCCTCACTCGTGTGGAAACCAGCGGTGCCCGCTCACGAAACCTCCCTGATCGCGTCTGGCTCTCAACCGGCAAGCTGCTGCTCGACTTTACTAAGGCATATGAAACGTGCTCCTGTCACCTCAGTGACTTCTCAAATTCCACCGGGCCATCTGTCAGTCCGTGGTTTGCGTTGCGGGCCGCACAGTCCGGCGAAATACCTCCCCCACCATGAATGGTACGTGTGCTTGTCTGGGACTGGTGTTTAAGAAGATCCCTTGCGGTATTTATATCCGAATGATACTTAGCCTGGTTGATCTATTGTCACTACCTGCCGGAGGACCAAATTTGCTGTTGGCTAACATCGCCTGCCTGTCTAAGTTAAATCAGTGGTAGCTTGGTGTAACCATTTGGGCACATTCCAGGCAGTCACAATATATGTCCTTATAAGCAAATATGCAGCCGGAAACTAAGCACAAATTATGGCAATTTTCGTCCAGTTAAACTGTGCCGCAGGACTTTCAGGATATCCATTGGATCAACGGGCATAACGATCGTGATAAGGCAGAGCGAAGTTGCAATTCACGGAAGCGTGATCGCACAAAAATAGAAACTTTGGGTGAGTACATGTCGTAGACACGGCTTCTGAAAATTCGATATGTATAGGATGGTGTATTTCTGAATTTGCTTTTGAAGTGCAATTGACTACAAGCTTGGAAGTGTTAACCAGTGACAATATCGACAGGTTTATCATTTGACTTAACCACTGCATGTAGAGATTGGTTCTATAGATTTCATTATCTAGCCAAAATCAATTTTTCAAGAGGCCGGGTGAATTAACTGAAAAGCAGTAAAACCACGGCAGGAGAGGATGTGTCATCACAGACACAAAAATTGACTGATTTGGAAAGGGAGGTAATCTTAGACACGGAGGGGAAAATGAAAAACCTCTAACTTTACAAAATGTCCGTCGACAACATGTGGATCACGAAAGGTGGTGAGAAAGTCTAACGCCAAGATGTTTGACTGTTTGTGATAGTACGGCACTCCCGATATCCAGATCTGTTAACCTAGCTGAAACGTTGGTTAGATGCAAGCAAGATATGAGCAAAGCATGGCTGCGGGCAGTAGAACAAATTTCAGCCAGATAACCGTGTTTTTCGATAGTTCGTTGTTGTAAAACAGTTAAATAAACAGAAAGATACGGCAAAAAACCAGCAGCCAGGTGAAAAACCTAGGAAAATGGACGGAAACCCTTCGAGAATCCGAGCACTGCAGAAAATAAAATGGCCTTTTTGGTAGGCAGGTGGAAGGAATTAAGGCGCAGTGTGGCTGCGGTACAATCAGCAGATCAGGATACTTTTGCCATCAAGACCCAACAAACGATTTAAAGAGGTGTGAGCCAGACCGAGGACTCTGTTGTTTGTTGGTATTTTCCATGGCACTTTTTGCAAGACGCAAGCTTCAATTTCAGTCAAAATGGCTCCGACAAAACTGGAGGGAATTGAACATAATATACAGCATGGAAGTCAAGAGCATACAAGAGCGAAAAAGGAAAAGGAAACACCAATTTGGTCTAGGAGGCCGTTTTGTTCTTGTCTTTGTTGGTCGGTATCCGCGCTAGACAGGGTACAGAAGAAACTTTGTACCGGTTATTCCCGAAGGAAGTTGATGTAGTTCGGATCTGGTATATGACATAGAACGACAATAGTATAAACCGGAGTTTATCAGACGCTTTGGATCTTGTTGTATCCCGTGAGCTACAGCTGGAGAAAAGTCAATACATTTTTCAACTAATTCATTCAAAAGAAAGCTAGAAGAGCGAAAAAATCGATTGATACTTACCAATCCGCGGAGGAAGGCTTTTGAAGTCACGGTTCAAAGGCTAGGGGGAATTACGGGGTAAAAACATGATAAGAACGGAAAACACAAAGAAGGACAAATAAGGAAAAAACAATTGTTGCAGTAAGCGACTGCCTGAGTCTACTACCCTAACGATAGGTCATGGAAAATCCCCTAGAAAACACTGCAGTTCCATGTTTCACTGACATCGCTCACTCAATTGTTCTACAGACTTGTTTTATGCACTGTATGTTTTCATGAACCAAAGTTTGTCTGTTCACTCCCAGCGCACCGCTCTGCCATATCCTTGTTCTGGACCTGTGTGACGCACGTGCTCATTGCTCGCAAGCTGAAATTCGGTTCTCGTTTTTTGAGTTCCTGTGATCGCATAATTGAGATTTGTATTTTTTTCGTGTCATTGTTCATTTGATAATATAACATTGTAGAATTTCACGGATAATTGTTTCTTGATTTCGGGATCGTTGCGAATTTGGCTATGCATTGCTCAAAGGTGTCTGACAATACTCAATTGATCAACTTGGAACGAGAGAATACACAACATGCCAAGAAAAGGATCAAAGCAGTTTGGATCTGGACGGGAAGTAATACAGCAATTTACTGGGTAGGCGTTTGGTACTTGTGACCCTCTAGGTAATGCTGGGTCACCTGGTCCTGTCAGTGTTAGCTCATGTTTTACTGAGGGTGATATGAACTGCAATGGTGTTGACCTATTTGAGTTGAGGATATCAGACCTAAAATAACAACTGTTATTGGCTAGACAACAAGCCCAAAAACAGAAGAGGAGTGCAGACAAAAAGAGCGGGAACAAAAGGCCAACGACTATGGCCTTTCCGACAGATCAGGACAAATCGAAATAGGAAAATCTGCGCCGGTCGTCGAATATAAAACATCGACTCAACCAACGATCAATCTGCCAAGAGTAGAACTGACAGTCTTCGGCGGACGAGCTGAGTACTACTGCAAGTTCATCAGGCAGTTCGAAACCTTCGTCGAAAACAAGATAACCGACCCCGGGCAAAGGCTTCTCCACCTGGCTCAATACGATCGAGGCCGGGCAAGCGAAGCTGTAGATGGGGTACCATGCTCGAACCAGTACAAGGCAAGGAAGATTTTGAGGGACCTGTTCGGCCAGCCATTCAATGTAGCTCGTAATCTAACAGAGGGCTTGGTTGTAGAGGCCATAAGAACAGAGGGCTATGTCTACACAATGGCGGACCTAGTGATGAAAATGCAGAACTGTTCGATAGCCCCGGACTATTCAGGTCACAGGGCTGACCTCGATGCAGCGCACACTTTGGAGGGCATAGTCCGTCACCTCTCTCCCGGACTACAGGGTCAGTGGACGGAAGAGGCGGCACGTATAAGCCGGGGCGACAATGAAGTTAACTTCGAGGACTTGACCAAATACTTGGACGGGCAAACCCAGATGGCCGACAATTTTTGGCCGACTCATCCGGGACAGTCACCGAGTAAACAAATCTAGCACTAACCAAGTTCAGACCACCACACGGGAACATCCAAAATACCAGCTTTGGACCAATGCAAACGCCATTTCACGTGAGGCTATAGGGTATCCAATTTGCAGGTTCAGTGACACTGGCCATGGGCTGCTAGAATGCTCAAAGTTCACCAACGCCACAAAGGACTAACATCGGGAAAGGTGAGGGCTAAAGGATCGTGCTTTATATACTTTAGCACCAGGCACCGGGCGGCAGATTGTCAAACTAAGACCAGATGTGGTCACGAGGGTTGCGCGGGCAGTCACCACCGATTGTTACACGAGGCGAGAGAAAGGGCACCGGAGGCGAACACCAAGCCCAGTGTTATTTGTTCAACGTCGCGGTCTGCCAATAAACCAGTACGTTTAGGGGTAGTTGCCGTGAGAGTGATGACGACAACTGGAGTGGTCAAAGAGTAGGCTTTCATCGACAATGGATCAGACACTACACTAGTGAATGAGCGGTTCGCCCACAAACACCGGCTCGCTAAAAGCATGACGTCGTTAGCAGTGAGCACGGTGTGCGGAACACAAGTAATGACTGCCGGCAGGTTCGGGTTACGGCTCATCAGCTAAGACACTAAGGAGCAGATCGAATCAACGGAGGCATTTTCATCAGCCGATCTCCCCATACGAGCATCACGGTCGGTGAATGCAATTTTGACTAGGTAGCCCCTGTAAAGACCGGTCGCGGAAAATCCCCCTAAAACCTTTGCGGTTCAGTATTTTTCTTACCATCACTCACTTGCCTACACTATTGACGTGTCTTTATAAACTGTTTGTTTTTATGGACCAACTGTTGTTTTTTCGCGCCCAGAGTGCCACTTTGTCATGTCCTTGTTCTGGACCTGCGTGACGCACGTGCTCCTTGCTCGCACGCCGCAATTCGGTTTCTCGTTTGTTCAGTCCTTATGATCTCATTGTTGGGGTTTGTATCTTTTTGGTGTCATTGTTCACTCAATAATCTAGTATCGTAGAATATCACGGATAATCGCCTTTTGATTTCGGGATCCTTTGCGAATTAGGCTACGCATTGCTCAAACTTGTGTTACTGGCCCACCCGCAAGATTTAGCCGCCGTAGACTGGGAAGGCGACAAAGTTGACCTCCTCACCGGCTGCTACGCACCAGAGGCACCTTGGGTACTTGAGCAGAGAGCGGGCAACCGCCAGGCACTTTATACCTCATGCACGGCTGTGGGATGAATATTATATGGTCCAGTGGAGGGAATTGGCTCCGTATACTACATATCAGTCAAAACGGACCGCATAGCATATCAACTGAAGCGGCTGTATGAAAAGGAGTTTCACGACATCGGAGATGAAAGACCATCAGTGCCCCAAGAGGACCACTTCGCTTTGCAAACAGTGCAGCAAGAAACCAGAGGCTCCGTAAAACAGTTCGAGGTTCCCTTCCTATGATGCACATTAGATGATCTCTGGGTTGGTAACAGAAACTATGCTCTGCAAGGACTGCTACGATTGAAACAACGCCTCGTTCGAGACCAGGGTCTGTGGGAACGACACTCGGAAGCCAAGAAGCGAAACGAAGCTCTCGGCTAAGTTGAAAATTTGTTTGCTACCACCGACGGCCGGAGGGGGGTCTGGTATTTAACTCACCACTCCGTTATCAACCCCAAGAGACACGAAAATCTGCCCGTGGTTTTCGACTGCGCAGACAAGTTTTAGGGCAGGTGGTTGAACGATGGCCCGCTTCAGCGGCCTGGCTTGGCCACGCCATTGGTTGAGGTTTTGTGCCGCCTTAGAGTAGTTAGATCGGCCCTGTCTGCCGACATCAAGGAAATGTTTCTCCAAGTGAAGATACCTGTAGAAGAGCGAGAAATGCATTGCCTTTCCTAAGGTGGGAAGAGAAAAACCGGGACGAGGCGGTAATAAATTATAGGATGACCGTCCACCCCTTCGGAGCCATCTCATCACCGTTCCGTGCGAACTAGGCCCTTCGAGAATCAGCGAACAAACATGGAGATTTGGTCGCCCGGCCGGTGGTAGACAGCTTCGACTGGATCTTCTAAGTCGACAACTATCTTGGGACATTCGAGATGTGTACTCGGCTCTAGCGCAGTTCAGAAGCCTGAAAAGCTTGCTAGAAGAAGGCGGCTTCCACTCATCGAAATGGGTGTCGAAAGCTTCAGAAGTGCTCAAAGTCATTCCGTACCACGAAAGGGTTAGAGACTTGGACGGCTCTCCACTCCCGACCGAAAGCAAGCTGGGAATACAATGGAATGCGGAAACAGGCTACTTTGTTTTCGAGCTAAGAGTTTCCGAGCAATCAGAAACCTGTCGTGGCATACTACCTGCCGTCTCTAGTTTGTTCGACCCGCTCGGTTTCGCCTCTCCCTGGCTGTTACCCGTAAGGGTCTTGCTGCCGCGGCTTTGCCGTAAGAAAGTCGATTTGGAACTGCCACTGGACGAAGAGGACCGGCTAGACTGGGAGAAACTTCTAAACACATCAAAGATACAAGGAATCATACGGATTCCAAGGTACCTGCGCCCTAGTCGTGAAAAACGGACGGGAGAACCAAATGCCTCCTCTGGCTCATCCGAAGTCGGTCACGGAGCAGTAGTATATGGGCGATGGTGCACGGGAGATGGACACTATACTACGAGGATCCTGTCCGTCAAAGCCCGCGTCGCCCTACTGGAGACTGTTTTGATCCCGCGCGTTGAACTCAGCGCAGCCGTGTTAGCAGTCAGGGGGGCACAGGCGGTAAAGGGACATCTCGACTCTCATGCTTGGTCGGCTAGTTTTTGGACCGACTCGACGATAGTACTGTACTACATCAACAACGTCAGGATCCGGTTTGGTAATTTCGTTGCTAACCGACTCACGATCAACCACGACTAATTGGCCATGAACCAGTAAAGTCATGTCCGGTCTGGCGAGAACCCAGCCGATCTGTGCTCTTGAGGTGCAACCAACTTCCATTAACTCGACACGTGGACGAGAAGAACGAGATTCCTGCAAATGCCTAGACAGAACTGGCCCGTGTACGAACTAAAACCCACTCTGGAATTGGAACTGGAGATCAAAGGCGTATTGATGGCGGCCACAGTCGTCGAAGCGAAATTCATTCTGTCACGATTGATCAGGTTTTCCCCCTGGATCGAGAAGCTTGGTTGGCCAGGTTCAGGAGAAATTTGCTAGTCATGAAAGAGGTGCGCCCCTCCAGCTGGTTACGAGTGGATCCGATGAGCTTTGATGAACCACGAGCCACTGAACACAATTTATTCAAGAAGATAAAACGGGAGGCTTTCTCCCGAGAACTCGAGATGGCCGAAAAAGTGGGGCCAAACGACAAAGGAATATCATCTCCGAGAGACGACTGGAAGCATTTAAACTCCAAACTCAATAATGGACTGCTACGGGTAGATGGTCGGCTGGCCAACTCCCACCTGGGCTTTGACACGAAATATCCCTTATAGCTACCGGCTCGACAGCCTTTGATAGAGCTAATGATCCAACACGTCCAGGCCGTGGAGGGACATTCCGGGGAAAGTCGCTTGACAAGCGTCATCCGAAAGAGACTTTGACTGCTGAGAGAAAGAGCGACTGTAAAACGCGTAATCCAAAGTTGTGTTTATTGTAGGAGATGCAGAGCCGCAGCGGCCAAACAACACATGGCCCCACTACCAGAATGCAGAGTGACTCCGGGTTGGTGGCCATTCAGAGACACCGTGCTGGACTATTACGGGTCATTGTGGATCAAATGTGAGAAAGGGTTGGAAGAACGACATGGGTGTATCATGACGTGGGTGAAGTAACGCGCGGCACACCTAGAAGTCACAAATTCGTTGACAACCGACTATGTCCTACCAGCCATACAGAGCTTTACCAACCGAAGAGGCATACCAGCAGATACGTACTCCGACGATAGGTCGAACACTTCGGACGCTCATCGAGAACTGTAGCTTTGGCACGAAAGCGTGAACAGGGATGAGCAACAGAATCGAACCGTGGCTTACTGCATACCATAGCATTTCAACCCCACGCAGACCAGTCATCGCGGCGTATGGGAAACCTGATCCGGTACACAAGACGAATATTGTTGTCGACCACTGAGCAACAGCCGCCCGACGACAAAAAGTTGAGCACCATCATGACCGAGGTCGAACAAAATTCTAATCAGCCGTTCGCTGGTTTCAGTAATCAACGACAATCCCACACATCTGGCGATCACCCCGAACGACCTATTGACGTTAAGGTCGAACGAGGGTATTCAAGGATCAACGAACCTTCGCGGAAGTCACCTCTGTAAATGGAAGCAGGCAAACTATCTTGCCAAGGTGTTTTAGGGTCGATGGCTGTGGGAGTACCTACCGGCTCTACAAGCTAGACAGAAGTGGCCGATCAAAGCAAAACCATTCGAGGTTGGGTATGTAGTGACGATCACCGACTAACATGCGCATTTCGGCACCTGGCCTTAAGTTGCGGTTATGGGAGCCATCGAAAGCTCTGACGAAACTATAAGAACTGTCAGGACAAAGACCAGCCAGCGAAATGCTAATCCGCGACGTAAGCAGTATCATCCTCCCCGAAGTGAAGACGGAGAAGCGGATAACAAGGAAGCCCAGTTAACTATTCTTCACTGGTTTTCGAGGTGAATAAAGGAAACCCCCTGTGAGGGGAGGGATTTGGGACATGCTGACGTATTGAACTAGACCTACACGCAGGCACACACACATGCAAGATACACGTTTCAGCTCCATGATCTCCATCATTCACGTAGCAGTGCTCACCGTTTTTCTTTGACGTTTCAGAAGGCTTTCCCAATATGTGGTAGTAGTTGTGATTTCATCATGCACCCTGATGCATACACACGTACATGATGCCCGTTTATATTTCATATCCTCAATCAAACACGTTGTTGTGCTTACCGTTTTTTGTTGACGTTACAGAAAACTGTTAGCATATGTGGTGGTAGCTGTGATTCTATCATACACCCAGACACACCAATCACGCACTTACGTGATACACGTTCATGCTTCATGGCCCCCATGAAACGCGTCGCAGAGCTGATTATTCCCCGTTTATCACTAACATTATGGAAGATATCTCCCGTAAGTGAGGGTTGTTACTAGTTGCCCACATGCCAGAGTGCGACTTCATCCAGGAAATACACACACTCAAGCAAGCACACGCAGCTGATGCACGACGGCCGTTCAGAGGGCAGCACCCATGTTTTCCCTCCACGTCCGCCCTCGATCAGCCGTTCTCAGGGACAATGCAGAGTAATATCTCGTCAGTGTGGCCGCCAGATCAAGTGCGATCATGGGCAAACTTTTGACAGCAGGGCCTAGGTAGGTAGGAAGAATCAGTGCTGTTATTCCAAACCTTTGACTGTGCTGAGATTCGGGAGGATTTTGGTGGGCGGTGTAACGATCTAGAAAATCCCCTCAAAAACACTGCACTTCCATGGTTCGTTGGCGTCACTCACTTGTTCACACTACTGACTTGTTTTGTGCACTGTATAATCTCATAAACCAAGGTTTGTTTGTTTGCTTTCAGCGCGCTACTCCGTCATATCCCATTCTGGACCCGCGTAGTGCACGTACTCCGTAGTCGCACGTCACTATTTGGTTCTCTTTTTCTGAGTCCCTACGATTGCATAATTGAGGTTTGTATCTGTTTCGTGTCATTGTTCATTTGACAAACTTATGTCGTAGAATCTTACGGACAATCTTCTCTAATTTCGGGATCCGTACCGAATTTGGCTACTTATTGCTGAAAAGCTTCTTACCACCACTTACCGACACAGTGCTGGTTTTAGGATGTCCATCTTAAGTTTTTGTCCAAACTAACGCCCAGCTACTTGGGAAAAATAACTTCTGAGGAGGATCAGGAATTTACTGCAACATGGCTAGCGGAAAACGGTTAATTAGAGGGACTGAAACGATTCCAAGCATTTAAGCGGATCCAGTTTCAGACCCAAAAGCGGAAGAGAAACATTTCATCGGGGATGGGTTCTCATCGGTCTTCCCGAAATACGGGTTGCCAGAAATAGTTTGACAGGGGACAACGCCATAAACATGCTTGAATACTTTGGATAACCAAGAAGCTAAAAGGCCTCTTATACAGGTCAAAAGCCCACCGGGGTTGGTACCTAGAGGCCTTGAGATCCTTCCCAGAAATTAGCTTCATAAATTCCAATATGAAAATAGTCCGATGGCCAGAAAAGAAGTTGCGCTGGACAGTCGAAAGCCCCGGGGTTCCAAAGGAGACGGGATTGGCGTACAGAATCAAACCTTGGAGGGTAATCAAGTAATACGCAGCTTACAGGTCGTTGAGACTTATCCAAAGATTTAGTGATGGAATTCACCGAGCAGGCCGCAGCATCAACGGTGGAACCTTTGGGTTCATAAAAAGCCGGAAAAAGGCCACTTTGCATACTGAGATGATTTTGAAGGCGGGCAGAAACAGCTTTTTCAGTAACTCAGCGGGAAAACCGTGGAGGTAATGGGGCGAAGGAGTTTGTCTTCACCAGGAATTTTGCAGCCTTTGGGAGCGGGAATGATGGTAAGTGAACGCCACAGATCAAACATCGAGCCGCTGGATAGAGACTCGTTTACCAGGGTATTGATCTGCGAGGCATGTTGGGCACCGCCATACTGGAAAATCGCTGATTGAGGGCCATCGGAACGGGCAGCCGACGACGTTTTGCATTGGTAGACGATTTTAAAAGTGCCCACAGAGAGAAGTGCTCCAGATCTGCAGAAACACAGGTGTAACATATAGTTGCAACACAGAAGAAAGCTGTTAACAAAGAAGCACAGGTGAGCTTAATCCACCGAGCAAACAAGAGCACCTGTTAACAAGATGCAAGGGTTTGGAGCTAGATCTGGTAATGCCGCCGATGTGAGCTGGTCTTTGGTGGAGTGCAGTGGCAGAAACGTCGAGGTCTGAAGTTTGGGCCTCCGTAATGCTGTACAAGTGAACCATTCAGAAGTATCATCTCACAGTGTAATTGAAAACCCTTGAGAAAGACAGAATAATGAATAAACCCCTGGACTGTTCATAAAGTAGTCAATTTAGGACACAAGTGTAAACCAGTAGGATGCCTAGGAAAGGAAAAAATACTTTGGCGGTATCTGTGGTTCACGATGTAAGTGCTCACTATTCGTAAGCAATTAAACTCAAAAGGAGAAGTGCAAACTTCGATTACAAACAGTGATCACCGTGATACTGGTAGGAGTTCACTGTCCGCCGGTAGTAGGGGAAACCCGTTAGCGAAGACTCTGTGTGGTTTATCACAAGGTGAGGAAAATACACCCTCGAACTTGGAAGCATTCATTGCAAGGTAGTGGAAGAGGGGCCACTAGAGAACTTCTTTTGGTTTTATTCGAATTTGTAAGGTTACCATCTGTTCTATGGACTGTTGTAGGGTGGACGGAGGGCCAGGGAAGCTTAAGGGCACATACAAATTGTTTTTGAGCGCATAGGGGGGGGGGTTGTGGAGACGGATGCTGACGGCCTCAGCATCCGTCTCCACAACCCCCCCCCCCCCTATGCGCTCAAAAACAATTTGTATGTGCCCTTAAGCTTCCCTGGCCCTCCGTCCACCCTACAACAGTCCATAGAACAGATGAAAACTGAAAATACACGAGAAAAACAATACACATCTGGTTTTGATTTCAGCCCGGAATACATTTGTTTTCTTCCCCTCCCCCACCCCCTTTCATTATTAATTTTGTCACTTCCCATTTATCTAATTGGTTCAACCCTTTGACTTGTCGTAATATATTGTGATGTAATGGCATGATTATGAATCATTGTAAGGTTACCTCAGGTGTCGGTAATTCAAGCCCTAGAGCAATATCCTTGGCCCGTTCGCACCCGAGTAATGTTGACGGGATTTAGAGTTGTAAGATGTACAAAGAGAAGGAAAATTGAAAACATTTTACCTTTTGATGCGGCGGAGTCAGTTGGAAGAGATCGGTGTTTTTGACCGCTAAAATTGGTGGAATGTCTCAAATCACTCGAGTAGTTTGGAACCAGTCTGCGGACGTTTAATTCGGTACGACTAAACGAAAGCTTTCTGAGCATTACCTTTCGATCAGGGCAAGCAACTATTCTTTTTGATCTGAAAGCCTCATCCTAATTGTCTCGCAATTCCTGTCTAATGCTCAAGCTTCTAAGTGGACTACTTAAGCTGAGGCATTAAGTGTGGAGCGCGAGGGCTGACTTGCAAGCTTCAATACCTTCTTCAGCATGCCCCAGGTGAATCGAGAATGATAAAAACATTCAAAAAATTTGAGCACCATAAAATTGCAGGCGATGGGGCCGTAGTTCCCTAGTCCTTCCTCGGTTACAGGTGAATTCTTGGCCAGCCTCCAAAAGCCAGGGACATTTTCGATCGTCAGACTGTTATTGAGGATAATGGCTAAAGGAACCGAAACAGCAGCAACGCTTTCCCTGGGCACAACAGGTGATAGCTCATCTGGACCAGGGGCTTCCCTTGTCTGCACTTTAGACAGCGGATGTTAGACGCAGCGGGTTTGATAGTTGATGGCTGAAATGATTTGTTAAGGCCTGGCAGGAAGCAGGCTGCGATACTGAGCTGAACTTAGAGAGGTATTGGTGCATTAGTGTCTTCTTTTTTGTTTCTTGACTTGCTGCCACGTAGGTATTTCATGACTTCACACAGGCCGCAACGACTTACATTTTCTGAGATTGCATTTATGTAAAACTTGTTCAGGCGCTTTGCTTCAGGCTTGAGCAAGTTGGTGAGCTTTTTTATTCGTGCCCTTTCTCCATGCTTGAGAACCTGCTCTTTCCTCGCTTTTGTTTGCGTATTGATCAGCATCACTCAGTTTGGATGTGGACAGTTTAAAGTAGACAGCAATGGACAAGGCAAAAACAAGGGTAATCCGTGACTGGTTACCATGAAGTAGAGCGGTTGGGGTTTGAAAACACGGAAAATTGGATGAGGTAACCAGGGCCCTACAATTGACTTGGCTGTTGGGCAGACGGCTCCTCTGCATCATATTTCTGGTTGTTCTTCTTAATGTAGCATACCGGTTGGTCTCACCTACACTGTCGGACTTATTTCCAAACAAATTGATGGACGTTGCTCAGAACGACAGCGTCCTGCTTATAGGAGCCAAGTCTAACCATTTTCATGGTCTGGTTGGAAAAAGTGCCAGACTCTTCAAGATGGGCATGGTGAGAAAGTTGACGTCACGCTTATTAAGGTAACCGACAAGTACGCAATGGAATTCATTCAACTGTGTAATTGCTGAGGCCGGCGGAAGGTCGGAAGACGTTTAACTCAGGAGGGGTGTAATAATTGCCAGGTGAATGTTTTCGATGAGTATCTGCTGAGATCCGCTCAGAAAATGTCCATAATAGGGCGGCTGAATATTTCCTTTGAGTTTGTAGAGTCCTTGTCTGTCGATTTGTTTCAGCTGTTGGTGACGTGGGCGGAGACATCCCCTCCATTAGTGTAATTGCCGGCAGGACCGTCAGCTCTGTAAGAAGTAAATTCATCTAGTCATATGAGTCATTAAGGTATATAATTGTGCAACCGGGATTCTAGTAACAATAATTTCTGTATTCTTACACTCCTGCGGGATTGCTGATATCTATTCGATTTTCTTCAACAAAGTACGGATACTGCTTGGTAAGATCCCGAGGATCTGATTTTACCACCACGGCATTGTCGGAGATCGACTTGCCAGCCTCCGCGACGTTTTCTTGCCCCCCCCCATTCAGTTTTTCTACAATCTGTCTGAAACTTTTTCGAGTCTCACTATCATCGTTTACAAAATACTCGGCGTTCGCGAAGGCAAGTAGAGATTTCATAAACGTACAGGTGTACGACGACATCGGTTACCTCAGAATCGGTATGAGAAAGAGCACTGCCATGTTATTTTACGGAAAATGGTATAATTTGGTTTTACAAAAACAGCACAGCCAACTTCATTGGCTCCACCACGTCCGCCAACGACGCCTTACGATCGACTAGGCTTGTGCCTCGCTTCTTCGGCTCAGCGACTCTGCGGTTCCGATGTCAAACAGGGAACCACTGCCTCTGATGTATGCCCAGCATCAAGGTCAGACCTGTAGCCCAGATAGTCCGATGCAATGGAACAGTTCTTCATTTGTGGCAAGGTCGGACACGGGGTAGACGTCTCCTTTGGCTCCCTCGGCCTCATGTATCACACTATCAATCGTGTTTCGGGCTACCTTGAACGGCCGGCAGAACATGGTTTTCAGAATCTTCCGTGTTTTTGCAGAGTCTCGCACTAAGTCGATCATGGAAAGACCATCGATAAATTTTCTAGCCCGTCCTCCGCAATAGAGGGTGAAGTATAGCAGCCTTCTTTCCGGGGGCCTGTCACCTTAGCTTCCAAGAAAGTTTCAAACCGCTTGGAAAGCTTCAGGTGTTGTCCCAGAAGTCCAACGAAGGTGGCCAACTTCACTCTAGGGAGATAAAGCGGCATCTGAACTGAAGCGGCTGGCATAACTACCGGCATGGAACTTTCCCCTTCACGATGGCCTCCTTACCGTTTACATTATATTTGAAGACTCCTACGACAAACTCTCTCTGATTACCTTTATCTGCCCCCCGATGCCTTACGGACAATAACTGCCGTTGTAATTCGGCTATCCTTAGCCTCAGTATGTTAACACCCTCATAATCAGGTATATTATCGGGAATTTATGAACTCCCAGTGATGCGGCAAACTAAGTTAATCGAATATCGAGTCCGAAGTACCCAAAGCTTCCCTAGTGACTTGACTCGTTACTTCCTGCTCTGCTTACGGCTGTCTTGATCCTTTGTTGCGCACATACGCTTTCCGCTCGATCCAAGCAAATCGACCTCGGTATTGCAACTTTAACTTAGGCGATACGTAGCCAACTGTAAATCTCAAATTGTAAACAAAACTGATTGGTTGCCTTGACAGTTCTGCACTATGAAATAAACAATTCGACAAATATGTGCACAAATCTCAAACGTGCTATCATGAAGACTTAAAACAAGGATCACGTTCACGGCGTGACTTAACGAGCACGTGAGTCACATAGGTCCAAGCAATTTATGACAAAATCGCGCGTAGGACACGAATGAACAGACATTGGTGCATAGATATATCGAAGTACAAAATACACGAAGATTGTATGTGACTGAGTATTTTCACGGAAGCGAAATCTTATGGTACAGAGCAGCATATCACATCTGTCAGCCAATCACTGCCCGTCTACCACCTGTTTGAACGTATGTTCAGCTTATGCGGCAGCGTCGAGCTCAACTAAAGGAACGCTTTATTTACACTAGACAGCTTGTAGTCTTTACACTTAAGCCCAGTGAAAATACACGCGGTTGGCACTTCGCGGTCTTTTTCTCTTTGATCTCCCTCGGAAAAGCGACCGATGAAGCCGAGATGAGGTTCTTCACGTGGTAGGGCTTCCTCTACTCCTCGAGAGCCTCAATGACGCGCTTAACCTAGTGTTCCCTACTAACCCCTCCCTCCGCTGACGGCATTATAACAGTCCAATCCTCTAGGCACAGTAATGTTAACACTGCCTTCTTTCCGATTTTTCTGCTCCTGACCAGTGAATTACTTCTTGGCTAATAGACGTTTCTTTAGACAGGAGCGGGTTAACAACTTGTATGTGTCATCTGGTCCACGGTTCTCCACTCATTAGTGTAGTATCAGCCGTGTTTTCTCAATTCATTTGCCATTTCCCCCAGCATTACTCAGCCTCTCTCACTTTTTCTGGCTTTCGGATATCCAAGCTGTGAAGGCTAGCGGAGTCTTTTGCCTTATTTTTCTGTCTTTATGGACCCCAAAACGTGTCGTACACTATCGTAAATTGCACACCAGAACCTCACTCGAGTATTGTCCACTGACCTGCCCAATGTATCTAAATATGATGTAGTTTCTCGCAAAAAATCCAAGGGAGTTTCGCTGAAAAACTAATTAGTTAGTGGACTGCTTCATTTTATAAAAACCGCTGCCAAATTCTCATTTCTGAATCAACGTGGCTCCTTTGACTGAAACCAGATCTGGTCCTCGTACACAATGTAATATGTGAGCTATCCTCCGCTGAACCAATGAGCTTTTAGTCTGGCACCCCTTGCCCCCCCCCCCCCGTTTGGCCCTTTAGCGTTGCCGTACAGGAGTCCTAAACTGCTATAAAGCCTCGCTTCCTCCTCTCTGGTTATTCCTAATTCTGGAACGCGCTTTGTTGAACGTCCGATCTCCTTAGCCTCGAACTCACTTCAAATCTGAAACCTCTACGAACCCAACCGGCACTCAGATCCAACAGTCGATGAAACGGCACAAATGAAAATCGGGTCTTTGAGGGCTGTCTAGATTCCTAAGCTGCGCAAAGTGTAATCCAGTTATTTTTGGTGGTGAGAAATTTCACCAACGAAATTAGCCATGGCCGTTCTTAAACAGGGATTACGTGACTAGCTTACAAGGGAACGTAGTGGAGTTTTAGGAGTAAATTGATAATATTTAACCAAACCTCTGGCTCATGTGAATTCAGTGTTTCTTGAGTGGCACCCGAGGTTGCCGCGTACGCTGAACGTACATTCAAACAAGTGGTAGATGGAGATTGTTTGGCCGACAGTAATCGTTAGACCAAAGGGATAATCAAAGCTCACACCAAAACGACTAGAGTCGCCAGCAACAATGCACAGTGAAAGGCTGCCTAATTTACCAAACTTTTTGAAGCCCAATCAACCTGCACTAGCTAGTCTGTCGTGAAACTTTCGGACGTGAGCGAAATTGCTCAAAATTTTCGGTTCGCATTCGTATATGAAGCAGCCAATGAAAATCTCAGAACAGATAAAAAACGTTCTGTCTTCTTCACACCAATGATTGTTTATACGTGATAATTCCGCCACCTCGCTCGCGATATTACTTATAGATATCCAGTGAAAACTTCAAGTGTACCTTTTCCATTGTCCACGTCAGTGTGAAGCCAGGCTCCTGGCAGAAGGATTGCCTCGGGCTGAGGATATTTCCTTGTCACAACGACATCAAACAGCACCAAAACTTCCCCGGTAGAAGTCGAACACTGTTCATTACAACTTGTATGCAAATGGTGTGAGTAGATTCTTTGGAAGCCACTTGTCTTCCTTCTCGGTGCTTTTTGGATGAGTCCTAGAATTTCTCAGGGTTCTTTTTCATTTGTTGCAAACCACGTGTCCATATTAGATCAGCTTCTCCGAAGGCTTCTTGTTCTTGAGGTGCTTCGATACACCACAGGAATATTTGGCCGAATCGGATATTGCCTTGATGGTACAACCGCAGTTATGGTGATGAGATTGAAAACAGTAAACCTGAAGATAGGTAAATGGTTGCGTGATATATATTCCAATCGAGATGGAACAGCGCGGCTAGGTTCAAAGGCCCCACCAGCGGAATGGCTGCGGCGTCCTTCATCGGCCTCATCGATCTTCATGGTCTTTCGGCGACAGCGGTAACTTCTACCCTGTCGTATCCTTTAAGGGTGATTTTCGGAACCTGGTTAGTGCTAGTTTTTGGAGCTCTAAAGTAGCGAGCCAGTCGTATTTTCTAGGTGTTCCCACAGGTAATTCATTGTCGGTTGACCATGTCGTCAAATTCAATAGGCGAAAACTCAGCTTTTATGCAAGTTTCTCATTTCTTTACCCCAATTAATTTTTTGCTTTTTCGAATGGTTTTATATTATTTTACCATTTTTAGCAGAAAAACATTCTAAATATTTGATGCTGAGGTGAACACATTTGCCGTCTCAATTGCACAGCCTAGGGATAGTAATCCCTGGGCTTGGTTTTTACGGTTAGAACCATTTTTGCTCCGCAAAGTGTGACTAAGAAAAATGGCAGATTTAACAAAGTGGTTGCAGTTCTTCTTCCATACATCGCGGATCGAGTACAAAATGCATCGGAATCAGAAAGGCACATTTGTTTTCGAAGCATAAATGCAGCGGCCATTCGCCGGATTCGCATGCATGAAAAACAGTGAATTGTCTGTTTGATTTCAGACACTGAACTGGGAATTCTCAAACCCTCCCAGCTGTTACAGCCCATGCGCACAGTTTTATGGGCTTTAGTGTTGGCGATAACCAGGTACAACAACAGACAATAAACTAATGACTCTAGGGCACTGAACAGCACTCAAAATGCTCAGATTTCATCGTAATAGGTCATGTTTATCAACAATAACATTTGTTTGCTGAATACACACGTTCAAACTCAGTCATCTTCAGGTCCCCACAGACTTACTATGATCGACGATAGTCTCCCAAACCAGATGCCGCTTCCATTACTTCTCAGTGATATGCGGGATGTCATTTTCTTGTCCACGAAGCAATATCTCACGAATCTTGCCGAAATGTCTAACAGAGTCGAAAAACCCGCGAGAAGAAGGCCAATCAGGTAAGGTTCTCACAAACTAAGCCGAACACTGCCTGTTCAACGACCACTGTGCACGATCAAGTCAAAAAGGTCGAGGCACTCAGTGGATTGGCAGGGGAGGCCCAACTTAGGCTCTACCCACTGAACAATTTCGCTAAATAGACCTCTGAGTAACATCTGTCTAAAGATATTGATACCGGCATCGCGAGGTGCTGCTCACAGTTGGTATTATCAAGGTATCTAGTGGCACCGCGTTCATTTCTGACAATCACCATCTGTATTATCTCAATGGCTATTGACGTTGATCAGTCACTTCCAACAGTGCAGCTCCTCGTTTCACTGTCGGTGACACACTTTTGCGAGCCCTCCCTGATATTTCCTCGCTTTCTACTCGCTACTCTGCGAGTTTCAAAAAGATCTCTGCGGCCCTCGACTTGGCTTCTCTAGCAACGAGAAAACAACTATTTCATTCCTGACCGTGGGTATCAGCCACATCCGTACCCATTCGCCACATTTGCCCTGCACTTTGAAGCATCGTTCCAATGTGCGTTATTGCACTTCACCTTGTTATGCTGTGTCAGCCAGTCGGGGGAACGAGAATGCCAGCGCCTAGCTACAACGAAGGCCACTGGCCACGGAATAGCCTGTCCTGCACTAAGGATAGTAATTCAAGGGCAAACTACTTGGCGGGCGCGGCATTGAATTCATTGTGTCCACATCTTCAGGTCAAACACTGGATACGTGCCCCTTCCCTGGCTTATATGCCTCTAACGGTACTTCAGTATGGAGTTACATGCAAGTTTTTAAGACCCCAGACATTTTTTCTTGTTGAGTCTTCCGTTGGGCTTCTTCGTTACGGTTTCTAACTCCATAGTCGGTATTGGTTTTCTGCATTACTCCAAACTCTTGATCGCTGAAAGTTTCCCTGGAAAACTCGGTTGTTCCGAGAGAACAATAATTTTGGATTCATCTCCTGCGTGACCCTTTCTGACAATGAGCCCCGACTGCGCGGTTTTCTCCCGCTAACTACTTGTGAGGTTTTCGTCAATCTCGGCTTTTCACACTTGGTTTTCGCTGACTGCGCCTTCGCCGTTCGCTTCATCCTTCGTCATAAACCTCGCTTGCTTTTTGTGTACTTCTTATATCTGTACTATTTTAATACCATGTTATACAGAGTAGGCTATCGCTTGTCTACCTACTCCAGTCATCTCCGTATTTCTACGAAGGGGTTTTCGCTTGTAGTTTGCGGTGGTACCTGATGGAAGAAATAGTCCAGCTAAATGCCCCTTATACTTTTTGTGCAACGTGTCACTAACCTATCGGTGAGTGATAATTCGGTCGAGTCTAACCCAGTCAGCCCTGCTCTACCTAAAATAACCGGTTTGCCTTTGTCCGGCGAAGTACAAAACACATACCCAAGGGTCCTGCTCTCACCGTCAGCACTATCTGCAGTTAACAAACGAGGTGGGCCATATTAACTCATCGGGTCCTCAGTTCTTGCTGGGACACCCCAGCTGGCATCCGAAAAACATAAATTGCTCCAGCTGAGTTTGAGCTCGTCCATGAGTTAGATATCATTCGTGCATCAACCGGTCCCCGCTCTTCACTACGTAAAGTGGTTTTTACAAGTCAGGGGGATGGCAACCATGGGGACCAAGTACATCCCAAAAATAAAGCCACTAAAGGGTATCCTATCCCACATTTTCAGGATATCGCGGCCAACCTTAAAGGTGCTAGTGTGTTCTCAAAGGTAGTTTCGGTATGCGCCTGTCATAAGATTCCCATTGCAGATGAGGAAATACATGAGATAACACCCCTTGTAATCTTTGAATCTCTGTGCATATAATTTGACTTTCTCAACTCTGCAGGGGAAAATTTTGCTGCTGTAACTACTTACTTGCAATCCGAGAAATGCGCCGCAGTGTGAGTATATCACAAACTGAAATAAGATTGAGGCAGCAATTCCGCCGCTTCGTAACAAATAACTGCAAGCCTAAAAATTGTTCGCTGCTCATTTGTGCTTTCACGAAAGAAATTTATACTCCATGAGGAACCTGTACAAAAACGAGCATTACGCCAGGATCATTGGTTCAAGAACCAGATTCAAAATTTGCAGATCTTTCATGAACGAACTGATATGTATATACATGGTATGGTGCTCACCGGACAAAGTGGTAAATAGTGAAATTCTTTGAGGTGGTAGAATATCTGAAAAGATTTTCAATATACGTCTCTGCAGTTTCTCCCTAAAGCTGGACACGCAAGGTCCACAACTGATGGCTAGGGAACAGTTTCTCGGTGTTTGCCTAAAATCCGAGGACCTCGCTAACAAAGCGCGTGACTGAAGCAATGTGCAAGTAGCCGCTCAAGAGGCAAATGGAGAAAACGGTACTGAGAGCAACCCAGTTTACGCGTCCTAAACTCTGCGTGCAACATTTGAAATATGGCCGTTCGCACAGCATTGCTCGGGGAGCGAAGACTGCTCGGGTAGGTCTGATGACTTCAGGGTAATTTTTGAGTGCCCTTTGAGAATTGCGCGCTGTTTGAGTACGGTGCAGCTTTGGGGCGGATTGGGCAGCTTTTCCGTATTTTCCTTCCCTCCCTCTAGACTACTAACAAAAAGTCATCAAGCGGAGGACCAGAGAGAAAGGGCACCATGGCACATCAGAGGGAGACATCACTAGGTACGTCTTATTTAATCTGGGCAAGGTAGATGATCACTTTTCCTGCCTTTGACATAATCCGATTGATTGTACCGGAAAGGAAGGTGAAGAAAAATGTTTTAATATGGTATGCTTGGGTCGGCTAAAAACACGATAAAATGAAGGTATAATGAAAGGAAAAATGGGTAAAACAGGCCTAAGATTAAAAAGAACTGAATGGTGAGAAGGGCTAAAGAGGAGGAAACACGGAAGGAGAAAGATAATGAAAGATGACGAATGTTGAGAACGAGTAAAACGATGTCAGAAAACATACAAGGATAAGACGATGAGGAAAACAGTGAAAGGAAATGAGGTTTGGAAATTAAGTAACCAACATATTGAGAATGAGATGGAAAGGGAAACCGGGGAACCCCGACTGGGAGTGCCGACTATGGAGGTCACTGTTAGTAATCTGACGTAAATGAAAAGAATGAATCATAGGAAGTTTCGGCTGTATCTCTCCTCAACCATGCGGAAAAGATGCCATAGATCCCGAGAGGAGAGTACCCTGCCTCACTGATATCGTTCTTCAAGCATCCACTGTCTCAAGCATTCGAGCGATACATAGCGGAATTCGAACGAATCCAAAACCCAAACTCCAGTGATCCGCAAATTCCGCGATACTGAATTATTGAATGAGCAACGACGCAAAACGTATACAAACCTCATTTGTGTGATTACATAGACTCAGACAAAGAGAACTAGGTTTTGGATTGCAAAAGACAAACACTTGCGTCCAGCAGGTCCAAGATGGGATATGACAAGGCAGCGCATTGGAAGCGAAGAAAACAAAGGTTCCAGAACATATTAATAAAGTTCTTTGGAAACATGCTTATGGTGTAAGCGAGAGAGTAATATCTCGAAAAAGCAAAACTGTATTCTCTTTGAGGGATTTTCTACAACTGATCGTCTCATCCATTGCATCATCTATGCTAATTGAAAAATTCCTTTTTTGCTTACTTTCATATACCTCCCGACTAATTTTGGTCCGCTCCTCCCAACCTAATTAGTGCCGACACTGTTTTGTGGTCGACAATTAATCTACGCTTGGTGCACTCACTTCTTTTTATGGTCTTGCTTTCTTACTGAGATTGCTTCGCGGACAGTTAGTAAGATAGCGAAAAGCACTGATTCAACCTAGTATTGTCTTATCATGGCATGTTTTCACTTCCGCGCTTACGTCGACTGATCTTTCACGTTCACCTCATTTATGCTCATTTTTGGCTGCCACGCTCAGGAAATTGTACTTTGCGTCTGACAAAGCGTGCAGAACTTGTTTCGTTGGCTTAAACTTCAAGACAGGTACCTCCCTTTTGCTCTCTTTGGCCAACTGTTCCCTTTTTACAGGATTTTATCCTATTTTTGACCACTTTTTTGGCTGGATAGTGACGAGGTTCATTGTCAAAGGTTCAATCGTGTTTGTACTCATATCATTACTCGCTAATAGTACCGTAGAACTTGCAGAGCAATCGTGCTTTTCATTTAGGTTTTGCATTGCTTCGGGCTGCGTGTTGCTTTGAGTCCTCAAGGTGCCACCCAGAAAGAGTGAAGTTTATTTGTTGGTGAATCCAGCACAGAATCGTTCGTCTGGCTTCAGCCAAACCAGGAGTTGAGCGTTCTGGCCGTTTCATCCCCTACCACATATCAATGCATACAGCACTCTAGCTTACGGCCTGTTCCCAGACTGATGTCTTCTAGCCGATTCTGCGATAAAAAGCTAGCTGTGCGATGCGGCGCCGGAGGAACCCACCACCTTTTTCCTCGAACTGCGCCTGCTAAGAATTTGCACTAAGAGTTTCTCTGATCTGTCTGTGCTTGCCCAGAGGCTTTCTGGGTATATTGCGGGTGAGTTACATACTAACGGACCCGAGAATTTGCAGTGGTGTAGTGGGGGTCAACTTTGTCCATTAGTTTAGCTCCCTCTGTTGTTTATTCAGGTTCTTGCTGTGAGGCACGATGGTCATTTGACCTTTGCATGCCCCCACTGAATGCAAGCTGCCGCAATGTACACTCTTCAGTCTCGATCAGTAGTGTTCTACTTCTCGTGAATTGAAGGTAAAGCTGCTCTGATTACGGTTATGGCCTTATGTAGAGCACGTCAGTGACGGTTAGGTGGCTTGCATTTAGTCAGAAGGACTAGAAAATGCCTGCTGAATGGAATCAAAATGGTCGGTTCTACCCTAACTCACAGTAGTCTGTAGTGACCTCGATCGTTTTGAGGAAATAACTATTTTCTGGACACCATTTTGGATCTTTTTTCTCCACGATCTTTTCTGACGTTTGACATCGACCTCATAGTGTTCTCCAGTTGCGTACGTTTTACTGGACTGACTTTTCCGAGGTTTCCGTCGACCTCGTTTCAAATCACTTTCACTTTCGGTCGTTCGCTCGCGGTTCGCTCTCTGCACAGCCGTCGCGTTTCGTTCCGTTTTCCGTTCGGTGTATCTCTCGTATCGGTACTGTTTCGGTGCCACGATATATAGAATACACCTCGCATCTGTAAACCGACTTACGTCTTCTCTATTTGTCCGATAGAGGGGATATCGTTGGTATTCGCTGCTAGACCCGATAGGAGACGCGTTCGCCAGCCGCACTCAAACGTCTTCTATAGTGGTGAGCCCAAGAACTTCCAGAACCTCCTGGATTATTCGCCCGCCCGGTGAGTCTGTGATTTATCGCTGTATCACGTCCTCCCTTCGTTGCACGATATTTATTTTTTACGATATATTATCGCAACGTAACCATGTCAGAGGATAAGGTGCAGCTCGACACATATCTCACTCTGTCTGCGGTTGCCTTTAAATCAGTGGCGTTTATCCCTCATGATCCAGAGGTTTCGTTTGCAGCCTTAGAACTGCAACTTGAGGCACGTAGAATTGTTGGCCAAAGCCAACGATTTTCCTATCCCTTAGAGGCAATTCCAGGTGATGTTATCGCCTCGGTGAGGGATTTGGTATTGAATCCTCCTCAAGTGCAGCCGTACGATCGGCTTAAGGAGGCTATACTGCAACATTTCCTTTCTTCTCGGGAGGAACGGTTACGTCAGCTACTAGCACGGCACCCCATAGGGGATACTGAACCCAGCCGCCACCTAACTCATCTCCGGTCCTTGGCAGGGCCCGCCGATAAGGATTCGGAGATAGTTAAGGAACTGTGGTTGGACTCTCTACCCTTCCATGTTCAGACCACCGTTACTGCTCTCCTTGAGGACTCGTCCTTGGAACGAGCAGCCGCCGTGGCTGACAAAATTGTCGCGCGTGTCGGCAGTGGGGCTAATCCCCTCATTGCCACGACACCGCGCAATCCTAGGGTTGTCGACCTGGATGAATCACCGGAGAGGCCTCGGCAATCTCGATCCATCCAGCGCCACCTGTCCTTCAAGGACAGAGTTAAAATACCTACTCCTCGCAGTAGCCCACGTAAACAACGGCACGGACGGGCGCCCTCCACTGCCCACGTCCGCCGTGAATCCGCCTCACCTGCCTCATCCAAACCTGATCATCCTACCAGCGGCTTTTGTTGGTTCCACCGCGTTTTCGGACCAGCCGCCCGTAGGTGCAGACAGCCGTGTCCATACGCGACGGGAAACGCCACGGCCGGCGAGTAGAAGCGGCCGTACTCGCCGGCAATCAGTCTCAGGTTGGCCGTTTATTTTACGTGCATGATTCGTGCACTAATGCTAGGTTCCTAGTCGATACTGGGGCCCAAGCTTCTGTCCTGCCGGTTGGTAAAGACAAGCCACTAGCTTCTTCGCTTCGGCTGTCAGCGGCGAATGGTTCCTCCATTCCTACCTACGGCACAAGACAGCTTGCGGTCAACCTGGGACCACGACGACGGTATCTGTGGACGTTCATTCTTGCGGATGTTCCCACAGGCATACTGGGAATCGATTTTCTGCAGCACTATGAATTACTTGTTGATTCACGTAGGCTGCAGCTTATCGATCCTTCGTTGGACATTAAATTTACGGGTATTGCAGCTCGAACAGATGCACACCGAATCACAGGATTGTTTTCTAACACTCCGCACGATTTTTAGTCTTTGCTTATTAAATTCCCCATATTGACTAAACCATTTGAAGAGATAGAGACAGTGACCGATCGTGTGGCACACCACATTGTCACTAACGGACCACCAGTCACGGCACGAGCTCGTTGACTGGCACCGGACAAATTAGCTCTCGCCAAACGTGAGTTTGACACTTTGCTTTCTAAAGGTATTGTTCGTCCTTCTCACAGTCCATGGGCCTCACCTCTGCACATGGTTCTGAAGAAAGGTGGCGTTAGCTGGCGAGCATGTGGCGACTATCGCGCACTAAACTTGGTTACTCGTTACGGTAGCCATTCGACATCAAGGCATCACCTCCGGGTACAACTGTATTTTCTAAGATCGATTTGGTACGAGCCTATCACTAGATCCCAGTCGCCACTGAAGATCTCGAGAAAACCGCTGTCACGACTCCTTTTGGTTTGTTTAACTTCCTACTTATGCCTTTTGGTTTGCGAAATGCTACTCAGACACTCCAGAGGTTTATCGATGGCACTACGCGAGACTTGGAATTTGTTCACGTCTATATCGATGACTTGCTAATCGCATCGTTGAGCGTAGATGAACATTTCCAACATTTGCCGCTACTATTTCAACTTTCGTCTGAACATCGAATAGTAGTCAATCCTGATAAACGTGAACTTGGCAAACCGGAGCTTGTGTTCCTCGGCCACAAGATCACTCGAGAGGGTATAAAGCCTTGAGAGGATAAATTGCGCGCTATTTCAGATTACACCATACCGTCCTCAATCAAGGAGCTCAAGGCATTTTTGGGGTTAGTTAACTTTTATCGTCGTTTCATACCCCATGCCACTGAACGTTTGCTTCCATTAACTGACTTACTTCGTGGAAATCCACGTAAGTTGTCGCTTACAGATGCCGCACGAGTAGCGTTTTCGGAGACTGAAGCGACATTAGCTCAGACCACTCTCCTAATGCGCCCAGTTTCGTCCGCCACGCTAAGCATAGCAGTGGATGCATCCGACTTTGCCATCGGAGCGGTCCTGCAAAGTTAGTTTCTGGTATCTGGCGGCCATTAGAGTTCTTCTCTCGACGCCTCAATCCCACGGAAACCAAATATAGTGCTTTTGGTCGCGAACTGTTGGCTGCATATAATGCCGTTAAGCACTTTCGCCATGCAGTCGAGGGTCGATATTTCATCCTCTTTACAGACCATAAGCCTCTGACGTATGCATTGCATACTAAGTCTGATCGTTACTCTCCACGAGAAGTCAGACATTTAGACTATATTTCACAGTTCACGACTGACCTACGACACGTTAAAGGTGAGTCGAACTGCGTTGCAGATGCTTTGTCGCGTATTCCGCTTAATGTCATTAAATCTCCGGTTTTAGACATCCCTGCCATGGCTGCCGCACAAGCACAGGATTCTTCATGTATGGAAGCAGCTCAGTCATCGTCGCTACAGTGTCAGTCCGTACCTCTAGCCACCAGTGCTGGGACTATACTCTGCGACATGTCTACTGGTATACCTCGACCAGTCGTACCCTCTGCATATCGACGTCTCGTGTTCGATACCCTTCATGGACTCTCACATCCAGGCATCGCAGCCAGTCTCCGATTAGTAGCTGCACGATACTTCTGGCCGTCCATGAATAAAGATGTTCGTATGTGGGCAAAACAGTGTCTACAATGTCAACGATCTAAAGTGCATAGGCACGTAGCTTCGCCTATCGGTACTTTTGCTACGCCTGATGCTCGTTTCGATCATATCCACGTAGACATTGTGGGTCCATTGACCCCATCACACGGGTATACCTATTTATTAACGTGCATTGATAGATTTACGAGGTGGCCCGAGGCTATTCCCATCTCTGTCGTCACGGCCGAATCAGCGGCTCGACATCTGATAGAACGATGGATAGCTTCATATGGTTGTCCTTCCACAATCACTACCGATCGAGGGCAACAATTTGAGTCCGATCTATTCTCTTCATTAACCCACATACTGGGTACGGAACGCATTCGCACGACCGCGTACCATCCAGCATCGAATGGTTTAGTCGAGCGTTTTCATCGCCAACTCAAAGCGTCTCTTAAAGCACACGAGAGCCCCGACTGGTATGAAACGTTACCGCTAGTTCTGCTTGGTATCAGGACTTGCATAAAGGCAGATATCCAATGGTCCGCCGCAGAACTTGTCTACGGCACGACATTACGACTGCCCGGGGAATTCTTTAGGCCACGGAGTACAGACTCACTTGCCGTACAGACTTACGTTCACCGTTTGTCTACGTACATGCAGAATCTCGCTCCGGCGCAGACTCCAATGCAGCGATGACAGATTTTCGTTCAGACCGAACTCGAAACTTGTTCGCATGTATTCATTCGTGTTGATTCGGTACGGAAACCATTACAACAGCCTTACGAAGGTCCATTTCGCGTGATTTCTCGTCACGATAAAACCTTTAAGGTTGATCGACACGGTCACGTCGATACCGTTAGCATCGATCGTCTTAAAGCCGCGTACGTTGATGATAGCGTGTCGCCCGCTGACATGAGATTCGATGTTAACCCTGCACTGCCTGTTGACGACACTTCCGTGTCACGTCAAAGTCTGCAGTTAGCGTTGCCTGCTACGACTTCGAATGAGGCTCTCGTCTCACGTTCAAGTCAGCAGCCAGTTGGCCCTGCTACGTCCTCAAATGAGAATACTGTCTCACGTTCAATTCAGCAGAGCACGCTTACGCACCCGTCCGTGAATGAGGCTCCCGTCTCACGTTCCGGTCGGAAGATCGTTTGCCCAGCACGTTTTCGTGACTAGGTCAAACACGATCTTAACCATTGCACTTCGCAGTAAAAACTTTCGTGTTTATCGTTTCGACACGATTTAACATACTTCATTAGTTATTACTGTATTCCAGTCAAGTCCATTGCAGTTGCTACACCAGTTTTCCGTTTCTTTTCGTTTCATGGAACCTCGCCATATGGTACGCTTCGCTGGTCCCACGAAATCTGGAGAATTTTGGCACCAACGTTTGCATTCTGGATTGGCCTTGTCGTTTTCGTTCCTGGCCATTTTCGAACCTATCGATTTGGCTTCCGGATATCATATTGGTTAACGGTTACCCGACGCTGGACGTTATTTGTGTGGCACACTTTGATGACGATTCACGCAACCGACGTCATTGGCAACGAATCTGGTTTACGCTCGACCATTATCCTACGGTTCCTGCATACCACGGATCCTGCCTGTCAGCACCCTACAGCACAGCTACATTCACGTATTTTGCACGCATTCGCGCACACGAGTACCAGTTGTATGCCATCTCCTCCTTAACAATTTTTCAAAAGCTTTCCGTGCTTTCTAGCGGGGGGCTGCTGTACTGACCTTGATCGTTTTGAGGAAATGACTATTTTCTGGACACCATTTTGGATCTTTTTTCTCCACGATTTTTTCTGACGTTTGACATTGACCTCAGTGTTCTCCAGTTGCCTACGTTTTACTGGACTGACTTTTCCGAGGTTTCCGTCGACCTCGTTTCAAATCACTTTCACTTTCGGTCGTTCGCTCGCGGTTCGCTCTCTGCACAGCCGTCGCGTTTCGTTCCGTTTTCCGTTCGGTGTATCTCTCGTATCGGTACTGTTTCGGTGCCACGATATATAGAATACACCTCGCATCTGTAAACCGACTTACGTCTTCTCTATTTGTCCGATAGAGGGGATATCGTTGGTATTCGCTGCTAGACCCGATAGGAGACGCGTTCGCCAGCCGCACTCAAACGTCTTCTATACATCTTTCCCCGCGCATCTGAGCAACATCCTTAAGCATGAATCGAAGTAAATCTGGCCACATTCGTAATGTTGCGGCTTGCGCATCCCAAACCAGAAAGCGAAGCCCTCGTCATGTTTCTCACCCCTTCTTCTCCACAGACTCTCGTGGACACAACGGAAGAAGTGTAAGTCGTGGCCCAAAACAAAGGCCACGGCTCAAAAACTCGCAAGTGAATTTCCAAAATGAAATCCTCTCCGCCACGCGATCTAAGCGTATTATCACAAGGCTGAACCCCAGTGCTTTGCGCATCAATCTATTTCCCAACTCAGCTGCAATGCAGGGATCAAGAAGCAGCCAAGATTTGTATTCTAAACAATTTCCCCACTGTTCAGTAGTCTCTTGTCCGGTCCACCTATTTTACCAGAGGCAAGGTATGGTAAACTTCCTTATCCTGCACACCCCTATTCTCTAGTTATTCGGTGCACCATATTCCATTTTACCGGCAATACTTAGGTAGCAGGAAAACCACGGGCTCGAAAAATGCGTGTCAAGCCTCTTGCCCATGACTTAATCGGGACTTAAGAACAAGACGGACAACAGATAGTATCAAAATTGGCACTAAAGATCAAGCATATGTGGCACACTTAGGGAACTCCTGCCCAGGACTGGGAAGTAAACCGGGCCACACAACCCGTGCCACTAAAAAAATGTGGCTGCCGTGCAGTCAGTTTTCGTGAATATTGAAATAGGAGGCGATGTCCAAAGGACTTGCACTTCATTCTTGAGGCCGCAGCACAAGGGAGCACCGTTCAAAAACGTGTGCTGGAACGGCATCAAAGCATTATTGGTCGAAAGGACCGTACCTGCAAATGATAAAAAGTCATATTTTCAACCCTTTCCCGAAAGAAGGTGGCTCAGTGCATCAGAAAGTGTGGAAAAGATGGGAGGTGTGCCTTCACTGACGTCTAAACACAGTGTTGAAGCAGGTGACTAGGAGGCAAAGGCAAACCGGGCAAGCACTAATGGACTAGCTCCCAGGTTTCAGTAAACAGTTGCCACTGTTGGGCGGAGTTGTGGGGTTTCGCAAGAGCAGTACCATGGGGCATGCAGCAGAACGGCTAAAAACGTATGGTATTTACGTGAAGCACGCACCTGTAGTTGTTCCGCGTGGATAGCCAATCCACAACAGCTAAGATTGGTTTGCACGTACCAAGGGTGTTCGGAGGCAGTAAAGCTGGCAGGGAAGAGTCGCAAGAGCATCCGGAAAAAGAAAGGGACAATTCCGGGGGGGAAGTGGGTAAGAAAGGCCGTCGACTGGAAGGTAGTGAAAAAGGAAAACTGGGCAAAGATAAACCGAAAAAAAAGAAACTAAGACAGACTATAAAACTAACCATGGACAACCACTGGCCCATTGAACGAGATACCGAGGCCACTAAATCTGTAATTAAATGGGAGGTGGTCCTGAAAATAGCCTCGAAACTACAGAATCAAAGTAAAGTAATAAGGGGCCTACAAGGAGACAAGACGAAGTTCTGTCGGCAGATGGTAAACCAGAAAAAGGCTAGTGAAATGGTTACCGAGAGATATAAGAAAGTGACGATTTGCAGAATTCCGGAACCATATAAAGAGGAGAACGGAACTAGAATCGGGGCCTTGATGCATCATTTTGTAAATTGACTAAGACACATTGGTCAGCCCAACTAGGTTACGATAGAAGGAAGCCTGTGGTTGGGCAAGTGATGAGTTAAAATATCGAAAAGTGATATAAATCCAAAGCCAACCTCAGTGGAAATAAAAACCCAAGATAGGGAGAGGGGGAGTTGTCTGCCTCAGAAGAAATAAGGGGGCTCTCAAACAACCGGGTCCCCTCCAGGCCGGATGAAGCGACCGGCAAGTATACTACCCATGCAATCGCAAAAGCGGGAAAATATTCGTCTGGTCCAAAATCTCCGAAGCTGATAATAAGCTAAGCTATAGTACCCGCGGATTAGAGGGCTATGGAAGACGACAAGTGCTCTAGCATGGAAGGTGAGGAAATTCGTTCTGATATTGGGATGCTAGAGGGAACACAGAACTTTCATTCGCAATGCTTGTGAGCATTCTCGGGGAAAATGTGACCAGTGAAAATAATAAAGGGGTCAGCTTCCGAGATCAGGGTGAGGGTGCTTAAAGATTTCCGGCAAATGCCTCAAGAAGGAAAGGCTGCTAGTTGTCCGGGGGCTTGCGGAATATATACACGAAAGCTGGTGGTATTTACGACAAGTGAAATGAATTAGCATCACTCTGGGCAATGTGAAGGTCGTTGCGCTCACTGAAGCGTGGCTACCGCCCGAGGATGTCGTCACACGTGGTGTCATGGAGGGCTTCTGTCAGCACAGGAAAGATGTGGACAGTGGGTGATTAGGAGGAGGCTTGCTGTAGCATGCTGCCACGGGCTTACTCCAGCAATGAGGAGTAGAAATGGGGTTACCGAAAATGCGGTGCATAACCCGTGCCGTTAAAACGCAAAGAGGCCCCCTGGCCGCACCTGCCGAAGTCCGTCCTCTGCCAGAATAGGTGATACCGAACCGCTGGCTACATTTGACAAGGTCAGCATGGATGAAACAGTGCTCATCATAGGGAACTCTGGAGCCCCAGAAGTAGATCAAAAGCCGCAGAATGCGACACCGGGGTCTTCCGGAGATGTTTTTCGTGGATCCTGAAAGGAGAAGCGGTAATCTAGCACGTGCAGCAGGAAACGCGCCGAGAGTCGGAACCATATCAAAGGGAACCTTAGCGAGCTTCTGGATGCTTTCGCGCCATCAGTAAAGTTTGAACGAAGTGGCCTGCAAACTTGGGCGCGGAAAGTACAGGCTAGAAAATGCAAAGCCTGGTGCCAGTTCAGGGACAACGAGAGAGCCATAGGAAACTACTGGAGTGAGTAGCAGCTCACGGAGAGACATCGAAAACACAAAAGGGGTGCAGTGTCCAGTGCGGGGAAAGATTAGCAAGGGGCGATCATTATCATAGTGACGACCAACAACACCATCACCATCATTTGGGTCATCACCCGAGTCATCGGAATAACCTTCGTCATGATCATCATGTTCATCATCCCTATCATCGTCATCGTCTTCGCCATCATCATCATCATCATCATCTTCATATTATTGACTGTCTGATGCTTATTTTTATTCAACACAAGTGCACGCAAGATTACTTGGGTACGGGAACACATCTCATATAAAGAATACTACAAATAACTGAGGGAAACACATATGCTTTATATACACATGTCTAACTAAGTGACAAATTTGCTCTTTATAACAACGATCAGCTTAGAAAACAACCTACTGTTCCAGAATGTTAATCTACACACATGAAAGGATATATCCAGAAGGCCAACATGGCTCCGGCGATTCGTTCTGTAGTCTGACAATGCGACCATATGCACTATTGCATTGTTGTTCTTCCGCAGAAATGCAGACAACCGCTGACAATGACAAGCAACTCTGAAATTGGAGTAATGTGACCTTCTGTTTCAAGTCCACTGCGAGTGACTGTAACACTTTGTTGTTCTGTGCCGAAACGTGAATGAATGTATCGGCCTTTGTAGTCAGTCATATATCTTCAATATGAATAGTATATTATTTCATCTGGATGATAGGACAAATTTCTTCGGTTTCACGGCAGTTGCCGCTCATCAGGTAAGCGTATCCGGTGTCCTTCTGCCCAAGCATCTTCACACTTGAGTACTGCGCAGTTTGTTTGCATCTGTAATCTTATTTGAATCGCATGGCGAGTGCATGGATGAAGATTCCATATCGGCGCGCGTTGGACCACTCTACATGCGCCCAGTTGTGAGCGCGTTAGTCTGCGCCCAACGTGCGAACAAATAGCTGAAAATGGGTGCCTCTTTTTTCCTTTCCCACCTCAACTCTCTTTTCCCCACCGGATTTGCCCATTCTCCGTCTCTTCAGTCGAAACCACTAATTCATTTATTTATTTAGAAAAACACTGCTTGTAAAAACACTATGTTTATTATCAAATGGAATGCTGAAGTAGAAGTCTTAGACAAGCGCACTTAAGGAAACGTTGGAAAACAAAACATTTTCGCGTGCAGATTTCAAGGATGGCTAGAGTGAAAATTGTTTTTGACAAAACGGGTTAACATCTGATAACTTACGTATCAAAACAACTATATTCAATGAAATAAGAAAATATTAAATAAACTACGAGCTAAATATGAGGGACGGGTAGAGTTGTGATTTGTGATAAGCCGTTACTAATCTTCAGGATGCCTGAAGAGGTGTTGACAACACTAAATGGATGGAACGATTCTAAGAGAAAAAGGAGCTTGAGGTTTATCTCAAAGGAGGTGATAATTTACGTACCTGCGTTCTCGCATTGCCTTGATTTCTAGCTTTGGTAAACCACCACTTCAGGTCCTTCAACAACAGACACCGGTTCTCCTGCGAACCTTGGGATGGGACGCACAGCTTTTCCAGTTTAGTCAGAGACAACGAATTTAATTGACTTACCCATGACGGTAACAATGAGCCTGTTTTTGAACAGCATTTGTTTGCGCGCTTCCAAACCAGAAGCCGGTTAGTGCCACTCCTTACCCAATGGGTGCCATCTACTGTCACAATCGAAGACAATTACTTGATCTAGAAAATTGAGGGAGAAGAATATAGATTCACGTAAACGTAGGCATAATTGGAACAATTGCGTCATAGGGGTTATTGGAAAGCAATAAACATTCACAAGTGACTGTGTGAAGGGGTGCAACGAGTGTGCCTAATAGTACGCCATCCACGAACAGACAATTCGATGGCAAAATGTTCGAGGAGATTGCCCAACACCTTAAAATATTGGAAAGGTATATTATCGGTCAGATTAAAAGTTTTGCCGGGAGTTCGTTGGCGCTGACCTTTTTATCCGGTTGCCCCTTGGAGTAAGTCGCAGATATTGAACGCAATGAAAGCTATGACAGGAACGGGATTGAAAAAATATCGTCTACAGTGTATTTGCCTTCATTTCGGAACACATATTGCCACTTTCGTGGGTTCTTTGGTATGACTATTCCACTGGTCTATCGTGTTTCTTGATGAACAGCCCAAATTCTTCATAAATGAATCACAGACGAAACCAAAGGCTTTATATTTTCACACAGCCGCTGAGTATGAGATGTTTCTGAATAAAGTGAACCACTTAACAGGTGGTACCTTGAAGCGTGCAGCACGTCAAGAAGCCGCCTCTTGGTTGGTGAGGGGATCGTAAAATTATCGGACAAGGACTGACAAAAGCTCAACCCTATTGATGTCGGTACACAGTTCATCTAATTTTATCTCCTGGCCGGTCTGAAAATAACAAAATAATTCACAAATACACCAACACGTACAGATGATCGACTTCGGTGCTGTTGGCCCATCTCTTGCGGCTCTACTTCAGCAGTATGGACATCAGCAGTAGCCGTGTCTATTATGCTTTAGGATCATGCAAACAGATGAGAATACTACGTTTTACTCAGCCTATTTTTGACTGTAATTTAGGCCACGAAATTCTCCATTCTCATGGTGTGGTCTAGCTGAAAATGAGGTGATTCTCCGCACTGAGGACCTTCTTATGCCTTCAACAACCATTCTTCCGCCTCGCTTCTAGGCGTAACAATGTATTCTGATCCCCAGAATCTGAGGGCAAACCACCACGGCTGCACAGACATTAGTATTCAATATCGCATGTAGAGCACAAAACACAACACTGTGAAATGACTGTCTCAACACCTAAAGATACATTTTGAGGTAGACATGTATATATATATATATATATATATATATATATATATATAGATGGAATTCCATGTGTGAAGAGGTAACTACATACTAGAGTTAAAATAAACCGTGGAAGTGCACATTAGTTATCTGTCTTTCATCATAGTTGAAGCTTACAGAAGTTTCAATCAACACGGAAGAAAGAAAACTAGTATGACAAGGCTGGTCACAAAAGCATTCAACAAAACAAAACATTTTCTTTTTGTAACGCAGGTATACGATCATAAAAACTGCGTACCGTCAAAATAATTCTGGACGCTCGATCGGCCGTGGCCACCACCTGACCGGGGCAAAATGAACTGAACGGAACTGAAAGTCCGTTCAACAGCTTTCGGTATTGTCCCTGCTGGCACAGTGTGTATATTCTTCTGTGCGTATTGTAAGAAGTGCACGTATGTCGCATGTTTTTGTCACCGCACGTTATGATCGGCTGTTGTTGGGCCATAGCAACTGCTGACCACATCCCAGTCTGTAGAGTGGAGAAGACGGTTACCAGTTTTCGGTGTTGGCATTTCCGAACTTGCGGACTCGTTTCCGTGACTTTGGTTACCCAGGGAAAGGCTTGTTGTTGTGGAATTCACAACCAAAAATTCGGAACAAATTTAAAGTGGTAAAATCAGTGGTCTATTCAACTCTTTGGAACAGCTAATCTGTGAGCAACATATCACGTCTATATTACGTGTTCTATTATCTTTTTTCAAAGTTCAATCTTCGTAAAGCCGTGCAGACACCGTGCAGCCAATCGGGCTTGACTGCATTCTGGTCACCTACACAACAATAAAATATAGGAAATAGCAGCGATAAAATCAGTGAGCGATGTTATCCCTGTACAGAAAAGTCTACAGTGATGGTTCATCTTTCAATAGTGTCCTTGGCATTCCATTACGACTTTCGTTCGCGGGGAACAAATGCATTCTTATTACCATATAACTTTGAGATTTACACCCATTACGGTGCTATTATAGTCGCATTCAATCTTTGTTTCGCTTGCGTTAATAGCAGTGTAGGCAAGCAGACATTAATTTTAAACCTTTGTCCCAAAGAGAAGGCGAAAGACAGCAAATCAGCAGGATGCTGCACCAGCTGAGCTATCGCGGTCCGAACCGTCGGGTGTGAAAAACACATGCGAATAATAGGAGATGCGCGAACCACTATTTCGATGACACTCAGTAACTATCCTGGTGTAAGTCATTGAGCTAGCCACCTGATTAGCTTCACAGTAAGACGAACAGCTCACAAATGAACGTCTGATGTTTCGTTGTGAAGAAGGCAAGTGTATTTTTCGGTACACTAGATTCAGGCTCCTCGTGCCAGCAATACATTCTGTGAACCAGTAAGTGTTCCATGATGGTATTCCCCATATATTTTCCCGATAATGAAGTAGACAGTCATCGTAATTGTCGTTATTCATTTTATTCCACGCATGAATAGCCCTAACCACCTCCTTATTGTATGGATCGGTCTCTTGCAACTGAAGGGGTACTATACAAATATTTCCGAGGTTAGTGTCATGCAACATGTGCTAACCGAAACAGGTTACCGCCTGACGCTGTATTGTAAACAACATTCAATAAATGTAACGGTTACTCTGATCAGGAGTAACACGTATCCCAACTAAAGAACCCCAAAGTAAGAACAAGATTGATTCACTGTGTAAAGTCCAGCCACCGAAACGTTCGAGCGACGTGTAGCAACCAATTTCGACACAAGTCAAAACAAGGTGGATTCCAAGTAGCTACGGTACTATATACAACAAATTTATTAATTTTACAATAATCAAACCTCAATAGTGTTCCTTCTGGGCTCTTACACTCCAAATCGAACAACAAATCAACAACTGCAGCTGAAATACAGCAAAAGGTTAGATACAAAGATGAGATTACCGAATACAGTCACGACGAAGTTCAAGCTGAGCGACTCACGCTCGAGACAGCGGTGGGAATCCGGTTTGAAACAAGGATTTAGAGCAATGAAACAAACAATCGGAGTTCCGGCAGAAATAGTTCATGCGAACGAAAAATATCGTTTGTAACATGGATGTTAATGTATGGAACGGGGTATCCTGAACTCCTTTACACCGGCCCCCAAAATCCGACCCGGGTTTTTCTCGTGAACCGCCAGGTGTGGTGGGCCTCATACGTCGTCTCTCCCTTCGGTTTCCTAATACCCAACACTGATCACCGTCAATAGCTGCTTCCAGTTGGACCAGTGGATCAACTCTCAGTGGTCCCTCCTGGTTCGGCAAATTCAAAGCCTCTCTTGCCACTTGAGGAGAGTTGGTTTTTGAACTTACACCACCAGCTTCCGGTTCTCCTTCAATAAGACTCATCTTTCTAATGTCACGGAGCACTAATCCTTCATAGGTTCGCACTGTTTGCCATTCGCATCAAGCCATCGTCTGAAACTGAGACGCTCTCGAGAGCTCCGATCGGCCACCGGCCACGCGGCAAAGCCTCCGAAATTAGTAGCTCTACATCGCCCGATCTGAAGCTGCTTTCTTGGGTTATCCACTTCTGCCGCCGTTGTAGAAGTGGAAGATATTCCCCGGTCCATCTCTTCCAAAACAGTGATGCTGGGCAGTTTAACTGTTTCCACTGACAAACCATTCTGTCTCGCAACGAATTCTTCGGAATATCTCTTGGGTTTGCTCTCAGGATAAGTTTGTCATTGGGCGTGAGTACTGGTAGATCACGACAGTCCGAGGTCAAAGGCACCAGTGGTAGTCCGTTTACTATCCGCTCACTTTCCGTAAGAAATGTCAACAATGTTTCATCAGTCATTGGCTAGTAGTCACAGACCGAAGGAAGTACTCTTCTAACCGAGCGCACTACGATCTCCCATATGCCACCACGGTGACTAGCATGAGGGAGGTTGAAGTGCTACTGCACACTCCGTTGCAACAATCTATCGGCATTGTTATCAATATACCAGTTCCCCATTAGGTTCTTCAATTCCCTTTTAGTCCCAACAAAGTTTGTACCATTATCACCAAAAATCTCGGACGGTACTTCTCTCCTCGACGTAAAATGCCGTGGTGCCATTATGAATGAATCAATGATTGAAGAATAATAAGCTTTAGTGTGTACCGCACGCCTCTGGAGGCAGGTGAAGATGCATCCATATATGGCTTCTATACGCAGCGCCCAAATTCAACTGGAAATGGACCAGAATACTCTATTCCGACGTTCTTAAAGGGAAACGAACCTTGTTGGACTCTAACGGCTGGTAGGGGAGCCTTCATCCGTTTGCCTACAACAGCCAAATGCTTAGGACATTTCCAGCATCCTCCAAGTACAAGCTTGACGGTAGCTCCCCCTGCATGACCCGAAATCTTTGGCGAAGTTCCGCGGGTAACTGAGATGGTCCTGCATGTCCTTCCATTGCGTGATACCATCGGATTATGAGGCCTGTATTCGGGTGGGTCCTGGGTAGTATCACCAGAGGTTTCACACCCTGAAGCTGACTGGAGTAGTTCATTCGTCCTCCAACACAAATAATTCCGTTTAATAAAATTGAATCACGTTTTAATAGTCCTGTTCATTAGAGATTTGTTAGCGCTGAGGTTATTATTCCTAGCTCGTTACTGCTTTAGCTGTTCTCCATAGACCTAGTTTGTACAATCAGAATAACACTTTCCTCAACTTCAGCAAGGTCGTGCAACTTTACCGGCCCAGTTTCCAGTCTTAGATCTGTGTAAAGAACGTTTGAGCAATGCGTAGCCAAATTCACAACGAATCCCGAAATCAAAAGACGTTTATCCCTGATATTCTACAATACTAGATTATTACATGAACAATGACATCAAAAAGAATACAAACCTCAATAATACGATCACAAGGACTCAACAACGAGAAACCAAATAGCAGCGTGTGAGCAAACAGCACGTGTGTCACGCAGGTCCTGAACAAGGATGTGCCAAAGTAGCGCTCTGGGCGCGAACAAACATTAATTGGTCCATAGAAACAACCAGTTTGTAAGGACAAGTCAATAGTGTAGGCAAATGAGTGATGTTAGGAAAGGCACTGAATCGCGAGGGGAAAAGGGGGATTTTCCACGACCGGTTGTTATACCGCCCACCAAAATCCTCCTGCATCCTTAGCAGAGTCAAAGGTTCGGTATAAAGGTACTGATTCTTTCTACCTGCCTAGGCCCTGCTGTCAGTGCGCGCGCCTAATGCTCGTCGTCAACGTTCCACTGCTGGTCGCACCTAACCCATTGACTACATAGACGTGAGGCTAGTCTACATCTTCCACAAGACCAAATGACCGATGGCGGGCGTGAAGGGGCCACATAAATGCTGTCCTTGTAAAGGGCCGTCCTGTCCTGGATGTATGTGCTTGAGTGAGTGTGTGTGTGTGCCGGGGTGTACAATGGAATCACAGGAATGATTACACATCAAAAAAGGACTTTCTGCAATGTCAACAAAAGACTGTGTAGCAAGAAACGAGTAAAATGTAGGCATGTGTGTGACCTGAGCTCCGCAACTTCTACATATGCAAGGGGCGTTCGGTAACGTCAGCAAAAAGCAAACAACGAACACTGTCACATGTTTGATGGGGTTACGGGGTGTTGAGTGTGTTGGGCATGTGTGTATGTGTCGGGATGTACAAAGTAATCGCATTTATCACCACATATTGGAAAACAACTTTCTGTAATGTCAACGAAAGACCGTTAGCACTGTAACGTGTTTGACGGAGACCGTGTGGTATATATGGTGTTTCTTTATTCATCTCGATGACTAGTGTGAAAGGGTCTACTGGGCCTCAGGTTTATCAGCTCCTCCGTCTTCGCTCTCGAGCAGGTTAATACTGCGTATGTCACGAATGAGCACACCGTTAGCTGTCTTTATCTTCACCTTTCTTATCATTCCGTCAGTGCCTTCGATGGTTTCCGTAACTACTCCCAAAGACCAAGTGCTGAAATGTGCGCGTTCGTCGGCGATCATAACCACATCCCCAACTTTGAATGGTCTTGTTTTGGCCAGCCACTTCTGTCGAGTTTACAGAGCCGGTAAATGCTCTCACAGCCATCGCCTCCAGAAGACCTTGGCCAGATAGTTCGCTTGCTTTCATCCGTGGAGGTAGCTCCCGCGAAGGATTACCGGCCCTTGGAAACCCTCGTTCGACCTTAACGTCAATAAGTCGTTCGGGCTGAGCGCCAGGTGGGTGGGGTCGCCTTTGGCTACTGGAATCGATGGGCGGTTGCTCAGAATTCTCTCGACCTCATTCATGATGGTGCTCAACGTTTCACCGTCGGGCGGCTGTTGCTCAGTGATCGACAGCAATATTCGCCTGATGGACCGGATCGTGCGTTCCCATACGCCGCCTCGGTGGCTGGCCTGTGGGGGGTTGAAATGCCATCGTATGCCGTAGGCCACGGTTCGGTCCTGCACTTTGTCCCTGTTTATGTTCTTGTGCCATCGCTGCAATTCCCGGTGAGCGCCCACAAAGTTCGATCCATTATCTGAGTATATATCGGCCGGTACGCCTCTTCGGTTGATAAATCTTTGCAAGGCCCGTAGAAACGAATCGGTCGCCATCGACTGTGCGACTTCTAGGTGTACCGCACGTGACTTCATGCACGTCTAATCTTTTCCCACACTTGATCCATGAGGGCCTGAAACAGTCCAACCCGGTGTCGCTGAACGGCCACCAGCCCGTAGTCACCCTGCATTCTGGTAGTGGGGCCATGAGTTGTTTGTCCGCCGTAGCATTGCGTCTCCTACATTGCACACACCGTCGGATTACGCGTTTTACAGTCTCTCGTCCTCTCAACAACCAAAGACGCTTTCGGATGACGCTCGTCACGTGACTCTCCTCGGCATGTCCCTCCACGGCGTGGACGTGTTGAATCATTAGCTCTACTACAAGTTGTTTCGCAGGTAGCAGTATAGGATACTTTGTGTCGAAGCTCAGGTGGGCGTTGGTCAGCCTACCATCCACCCGCAGCAGTCCGTCGATGAGTTTGGGGTTTAAACGCTTCAGCTCGCCTCTTGGAGATGGCATGTCTTTATTGGTCGGCCCCACTTCTTCCGCCCTCTTGAGTTCTCGGGCGAAAACCTCGCGTTGTATCATTCGGAAAATATCGTGTTCCGCCGCCTATAGCTCATCGGGACTTATCGGGCCTACCCGTATCCAGCCTGAGGGCCGTAGCCCTTTCATGACTAGTAAATTTCTCTTGAACCTGGTTAACCAAACTAGCGAACAAAGCGTCTTCATCCAGGAAGAAAACCTGACCAGTCGCGATAGAATGGATGTCACTTCGACGACGTTGGCTGCTATCACTACGCCTTTGATCCCCAGTTATGCTTCCGTAGGGGGTTTTAATTCGAACACGGGCCAGTCCTGTTCGGGCAACTGCAGGAAGTTTGGCCCTCTCGTCCACGTGTCTAGTTGCCTGAAGTTGGTTGCACCTCGGGAGCACAGGTCGGCCGGATTATCGCCAGACCTGACCTGATTCCACTGGTTCGTGGCGGATTCATCGTGGATAATCGTGAGTCGGTTAGCAACGAAAATACTAAACCGGCTCCGGACGTTGGCAATATAGTTGAGTACTATCATTGAATCCATCCAGAAGCTAACCAACCAAATTTAGAGGTCGAAACATCGCTTCACCGCTTGCACCGCCCTGACAGCTAATATGGCTGCGCTGAGTTCAAGGAGTGGGATCGAGGCCGACTTCGGTGGAGCAGCGAAGATTTTAGCGAACAGGATCCTCGTAGTATATTGTCCATCTCCTGTGCACCATCGTCCGTACAACACAGCTCCATAACCGACTTCGGATGCATCGGAAAAGGCATGTAGTTCTCCAGTCCGCGTCGTATGGCGAGGAGTCAAACATCGTGGAATCCTTATGTTCCCTAATTTTTTTTCAAGGTGTTCAAAAATTCTTCCCAGTCCAGCCGGTCCCCTCGGTCCGGTGACTGGTCCCAGTCAACTTTCTTACGGCACAGCCGCTGCAGCAAGATCTTTCCGGGTAGCAGCCATGGTGAGACGAAACCGAGTGGGTCGAACCAACTTGAGACAGCAGATAGTATGCCACGACGGGTTATTGGCAGCTCGGGAACGTTCAGTTCGAAAACAAAATCGTCCGTTTCCGCGTCCCATTGTATTCCTAAGGTGCGCTCGATAGGAAGTGGAGAGCCGTCAAGATCTCTTGGCCTTTCGGCCTTTTCGTGATACGGGATGACCTTCAGCACTTCTGAAGCGTTCGACATCCATTTAGTTAGATGGAAGCCGCCCTCTTCCAGCAATCTCGTCAGACCCCTGAACTGTTCTAGAGCTGATTCCACATCACCGAACGACCCAAGGTAGTCGTCGACGTAGAAGTTCCTGCTGACGCTTTCTACTACCGTCCGATGAACTGGATCGCCATGTTTGTTCGCTGATTCTCGGAGGGCGTAGTTCGCACAAAATGGTGACGATATGGCTCCGAAGGGGTGGACGGTCATCCTGTAATTCACCACTGCGTTGTCCCGGTCGCTCCCCTCCCACCACAGGAAACGCAACGCATCTCGTTCTCCTACCGGAATCTTCACCTGATGAAACATTTCCCTAATGTCGGCAGACAAAGCCACTTTACCCACTCTGAAACGGTACAAAACTTCGATTAGTGGTGTGGTTCAGCCAGGCCCTTGTAGTAAGCGATCGTTTAACGACTTGCCCTGGAACTTGGCCGCACAGTCGAAAACCACCCGCAGTCTTTGGTTTTCTTGGGGTTGATAACCGGGTGGTGAGGCAAATACCAGATACCCCTTTTGCTGTCGGTGTTGGCAGGCGCCTTTTCAACGTAACCGAGGGCTTCGTTTCGTTTCATTAATTCCGCGTATCGTTCCCACAGATTCCGGTCTCGAACGAAGCGTTCTTTCGGTCGTAGTAATCGTTGGAGAACATAATTTCTGTTGTCAGTCCACGGATCGACAGATGTGCGCCATGGGAGGCGAACCTAGAACTGTTTTCAGAGGCCCCTGTTGCCTTGCCGCACCGTTTGTAGAGCGAAGTGATCCTCTTGAGAAAACTTTGGTCTTTCGTCCCCGATATCATGAAACTCCTTTTCATATAGCCGCTGCAAATGGTACTCTGTGCGGTCCGTTTCGGCGGATAGGTAATTCACGGAACCACGCCTCCCTACTGGACCGTATAACATCCATCCCAGAGCCGTGCGTACGGCATAAGATGCCTGGCGGTCGCCCGCTCTCTGGTCAAGCACCCAATGCGCCTCTGGCACATCGCAGCCGATGAGGAGATCCGCTTCATCATCTTCCTAGTCTACAACGGTTACGTCCTGCGGGTGGGCCACCTAGTCGAGATTGCGTTCACCGACCTTGGTGCTCGCATAGGGAGATCCGCTAACGTGAATGCCTCCGTTGGTTCAGTTTCCTCGTTAGCGTCTAGAGAGATGAGTTGCAGCTTCAACATACCGGCGGTCTTGCTCGTGTTCCGCCCACCGTGCTCACTGCCAACGACGTCGCACCTTTAGCGAGTTGGTGTTTATCGGCAAACCGCTCTTTCACTAGAGTAGTGTCGGATCCACTATCGACGAAAGCCAACGCTTTGACCACCCCAGTTGGGGTCACTACTCCAATGGCAACTACGCCTAAACGTACTGGCTCTTTGGCAGATCGTGACGTTGAACAAATAACGCTGGGTTTGGTACTCGTCCCGGGTAAGGTTGCTCTCGCCTGATGCAGCAGCCGATGGCGTCTGCCCGAGCAGCCCTCGTAACCACATCGGTTCCTTGTCCCACAAGCTGCCGCCCGGTGCGTGGTGTTGAGACAAATAAAGCACGCTCCTGCCACCCTTGCCATTCCCCACCGTTCTTTTATTGTGGCGTTGCCGAACTTGGGGCATTCTGGTAGGCCATGGCCATTACCACAGGATCTGCAGTTGGGTTGCGCCGTAGCATCGCGTGAAATGGCATGTGTATTGGTCCAAGGCTAGTATTTTGATGTTCCCGTGCATGGGTTTGAGCTTGGCTAGTACTGGGCTTGTTTGCCCGGTTTTTGTCCCATTTAAGTCGGCCGAACCTGCTGTCGGCTGTCTTGGTTTGCCTGTCCAAGTATTCGGCCAGGTCTTCGAAGTTAGCCTCCCGGTCAAATCGGCTAATCCGTTCTGGTTCTTCCGCCCACCGACCCTGTAGTTCGAGAGAGAGGTGACGGACTATGTTTTCCAAAGTGTGCATGGCATCTAGGTCAGCCCTGTAACCTAAATGGTCGAGGGCTATTTAGCAGTTTTGCACCTTAATCACCAGGTCGGCCATTATGTAGACGTCGCCCTTGGTTCTCTTTGCCTCTACCATCAAGCTCTCTATTAGGTTATGGGCTACTTTGAACGGTTGGCCAAACGAGTCTCTTAAAATCTTCCTTGCTCTTGTGCAGCTTTGTTCTGGGTCCAGCATGTTACACCCGTCGATAGCTTCTCTTGCTCGGCCTCAACAGTAGTGAGCCAGGTAGAGAAGCCTTTGCCCAGGGTCGGTTACCTTATTTTCAACGAACATCTCGAAATGCTTGACAAACTTGCAGTATTGCCCAGCTCGCCCGTCGAAAACCGTTAGTTCCACTCTAGGAAAATAGATCGATGATGGTTTGTAGTAGGCGACCAGCGTGGAGTTCCCTATCTTATTGCACCCTGATTTATCGGAAGTGTCAAAGTCGTTGGTCTTGTGCTCTCGCTCTTTCTGTGTACACTTCTTTTCTGCTTCCTGTGCCTGTAGTCTAGCCGATAACAACTGTTATTCTAGGTCTAGTATTCTCAGCCTATATAAATCAACATTCTTACAATCCATATTGCTCTCATTAACACATGAACTAGCACTGACAGGACTAGGCGATCTAACATTAACTAAAGAATCAAAGGTACCCCAAACCTCCCCGGAGACTTGCCGCGTTACTTTCTGTCCGGATTCCAATATTTTCGCTGCTTTTCTTGGCATTTTGCGTGTTTTTATTCGTTCCAAATTGATCTATTGAGTATTGTAACGAACGTTTGAGCAATGCGTAGCCAAATTCACAACGAATCCCGAAATCAAAAGACGTTTATCCCTGATATTCTACGATACTGGATTATTACATGAACAATGACTTTAAAAAGAATACAAACCTCAATAATACGATCACAAGGACTCAACAACGAGAAACCAAATAGCAGCGTGTGAGCAAACAGCACGTGTGTCACGCAGGTCCTGAACAAGGATGTGCCAAAGTAGCGCTCTGGGCGCGAACAAACATTAATTGGTCCATAGAAACAACCAGTTTGTAAGGACAAGTCAATAGTGTAGGCAAATGAGTGATGTTAGGAAAGGCACTGAATCGCGAGGGGAAAAGGGGGATTTTCCACGACCGGCTTTTACAGTCTGTGCGACCACCGCTCTTGACTGCAATGTACATTTTAAAACGGGTTAACCGCGCTACCGAATTCAGCGGGTGAAACCAACTGGAGTGCCTAGCTGGATGTGCGTCCGTCCATGTGTCCTGCAACATTGTGGGAACTGTACTCGAAGGCTGCTTCAACTCCACGTCCGGTGGTGCTGCAGCAACCGTGGTACCGGTCGCCCAGGAAGTTTCATCAATTATCAAGAAGTTAGGACCTTCGAACCAGCAGCTAATATCACTCGGTGATGTGCTTCTTGATGCCGAGTCTGCAGGGTCAGCCTTCGATCTGATATGACGTCACTGCCAGAGTTCCTACCACTAATGGATTTTAGCCAAACGGTTCGCAACATACGCAAGGAATCTCGTTTTAGTGTTGTTTGCGTAGTGCAAAACTGAAGCAGAGTCCGTCCAGTAGTAGGTCTTATCAAATTTGATTCCGGTTTATTCTATAAGAATCCGAGAGACTCTAACTGCCAGTCTAGCTGCAGCCAACTTCAATCGAGGGATCGCTGCGGTCTTCAGAGGAGCTACCCTTGATTTGGAGAACTGTAGGGCACAATAGGAGGCTATATCCCTTGAAACCATTCTGGAATACGCTACCGCTTCATAGCCAACTTCAGAAGCTTCACAAAATACATGGAGCTGTGCATCTTCGTTCAATGAGTCACCTCTAATAACAGAACGCTGAATTTTGAATGCGCAAAGTTGTTCCGTACTTCCTAAACACTCATTCCAGCATGGTAGGGGTTTTTCGCCAACTGGGTCTTACCAACCAAGCTTTAAGCGACACAGTGATTTCAGTAACCCCATGCCTGGCAGAATGAAAGATGGAACCAACCCCAGTGGGTCGAACTCTGACGATGCTGTAGACAACAAGCCACGCCTTGTTTGAGGTTTTGCGAGTATTTTGAATGAAAACTAGAAAGTGTCTTTTATTGAGTTCCATTCCAATCCCAAAGTCCTTTCCGGTACTTGCGCGCGATCATCTATTTCCAAAGTGAGAAGGGCCAGCTCAGATTTAGGTAATATATTCAGCACCTCCTTACGATTGCACACCCACTTATGAAGCTGGAACCCGCCTCGTGATAGTAATTCACTCATCTGGATAGCAAAACCTTTTGCATTCTCCGGTGTGGGCAAGGACGTAAGACAGTCTTCCACATGGAAGTTATGATGCACAGCCCTGGAGATGTAACCCTCATACAGTCCTCCACGATCGTCTGCCGTGCGAAGTGCCGCAAAATTTTCACAAAATGGGGAGGAAATGCCACCAAAAGGGTGGGCATTCATTCGCTATTCTACAAGATTACCACCCAGTAGACCATTTTCCCACCAAATGGACCTCAATGCTCCTTTGTCTTTCGCAGGCACTCAAACCTGCATGAACATTTCTTCAGTATCCACAGCCAATGCGACAGTTCCTTCCGAAAACGAAACAACACTCCAACTAAGCTTGCTGTCGTGTCCGGTCCCTGTAGCAAGTAATCATTCAAGGAGCGTCCCTGAAATGCAGCCGCACAGTCGAACTCCACCCTCAACTTGCTAGGCTTTTTAGGGTTTGTAACTGCTTCATGTGGCAAATACCACTTTGGCTCAAAACCCAGTTTTAACTGTACATCGACCACTAACTGGATGTGACCCTTGCGCATACAACCCTTCATTATTGTAGAGTATTTATTAAATAATTCAGAGTCACGTGCAAACCCTTCCCTCAATCTGTTCAACCTCCCTTTGGCTACAATATAATTATTTGGAAGTCTCACTACAGGATTCCTTCACGGAAGTGCAACTTCATAGTGTCCATTCAACTGGGTTATGGCATTGGAGACCATACCAACAGCCTGTTTGTCTTCTAATGGAAGAGAGTATTTCGATGCATACCCATTGCAGAAATCGGAGCTGTATAGTGAGTCGACCTGTTTTGCTAGGTGATCGATTCCCCTCCCAATATGTTTTAATGTCCTCACAAAGCTTGATTCCTGGTTTATCGGGCCAAGAACAATCCATCCTTAAATCGTTCGCGTGGCATAGGGTTGTTTTCTTTTACCGCATCTTTGCTCTAATGCCCAGTGTGCCTCTGGAACGTCGGCCCCCAACCGGGTTTCGCACTCTCGAATCCTTCAGCTTCTCCTTTGGAAGCAATTCAGATGAGGCTAGGACAGAACATCCGCATCTGGGCAGTACTGGACCGCTTGGATTGGTAGCCTTTCAATACAGAAGCCTCGCTCTATATTCGCGAAATCATTCTCTGACAACGAGTTCAGTCGCAGCTCCGTTATGCCCGAATTTCAAGTGGCAGTCCCATTTGCTGTCGAAATCAAAAGCGAGGTCAAGGATACCCTCAGGCTTACCAGCTTCATAAGCTCTTTTCGTAATAAAGTCACATTGGACCCGCCGTCCATCAGAGAGTAGGTCTCCACAGAGCCGCCCGGTCCGTCTAATCCTACCGATGGCACACTTAAACGGACACGACATTCTGGCCTAAGAGTAGCCGCACCATTATCGATCCACTGCCCAGGCCTTTGGATGGTCCGTACCCAGCTTATCCAGCTGCGGCCCTTGTGTTGTGTCCAGCATGACTCGACCAGTACTTAGCTTCCGTGCACCTTGCAATAGAGGGTGGTGCCGTTTCTAACAGCCTGATGTTGAACATGGTTTGGAAACAGGACAGTTGCTAGACAGATGTCCACACATGAGACACAAAAACAAGCCTTGATTTCTTTGATCAGGGCCCAACGACCGGGTATTTCATGAGACATGAATCGCTGACATTCCTCAATTGAGCCTATTCCATTGCATACCGGGCACCTATTAGCTGCTACCAACAAGGTACTTCCCTGTTTTGGCGTGAACGATGTCGTCTCTTGGTGCGGTTTTCGTGCATATTTCCTCCAACTGTTAAACAGCGAATACCCTTGAGCCTTGCTATCGGCAGCCAGTTTGCCTAACCTGCTTCGAGCAATCCGTGCCTTACGGGACACCAAGTGCTGCAGATCTTGGAGCTTGGGTTCAACCCCTCCTCTCAAGATATCATCAATGGTCCTAGCCCCCAAATCCTGGAGAAGCTTTGGTAGCACTCGAGTAATCCGTTCCATCGTCTGCCGTGGGTTGAGGTCTGACATGCAATTCATCTGTGTGAGGGCAACTTCACAGTTAAGCTTTTCAACAACTTGGTCTGAGCATCTGAATATTCCGCTAGAGGCTTCAAACCTTGCGGTTAGCCGTCAATCAGTGACAGAGTCACTACATGATTTTGTCCATACAGATCCTTTGAGATTTCCCTAGCCCTATTGTCTGCCAGCGTTGGAGGCAACACAACGCATTCCGCAATCGCGTCCCTTGCCTGTCCCTTGCAGTAATGCGTCAAATGAAGTAAGTGTTGGCCATTGTCTCGAACTCTACCTTCGACATAACATTCAAACTGTTTCACAAGCCTCCAATACGTTGATGAGCAGCCCTCAAATGACCCCAGTTCCACTCTGGGTAGACCCAAACGATAATCCACCGTAGGTTCCGCCACGGGAACCATGTTTGTTGTTCGTGGTGCATCGCTCTGCAAGTAGCAATCACCTAGGCAGCGAGAAAGATGTTTACTGGCCATTACTCCACCCTTAACTTCATCTCTGTTCGCCAGGTTTTCTTCTGCTTCAGCGAGTGCCAAACGCAGTTTTGCCATTTCCTACTCATTCCGCATCTTGAGCAGCTTGCGTTGCTTACCTAACTCTAATTTTTCTGCACACCGCTTCTAATTCAACTGAACTAAAAACAGATCCGCTCTAGCTCTATGGGAAACCGAGCTAACCGTAGAACAACCTGATACACTAGAGCTTGAGCAAGAAACATGACCAATGCCTGCGGGCAAAAGGGTTTGGATCACCGACAGGGAATTGTTCTTTGATTCGGAAAGGATTGCCAAATTGCTGCGTAGTTTCATATCTCAGCGGTTGCCAAGGATATTGAGTACTGCAAAGTCTAGCCACCGAAACGTTCAAGCGACGTGTAGCAACCAATTTCGACACAAGTCAAAACAAGGTGGATTCCAAGTAGCTACGGTACTATATACAACAAATTTATTAATTTTACAATAATCAAACCTCAATAGTGTTCCTTCTGGGCTCTTACACTCCAAATCGAACAACAAATCAACAACTGCAGCTGAAATACAGCAAAAGGTTAGATACAAAGATGAGATTACCGAATACAGTCACGACGAAGTTCAAGCTGAGCGACTCACGCTCGAGACAGCGGTGGGAATCCGGTTTGAAACAAGGATTTAGAGCAATGAAACAAACAATCGGAGTTCCGGCAGAAATAGTTCATGCGAACGAAAAATATCGTTTGTAACATGGATGTTAATGTATGGAACGGGGTATCCTGAACTCCTTTACACGCCGATTCTACGGTACTGGATAACAAACTATATGCATATAAATATGTACAAACCTCGACCGTACGGGCACAAAGTTTAGCAACGAAGGCCAGAATTCAACAAAAGGTCAATTTCAGGTACCATCGTCACGGCAGTCTGAGTTCGAATCAAAAACATGCCGCGGCACATGAGCAAAATATAAGCAAACGTTCAGGTGTAGTGCTGATGCATTCTGTACTCGTTCGGGGGTCAGCGAGATAAAGAGCATAGTCTCAACTATACACGTATGTGACAACGTCCAGGGAAGACTTCCACGCACGTGCGTTGAAAGGAACCTCATCAATTTGTCTGTGTGTAAGATCCGTTACTGTCTTTTTCTTATTTTGTGTATTAAGCAGTGAATTTCGTCCATATATATGTATATATATATAATGTTTGGCGCATTAACGTACGGACGAAATTTCCCCGAAGCACACGACCGGTTTCGCTTTAGTCGCCGCTCATCAGGTGTGCGTACCCGACACTCCTCAGCCCTCTCGTCACATTTATATATATATGTAAAAACCTTTAGCTGTTTTAGCTCACTTGCCTAAAAATCATGAATTATTCACGTTTCTCCATAGATGTCACGAAACAGCACGCAAATGTGAATATCGGGCCGGAAAAGGGGGTCTATTCCATTCTATGCGGCTGGCATATTTCGATGTAGAACTTTATTAAATTACCAAATATAATATAAAATAATCTTTATTTAGAGCTATTGTACGTTCGCCCAGTACGTATTCCGCCAGCACCAAGTTACTGTGTTAAGCAAAACCTCTTCTCCCTTTTGCATAAGCTTATGTTTCTTGAAGCATTCTTTAGCCACATAGGTAACGCACGAGTACACGAAAATAACATAAAGTAGTGTACTTATCCGCAGTTCTATGAGCATTCCCAGTCCAGTGGCTTTCGGCTTCATAAAACAATCATTTCGGCCTTTGTTAAATTCTGGTTTCCATAAGTCTAGGTCTAAACACAACTGCCAAACATTTTCGGCTGGTACATCGGGAATGAACAAAAAACCGAGGCAGAACCGCTCGAGGTAAACTACAACCACACATACACACCAGGTGGTTGGTTGTTTACTTGGCCTTTCTAATGGGCCTGTCTGAATGAAAACAGCCAAGATCCCAGTATTCCATAGATAAAGAAACCACAGGTTAGCAGATGACTAGAAGTGTGAGTGAGTCACTTGACTGTCGTGTTTGCGCACGGTGATTTTCGCAACATTGGGTAGGCATGAACATTAAATCACAAAAGTATGTGGAGGCCTAGTAACGGACCTAATCGGATGGTTCAGTGGTCATGTGAATCGGATAGCACGGACACACTAGGCACGATTCACAAGGAGGGCGACGCACACACACCCGGCCAACTCTGACATAGGCAACCAATGAGATTTTACCTGCCCTTCTGCTGACTGGTTGACCCGCACAATAAGTACAGGGGAAAGAGACCGCATTATTCGCCATTCTGATATCTTCCTCTAACGGTTAACAGGCCCATAAGAAAGTGCAGTCCACGAGACCTTCTCCGACCTGGAAGCGAACTGCTGCCCCGGTGGCGTCGATAGATGAAATAGATGATATGTTCTTGGGCGTGCCAGTAATGGCCAACAAGCGGAATCGACAACAGAGGCTCCAATGGGCCTTGTTCCAGCAACCTACATAGTCCGTGAGGCAATGATTTTGTTGAGAACAACTCGAGAAGGTATGTGGGATTTCACATTCCAGGTAATCAGTTAAGATCCCCGGCAGAGATTCACTTCGATTTGACGCAATTTATGCGAAAAATGTCACTTATCGGCGTCCCTAGTCCATGATGTTCTACGCTCAAAAAGGCCTCTGCATCCCAAAGTACCAAGTGGATTTCGTGAACTGATGCAAACTACGAAGGTTACTAAGGAGTCTCAAGCACAACCGGGCTATTACTGTCACACTGGGCTCGAAATGGCCCTAAACAAACTGTCGAGAGACACCACATTGGACAGGACAACATCGGGTCACATTCGGCCGCACGTTGATAGGCTGCATCTGTTCGGCTCTTCCAGAATGCCTTTATGGACCGTCCGGTGTCGATTTGTTGAACCACTGAAGTCAAGGCCTTTCTTGGTTGGTGTTCACGCGGGAGAGATGTAGCCTCATGACATGCGAAAAGTTCGTAACAAAACAATTTCGGAATTGAAGCAAGAGCAAAGTAAAGGCTTTCGACTCAAGAAAGCCCCCATCTCAAGGAGATACAACTAAGAGCTGTCATTTGCGATCATCTTGCACGACCGCCCATTAAAATGAAAAATTCGCACACTGGTTATCACAGTTGTGACAACTTTACGCCACAAGGGGCATGTCATCAACGTAAGGTAACGTTTCCTTTAGTAAGCGATTACTTGTTAACCGGTGCCATTTTTTGTCGTGGTCGCCACGTAGTGTCACCCTTCGAGAATCTTAATATGGATATGATTGTCTGTTTTTTTAATATAATACACGCACTGTTTATGCTTAGGATTTGTAAGGAGGCATGTTTCTCTATGGACAGAATAGCCAGTCAGCAGAGGTATTATTCCTCGCGGACAACAAATAAACATAGTTAACGACGGACTAGAGCAAATGCGATTGGAATTACCAGTGGGATTCCGTCACAAACGCCGTGGATGTATGGAATACCGATCTTGGGAAACAATGAAATTCCGATAATTTTTGGCGTCCTTGGGGATAGGCCGTCTCAAAGAGACTATCCCTGCACACATATATAACCACGTTTTGCCCTTGCTTTTGTCCGCACGTAAGCTGGTACAGCCTTGCACAGAGTTCACTCTTGTTGAGGCCTCCACTATGTGGCTGGAGCTTGTTTGAATGCATAAGGTGATTTATTGATTAGAGTAAATGTCCAGGAATTTTCATTATCTAATTCATATTGCCAGCCGTGTAAGATACCACGGCGGGCTGAACAAATTCAGTGCCATCTTTTTCGAATCACATCTATACCAAATCAAGACCATGGTCAATGGAAACAGAAGCGTCCCATCACAGCCTTTCAGATGGTGTTAAGAATCAAAAACCTCAACCAACTGGGTAATTCCTGACGACAATCCTAAATTGGGTGTGGAGAAAAGCAGGCTGTTGTTGGTCAGCTCCTCCTTAACCACCACCAGACTTGATAATTTGGTTCTAGTTTATGCATTATCCGCACTAATAAAGTTCGTTGAATACGATAACCATGGAATTATAGCGGTGAGATTTAGTCGTTTCAATCACAAAGATAATTTTTCCGACGACCCGGCTCCATCCGCGGATCCAAATATCTTCTGTGTCAAGTGTATATCGTCCACTTTGGTTCAGTGTCGCCTGTCTGGAATTAACTGCAAATGTGTTTATTCCAGTGACGACGATGGCTAATGTGTCATTGCCATTCGTCAAACCTCTACCGCGTGAGAAGCTTTTTCAAGATTCTCATGCAATTCGGAAACGCTGCTATTATTAGGTAAAAGCTATAGGACCGGCTTCTCTCCCGAATTAAGAAAGTTTCGTCGTGAACTAAACTTTGAGGTTCTTAGATGTCTATCGAATTACGGTTTCTGGCTGTCGTCCACGTTTCGGACGACAAAAACTAACATGTACGCGTGATCAGTCAATCATGGTTGACGGCGGATAAAGCGCACGCTCACGTGCCCAATGTGGGCGGAGCTCGTTTTCACCGTCTACTGGGAACACACGCAACTCTTCCGGCCAAAACTCCCAACAGACCGATTAGGAAGCTATTGCACACCAGTAAGTTTCCTTTAAATAAACAATTATCATATGCCCCAGCTCCGTACGATGAAGCCTGGCAAATACAGGAGTAGTCTGAAGATGATGAATTTCCATCAAGCGACGGGAGAGTTTCCACGGGTTTACCGTAGAATATTACCCGAATACTAACTTCAGTTGTCCAGTAGACCCGAGAGAAACCCTTCGCCGGAGGACGAAGTGCAGCCAAAAAGTTGCACGAGGGTGGTGCAAGAGAAAAGTAATGTACAGTACAATAATTCAATAACCTACTGCCTTTGGAGCTGAAAGCTACTGTTTGCCGATTCCGCCCGTTGGGAACAAACAGCATTAGGCGAATAGGGACGAACTCAAGTACTCTGTCTAATGATATTAGTTTCACGTATTCCAGATCACCAGAGGGACATGAAGCAGTCGACATCAAGCACTCGGCTGAACGTTCGAATAAGTGCGGCTGAAATTCCAACTAGGCCCATTCTATTCGACAGTAAACGTGTAAAATAAGTTTATGCACTTTCAGCTGTGTAATCTGGGCTCAGAATGTTGCGCGAACAAATGGTTGCCTTACAAGCAGAGATGTGTTACTTGGGAGAAAGATTAAAGCAGATCGAGCGCTGTCACCAACATGGTGACTTGTCGATAGCACTTCCGCTCCCCAGTGCACAAGGGCTCCGAGAATTCGACTCCTCATTGCTGGAGGAAAAACAGACTGAAATTGGCAGGTATTTTTTGATTTATTTGGACTTCCACGGGGTTCAGTTTTCATATCAACATGAGGCGAGACCGCTGCACATTACGTTCATCAGCTGATGCCTCGACTGGGGACAAAAGAAGCCAAAAGTGGGGCGAACTTCTGGGGGCACCCGGGAACATGGCTTTCCGGAGAACTAAAGCCAAAGAACTAATCGTCGGTAAGTTTCTTCTAGATCAGTGAAGAACGATTGCCACTTTGTAGATGCTGTGCTTCGACGAGAAAATTTCTGGTCTGTCGGTAGAATGACAGCGGAATGTGACATAAAAGACTGGATGCAGGAAACGCATCGCAATTTGCGCCGAACACCACAATCAGCATAATTATTTTCCCACTTTACTTCCTTTACGGGAACCCAATAACGAAATAACACAAGTGGTCCATCTTGAAGTAGCCTTGGAAACCACTTAGTTCGACACGCGTAATTTGCACATATCAAGTGCAGCAATGAGGGTTTTTCATAAGTATCTCACAGGCCACGGTATTTTCTGGTCCGATGTTAGGCTAAATGAAATGGATGCGTTCGCCCCAATGCTACCGTTTGGTTTCGCAAGGGGAGGAATTAATGGAATGAAACCAGTCAGCGACTGCCGTCTTTCGCGGCTGGTGGGATTCGCCTAAGGGTGGCAGATAAGTTCTCGTCCGATTGGTTGGTAATGTTAAGTTGCGAGCGCATTAAGTGAAAGGTACTGCAGATTCGCGCACGTAAAAGAGAGAGGGGGGTTGGGGGTGGGTTGGGCAATGAAGCCGATTGGCAGCTTAGAAATGCAGTAAGCGGCGTGATTAGCTGACGAGGCATTTTTTCCTATCCCGGGGTAGAAAGAACGGCAGCCGTTGGCACCTGTCGTTCCGCAAGCAAACAGGCTGATTGATTACCAAATCTGTGCAGGGCGATTGTCAACATTGACTAAGAATGCACATCGAGTACATTTTTTCAGTGAGGAAAACGCGTGCAAAATCAGCGCATGAACACAGTTTGTGCTAGCAGGGTTAGCGCTTGGGTCACTACACGGCAGCTGCGATAATTGGCGTGGCGGGAGATCTTGCGAAACCGGGGAACCAAAGGCTACTACAATGCAAGCTCCGGTTGGCCCTTATGTTGCCGAATTGCGCCCAAAATGTGGAGTGATAAAGGGAGTCATCTGGCGTCGACCGCGAAAATCAACAAAAAAGTAAAGTGCAGTACTGAACTGCCAAAAAGCACATCGTTTAAGAGTCTCGGAGGACATTGGGGACGCTTAAAACATGAAAATCACGAGTCAGCAGCATTTAGGCTTGCTACAGTGCAAAAGGATGTGGGGATCTGCCTTCGTGACATCACACAATAAGCCACAACGTGCCACCCAAAATCACCTATGGCACAACCGGTCCCCAACCTGTTTTTGAATGAAACTGAATGCGCATTCAAGATTAGATTATGTGTAGCATTCTAGTATGACGAAGTTGTAGCTGCCTGGAGATGACCGAGTTTGAATGTATAAATTCATGACCAAAATTACTTTATACAAATGCAGCTGATTACCGCTTACCTGTAAGCAGGTTGTATGTTGTTCGATGCCACAGAACAGTGTTGTTTGTCCGCATTCTGTAGGGACAGTTGGTTTCCGCTAACCATAGTTTGCAAGGATCAGTGTCTTCCATGGGGGTTGCTCGCTTTCGATTCGCGAGATACAAAAAGACAGAAGACCCCACGGGCACAAAAGCTCAGCAAGTGCTTTGCCAGGATCCTACACTTACCATATTTGAACAACAGCATGGCTGCTAACAGCCTCCTCAATTCACATTTGAAAAACACATTTTGATCGCCCTGCTTACGGACGGTATAACCTCCAGCTCCCTTAGCATGTGTCGCCTCCGGTGTCGCCCCTAAAAAGTAACGTCAGAGACTTTATCCTGATGTAGTTCGCGGGAGGGGGCTTGAGCCCAAATGTTCATGGTTCTTGTGTGTATCTTCTTTTCCCCGGTGTCACCGAGCTGGTTTGCCGAAACTCGACAACAAGGGGGCAACCATTTTCGCGAAAGTGACATTAGAAGAGTTTCCGCGTGTGTCCTCACAGGGTCTTCAAGTTCGGACGAGTGAAAAACCGATCCTCTAGGCCCGTTAAGAATAGATCATGCATCAGGAATAGGTCTTCCCTAATACGGTGTGTCTCAAGAGGGCAGATATTGAGTGGTATTAAAAGAACCTGTCGGCAGGTAAAAAGTAAGCCATGTGCCATTTCGGTCGCTTTCCGTTCAATCCACACCAAGATGTTCCGAATTTGTTTCAATACAGACCGTCCTTGGCCTATTCAGCTGGTTATTACCGTCTTTCAGCACTTGTCGGAACTTTTGGCCCATGCCCATTTTATAGACCATTCTTGGGACCTAGTTAGTACCTGTCATGCGGATTAAAAAAATGTCCCATACGTGGCATCCTAAGCAATCACAGTTTCCCTTTTACTACAGTCGTCATCTCTGCCACCTCTAACTAGTTTCTAAATCATTGAACTTCTTTTCTTCGTCGTCCACTTCTTTTCCCCGTCTTCCGATTTCTCTACCACCCCCCCCCCCCTCAGTGGTGTCTGTAAAAGTGGTGAAAAGACAGAAGGCCTTCAGTATCGTCCACACGAGCAACACCTCGGTAGTCTATGGAGAGAATCGAAGAAGGTGAGCGTCCAGGACTCACCTTGAAAGCAGGTTGCTTGTCTTGCTGCCACGTCCCCCTGTTCAGCTGAGTCTAAGGTTGGTCACATTACCTACGGGGTCTCTAGTTTTACAGAAGAGGAAAGGGATGGTCGGACCACCAGAAATCTACGGCACCGTAGTGGCCACTCCAGCCCAGGCTTTTTAGTTTTTTTGTGGCAGCGCGTGATGACCTCCTGAGCCTTGGGTGCAAGGAGCTGGATACAAACTGTGCCCATGCCTCCATATCCTGCGATCTGGTCTGAACTCGCTGCGTTCTTTCTGTGGGTGGTTAGTTGAGTACTCGTAATGGCAGAGCGCTTGTAGTTGAGCGTGAGTTCACTGTGTCCGTTGAGCCGGAAAGATTGCATTTGAGTAAACTGAGTGCGGTAATTCCTCGAATTCCACATTCACGTTACAGCGCTGAATCCAAGAGGTTGCGCAATAACCAGTAAGCAGTGTGGGGAATTGTACAGCCTAGTGGCCAGCTATGTGACGTGTTGTTAGATGGTGAATGAGGCTCATTTTTTATTGGCTTATAAGTACGCATATATGGAGAGTGAGAACGTTTCCACGAACTACCAAACGTCGCAACAGCCACGGCGTAATCGTCCGCGCGCACAGCCACGGCGGCCTTGCTCAGACAAATCATATGCCAACTTTTTGCAAACTTAAACAAAATTCACCTCAAAAGTAAGGATAACATTCTTATTTTTGGAGGTTTCATAGTATTTCGTTGAACCGTTTTTTCGGTTTTCACACTCCAAGCCCGCCTGGCAAAAATTAACGTCGTATCGCGAGACATTGTCGTTGTACCGTTGCCGCAGTTCCTGTGGTCCGTTTTCCTTTTTCGAGTATCATCCGGTTAAGAAGTAATTGCCCTCAGATGGACATGAAATATAATAATTGATAAATAATATCCGCATAAATATGCTTAACGGGTCTGCTTCTCCGTACACGTATTGCAAGGATCTACAGACTTTGGTTACTGTCACTCTGGAAAATGTTATTACTCCACTGCGCGAGGAATTAAAGTACTGCGATCAGAACTCAGAAATATTGGCACTTGAAGTTCAAGATGCTGAGGTAATCAATTTTTTGAGTAGTTTTCGAGGTCGTAGAACAAGATTTATGAATGCTTAGCGCAGCAAATATCTGTCATTTGTAACGCGGATGAGGACATTGCTAATAGTATCCTTCGGGAGTACCCAAGATCTGAGACATGTTTCAAGTGTCTTGGAATCAACGAAGACACAGCTCAGGTTTGTTTATTTCAAATTAAGCTGTTTATTGGATTAAATAATTCGTATGTAGGGTCTGCTTCGCATTCGAGGCATCGGATTTTTGCAGTTGCTGGATATGCCAGACGAAGACATCACGAATATCCTTCAAAATTACGGAGATTCCGTGGAAGAAATCGAGCACGTGATTTCTGGGCTCGCGAAGATTCGAAGTAACATCGACTTGATCGAGAGTGACTTGGCTTTTGACGACGATACGCGCAATCTAATAAAGCTAGTCATCCGTCTAAACAAAGAACACATTAGTGATTTACCGACGGCTCTGAGTAGCTCTCCATTAGATAATCTCACACTTCGAAGTTTTGTTCAGGATACCAATCCCCCACAACCCTTCCGCGTTCCTATCGATCCCCCCAACACGCCTGTTCAAATTTCATTTGACGAAAAAACATGTTCGGTTACCTCAGATCCTTCACAGAAAACCCACAGATCCAGTCCACTGAATCAGCCTAGTCCACTCAGGTCGGAAAACCAGCCAGCACCTGCTTCACCCAATTTGGTGACCCCAGCAATCTCCAGTCCCATACCAACATGCTCGACGAGTGGGATTTCTGCGCAGCTGACAGATAGCACGGCACTGAATGGTTTCCCCACTGCAGACGTGAGTTTTGCAAGGTCCACGAACTATTTTTGGGATGGTGATATACCCTTAGGTGGCGTTTCCGTACCTGCGACTCCCTTGTGGTCCGAGCGGAGCCCGTGTGCCGTTACTGTTTCCCCTCCTCATAATGTTCATATCAACTGGAATGGATTCAATAGTGATGTTCCCCTGTCGTCTTCTTCCGGTGATCGAGGCTCCTCCCAAAACCCACCAAGTTATTACATGCGCGATCGAGAGCGCTCAAGACAACCTGGTACGCCTCCCCCAAAACACAGGTTGAAGTTACTTTTCCCGTTACATCGCAGCAAGTCACATGAATCAAATTTGTCCAATCGTGTTACTCCGCCAACTACTTGCAATATGTCCTTACTTCCACAAGATCTTAACAGACAGCTGGTGGGTTCCAGCACTTTTTCACCGGACACACTCAGTGCAAACGGAGAAGCCTTTGTATATCAAGATGCAATCATCGGCTCACCGCTGATTACCGGCTCCAGAGTTAGGCATAACGTCCCGTTAAGTCCCACCTCACACGCTCGAGGATGCCAACATGAACACTGCTCCTGCGGAGCTTCTGATGCACAGACTAACACCCGAGTATTGCCAAATTCACCAAACTCGCAAAGCTATGATTCAGTCCGTCGGATTTCGTGTGACTATCGATCACCAAAACGACCATTGCAGCCTCCAACACTGATGACGACATCTGTCGATGGCGAAAATCTCGTTGGTATGTGCTCTTGCTTGATTAAATTGAGTATGCCAATTTGATGCTGATTATTATTTATAGTATTCATTTTCATCGATCAGACTACTTCGTGTTTCTTGATGACATTCTACTACGCACACTGAGTACCCAGTGAAGCCGACTTATCCTCCAGCAGGAAATAGTGGCGCAGAAGTAAAAAAATATACAGGTACTTAATACTCACCAATTTTGTACTGAAATCATCTTTTTACCGAATTTCCATCGGTTTCTAGCTCAGTGAACACCATTGTTTATTTCCACGCCAGAAAAGCTCATTAAACACATCAGAAGCAAGTTGAAATCTGTTCGAAAAAGTGGTAGCCTTTGACTCATCCATCGTTTACAACTTCGTTATTTAATAAGAACAGGAGGGCCAAGCATCCTGCCGAGCTTTTTGTCGCGTGTGCAGGCAGTGTGTTTTTCTGTAAGAACGACAGCGTCTTATATCCGATAATTCCATAACAGGAAGCTTCAGTGCCGCCCGGTTCATCACTTCGTCTGACCTTTTGATGCCTTACAGATCGTCACAGGATACCAGGTGGAAGGTTCTCTGAAAAAGTACAATTTTGTCATTGTCATAAGGCCTAGATCGACTGGCACATGCAACTCACTCCGGTAGCAGGGCCACATCTGGTTCTAACCGCCATGCCCCTAGAAAGGACACTGCAACGAACAAACACGGAGAGAAGCATTTTACTGGACTGAAATTCCCCACTAGATGAATGTAGGAGTGGAGTACCCGGGGTTTCCCTCGACAGTGTGAGAAGTCATCACACTTCGTTGGGCAGCTATTGCCCGCCTAAGCTGGGCAGCCCTCGGCCCAAAAAATACCGCCCCCGTTCCGCTTGCTCCATTGGGTGCATGATGCTGAGGACTGAATGCGGAAGGCGGGTCGATAACAAAGCACCAGGGAAGACAAAAAGTAATGCTTAAAACAATCAAGTCTCATGTGACAAACCAAGAATCTCTTCAGTGGTTCTTCGGTCACGTTGTCGTGCTGAGTTAACACCCCACTGCCTTGTTGGTCAGACTTTTAAGTCGAAGGCTCCGGTTAGGGCTCCCAAATAAAAACCTTTGTGGTATAGGCAGCCGCGAAGTATGACTTGCCCAGAAACCTCCAGCATTCTTCCTGTAAAAGGCTTTACCGATTTCCCGTCTCCTAATCTAAGATCGATGCAAAACGACACGGGTAGTTGACGCTCTGAAGAGAGCAGTAGTTCAGAATTCGAACATAAATCAGAGACACTTCCTAAGCCTACATGTTTATTTCACATGGCTGCGTTCAACATCCGTACACCATGTCAGACAGTGCAACAGGCTGCTGTCGCTAGAACTCGACATTTCTAAAGTGGACTTATGCTGTATCTCCAAAACGCTCATACAAGACACCATTTTTGTGATCACTCTTCGCACTCCAGATACAACCTCAGTCTCTCGCCTTACTCTTCGTGTTTCGGGTGATCCGGTTTCTGGTGCTCATGGTCAGGCCGGCGTTGGGATTTCTTTGACCATGAGAGCTGAGCATGCACTGGTAGACTAGATGCCAGTAAGCAGTCGTACGTGTGCGACTCTGCTGGACGGTTCTGTAAGTCGCTAACCCTTACGTCGCAGTTCCCTTATTGAGCACGTTCTTCGGCCCTTCGTACTACGCGGACTTCCTGCACGTTACTCTAACGCTCGGCACTGTACAAACACGTTAACCAGAACTGTATTATACACGGCCCGGGATAACGAGAAAACGATCGGGAGAGATAGTGGTTAAATTTATATTTGAGAGCGTGCGTGAGGATCGCGCAAGAGTGACGGTCAAGTGGCATTATATATATATATATATATATATATATATATATATATATATATATATATATATATATATATATATAATGACATGGATCCGGTACAGACAACGTGCCAAAGAGACCATGGTATAGTAGAAAAACAATGCACAAAAGGAAAAGAATAGAAAAGTTGGAAAGATTATTTTGCAAGGCTTTTTCCCCGCACGGTATTTTGATTTTTCTCGTACCGTTTGTGGCTTTATATATGAAAGAGGAAGGACGCGGAGCCAGCACAGCATTTACGCCACTGACTCCGGTTTCGGGCCATATCCGCCAGTGTATCTGACCAACTGTTTTCGGTGTCATTCTGCACGAATAGAAAGAACTCCATACAGCATCGGTCGTCGCGCAGGATAATCAGGACCGCGCTGCCCATTGCATCGAGCAGGGTGGGCTACTGCTCAGAGGGAACTCTGTTTTATACAGCCTGTCTTCTGTCCTCAGCCACCTCTCTTTATTCTCTCTATCCACCCATAATGCTCCCGTTGATAACACGTCTGATATTTGCAACAGTTCATTGTCGAATAAAGTTGTGAATAATCCGCTGTCTTGTAACTCACTGTCTCAGGCCTTGTCACCCTCTGAATCTAGACACCTCTAATGTGCGTGCACTCATGCAGGCCGGTAAGCAGGCGTGCCTGATGTTCAAAATAGACTCGCTGAAAATTGATGTCTGCTGCGTAAGTGAAACGCGCACTCAAAATTCGAGCAGAGTGATTGAACTAACTGCTCCTGGTATCTCATCGAGGTATTTTCTGCGCACTTCAGGAGACGAAGTAGCTGGAGCTGCGGGTCAATGTGGTGTAGGAATAGTCTTGACTGACAAGGCTGAGGCTGCCCTATTAGACTGGATCCCTGTTAACAGTCGTTTATGTGCTGAGACTCCAGGGGTCAGTCGGCGTTCGAAAGGATAGTTGTGTTAAGCGCAATTTGTTTGTGATCTCGGCGTACGCCCCAACGGACTGCAGCTCAGACGCGCAGAAAGATGAGTTCTATGATGAACTCGCCACCCTCGTTCGCAACAGTAAAGGTTCTGACATTATAGTGCTAGCTGGTGACTTCAATGCACAAGTTGGCAAACTTAGCGTATCAGAAGCTTGTTTAGGTGGTTGTTGTGCTTTAACCGCTGAGCGTACAGATAACGGGGATAGGCTTCCCCAGTTTTGTGTAGACAATCGTTTGTTCTTGTCTAGCACCAATTTCCGGCACAACTTGCGTCGCACAGCGACATGGTGCTCTAACTCTACAGCTACTTTGAGTCAAATTGATCATATCGCCGTAAGCTACCGGTGGCGCAGTTCTGTTGTGAGCTGTAGATTTTACTGTTCCACGTACGTAGAGTCTGACCATGCATTAGTTTTAATGCGATTATCTCTCCAGCTCCATGGTCATCGTCGCAAGCCGCAAACCCGGTTAGCTGTACAACGTAAGTGTGATCCGGAAGTCCACACTCGTTATGAGCAGAAGCTAGCACATGATCTAGGATTTACGACGAACAGTAATATAGATGAGCATTGGGCTCACATCGAACAGGCGATGCACGTTGCAGCAGGTTTTGCCTGTGGTCCTAAATCCATTGTCCATCAAAGACACTGGATCTCGCAAGAGTCGCTGAGTACAATGGAGCAAAAGCGTCAGTTCCGGAACTGTGAGGAGATGAATAAGATACGAAGATGTCTGCAAAAGCAAGTTACGAAAAGCCTTAAGAATGATCTCGAAAATTGGTGGGTCAAGGTGGCCGAAGAAATGGGAATAGCAGCTGCTTCAGGTAACAGTCAAAGACTGTCCAAACTTATTCGTGACACCGGTGGACGGCGCACCCAGGTCAGTGAAACGATTTGGGATAGAAATGGAGAACCCATCCATAGCAAACAGCAAAGGCTGGACCGTTGGGTCGAATACTTCAAGGAACAGTTTAGCTGGCCGCACGCTAGTATAGTTATTCATGTGTCAGCAACTGCGACCCATTGGGTGATATCACTTGAGCCTCCATCGGAAGTATAAGTAGAGTCATGCATTCGATTACTAAAACGAGGGAAAGCAGCGGGTCCCTACGAAATTCCCCCAGTTCTTTTCAAACTGGGTGGGAATGTTTTGATAAAACCACTTACCGTCTTGCTCCGTGACATTTGGAACGAGGAGCGTATTCCGTTAATATGGGGCGAGTCATTGATTGTTTTCATCTTCAAGAAGGGAATACGCAATGACTGTAGTAATCATCATGGGATCAGCTTAATTCCGATAGTCACTGAAGTATTAGCCTCGATTCTGCTGCACCGTCTTACACCCGCCCACAAGAACACCCACGTGCAACAGGCTGGAGTCCACCCAGGTTGACGATTCATCGATGAGTTTTTACTCTTCGCTGACTACTTGAAACGCGTCACACACACCGCCGGCTGACAATAATGGTTTTCTTAGACTTGAAAGGCGCCTTCGATTCAGTTGATCGAACAGTGCTTTTCAGTTCTCTTCAGCGAAAAGGTATGCCCCAGAAGTTCGCGAACCTACTGAGATCATTGTATTCTCATACTTCTGGCCGCGTAAGAGTTTACGGTGAACTATCCGATCGGTTCGAAACGACTAGTGGTGTTCGACAAGGATGTCCCACGTCTTCATTCCTGTTCAACTTCGTCATGGAGGAAATAATGGAGAGTGCGTTGCAAAATCTTCAGGATGTAGGCGTCGAACTAGGAAATAGTGGGAAGCTATGTGATCTAGATTACGCAGACGACCTTGTCTGCTTGTTCAAATCCACAGAAAACGCTCAACGTGCACTAGATAAGTTCTCAAGAGCTGTAGCTCCATTCGGTATGCTCTTTGCACCTTCAAAGTGTGAGGTGGTTACAAGACTGGACGTCAACAATTCCGAGCTTGATGCTCGATGGGGAGGTGCTGGCAGTTGTCGACCACTTCACCTACCTCGGCAGCAGCGTGACGACGGATGGGAGCAGAGTAGTAGAGGTGAGTACGCGTATATCGAAGGCTCGAGCGGCGTACGCTCGACTGAAGCACTTGTGGCGCCAACCTGATATTTCACTGAAGTTGAAAGGCCGTGTATACTGTTCCGCAGTGCGTTCACTTTTGTTGTATGGTTGCGAGACATGGAGTCTGCGTGCAGAAGATATCCGTCGTCTTGAGGTTTTCGACCACCGATGTTTACGTAGTATCGCTAAGATTGAGTGGAATAGCCGAGTGAGCAATGCTGAGGTCAGAAATGGAGTATGGGGTACTAATTCAAAGAATGTTGTCACAGCGTATCCATCTTAGTAGACCTCGTTGATTGGGGCACGTGTTACGTATGGTGAACACACGTCCACCATACCGTGTCCTATTCACCGTTCCGCCTTGGGAGTTGGAAAAAGCAAGTGGAGGTCAACAGATGACTTGGAAACGAGGAATGAGAAAATGTACAACAAACTGAGCAAAAGTAGGTGCCTCACGTTTTCGTGGTTGGGGTCGAGGAGATCCGTCAACCAGTTGGCAGGAGACACTGAGGAATATGGCAGCAAACCGTGAACATTAGTGATCGTGTTGTCATTTTGTGTCGAATCAGAATGACTGATCGGTGTGCGTTTGTACAGTTAGACTGTATATTCCGTGTGTTGGCTACTAGGGCGTGTTTTCCTTTTCCCGTCTATGTAGATCCACTCCGTGTTCATCTTGTATGTTCATACTTTCTAATTCAACGTGCAAGATGGCGAGAAAGGCAGTGGTCAGTGGGGCTTGCCCTACTGTTTAACGCTGTATGATGATGATGATGGTGTCATTCTTGCTCCAAATTGGTAAGCGACAGGACGCCTCTGCGGCTAAACGGTAAGTCGGTTTCTTCAAACTTCTGCAGGTCGTTGGTTGTCCGACACGCCGCCGTTTCCATTCCTGTACAGCGAGTGCGAACAAAGCGCGGTGAGGCAAACGCTGGGTGGGCACCCGCAAGACATGACCTCACCACCGTAGCTGACGAAAAGAAAAAGTTACCCTGAGTGGTGAACAATCCACTCCAAATACTCTCCTGCGCGCTTCGTCGTTACGAACGTAATGCTGCCACCATACTCGTGTGATTGACCGTAGACAGTAATCCACTGTTGTTCAGATCGTTACCACCCCTGATCTATGTAGTTATCCACTCCAAGTCTCATGGTCGGTTTGCTGGTTATCCCTTATGGTGCAGTGGGCCTTCGTGGCTACGGGGTACATACCCTTTTCACTTCATTCATGCAAAAGCATGTAATAGAAAAAGAAGCCGATGGTCGTATGCGGCCAACCAGCGCAGCCCTTCTTCCCGAACTGACCACGTTTCGCATCCATAAAGTAGTATCGAGCAAGGTGCGGTATTATAGACTCTATCCTTTAGCGGGAGCCTGACGTCGTGACGACGCCACAGATGCCTTGGATTAGTAAAAGCCAAACGGGCCTTAGATACGCAGCGGAGTCTCGTCTCCAATACCCTGCCCAGGTACACAAAGCTGCTGGCGGTTTTCAGACGTTCCCCACAAAGAGTGAGTGCAGGAGAATGTTGCCAGCTTTGTATAAGTATTTTGCACTTGGGTGAAGCAAAGCGCATGCCATGCTCGATGACTTCGACGGCCAAGTAGTTTAAGGCATCTTGGCCGACTTGGGGGTCGTCTCCCAGCAAGGCAACGTCGTCAGCATAATCCAAGCCAACAGCTGGCGTCCGGTAGAAGTTCCACACCACCGTTCCCAACACCATTGGAGGTTCTTTGGAGCAGACCATCCATAACGAAGTTGAAGAAGAACGCCACTTGAGACGACAAAGGACTGGAATAGTTGTCCACAGACTTTCACTCTGCCCGAGGTCCACCGACAGAAAGCTTACAGGATGGAAACGTACTTCTCGGGCACGCCATTCCTCAACAGGCAAGTCCGTAGGGCACTCCTATCGGCAGAGTCAAAGGCGGCCCTAATGTCCAGAAACAGCGATAGTTTGCCTTTGGTAAACGTGACGATGTTCAAGAAGAAGGCGAAGAGTTGAGATTTGATCCGGGAAGCCGCGGCCGGGGCAAAACACAACTTGCTCTTTACGGCATTGGAGCTCGCGCAAGGCAGAAAGTCGGCGGAAGATAGCGGACACTAGGGGTTTTGAAGCGGCAGTGACCAGGTTAATTCCCCGGTGATTAGAACAATGTACGGCAACCGTTTTTAAAGGCGGGTATCGTCGTCGATTCACTCTAGGATTAGGGAGCTTTTCCTTCCGTCCAAACCTTTGAGAACAGGGTTGTCAGTTTGTCTCAACAGAACCATCCCGCCATATTTGAAAGGCTCAGGAGGAATACAATCTGACCCGTGTGCCTTGTGGCGTGTGAGGGTTTGTAGTTCCTTTCGAATTTCCGCTTCCGTCGGGTGACTGTCTGGAATAGGCCACAGAGGAAGTGTAGGAGTGCAAGATGCAATGGAGACAGCCGGTGGCCAACTGTGGAGTGAAAGTGTTCTGCCCAGTGGTCTAGTCTGCGCGACAGGTTGGTGATTGATGTCCCATCGGTTTCGCGGTTTGTCTCAATAAAACCTGTTTTTCGCTGTCCGGTGGCGCGAATGAGTTGAAAGAACTTTCTGGGGTTGCCAGAGGCAGAAGCTGCTTCCACCTCGAGGGCACGTTCTGACCACTACGTCTCACGATCAGCACGCAAACTGTTCTTCAAACGCGAGCGGAGTTCACAACGTGCTTCATTGTGTCTTGCATCAGCAAAGATATGTCGGCGGCTCTCGAGCAATAACAAGGGGTTTGAAGAAATGCAACTTCTCTGGGTGTGGCGAACGGTACCACAACTGGTCAGGCTGGCATTCAGTAAGGCTTCCTTCAGTCGCTCCCACTGCTCATCGACATCAGGTGGGGCGGTGGATTCCAGCGCCGGACAGCGTAGTCTGGAAGGCTGGCACAAGAGGGTCGTCCAGCTTGCCAATATTTAGGCGAGCATGGTTAGAATTCTTCGAGCCCCCAGATCGCGGGCATTTCGTAGCGTAAACTGATGCGTGATCATGATCGAGGCGAGTTGACCAGTAAGAGCGACAATCTAACACGCTGCCGTGAGAGCGGTAGCTAACCGCCACATGATCGACTTGAGACCACTCCTGTGTTAGGGATGGGGGACGCCAGGTGGCGGTACGTCGTTTATATGTTTTTTATATATTTACACTTGAGAACTTGAGAACAAGCATAATACCAGCGCAACAACAACAACAGGGAAAAATGACAAAATCGAGGGCAGGAGATTAAGAGTCAGTATAAAGATTACAAGTAAAGCGATTTTTTGACATTTTTACCGTACACCTTTTGGGAATCCTTTTTTTATCAGTTTTTCAGTTGTTTATGGGAACGGGAAGTCAACAAACAGGCCATACAGCACTCGCACTGCCTTATTCGGTTCCAAGCCATATCTCTCAGCGTCTTTAACCAGCGGCAGTCCTCATCTCTTGGACCTTAACCAGCAAGAAGCACCAACCAAAACCAAAGCCGAAGCTAACTTTTTCATGTCTCTACGTGAATTCATAACCTGACTGCCGCGTCGTCTCTCCCAGCCTTACTCAGTACTTGAAAAAAGAGCACGAAAGGGCAAACGATGGGCACACATACGCAAAACATGCTCGAGCCATCGGAAGCAGTGTAGAGCGATTATCTCGGTCAGCACCAAACACACGACGACGAACCTCATCATTGCTCACCCGATGTTCCCAACAGACACGAGCAACACTTCGGAGACACCGGTGACCGAACACAGAAAGCCGCTGAGCATCCTCAACGCGGAGGGCCCAGGTTTTACAACCGCGAGAAAAACTACGAACTATGGGACTGTACACCCCTCCCTCGAGGGAGAGCCAGATGTCATGGCGGCGCCACAGATGACGCAAGTTCGCGAAAGCTGGTCCTTGACTCGGCGATGCTGGGAGGTAGCAACCGAAGCCAGAGCACAGAAGTGCAAGGTTAAAGGTTGAACTGAACCCGCACTTTATTAGGCTCCCATTAGGTCTGTTGGAGCGCTAACTGAATGTGCTGCTTACTTATTACTTACGTTTCCATCATAGGACAATCTCAGGAATTCCGAGAGGATTTCGATTGATCAAAATGTTGAAAAAACAAAAACTACGTGGTTGGTCAGGCAATAAAACTACAGCTCTTCGACAAAAACATTGTGCGGTTTCTAAATGGTTGATTTTGGAAGAATTCCCCCTGGCAGTAACGATCGACAAGAAAAATGTACTAACAAACGTGATTTAATGAAATTGGTAGAATACTAATTATCACAAATGTGTTTCTTGCTACCACGGTTGTCCTATAACAAGAAAAACATCTGTTGTGATGTACCAGTCTGCGGGTCTCCACTTAGCCTCTACAGTGATAGGGAATATACCTGTTAATAAATACCTACGCCCAGAAAATGATTGTATCTTCATGAGCGCCATAGTCGAATAACCTAAGTTTAAAAACTCCCCGTTCTACTTCGGTCTGTAGTAGCATTCAGATGTACAGTGGAACAGCAAAATTTAAGGTAATTGGTCAATTATTGTTCGTTTTATGTTCCTTGATAAACAATGATGCGACCACATACTTTTAATCACGGAAACGTCCATGTACGCAATGGTCCTTAACCCAGAAAATGGACCAGCCTTATTCAGTGGAAGACCGGCTACCAACAGAAATATTTGTCAAGTCTGAAGTGTGTGCGGCCAACTATGGCCTGTTATATGGCATAACAGAAATAGCAAACAACCTCGTTTTCGGTAAAATCATCCTTGTGACTAATACAGTTACATTTTTTGGGCTAGAAACTCATAAATTATGAACAATGTCTGTCGCCTACATCGCAATCCAACGTGGACAGGCCATTACACTAATTTCGCTAGCTTATTCGGGCGAGATGGCGAGTAAAGAACTAGACATTTTAAAGCAAACACTTCCGAGTAACGGATAACCCGAAAGTTTCCTTCAGAAAAACAACAGAAAGAGCAAGGAGGTTGACGTTAGTGACCGTTAAGAAGAAAGAACTATATATTCAACTTCCTTCCAAACGAGATGACAAAAGCGAGTTACAAATAAGACGCTTAGAAAAGGCAACCGCTCGCATCTTTCCAGCTGCCACTTTACGTGCCCGATTCACCAGCCGGTCAGTGATCTCAATGAACCTGAAAGACAAGTTACCTGTCTTCACCTCGTCCTTATTAACTTATTCGTTTTGTTTGCGCATGTTCGGCAAGCTATACAGGTTAAATGACACGGTAATTACCACGAGGAATCAAAGAGCACAAACCAGCTTGGCTGACGACGGAAAACAAAAAAGCCAAAACCAGTGCAGTTGTGGCGCACCTTGCGGACACTGGGCATTACGTAAACGACGACGTTTTCAAAATAGTCTACGGAGTCCCCACGAACGCACCGAAAGTCGCTCGAAGACTACATCTAGCAACGGCAGAGGCTGTGGCGATCAGATTACTCAATCCATCGCTCTGTTCTCAAAAGCGTCTCGTTAAAGCACTCAAGCTGCCCTGGCTGCTACCCGGACTCGGACTCAGCGTGACCCAAGCGCTGACCCTTTAGTTGAAACCGGTAACGGATAATCCCTGAAACTCACGTCCACTGGTACTCTGGTGCTTTTCCCCAGCACGGGACAACAACCATTCACCTCTCATCTTTCCTAACTGCACAACACCAATCTTCATGACTTCCCAATCACATTCTGGCACGCAGACATTGTTCATAATTTATGCGCTTCTCACCCACAAATGTAGTTGTATTAGGCACAAGGATGGAGTTACCGGTAAAGAGGTTGTTCGCTGTTCGTGTTTTCTATATATGATGAAGTCGAATTATTCAGTGAATAATGTTACTGTTCTTCGCATTCATTATTTCGTGGTGGCTGCACAAAAGCATAGCTTTTTACCTTTTATAAACACTATTTTTTTGCCGAAGTAAACGAATGCAACCAACGTTTTTCCATTGATTACCTTTTTGACATTTGGTCTTGATATCATTACTAGGTGTACTAAGCATCCCTCGATCTGGTGGAACCACTCTGGTAGTGAGCAGCAATGGACTTATGCACAAGTAAGTGTTACAGAAGCCATACTATTCACTAATGCGGTATGAACATGGCTCTGTGGGTGCGTTGTCATTATCAAGAATTTTCAGTGTTTAGTCTTTGCTTCCTCGTTTGTAGTGTACGATTCTGACTTCTCGAGCCGAATGTGGAATTTTGGTAGCAGGTATCCAGATAGATAAATATAATGTCCATATTAAATTTGACCAAAGTGCTGTCTATGATATCTACTGGTAATGATGCGAATGCATGTGTACAGTAGATTTGTTGAATGCGCGTTGTTTTTGGGTTGTTTAATTTTCAGTGTTTGACAGTAAAACCTTACACCGATTTCACATCTGTAGTTTTTCAGCCCTTGTCTCGAAGTGTTCATAATCGTGATACTATCGTCCGTTTCCCTCAGAAGTTGTTGAATAGTCGTAATACAATAACTCCCTGCTGAAACGCTTTTGAATCTGTTTGCTGCAATAATCTTCACCGGTAGCGATTAAATGGTGTAAATCAGTGACTAACAATCTTGAGGTCGTGGGTTCAGGACCCTTCAGTACTGGTCAACAACACGAAGGTTTCCAACAAAAGTAGCTACCTCCCTAATTAAGAATTGAGGCTGACCGTGGTGCACGTCTAATAATGAAAATACATTAAAGAAAACCTCTATGCGACTTGTTGTATAGAACGGGATAGGTGAGCGTAAGAGAGCTTATTCAGCTCACCCATACAGTGTCACCGTTTTTGACCTTTATGTGGCTGACCACTTCAAGTCCCGGAGCCGAAATTGTTGTGAAGCTTTCTGAATATGAAATTATCACCCTCCACCGTACTCATGAACCGTCACGCAACAAAATAGCACTGTTAGAATCAACACGGATGAACCGGTTGACAGCGACAATGGTTTATCTCCGTCTCTACCATCTTAAATTCAGCACTATTTTTTGATGATCGAGCTGAAATTTCCGACTTCATTCAAAACGGACGTTAACATTTTTTACTTCAGGGGGCTCAGAAGAGAGTTTGGATTATAAACGCACTTATCTATAATTATATACTTGTCATAGTTTTCGCTGTAACCCTTATTTTAATAAGCAGCTTCTTACTGGTTTGTGATCAGACCACAGACCTGTTATGCCTGTACGTTAACGGTCGTGTTCAATCTTATTCGTCAAAGAGTACCGCTTCCATGAGCTGAAATACCACATTGGTCATTGCAAAACTAAGCTATCAATGCGGAATGAGATTTCGAGGATTTTCAGTTTTCATCGTGGTCTTACGATGAAACTAGACAGTTCACCACCGCGTAATAGAAAAGTAAATGAATTCTAAAATTAAGGGTGAATAAATGTCCAGACAGCCACAAAACGGTTTTCTTCCCAAATGACCCACCCACGCCACTTGCAGTGATAGTAAAAATGGAGGCCCAACCCCCTCCATAGCCGTACAAATGGGCACGCGCTCTGTCTGATACATAGCAACTAAATACCCTTATCCCAGAATCATTCGACAGCCGGTGACCGAAACGCTACCCACGACGATGTGTTACTGACTATTCAACATTTACATATTAATAAATGAATCCGTTCAGCCGCGATGCTTAGGGTTGCTTGTATTGTGAATGCGATTTAGTTCATCTGTGATTTACTCTGTCCACATTCAGATAAGCCAAAGTAATTATGTTCTTTATTTTCTTGTCATATTGCCAGGTTTGAACTTGATTCTAAGTTTGGAGATTTTGTCAAGGGTACTCCCTGTGCTGTCTGTAATACCCGCATGAGTTTTCGTTTCCAACACTGTCTTGGGTGCAAGTAAGTAGGCTCATTCTGCGCCATGCTACGTTTCTCCCCATGTATCTTCAGTCTCATTGCTTATTTGCGAACCAGATTCTTTAGAATAAAACAGATTTTTTGAATTCTGTTCATCTGGTATCTTGACTAGTTTTTTCTCTAATCGACAGCATCCATAAATTTGACTTCGACAATCCCTGTTCTTACTGTGCCATTATATATATATATATATATATATATATATATGTATATATATATATATATATATATATATATATATATATATATATATATATATATATATAAACATTGGAGAGATCTGGGTCCACTTAATGCAGATCTCTGTTCTTGGTGCCTGATTAAATGCCACATCCGACTAAATTGTCTCTCTTATGACTCACTGCCCGTTTGCTGTTTCCGTTTGTTCTCAATAGTGCAGTGAGAATTTGACTTCAAAGTTAAAAAACATTATAACAGTATTCGATTGGGCTTTCTTCCCTTTAAAGAACGAACACTAATGAGGTTGCTGGAAACTGTCTCAGTTTTTACGATACGTATTTCTACAATTAGCTGTCGAATTCGTTGTCCGCAACGTTGCAGTTGTATCGTGTTGTCTTTGTTTTAAGAACTTGAACTTTTACCTGATTGTGTCAGGCCGTCCAATCCAAGCGCTTTGTATATAAGTGTGGTTCGTCCTGGTCATTTCGTGTGTTCCTCCCCGATATGGGGAACTTTTAGTTTGCCTCGAGATCTTTCAAGAATCTTCCTGGGTTCAACGGTCTACCTCACATGTAGTTTAATATGGCCTGGATAAAACTCATACCTTGGAGTTAGTGTTACCGTTACTATGTCAGTGGTAATCGGCGCTTCTGCGTCACTTATTCTCCTAGTAAATTTTTGCTGTGAGTCGTCGCTTATCACATCTAATCGAAACGGAAACAGGGCGCTGGAATTAACCTGTGATTTTAGTTGACTAACGGTTCCTGCTTTCTGTGTCACACGTATGTCCGTAGAGAAGAATAATAGGTTATGTCTTTGAAATAGATTGTTTGGTTAATGATTGTATTCGTTGTTCCATTCTCCAGGATCAAAGTTCACAAGAGCTGCGTACCTCATTGTCACCGACTGCCTTGTGTGAACTCTACTAATTCGGATGGGGCAGACTTGCGGGGTGAGTTCTATGTAATCCTGTTTGAATTCACCCAGAGTGAATGGTGAGATAATTTCGCTAAAGTATTTTGTCCACCTCGCTCAACGATATTTTTTTGTTATTTTCATGAAAAGAATCCAACTAATTTGAGTAAAGTTTGTTTCCTTAACTTTTATCATTTTTATCTGAAATTGTCAACTTATTGATCCCTATTTCCAGTGAATTATGGCAAATTTCTTTTTATCCACTTTACACTCTGGACTACTTTTGCTTGTTTCCTAAAAAGCATTATCATCATGATAGGGTCTACCTGTTTTCATTTAAGGATCACCGGTAGCGCTCCGGAAATCTCAAGTGAATATTTTGCTAACCAATCAAACCGGACTTCGACCTGCTCACTCCACTCCGGCCTTCCAGGTAAGCCATTAGCTATCTACTAGTATGACCAAATCGAACCCGTAGTGATAATTGTATACTACATAGTCTGATTAACCCAACCAAGTTTTTCTTAAAATTTTCCCGTCTTCTTGTTAGTCTCGCCCCTCCATGCGATGTTCTAGTAGTTTGTTTTCCACTTCTAGGAAAGATTTAGATTATTGTGTCTAATTGTCAGTCTAGGAATGGTATAAAATAGCATTACTAAAACCGTTGTGTTATTGTCCATAACCTTCACCAGAAATCCGACAGTGGAGATTGGTCTTGCGCATCTCGTGTAGTTTATATTAGAATTTCATTTTAGCAGCCAACCCCGACGATCTTCACAGAGCTTACTACTCTCAGTAGTCATCTCAAAGTTGGTTGTAACTATAACCGGTTTTTTCTTGTTTGGTGAAAGTATTATTAGGTGCCATATCGCCTACCACTGAGTTAGCTAATGGTTGAATACCTTAAGAGTTTGTCTTATCTTACATTCACAGCATGGTCTCAGGTGAGGGAATGCTCGATCACCACAACCACGTTTTCTCGTTACTCGCTGTGCCCTGAATAGAAACCGACCGTTTTACTGAGAGTCCCTTAATTGATATCAACGTTTATCGATGGTTTTATCCTGTGTTCCAACCATCAGGGCTCTGAATCCAACAGTGCATCTTCCTGCACAAGTTCTGCTCCAGGATCTCCGTTTGGAGTCGGATCTTCATTTCCCAGTTGTCACTCAACAACCTGTACAGGCAGTCATCCGATCGCCTCTCCCACCTGTACCAGCCACCCTGGAATTGCGAATACTAGTCACCTCTCTTCCCCCATAAGCGTGCACGCTTATGGATCCAGTGCTCCTTCATCGTCCACTGTCGGCCAGCCGCTGTCGCCCCATTGTCCAGCACGGTGCTGCAATCAGTTTGAATTCCCTGGTATGTGTACTTGTCCGCGTTTTTCTCCCCATAAATTTACTCTAAACCTTAACCAATCTTTTTGCTCTTGGATTTTCAGTGGCCACCACTCGAGACGGGCGAATGCAAGATATGAGCGCTACTGCGGAAAACGAGGAAAACCACCCTCTCGTGGGGTAAGTTATTGAATCGCCCAGGCAGTTTCTGTGTTAAGTTCATCATTCGGCCGTCGCTGATAATAAGCAAGAGATTCACAACACTGGTACTCCAATTTACAAAGAGTTGAGCCTCAATGAATGCTAGCCAGTCTTGAAGGCAAACAGTTTCGCTACCCCAGCTCACAAACCTACCTGATTTATTAGGATCCTATACGATTATATATATATATCGGCTTGAGATCAAGTAAGATGCCAACCCAACAACGACAGTTACAAAATAGGGAAAGGGGAGTACAATATAGTCAAACGGACAATTAGTGCGGGAAAAAATGCCCATTTTTTGTTGCTCTTAACCCTACACTTCCTGATATTTTTTGTTGTTGTCAGAATGACATTTATGAAATTACGGGGCACGAGAGTTTGACAAACGGTCCGCACAGCATTCGCGCCACCGAATTTTGTTCTGAACCACGTCTCTCAACTTCTCTAACCAACGACATTCCTCGTTCCTCGGGCTTCAACCGAGAAGGCGGGAAGCGCCAGCCGAAGCCAATACTGATGTTAGCTTCTTCATACCTTTACACCAAGTCATGGTCTGACCCCGTGTTTCTTCCAGCCTTGTCCAGCACGTGCGAATAGAGCACGGAAAGGTAAACGATGGGCAGGCATTCGTAAAGCGGTCCGCTTATTCAAGTACCCAGGACGAGGCTTCTGTTTCAAATAGTCCCTTCTGTTTTACACAGGCTTAATTATAATACTAAAACAGCGTTCAGCGAAACTGTAAATATTTGAGAAAGAGAAAGAGAGAGAGAAAAATAGCATTCTTTCCTCTGCCGAAAGTTGTATCATGTCCGGCAAGTTAATTAACGGATGATATTCGGTCTTACAGAACCAACTAATAAACAGAAACCGGCGCTGTGCGACGAACCACCATGCCTGTGGAGAAGACACTATACCAAATAAACAACAAATCAGTCTGTTTATTAGACGAAGACAAACAGGGAGGATGCCTAAATTTTATGAAGACGACAGTGGCAGATCAGAAGTAGCTAAAAGCAGAATCAAATAGTGGTAATAAGTGCTTGTCTAATAAGAAGCGTATAATGGCTAAAATGTAAGTAGAGGAACTCAGTGGTGAGTTACACAATACAATAAATGATAATATCATGACACTGAGGAACTAATGATATATTTGGTGCCTAGATGGAATTCTCATCCTCGTGCGTTCACGTAAGCACTTTTGCTTTTTGTGGTTTTTATTCTACATCAATTTTCCGCTGACCGTTGGCGAAACATTAACAACCTAATTATGCACTGTTCGCAGTAATAGTCATTTGTACTCTTTCCACGGTTCATTCTCCCGTCGCTACGTATTTTTCCTGATTTGGTGATGTCGATGAACTAAAACTAAATTCGCACTGTCACAGGGTTAGGTGGGCGATTTTTTTATCTGTACTGTTGGTTTTTGTAATCAATTAATTACGAGTATTAGTCCGCGAGGAGCCCGTCATTGCTCCTGCGCGAGCGACCTTAATGATTTCCAAAAAGCAATATACCCTTGGGATCGAGATGATTTATTGTTCTGTCATCCAAATGTCGTTATAGCTATAAGATATAGACCGCCTCGATAGTGTTTTTTCTTAGTTGTGAAAAGTGTAAATCGTAGATTGCCTTGATTTCGGTTCACGTAGAACTTACGGGAATCTCCCGTCCTTACGGGATTGTCTCCGATACTGATATCGTTTATTACACTTTTCCCTTAGTCATAGTCAACATCAATGTGAACATATACATCATGAACACACCAAATTTACCTAGGAGTTTTTAACCCAAAAATTGTTATTCTCTCGATCTAGCGTTTCTTTTACGTGCGGTCGTATCTTTATTTTTGTCAATTATCATTCTACCAGTTGCTTGCCGATGAAATAGATCTACAAGTTACGACTTTCAGTTCCTCTTTGTTATCCTAGCACTCACTCATCCGCCGAAAGCGAACGAACGGTTGTCGATGTAAGTTTTTTTTCTGTAGTCTGACTGTGTCATTTAAAATGTTTTACAGGTAACAAAACCTGGTAAATTATTATGGAAAAACGGCTATCGTCTTGTGCCTTGGGATTGGGACAGTGCAATGTGTTATGTTTGCATTGACACTGTACCACGAATTGGCTTGTCGTGATGAGTAGTTCTTTATTACATGTTTGCATATGAGTTCAGTATAAGGGGCTAATCCTATTGTCTCGAAGACCCATTGCAATACTGGTGATAACCGGCAACCTGGTCGAGAGACTTGGAGTTGGGAACCACATGGGGTCCCAATAGGTCTGGTGTGATAACGAGTTGCGTGACAGTGTATTACTGTCTTCCACCAAGGTGAAGACAATGTCAAACAGTTTAAATTAAAAAATAGCTGGAAAACAACAGTACTCTGTGAAAAACAGAGTTTCCCTTAACTAGGTGATTAGAATATGCGCCGATTGGGAGTCAGTCCGTTGGTCAGTTCTTGTACCATTTTGGAACTCTTGAATAATTGAGTGAGGCGGATTAGAATCATCTGGCGTGAAAGTCATGCTAAGGTGCAATAAACTTAAGACGAATCAGTTCAGCGCAGTACGTTGAGCCGGTAAACTCTGCTTTTAACAGTTTCGGGTGTTAGTTGGAAGCGCAGACTAATTAAAGTTCGTTATAAATCAATCAAGATTATGTTGAGGAGAATACGTTCAATGTCAAAATGCTGGTTGAGGGTAGCATGAACCAGTGAACTGTTCTGTCGCATCATATTTGTAAACAATTCATATCCTGCTCACTGCCCACCGAGAGGTATATACCCCCGATAAGTTTTCCGAGTCTACAACTGCTTCGAGAAGTACATCGAACTTTTAAAACAAAAGATGAGAATCTAGACCACATAATGCATTTTTCTGTATTCTATTTTTAGCCTAGTTGAGTGGCCTGTTTGGAAGCGTTTCATCACCCATTTTAATTCGGCGTCAGATGTTTTCTACATGGTATCGTCCGTGCGCATAGTGTATCAAGAGTTTGTGGCCACTCGCTCGTTAAGCTCTTTTCCTACTAGGCATAAGTCGGCGCAGTTTACTGTTACTTGCGCATGGATATCAGCCAGATTTTCCCATCATTATGATATGCTTCATCCTTGTCTGTTTCACTATCAGTATCTTTTGTTGTCACAGGGTGTTTTAAGGCGTCTGGAGTCCATGGACAGTCAAGATGAATACAGCAACTTGGTTCGCGCAAACAGTGTAAGTTGGTTCATCTCCTCTATTCTATTAAGATTGGTGATTTCTGTCACTTTTTTTATTACATACTTGCGCGTGAATCCAATGGAAGGGTGAGGGGCATACACGATAGCCACAGAGGCCCACTGCACTCCTAAAGATAACCGGCAACCGGACCCTGAGGCTTGGAGCGGAGAACCACATAAGGCCCTAATACGTTGGGTATAGTAACGAGCCGGACTACAGGGGATTACTGACTACCACGAAAGTAGCCGGTGATGGCGAGGATTCGAACTTCGGACCGCTGAGGTGGTAAGCAAACGCTCTAAGCCACTCGACCATCACTGTTTAATATCCCACAAGTTTTTCGATGTAAGCGGCAACCTAATCCTGGGGTTTTGGGTGGCGAACCACGTAAAGCTCCAGTAGGAAGGACAGTGGTACTACCCCGGGCGATGGCAGGACCGCCTACCACTCATAGTCTGAAGATTTACTTTGTTCGGATAATGGTTGTGATTCGTGTACAGAAGACGACTTCCGTGGTGTCTTAAGGTTATCTTGTTACTGTGTGCCCTAAGTAAATGGTGCATAATGTGGGTTTTTTTAATCGGATTTATATGTGGGTCTTTTAAGGCCACTAATCTGTATTGAGGCCTTAAATATCTCTTCAACCGAACTCTCGGGATCACGTCTACTGGTTCTCTTTGGCAACGGAATGACAACTGATGGTCGTTGGTTATTCTTCTCCCACTGCACTGATGCGCAAGCGTGTGTTAAAAAAAAATCACATTTGGACTTTTTAACGGTGTGATTTTTATTTTTATAGTTGACTTCTGCAAGCAGTATGCCTACATTTCAGTTAGAACAAATAAACGAAAATCACAAATTTGGATACACACAAATAAGTGATAAGTTGTAGTAAGTGTTGGGGGCAAGGGAAATAGTGAAAAAAATAAGGTAAGTATTGACAGGAATTTGAAAAGATGGACGTTGCAGTTTTCCGTTGTTAATAATTACTTTAGTTAACTCCCAGGTACTTGAAAGTACTAACTCGAAATAAGGATTTGGAATTCACAAGGCAGAATCTGTCGGAACGAGGAGTGTGTATCTCAAGTCACTGTTTGTTTAATAACTGAGTAACTTCCGAAAATCTCTGTTTCACCCTTACAGATTTCAGTGACTTTGAGGGAGTGGGATATTCCCATGGATAATTTGGTGATTGGTGATATTATCGGACAGGGGACATTTGGCACGGTTTATCGCGCTAAATGGCACGGTGAAGTGGCTGTGAAGCGTATCGATGTAGACCCAGAAGATGTGGATGGATCTGCCAGGCTTGAAGCCTTCAAACGGGAGGTTGCTTTGCTGCACAAAACACGTCACGAAAATTTGGTCTTGTTCATGGGTGCTTGCATGAAACCGCCAGATTTGGCTATTGTTACGCAGCTCAGTCAGGTTGGTCGTCCACGTATGCAAATATTACGCTTCATCATGAGTCGTATTTATGCACTGTATTCCGTATTGCACCGACGTTTGTGGTACCAAATGTGCTACGTTAGGAACGATAATATTTTTCCTGTTCAAACGTTTTTGGGGTGGCATTTAACGGCGTCTCTACAACACAGTATTGTACTCAGCTTTTCCTTTACATTGATTTTATCCGCATTCCAGCTGCACATGTATTTAGCAGGTGGACACTGCGTAATATATTTGAAAAACCCGTGACAAAGCGCCGCTAAGATCATAAATTTTGCTGTGGTGGATGCCTTATGCTAATGGGTTTGGCCAAGTAAACAGTGCGATCCATTTAAGAGATATCGGAAGACCTCGGGCGGGCGGGGTGTGTGGGTGCAACCTCCTGTCTCAGCTGATGATGCACATACTTCACTGAAGCGGAAGTTCGAATCCTATATTTGAATCGATTCGACTTTCCTCGGAATAAACATGTAACCACCCCGAACGAAAACCAAATTCTTACAGGTGTTGTTGAAATCCGAATGAAAAACGTTTTCTCCATTATGAGCTTTACCTTTCTATTTTTTCGTATAATACCAAAGGTTTGAATTAAAAAAATTTCCCATCACTAAATATTGGTAACGTTAGCTCTATAAAGTTCTGTGCAGTGTTGGAATGGCGTGACACGGGTTTACATGAATAATTTGACTAATGAGTGTCAGTCGCAATTTAATGAACAGCCGATTACGAATGATTTTCAAGGTTATGAAAGTAAAATTCACTGCATGTGCTTTTCGCCATGGGGGCATTAATAGTAATCCTGCTCGGAGGAATTCCCTTTGTGGAAGTGTCGATCATGTTTCTGTTTAGCAGAAAAAAGCAAAGGCAATACAAACATATTTAGGAAACACTATCATCTGATGGTTTATTAGCGGTTTTGTGGTTGATGGTAGACTCGCGACTGAAAAGCTGTTGATTTTTTTTGGAACACGTGACCTTGAAATCAAGACCATGTTAGCGTGGTCCGTTAAACGTCCGGATTGCTTTCGCGATGACAGAGAAATGTACATTCATGACAGGAAATTATCATCACAATAGTAAATAAGAGAGTATTAATGTCATGGAGACACCTTTTTTAGGCTTTTCTGTGAAAGATTTTGCTCAGAACCTTCCTACTAACAATTAAACGTCTCTTCGCAATAATCATGTAAAGGTGGTGTTAAAACAAGATGCGGCAGGCAAAGAACCAACACAGTCGATTTGGATGATTGTGTTTTCTCGGTTTTAGTAAAAAAAAAACTGGATAACACTAAATATATTCGGAGAGAGTATTTCTGTGTAAGTTAGTGCAACCCATTACGTAGAAACGTAAAATCAGGCGAGCTGTTTAATCTTTTGGCGAATCAGTTGCCAATGTTACGGGTGTTTTTGACACTTGCGAGGAAATTCAGATTTCGTCGTGATCGGTTTTGGCTTCTCGTGCCCTATAGTGAGACTGGGGCTCACAGAAACGTTATGCATGATAATAAATTTGTTCCATTGACGTTGAGGTTGTGAAACTCATTACACCAGTTGATATGAGAAGTAGTGAATCATGACTATCACCCCAGGAGGGCCATTACGACGAGACTGCACCTTGACGTGGTGTGATGGCTTGTGTGCTTCCATGACCCAAAGAGCAATGCAGGATAGCTTACTTAGGCCAGAGATGCGATCATGCCTGAAAGTTCAATGGGTAGAGGCCAGACGCAGTCCATTCTCTGAACCAGTTGCTGGACAACATCTGATTCTAATCGCTGTGCCCCTGGAGAGGACACTTCAGCGAATAAACACGGACAGAAACAGTTTACCGGTCTAAAAACCTCCGCTGGATGGACGCGGGAGTGGAGTACCTGGGGTTTCTCTCTGTGGTGGGAGAAGTCATCACACTTCATTGGGCAGCTCCCGGCCTCGTCCGCGTTCCGCCTGCCCCATTGAGTGCATGAGGCTGAGGACTGAATGCGGAAGGCGGATCGATAACAAAGCACCAGGGAAGACAAAAAAGAATGCTTATAGCAATCAGGTCTCACGTGGAAAACCATAAATCTCCCCAGTGGCTCTCCGGTCACGTTGTCATGCTGAGTTAACACCCCCACTGCCTTGTGGGTCAGACTTTTAAGTCGAAGGCTCCGGTTAGGGCTCCCAAATAAAAACTTTTTTTGTGGTGTGAACAGTCGGGAATCATGACTTACCCACGAACCTCCAGCATTCTTCCTGTAAAGGGCATTACCGAATTCCCCTCTCTTAACCTAAGACCAATGCAAAACGATTTACTTTACTGACTTTTACTTTTATGCGGCCATCTCCTGCGAGAGGATGAGCCGGCTTCATGCATGTCCCGAATGGCACCATCCCATGAGTGGCGATCGAATGCGAGACCTTAACACAGAGAAATCCAGTTCTGCTTCCAGTTGCGAGCGCCGTAGACAGCTTGGAGTCCTAGTCCCTCAACGCCCGATTTGATGGTAATGACCCATGTTTTCAGCTGTCCTCCGAGGCGACAGCGCAATTCTGGACGCGGAACAGGAGAGAGGCACTGTTTTGAGATCTCTTGGTCCGGACGTCGTAGGACAAATCCAAACCACTGCAGTCGTCGTTGTTGGAGGAAGACTGACTGCTTTTCGATGTCAAAGCACCATTGTTTCATTGCCTCGTTTGAAAGCTTTTCGTGCCACACCACTTTCAGTATCCGTCGCAGACACAAATGGACAGACATTTCCAGCTTTCTGATGTTCTCGACGCGCAGTGGCCACGTCTGGCCCCCGTTGGTCAGTATTAGGCGTTCAAGGGTGAGGCGTGAAAACGAGGTAAGGCAATCCGAAGGGATATGAGGTTCCATAAAAGCAGTGTTTCGTTGGCCTTGTTGCTGACACCTGTCGCGACACCATGTAAATCAGAGCTGTCCGTGGGTCCACTGTGATAGAGGTGGTAACTGTCGTCTACACCGGGAACCTATATACACCGGGTGCTAGAATTCAGCAGCCGAACTTCAGAGAGACATGCGATTTCGATGCGGTAGTTATGTAGCGTTCGTGCAGTGATGGCTTGGTTTCCGCTGTCCAGAAGTGTTCTCACATTCCAGCAGGCAATTTGGATGTGATTTCGCGTCTTGAGGCCCCATCTAACATACTTGTCATCCCGGCCGCGGGGAGAACACGAAGCGCGTCGCTTACTGGGGACGCCGTGGCATGAGCGATGTGTGTGAGGGAGCTTGTCATGAAGAGTCTTGGGAACTTGGTACAAAGTGGCGTCCCCAGCGCCACTCGGCTTTTTGTTCGAGGTAGCAACTCTAGCCCGTGCAAAACCAAGTGCTACCTGTCGGGTAACATTAAGTTTTTGTGTTGAGAGCCGGTGACCGGACGAGCGGTTCATACGCCTTTTGTATGGTGATCCACCAATCCGGAATGCCCAACGCGTCCTAGTGGTCTTGGTGCATGGTTACCGGGGACTCCCTAGGAGCTCGTTCGCCGTTCGGTAGAGGTAACCTAAACTCAGGGGCCCATGAACCTCTGTTGATTTGACAGATTGCCTTGACAGCCGTTGGATCTAACAAATCTCTTTCGCCTATGCAGGAGTATCCATCTTCGCGTGCTGGATACCGTCCCACCGAGATTTTTAGGCCTCGGTTACCCTCAACCTGGTTTGGCCCGCCTATCGAGCGGTTTGCTGGGGTGTGGCCGCTGACGCATGCTTCAGCGTCGTGGAGCCACCGCTGAGGGTTGGGCAGGTGATAGAAACCAATGAGATGGAAGATGCCCCAAGGGGCACGACAGCCTACCAACTCAGAGGTGCTACTCCTCTCAAAAGCCCCATACACTCCGATGTAAAACGACACGGGTAATTGATGCAGTAGTTCAGAATTCGAACATACATCCAAGGCACTTTAAGCCTAAATTTTCACTTCACTTGGTTGCGTTCAGCGTCCCTGCACTGTCAAACAGTGCAACAGGCTGCTCTCGCTAGGATTCTTGACACTTTTGAAATAGACTTATGCTGTATCTCCGAAGCGCTCATACAAGACCCCATTTTCATGATCGGTCTTCGCACTCCAGACGTTTGCGTAGTATCGCTAAGATTGGGTGGAATAGCCGAGTGAGCAATGCTGAGGTTAGAAATGGAGTATGGGGTACTAATTCAAAGAATGTTGTCACAGCGTATCCATCTTAGTAGACCTCGTTGATTGGGGCACGTGTTACGTATGGTGAACACACGTCCACCATACCGTGTCCTATTCACCGTTCCGCCTTGGGAGGGGAAAAAGCAAGTGGAGGTCAACAGATGACTTGGAAACGAGGAATGAGAAAATGTACAACAAACTGAGCAAAAGTAGGTGCCTCACGTCTTCGTGGTTGGGGTCGAGGAGATCCGTCAACCAGTTGGCAGGAGACACTGAGGGATATGGCAGCAAACCGTGAACATTAGTGATCATGTTGTCATTTTGTGTCAAATCAGAATGACTGATCGGTGTGCGTTTGTACAGTTCGACTGTATATTCCGTGTGTTGGCTACTAGGGCGTGTTTTCCTTTTCCCGTCTATGTAGATCCACTCCGTGTTCATCTTGTATGTTCATACTTTCTAATTCAACGTGCAAGATGGTGAGAAAGGCAGTGGTCAGTGGGGCTTGCCCTACTGTTTAACGCTGCACGATGATGATGATGACTCCAGACACAACCTCTTTCTTTCGCCTTACTCTTCGTATGCTGGATGCCCCGTGTGTTGTGCTCATGGTCAGGCCGGTATTGGGATTTCTTTGACCATGTGAACTGAGCATGTGTTGCTAGACTAGATGCCAGTCAACAGTTATGCGCGTTCGGCTTGGCTGAATGGTTCTGTGCATGTCAACGACGACAAACTCAAGCGTCGATGCTTGTTCGTCTTGTCTGTGTATTCGCCCTGCTGACTGCAGTTGCAGCGAAACCAAAGACAAATTCTACCATGATTTGTCTGAACTGCTTCGAAGCATGCGTTTTATGTACGTGGCGGTCATTGCTGGGCATTTCAGCATCCAAGGTGGCCGTTTGGGGGAATCCGAAAGTCACTTAGGAGGCCTGTTTGTTATCCTGGCCGAATGTACTGACAACAGCGATCGTCTCATCCGGCTGTGCTCTGATCACAGATTATTTCTGGCGAGTACGAACTTCTGTCATAAGAAGTGACACAGACTGGCATGATGTTGTTTCCCAATGTTGGATTCAGATTGACCATATTATCATTGGTGACCGCTGGCGTGAATCAGTTGGAGAATGTTGTTCATCTTAGTCTACATCTGTGGACTCAGATCACGCCGTGGCACGTGCTCGCTTCTGTTTACGTCTCGTCCGTGGTCGCACCAACGCTAAAGCCACTCGTCCTGCGCAGTTGCTTCTAGACGATAACCGGCGATCTACTTTTCAGACGAATCTGTCTACACGACTATGGATGTGGCGGGATGTCCAGGACCCAGATGAACGGTGGTAACGGATCAAGGAAGACTTGTGTGCTGTTCCCAGTGTCACACAAGACTCTGGTTCATGTAAGCCTCACAAATGCTGGATATCTCCGATATCAGTTGCCCTGTTGGATGCTTTCAGATCCGTCCCTCCGCATGCCACATTCAAAGAATTGCGTAAATCCCTGAGACGCCAACTGACTAGGAGCCTGAGAAATGAGCGTGGGCAGTGAAGGACTGGGGAATGTAGGGAAATGGAAAGGGCTGCGTCGATTGGTAATGCTCGCAATACCCACCGTTTGATTAAAGATACCGGTCCATTAGCCGAGGGTAAATGTGTTAATCAAGGAATCGGACGGCTCACTGCTTCACTCTCAGGGATGTGATCTGGACCGCTGGGCGGAGAACTTTAAAAAAACACTTAGGTTGGCCCACTTCAACGGTGGACCTTCGGAATATAACTGCCAGAAGACCGATGCAGGTAGATATCACTTTTCCATCAGAAATATAGGTTATTTGAAAAAGTACAAAGCCACTGGACCGGGTGGGTTGTCTCCATCTTTTTCAAGGATAGAGGCGAAGCTTTGGTTTCGGAGCTAACAAAACCTCTCCGGGAAATCTGGGTTAGTGAACAGATTCCTAGAGAATGGTGTGGTTCGGTGATTGTGTCGATTTACAAGAAAGGTGGCAGATCCTCTTGTGCAAACCACGGAGGAATTAGCTTGGTGAGTATCGCATCGAAACTACTCACCAGGGTTATTCGCCACCGATGATCCAGCACCCGTAAAAGGTGTATACGTGGAAATCAAGCCGGTTTCAGACCTAATAGGGGTTGTATGGACCACATCTTTACCCTTCGTCAAATTTTGGAGCACGGACACACCTTCCGTAGGGCCACGAGCTTTGTCTTTCTTGATTTGAAAACGGCTTTCGACTCTAGACTGCATAGTTCTCTCGCGCTGCCTCATTGAAAGGTGTGCCGGAGTAATTTGTTTCTCTTTTCCAATGGTTGTGACTAAACATTCGAACCCGGGTTCGTGCCTTTGACGATCTTTCACTCGAGTTCACGACGAGAAGTGGCGTTCGTCAGGATTGGTCTCTCTCACCCTTTCTCTTCAATTTTGTAATTGAATTGGTTCTTGATATAGCCTTTCCCTCGTAAGAATAGTGGCGGTAAACTGTTTGACTTGGAATATACGATGCAGCCATGCTGAGGTTAGATGTAGGGGTGTTGGGAACCAGAGGATAGCCTTTGGATCAAGTACTGAATCTAAACAGGTTAAGGTGGCTGGAACATGTGTTACACATGCCCGCCGATAGGCTTCCTCGGTTTACGGTGTTTTCCGAGGCAGGTAGTGGGTGAAAGGTAGGTCGAGGTGGTCAGTCCCTGACATGGCAAAAGGTATGAAAACATTGACCGGTGGCCGCGGCTCCCTTCCTGAATTGTTTTATAATAAATTGAAAAAATGAATAAAAGATTATTTAAAACAAGTTATTATAATAATTCCGACGCTACAATTTCATTGGAATTTCGGTAATACCTATAGTAGCAACTGCCAACCCCTATTCGATCTCGACCGACGACATAATCTCTACGCCAAAAAGAAACTGGGAGATAAAACCTTCAGCTTGGCTTTTTACTTCTGCCTGGTCAAAGGCGATCTGTACGATGAACTCCCGTTTCTAAAGCGGTTTCCGGCTGGGGCGTATCTGGTCTTGCGGATTAGCTCAAAACTAGTGAACACTGAGAAATGTGTAATACGGATGTCCAAATATCACGAAGTGGTAAATCTGTATTGTCGAAAATAGGGATGTGTCTAGTTGCTCCAGTACCCTAGTTTCGATGGAAAATCGCATTTTCCCGGAAATCAGGGATCAAAAGCTTAGGGAATCGTGCAACTTCCTCAACAAAATGCATTAGTAGCCGTGCCTCATTAAATTAGCTGGGAAAGCCACTTCTCGGCAAATTTAAGGTCACCGTTTCCCGGCGTGGGATTTTAGATGCGTTTAACGCAGGTGAATTTCACATTATCGGAAACGCAGAAAATATCCTTATTTATGTATCGCATACACTGCTAGATGCTTTTTATTAGAACTTCTTCGCAGTCGGCGTGAAACAAATTGCATGTGTCAAAGGCTAAGCGACATAGCAGCAGCAAGCCTAAGTGGTATTGCAAGCTGCAAAACTTACGATTTTGAATAGCAAGAGAAGTTCAGGAGCTATGAGAACAACTCTACATAGATCTGACATTGGAATATGCAATAAAACGTTCATTTCCCGGAATTCTAGTCTGCCTTATTGACGATTTCTTTTTTGCGTCCGCCTTTATTTGTGACCAAAAATGTCCTACTACGTGCTGTGAATGTTCATGATTGTACGCAACGCCATCTGTTCACGTTTCTTTTTAGGGTGAGACCCTGTATCATCAGCTGCATTATCGTGATACTGTAATGGCTGTGAATCGCACGATAAACATAGCTTGTCAAATTGCCAAAGGTATGGGCTATTTGCATGCAAAGGGGATTGTGCATCGAGATCTGAAGACGCGAAACATCTTTGTGGAAGCGAATTCTCGCGTTGTCATTGGCGACTTCGGTGTATTCAACTTCGTGCGACTCTGTAAAAAAGCCAAGTAAGTTGGAAATTGAAATTCGTCTCATTTTGGCCTCAGTGGCCTCGTCCTGATCGGTATTTCCTAAAAATTGGACAACCTTACCATTTCAGATGGGGTAACTACCTGAACGTCCCACCCTCATGGTTGTGCTATATTGCACCGGAGATCATTCAAGCACTCAATTTGAACTACGCTTTCGTCACAACAGCAAGTGAACTTCCTCTCACACCGAGCTCGGATGTCTTTGCATTTGGGTACGCATTTGGAATGATTTTTTTCAAATTTGGGATACAAGCCTGAATATGATTAGAGTAGTAAGTTGTACAAGTGTGAAAGCTGACTGTGTTGTCAGAAAACGACTGTACTTGGCTGTCGGTCAATATTTTGAGCCACAACCAGGAAAAATAGAGATCCCTAGTGCTGCAGCTGTCCGTCTGGTTGATGATTAAGTCCCCTGATCGGTACTATCCATATTTCAACAGCTTTTGTCAACCGGATGCATTTATCGATATGTACAAAATTCGTGTGATTTGTTGTAGCACGAAAAGTTTCCCCCGGTCAATGAATAAAAAATAAATCGATCGTTCTCTGGGCCACTTTTTACTGCTCTAAAACAATCTTGTCACTTTGACCCAGAAATTGAACTATGGACACTAAGAATTTACTTGGCATCAGTGTCGTATTCTGTTTGCGTACTCTATCAGTTCAATTTCCAATAATTGCCTCGGCATCAGTTTGTATTTACACGAACCCGCCTATCTGCTCGATACATTTGCAGCACTGTGTGGTACGAACTTCTCACCAACGAGTTCCCGTTCAAAGGTTCACCCGCTGAAGCAATCATTTATTTGAGTGGGCGAGGGATCAAACAGAACCTTCGCATTCCCGGTCCAAAAGACTTCAAAGTGAGCTCAACCTTGTTTCATTTTATTCGTGTTTACCCTAAAGAACAACGTCTACTGCCATGTTGCATGTGTGTCTTCACCAAGAGGTAGGTAAGATTAATGCCATTTCTCGGTCGAACGCTGTCGCAGTACTAGTCGGCCACAACTATTGGAAAACCGCAATATGTACCTTCTGGTCTTTTCTGGGTGCATTGCTCGTTTGTGTCTATTGTTCCAATTAACAGACGTCCATACGGTTTTTTCCAGGAAATTCTTACTCAGTGCTGGGCATACTCACCTTCCCGTCGACCAGAATTTACCACTGTTGTCCGCCTACTGGATCGTTTGCCGAAACTGCATCGCAGCCCATCTTACCCAGCAAAGCCCACATCATGCGTCAATTCTGTTTCTCATGACAGCCTCCTTGTCTAGTCAATTGTCAGATCTCGTTACAAAAAAGCAGCACATAATACGACCATTGAATGTTCTTTCAATTGAACTTGTGTATGAGGTTGCAAAACGAAGAAAGTCATACCTATCACCCTAACCCCCTCCTGCGACCCTGCGGAACGGGGTAGAGGAAAGTTTTGATTTGCATGTCTCTTTGTGCGCGACCACAGAGCATTGTCACGATCTCTGTTTATTTGACTTCATTATTTCCAGTCTTTTAAATTTTATCGCGCCATCTGACTTCTGTTTTATGATCCATCCTAGAAGCGTTTCCTCATCTTTCTTGTCTTTCACTGATGTCACTTATCAGCTGGTTTTATTCACAATCGAGAAGCCTTTCTGCACCCGGAAATCCATCTATGTGAACACGGACCAAACAGAAAAAAGGTGTACAGTTGTTTTTATACACACTTGACATTCCTGACCACTCGTTCTAATCCGGTTTGCGGACAGTCGCAAGTAGATGAGAGGAGGGATGGTTTATGAGAGACGTATTCGAATCACCGAAACCGATTGCGACGCCATATTCAGGTAATGCTTTCCGCTGAAGCATTCACGCGTAATCATGACCACAGTAGAAACAATGGAACTCAACCATATAGGCGTTGTGCAGGAGAATTACACACGTCTGCCATTATACTTTCAGCAATCAACCACCTAAGCCGAGTTGTCTGCTACCGATGACCGACAGTGATCGAACTCGAATCGCTGTGATCGGACATACCACTCAATAGGTGCCGGGTAGATTGTTCTTCCTAGAGGAAAAATTGTCGGATCACATGAAATGAAATCGGTATCTTGATACTCGACTGGAACTGGCGAAACATGGTTATTTGTTCGAGCTCTGATTGTTGTGCCCGGTAATTGGTAAACGGAACAAGCACAAGTATGTACGGACGAACATATATTAGGACACGGTGTACGGCAAGCGTGAGCATCTAAGCAAAAATACAAGCGACTGGGTAAGTACATGAGTCACACAGCTACGTGGCTGAAATGTGAGCTTTTACCTTACAGAAGTCTACAGTACAATACAATGCATGCCAGTGCATGCAAAGCCTACAGTCGGATCAAACCAGTCAAGGTTGTCCGACCCGTGACAAGGTCTGACCGGCCAGCGCAGTGCTGGAAGGACCATGACTGGCATCAACCTCGTGTGTCCGATTGCAGGCATATGTCTATGCGTGTGAGAGATGTGGACGAATGGTACGCGGAGTGTGCGTGCGGGACTGTTCAATGCAAACACAACAAGGCTTCCCCGAATAATGGAGCCTTAGAGTAAGATCCTAACTGCACGATTATAATTATCTGGAGTAAGATCAGTCCTGCTATCTCGGTTCCACTGAGTTTTCCCATCATGACCGTCTAAAAGATCAACGAAGTTTCGGAAAGAGCGTTTTGAGGTAAGTAACTGAAAAACATGGTCAAATTAGGAAATCAGTCCACAAAAGTGAAAGCGCGATGATGAAATTCCAGTGCACTGAATGTCTGATTTGGGGCCTAATCCCATATTTCCTGTGTCTTCTCGTACTCTTTGGCATCGGGCAAAAACAAAACGTCGATATCTTCGATCGCCCGTCGACCACATCGAGGACAGTCTTCATCAGCGATCTCGTTTCCATTCTGTGGGGGAAAATGAATTGCACTAGCAGATGATATAATCGACTAGAAAACGTGAAATGATTCAAGTAGTGCTTCGGTTTTACGTAATTGGTCTATCGAAAATATATTGTATGCATTATCGTCCGCCTGACAGTTATTAGGATTTACTGTGAACACTGGACTATTTGCTAATTTTACAGAATCCCACACGCGTACTGTATTGGCCTGATGTAATGTGCCGAAAAGACAGATCTGCGTTTGCCACATACTATTTTCAAAAAAATTGACCATATTTCAGGGAATACACAAATTCATATTGTCGTTCTGCGCGTCAAGTCCCAAGGTCATAACTGTCAATCCTCTCTGATAGTGACGTGGGTCTTTGTAGCTATGGGGTGAATCACATATATGAAACAAAAAGGGAGAAAGTGAAACAACCTCATCCCATAAATGTGGACTGGACAGTTCAGCTTTATCCACGAGCGCCGGTTTTGGCTGATAGGGTTTGTTGGAATGATTCAGTAGGATGCGAATGATGGCAAAACATGGAGCATCTCAACTTGGTTCAATGATTCGAATCATATGTTGCGAACGTCACGAAGAATATTATCAATCTATAAGACATTTAACTGGCCCGATTCGATGGCTACCAATCATCTGGTCAGTGACTACCAATCACAGCGGTGTAACTTTTCGAAAAGCATATTCTACTACATATCACGACAGCCAACAGGCATGATGCAGTCAGCTTAGTGGGACTTCAAAGTGGTAACCGGCTGGTTACGCGTTTCTGGAAAGTGTATTACCGCTTTTGAGCCAATACTTCATGTGTGGACGTGATGTGCCTTTGACAATCTTTTAATGAATGGAAACATATTGGAAGCACCAGTATATCATGGTGCGGTGAAATACAAATTTAAATTAACAAATTACCGGAAAAATGAAATATTATTGGGGAAAACAATATCATCGTCGTGATTTGCGCCTCAGTGTTGGGGAAACTAAACTGCCTCCTTAACAGCTTACCCCTTTAGAGGTTACTTATGCCGGTGGGGGCGCGTTTCCAACTTCATGCGGGTGGGGGCCTGCCCTAAACGATCACATCATCGACGGAATAACAATCCAACACCAACGTTTGCTGTTTCACTTTCCACAGGTGGTATGTAAAAGAGGGCCAGTAACACATCCAGTGAAAGTCGCTGCTCCTGAATTGGCGTAGATGCCTCCTATGTCGTACCCGTAACTGATTCTTATACCGATTCTAGCTGTTACCTTCGACTGTTCCTTTATAAAGTACTCGGTTTTTACGCTGTTTATGAGTGCCTTCCGTCCAATTACCGATTCTACGCTATTCAGGCGATGAGCGTGGTGGCTCGTTAGACGGCCACATTGCTTGACGGATAGTGCGGAGCTTACGCCATATCAGGGCCTCTGCAGGAGATTGACCACTCGGTGTCCATATGTCGGGTGTTGTGCGATGCACCAGCAAAAGCTTTAAGTGATATCCTCATTAGTCCCGTTCCCGCGGGACTTGAGGAATGCTCGCTTAAACGTGTCTATGAATCGTTCTGTCTGACCATTAGATTGAAGGTGGTGTGTAGGAGAACAAAGATGTTCAATTTGGTTATCACGACAAGAGCCACTGAAAGGTGCCGTTGAAAATTGCGAGCTGTTGTCGGACACAATGATGTGTGGTGACTCGGGTTGGGCGAGAGCGCACCTAAAACAATTTAGAGTGTATTCCGTTGTTGGTGAAAGCACAGGATAGATCGCAGTCCACTTCGAGTACGCACCTACCAAAACTAGATAGGACGTTCCAATGATCGGTATGGTTGAATAATGTGTACTACGGGTCAAGCGACTTGAGGCATAGGTCAGGGAATGGGGTTCTCTCGGTTAGGGAATTTAGCTACATCCTGGTAGCTCAATATAAGAATCCACAAATGGCCAATATGATGAAAATGACACGCGCCGCAAAGTTCACATGGTGAAGGGGGCCGACTATCATTACGAGGCGAAGATGATCTCGACCGTGATGCGTATTTCCGATGTGAAGTGACTGCATGAACGGCATGGGGGATCCTGTTGTTGAATCACAGCACAGTCATGCTTCAAATTTACATTGCGCTTGCACTCATTGATCATCTCTTGGAATTTAATCTGGGTTTCTTGGTTGATCTTGTCGAGTAGACGGATTCTGACGTTCTCGTACCGTGGTGCACGAAAACGAGGCGACGGAATTGATCTTCTGTGAGACCCCAAACGAAACCGGTCACACATTTTGTTGGCCAAGCCGCCGTATGTCATAAAATCGTCGGAATCTTCACGAACTGGAAGCACTTGAATCGAACATTGATTAAAGAAGTAGCCTGCCCAGAAGATTTTCTTCAAGGTTAGCACCGTATAGCTAAAAGACAGAGGTCGACCCTGAGAAGAGAGGGTGTAATTAGTATATCACGTGCTCAGCGGAGTCCAGCTTCCGTAGCAATCGACGAACTTTGGTTTCGTCATCCTGGGCTGGGAGCAACGCATTTTTTACGATGACTCAAATGAAATTTCTCCTTCTGGATTGTGATGAGAATGGAGAACGTTGCACGAATAAGCAGTTGTGGACAGTCCTATATTTCCCAGCCTCGCCTTCATCATGTTTTTCAAGTCAGACTCCACTGAGTCCGTTTTCGTCGCAGGTCAGTGCTCCCGTCGCCAGATATGCTGTGTCTTATACAGCAACTCGGAATGCTGCAATCTTTTATTGAGTCAAAACAAATATTGGGCGTAGCAAGGGTCATCTTGACTCGTACCAGCACAACAACTGTTTCTTGGACCGGAACAAGTGATCGGCAATATAAGTGCAATAATCCAAGCTAGACTGCCCATTAACTTAAATGAGAATACTGGTTAGTGCCGACGGGCAGAAGTTTATTATTTTATTGGGCGCCCGAATTGTGCGGTTCAGGGAGCCCTGAACTCGTCTGCTTATACAGCTCTTGTTGGAACGGAGCGGGCCGGCCATGGGAATCGATAGGCAGCTAGGGGAAGCAGTGAGCATGTTGCCAATGTATCATGATGCAATGAGGTAAAAATCAAAATTGACAAATAAATAAATAATTCGAATTGCTAGAAAAGTGAGGTTATTGGGGGGAATAACATTATCGTAATCTGCGTCTCAGTATTGGGGAAGTTGAGCTATATTCTCAACAGCACGACACCAGTTTTGGTGGGTTCTGGTTACTTACTAAGAGAAAATCATTCTATGATACCACACGGTGGATTGGTGTAAGCGAAAACCTCGTTTACGGTAGTACTTTCCGCGCAAGCTCGGAAATTGTGAACTGAGACCTTATAGCAAGCACATTACTATTAAGCAGATCATAGTTTCTAAGTGGTACCTGCTCGTCTGTGGCATGAAACAAAAGTAAGGACTGAAGGAGTGTATTTGAATGACTCACGAGTTCTATTAGGCAGTTTGTGTGAAACAGGTGTCCACAGTTGAAAACGTAAAACGAACGAGTAAACAGCACGTGACCACATTGTCCACAACGATCTCCGGCACTCAACAGTTCATAGCTATGATGGGAATAAACGAATAAAGCACGCAAACTGTTAGAAGTGGTGGTATCATCACAGCCATTTCATTATACCAAATTACTACCAAGGTGATTCTAAGGAAGCTATGAAATTACGATGTGAATTTTGGGAGATATACATCACTTTCGATATAACTAAGAGAAGGTGGACGACTGTGTGTATGTGTAAAGGAAAATGATAAGCAAGCTGTAAAGTCATATTACATGTGTTTTTTGTAGGTCGGGTGATTATCAGGAAGCTTGAAGTCTAAGTTTCCGTTTATCCGAAAAAACAGCTATGAAACTGCGCCACGCCTGGATGAGAATGTACGGAAACAGAGTTTTCGGGGTCGATGTAGCGAGATATCTAGACATTTTCCCCCTACTAAATAATGGAACGTTTATCAAACAAACAAAAATGTAAAAACCGTTACCGTATGGGACGAACATGTCGCGTAAGGCACTTGTCAATAACGGAGTCATCAAACAAACAAAACATGTTCGTTAATATTTGGAGCTTATAAATCCCCCGGTCAGAACTGTGCAACATGCCACATCAAGAGGGTGCTCATTCCTGCGTGTGTGACACCTCTGTTTTCATCCACTTTTTTGAAATGTAGAAAGTAGCAAGATCTGGTGGATCAGTAGATATTAGTCGCTAACACAAATTTTGAGGGAATAGGGATAGTTCCACTTCACACCATCCTGTAACTGCATAACGCTCGGAATAGATGCGAAAACTACACTGCACAAAAAAATGTTTCACATTGACTACTATCCACGCATTGAGTGGGTAGATTTGTTGGACTCGGCCCGGGAAGCCTAACACGCTCTGTTTGACCGAGTCTGCTGGTAAGGGATTTTGGTGCACGGCTGGCGTGTCACAATGAAGCCATCCAACTCCCAAACTGCCTCAGCGAACGTCGCAAGCCAGAGAAATGGATTTGTGGACGTACGTAGCATACGTCCCCATTATCTTAATATGACGAGCTTTAATGATTCGCCTTGATCATTCAATACGCTATGGTTAATATTAGTATTGCTGATGCGGTGTCGCGTCCGGATTCGAGTAATGCTTAGAACAAATCAGTGCCCAAACAGAAATAATCACTGGCGAACCGGAGGCTTTAAAATATGTATAACAGATGAACAAACAGAAACACTCACCGACACCGTAAACCATTCAACTGCTTACGCAACGCGTTCATACTTTTCATAATAAACTTAGTCTCCCGACGCACATTCTCGATTCGTTCGTGGTACGAGTCCAGGGAGGAACAAATAGCGTCCTGGAGGTAGAATAATGATGAAAGTGCTTCAAGAACAAAACATCCTGTTCTTTATATGACAGACGACGATAGACAGTTGGAAAAAAAATTCGCGCGGCCAATGACGCAACGGAAGTTAAAAGCGTATACCAAAGGTACACAATACATCCCATAATCTATGAAAAGTACATTATGATTATTATTTGTGCATGAATGTAGTAGAAATAGTATACTCGAAGGCACACTGTACCATTAGAGATAGCCGGCAACCTGACCCTCGGACCTAAAGTGGAGAACCACATACAGTACCAATAATTCCGATGAGGCAACGAGCCGCGAGACAGTGGACTACTGTCTGATGCCGGCAGCGTCTAGACTAACCAAGTTGACTATCAATAAAGAACTTACAATTATTGTGTTGTGTCGACTATAACATGAAAATGATGAGATATTAGAAAGAAAACTTCCACTGTCAGAGGTTGATTCAATTTACAATTCAACAGAAAGACTTTGCAGTTACACCATTTCGGAATATCGATCGCAAAATCGATTTAAAATTCAAACAGCACGCAAGGCAGCAAAAACGTATAACTGATGATACATCAGCAGAGTGAAAAAATCACAAAGAAATGAAGGCCTTATAAGAAAATGGACGTATCAGACAGTGGAAGAAAAATGTGACCTCGTACATATCCTGCAGCATGACGGACTGTTGATTACAGTAGATGGGACAGTTTGGGAATTACGAGACTCAGTCTAACTTTAACGTACAAGCTGATGGAGCTCACAAAGCAAGGCGCGTGAAACAAACAAACAATTTTTCATCAATGCTACTCATACGGAAAGATTAGACACGAATCGATGTCATGCAGTGCTAGCGTGAACAAGACCGTGGAACACAAACTCGAATGGCCTGCATACTGGGTTTGAGGCCCAGCAAGGACCAGGTGACGGATGTGCACTAATGAAAATTGTTTGCAAACTCAGTGAAACAATTGTGCCGTGTGTGTGTGTGTGCCAGTTTCTTCAATGCTGAGTGGAGGTGCGTTGATACTGCAAAGCAAGCCACTCACAAAAGTACTCAACCACCTCCTACCCCTTATTCAAGGGCTAAACACGAGGAAAAAATTGACCAGAAAACCTCACTAACTCAGAAGATGCAAGCGTAGTGTTGCCAACTGATATGATAAAAAAAACTGAATGTAAATCTTGTATGAGCTTATAAAGCATGAACCAGTTGGTAGGGGAAATGCAAGTGTTGCCAACCTTGAATTCATCAATCGTGACGAATTCGTGGAAACATGGAAGTATATCCTCTAGTTTTAACAAAGAGGACTCCCGTAGAAGTTGTGTTGCTTCCTGAGGGCAACTCTGGTTGACAATCACGTGTCGAGCTATAAAGAAGAAAAGAAAAAAGTCGATAGCAAATTGATAGCTATGCTCAGGTCCACAACGACGAATACAGCAAGTTAACAAGGACGTACCCAATTCCGTCCACAATACTCGACGTTTCTCTTTGCTCAAAGTTTCTGTCTTCGCTATCTCTTTCGCCAAACCGTTCATCTTCTGTGGACGGTAAAACAGCGGTGATACGGGAAGCGTGAACAGGAACAAAATTTATCAAGCAGACGAATGAACATTTAAGATAGTTCGTTTCAATTCAAGAGAAGTTGTGATTTTATAAGGTACAAATCAGAAAGTCGATACCATGCATGGAATGCTATTAAATCTATTCCGTTTTCCTGCTTCCCGCAGTTACTTTCGATGCAAACCACTAAGAATGACCAAATGTGGCACGCTGATGTATCAACTCACTGCTATACCAGATATACGCATGGGTTTTAAACGTGAAACAGAAGACTCGATTTATTTCGGAAAATGTTCCGCAAAGGAAGCAAAATGCTAATAAACCCACCCCAAGACCCATAGCAAGAACAACCAGGTGGTTACGAAAGATAGCAGCCTTTAGTGTTGATAACTGAAACACAACCTCCAAGCACGTTCCCAATTATATGCCGGATGATCTCAAGTTTTATTCTATTCCGTTCATCGTGCATGGCAGACGTCAACCCGTACAAAGTGCCATGGGAACTTCCATACACATAGACTTGCCTCGTCAACAGCCCCGTGCCAGTTTCAGTCGAGTTTAAGTGCGAGCTGTGAGCGAACAAGTACATGGTCTTGATGTTCCGGTACAGTAACTACATTGCGGTGAAGTTGGCTGTATGTATGGAGACGTTTTTCTGTTGATATTCTGTGGTCCTCAGTTAATTTTTCGGAATAGTAGAGAGTAGAAATTTATTCATTGTTCAGATGTGAGTCAGCGGCCTGCTTCCATTCCAAGACTACTAACTGGGATTTTCCATCTTCAAAAACCAAAACTCAGACAAACGCGTAGCCACCACCGAGGCTTCGATGACTGACATCCAACTTGCTTTTCATGGAACCATTCCAGTTGTAGCATGATTCCATTAGGACCGTCAAATTAAACTTTTTCTCATTGGTGACCGTCACATTATTCTATTCAGCGCTCTGAGTGATTTCACTTCTGATACATGTTAATTCTCAAAATGGCTTCCAGTCGTCTAACGCGTTGATTTTATCGTTCCGTGCCGCAGACACCGTGCAGACTGTGGGTATTGCTGTAGATGCCGAACGCTTTCGGCCAGTTGCAAGGACTTATGCAGCTTCGATGTAGTCGTCAATTGGTTCGAAGCATCATACAAGCGTGTTCTCGAGGCGTGCTCGGATATTCTCCTTTGAATTCCTCGTTTTTTCTTAACGACAGAATGATTGGGACCCCTCGAAAATTTATGAATAACTATTATAGATCTGGAAATTTTCTTGCGAATCTGGCGCATGTTTATCTCCAAGTCTTTGTATTCGATTAGTTTTTCTTGTTCCAGCTCAGAAAGCCTTGGACATCGCACCCTCTCTGTTTTCAGAATGCCCAGCTTGAGTCAACTTTGTTCGTGAATCACATGTAACGTGAACATTGTTCATTAACATATCCCTCAGTATTAGATCACTGATGACCAAGGTCGTTGCGTTTTCAAGCTAATTCGACGTTTTGTCATCCTTCCACGGTTGGGTCTAATAGCATTTTGCACCCTCTGAGGAGCCTTTTCCGGGATAAAAAAATCCGTGTGCATATTTGACGTCGTAGTGCGCTGACACACCAGCATTTCAAAATTGGTTATTCTAAGTGACTTGGGTCAAAATTAATTGCAGGAAAACAGAGAGAAAAAAACAGAATGGGTTTAATAGCATTCGGTGCACTGAACTGTTGAAAAACAACCATCAATAAGTTGCGTGAAAAATTTTTAAACTTTACTGCCGCACAGGGATGTCATCAATATGTTCTGAGAATCTAAGTTATTTGTATACGGATGCGGGACGGTGATCTGCTTCTCGTTTATGCTTTTTTCTGGTGAGCGTCGAACGAGAACACCGCATCAGTTAAGTGGCGTTTTCTGCCATTCATTACTGAGACTTTTTTCACCGCGATAAGCACCTCATGGGAACATGCGTGATGAAGAGCTCATTGCTATTTACGATGACGGTCACCGTCCGAAGACAGCAGTGAAAAAAAAAACGTTTTGTCACAGACGAAGATATCGCGGAAAAGTGTCTATGATTGGAAAAAGATAATCCCTTACCAAGAGTCCGAATAATAAAATGGTCCAAAGAAATTGTTCTGCAGCACCTCTGGGTTTCAGCAGTAACAAAAAACAATGTGGTCATATTCCAAGAGGAAACTATTTCAGGTATGAAGAAGCGAACAGACAATTGAGCGTATGTGTTGTTTAAACCGGTTACGTACATATACATCTGCATACACTTATTATAATCGATAAATTGTAAAGAAAACTTACAGCTTGTAAAGCGGTCTGAAGCGCCTGTTGATGCATTCCCATCAATTTTAGCAAATAAATAATTCCAGGCAAATGGCCAACTTCTTTGCAAGTGCGCAAAGCAAAACCGGGATCAAAAGGTAGGGCTGCAAAATACAGAATGCATATCTAGTGCACACAGGAGTTGGTGGCGGATGATAATAATCAGATGTGACTAACAAAAGTTGAAAACACGTAGCACCGAGCTCTCAACGGAGTGGAAAAGGCCTTACACGAACTAGACGACTGTAACCCTTAAGACCAGAGATAATCTAAAATGCAACTGTCCAAGCCCATTCATCCTCTGGTGCCGGCTTTGAATCATCTCGGTTTAATAGCACCAATCGAAGATCTTATGCAGAACAGCACCAGCGGTGACAAAACGGCCACCATGATGAACTTCAAACTCGGAGATCCCGGGATCGGAGCCTGTTACCACCAACTGTTTCCGCATTCGGCGGCCTCCTGAAATGTTGTATCATCTATGTATAACAAATAAATAAGGAAAGTGAAATATTATCAAGTCATGGCACTTATGATTGGTCCGGTTTGCCCTTAGCTCTGATTGTTTGCGAGCGAGATTTCTAGTTTAAATGCACTCCTAACTTTGTTTAATCGCATTGTTTGACTGTACCAGTCGTTCTTTTAGTGCGGACGGCTTAGTTTCTCAGTTGTCAATCTTACGGACTAACCCGTTACAAAGGTGAGATAAATGTTGACCTATTTTCAAGACGGACGATACTTGTACATTGCGTGGATGTGCTGGCTGGCTGGCTTGCTAGCATTCATTTGTCAATCTTCCTCTAATGTGGATTTCACAGAACAAACTGGCCACTGATGTTCGAGTGGTACAAGCTTTTATCATGTTTAAGGTATGGGGTACAAGCCCCATCAGTGCCGCCGGTCGCACTGGCGGTAGACACTTATCCACTGTCACCCGGCTCGTTACTCCACGCCTGAATTATTGTGGCTTTATATGGTTCTCCATAACCCCAAGTCTCGGGGCCAGATTGTCGGTTATCCTTAATAAGATAACGGACTTATGGGACCATGGGATATGTCCCTTCCACTCCACTTATGGAGAAGTAGGTAATTATAAAGAGAAAAACCTAACGATCAATTCATCGAAGAACCCTGGGAGTATATAGAGGGAAGCTGTTTCATTCTCGTTATGACCTAGCGCATATTCAACGAGCAAGCCTCGTAGATAGGACACGAAAGTTCATCGGCTTTCATAGTTAGGCCATTTCACAAATCCTTTGAGATTTTTCTTGCATCCGTACACTATGAGCTTATGTTGTGGTGTCCATTAATCACTGGCACTTTAGCGCTACGGTCCGCGGACGACAAGCATCGACTTGGGGTTTCGACACGTGGAATAAGTACCTCTTTCACTCCTGTTCCAATGAAAATGAATTGCCAAAAGAAGCTTCAGATTAGAAAGAACTAAAACTGATTGTAAAATAATTCTAGTGATGAGTGAGACCATGGCTGCATACGGAGAACCGTTTCATGTTGATTTCAACCCAGCACTTCATAGATAACACACAAGATATCGGTAGTAAAATCAAACATGCACACAAATTCATCGAAAAAGAATATTTTTCGCAGTCATGGTTGGTACAGTCCTAAATTCAAATAGGTTCCGCACCATGTATATCTGCCATTTTGGATAAGTCCGCGATTCACTTTGGGGGAGTTAGCTTTTGTTCGTATTAGCCTTTACTGATGCGGTGCATTTAGCAGACGCCAGCAAACGACATACCGATCTGGTTGGGAGCTCCTTGGTGTGCAGTTGCATTCAAAGTGTGTTGATTGGAATTGGGAAAGACCAAATCGTTATTCATCAATGTTTGGGATAGCTCCCATAGATTGCCTGACTCGCCAAACGAAACCAGGTTCTCCAGATTCTCGGCACCGGCGTTCTCCAGATAGTTGAACAAATAATCTTTGGACTGAGAATCTTGCGCTGTGACCCCGTTTGTTCGAGCATATAACCAAATAAGCAAATGGTGCACGGCTTGTTCACACGTTTGCCGTTCAACTGTTGTTTGTAAATAACGTATCGCATGTGGTGGAGCCAAGAGTAAAATGGCTGGAAGCAACCTGAGGTTCACAATGGAAAACGAATTAAGTGACTGATTCACAAAGGTAGAAAATCGGTAGTGACAAAGCGATCAGTTCAGTTTCAGCTTACACAACCACTAACCTCGCACTTCTGTGCTCTGGTTTTGGTTGCTACCTTCCGGCATCTTCCAGTAAAGGGCAAAAAGAATAGAAACGTAGTGATAAACATCCAAAAATTCGAAGTATCAAGAGGAAATCATGACGACAAGGAGAGAGTCCGAATACAACTACGCCACTGGCCGAGACACCTAGCCATATCACCCAATGTTTCAACCATTTGGTAGGCGGATCACGTGGACCCCAACCTAGAATTCTAACACGTCCTACGTGGTCAAGTCCACTGATCAAGGTTTTCATACCTTTTTGCCATGTCATGGACTGACCACCTCAACCCAACTTCCAACCACTACCTGTCTCGTAGAACAGCGTACGCTGAGAAATTCTATCCGTGGGCATGCGTAACACATGCCCCAACCTCCTCAACCCGTTTAGATTCAGTACTTGATCTAGTGACAAACGTCTGGTTCCCAACACCCTGCGTCTAACCTTAGCATATTTGATACGGTGTTCCTACCATACTCAGGCAATGGCTACGGAGACGACGATGCTCGAACATCAACAGCCTTGGCCTATCTTCTATCCTTACTGGCCATGTTTCTGAGCCGTATAAAAGAACGGACCTAACCGCCGCATTGTACACTCGAACTCTGACAGACAACCGGATGTCACGCCGATGCCACAAATGGCTGACGTTGGCAAAAGCCAAACGCGGCTTCTGTATACGCGAAGACACTTCATCCGTTATCCGTCCGCCTGAATAAACGTAATGACCCGGGCAACAAAACTTATCGACTTCAGCTAGAGCTTCGCTTGCCAACACAAGGTTTGATGTTGAGCCAGCCCAGCGGATGAAACGTTGTCTGGACAATATCTCAGTGGAAAGCGGACGGTAACATTTCATTCTATCCTCAGCTTCTCTTCTAGATGACAACAGCTGCAAATTCGATTCCCACGCCAGCTCATTAACAAGTGACTCTTCCGCAACCTAAGCATGGTATTTTATAAAAAATAAATACCCTGTTGATGAAAAATTGCCACTAACTATTGAGTATTCGTCGCAAAATTTTAGGTTAATTTTTCGGCGATTGCTTCTTTAACGCTTTACGGAAAACTACGCACAGCTGTTTCATTCAACATATGAAAAATAGGCAACATTACACATCCACGGAGTCCTTCGCATGGTTTGTTCCGCTATCTGAACTGACCACGGAAACTAACGAATACACAGTATACTTTTATACTACTGAAATGGACCAAAAAATTGAACACTGAAGGCTATCGATACAACCGGCTCAGTAACGTTCTAGCGGAAAGGAACTCCATTACGAGAGTCGTTGGTGACGCGACGGATATTTCATTAGTAACTGTCGAAATATACATATATCTGAATACATTTGTTCCCGCTACGGTTATGGTTCGTGAGTATAATGCTTTCGGATATCATTTACTCACACAGAAACAGATTGAATAAAGGAATTTTGTACACCCCAAACGGATTTCATAATTCCCTTCAAGTTTTCAATGAAAAACTTCTCTCACTCTAAGTCGCTTCATCAGTGCAGAGTGTGGTATAGCAATACAATTCTCACTGACCACTGTCTTTCTCGCCATTCTGCAAGCTGAATTCGAAAGTATGAACATACAAGATGAACACGGAATGGATTTACATACACGGGAAAAGAAAAACACGCCCTAGTAGCCAACACACGGAATATACAGTCTAACTGTACAAACACACATTGATCAATCATTCGGATTCGACAAAAGGTGACAACACAATCACCACCGTTCACGGTTCGTTGCCATATCCTTCAAAGTCTCCAGCCAACTGGTTGACGGATCTTTTCGGCCCCAACCACGAAGACATGACGCGCCTACTTGTCCCACGTTCGCCGTTCATTTTCTCATTCTCCGTTGCCAAGTCATCTGTTGATCTACACGTGCTTCCTCCCACTCCCGAGGAGGAACGGAAAATAGTGCACGGTATGGTAGACGTCTGCTTGCCATACGTAACACGTGCCCCAATCAACGAGGTCTACTAAGATGGATACACTGTGACAGGACATTCTCCGAATTAGTACCCCACACTCCATTTTTGTCCTCAACATTGCTCACTCGGTCATTCCACTCAATCTTAACGACACTACACAAACATCGATGGTCGAAAACCTCAAGACCACGAACATCTTCGCACGCACACCCCAAGTCTCGCAATTACACATCAAAACTGAACGCACCGCGGCACAGAACGTGCGAATTCAATAAAATATAGAGTAGCCACCACATGTGCTTCAGTTCAGCGTGCGCCGCTTGAGCCTGAGATATACGTGTGCCCACCTTCCGTTTTAGAAAAACGTCCTTTTCATACACATTCGAACCCGCAGAATTCAACCTCGACACTACCTTTCCATAAAACTGTTTAGTTTTTGAATAACCTGCATTTCAGTTTTTGTACAAAATTGAAATTTTTCCCCCGCCAGTTGGATATTTTCATGCAAACCTTTGATGGATGTTTTCTTGCTGCCTACGAGACTTCGTTGATTAGGTTCATGCATGATTTCCACAAAGTCTCTGATACAGACTATATAAACGGTAGAGTTGTCTCTTCAGTTTGAATTGCTTTGGTCGGCACCAATAAACGCGTGGTACCCCGTTGCGTCTGGCCTCTCACTCTAGCTAGCGGGTGGGCTAGCACTATTGAGGTTTGAGGCTTGTGTTCCAGTTGTGGGCCAGCCAATGGCCATTTTCGTTGTGCGACTATGAGGCTAGGAGGTTTGACCCAAGTGATCCGCTGTTCTACTAATCCTGCGAGGCCGTAGGTATCACTCATCGTTCGCGATTGTGTTCTGTGTCTCGCGTGCTTACTTGACCTGTGTCTCGTGTTCTGTGCTGTGAGTCTGCGTGGCTTCGTGCCTTGTGTTTTTCGTACAGCCTGTTCATTTGGTATTATGTTGGGATTTGTGTTGTGTCTACTTGGCCATGGGCTTTCATCGTGAGGGGCATCTTAACGTCAACTAATTTGCGTTATCGAGTCTCAGTAACCTAAGACCTTCTGTTTCAACATGCCGAATGGAGCTACAGTTCTTGCGAGTCTGTCCAGTGCACGTTGCGCATTTTCAATGTATTCAAACAAGCAGATAAGATCGCCTGCGTAATCCAGGTCAGACTACTTTTCACTATTTCCTAGTTCCACGCCCAAATCCTGAAGGTTTCGCAAGGCATTCTCCATTATCTCGTCCATGATGAAGTTATACAAGACATCCTTGCCGGATACCAATGGTCGCTTCACCTTAAACCCTTACGCGGCCACGTATTAAAGTACAATGATCTCAGTAGATTCACGAACTTCTGGGGCATACCTTTCCGGTGTACGGCACTGAATAGCATCGTTTGGTCGAATGAATCAAAGGCACTGTTCAAATCGAGGAAAGCCATTATTATCGGTCAACGGTGTGTTTTATGCGTTTCAAATAATTGGCGAAGAGTAAAAATCTGGTCGATGCATCCTCCACCTCAGCGGAATTCGGCCTGTTGTTCGCGAGCGTTATTCTCCCGAGCTGGTGTCACACGGCGCAGCGAAACTGAAGTTAATACCTTGGTGACTATCGAATTTGAGTTAATCCAGCGATGGTCACTACAGTCATTGCGTTCTTCATTCTTGAAGATAGATACAATCAAGGACTCACCCCATATTAACGGAATACGCTCCTGGTTCCAAACCTCACGGAGCAAGGTGCTCAGTGATTTTATCAACGTACCAACACCCATCTTGAAAAGAACTGGGGGAAGTTCGTCAGGATCGACCGCTTTCTCACAGCTTACTAATCGAATGCTCGATCCTACTTCCACTTCCAATGGTGTGTCAAGTGATACTCCTCAAGCAATTACACTTGCTGATGTCAAAGTATCTACACTAGCGCGCAGCCAGCTAAACTCCTCCTTGAAGTATTTGACCCAACGGCCCAGCCTTAGCACTTTGCCGTGAATAGGCTCTTCATTTCTATTGAATATCGTTCCACTAACATGGGTTCACCGTCCACCAGTGTCGCGAATAAGTTTCAGCAGTCTTCGACTGTTACCTGAAGCAGCTTCTACTTCCAACTCTTCGACTACCCTGACCCACCAACTTTCACGATCATTCTTAAGGCTTTTTGTAACTTGACTTCGTAGATTTCTTCGCATCTTATCCATCTCCTTACAGTTCGAGGGTTGACGTTCTCGCTCTGTTAGGCTCAACGTTTCGTGAGAAATCCAATGTCATGATTGGACGCTGGATCTAGGATCATAGGCGAAACCTACTGCCACGCATATGACCCGTTTGATATGGTCCCAATGCTCATCTACATTACCGTTCGTCGCAGGTCCCAGCTCATACGATAATTTCTGTTCATAACTGGTGCGAACTTCTGGGTCAAAAAAGGTTGTACGGTCAACCGGAATCTAAGTCGCGTTCTACTTCGCTTCTCTCGTTTATTCTCTCAATGACCGTATTCTGATACTTTGTCTCTCATTCAAAAGTGGATCGGCTGACCTGCACAGCGTTAGATTGTACAGTGCCGAACCATGCCACCTTAGCGTAATGCGAACTTAGGAATGTGATTTTATGCTGTGAAACGGATACCGTGTTTATAAGGAATTATGACATACAAGCTGGTCGACTCTTAAAAGTGACGAACCTTGTGAGAGATGGAACATGCATGCACCAATCATGAGCTTAGAATTTTTCCCATAAATCTGACAATGTAATTCGGTCAAGTAGAGAATCGAATAAAATTGGTTTCCAGTCAAATTCGAACAGCGATTTCTCCTGCCAACACAAATAATCGTAATGTAAGAATAATTCGAGCAGAACAGAAAATTCGAATTGATGATGATAAGTCTATAGATCGGAAATCAAAACAGATTCGCGGTTGCTTCACTGTTCAACCAAACAACAACAGCGAAAAAGCATAAAATTGAAATATTGCTATCAGAAAAAGGACAGGTTTCACAGCATCCTCAGATCTAGCAACATGGAAAAGTAGTGATGATTAACTATCAAGCGAACTAAATCGAATCGAAGTACGAATATCATTTCGGAACCGTGCCTGTGGAGATAAAAACGAGAAACATGACCAACCCAAAAACCGCATCAGTCACCAAGGGAAAGTGATCGCATTTCTCCACAGTAGCGAATGTGACTGAATAAGTAACAGGCTTAGACCTAAAACCGTGATGCAAAAATTGTAAATTAGGCTGCGTTTAAACGGGAAAGTTCTACACGGTTTAGTTCGAACAGCCGTTAATTGTGCACTGGTTGTTGTCTCCACGCCGGAATCTCCCACTCGGAAATCAAAATAATTAGTAATGCGAAGAATGTGCGGGGGAAATAATGTATAACCGTATCAGATAGATGAATTGTGTGAGGATGTAGAAACGCCAGTTTGCGAGACCTAACCACGTCGTTTGATTTCAGACTGACATCGAGTGAGTGGATCCCCTGGACTCCACCTAGGAAACCTAACGTGTCCAACTTGGTTAAGCCCACTAGTCAGTTTTTTCATCCCTGGACTCATGGAGTCGCCACCGCAGCACATACGCCAACCACTACCCGTCTCAGCAAACACTGAAGGTAGTCCATAAGAGGACATGCGCAGCATACGACTCAACCAACGCAGCCGGATGAGCTTTCGTGTTTAAACAAATTTGTTTCGTGTACCTAATAATACTTCTAATCTACCCTCAATTTTGTCTACCGTTGTTCCGGTCAGCTTCAAGCAATGCTGCGAAGATACTGGAGCATCTTTCACTCGCTGCAACGAAATTTGTGAGTTGCAAATACAAGTCCAAATGGTTTTTATCGATGCTGCTTCGGAAGCAAACTTTTAGATTCAACTGTTCCCATAGGGTATCATACGGAACTATGATTACTTGAACTGAACTAAGGAACAATGACAACCGCGAAATAGAAACTGCACAATTCTTCCGAAATCAATTCCGTAGAGGGAAAGCAAAAGTACCAGCGTGAACCTCGAACTTTGATTTGGGATAGAGAAACAAAACAGCTACTTTCCGCATTTAAAAAGGCACTCGAAATTCTGTCTCAATATGCATTTGCAATCCGTCTAAACATCAAACAGTGTGGATTCGAACAACAAAGCATTGCGATTCTCAACCAAAAACAGATCATCAGGTCCTATGACTTATGATATGTGACACCGTCGTACTGACCTTGCAGGATTGAGTCGTTTTCCCAAACGCAGCCAGATTTCAACAACTCGTTCTGGTTCATGGCGGACCAAAGTGACCGCGTGTTCATACATCCGGTCCAGGCAGCTCGGCTCAGAAACGAAAGTGTTCAATGCCTCTTTGTACAAACCCAAACGCATATAATGATCAACTAGACGGGAATAATCTGAGAAGAAGAAAGATAAGACGGACTGTGCCGAGATAAGGAACATTTACTACGAAACCGTAAAGGCAACAACGGTAAGGACGGGGTATAAGCTAAAAGTATCCCGCACAGCAGATTCGCAATGAAAATTTTCCTTCTTAAAATCCAATCCGGAGGACTTTCCCCAAAGACGTAGACAACTGAGAAAATACCACCCTTTAGCGGTTGAGCTGGTGCAGAGCAACGAAAATGTACGCAAAAATACTTCTGCCTTACCACAGAATTAGTGCTAACATATAAACAGAATCGGCTCTGTGACCTTATACAAGGTAGTCTGATCGGTCGAACTGTGTTGTATCAAACTGGTTGTCAAAGAACTGAAAACGGACTCGTTCGCCCTCTGACCCTCTAAATTTGGCCTTTTTAGGATATACTGTGATCATATTGATGTCATAGTATGGTAGCGAGTAGCAATATAACGTGGTACATCGTTGTATGTGCGTCAGCTGTTCCTGCAAGGATCCCAAGCTATACTTTCGTGAACTTGATTTTTTAAAGCGATGAAATCATTTGGCATTTCGTTTATTTTAAAACCTCTTCATGAAGTAACTTTCTTCATCTTGAATACGGCGAAAGCTTTTCTTCTACACTTAGTCATCATTGATGCACGAAGAACTGATTTCGTCACCGCAACACAAAACGCCCCCGGCTGTACTTTTTGGGAGAATTAATAACCTTGACCTTGAAATTCAGAGTGACGTTGAATTAATGGGTCCGGTGTGATGAAGTATCGGGGACAACGATGTTGCTACCAATCACACTGTCAAACCAGCACCAATGTAGACGAGATCAGAACCTTTTAGGAAAAAAGCTTTCTTTCACGTCCACTGTCACCCCAATTGGGTCTCCTCAATCACTCTCCTCGCACATCAAAGACGGTCATAACTGAACATTGATGTAACCTGTTCTGGCTATCCGGTCAGTGAATGGACCCTTTGTACGGTGAACTATTCAATCTATATGAGCACATTATTCTCTTCCTTCAGCAAGACCTAATAAACATCAGTCACTAGCACATATGGCGATCGAACAGAGAGATTTTCTTGCAGTTGACATGTACCCCCGAAATCAGTAGAATGTTTCAATACACTCCTTATCAAGTCATCTAGCAGGAACAGCCGAATCGATAACATAGTTAATTAAATAGATTCCCTTTCATCAACCTGGTGGACACTTATTTTGAGGCCCATCCAAAGTAAGACTTCGCTCATCATCGTTTGTTTTTTTAACTCGAACAGCCTGAAAATAGTCCCCCATTCATGATCCCGTGTTCAGATCACCTGCTATGAGTTTTCTCCTCAGATTTGCAAATCACCCTACCGAAGAAGGAAAACTGGACCTGAATTGTTCTATCTGGAACAACTTAAATCCCCACGAAATTTGCCAATATCTCATTCATCGTACATAAACAACACCCGTAGAAAAATTGTCCTTCCTTCCCCCCCCCCTTTTTTTTGTTTTTCCTATTCGCGAAAATAAACCACAACATTGGGCAGTTATTTCGCAATTCTCCCCTTCCTATAGTTCCACTGCTTTTCGCTCGACCGTGATCCCCACGAGGCGACTGTGAAACATACTCCTAGGATTTCATGGAAAACGGTATGTGGCAAACACAGATCTGTCCTCACGATAGTTCAAATCAGACCAATACAGTACAGGAACGGGATTTTGTAAAACCAGTAAGGTTAGTAAATAGTCCAGAGTGGTCGCAGGATTATATCCGGTCGAACCTGGGGTCACGGATTTACCTTACGCTATGAAAATTGTGAAATGGCTGAGCAACATAGATATTTTGTTCACGCAAGTCGGGAAAAACATTTTCAAGAGCATGACTAAAAAGTTAACTATCGTGCACAGATTTTCTGCAATTTCTAGGAACAATATGTCACCACACTTAAAATCCCCGTTATCCGGCTTTGTCGTTTCGAGTAATGTTTAATAACACAATACTGAGCACTGAACAACGTATTCAATACTTACCTCCCATAAGTTCGGTCATAAACACCATTTCCTCATGGTTTCCATAGCTCTCGATCAGTTCATATAAAAGAACTTTGATATCAGGCAATAATTTCTAATAAGAGAAAAAAGGAACACAAACAAGACTTTATACTGTTCAAACATAAATCAACGAACATTAGAACGTGTTCATAAACAGATGATGCTGCACAGAAAAATTTCGGTCAAACATTTCAGAGTAACATACCAGCACTTCCGATCGCGTGAACAGCTGTCTGAATTCATTGCTGATTGTTTGGAGACGGGTTTGGTGTATTTCATCCTTTTCTCTGAAAAGGGCCTCCCGTAAATAGCCCAGTTCGGAGAGCAGGATTTCCGCCAACCACAATGTGAGCACCATGAGTTGGCTGACTTTTGCCGGGCTGGACCAAGATTTGTCAGATTTTAGGCCGGGCTTTCCATCTGACGATTTTGACTGGTTTGCGATTAGCTCATTCAACCGCGATGAAATCAACGTTTTCAAAGGTGCTGATGCAGCAATGCTCATTTCGAGGTTAGACTGACATGCACCAGACATAAGTTTTGGCATGCGAGCCGTGCCGGCCCCGTCCACCCCGTGCAAGATAGCATCTAGTATGTCATGATCGTCCATAACCGCTAGTCCTTGAGGCACCGGTGATAGGGATGCTGATTTCTGGACTGATACTTGGCTGAATCGCAGAGCCAATTCTTCAAATGGTGCAGAAGTATTGGCAAAAAGGTTGGCCGATCGAATAAAGCTATAACATAACAAAAGAAAAAGACAATCGATTCCTTCAACGGTGGCTAGCAGTGGCCATCATAAAGTAACAAACTTGGTTAAGAGAGAGCTTGGCTTGCATCATCACCCTCATCAATGATCAACTTCGGTGGAAGATAGATACGGTGTCATCCGATTCACTACCCAGCCCCTGACCTATTGGGATATTATTTGGTTATCCATTCTAGGTCTCAGGGTTTAGTGGTCGGTTAGCCACGCTAGTGCGGTGGGCCTTTATGATTATAGGGATACCCCTTTCACTGCATCCATGCAAAAAGCACGACCCGCCGAGGTGATATGGCACGACTTATTGCTTCAAGTCTCAGAGCAAACATTTCCCGTTTTATCCAACACAACGAGTATTTGCGTTTATAGTAACCACCAAATTTACCACACTTCTGTATGATATGGAAGTTACAAGAACGGTAAGCACTGGAAATCCTTCTCAATTATGTGCAATTTATTTACACTTGGAAAACCGAACCCACATTTATCAATGACTATGAATAGCGAGAATACAAAACTACAGTCCGAGATGACAAAAGCAACGTAATAGGAAGATAAATACGAGTAGCAAGAGATCCAAACTGATTATGAACAGATTCATCACGCATTATGGACGCTCAACTCGAGTCTGAGTGGAGCCCGGTTGGTGACCGTTATTCGTGATTCCTAACAGGGCAAATGAAACAGCTGTACAGTGCTTCTATGGTTTTCAAAGGTCAGTTGAGCGTTGTTTCTGCGTGCTAACTCGTTTCTTGATGGGAAGATTTTCATCCCAAGAATCTACCACTGCCTATATGATAATACCAAACATCAGCAGGCAATGATGAATAAGCCTTATATCATTATCTGGTGCAGAACTAGAGCAGACCATTGTGTGTATAATACCCAACCGTGTATCTCGCATTCCAGCCGCAGTGTGAACGCGCTGGAACACAGGAGTTCAGTGGTCGGTCGCTCAAACCACGATCATGCCCGCCGGTGTCTGGAGTTTCAGTTACAAAAATCGTCCACAGCAACCCCATGTAAATCGATGCCACTCATCACACATTTTGAGGTGAGTACTCCAGCAATATGTATTTTGATAAGAATGAGACGGCCAATGCAGAACCACGAAAACAACTGAGATTTTCTAGAAAAAAGCTAAAGTAATTGCTTTATACCAAATGAGAGCGAAAACTATGAAGCACAGTTTGACTTCAGCTGAGAATCTGAATCATATTCATCATCGTACAGCGTTAAACAGCAAAACAAGCCTCACTGACCACTGTCTTTCTCGCCATTCTGCAAGCTGAATTCGAAAGTATGAACATACAAGATGAACACGGAATGGATTTACATACACGGGAAAAGAAAAACACGCCCTAGTAGCCAACACACGGAATATACAGTCTAACTGTACAAACACACATTGATCAATCATTCGGATTCGACAAAAGGTGACAACACAATCACCACTGTTCACGGTTCGTTGCCATATCCTTCAAAGTCTCCAGCCAACTGGTTGACGGATCTTTTCGGCCCCAACCACGAAGACATGACGCGCCTACTTGTCCCACGTTCGCCGTTCATTTTCTCATTCTCCGTTGCCGAGTCATTTGTTGATCTACACGTGCTTCCTCCCACTCCCGAGGAGGAACAGAAAACAGTACACTGTATGGTAGACGTCTGCTTGCCATACGTAACACGTGCCCCAATCAACGAGGTCTACTAAGATGGATACACTGTGACAGGACATTCTCCGAATTAGTACCCCATACTCCATTTCTGACCTCAGCACTGCTCACTCGGTCATTCCACTCAATCTTAACGATACTACACAAACATCGATAGTCGAAAACCCCAAGACGACGAACATGTTCGCACGCACACCCCAAGTCTCGCAATTACACAACAAAACTGAACGCACCGCGGCACAGAACGTGCGAATTCAATAAAATATAGAGTAGCCACCACATGTGCTTCAGTTCAGCGTGCGCCGCTTGAGCCTGGGATATACGTGTGCCCACCTATACTACAGTACGGTGAAACGGTGTTCGGGCGACTTCCGTCTTACAAAAACGTCCTTTTCATATACATTCGAACCCGCAGAATTCAACCTCGACACTACCTTTCCATAAAATTGTTTAGTTTTTGAATAACCTGCATTTCAGTTTTTGTACAAAATTGAAATTTTTCCCCCGCCAGTTGGATATTTTCATGCAAACCTTTGATGGATGTTTTCTTGCTGCCTACGAGACTTCGTTGATTAGGTTCATGCATGATTTCCACAAAGTCTCTGATACAGACTATATAAACGGTGGAGTTGTCTCTTCAGTTTGAATTGCTTTGGTAGGCACCAATAAACGCGTGGTACCCCGTTGCGGTGCAGCAGAATCGAGGCTAATACTTCAGTGACTATCGGAATTAAGCTAATCCCATGATGATTACTACAGTCATTGAGTATTCTCTTCTTGAAGATGGAAACAATCAATGACTCGCCCCATATTAACGGAATACGCCCCTCGTTCCAAATGTCACGGAGCAAGACGGTAAGTGGTTTTATCAAAACATTCCCACCCAGTTTGAAAAGAACTGGGGGAATTTCGTAGGGACACGCTGCTTTCCCTCGCTTTATTAATCGAATGCATGACTCTACTTCTACTTCCGATGGGGGCTCAAGTGATATCACCCAAGGGGTCGCAGTTGCTGACACATGAGTAACTATACTAGCGTGCGGCCAGCTAAACTGTTCCTTGAAGTATTCGACCCAACGGCCTAGCCTTTGCTGTTTGCTATGGATGGGTTCTCCATTTCTATCCCAAATCGTTTCACTGACCTGGGTGCGCCGTCCACCGGTGTCACGAATAAGTTTGAACAGTCTTTGACTGTTACCTGAAGCAGCTGCTATTCCCATTTCTTCGGCCACCTTCATCCACCAATTTTCGAGATCATTCTTAAGGCTTTATGTAACTTGATTCTGCAGATGTCTTCATATCTTATTCATCTCCTCACAGTTCGGGAACTGACGCTTTTGCTCCATTGTATTCAGCGACTCTTGCGAGATCCAGTGTCTTTCATGGACAATGGATTTAGGACCACAGGCAAAACCTGCTGCAACGTGCATCGCCTGTTCGATGTGAGCCCAATGCCCATCTATATTACTGTTCGTCGTAAATCCTAGATCATGTGCTAGCTTCTGCTCATAACGAGTGTGGACTTCCGGATCACACTTACGTTGCAAAGCTAACCGGGTTTGCGGCTTGCGACGATGACCATGGAGCTGGAGAGATAATCGCATTAAAACTAATGCATGGTCAGACCCTACGTACGTGGAACAGTAAAATCTACAGCTCTAAACAGAACTGCGCCACCGGTAGCTTACGGTGATATGATCAACCTGACTCACCATGTCGCTGTGCGACGCGAGCTGTGTTGGAAATTTGTACTCGACAGGAATGACCGGTTGTCCGCACAAAACTGGAGAAGCTTATTCCCGTTATCTGTACGCTGAACGGGTTGAACACAACACTCAGCTAGATGAGCTTCTAACGCACTGAGTTCATCAACTTGTGCATTAAAATCATCAGTCAGCACTACAACGTCTGAGTTTTTGCTTCTGCGGACGAGGGTGATAGGTTCATCACAAAACTCGTCATTCTTCATGTCAGAGCTGCAGTCTGTTGGAGAGTATGCCGAGATCACAAACAATTTGCGTTTAACACAGCTATCTTTTCGAACGTCAGCTGACCCCTGGATTGTTACAGCACATAAACGATTATTAACCGGTATCCAGTCTATGAGGGTAGCTTCAGCCTTATCAGTCAAGACAAGACGCTGACTCGCAGCTCTAGCTACTTTGTCTCCTGAGGTCCGCAGAAAATGCCTCGATGAGATACCAGGAGCAGTTAGTTCAATCACTCTGCTCGAATTTTGAGTGCGCGTTTCACTTACGCAGCAGACATCAATCTTCAGTCTATTTTGAACATTAGGCACGCCTGCTTACCGGCCTGCATGAGTGCACGCACGTTAAGGGTACCTAGATTCAGAGACTGACGAGGCTTGAGACAGTGAGTTACAAGACAGCGGATTATTCACAACTTTATTCGACAATGAACTGTTGCAAATATCAAACGTGTTATTAACGGGAGCATTCTGGGTGGACAGAGCGAACAAATAGAGGTGGTTGGGGACAGAAGACAAAGGTTGAATAAAAGAGAATGAACTCTGAGCAGTAGCCCACTCATCACTACCCACCCCGCTCGATGCAATGGGCAGCGCGGTCTTGATTATCCTGCTCAATGACCGATGCAGTATGGAATTCTTTCTAGTCGTGCAGTTCATGGGAGATATTGGACGGGTACTGCTAGGGTGTCCAGCCGCAAAGCAGAAGAACGATTAGGGTTCTCGACCAAAGCCTTCAGTTCTAACAAGAACCTGTCTGTAAGGTAGCGGGATGGCTGAGTGGAAGCCTATTTGTTTGGATCAATTGTTCTTCCACTGGTTTCATCGACTGAGTCGCCAGCTCAGATCAACTCCCAACCTGGAGGACCAAGAGACCGGAACCCGCATCAAGTAGATTGGACGGGGAGTCGGTGTTCAACGGAAGTATATCCACCACTGAACGACCAACACATCAAGCAATCTAATAGTTTTATCGATGAATTCAAGTAAGGCCAGTGACTAGACTACTCCATCGGGGAATGTTCCCGGAGACGTGGGGGGGAGGGGGATCGATGGTCTTTAGAACGCTGACTAAAATGTGATGTGTGGGAATGTTTTGTGGAAATAAATTTATCACGTCCATAGTAAAATTACAGCACCTGCCGAAATACGTCATAAGTATGAAAACCTTGACCAAGAACGTGTCAGACTTCTGGATTGGGGTCTACGATACCCACCTGCCAGGTGGCTGGAAACATTACGTGATATGGCTAGATGTCGCGGCCAGTGGCATAGTTGCATTCAGGCTCTTTTTTCCTTCGTGATTCCCACTCACTACTTTGTTATGGGGTCTTTTTCATCATATCCCTCTACCCATTCTGCCTTCGACTCGACGGCGCCGTGAGGTAGCAACCAAAACCAGGGCACAGAAGTGCGAGAGTGACCGTTGGATGAACTGAACTGAACGTATTACTAAAGACAACGACAACAACAAAATACAAACCCCTCGACTTGCAGAACTTTGAGAAAGACTAACAGATTAAAAAACAAATTGTATTCGAAAATACGAGAAGCGCGAGAGAAATAGTACCAGGATCCATCGCTCTAGGCTTATCAGGCATGATAATAATACTACCGTTATTATTTATACGGTAATGATACCATTTTTTGGGCGTGGGCAGCTACCAACTACAAAAGAGCAAGTGACAAATGACTGCAAGATTCAAACTCAAAACCGGTAACAACCAAAACCAGAGCACGGATGTGAGAATTTAATACTTGAAATTGAACGGAACTGAACTGAACTGAACTGAAACCACACCGATTACGATGACACGAAACTGATCGCAACACCAATAGTGTGACAAGCATGGAACAGCCTTTGTGGACGCTAAACGCCCATCGTTTGTTTTTTTCTGCAATCAGTAATATGCTTCAAAAACTACAAAGTCTAGAATGTGCATTGTTTTTGTCTTGATTCATTTGCATGCAATAAAAAGAACGAAGCAGTTGTGTAATGTGCTACTCAACTTTGCTGTAGATAAGGTTTCGCAACGCACAATGGACGGTTATCAAGGTGTTTGAGATTTCCAAGGCTGCAGCATTGTGGACCTCTAATTTGCAGACAATGTGATGGTGCTCGGGAAGGATCTGACCACTTTATAAGCGGCCCTTGATCGGAGATTAAACATTATATATATATATATATATATATATATATATATATATATATATATATATATATATATATATATATATATATATATATATATAACCGGGTCGACATCTGCAAGGACCTTGCTACCGATCGGCCAGCATGAGCAGCCGCGATCAGAGACATTCATGTGACTGGCTTATGCTCTCCAAGGAACCAGCCACAGCAAAGTAAAAAATGAAGCTATGCTTCGCAAAATTATCTATACTGACACTGCATGAAAAATCAATTTCTAATTATTCCCATTGGTAATATTACCCGGAAAGTGATGGGACCATAACACACACATACACACTTCTGTCTACCTGTGAAAGACTTTTAACAGCAATCTGTCTACAATTATCCCTGACTTCGAGAAACATGAGTAATACATTGTAACTTACTCGCCCTGATCAAAACAATGCTCCGCCTCACGAATGTTCACTGTGTCCTTTTGAGTCGTGGTCTGAAAACGAACAGAGATTATCTCAACTGGTACGTTAAGGGATTTGTTATTGAGTTTCTTACCTTACCAACAAAAATATAATAAGTAATGAAAGATTGGTAGATGTGATTAGTCTATGATATGGAAATGGGTAAAAAGTCTGCCTGATTGACTTGGCCGCCTAGGTAAGGTTAGGCTTATCGAGAGGGACTCGCCCATTTCATGGTCAAATATATTAGGAGACGTGGCCAGGTATCGTGTCGATGACGTTCACACAATGATACGGTTCCGTTTCTAACTGATACTTTCACTTCTAACTCACCCCCGTTTTCTCCATGCTCGAAATCGTTAATTCTTCTATCGTGTTTTGATAATGCAACAACCAAAACCACTGTGTTCGAACCTTAGCTGCTGATTGTTTAAACGTGGTTAAATACTGATTTTTATTGGAGCGAATCACACTTACAGTCCTGTGATTAACTGCTGGGTGGAATAGACCAACAGATAACGCTGCCGAAAACAGATCTCTTAGCCCCTGCCGTGTTTGTGATTCACGATGTATCTGAGTGAATCAATCCGCTTGACGTTCTTGTGTCAAGTACGTTTACCGGTGAATAGAATTTTCTATCTCAACACAATTAATTGGATGTTTTGTCAAGACACAAAACGGGTATGGAGTGCGTGATGGTAAATAGGAACGGTACCTTTACACCTTTACACCTGCTTCATATTTATAGGTTCAAATTTCAAACAAAAACCGGCTAACGATGATTGCATTGGTGATTGATTCACAACACATTATAAGCCCGATCGGGTAGAAGATGCTGACTAAATCGGAAGAAATGTGTGTTTAAGACGATCATGAACTTCTACCTAACTTCATACCCCGATTTGGCGACTACATTAAACTTGGTAGAATAAAAGCCATTAGGCGACCAGTTCATAACATGGAAGGAAAGTATTAAAAGCCGAACGAGTATACTTGGTCATTTAGGGCGTGCCGGGCTAAAACGTGGGGTCCGCGAGACTCATGTACCCAACGATTATAAGCAGTGAGATATGACTATGCATGATAACAAGTGAGTTTCTTGCATTAGAAACAGTTTACTCGTCGAATTGATACTGGTATGTGTAGCTCGCTCCGTGCTTTATCATACCGGTGGTTGTTCTGACTTCCCAGTAGTGTTACTACTGAGCAGTAGCAATCGGAAGCGCCACAGCCAGTGAACCTTTGATGGTTTATATTTGTTTTTTTCTTTGCATGTTGCCTAATTAACCACGTGTTCCCTAGATCATTCTTCCTACTTCAATACCATTATCATATCCGGAAACAAATCAGTAATAATAAATTGCACGATGCATTCCTCAAAATTTCGTTGCATATTTACTAGTGCACACTGCAGTTCTCTCTGATTCAGGAGACCAACGGCAATATACATGAATGAAGCGTCAGCAGGCTAGCGATGAATACTTTGCCAATGACATACCACCGAGTAAATGCTAAATAATTTGTGATTTTACCAAGGTTTTCCAAGCACGACGTTGTAAAACTAACCAACATGACCAGTTCACTAACGATAGGCGTGTCCATATTGGTTGATATACCACTAATAGTATCGTAGGAACACATCCGTGGTTCTATGCGATCACTCCTCGGTAAAACGAACCATTTTTGAGGTTTTGATTATCAAATCTCGGTATCGGTCACCATCATCTCAAGTGGACAATTCAAACACTTTTTGCCGATGTCAAAATCTAACTACTGCTACCGTTCCGAGTAGCATACATAGACACTCGACCCTCCCGGGGATGGATACGCTGCCGGGGATCTGACTTGAGCACCCGTGTAGCAATTTCTTCTGATGTGTCACGTGAGACACCGATGTGTATTGCTTCACGTTCACTGGCGCTTGGATTATGGATCCGATTCTCGAATTCCAGCGTTGGGCCCATGTACACAACAGAGCAAGTGGAGTGCGGATGGAGGAGCATCCCTTGGGCTGGGGGCTATCTAGTTTTAGTGGGCGAAAGTTGTCTGATGAGGTACGACTACCTATGACAGCGTGAAGAGAACCTCCAAATACTTCATGTTTACGTGCACCTATTGGGTTTGACCAAGAAAACGGTTTAATGCTTATGGAGTGTACAAGACATCTATATACTTCAATTATCCCACCGAGGGATGTTCAGATTTATTTCTGGTTTGATATGAGCGGGTAGTACGGTTATGCTTGAGAACAAAAACAGAAACCGGGAACCGGAGAAAATTTCCACGGACTAGAATAATTGATTTCGAAGCTCGTTTCAAGATTTTGGCATTTTCAAAGCACCGAAAATATTTTGACGATTCTTATCCCTGATTGCAACAACATTCCAAAAACCTGTGAATTCGTCGAACCCAGATATCCCGATCTGTGCTCAATTATATGGTTGTAACAATGAGGTGTGAGGAATTTTCATCTGTCTGGGCTCTCAACTGGATTCTTCCGACTGAAATTCAAGCGGGATTGCAGATATTAACCTGTGTTGTTTTACCAAATTTGAGCGACCCAGCGTAAGTCTGCTGAATATGTAGTGTCGTGAGGCCTATCCATTCGCCACGGACATGCGTTCGTGATATATTTCCTTGAGTGTGAGGAGTAGGAGATCAGAGCTTTACATAAGGTGTTCGACTCAACAATTCACCCCGGCTTCAAGACCCAGTTGAGGCTCGGTGGATGTGCACCGATGATTCTTAACAAGGCTGAAACAGCAGTACAGTGCTTCCGTCGTTTGGACGTTCACACTGCAGGATGAATCATCTTATATATTCCTTTCTCGTCCGCCTTATACTTGCGCATCTCATACCTGTCTGCATCACATTCTGCACTGCTTTACTCCACTAGTCAAATGCGACCTACTTCGTGTAAGACATACTGACTGAGAATTTTCGATCGCTTGAGACATTCTTGTGCCTGCGCTTGCCGTGTGATGATTCAGCTGGAATACACGTTCGTCCGTACATTCGCGCTTTCGTTATGCCTACGGAGTTTGAGACATACCACGTGGTATACCAGTTTAACTGTTCAGTACAACCCAAAAGGATTTCCGTCGAAAGTTAGTTGGCATGCATAGCAAACAACGGCACCCAGTTGCATTCATTCATCAAGAAGAAAAGAAGCACGTGGATCTCGATTAATGTGCGACGGAAGAGGTAATTTAGACAATCAAGTGGCGAAGCTTATGAACCGTTTTCTGATGCTATTCTTGTGTGTGTGTGTTTGTTGTGCCGAAGAACCTCATGTAGGTACTTTTGAAACAGTGGTAATTACTACACTGGTGAAGGTCGAATGCGTGCTGTGCTGCATCAGTGGCTGATCGAGCTGAACCGATTCGAAAATTGACCGCCTGAAATCCGAACTGCAATCGCACCTCAACAATCGCGCTTGGTGTTTAACTGGAACTATGTTGCCTAAGAAGTCGAGAGTACGGCCAAAAATAAAACTGCTCAAAAACTGTAACCGAGCGCGAAATTCCTGGGATAATTTTAATATTCGGTATCACCGACTACCTGGTGAACTTTTGCACCGATTAAGATCCAGTGATAATCAAACAGTTTGTGTCAACCAAAATAGATGAGTTTGGGCGGTATCGCATCTTTATACCCAATGCATTTAATGTTCGATGCGCACTGACAGCCATTGACCGTTATTTATCTGAAGGATATTATTGATAATGCCTAGGTCAGTGACATCCGAACATAGCTATCTTTAAGGCTGGAATTCGAACAGTGCATGAATAACGGTTTATCCGTTTTTTATCATAAACGGTAAAACGTTCCAACTATTCGTTGGTAAAATAAATATAAATGACTAATTTTTTTTTGCTTTATTTATTATGCAGCAAAATGCAATATATTTGGAAAGGGGTCGCGGCTGATGAAAGATTGCTGATTTGGGGGGAAATGACCAGCCTCGTTGGCGGTGGCAAGATCTGAACCCAGAATCGCAAGGTTCAAAGTTCGCCGTGATGACCATCCGATCGCCGATTGTTATTCCAAAATCACGGCGCAAAATTCACTGTTGCCATGTTTCTCAGTTCCATGTGGCTAGCCAGTCCCCACTGGCTAGTCATATACATATCTGACTGTTCCGATTCCTGAATATCAGCAGACAAGACAATAGTGTATTGAAGTTGAATCAACTTGACCCACTGTCTCGTAAGTCAAGTGCTTGACTAACCAATATCTCCGTAGGACTTCTCTTTTTTGATGAACCTCTGGAATTATGCTGTTCATAAGCACGAACTTCCAAGATCTTATGGCGGGTTTTGGACATAAAGATCTTTTCATCATGACAGCAAGAAACAATGCTTCCTTAGTGATGGGCGTCCTTTTCATCGAACGGACCATTTCAGTTGTAACACATAATTAGAAAAAAGCCTATATTTCCCATTCAACGAAAAGCCCACTCTCAACAGACTGGATGCATTTTAGGGGGGGGGGGGGGGGGGGCGGCTGAATTTGTGTTTTGACTTACAGGAAAATCAGTTTCGGATTTGGTATCATCAGTCCTAAGGTAGAGTATTTACGGATTCTGTGAACGGCATATAAACCCGTTGAAGAATAAAATCTTGTTGCTGAGGCACAGTTCAACTATGCAAAAGCTAAACCCAGTAAAAAATGGCCCGCGGGATCAGACGAAACAATTATCATTCAGTTATAAACAAGCGAAGAATAAGATGCGCACATTCAAAATCAATGGAAACATTATCTCAGACCACACATGTACCTGACAAAAATGACGTGCCAATTGGAACTGACCACGTCTCAAATAGATTTGCCAAATCCGGCAAAGTTCATTGTTTACTTTCATTTGTGCCACTCCTTGACTTCCAAAAATCCACACAGTCTCTGTCACAGGATCTCGACACACTCCGAGCGCCCTAGCTTCACCCAGCTCGGTGAGCAAAGGCAGCGAACAGACAGTGCGATCGTCCACCAGATTGACTGCTTTCACACGATCACCATATGCGATGATGACGTGGAACGCTGTCAGGCAGATGCCTAACGGTGTGCCCGGTCGTTCGACAAGTCGAAGCAATGGGTATGGAAGCAGTTTTGTGTTTTTCGTCATATTCACACCACGTCCGGAAAAAACATCCTGAGTCTCCGAAATTGTCTGTTGCTGTTCCGAAGGGATGGAAGTATTTTGTGTATCCTTGTTACCGGCACTAACTGCATACGAATCGGACGGATTTGACGGCCCCGTGGAATACGGTGGCAAAGCTAGCTGTTCTGACTTTAGATAGCCAAGATAGACTCCGGGACCTGGAAAGGATGTCAAAAATCGTCTTGATCTACCGTTGGAAACTACCAGCACAAAAACAAAAGAGAACCAGCAGATCAAATGAACTCATTGCGCAATAGTACCATGTTCAAATCTTTAAAAACGTTTTGCGTTTCTGACGGTCCGACGAGAGCTTACCTGCACCGAGGAGATCAAACATAAGGTGAATGGCAACGTATATCATGTAATGTATCATGCGACATGTCGGTGACTGTACACTAGAACAGTACTACATGAATGCAGGTGATGTAACGTCTTACACGGACAAAAATGTGGAAGAACGAAGGAAAAACACAATCAAGAAAACCTCTGAACTCCATTCTTTAACACGTGTGAAACAATTCTTACCAGTCATCCATGCGAATTTGTCGGGTAATTCTGCTTCCCGGGATTGATACAACTTCAAGTCACTGTACCCAAAACTGTGTGGAAATTCTGTGACTTTGCTCCCTGTAAAAAAAAGAAAATAAATGAGGTCGGAAGAACGTCGCTGAAATTATCGAGAAAAGATACGGACCAGGCAAGAGGAACTAAGTGCGTGTTTTTAAGTTACGTACAGTTTGAAAAGCAGCTCAAATTCTGATGAATGAGATACTCTTGGTCTCTGTCTATCACAATTCAAAATCGGAAATAACAGAGAGAGCAGAAACAGTAGAATGCCATTTCCGGTGAAAGCATTGAGGTGGACCACGTTCTGTTGAAAAGCGATCAAACAAAGTTGGTACATTCGAAGTACCTCACCGCCAAACAAAACCGATGACTGTCGCAGCGGAGATTCGTCTTAGGTTCATTATTTATCCGAATCCTTTGGATGAATTATCCATGCTTTATTTTTCCGATTATTTCACAGGATTTTCGTTCTGTGTCCAATGAACAAGATGTCTACCAAAATGCAATGAGTGAGACTTTCTCAATGAAACCTGGCGGAGACGGTGTCTGTAGGGGTATGGTGCGAGGCGAAAAAGTGTCTAATTTAATCTCAAGAAAACTGGGACCTTGGATGCATCATGCATGTATTTAAATCAGAACAGTAATAAAAAAAAATATGGAGGTCCAAGAAGACTGCATCTTGGCCAGCTTCACTCAAAGATGTATTGCACCAACGCACACGCATGGTTTTTGTGCGACTCTGACGGAGAGTGATTAAAAGAACTCAATCATTCCCACGATCAGTCGTCGTTGATATCGTAACACCTAAACCAGTGGAAATTATTCACGGTGGTCATCGGATAAAAGCACTGGTTTCGTACGGAAAAGGACCAGAAACACCTTCAGAAAAATCAACACAGTGATAGTAGGGCATCGTTCTTCCAGTTTATTATCCAATCTTTTGGATCATAGTAAAAAGGTTCAAAAATCCTTATTTTTTACTGTTTTATATTTGGGAAGCGATCAACCTTTCACTGGACCGTCTGTGTTTATTTCTTTCAGTGAAACCCACTAGAGACAGTGTAGCACAGAGAACGAAAAGGGAGCAAAAGTGATTGAAAGTTTTGAGAAATGAAGGATTATCGATATGTACACACCAATTATCATGAAACCTCGCCATGTCGCCTTGAGTGAGCCTCTCAGGTGGATAATTGCCACAGAATACCGAGAATAAGGATTATTAAGACAATGCTGATTACACTAATGCATGTGCATCCACATATTAATGTCATGCTAGAGTTTGTCCAAGCAGGACGACTCCAGAGGTACCGATCTGCCAGTACAATTCAGCTCAATTTATGACTCAAACAAGAGAGTGGAATAAACTGACGTTTACACGAACGGCTTCAAATATTTCTTACCAGTGGGAAGCTTTTCGTCGGATGAGAACACGCCGTAATACAACCCAACAGAAGTACCAGGAAAAATACCAGTCTGCGAAGCGGGCCCGATTTGAAGACAAGTGTCAGCGACATTCATCCCCAGGGTCTGATTAACAGGACTCTCAGTAGGCGGACTACTGGAACTGAAATGCGGGAGTTTGGAGCATGGACCGGTGGGGTTTATCCAACCAGCAAATTGGTACATACGCACAGGAGTTGTAGCCAAAATGACACAACGCTGAGGTTCACCTACAAGCACTGACGCGGAGCCCGGCGGAAAACGAATCACTTCCAGACCATTCACACTGTGCCCCAGATTGATCATCTTGATACGATTTTCAAAAAAGGATAAGGAATAACCTATAGAAAAAGAAGTTGATTGTCTAGGTCGAACAAATGCTTATTCACTTACATAACTATCTCTCTCCTCAGTGCTCTAACTTTAAAACAAAAATTAAAAAACGCACACATGCGTCAATTCATTCGGAAAGCTAAGACCTACCACAGCGCATTACTCTACGAGCACTTTCATCATCAACATGTGGCGTCACCTGGTATGCTGTTTGTCTGATTGCTCTAAAAGGTGGTGGCCAATGACACTTTTCGTTATAGCCACCAGTCAGCAATGATCGGTAAAAAAAATTCCTGTGGTGATGCGTGAGACGAACAACAGTAACGGAAAATCGGGAACAAAAAACGAGAATATGGAGTAGCAACGGCTTAACTCAGTGTGGGATAATAGCCTATTAGCAAATTACTTGCCTTTTTAAAAGCACTAACACTTTGGTATTATACACTAGCCTGACACCTGTACACAGAACCGTAATTATTGAAGGAACCTGATACGTCAGATTTAAATTGGTAACAAAACTCAAACGTTCCCAGCCAAATGTTGTACAAACTGACCTGGCGCCAATACTGTTCAAGAACGTTGGAAATAAAGCGCCCCTCATCGCTTATCAAAAGCGTCTCATAAATCACGCCATCATTAGTTCCGATAAGGATTTCCTGAGTAGAATTTTGGTCCGTATTATGCTTGTTCCATGCGACCGAATCGATTAACATATCCTGAAACACAAATGAAGTAAGGTTGTGAAGTAAAAACGCACATCCTATATACGTTAAAGAAAATCATAGAGATCAATGTCATCATCGCTATATGGGAACACCTAGTCACGAAATTCCGTTGATTTCATCAACATTCACGAGGATGAAAATGGATGCACTGTGAACATTTTTACGATCGTAAAAAACAGGAAAAGGTATTAAAGTCGCTTTCACCCGGTGGAAACATGAGACGTTTTGTCATTAGTTTCAGTTTTCCTTACAAAACACTGAGCGTACCCGTTTTTGCAGCTGTCAATCAACAAAACCCTAAATTAGAAACTTCATTCAAGCTTGTAGTGGTACAACAGAACCGAAATTAAAGGCGACGGACAGATAAATAAGTAAAGTTTGAACGATACCAATCGCAAAATGCCGTCATCACACACACTCATTAAAATTGAGTAATGTTGTAAAAACAACCGCGACAGACAGGTCTCGGACTCGTGTGTGGAGGGACTTGGTGTACCATAAAACAATACGTTTATATTGTTACTTGTTCTTTGTACTGCGGATCTGCTTGGTCCTACGGTGCTGACCTAAATGATGAAGCACATCTTCGTCTTCTGATAGATGGCCGGATGCCACGTTCACTTTACAGATAAGTGAGGTTCAAAAAAATCTCGACGCGTCTTTTCGCATAAGATTGTGTGTCATTTTGGGGGAAATGCAGCTTCTTAGATGACAGAACATATCCACCAATTTTATTGCTTCCTTTGATAATGTAGGGTTTGACATGCTAATGTGTTTTGCTTGCACATACACTCGCATCCTTAGAAGATTAAAGCCTCGTTTCGGATCCATCTTCTTCCCACTGTTGTTACACAATCATTCGAGGTCGTAACATGTAGAAGGTATGCATGCGTCAAACATATGCGAGCCATTGAAGACAACGTAAAGAGATTCCTTTGGTCATAGAGTGACTATCCGTGACCATCCGCACACCATGACGAATCTCCTTAATGCTCAACCCGTATTGCCACCAGACGCGAGAAATGCTTCAGATGAGCCAGTTGTCGAACACCGAAAGCCACCGAAGATCCTTAGCACGGAGTAGCCAGGTCTTGCAACCGCAAAGCAAGGGAAAATCGGGTGTCACGACAGCGCCACGGGTGTCGTAGGTTGGCTGCTCTAGCCCTCGAGATTCGTGACGTAACCTCATCCCCAACGTTACAACCAGCCGTAATCAAGCACCCAAGGTACATCAAGCTATGGACTCCTTCCGACTGATCGCTATATAGAGTGATTGCAGGCACAGGTACCTTAGAGTCTTGCAAAAGTAGTTGGCACAATGCAGGCATCAAGCGCATACCGTATGAGGATACACTGATCGCCAAGCGGCTCATAGTGTGGTAAATTACATGAGCAATATCACTCAGTAAGCTCATGCCATCATCATGTTATAAGTCAAAAACGGTTTCCACCGCTTGGAAAACCAGAAAGGGAATTGTGTGATACGACCTCTAAGGCAAAGCTGAAAATAAATGAGGATATAGGACAACTTTGTACTGCTCCGTTGAAAACGGTAAAGATTTGTAAGGAAGTTGAGAACGAAAAAAGAACTTTTTTAAGCAAGTTATTAATCAGCTCGGGCATGCTAGGCCGAATTGAATAATCGATAACTAATAGTTTATCAGATCACACAAGACGAGTATCCATTCGCACTCCAGACGATTCAAATTAGATCCTAATGAATACATACATATATTCCCTAGGATCTAATTTGAATCGTCTGGAGTGTGAATGGATACTCTTCACTGAAGAGTCCACAAATAAATCACAACTGTGATTTCTGTTAGTTATTCGTGTCTGGGTCATTGCTAACCCAACGAACAAAGAAGCAAGCGCTCACATTGATAGCAAGTAGTATGTAGACGTGTGCTTCCGGAAAAGTTTTGTCCACACGTTTACATACTGCTTACTATCAATATTATATATATATATATATATATATATATATAATATATATATATATATATATATATATATATATATATATATATATATATAAAATCTGTTACACCGGTTTGAAATCAAGCATGGCGCCAACGCAACAATTGCAAAAATAGGAGAGGGGGAGTAAAACTCAGTAAAAAAAAGACAGTTGGCAGAAATTTAGTGGTTTTTCCTTTTTTCACTGCAATTTTTTTTTGTCATTCTGTTTGACGTCAGGGCATTTTTGCCATCACGGAGCATAACTGTTCGACAGACCGATCGCACAGCATGCCGACTTCTATTCTCAGCCATGTCCCACAACGCCTCTAACAATTCTCGTCCTTTGGCCCCAACCAGGGAGGCGGGAAGCATCAACCGAAGCCAATGCTGATGCTAGCTTTTCATACCTCTTTGAAGATCAACACATACTTCTTATGTGCCTCATTTCTTAGATTTAATTAAACGAATACCAGAACCCACTAAAAGCCGACAGAGAGTGAATAACCAACGCTACGACGAGTAGGTTTAGTGTCATTGGAAAAGGGCTTAAATAGCCAGTACTTTTATTTCCAACAGCTACTAGCCATAACTTGGGTGCAATTTCCAAGTGAGAACCCCTGTCGGAAAAAACACTATTAGAATGTGTGAGGAAATGGGCCCAGCACGTTGCTAATAGACGGTCTGGTTCAATGAAGTAGACAGTACGTGATCGGCTGACTAGAATCCCCGACAAGATCACAGCTAGTCAGGCGACCAATGGATCAGTCGGCGGTTAACGTTCGAATAAAGCCGAATAAACCAATCCGGACGCATTTAGATAAACCAGCCAGACGGGCCGTTTAGGTCTATTAGTAGACCAACAGGCTTTTATGCACGGTTTTGGTTATGACGAGCACATATCGTATATAAACAACATATTCTGTACCAATAAAACGAAGTGGTTCTGAGGCAGAACTGAGTTCTCACTTGAGCTAGTGGGAAAGTTTACAACAGCACGAACATAGTGAGACTACGTACCCGGTTAATGAATGAAATATCTGAATACGAGGACACTATCGGCGGAAATAAACCATCAAAATTAGAAGTAGATCCAAACATTGAGCAGTTCAGTCTCTTGGGCCACACTGGGGTTGCCTTGCATTCCCTACATGGTCAAGTTCAATCGCAAGGGTTTTTGTTACTCTCCATTATACACAAACACAAACATCCAGATCAGAATCTGGCTACCCCAGCTTATCTTCTAGCAACCACCCGTCTCTGAAAACGAAACATATTGAATATACCTAAAAGATTATATGAGCAACGCATACCCAAACATCACAGCCTGGTCATAATAAAACCAAAAGATGTTAACAGAGAATAGAACATTCAGTCAAACCAGTAATTAATCACGCAAATTCGACAATGAACAATAATTTTGCTAACCTTTGCTTTCGTCAAAATCTTGACTTTTTTCATCCCCCAATTAGTATAAAAATTCACCCCGGACTGCATGCTGATAATCACGTGCCAGCCTACTGGATCCAAAAAAATATTGTGAACCCGATCGTCTGTTGATCTCGTGATTTCCGCTTCTGTGAGAATGGTTTCAATTATTGGTTGAATAAGAAGGTGCAGTGATAAAAAAACGAAACATCGTTATAAAGAACTTGACAACCAGTTAGGCCATTCAGGCGCTAAGCAGAAAAAAATCATATCTGATAACTAATGGGCCCCGTCATTCTACAGCTTTTCCCACTCAATTTCGTCATTCTATGATGTCCAGTTCGTCAGTAAAATGCCAGTGCCAAGCCACGAGTGGATCTCAATCAGTGTGGACAGTTTCGCTTCTTTCAATTCACACACAAATTCAAGCCTTTGCGCCTACCCGACACAACCCACTAGGTTATGTCTAACACGTAGCATTGTTGCGCGCACTTCCATTAGCGGAGCAGTCATGTAATTTTGTCGCGATCAACGTCCGGATTGAAGCCAAACTGGCCGTTCCAGAAATGAGATGTATCTAGTAGAAAATGGGAATTCAAATAGATAACTAACCAGTACTGCGATCAGTCTTTTCCTCACGGTGTATGTCTAGGCCACTCAAATAACTTGTCCACGGTCTCAGCTAGATCTAGACTGGTAGGCCAGATACCTTAACATAAAAACAATTGTATGAGCATGTTGATAAGCTTCAATTCTTGTGTTCAATTGATAAAAATTGGTTAACTCCTGAATGTATCCCAAGATGACTCCTACTGAGTATCACTTGAAAGTTTCGCCCTATTCTAACGCAATACTTTGATTTATTTCACTATGAAGGAGGTGAAATTGCAAATAAGCAACGAAAATCGAGGTATTAGGGTGAGGTTACCAGCTGACAGGAACCATTTAACAGATGCCTATTTTTAAGTCACGACTCCACTCTTTTTAACCGCACGCACGTTCGCCACAACGTGAGCAGAGTCAATGAAAGCTTGAAAAGCCCAGTTACATAGACATGTAAAAGTCCAAATCGGCGAAACAATTGTTTTTCAGTAATTCAATCTCAAGCCATTTACAGATTACACAGTAGACATTAGACAAAAGATCATGAACATAGACATGGAATAAACACCAATCATGGGCAGCGGTTTGTCAGTCAAATTATCCTTATCATGTGATTGGTTTATCTAGCCGACGCCTTCCAGGTAACTGGACGGTAGACTTATGCGGCCTTGGTCAATCTTGGGCCAGGGCAGTTGGAGTGCCCGGACCAAACGCTTTTTGGCGCATAAGTCAGGAGTCAACTTCCTCATTCCGATTGCCTCGGCTATCGCTAGAGAGCGCAACTGAACACCTTTGCATTTGTTTGAGGGGACACGATAAAGAACTTTGAAAGCAGCTTCCGGATTCATCTGATGTCTCCGTTCACGAATGTACCATTAACAGAAACCATCGACTTCATGGTGAACTACATAAAAGAGAATAATTTGAACGTCGGTTTACCACTAGAAGGTTTGCGCGAGCTCTTGCTTCGATGCACATTTAATGTTCAGTTCCTATTTCATGGAACTTTGCACAGACAACGGGACGGTGTGGCTATGGGATCACCACTAGGTCCATTTCTTGCCGACGCATTCCTGGCGAAGTTAGAAAGAACTAATCTGAAATCTACAATTGACAACTTTGAACATTACTATCGTTATGTGGATGACATATTTTGCGTGACTGACGTTGATTGTGACCTAGATTTTGTGCAAACATTATTCAATGGGGCACACAAAACAATGCGCTTTACAACTGAACGCAAAATAAACAATCAACTACCATTTCTCGATGTGACTCTCACGAGAATGGAGGATGGTCGGATCCAGCGAAATGTGCACCGAAAACAAACGTGGAGCGGCCAGTATCCCACTTTCAACAGTTTCGTTAGTTTGCAACAGAAGCGAAACTTAGTAAAATGCCTGGCTTTCAGGGCGAGAAAAATTTGTTCCGCAGAGAATTTAAATGACGAATTAATGCTTATAAGAAACACTCTACGTGAGAACAGTTACCCGGATCGGTTTATCGAAAGAAATCTTATCGAAAGAGTGCCAAAAATCACCGTGGAAACCGTAAGGCCATTTAAAGGCGATATTGTTTGTGAAATCTTAAACCGTCGACTGGGGAGAGAAATTCGAAGTACTTTCAATGCCGCCACATTACGTTGTGTGTTTCGAGGTGCTCCTCTAATCCAGATTCAGAACAAGGATAGACTGCCGATCCTGACCTCATTAATGGTCGTATACTCTTTCAGATGTGTTTGTGACGCATCTTATGTAGGTCGAACGGCACGACAGCTATCAACTCGGATTAAAGAGCATCATCCGCGCTGGTTGAGTCAAGGACAAACTGGATCGATAAACAGCGCAATCTTAGCGCATTTGGTCGACACTGGACATCAGGTGAATCCGGAAGCTGCTTTCAAAGTTCTTTATCGTGTCCCCTCAAACAAATGCAAAGGTGTTCAGTTGCGCTCTCTAGCGATAGCCGAGGCAATCGGAATGAGGAAGTTGACTCCTGACTTATGCGCCAAAAAGCGTTTGGTCCGGGCATTCCAACTGCCCTGGCCCAAGATTGACCAAGGCCGCATAAGTCTACCGTCCAGTTACCTGGAAGGCGTCGGCTAGATAAACCAATCACATGATAAGGATAATTTGACTGACAAACCGCTGCCCATGATTGGTGTTTATTCCATGTCTATGTTCATGATCTTTTGTCTAATGTCTACTGTGTAATCTGTAAATGGCTTGAGATTGAATTACTGAAAAACAATTGTTTCGCCGATTTGGACTTCTATATGATGCAATGGGTATTTTTCAGACATATACATGTAGTAAAACATGCTCGTGTGGTCATCCGTGCTGTCAGGGTATGCTTTGGAAAAACATGCCCAGTAAGCACCTAACACGTTCTTTGATGTAACAGCGCCACGTTTATTGTGCCATCAAATAATTCGTTGATCGAAGTCTCAATGATACTGGTTTACTATTTACTCTCCCCACAAACATTTACAGATCACAAAAAATTTACCAACGTATGCATTTAGTCTTGCTCACACACTCGTAATCCGATTGCTGACGTTATCGATTTCAGTTTTAGTTCACTCAACCATTACCCTCGCACTTCTGTGCCCTGATTTCGGTTGCTACCTTCCGGCATCTCCCAGTAAAAGGCAAAAAGAATAGAGACAGTGATAAACATTCAAAAAGTCGAAGTATCAAGAGGAATTGAAGACGACAAGGAAATAGTCCGAATACAACTACGCCACTGACCGCGACACATAGCTATATCACTTATTGTCTCCAACCACTTAGTAGGCGGACCACGTGGACCCCAAACTGATGTCTAACACGTCCTACGTGGCCAAGTCCACTAGTCAAGGTTTTCATACCTTTTTGCCATGTCATGGGCTGACTACCTCGACCTACCTTCCAATCACCACCTGCCTCAGAGAACAGCGCACGCTGACGAAGTCTATCGGTGGGCATGCGTAACACATGTCCCAACCACCTTAACCTGTTTAGATTCAGCACTCGATCCACAGACTGACCTTTCGTTCCTAACACCTTACGCCGAACCTCAGCATTGCTGATACAGTGCTTCCACCATACTCGAGCACAGGTATGGAGACATGGGTGCTCGGACACCATCAGTCTTCACCTATCTTCTACTCTCAACGGCCTTGTTCTGAACCGTATAAAAGAACAGGCCTAACCACCGCAGTGTACACTCTACCCTTAACAGACAATTGGATGTCACGCCGAGTCCACAGATGACGGAGGTTGGCGAAAGCTAAACACGCCTTCCGGATACGCGATGACACCTCATTCGTTATCTGTCAACCTGATGAAATGTAACTGCCCGGGTAACAAAATTTATCCACTTCAGCTAGAGCTTTCCCCTTCAACACAAGGTTTGGTGTTAGACCAACTTAGTCCTGTAGCAGCATCTTACACTTTGAAGGTGCAAAACGCATCCCAAACATTCCTACACTGTTGTTAAGGCTATCTAAAAGAGCTTGCAACTTACCTGGATCTTCACTCAGAAGAACAACACCGTCCGCATATTCCAAATCAAACAGTTTACTGCCTAAGCAAAGATCGACGCCACTATTCTCGGTACGATCGGCTGGGATAGCAAATGGACCTCCAATTTGCCTTTCGGAATCTCCCAAACGGCCAACTTGGGCGTCGAAATCCCCAGCAATGACCACCACGCCCGTTGAACGTGCGCTTTGAAGCAGCTGAAACAAATCCTGATAGAATTCGTCCTTGGCCTCGGAAGAGCTGCAGTCAGTCGGCGCACACAGACACGACGAACAAACATCGACGCTTCTGTTTTTTGTTGTTGACACGAACAGAACCATCCAATCGAACTGCACACAAACGACCGCTGACTGGAATCCAGTCCAGCAGTGCACGCTCAGCTTTCGTTCTCAAGGCAATTCCAACGCCATCCTGACCACGAGCTCTAGACACCAAATCACCCGACACGCGAAGAGTGAAGTAAGAGACTGAGGTTGTATCTGGGGTGCAAAGAGTTATCACAGAAGTGGGGTCTTGTATGCATTTTTCGGAGACACAGCATACATCTAGTTTGAAATTGTCAAGAGTTCTAACGAAGGAAGCCCGTTGCTCGATCTGACATAGTGTGCGGACGTTGAAGAAAGCCAAGTGAAGTAAACACTTAGGCTGAAAAAGTGCATCTGATTTATATCCAACTCATGAACGACTGCTTTCAACACAGCCGCAATTACCCGTGGCGTTTTGCATCGACCTTAAATTAAAAGAGGGAAAATTGGCAAGGCCTTTTACAGGAAAGACACTGGAGGTTTCTGAGCGAATCATACTTCGCGGCTACCCACACCGCAGAAGGGAACTCTAGCCGGAACCATTGACTTAAAAGTCTGACCCACAAGGCAGTGAGGCGTTAACCCAGCACAGAAACGTGACTGAAGAACCCGTGAAGGAACTTCTTCTGGTCTGTCACGTGAGACCCGATTGCTGCATCCGTTTTGCCTTCTTATCGACCCGTCTTTCGAATTCAGTCCTTAGCCCCAAGCACCCAATGGAGCAAGCGGAACGTGGACGGGGCAGCATACTTTGGACCGGAGGCTGCCCAGCTTAGACGGGCGATAGCTGCTCAATGAAGTGCGATGACTTATCCCACCCCAGAGAGAAACCCCAGGTACTCCACTACCAGGTCCATCTAGTGGAGGTTTTGTGACCGGTAAACTGTTTCTCTCCGTGTTTATTCGCTGAAGTGTCCTCTTCAGGGGCATAGTGAATAGAACCAGATGTTGCCCATCAACTGGTTCTGAGATTGGACTTTGCCTGGCCTCTACCCATCGACCTGTCAGGCATGATTGCATCTCCGGCTTAAGGAAGCCGCCCTGCTTAGTTCTTTGGGTCATGGAGGCACGCAAGTCATCATACCACGCCAAGGTGCAGTCTCGTCGTGATGGAGACGTTCTCAGACTAAACCGCAACATGGATACTATGAAACACTGTGATCCTCTTACCCACTAATTTTATGTGTCCGAAATACACTTTGCATAGTAACTCGGACCCTATTCCAATTACTTTTCTCCTTCAGAACCACATTAATGCCGAATTTAGTGACACCCTACTACACAACTTTCTTCCTCAGAAAGCAGAGTCAACAAGACGTTCGCACCCAAATCGTGCTTCTTCCTTCATTACATTCCACGTTTAATTATGTAATAAACACTCGAAACAATTGTGAGAGCAAAAAATGATTTGCAGCACTTTCAAAGATCACGAAATTCTTATACCTGTTAGACAAATGTGTGAGCATATTTTGACAATCCATCAATCAGTCCAAATAAATCTTCCCCCATCCGCATCGTACCTGGATACATTTTCTTCATCGTCGATAACTGCCTATCGAAATATCGGACTACGGTTTGTACGTAAACACATTTCTGACATTCGGATAGCAACCTTTCATGCATCTGCTTTGGCGTGATTATGGGATAGCAAAAGACCCGTTGTAAGAGACCGTTAATTTCCAACTGCGTACTCAATCGCCGACGGAATCCGCCATGACCCGCTTTGTCATCCTCGCGATCAATCGCATGTATCCAGCTACTGTCTGTTGATCTCTTAACTCCCATGGCACGAATGTAATGCATTAGAGAAGGGTGAAACTTTTAGGTGACACTCAGTAGGAGTCATCTTGGGATACATTCACGAGTTAACCAATTTTTATCAGTTGAACACAAGAATTGAAGCTTATCAACATGCTCATACAACTGTTTTTTATGTTAAAGTATCTGGCCTACCAGTCTAGATCTAGCTAAGACCGTGGACAAGTTATTTGAGTGGCCTAGACATACACCGTGAGGAAAAGACTGATCGCAGTACTGGTTAGTTATCTATTTGAATTCCCATTTTCTACTAGATACATCTCATTTCTGGAACGGCCAGTTTGGCTTCAATCCGGACGTTGATCGCGACAAAATTACATGACTGCTCCGCTGATGGAAGTGCGCGCAACAATGCTACGTGTTAGACATAACCTAGTGGGTTGTGTCGGGTAGGCGCAAAGGCTTGAATTTATCGGTGGCGTGAAAGGTGGAGTATAAAGGACAGTCAGCTAAACAGATTTAAATGCCTCAGTATGGTCGGCGGTGGGCATTTTCGGCTTCGGGATGGCTGTTCGTCCTTAGCGTCTCATGAAGTGCTTCCAAGTGGCCGTGCGTCTGTCATAGGTTTGGTTGACAAAGTCCTACTCATTGTATTCTCGTGGCGGAGGTGTTCCCAGAAAAGTGAGAGGACGAAAGCGACTGCCCAGCGCTCTCCACCGGGGTTGGCTGACTTATTGACAGTCTGTCTGAGGGAGATGGCTAAACCCTGATTCTAAACCAGCCACTGGTGGCGTATCAGGTGTCCAGCAATATGCTCACCGGCGTCTGTGGCGGAGATGTATACTGGGTGCCCAGGGTGTTTAGCCTCATCCGAATGGTATGTGAACTGAGCAATCAGTCACCGGCCGCTAGAGGGCTACAAGACTTTCATATCATCCCACATCTTTGAAGGTTAGACGTTCTGGTCAAGGGCTCGAAATGGGGCCCCTCAATCCAACCGTCTACTTTAATCTGGGCCACCGGGTAGTGTTCAGTCCACATCTTTACATGACATCTCTTACACATATATGGTCACTTGTTCTTGCGGTCGACTTCATTCACTCACTCAATCTACACAAGATATGACTGAGGTACTGACGGTAGAGCAAAACGAACTACCTATTACCACACCATCTCTTTTCGCCCACTCTTTGACATACAACAATATTACTACTACTCCCTGTACTCCTGAGGTTGCCATCGACGAACACGATGGGCATGCAAAGGAGATTCCTTTATTCAGTTGTGTGCAGTTCATCAAAACTACTACTTAGACCATGTACTACTGAAGCTAGCAGCCTTCAATGTACGCAAATAGGCCAACAAGCAGCTTGAGCGCGCACTCTCGAGACACTGACTGCTGACATTTGCTGCTTGCCCAAGACTCGCATCCAGGATCCCGCCATTGTAGTTCGTCTGAATTCGCCCTCAATGCATGCCTTTACCCTGCGCTTATCTAGAGGTGCCGCGACTTCTCCATCTAGTCATGCAGGTGTGGGAATCGCTTCGAGTACTAGAGCTGAGTCTGTGCTAAGCAACTGGATCCCAGTCAACAGCAGATTGCGTGCGATTAACTTAAAGGGTCCGTTCAAAGCTAACAATGGCTGCGACGGCAACTGTTATCCATTTGTTGTCGTTACCTACGCCTCTACTGACTGCATTCCGGATACAAAGGTATATTCTACCAGCAATCTCGCCAACTCCTGGGAAAGGCATCTCATAGAGACATGGTGATACTGGCTGGAGATCTGAACGCCCTAACTGGCCACCCAGGTCCAGACGAATGAATGTTTGGAGGCCAAAGCGACGCTAGCCATCAACGCACGAATGACAGCAATCGAATGCCTCATCTATGCACAGATGATCGCCTATTCTTGTAGAGCGGGAACTTCTGGCGCAGCTTTCGTCTCACAATCACATGGCGACCGTCATTTGCTAATCAGTCTTGGACATAAGTAGACCACAGGCATAAGCTAACATTGGGATGGCTCAGTTACGTCTTTTAGGTCTTACTGGAGTACATCTAGATTCAGATCATGCCCTCGTGTGTGACGAGATAATGGTGCGGTTTTCCACCAATCCGAATTTCCGCCGTCAACGGATAGACGTAAACCATCTTTACCGGACCTCGGCCAGGGGGATCAGAATGAATTTGCCACCCAGCTAAATAACCAGTCACACGATGATTTATCAGACTGTTGGCAACACGCGCAAGACTCAATAAAAGTAGCGAGTATCACATCTTGTGGATTAGTCACACGACATGCAGTCACGTACTGGATCTCGTCGGGTTCTCTAAAATTGTTAAACATCCATCGGAATATCCCTGGCGGGAGATAAAACCACAATGTCCGCACCCGACCGCGAAGAAATGTAATTAGGAGCTTGCGCAGAGACCGACGGAATCGGTGGTCCGAACGCGTGGCCGAAGTGGAACAAACTACTGCCACTGGCAACGCTCGGAGACTTTCCCAGCTCCTCCTATCCACAGGGAAAAAGTAACCCGGAGTGAGCGAGATGATCTGCAAGGTAAACGGTCAACTAATCCACCAGCTTTCACGACGCATGTGTGGACGAGTAGAGCATTTTAAAGACCAGTTTAATTGGCTTTCAGCGCCAGAGCTCCCATTCAGTTTGTGCTCCATGAACGGTCTGTACTGTCTCACCCACCGGAGTTGATCGTGCACTCCACCTCCTGCGGCGCAATAAAGCCCTTGGCCCTCATCAAAGATGGTGTTATGCCCCCCTTCATAGCACTTATCAACCTCTTTACTGAGATCCGGCTCCAAGAATACACCCCGCAAAGTTGGTGCTGTACATCCATCATGCCTATATGCCCGAAAGAGGCTAGAAACATCTGTTCCAGTCGTCGAGGGATAAGTTTGGTCTCGTTCGCGTCAAAGCTGTTAGCCTCAATAACCTTCCATAGATTGTCCCCAGTGTGCGAGCAATAGGTCCGTGAAGAACACTCCAGTTTTCGTCCCAACCGTGGGCGCATTAACCAAATTTTCACCATTCGTCAGGTACTTGAGTTCCCCCGAACATAGGGTAGACCAACGGTAAACCTATCCTTGGATATCCGAGCAGCTTATGATTCTGTCAATACGACGCCCTTCTGGGATTGGCCTATCAGGAAGGAGGTGCCCGATAAGTGTCTCAAAATCCTCCAAGCACTATACCATCAGACCTCATGCCGAGTAAAAGCATATGGCTCATTGTCATCTTACTTACCGGTTTGAAGCAGCGTGAATCAACGCTGCACACTCTTACCCTGCCTGTTCGACGACATCCTAAGGCAGTAACCTGCTGTCATCCAGCTCACTACCATACCTGACCTATTGGGACCTTATATGGTTACCCACTTGAAGTCTCAGGATCTGGTTGCCGGTTATCCCTAATCGTGTAGTAGGCCTTTATGGCTATGGAGTACACCCCTTTCGTCACACACATGCGTAAGCATGTAATAAAAAAGAGGCACAATGAAGTCAAACGAACGAGGGCATTGGTAACAGACCTTGAAACCTAGCCTATGCAGATAAAATCACATTGGCTTGCGACGATGCCACTGTGCACAGTGCGTTCTAGACGGAATTTGGTTCCCACCCTCCAAGTGTAAAGCATTTCTACAAGACTGGCAGGAATCCATACCCGCACTCGCCCTTGGTACTGATCGGTTGGAAACTGTTGAAAAGTTTGTCTGCTTGGGAAGCTGCATAACTGCTGACGGGCGAGTTGGAGACGATGTGAACGACCGAATAACAACACCTTAGGCGGCGTTCTGAAATTTGCGGCACCGGTGAAGACGGCGTGACATTTCTCTCCGATTGAAAGGTAGGGTGGACAAAGCTGCTATACTTAGTGTGCTTCTATACGCTTGTGCGACCTGGTCTTTCCGAACTGCCGACGTCGATCGGTTGTCCGTGTTCGATCACCGATACCCGAGGAATATACCGAGAGTATGCAAGCAACAGAAAATAAGGGATTCCACAGTTCGAATGCGCACCTACAGAACCGGGCGTGCCACGTACCCAATTAGTGCGACAATATCACTACACCGGCTTCGTTGACTAGGGCATGTGCTACGTATGCCACCTTACCGGCTTCCCCGTCGTGCTCCATCTGATTGGCTGGAAGCGACCACGTGGAGACCAAGCCATGAAATGGCACCGGTCTAAAAAATTGTTGACGTCAAGACATGCCTCTGTCGGTTTCTTTTGCTTGCAGGGCTGGGGAACTCGAGATCCACTACACAGCTGGTCGAAAGCATTGTCGGATATGGCTCAGTGACGTTTATGTTGTGACAACTTGTGTTCGAACTCCTGAGAAACTTCCCCTTTGATTCTTCACTTTTATTTTGCTGTTTTATTTTTTTGCATGACACCACTCTTTTGAACTTTGTGACGGGTTATCGGTGAATAAATATATATAACCAAATAAACAATTGGCCGTGCTCGCCTGCGGCTTTCCGCTGGAGCATTTTACTGAAGAACTTGACATCGCAGGATGACGAACGTGACTTCACGGTACGACGAACTTGACTGAGAAAAGCTATAGAGGTCTGTCGGTGATACTTGGCAACAAGACTGAGACTCCATGAACAATGAAACTCAAGATCCCACGTTAGTTTAGTTGTTTAAAGTAATTTGGTACCCATGAGCATCTGGATTCCGTTTTCTACTTCATACCCATTCGGCTACAGGATTACGTAACACAGAGTAAAAAAACCTAAAATCAGGAAGGTGGCAAGTTAGAAGTCAATTTGGATAAACGGCGATCAATAATGAGTTTATTAAGGAGGGAATTAACTTCAACTATTATGTTAACTGTTTGCTACGAGGTAAGCCACAAATTTGTAAAGATACTTTGCTTAACCCCTCCAACAGGCTAGTAGCTGCAGGTCAGATTGGGTTACCTCAATCGACTAACCACTTTCCTCACCAGAGACAGCCGGTTATTCCGGAGAGGCTGATCGGCATATTCCACATTTCTGTGTCCAAAAAGTTAACTACATCCATAAATTGTGAGGATTTCCTTCAAATTTAGAATCCACGCTGATTAGTTCTTTAACCCAAAGGCTCACATACTACAAGGACCATCTACTTGAATTTTCTCTTAAATGAGAGGTAAATCAGGAGGGAAACACCAAGTCTTATTTTCATTTGTTCCTCGCCTACTAACTTTGTGAGGGTCTAGGCTGCGCATATTAAACACGGTAACGATTTGCACGTTTTTCAACTGAATATATATATATATATATATATATATATATATATATATATATATTACGTGCGTGTGCATAAGTGCAGTGGAAGGCGTACACACCCCAGTCACAAAGGTCAACTGCACTATCACGGCTGACAGCCAACCAGACCCTGAGACTTAGAGTGGATGACCACATAAGGTCTCGATAGGTGAGGTGTAGTAACAAGCTGGTCAACAATGGACCACTGTCTACCACCAAAGTAACCGGTGATGGCGGGGATTCAAACCTTCGACCTCCGAGGTACTTTAATTTTACTTTTACGCGGCTAGCACCTGCGATAGGATGAGCCGGCTTCATGGATGTCCCGAATAATGCCTGCCCACGGGCGGTGTGCGAAGAGGAACTGTTCATGAGGAATCTCGGGAATTATGTGCCAAGTGATATCCCCGGTGTCACTTGGCTTTTGTTCGAGGTAGCAACTCTAGCCCGTGCACAATCAAGTGCTACCTGTCAGGCAACAGGAAGATTGTGTGCCGGGAGCTGATGACCGAACCATCAGTTCATACACTTTCGGATGGCGGCGAGCCGGTCGAGGACGAACAATGTGATGAAAACTTCCGCCGCATTGGCTACCAACCAACTGACCCGATTTGCGTCTGACTGTAGACGACTGCTCGACTAGCAAAAAGGGTTAGGTCTTGTGTGATCTGATAAATTGTAGATTACTGACTATTCAATCCAGCCCGGCATGCTCGAGCTGGTCCAATGGCTTGCTTGAAAAGCTAATTTTCGTTTTTGACTTCCTGACACAGGGCGCCTTAGTGAATCTTACCCCACTCTTGTCTGCAACTACAACGCTGAACTAGGGCGAACTGGGCGATGATGGAATCAACGGGATGCCCGATTAACTCGCAAGGCTTCTGAGATGACGCTATTTAACCACTAGAGCGTGGGTGTGTACTTATGGTGAAGAGTCCTCCGAGTTAACACTCACTACTTGCGTCCGACAGGGATGCCCTCTTTCACCGGCGCTGTTCAACTACACGATCGACTGGACAATGAGACAGGCACTGAATGATTATCCCGGTATCCGAGTCAGGAGATGTACATCTCGGACCTGGAGTTCGCAGATGACATTGTTGTGCTAGCGGAAACTCCCGTCACGCTTCAACCAGTCCTTGACCGAATCGATTTCTTCTCAAGATTTATCGGGCTAGAATTAAACACCACGAAAACTAAAAGTATATCGAATCGTCCAAGGCCATCAGCTTAACAGTTGTCCATCAACGACCAACTGAGCGAATGCGTTCTCTCATTCAAGTAACTAGGCTCTACACTGCTTCCGAACGGTCGGGCGAAGGATGGAGTAATACTCCGGAAAGACAACGTCAGGAAAGCATTTCTCCAGCTACGGCGGGTTCTGTGGACCAGCAGTGAAACCAACCTTTGGACCAAGGTGAGTATCCGCCGTGCTGATATACGTCCCGTAGTCAGCTACGGCTGAGAAACCTGGCCATTGGGCGCCGAAGATACTACAAAACTGGAGATGTTTGACCACTGGTGTCCGCGACGTATTTCGAAAACAAAAACCGGCTCGACAGAGTATCGAACGGTGAAAACAAGAAACGGTGCCGCGAAACTGACGAACTCTCGGACTTCTTCGATATCGCTGACTGCGGTGGCTGGGTCATGTCCTACGGCGTCCCGTGCCGAACCCTACCCTGGATGGCGCCGTCGCCTTAATGGCCAGTTCAAAACGTTGATCAACATTGTCGAGAAGGATAAAGAGCGCCTGGGCTTACGGTCAGTGTATGGTGCCCGCCAATGGAAGAAAAACTGGATCGCGATTTGAACCGGGATCGCTTCCAACCACCGTGCACGGTCAATTTTGATACGAGATATTCATAGAGCCAACTCATCCCCTAGAAAGAGACAGTCGCGTAAAATTAAATTGAAAAAGTAAGTTACCAGAAAGTAGATAAATTGAGTGGCATTGTCTACCACAGAAACGTATTCCATCGATCACGAAATCAAGCTAAAACGAGACCGAAAAGCGAACTACCTAATGAATCTACGGTCCAACTGATCCCACAGTCGTCAAAAAATTATTTCAAATGACAGAAGCCTTTTTTGTTAGTGCAACAGGGGAGCAACAACATAGTCATCATCGTACAGCGTTAAACAGTAGGGCAAGCCCCACTGATCACTGCCTTTCTCACCATCTTGCACGTTGAATTAGAAAGTATTAATATACAAGATGGACAGGGAGTGGACCTACACGGGTCGGAAAAGCAAAAAATGCCCTAGTAGTAAACACACGGAATACACAGTCTAACTGTACAAACGCACACCGATCAGTCATTCTGATTCGACACAAAGTGACAACACGATCGCTAATGTTCACGGTTCGCTGCCATATCCTTCAGTGTCTCCAGCCAACTGGTTGACAGATCTTTTCGACCCCAACCACGAACACGTGAGACACCTACTTTTCCTAAGTCCGCTATACATTTTCTCATTCCTCGCTGCCACGTCAACTGTTGACCTCCCACGACTCCTTCCACTCCCTAGGAGGAACGGAGAATAGGACACGGTACGGTACATGTGTTTGCAATACGTAACACCTGCCCCAACCAACGAAGTCTACTAAGTTGGATACGCTGTGACGGAACGTTTTCCGAATTAATACCCAATACTCGCTTTCTGACCTCATCATTGCCCACTCGGCTATTCCACCCAATCCTAGCGATACTACGCAAACATCGGTGATCGAAAACCTCAAGACGACGGATATCTTCTGCACGCAGACTCCAAGTCTCGCAACCATACAACAAAACTGAACGCACTGTGGAACAACATACACGACCTTTCAACTTCAGCGAAATATCAGGTCGGCGCCACAAGTGCTTCAGTCCAGCGTACGTCGCTCGAGCCTTCGATATACGCGTACTCACCTCTACTACTCTGCTCCCATCCTTCGTCACGCTACTGCCGAGGTAGGCGAAGTGGTCGACAACTGACAGCACCTCCCCATCGAGCATCAAGCTCGGAATCATTGACGTCCAGTCTTGTAACATCACTTCACACTTTGAAGGTGCAAAGAGCATACCGAATGGAGCTACAGCTCTTGAGAGTCTACTTAGTGCACGTTGAGCATGTTCCGTGCATTTGAACAAACAGACAAGGTCGTCTGCGTAATCTAGATCACATAGCTTTCCATTATTTCCTAGTTCGACGCCTACATCCTGAAGGCTTTGCAGCGCACTCTCCATCATTTCGTCCACGACGAAGTTGAACAGGAATGGAGACGTGGGACATCCTTGTCGAACACCACTGGTCGTTTCCAACCGATCGGATAGTTCACCGTAAACTCTTACGCGGCCAGAAGTATGAGAATACAATGATCTCAGTAGGTTCACGAACTTCTGGAGCATACCTTTTCGCTGAAGAGCATTGAAAAGCACTGTTCGATCAACTGAATCGAAGGCGCCTTTCAAGTCTAAGAAAACCAATATTGTCGGTCGGCGGTGCCTGCGACGCGTTTCAAGTAGTCAGCGAAGAGTAGAAATCTCGTCGATGCATCCTCGACCTGGGTGGAATTCAGCCTGTTGCACGTGGGTGTTCTTGCGAGCGAGTGTAAGACGGTGCAGCAGAATCGAGGCTAATACTTTGGTGACTATCGGAATTGAGCTGATCCCATGATGATTACTACAGACATTGCGTATTCCCTTCTTGAAGATGAAAACAATCAATGACTCGCCCCATATTAACGGAATACGCCCCTCGTTCCAAATGTCACGGAGCAAAATGGCAAGTGATTTTGTCAAAACATTTCCACCCAGCTTAAAGAGAACTGGAGAAAGTTCGTTGGGACCTGCAGCTTTCCCTCGCTTTATTAATCGAATGCATGACTCTACTTCTACTTCCGATGGGGGCTCAAGTAATACCACCTAAGGAGTTGCAGTTTTTGACACATGAGTAACTATACTAGCGTGCGGCCAGCTAAACTGTTCCTTGAAGTATTCGACCCAACGGTCTAGCCTTTGCTGTTTGCTTTGGATGGGTTCTCCATTTCTATCCCAAATCGTTTCACTGACCTGGGTGCGCCGTCCACCGGTGTCACGAATAAGTTTGAACAGTCTTTGACTGTTACCTGAAGCAGCTGCTATTCCCATTTCTTCGGCCACCTTCACCCACCAATTTTCGAGATCATTCTTAAGGCTTTATGTAACTTGATTCTGCAGATGTCTTCGTATCTTATTCATCTCCTCACAGTTCCGGAACTGACGCTTTTGCTCCATTGTACTCAGCGACTCTTGCGAGATCCAGTGTCTTTCATGGACAATGGATTTAGGACCACAGGCAAAACCTGCTGCAACGTGCATCGCCTGTTCGATGTGAGCCCAATGCTCATCTACATTACCGTTCGTCGTAAATCCTAGATCATGTGCTAGCTACTGCTCATAACGAGTGTGGACTTCTGGATCACACTTACGTTGTACAGCTAACCGGGTTTGCGGCTTGCGACGATGACCACGGAGCTGGAAAGATAATCGCATTAAAACTAATGCATGGTCAGACTCTACGTACGTGGAACAGTAAAATCTACAGCTCTAAACAGAACTTCGCCACCGGTAACTTACGGTGATATGAACAATCTGGCTTAGAGTACCTGTAGAGTTAGAGCACCATGTCGCTGTGCGACGCGAGCTGTGTCGGAAATTGGTGCTAGACAAGAACAATCGATTGTCTGCACAAAACTGAAGAAGCCCATCCCTGTTATCTGTACGCCCAGCGGGTAAAGCACAACGGCCACCTAAATAAGCTTCTGACACGCTAAGTTTGCCAACTCGTGCATTGAAGTCACCAGCTAGCACTATAATGTCAGAACCTTTACTGCTGCGAACGAGGGTGGCGAGTTCATCATAGAACTCATCTTTCTGCGCGTCTGAACTGCAGTCCGTTGGGGCGTACGCCGAGATCACAAACAAATTGCACTTGACACAACATTCTTTTCGAACGCCGACTGACTCCTGGAGTTTCACAGCACATAAACGACCGTTAATCGAGATCCAGTCTAAGAGGGCAGCCTCAGCCTTGTCAGTCAAGACTATTCCTACACCACATTGACCCGCAGCTCCAGCTACTTCGTCTCCTGAAATGCGCAGAAAATACCTCGATGAGATACCAGGAGCAGTTAGTTCAATCAATCTGCTCGAATTTTGAGTGCGCGTTTCACTTACGCAGCAGACATCAATCTTCAGTCTATTTTGAACATTAGGCACGCCTGCTTACCGGCCTGCATGAGTGCACGCACGTTAAGGGTACCTAGATTCAGAGACTGACGAGGCTTGAGACAGTGAGTTACAAGACAGCGGATTATTCACAACTTTATTCGACAATGAACTGTTGCAAATATCAAACGTGTTATTAACGGGAGCATTCTGGGTGGACAGAGCGAACAAATAGAGGTGGTTGGGGACAGAAGACAAAGGCTGAATAAAAGAGAATGAACTCTGAGCAGTAGCCCACTCATCACTACCCACTCCACTCAATGCAATGGGCAGCGCGGTCCTGAATATCCTGCTCGATGACCGATTCAGTATGGAGTTCCTTCTATTCGTGCAGTTCATGGGAGATGTTGGACGGGTACTGCTAGGGTGTCCAGCCACAAAGCAGGAGAACGATTAGGGTCCTCATCCAAAGCCTTTAGTTCTAACAAGAATCTATCCGCAAGGCAGCGGGATGGCTTAGTGAAAGTCCATTTGCTTGGATCAATTATTTTTTCAGTAACTTTGCCGATTGATTTACCAGCTCAAATCGAACCCCAACTTGGAAAACCAGGAGACTGGACTTTGTCTGGCCTATACCCATTGACCTGTCAGGTATGATTGCATCTCCGGCTTTAAGAAGCCATCCTGTATAGCTGTATAGCTCTTTGGGCCCTAGAAGCGCGCAAGCCATCACACCACGTCAAAGTGCAGTCTCGTCGTGATGAGAAGCAACGAACACGGCCTATCGGGGTCGAACAAAGCATAAACTGTTTGCAATTACATTGACTGGTTAAACAATTGTCCCAATTTACCAAAACTACAGAGCTAACACAAATTACTTAGTTATCTCCAGGCCGGTATGGTCTACAGCCAGCTATCTTTGTCAAATCTGTATTTTCTAAAACATGACTCGTGACAGTATAGTGATCAGCCGATCACCCCCTCCCCCCCCCCCCATCTATCAGTTGTTTGACTGTACGGTTCGCACATGCGGCAGCCGTTAGCGCTAATTCCGGCACAATTTCTCGACACAAGCCAGCGTGTGATCCCTGTACTGGGGCCCAGTGAGAATACAGACGGTCGACACTCCGGCGTCTTTTCTCGTGGACCTCGACTAAAACGATCGTAGAAGCTGAGAGAGTATCCCCTCCTATGAAAGTTGCCTTCAACGCCTAAAATTACTGTCTGCGTGTTTTATGATCAGAGCTGTCCGGCGGTTTTGACATTACAAATGCATTTCAGTAGCAAGCAAATTCACTCTCAGGAAGGAACCCGGACCATTATTCGTCTACTACGACCAACGATTGCAAACAATAAACAATGAGCCTAACAACCCCGATTCAAAAATGTTGTACACGAAAAAAAGTAGAAAGTGGTCTTTGACTAGGAACCGATTCTGCAAAAGCGTTCCATGTACTGCGAAACGAGAACTAAATTACCAAATTCTAACCCACGTAGCTGGAAAGATATTGGCTTACCTGAAACTTTTGAGGGATCGCTGATATCAAATTTCAAAATACTATTTCTTCCTGTTGCTGCAACCGCATGGCCTCCGGAAACTTGAAAGTTAGTCAGAGACCCAGAGAGTCTATTGAAATGGTTAGAAATTGAAAAACTGACTTTAATGAACTAATAGGTTGCACGGAAAAAATTCCATCTAGGGAAAAGAACTCAGCAGACTACATCAATGGAAAAGATGAACAACATCCTACCGAATCATCGCACGGTTTACTTGAACCTTTCATTACACTGTAACACGCAAGCAGCAGTGATCTTCCGCCGGGGGGTGAGCGTGGTTGATCTGCAAAAGCACAAAAGGGAAAAACTCCATGAGCCGAGGCTCAGTAAGTGTATCAACGGCACCAACACTTACATTAAACGAACAACAAGATGGCGGCCTCCACTCTGGCCGTTACACTGCTCCCCCTCAACGAAAGAACACTGTCCACAGTGTTACTTACTCCGCTATCACACCACAGGAGTACTCAGTTCCCTGGGACCACGCCTCGGGCAGGCCATTTTACAGGTTCACTGCCGATTACGCAGTACCTCAAAACTATACAACCAATCGGGCCTTCCGCTTTATTACTCCGTGCAGGCCAATTCAAAAGACCTCTACTGGGCCACATTAAGACCGTGTCACACTTCACAGAGCACAATTATCTGTACGGCCATTTTCAGGTCAATCACCAAGGCCTCCCATAACCTCCGTTCCCGGGTCGCGGCACCAAATTTGTAACACGCAAGCAGCAGTGATCTTCCGCCGGGGGGTGAGCGTGGTTGATCTGCAAAAGCACAAAAGGGAAAAACTCCATGAGCCGAGGCTCAGTAAGTGTATCAACGGCACCAACACTTACATTAAACGAACAACAAGATGGCGGCCTCCACTCTGGCCGTTACAACACAAACTTCGTCAGGGACCGTCCGGAATATAGTTCGCGAAGGCCATCTCAGTTCTGTTTAGTTCAGTTCAGTTCAGTTTGCACAGGACTTGGTGTGGCTAGAGCCAATCGTGTGTCCAGATAGTTGTGTTGTCGGCGCGTTTCCGTAGCTCCCAACACTGCGTGATTTTCTTTTTCTGAAAGGCAGAAATTTTGTGCAGTATCAGCCCTGGCAGAGTAAGGTGGAAACAATAAGTAAATTGCATCTGACCCTAAAAACTGCTTAACATAACTCGGGGTATGCTGCCACCCAACATAGGTCTACTGCTTTCTTAAAAGCCTTCGCGGTTGTGGTATTTATGACCTCTTCCGGGAGCTCATTCCAATAGGGTACCACTCTATTTGAGAAGTACTTCGCCCTAATTTGGAGCCTCGAATGCTTCCTTCGTAATCTAAGGCTATGCCCCCTTGTACCTCTCCCGGGGATCAGAGAGAAAAGGTCCTCTCGTCTTATTCCTGACAGTCCCTTCATTACCTTGAAGGTTTCTATCAAATCCCCGCGAATGCGCCGTCTTTCCATCGAGAATAGGTCTAGGGCACGGAGACGCTCCGTGTAGTTAAACCCCCCTTTGCCCAGCCACCATTCTAGTGGCTAGCCGTTGCACTTTCTCCAGACAGTCGATATCTTTCTGGTAGTACGGTGCCCAGGCCTGCATGCAGTACTCCATATGCGGCCTAACTATGTCCTGCAAGCGAATGCCACTCACCAAGTCAGGAATTCTCCCCAGAATGGGGTCCACATCCAACCCATTGTAAACTTGCACCGTTTTTTGGTACATATATCAAGCTTTTGCTTGCAAATGTTGTGCGTGCTTGAAGAATCTTCGTTTAGCTAACTGTCCTTCGGACTCCACCTATCACGCACAAACCTCAAATCATTGGACCAACCTGCGCTCGGAAGCTGGTGCTTCCCAGTGCAGGTTCGTCAGGTCACCCCGTTTGACAGGTGCCGGACTGAGCGGTATAAACCTTTCTATTCCCTGCGTGCCACCCTCGACCGCTCCTGCCCTGGATAGCAGCATACCTCTCCAGCACACATAAAGGAAAATAACTGGCAGGGTTCGTGGCTGCTCTGGTCGCGTTCCGCGCCATGGTCCTATTCTGTGGCACTTGACTGTTGGTGTAGTAGGATGTAAACCGGCAATCCTAAGAACCTCAGTCACATGCCGGCTGCCTTCAACCCCTCTGATTCTACCTCCACTTGAGGTGCTTGCCCTGGGGTTATGAAGTAGCAGTCCCCTGCTTCTATCTGCCATGACCTTCATGCCACCTTTCATGAGTTGTACTTCAGCATCTAGGTGTTTGACACGCTGCTTAGGGGATTCTGCTTTTTTCGGGAGGCTTTTATTCACGTTGATGAAAAACGGCGCCCCTATTTTCTTTACCTTCGGGCTTTGGTTGCCCCTTATAGTTTTCTGATTTGGCACACAGCCTTCCCTCTCCGCTAAACTGTTGATCAAACTTGCTCTCTAGTCTTGGTTCCTGTTTCAAGTTCTTGTCCACTTTTCATATTTCTCCTCGAACCATGCGCGAGCACTCGCCTGGCTTTTCAGTTTGCGGAGGCGCATCGTCTACCTGGGGATCAAGGCCCTAACTGGTGTTGGCGAAACAAACCTTCGTGCAGCTGACCCTTTAAATTCCCCTTAAGCTGTTTCAGTGTACCTTGGCCCAGGACTGGCCCTCTGGCCAATTTGCTCCGGCGGAGAAATTTGCTCGGAGCAGACTCCATTTAATGGTGCCCTCAGCTCTCAACTAAGCAGTAGTGAAAGCTTCCGTGAAGCAGGTGTAACAGCCGGTCGTGGAAAATCCCCCTTTTTCCCTCGCGATTCAGTGTTTTTTATTCCCAACATCACTTATTTCCATACACTATTGACTTGTCTTTACGAACTGGTTGTTTTTCTGGACCAATTGTTGTTTGTTCGCGCCCAGAGCGGTATTTTGGCACATCCTTGTTCAGGACCTGCGTGACGCACGTGCTGTCTGCTCACACGCTGCTATTCGGTTTCTCGTTGTTGAGACTTTGTGATCGTATTATTGAGGTTTGTATATTGTTTACGTCATTGTTTATTTTAATAATCTAGTATCGTAGAATTATCACGGATAATCGCCTTCTGATTCCGGGATCCGTTGCGAATTTGGCTACGCATTGCTCAAACGTTCGTAACAATACTCAATAGATCTATTTGGAACGAGGAAAATTCACGCAAAATGCAAGGAAAGGATCAAAGGCAGTCGAATCCGGACAGGAAGTAATACGGAAAGTCTCTGGGGAGGTTTTGGGTACTTATGATTCTTTAGTTAATGCTAGATCGCCTAGTCCTGTCAGTGCTAGCTCATGTGTTATTGAAAGCAATATTGATCGTAAGGATGTCGATTTATATAAGCTGAGAATACTAGAACTAGAGCAACAGTTACGTTCGGCTAGACTACAGGCGCATGAAGCAGAGAAGTGTACACAGAAACAGCGAGAGCATGAGACCAGTGACTTCGACACTTCCGATAGGTTAGAGTGCAATAAGGTAGGGAACCCCACGCCGGTCGCCGACTACAAACCACCATCGATCGATCTGCCTAGAGTGGAGTTAACGGTTTTCGACGGGCGAGCTGAGCAATATTGCAAGTTTGTCAAACAGTTCGAGACGTTCGTTGAAAACAAGGTAACCGACCCTGGCCAAAGGCTTCTTTACCTTACTCACTACTGCCGAGGCCGAGCGCGAGAAGCTATCGACGGATGCACCATGCTCGATCCAGAACAAGGCTACACAAGGGCAAGAAAGATTCTGAGGGACATGTTTGGCCAACCTTTCAAAGTAGCCCGTAACCTAATAGAGGGCGTGATGGCAGAGGCAAAGAAAACCAAGGGCGACGTCTACACCATGGCCGACCTGGTGATCAAGATGCAGAACTGCTCAATAGCCCTCGACCATTTAGGTTACAGGGCTGACCTAGACGCCATGCACACTTTGGAAGGCATAGTCCGTCACCTCTCTCCCGAACTACAGGGTCGGTGGGCGGAAGAAGCTGAACGGATAAGCCGAGGCGACAGAGAAGCCAACTTCGAAGACCTGACTGAATGCTTAGACAGGCAAACGAAGATAGCTGACAGCAGATTCGGCCGACTCATCCGGGACAGCAACCGAGCAAACAAGCCCGGTACTAGCCAAGCTCAAACCCCTGTACGGGAACATCCAAAGTACCAGCCTTGGACCAACAAACACGTCATTTCACGAGATGCTACGGCGAAACCAAATTGCAGATCATGTGGTACTAGCCATGGCCTACCAGAATGCCCCATGTTCGGCAACGCCATAATAGACGAACGGTGGGGAATGGCGAGGATGGCAGGAGCATGTTTCATCTGTCTCAACACCACGCACCGGGCAGCAGCCTGTAGAACAAGGAATCGATGTGGTTACGAGGGCTGCACGGGCAGACACCATCGGCTGCTGCATCAGGCGAGAATAACCATATCCGAGGCGAGTGCCAAGCCCAGCGTGATTTGTTCAACTTCACAATCTGCCAGTAAACCGGTACGTTTAGGCGTAGTGGCCGTGGGAGTAGTGACTCCGACTGGGATAGTCAAGGCGTTGGCTTTCGTTGATAGTGGATCCGACACCACTTTAGTGAAAGAGCGGTTTGCCGACAAACACCAACTGGCTAAAGGTGCGACGTCGTTGGCAGTGAGCACGGTGGGTGGAACACAGGTAATGACTGCCGGTAGATTAAGGCTGCAACTCATCTCTCTAGACACTAACGAGGAAATTTAACCAACGGAGGCATTCACGTTAGCGGATCTTCCCATGCGAGCACCAAGGTCGGTGAACGCAATCTTGACTCGGTGCCCCACCTGCAGGATGTAACCGTCGTAGACTGGGAAGATGATGAGGTGGATCTCCTCATCGGATGCCACGTGCCAGAGGCGCATTGGGTGCTTGACCAAAGATTGGGCGACCGCCAGGCACCTTATGCCGTACGCACGGCTCTGGGATGGATGTTATACGGTCCAGTAGGGGTACGTGGTTCCGTGAATTACTTATCCGCCGAAACGGACCGCATAGAGTATCATCTGCAACGGCTGTATGAAAAGGAGTTTCATGACATTGGGGACGAAAGACCGACGTTGTCTCAAGAGGATCACTTCGCTCTACAAACGGTGCGGCAAGGCTCTAGAGGCCTCAAAAAACAGTTCGAGGTTCCCCTCCCATGGCGCACACCGGTCGACCCGTGGACTGACAACAGAAATTATGTTCTCCAACGATTACTACGACTAAAAGAACGCTTCATTCGAGACCAGAATCTGTGGGAACGATACGCGGATTTGATGAAGCGAAACGAGGCCCTCGGTTAGGTTGAAAAGGTGCCTGTTAACACCGACAGCAAAAGGGGTATCTGGTATCTGCCTCACCATCCGGTTATCAACCCCAAGAAACCTAATAAACTGCGGGTGGTTTTCGACTGTGCGGCCAAGTTCCAGGGCAAGTCGTTAAACGATCGCCTACTACAGGGGCCTGACTGGACCACACCACTGATCGATGTTCTGTGCCGTTTCAGAGTGGGTAAAGTGGCTTTGTCTGCCGACATTAGGGAAATGTTCCATCAGGTGAAGATTCCGGTAGGAGAACGAGATGCTTTGCGTTTCCTGTGGTGGGAAGGGAGCGACCGGGACAACGCAGTGGTGAATTATAGGATGACCGTCCACCCCTTCGGAGCCATATCGTCACCATTTTGTGCAAACTACGCCCTCCGAGAATCAGCGAACAAACATGGCGATCAAGTACATCGGACGGTGGTAGAAAGCGTCAGCAGGAACTTCTACGTCGACGACTACCTTGGGTCGTTCGGTGATGTGGAATCAGCTCTAGAACAGTTCAGGGGTCTGACGAGATTGCTGGAAGAGGGTGGCTTCCATCTAACTAAATGGATGTCGAACGCTTCGGAAGTGCTGAAGGTCATCCCGTATCACGAAAAGGCCGAAAGGGTAAGAGATTTGGACGGCTCTCCACTTCCTATCGAGCGCACTTTCGGGATACAATGGGACGCGGAAACGGACGATTTTGTTTTCGAACTGAACGTTCCCGAGCTGCCAATGACCCGTCATGGCATACTATCTGCCGTCTCAAGTTTGTTCGACCCGCTCGGTTTCGTTTCACCATGGCTGCTACCCGGAAAGATCTTGCTGCAGCGGCTGTGCCGTAAGAAAGTTGATTGGGACCAGTCACTGGACCGAGGGGACCGGCTGGACTGGGAGGAATTTTTGAACACCTTGAAGAAATTAGGGGACATAAGAATCCCACGATGTTTGACTCCTGGCCATACGACACGGACTGGAGAACTACATGCCTTTTCCGATGCATCCGAAGTCGGTTATGGAGCTGTGGTGTACGGACGATGGTGCGCAGGAGATGGACAATATACCACGAGGATCCTGTTCGCCAAAGCCCGCGTTGCTCCACTGAAGTCGGTCTCAATCCCACGCCTCGAACTCAGCGCAGCCGTGTTGGCAGTCAGGGTGGTGCAAGCTGTGAAGAGATGTTTCGATCTCTACATTTGGTCGGTGAGCTTCTGGACGGATTCAACGATAGTACTTTACTACAATAACAACGTACGGAGCCCGTTTAGTACTTTCGTTGCTAACCGGCTCACGATTATCCACGATGAATCAGCCACGCACCAGTGGAGTCATGTCAGGTCTGGCGATAATCCGGCCGACCTGTGCTCCCGAGGTGCGACCAACTTCAGGCAACTGGACACGTGGACGAGAGGGCCAAACTTCCTGCAATTGCCCAAACAGGACTGGCCCGTGTTCGAATTAAAAAACCCTACGGAATTGGAACTGGAGATCAAAGGCGTAGTGATAGCAACCAACGTCGTCGAAGCGTCGTCCATTCTATCGCGACTGACCAGGTTTTCTTCCTGGATGAAGACGCTTCGTTCGCTAGTTTGGTTAACCAGGTTCAAGAGAAATTTACTAGTCATGAAAGGGCTACGGCCCTCAGGTCGGATACCGGTCGGCCCGATAGGCCCCGATGAGCTACAAGCGGCAGAGTACGATATTTTCAGAATGATACAACGCGAGGCTTTCGCCCGAGAACTCAAGAGGGCGGAAGAAGTGGGGCTGACCAATGAAGACATGCCATCTCCAAGAGGCGAGCTGAAGCGTTTAAACCCCAAAATCATCAACGGACTGCTGCGGGTGGATGGTAGGCTGACCAACGCCCACCTGAACTTCGACAAAAAGTATCCTATACTGCTGCCTGCGAGACAACCCGTAGTATAGCTAATGATTCAACACGTCCACGCCGTAGAGGGACATGCCGGGGAAAGTCACGTGACGAGCGTCATCCGAAAGCGTCTTTGGTTGTTGAGAGGACGAGAGACTGTAAAACGCGTGATCCGACGGTGTGTGCAATGCAGGAGACGCAATGCCACAGCAGGCAAACAACTCATGGCCCCGCTACCAGAATGCAGGGTAACTACGGGCTGGTGGCCGTTCAGTGACACCGGGTTGGATTATTTCGGGCCCTTGTGGATCAAGTGCGGGAAAAGATTAGAAAAGCGATACGGATGTATCATGACGTGCATGAAATCACGTGCGGTACACCTAGAAGTCGCACATTCGATGACGACCGATTCGTTTCTACGGGCCTTGCAAATATTTATCAACCGAAGAGGCGTACCGGCCGATATATACTCAGATAATGGGTCGAACTTTGTGGGCGCTCAACGGGAATTGCAGTGTTGGCACAAGAACATAAACAGAGACGAACTGCAGAATCGAACCGTGGCCTACGGCATACGCTGGCATTTCAACCCCCCACAGGCCAGTCACCGAGGCGGCATATGGGAACGCATGATCCGGTCCGCCAGACGGATATTGCTGTCAATCATGGAGCAGCAGCCGCCCGACGACGAGACCCTGAACACCGTCATGACTGAGGTGGAGCGAATCCTGAACAACCGCCCCCTGGTTCCAGTATTGAACGGCGACCCCACCCACCTGGCGCTCACCCCAAACGACTTATTGACGCTAAGGTCGAACGAGGGTTTCCAAGGGCCGGTAAACCTTCGTGGGAGCTACCTCCATGGGTGGAAGCAAGCGAACTATCTGACCAAGGTCTTCTGGAGGCGATGGCTACGGGAGTACCTACCGGCTTTGCAGACTCGACAGAAGTGGATGGCCAAAACAAGACCATTCAAAGTTGGGGACGTGGTTATGATCGCCGACGAACGCGCACATTTCAGCGCTTGGTCTTTGGGAGTAGTTACGGAAACCATCAAAAGCACCGACGAAATGATAAGAACGGTGAAGGTGAAGACAGCTAACGGAGTGCTCATTCGTGACATACGCAGTATTAACCTACTCGAGAGCGAAGACGGAGGAGCTGATAACCCTGTGGCCTAGTAAACCTTTTCACACCAGTAATCGAGGTGGATAAAGAAACACCATATATACCACACAATCTCCGTCAAACACGTTAAGGTGCTCGCGGTCCTTTCGTTGACATTACAGAAGGTTCTTTCCGATATGTGGTGATGAGTGCGATTCCATTATACATCCCGATACATACACGCATGCACGACGCACTCTACATCCCGTAAACCCATCATACATGTGACAGTGTTCTTTCTTCGCCTTTTGTTGACGCTACCGAATGCCCCTTGCACATGTGGAAGTAGTGGAGCTCAGGTCACACATGCATGCTACATTTACTCGTTTTCTTGCCACATGGTCTTTTGTTGACATTGCAGAAAGTCCTCCTTTGATGTGTAGTCATACCTGTGATTTCATTGTAACCCCGGCACACACACACACACGCACACACACACACACACTCAAGCACGTACATCCAGGACCGGACGGCCCCTTACGAGGACAACGTCTATGTGACCATTCACGCTCGCCATCGGTCATTTGGTCTTGTGGAAGATGTAGACTAGCCTCACGTCTATGTAGCCAATGGGTTAGGTGCGACCAGTAGTAGAACGTCGACGACGAGCATTAAACGCGCGCACTGACAGCAGGGCCTAGGCAGGTAGGAAGAATCAGTACCTTTATACCGAACCTTTGACTCTGCTAAGGATCCAGGAGGATTTTGGTGGGCGGTGTAACAGCCGGTCGTGGAAAATCCCCCTTTTTCCCTTGCGATTTAGTGTTTTTTTCCCAACATCACTCATTTCCATACACTATTGACTTGTCTTTACGAACTGGTTGTTTTTCTGGACCAATTGTTGTTTGTTCGCGCCCAGAGCGGTATTTTGGCACATCCTTGTTCAGGACCTGCGTGACGCACGTGCTGTCTGCTCACACGCTGCTATTCGGTTTCTCGTTGTTGAGACTTTGTGATCGTATTATTGAGGTTTGTATATTGTTTACGTCATTGTTTATTTTAATAATCTAGTATCGTAGAATTATCACGGATAATCGCCTTCTGATTTCGGGATCCGTTGCGAATTTGGCTACGCATTGCTCAAACGTTCGTAACAGTGGTCCTATTCTGTGGCACTTGACTGTTGGTGTAGTAGGATGTAAACCGGCAATCCTAAGAACCTCAGTCACATGCCGGCTGCCTTCAACCCCTCTGATTCTACCTCCACTTAAGGTGCTTGCCCTAGGGTTATGAAGTAGCAGTCCCCTGCTTCTATCTGCCATGACCTTCATGCCACCTTTCATGAGTTGTACTTCAGCATCTAGGTGTTTGACACGCTGCTTAGGGGATTCTGCTTTTTTCGGGAGGCTTTTATTCACGTTGATGAAAAACGGCGCCCCTATTTTCTTTACCTTCGGGCTTTGGTTGCCCCTTATAGTTTTCTGATTTGGCACACAGCCTTCCCTCTCCGCTAAACTGTTGATCAAACTTGCTCTCTAGTCTTGGTTCCTGTTTCAAGTTCTTGTCCACTTTTCATATTTCTCCTCGAACCATGCGCGAGCACTCGCCTGCGGAAGCGAAATTGTGGGTGCGTATCAGCTTTAGTGATGCGTTTTTGATGTGCCTTTCGAAGACTTTCTCTACCAGTCTGGAGAACCTTTGGTGATGCCAAAGGCAACACTCATCGCACTGAATTCCCTCATCTCCCATCAGGTCCGTGATTTCCTACTTGCCACAGCTCACAGCCCGACTGATAAGATCAACCTCCGTTTCAATCATTTCGGTAACCGTACCAAAACCAGTAGGATGTTAGCACAGCATTTTGAAGCGACGAATACGGCAAACTACAAAAAGTGTCATAAAAGGACGTTACACGGTATCAGCTGCACTGAAACAGATAAAAACACCAAAAAGGACACTAAAACAAATAACCTATTTATGAGGAGAATAAGCTATCCGAAAGCTACTCGCACCGTAATGCTGGTTAAGGTACATCACTTTGAGCGAAATAACGCGCTATTTCCCCAAACAATGCAAAAACATTTATCTTTCGGAGCGACCCAAAAATTAAACCCAAGCAGCAAATCGCTAGGCATTTGGTCAAGTCAGCTGATTTGGCATACGATAGGTAATGTCCACGGCCAATCCAGCGTCCTTACTTCCTTCGGAGATATGTACGCTATGTGGGCACCCACCACTGCATGGTTTATTTCATCGAATCCCCACCAAAAATAGGAGGGGAGAGTGAAACCTCAAACCCCCTGTCAACGGCTAGACACATAAAACATCGTGAGCGTTCACTGAGTCATTAAGCAACAGGCGAGAACGTTCGGTAATGGAACACATCACATGGACCCTAGTGTTCACAACGGTCTGCCTAGAGACATGCTCCTAGCTCACCGTCAGAAATGCTTTCGTTCCACTTTCGATCTAGGGCCCCCTTGAATACCTGGAGCGTCCCCAGTTCTATGACCTCTTCCGACAGTCTATTCCAGTAGTTAACCACCCTGTTATCAACTGTGTGGGATCTAGCTATCGACCCAGATCGAACTTTCGCCAGCTTCTTCCTGTGACCTCTGATTCGAGAGCCTGTTGCCATATGGAATGAACCCTCCGTCTTAAGCTCAGAAAAGCCTTTTGTTATCCTAAATGTCTCCATGAGATCCCCTCACGGTCTCGTCCTTTCCACAGAGGAATGCCCGAGGTCCTGGAGTCTCTGCCCATATGTCTTGCCTCTTTGACCCTCAGCCGTGCGCTTTGAAAGAAGATGTACCTTCCACAAACAGGCGACGTCCTTTTTTAGAAGGATGACCATGCGTGAACACAGTCTTCTGAAAAAGGTCTAACTGCAGACATGCAAGCTGGCATGAAAGCACTTGGTTGTCGCCACGACAAAGCAGGTGTTAGCCTGAAAAATTCACTGCGTACCATTTTGCAGCCGCCGTTAACTGGTCCGCCCACTTAAGGTCAGAATCATCAAAATCCCAAGGTCTTTAACCCTGTTTATCGCCTTTATAGTAAACGGGACCTGGTCGTGTACAACCGTCGGGCTTGTCTCCGTCCTCTCTCCCCTGAGCTCCTACTAACTTCACACCATCTTCAAAAAGAGGCTCAGTGACTGTGGGACTGGGGAAAAATCATCTACGAACGTAAAAAACAGTGGTAGGCCTAGTACGGAACCCTGCGGTACCACACTTGTGACGTTTTCTGATTTCAATATCTTGTCACCCACCCCAAAGTGAAACGTTCTACTGAAAAGAAGGTCCGTAGCCATTCCTGAATCTGCCGATTTATACCAGCTGACACCAACTTGATTGGTAGAAGCCGATAGTCCACCGGGTCGAAAGCCTTGTTGAAGCTGAGATAACATCCTCCAACCTGTTTTCCACCGTCCACTCTTCGGGTGACTTCATCCAGGAAGCTCAGGAGATTGGTCAAGCACCACCCGTTTTTTGAAATCCGTGCTGAGCTGGGTAAAGCTTTGAATTTCCCAGTACGTGCTCGCAGAGGTGCACGGGGATGATCTCTTCTAGCGACAGGTATGTTGTTCCCCATTTCAGAGTGGGGTCCTCCCCTTATGTATAGCCACCAAGGCTGCTTTCTTGCAGTCCTGCGGCAACCTTCCATGGCCTACGGTGGCCTTATATAACTTGTAGGCCTGAAGCGACGCGATATTAGCCAGCTGCTTCGTGATAACAGGGAGACTTATCGATATCCAAAGCCCCCAGATGTTTGCACAAGACTTCTTCTGGAAGGGTTAAATCTGTTTTGACCGTTGGAAAAGTCACCCTAGGTCGGTAGCTCTGTTGCGAAGCTTAAAAATATCCATATTTGTGAAGCTTCTGACCAACCTCGAGGATACTTTGGGTTGAAGCATGCAAACGGCGATTTTGACACTCAAATGATAGCTCCTACACGGCGATGAGTAAAGCTTGAGTTCCGCTAAATCTTTTTTTTCGATCCGTTATCTCTAGACTCAACAAGGATGGCGTACATCCAGCCCTATTTGTGGTATCTACGCTCCTGTATCGGAAGAAGCATTCGAATGCGGCCGTTGCAGATACCCTTCTCTTGTGTTCCCGGGGTACATGCCCTAACTACGCAGCCTGTGTGGAGGGTTGAAGTCCCCAGCTATAAGGGTCTGGTAATCTTTCTTAACTAGCATGGCAGGTACGGGCAGAATTTGAAGGTCCTCATCCCGAATTGTGCTCGGGGTACTACACAACCAGACCACATTTACCCTTCTGTTCTGGAGTGTGAGCGTAACCGTGCGTCGTTGTATATTTCTAGTAAAAACCATGGCCTGCAGTTCCAGATGGTAAGTACCTGCCCTGATGGAGATGGCCACTCCCCCCTACACAGTTATACTCCCTGCCCTACCTGAGACAGCAACCCATTCTTTATTATTACCGGTAAGTGGTCATCTTCAGAAGGACGTTTCCGTAACGGCATCGATGGAAGAGTTTGGCTCCTCTGGGGCTCTGAATAGCCCCATCCATTTGTTTCTAATAATACGTGCTCTGGTGTATAGCACCACCGCACTCGATTCGATGCCTACGGGTTTTATTGTTCAGTGTCTGTTCGGCCTCGGAAGCAACACCCGAGGCGGCGGCAAGTTACGTAGTGGTGTCCTTCACTGGAGTACACGGAGTCCGCTGGTCTTCGAGGGCTACCGGAGCCCCACCATCCTTCCCTACGGGTGCTGTCTTGACACCCAAGTTGGCAAAGATCGTGTAGCCCCCCACTGGGCATGGCTGCCAATTTTCATCTTCCGATACACCCCCCATTACCACAAACCACGACAGCTTGTGCGGAATGCTTATAGCTGTCGGCCAAGTGACCCGGCCGCTGGATAAGGCATTCTGCAGTCCCCAGGGATCTTCCGTTAGCGCTTCGCGCTGGACGGCTCTGTTCGGTTTTCAGTCTTCCAAATGAAAGCAGCCCAGTGGCAAACTATATGAGCCTTGTCACCTCAGTGCTACAGGCATGAACTTAGATTCAGGAAGCTTCACCAGGACCAAAGGAGCCGGTAATCCTAGTTATCGGGTGGCCTGGTTTCTGCCACACCAGACCAGATCGGACCAGATCACAGCAAAGGACTGGAGGCCAAGGCTAACAGAGGCCCAATATTTTGCGCCTGCGTACCCATAAGTATCACTGTGCATAGATTTTCTGGGATCCTTTGCCCTCCAGTATCTTGGCGCAGGACACGTATGGGGATCGCCGTCCGAAAGTGTGGTGGAAAACACATGCCGAGAAACAACATTCCCTGGCTCTCGGTAGTGGGCCCCAAGCCTTCGGCCCCAGGCGGTGACCACGAAGGAAGAAGCCGACTCCCATGCGAAAAGGTGCCGACTGGGATGTCTAAGGGAATATAGTGTATAGCTCAGGAGAACTAGGTCACCCCTAGTCATCGGGTATTCCACGCAACGTAGGCTGAGACAGCATAGTCTGCCGCAATATGTCGTGCTAGACAGCCCCTGGGTTCACTCTGCGGCCCCTTCATCGAACCGTCTCAATGACTTCCATGTCCCTTTGAAGTACCGCTCGAAGAGCCCGGACGTTCATCTCAATGTGCGGTCTGACCAGTGCGACAGATTTTGCGAAGTTTTCGGGCTTGGGCTTTCCTGGCAGCCCACCGGTTTGATTAGGCCTCATCTTGGCTCTGTGGGTCAGGCTGTTGAATTTTGTGGTCGGAGATATGTCATCAGCAATGATCGTTCTCAAATCTCTTTTCCGTACAACTTGCTGCTGTGCTGCCTCCTATGAGGAATTCGTTCACCCGATACATCCTACAAGCATGACCGTACACTCGGCCAAAATAAGTGACAAGCCACATCAGATCGGCCATCGGGACAAACCGTTAAGTTGAACAACGCAAGTTGCCCGGGCTTCTCGGCAAATCTTCACGCCGTCGGTGCAGAATAGATTATTTTGCCCAACACTACGGAAAAATCGTTCAAAAGGACAACAAATCACCTGGGTTAGAGCTTGGACCCCTGGAATACTTCGCTTGATGCTTGATGCCTTTAGGAAAGCCTTCGGTTCTGACTTCGATTATCCGTTCAGTCCCCTAGTGGGACGCCCGAAAGACCAGAGACTTAGGGAAACCAATATGTACCAAATGATTCCGGAGGAATGAGTTTCGAAGGCAGCCATAACCTGTAGGAAAGGGAGTGCCAGGTCCGCTGGAGCACCGCGGAGATACCTTCTTGATTGGGGATTAAAATCCGTCAGAAAGACCTCAGAGACGGTGGATTTGTTTTTCTTCAGTGTCCGTTTGTTTTACCCATCCACTAGCTTTTCCCAGGCCATAGTCGGCGGGTTTTACTGTCGGTTCGCTCGGATTGAGCAAGTGCCACCCAACTGTCGTCAAACGCTTACGGCTCAGATGAGACCAAGCCCTTGGGTGCCCCTTTGGATTTCGTCCTTACATCAGCCAGAGACGAACAACAGTCAGGTGAGCATCTGTCTTTTACACCTGCGCACTAATTGTTAAAATACCTCGATGACAATGCAAACCATTCTTTGAATAGGGCCAAATCGGTGTCCTGGCTCATGGGTGGAAGCGCTTCGGGATTTGCGACCAAGATAGCCGTGATTAAATCATTGCGCCTCCAGGCAGTCGGAGACAGACTCCATCCACTTGGACCTTCCCATCTACAGCTGCGGTGTAACACCCCATTTTTCCTTATTAGGTTGGCTTGGCAAGGCCCAGTGCTTCTAATTCCTTACTGAGTATCATTCAGCGCGCCGATAAACCGGCAGCTGACATCACTGACCAAGCTCTCCGTGGCCTTGAAGCCATGCAAGAGGAGCAACAGCGTGATTGTTTTAGGGTACTGGCTCCTTCCCTGCCCCGAAATCGGTGACGCTTCTACTCTTCGGATACCTCTCCAACCTTAGCAGAATAGAAGAAAAGGTCTGAGAGTGAGAAAACCATTCGCCCTGCATGCCGTCTCAATATTAGCGGTTGAATTCCATTCCGTCGTGGAGACTATCTGGACCGTAAGCTACAGAACTAGCGCTCAACTAATGAAGGGATGAAAATCGGTGATACCTCGTTTATCGGTGCACATCGAGTTGTCGTGTTTGGTTCATTGTTACTCGCTTGGCATGGCCGTTCGGGAACAGAAACTGAGGGGAAACTCTGAGCTGGTGCATTGGCCGACTCCTGACTGCTCATTGTCAATGCCGTATCAGCTTGCTGCACAGGTTATTCCAGGCCCAGCTTGTCTAACTTTAGATGTGTGACTACAGAAGCTTCTGGGATCAGGTGACATCCCTTTTAGGAATAGTTTCTAATTCTCAGGAATGTCTCCCTTTTGCTGGGCACTCCAGAGGTTCGGGATGTGGATGTATTCGGTGTAGTCCTGCCATCTCTGGCTCGGCCGGTACCTGCTCCATGCAACCCCCTCCGTCTTTGGCTTTTCAGTTTGCGGAGGCGCATCGTCTACCTGGGGATCAAGGCCCTAACTGGTGTTGGCGAAACAAACCTTCGTGCAGCTGACCCTTTAAATTCCCCTTAAGCTGTTTCAGTGTACCTTGGCCCAGGACTGGCCCTCTGGCCAATTTGCTCCGGCGGAGAAATTTGCTCGGAGCAGACTCCATTTAATGGTGCCCTCAGCTCTCAACTAAGCAGTAGTGAAAGCTTCCGTGAAGCAGGTGTAACAGCCGGTCGTGGAAAATCCCCCTTTTTCCCTCGCGATTCAGTGTTTTTTATTCCCAACATCACTCATTTCCATACACTATTGACTTGTCTTTACGAACTGGTTGTTTTTCTGGACCAGTTGTTGTTTGTTCGCGCCCAGAGCGGTATTTTGGCACATCCTTGTTCAGGACCTGCGTGACGCACGTGCTGTCTGCTCACACGCTGCCATTCGGTTTCTCGTTGTTGAGACTTTGTGATCGTATTATTGAGGTTTGTATATTGTTTACGTCATTGTTTATTTTAATAATCTAGTATCGTAGAATTATCACGGATAATCGCCTTCTGATTTCGGGATCCGTTGCGAATTTGGCTACGCATTGCTCAAACGTTCGTAACAATACTCAATAGATCTATTTGGAACGAGGAAAAATCACGCAAAATGCCAAGAAAAGGATCAAAGGCAGTCGAATCCGGACAGGAAGTAATACGGCAAGTCTCTGGGGAGGTTTTGGGTACATATGATTCTTTAGTTAATGCTAGATCGCCTAGTCCTGTCAGTGCTAGCTCATGTGTTATTGAAAGCAATGTTGATCGTAAGGATGTCGATTTATATAAGCTGAGAATACTAGAACTAGAGCAACAGTTACTTTCGGCTAGACTACAGGCGCATGAAGCAGAGAAGTGTACACAGAAACAGCGAGAGCATGAGACCAGTGACTTCGACACTTCCGATAGGTTAGAGTGCAATAAGGTAGGGAACCCCACGCCGGTCGCCGAATACAAACCACCATCGATCGATCTGCCTAGAGTGGAGTTAACGGTTTTCGACGGGCGAGCTGAGCAATATTGCAAGTTTGTCAAACAGTTCGAGACGTTCGTTGAAAACAGGGTAAACGACCCTGGCCAAAGGCTTCTTTACCTTACTCACTACTGCCGAGGCCGAGCGCGAGAAGCTATCGACGGGTGCACCATGCTCGATCCAGAACAAGGCTACACAAGGGCAAGAAAGATTCTGAGGGACTTGTTTGGCCAACCTTTCAAAGTAGCCCGTAACCTAATAGAGGGCGTGATGGCAGAGGCAAAGAAAACCAAGGGCGACGTCTACACCATGGCCGACCTGGTGATCAAGATGCAGAACTGCTCAATAGCCCTCGACCATTTAGGTTACAGGGCTGACCTAGACGCCATGCACACTTTGGAAGGCATAGTCCGTCACCTCTCTCCCGAACTACAGGGTCGGTGGGCGGAAGAAGCAGAACGGATAAGCCGAAGCGACAGGGAAGCTAACTTTGAAGACCTGACCGAATACTTGGACAGGCAAACCAAGATAGCTGACAGCAGATTCGGCCGACTCATCCGGGACAGCAACCGAGCAAACAAGCCCGGTACTAGCCAAGCTCAAACCCCTGTACGGGAATATCCAAAGTACCAGCCTTGGACCAACACACACGTCATTTCACGAGATGCTACGGCGAAACCAAATTGCAGATCATGTGGTACTAGCCATGGCCTACCAGAATGCCCCATGTTCGGCAACGCCATAATAGACGAACGGTGGGGAATGGCGAGGATGGCAGGAGCATGTTTCATCTGTCTCAACACCACGCACCGGGCAGCAGCCTGTAGAACAAGGAATCGATGTGGTTACGAGGGCTGCACGGGTAGACACCATCGGCTGCTGCATCAGGCGAGAATAACCATATCCGAGGCGAGTGCCAAGCCCAGCGTGATTTGTTCAACTTCACAATCTGCCAGTAAACCGGTACGTTTAGGCGTAGTGGCCGTGGGAGTAGTGACTCCGACTGGGATAGTCAAGGCGTTGGCTTTCGTTGATAGTGGATCCGACACCACTTTAGTGAAAGAGCGGTTTGCCGACAAACACCAACTGGCTAAAGGTGCGACGTCGTTGGCAGTGAGCACGGTGGGTGGAACACAGGTAATGACTGCCGGTAGATTAAGGCTGCAACTCATCTCTCTAGACACTAACGAGGAAATTGAACCAACGGAGGCATTCACGTTAGCGGATCTCCCCATGCGAGCACCAAGGTCGGTGGACGCAATCTTGACTCGGTGCCCCACCTGCAGGATGTAACCGTCGTAGACTGGGAAGATGATGAGGTGGATCTCCTCATCGGATGCCACGTGCCAGAGGCGCATTGGGTGCTTGACCAAAGATTGGGCGACCGCCAGGCACCTTATGCCGTACGCACGGCTCTGGGATGGATGTTATACGGTCCAGTAGGGGTACGTGGTTCCGTGAATTACTTATCCGCCGAAACGGACCGCATAGAGTATCATCTGCAACGGCTGTATGAAAAGGAGTTTCATGACATTGGGGACGAAAGACCGACGTTGTCTCAAGAGGATCACTTCGCTCTACAAACGGTGCGGCAAGGCTCTAGAGGCCTCAAAAAACAGTTCGAGGTTCCCCTCCCATGGCGCACACCGGTCGACCCGTGGACTGACAACAGAAATTATGTTCTCCAACGATTACTACGACTAAAAGAACGCTTCATTCGAGACCAGAATCTGTGGGAACGATACGCGGATTTGATGAAGCGAAACGAGGCCCTCGGTTAGGTTGAAAAGGTGCCTGTTAACACCGACAGCAAAAGGGGTATCTGGTATCTGCCTCACCATCCGGTTATCAACCCCAAGAAACCTAATAAACTGCGGGTGGTTTTCGACTGTGCGGCCAAGTTCCAGGGCAAGTCGTTAAACGATCGCCTACTACAGGGGCCTGACTGGACCACACCACTGATCGATGTTCTGTGCCGTTTCAGAGTGGGTAAAGTGGCTTTGTCTGCCGACATTAGGGAAATGTTCCATCAGGTGAAGATTCCGGTAGGAGAACGAGATGCTTTGCGTTTCCTGTGGTGGGAAGGGAGCGACCGGGACAACGCAGTGGTGAATTATAGGATGACCGTCCACCCCTTCGGAGCCATATCGTCACCATTTTGTGCAAACTACGCCCTCCGAGAATCAGCGAACAAACATGGCGATCAAGTACATCGGACGGTGGTAGAAAGCGTCAGCAGGAACTTCTACGTCGACGACTACCTTGGGTCGTTCGGTGATGTGGAATCAGCTCTAGAACAGTTCAGGGGTCTGACGAGATTGCTGGAAGAGGGCGGCTTCCATCTAACTAAATGGATGTCGAACGCTTCAGAAGTGCTGAAGGTCATCCCGTATCACGAAAAGGCCGAAAGGGTAAGAGATTTGGACGGCTCTCCACTTCCTATCGAGCGCACTTTAGGGATACAATGGGACGCGGAAACGGACGATTTTGTTTTCGAAGTGAACGTTCCCGAGCTGCCAATAACCCGTCGTGGCATACTATCTGCCGTCTCAAGTTTGTTCGACCCGCTCGGTTTCGTCTCACCGTGGCTGCTACCCGGAAAGATCTTGCTGCAGCGGCTGTGCCGTAAGAAAGTTGATTGGGACCAGTCACTGGAACAAGGGGACCGGCTGGACTGGGAAGAATTTCTGAACACCTTGAAGAAATTAGGGGACATAAGAATCCCACGATGTTTGACCCCTGGCCATACGACACGGACTGGAGAACTACATGCCTTTTCCGATGCATCCGAAGTCGGTTATGGAGCTGTGGTGTACGGACGATGGTGCGCAGGAGATGGACAATATACCACGAGGATCCTGTTCGCCAAAGCCCGCGTTGCTCCACTGAAGTCGGTCTCAATCCCACGCCTCGAACTCAGCGCAGCCGTGTTGGCAGTCAGGGTGGTGCAAGCTGTGAAGAGATGTTTCGATCTCTACATTTGGTCGGTGAGCTTCTGGACGGATTCAACGATAGTACTTTACTACAATAACAACGTACGGAGCCGGTTTAGTACTTTCTTTGCTAACCGGCTCACGATTATCCACGATGAATCAGCCACGCACCAGTGGAGTCATGTCAGGTCTGGCGATAATCCGGCCGACCTGTGCTCCCGAGGTGCGACCAACTTCAGGCAACTGGACACGTGGACGAGAGGGCCAAACTTCCTGCAATTGCCCAAACAGGACTGGCCCGTGTTCGAATTAAAAAACCCTACGGAATTGGAACTGGAGATCAAAGGCGTAGTGATAGCAACCAACGTCGTCGAAGCGTCGTCCATTCTATCGCGACTGACCAGGTTTTCTTCCTGGATGAAGACGCTTCGTTCGCTAGTTTGGTTAACCAGGTTCAAGAGAAATTTACTAGTCATGAAAGGGCTACGGCCCTCAGGTCGGATACCGGTCGGCCCGATAGGCCCCGATGAGCTACAAGCGGCAGAGTATGATATTTTCAGAATGATACAACGCGAGGCTTTCGCCCAAGAACTCAAGAGGGCGGAAAAAGTGGGGCCGACCAATGAAGACATGCCATCTCCAAGAGGCGAGCTGAAGCGTTTAAACCCCAAACTCATCAACGGACTGCTGCGGGTGGATGGTAGGCTGACCAACGCCCACCTGAACTTCGACACAAAGTATCCTATACTGCTGCCTGCGAGACAACCCGTAGTAGAGCTAATGATTCAACACGTCCACGCCATGGAGGGACATGCCGGGGAAAGTCACGTGACGAGCGTCATCCGAAAGCGTCTTTGGTTGTTGAGAGGACAAGAGACTGTAAAACGCGTAATCCGACGGTGTGTGCAATGCAGGAGACGCAATGCCACAGCAGGCAAACAACTCATGGCCCTACTACCAGAATGCAGGGTGACTACGGGCTGGTGGCCGTTCAGTGACACCGGGTTGGATTATTTCGGGCCCTTGTGGATCAAGTGCGGGAAAAGATTAGAAAAGCGATACGGATGTATCATGACGTGCATGAAATCACGTGCGGTACACCTGGAAGTCGCACATTCGATGACGACCGATTCGTTTCTACGGGCCTTGCAAAGATTTATCAACCGAAGAGGCGTACCGGCCGATATATACTCAGATAATGGGTCGAACTTTGTGGGCGCTCAACGGGAATTGCAGTGTTGGCACAAGAACATAAACAGAGACGAACTGCAGAATCGAACCGTGGCCTACGGCATACGCTGGCATTTCAACCCCCCACAGGCCAGTCACCGAGGCGGCATATGGGAACGCATGATCCGGTCCGCCAGACGGATATTGCTGTCAATCATGGAGCAGCAGCCGCCCGACGACGAGACCCTGAACACCGTCATGACTGAGGTGGAGCGAATCCTGAACAACCGCCCCCTGGTTCCAGTATTGAACGGCGACCCCACCCACCTGGCGCTCACCCCAAACGACTTATTGACGTTAAGGTCGAACGGGGGTTTCCAAGGGCCGGTAAACCTTCGTGGGGGCTACCTCCACGGGTGGAAGCAAGCAAACCATCTGGCCAAGGTCTTCTGGAGGCGATGGCTACGGGAGTACCTACCGGCTTTGCAGACTCGACAGAAGTGGATGGCCAAAACAAGACCATTCAAAGTTGGGGACGTGGTTATGATCGCCGACGAACGCGCACATTTCAGCGCTTGGTCTTTGGGAGTAGTTACGGAAACCATCAAAAGCACCGACGAAATGATAAGAACGGTGAAGGTGAAGACAGCTAACGGAGTGCTCATTCGTGACATACGCAGTATTAACCTACTCGAGAGCGAAGACGGAGAAGATGATAACCCTGAGGCCTAGTAAACCTTTTTCACACCAGTAATCGAGGTGGATAAAAAAACACCATATATACCACACAATCTCCGTCAAACACGTTAAGGTGCTCGCGGTCCTTTCGTTGACATTACAGAAGGTTCTTTCCGATATGTGGTGATGAGTGCGATTCCATTATACATCCCGATACATACACGCATGCACGACGCACTCTACATCCCGTAAACCCATCATACATGTGACAGTGTTCTTTGTTCGCCTTTTGTTGACGCTACCGAATGCCCCTTGCACATGTGGAAGTAGTGGAGCTCAGGTCACACATGCATGCTACATTTACTCGTTTTCTTGCCACATGGTCTTTTGTTGACATTGCAGAAAGTCCTTCTTTGATGTGTAGTCATACCTGTGATTTCATTGTAACCCCGGCACACACACACACACACACGCACACACACACACACTCAAGCACGTACATCCAGGACCGGACGGCCCCTTACGAGGACAACGTCTATGTGACCATTCACGCCCGCCATCGGTCATTTGGTCTTGTGGAAGATGTAGACTAGCCTCACGTCTATGTAGCCAATGGGTTAGGTGCGACCAGTAGTAGAACGTTGACGACGAGCTTTAGACGCGCGCACTGACAGCAGGGCCTAGGCAGGTAGGAAGAATCAGTACCTTTATACCGAACCTTTGACTTTGCTAAGGATCCAGGAGAATTTTGGTGGGCGGTGTAACAGCCGGTCGTGGAAAATCCCCCTTTTTCCCTTGCGATTTAGTGTTTTTTCCCAACATCACTCATTTCCATACACTATTGACTTGTCTTTACGAACTGGTTGTTTTTCTGGACCAATTGTTGTTTGTTCGCGCCCAGAGCGGTATTTTGGCACATCCTTGCTCAGGACCTGCGTGACGCACGTGCTGTCTGCTCACACGCTGCCATTCGGTTTCTCGTTGTTGAGTCTTTGTGATCGTATTATTGAGGTTTGTATATTGTTTATGTCATTGTTTATTTTAATAATCTAGTATCGTAGAATTATCACGGATAATCGCCTTCTGATTTCGGGGTCCGTTGCAAATTTGGCTACGCATTGCTCAAACGTTCGTAACAGCAGGTGACCCCATAATTCTTAAGCCATACGTTCAGCCAACCTCCAGCCGATCAACCACTTGGGGGTTGTAGGTGAGAAGCCAGTACAATGCCCATGGGGTAGAGCTCCCTCCCCACTGCGTGGGTTGCATAAAGCCTTCATGCCAGCCCGGGCTCCTCATTGTATTGAAGAGCATGGAAGGTATGACCCGGTACCGCCATGGCAGGGCATGGTATTAAAGCATACCTCGGACAGTTTGAAATCAGTTATAAAGAGCTTGTGTTCTTCGCTTGGTAACTCAAAGTACTTCGGTGCTCCCAGAACCTGAAAGACAGTAGGATAAGAGCGGTGAAAAAGGCATGTAGATTATGACTTTATGACATCATCTTTGCCGCCGGATTTATCGTAGCCCATACTCCCCCAGCACCTTATTTAGCGGTGAGTTATAGATACCTCGATGCTTTCGGCCTCCTGTCAATGAGCAGAGCACGTCTTCTTCCGTATCTCAAGTTGAATCAACCTTGACAGCATCCATATCTTTCGCTCCCAGTCAGATACAAAACTCACAACCATGGTTCCACCATTCCACTCACAAGCGCGTGGCATTCTTTGCCCAAGGAGGGAAATCAAGGGGACGTGTTTCGCTGGTTTTGGCTATTCGTGTACACGCAACTCAACCATCGTAGTGCCCATCGGTGGAGAACAGTCCCTAACGCGGCTACTGCAGACATTCTAGCAGCAACGGCGTGCACTGGCCTCGATCGGGCTGGGAGAATGACCATATTCGGTTAGCATTTTTGCATTTATATTCCGCGCCATCTTTTCTGAGGCTCTGTTCAGATTCCACCTTTTCGTTAAGTCTGGTTGAAATGAACTTAAAGCGATCCATCTTCAATCCCTTTGTTTCGTCTTTTGCACAGTGTACGCGCAGCCGGTTGGCATTTTTCCTCGCCACAGCGTCGTTACAAAAGTGTATTCCACACATCGGTTATAATTTCAGACCGCGATAAACAGGACGCTCCCGCGGATGAATACCGACTCGAGTAGTCATGGCTGCCAGCCCGAGTCTTCGTGACAACCTATCGTGGAAAATCCCCCCATAAACCCTTGCAATTCAGTGTTTTTCTTAACATCACTCACTTGCTTACACTATTGACGTGTCTTTACGAACTGTTTGTTTCTATGGACCAATCGTTGTTTGTTCGCGCCTAGAGCGCTAATTTGTCATGTCCTTGTTCTGGACCTGCGTGACGCACATGCTCCTTACTCGCACGCTGCAATTCGGTTTCTCGTTTGCTGAGTCCCTGTGATCTCATTATTGAGGTTTTTATCATTCTGGTATCATTGTTTGTACAATAATTTTGTATCGTAGAATATCACGGATAATCGTCTTTTGATTTCGGGATCCGTTGCGAATTTGGCTACGCATTGCTCAAACTTGTGTTATAATCATCATTAGATCAATTTGGAATGAGAAAAAACACGCAAAATGCCAAGGAAAGGATCGAAAACATTGGGAGCCGGACAGGAATTAATACTGCAGGTCTCTGGGGAAGTTCTGGCCACATTTGATTCTTCAGTTAATGTTAGATCGCCTAGTCCTGTCAGTGCTGGTTCATGTGTTAATGAGAGCAATATTGATCGTAAGGATGTTGATTTATATAGGCTGAGAATACTAGACCTAGAACAACAGTTACTATCGGCTGGACTACAGGCACAGGAAGCAGAGAAGAAGTGAACACAGAAAGGGCGAGAGCATGAGACCAGCGACTATGACACTTCCGATATACCAGGGTGCAATAAGATAGGGAACTCCATGCCGGTCGCCGACTACAAACCACCATCGATCGATCTGCCTAGAGTGGAACTAACGGTTTTCGACGGGCGGGCTGAGCAATACTGCAAGTTTGTCAAGTAGTTCGAGACGTTCGTTGAAAATAAGGTAACCGACACCGGGCAAAGGCTTCTATACCTTACTCACTACTGCCGAGGCCGAGCGCGAGAAGCTATCGACGGGTGTACCATGCTGGACCCGGAACAAGGCTACACCCGAGCAAGGAAGATTCTAAGGGACCTGTTTGTCCAAACATTCAAAGTAGCCCGTAACCTAATAGGGGGCATCATGTTAGAGGAAAAATAACCAAATGCGACGTCTACACAACGGCCGACCTAATGATTAAGGTGCAAAACTGCTAAATAGCCCTCGACCATTTAGGTTACAGGGCTGACCTAGATGCCATGCACAATTTGGAAAACATAGTCCGTCACCTTTCTCCCGAACTACAGGGTCGGTGGGCGGAAGAAGCAGAACGGATAAGCCGAAGCGACAGGGAAGCTAACTTTGAAGACCTGACCGAATACTTGGACAGGCAAACCAAGATAGCTGACAGCAGATCTGGCCGACTTATCCTGGACAACAACCGGGCAAACAAGCCCAGTACTAACCAGGCCCAACCTCCTGTACGGGAACATCCAAAATACCAGCCTTGGACCAATACACATGCCATTTCACGCGATGCCACGGCCCAACCAAGTTGCAGGTCTTATGATGCTGGCCATGGACTACCAGAATGCCCCAAGTTTGGCAACGCCACAATAGACGAACGGTGGGGAATAGCGAGGATTGCAGGAGCGTAGTTTAATTGTCTCAACACCACGCTTCGGGCAGCAGCTTGTAGGACAAGGAACCGATGTGGTTACGAGGGCTGCACGAGAAGACACCATCGGCTGCTGCATCAGGCGAGAGTAACCTTACTCGAGACGAGTACCAAACCCAGCGTTATTTGTTCGACGTCACGATCTGCCAAAGAGCCAGTACGTTTAGGCGTAGTTGCCATTGGAGTAGTGACCCCCAACTGGGGTAGTCAAAGCGTTGGCCTTCATAGATAGTGGCTCGGATACCACGCTAGTAAGGAAGGAGTTCGCAGAGAGATATGGGATCAGAGGGAATCAATCCTCATTAGCAGTAAGCACAGTGAGTGGCACCGAAGTCATCCAGTCGACCGAACTGCACCTACATCCCGCTTCCTTGGTCGGCAACGATAGAGCAGAAACTCTAGAAGCATTCACTATAAAGGACCTGCCGATGAGAGCACCTCAGTCAGTGCAGCAGATTCTGACTCAGTGGCCGCATCTCGACGGGGTTACGATCGAGGAGTGGCAGAATAACGAAATTGATCTGCTGATTGGCTGTGATGTACCGGAAGCGCATTGGGTCCTGGATTAGAGGATAGGAAGCCGCAAAGCACCCTTTGCAGTACGCACTATATTCCGTTGGACTTTATATGGCAGCACAGATGGAAGATGCGGCAAACTAATTTAAATCAACTGCACTTCGGTGTAAACGACGAACATTGAACAAGCATTCCAACAGCTGTATAACGCCTAATTTGCCGACCTGGCCATTGATAGAGATGCCTTATCACGAGAAGATAGGCTGGCTTTGGAGATGGTAGCCGAGAACGCTAAGTATGTAATAGATCGTTTCGTGGTTCTTGTCCCGTGGAGACCCAACATGAAACCCATGCCAAACAGCCGAGAAATGGCTCTGAAAAGATTATGCTTTTCTCAAAACCAGGCTGCTCCGGGAACCACAATTAAAGATAGAATACACGCGGGCCACGCAACATAACATCGACTTGGGTTATACAGAAAGAGTAGATACAGCGGTTATCAGCGCAAATCCGAGGTGGTACCTACCCCATCACCCGGTCGTGAACCCAAAGAAACCGGGGAAGGTCAGAGTGGTTTTCGACTGTGCCGCGAAATGTCAGGGTGTGTCACTCAACGACTATATACTACAGGGCCCAGACTGGATGACACCACTAGTCGAGGTTTTATGTCGTTTTCGGCTAGGAACAGTAGCCGTCTCTGCGGACATACGTGAAATGTTTCTACAAGTGAAGATGCCCGTTAAAGATAGGGGCGCATTTCGTCTTCTCTGGTGGCCTGAAAACGACACAAATCGCGCACCTGACGAGTACAGGCTGACCGTGCACCCCTTTGGGACGGTTTCATCCCCCTTCTGTGCTAACTTTGTCCTCCGGGAAGCCCTCAAGCTTTTCGGCGGCACCTGCAGCTTGTTAGGAAGAGCAGTGGACCACTCCTACGTGGACGATTTTCTGTGCTCCTTTGACGATCCAAATGCTGCTATTCTCCATATGACCGAACTGATTGCCGCTCTAAATTCCAGAGGATTCAACCTCACTAGATGGACTTCAAACAGCCAAGGGGTGCTCAATGTTATACCGAAGTCCGAGAAAATGGAGTGTACGAGGGAGCTTTTGGGATCCTCTTCACAAACGGAGCGCACGCTTGGTCTTCAGTGGAAACCCAGAGGAGACGACTTCATTTTCACTCTAGACCTATCCGAACGACCAGTCACGCGGAGAGGAATCATATCATCAGTCTCAAGCCTCCATGAACCCATGCCTATACGAGATATTCTAGATAAGGCCGAAAATGGCTTTGTGTATTTGGAACACGACCCGGGTATTTCTGGTACCAAGGGTCCTATCGGAGTTGACGGAGAGCACTACTAGACTTGCTGGGCGCGGCAGCTTATTAGGTTGACGGTTTGAAGGTCTTGCGGATAAGCGCCCCTGAAACCCTCGTGGTAGAAATCTTGCGGGGATACCTGAATCCCGATGTGGCTTGACTGAAGCGTTAGCGGATAGCAGTTGCGTACACTTGCCGTTGGTAGGCTGGCATACCACAGGTTACTGTCTACCCGTGGAGAGTGTCTGGGTCGGAATATACATCGTAATCCGCTGAGTTTCTGACAATTCTAGTTTTGCCTGCAAAAAGTGGTAAGAAGACTCTAGCTCTCTCGCCAAGTTATTCGTGAAAACAAGGAGTAGCGGCCTTTCTACGACAGATCCCAGTGGAAACCCACTGAGGTTATTCGCAAACAACGTGGTGGCGCCTTCAACCCTGGCGTAGAACCGCCGGTTTCTCGGGTAATCCGGTAACCATGCCACTACTAAGGGCTAACTTGTTTTGCTCCATTTCCAGTAGGTCTACAACACCTGTGTGAAGGGCAATTTTATCCCCATGCCTCACTCCATGACTTGTATTACAACCGGGCTATAATTTGGGGTCAAGTATCTTAGTCCAGACTTTTGAGTCGGAACTCCCAGCGTCATCCTCCGGTCTTCTGGTACCTTCCCTTCCTCGAGGGAAGGGTTTATTAATGCCGCTGGATAAGGTGAAGCTGCCACAGCCATGGGCTGCAGGATAGCTGGATTATTGCCTTCGAATCCCGCGTCTGTATGCTTGCTGAGTCTATGGAGCATTGACTTTACCTCCCCAGGAGAAATTGTCAGCTCCGAGAATCTGTGCTTCTGATTGAATATGGTCATAGCTGTCGACCAGAGTTTTTGCTCTAGACAGATTGGAAGCACTCCAGGAGGGCTTCAGCATCCTACTTTCGAGTGCTGGCTTTGTCCCCGCTAGGGTTTGCACATTTACGACGGCCGCCAACACTGCCCCCTTGGACTGTAGATAGTTAAAATATGTCCGAGGCAATGATTTTTCATTTTTTAAGAGGGCCAACTTGAACCTGAATTTGTACGCCTTTTGTGGTTCAACCGCTGAGTTTCGTAGCCCCATGTACTGCAGGCATCTGGTGTGGCTTTCATTGCCCCGGAAGGGTTTCCAGGTCTGGGGTTCCTTCGGCTGAACCTTAGTCACCGCACCCTTCCGCCACGGAGGACCACCCCTGCGTAGCAACTTCTTAAGTGGGGCGAATTCGTCAGCTAAAAGAATGAGGTTGCATTTTATATGGTCCCACATGCGTTTCACATTGTCGGATAGACAATTCTGGTTTGTCTACTCAGCCTCCAAAGCCAGCCTTTTGATACCTAACTGCCTGAGATTTCGTGACCCATATCACAGACAAACCGAAACGTGCTTTGGTCACTTTTGCCGAGTGATGCAGCGGGCCTTAGGTCCTGCATATCGACTGGGTACTTGGTTGCCACGGCATCCAATAGGACAGAGGTGTGACCATCCTTCTGGCGTGTGAGCTGGCGAACAAACTGGAAAAATGCCTTCTCGTGGACCAGGTTGTGGTCAAGGGAAGACGCTTGCGTCCATATTCTTTCCTAGCCTACCTCCGGGGCCTTTAGCCCCTGGACCACTGGAAAGTGACCACTTGTCCCGACGGCTCTCTGCAACGAACTCGCGAAGCATGCGCTTTCTTCCGCCTTCGCTGAACGGCTGCTTCGGGCGCAGGTAAGAACCCCTCTATCCCCAGAAGTGACTGTGACACAAACCGCCTGGACGCCCAGTGTCTAAAAATGGGTGCCTTGTACTCGCTGTGGGTTTCGAGAGACTGGTAAAGGCGCACCCCCACCAAGGCTTCCATCCTTCGTGTCCAGCCTCCAGTTGAAGTGCCTCGATGAGCAGGGCGGTTTTCCCCAGCGTCTTTGTTTAACCGTTCTTCGCAGAGGGCGATAAATGTGTCTAGGTGGCCTCTGCCCTAAGTTCCCTTCACCCGTGACCTACATCGCTGAAAATACCGCAATGTGTCTATAGGATGCCCTGCTTTCGTGGGCCGCTTTTCCCACTAGAGCTCCTGTACCCGAGAATTAATCTTGGGAGCTGGGCTCGCTTTTTGGCAAATAATTTACCGGTTGGAAGATGGAGGGACTATGGCGTTGCACGGGGCTGCCCATAGATGTTTCCCCTCGGGGTTTTTATTCCACGGCATAGTGATTTTATGTGAAACATTCTGCAGAGGGCCCGCCTTCTGATCACACCCGGTAGGATGTTTTATTGAGAATTTTAAATGCGTGGTCCAGCACCCTTTTTTGACCGTTCGATTCGGACATCCTGTTCCTCGTGCCGCGCCAAAGAAGCTGTACTCACGCTTAGGAGCTGTATCAGGTTCGATTCTAAGATGCCTAACGGAGACTAGGTGAAGCTTCTCGGTTGCCATCAGAAAAAGATCCATACAGTGGGGATTCTTGGGTTATACCAAGGTAGAGCGTGCATGAATTCGGTCCCCTGCACGTCAGGCTCCCAGTTTTCCAGACTCAAGACCGGCTTTTGTAAGGTTCGCACTGGGTTACCCATGTGTCCGCAGAGATCTACGAGGCTTCGGCGGAGTTTCTATCGCCTTTGATTTGATGTCCCAGAAAACCTTTCTTGGATGCCCTCAAAAACCACGTTCGTTTTCCTACTCAGGTTGATCTCGGCATATGACTCGAGCCGTGTCGCCGCTCTAATAGGTATCTGCATCCCATTCCGGAGTTTCTTGACTTCATTCTTCTGGAGGGCCACGGGAGGGGAAAGTGTCGTAATGTCGAAAAATGGTTTCTCCAGGAACTCCTAGGAAGGAAAAGACCCTGTGTTTCCCTGTTCTACGGTTGCGCCTCTTGGGCGCCTACCAGCCTCGTGCAAGCCATCCCCTCCCCCAAACTGGTTGGTCCTATCCAACGACCCACTTTTCATTCTGATCGTGCTCTACATACGAGGTACTTTGTTCTGTGTCTGAGCGTACACCTGACCCTCTGACTGCCTTGAGCGTGATTTTAAAATGTCTTTCCGCTCGGTAACCGATGCGCCACAGACAAACACAATTTGGCACCTGGTGCTTCCCATACAGGTCCAACACTTTAGCCAATAGTTTGACGCGATGTTTGCGGGCCCACAGTCTGCACACGTCACGTCCAATGCAATCTTGAACTTCAAGACTGTAGACCTCACTGCCGCAGGACAACTTTTTCGAGGAATGTGATCCCACGTAGTCTTTTGCAATCCGGCTTTGCAAGGACTTGGACTGCATAGGTTGGAAAGCTATGCTGTTTTAAGTTTCAAGCTGGGCGAGCGACAACGAGTGAGACCGTGGAGGGGGGGGGGGTTGAACACGGCCACTGACTTGGTGTTGGGGCCAGCTCTATGGAATTCTCTTGGAGTGTCAGTCGCTTTTATGCGGCATTCTTTCAATAAATTTTGGATGCCGGACACCTAAGAGCCTGCTCAGCATGTCCACTTGATCCCGGCAACTCGTCAACCACCACGATGTTTGCAGGGACCTGAATGGTATGTCTTATATTACCTAGTGGTAGTCCTCCCCACTGTACTCCGCGTTAACATGGTCTGCTTCGGTCCGAAAGGTTTGCGCTCTTTCGCCCTACTTAACTCCACAACAGCCGGTGAATCTTTTTCGGTTGGCTGAGCACTGTCTACCGAGTCGCTGGCCTAGACCTTATCTCAAGTACTGTGGACTGACAATCCATACGGAACCACTGAGGGTAACCGCGCTTAGCATATACGTCGTACGTAGTCTTCACAGCCTCTCTGCAAGTCCTGTGTTATGAAATTTGACGTATACTGAACCGGAAACCACCATCGTCTGAGGCCTTCTTACAACTTCATTTCTACAGGGGATATCATTGCTTCCTGAGGCCTCCTTCGGTTTGCAGACTGCTCGTGAAGCTCCTTCAAAAACTACAACAGCTTTAATAATAATGGTTTGTTTCGGGGACACCCGAAGCATGCTAGATTGCATGATCATATGAAACAAGTGGTCACAAAAAGGTTCCTTGGATATTCATTTGGGTAAATGCAGCACAAAAGTGTATAGGTTTTGGTGGTCGCACGAATGAATGCCCGGCAAAGTTCAGTTTGAAGGTCAGGTAGACGCACCTCTCCGAAGTGAGTGAAATGGGCTCCGCGGTCGAGATACGTGATGAAGTAAAGCGGGGATGAAGTGGAAACGCGCAGTATTTCGGATAGCGTCGATGTAGAGTCGCAGGGGTGATTAAACTGACAAAGAAAACTTTCGAAAAAGCACAAACGAAAAATTGGAGAATTTTTGATGATGAAGGACATACACTTGAACCGCTAGCCCAGATGACCCGGAAAACAGCAGAAATATAACACCGAAGGATTTGTGGTGTCCTCTGACGAGGGGAATTGCGTAAATGAAACAGTCCGTTGTACCACTGAATTAGTGCTTACTATTCATCAAGAGGTTTTGGAGGACGCCCTCATAAAGAGGTGGATGTAGATGCCCGAGTCTGGAAATTTTAATGGAGCAGAGTGGCAAAAGTTGACAGGTGAGTGAAACACGATTCGAATAAGGGGTTCGTTTCAGGTTGATCAGTGAACACAAGTTGACGACAGGGTGGACAGAGGAGTTGATATAAGATGATCTCATGAAGTCGTATGAGAGTGGTGCGTAGACAATGCTGTCAAAACATGTAAAGAATCACTTAACGGGATGCGCTGGTAAGATTTGCTTGGCTAGTGCACATCCATTTCCTGGGGCAGTAGGCGGCAGGATACTAAGTAGAAAATTAGTCGAGGAAGTGTGAGAGGTGAATATTTTTAAAATGACTCCGAGCTATATAGACCATTTTGCTACCAACGTGACGCAGAAGACACAGAAGGGATGAACAGAAAACGCCGCAGGAGGGCAAGGAAAGTGATGCAGCAACCACTACAGAACTATGAACTTTGGGGGAAAGTACGGAAGGTAGACAATCTGGGTTGCAAGCCACGGATTGGAGCAGCCCCGGAGCAGGTGTACTTGTCCTGCCACCACCCCGTCGGAAGGACTTCCATAGGTCGCTTAGCTCCACGTTCAAGCGTCGTTTGAATATGTGGTCATTCTTTTCCTCCAGCGCTCCTTTTGGGAAAAAGATCAATGGAATAGTTTCTGCCATTGAGGTGAACACCAGAGGCAAGCCCAGTGGTCGCTGTTCCGTAAGCACAAGTGGATGACCTGAAGTCCCTTGGTGCGCCCGCAATGGAAAGCGAATCACCAAAGCCGACCCCAAATCTCCACGAAGAAAGCGCCTCCTGCAGATGAGATCACCACAAATTCCGCAATGTGCATTCAGGGGCAGTCCGGCAGATTTAGGACGAAATTCCCAACTGGTCCCATATAGTCCAACGACAAAGAGGCTGGCGGCCTGTCGTACTCGTACCAGCTCGGCAAATTCCGCAGCCTTACATGGGAATTTAGCATACCCACCGCATTACCGAAGCCGCCCTGTGTGGGGAGGAAACTGCCTTTGAGGGAATTTGTACGTAGTTGTTCGAAGGACAGATTTATCCCCTCATGCTTACACCAGCCTGAGGCACCCAACTTGATGTGTTAGCTTTGGTCTTCACTAATGGAGCCCAAGTGCGATGCAAAGGCCACGTGCAGAGGCACGGTTCATAATTACCGCTCTGTGATGTCCCACAGGTTTTTCAAGAGGAAGCGCTAAGCAAGCTAAGCGAAATGCCGCAAAAATGGTATCTCTCTCTTATTGTTCAGTGGTTTATCTTCCAGCTCATCGGAAATAACAGAAGCAAGATGCTGTCAAAATTCTTATACAGAAACATTTCCCATTTTCCCCTTGCCCCATTATCCAATGAGCTACCTCCCGGCTTACCGGTAATTTTCACGTAACATGGTGAAACGAGATCCAGAAACATTTGGGCTTCAGTCTCAAGCTCGTGTACTACTTGAAAGTTTCAAGACTCATTTAATGGTGGACGAAATGAAGTGAACAACGATGGCTATGTGAGTAAACAATTAAACAATGCATTCGTGATGTTCGTACTTCCATTGCGCTTTGTTCATCGATACACAGACAAACATAATTTCCGTTTATCCGATCAGTTTTCCGTGCCTTCAAAAAGCCAAAAGATCCTCCACAAGGGAAAAACCAACCAAACCGAGGCGTCCAGTTATCCACCCACCGGACGGGACACTGGGGTAGACTATCTTCCGATAAATATGCAGGTTGCCCCACGGTAAATGAACAAGATGCTGTCTCCAACGCGAGTCTCGGCCGAAGGCTTTCACTAGCCTTGGTATCGATGCGCAGGGTGATCGCTGTCTCAGTCAGGTCAACTGAATCAACGGCTTCAGTGTGAGCTAACCTCACACACCCATTCTGCTGAAGCTCTTGAAAAAATTGCACCAAATTGAGTAATACCGGTTCAGTTGTAAGGAGGGACCAAACTTGGGCCAATTGGCGGGAAGAACATGCCCGTGACCTGACCCACTAGAACTTTCGCCAGAAAACAAAACTGTACCTAGTTGAAGCAATCGCTTCGACTTTTAGTGAGTTCAATAATAATGGTATACTTCTGGACCGTGGTCGAATCGCAAGCATCTGAGCATGTTCATAGTTAACAATATCACTGAAAGAGAAGGATTCGCGCATCGCAGAAACAATGGACTAAGGCTGAGCGGATTTTGGATGAAGCGAAGCGGCGAGAGAATACACGGCCAGTACGAATTAATTTCGAGTCGGCTGCGGCAATGGTATTGAATCGGCCGGATGTGGGAATGTTCAGATTGACATTAGCTTAGTACGCAAGAGATACAAGTTTCACAAGACTGATGCAAGAAAATGGATGGTAAAGCTTACTCATGTTCATTTATAAAGGTAACTGGTGCTGAGACGAAGAATGCAGGGAAGAATTTCATGAAGGTTCGCAAAGGAATAATAATTTTCACAGATTTTTGGATACGAAAATAAATAGTACCCCCTAAAAAGGTGAGACATTTTCCATGGGAAGTATTGTGTTATCTCGTGTCGGCAGTTGGCAGCTGTTGGAAAATGAATGAAGTTCCAGTTCAGCAGTCGGAATGTCTTGTCCACGAGGAAAAAAATAAGTCAAGACTAGCATGGAAACCTTCGCACTAGTCCAGGTTATATCGGTAAATTGGCGAATACATTATTCTGTTGAGTATTCTGTGGCTTTTCTCTGTCTGTGTTGGGCTTTTTGAGCATGGTTTGGATGCGGCTTGTACTTGCTGTTTTATCATAGGAAGGAGGAGGGCATCGCCGAATCTAGATCGATCACTATTTAATTAGGAGTCCTCGCACGGTGACTTCGACATAAGGAGTTTCCTGTAGTGAAAATTCCTCAATAAGCCTCAGAGGGGCATATGCAGCTATACCAGGAATTCTTGTGGGTGAAACCCGGTGGCTAGGTCATATTCGCGGTAACCGGCCATTGGTGTGGTTGAATACGGGCCGAGAAAAAGACAAACGGTCTGCGCCATATGTTACAGCCAGGCAACTTGATGACCGGGTTGTTCTGAAATTGAAAGAGGGAGGATCGCAGTCTGGGTGAAGTTCCAGCTCAGGGTTGGCACGCGAAAAATAACAGATAAGAGTACCGAGGTTAGAAATGAGGCACAATGGCCTTAGTGAAATGAGAGGTCGTTGGTATTGTAATTCGGTGTCCGTGAGAGCTAACTGCGCTTACATCACAAGGTGAGGGTTTTGATTACCAACTCGGCCGTCCACCGGAAAGTTTTATCTTTCAGGGTTATTGAGGCCGTGGAGGTTCATTTGGACCTTGGGGTTTGAGGGTTACATGAGGAGACACCTGGGCTACACGAAGAACCTGAATGGCTAGTTTGCAATATAGGTCTAGGGGATGTGACAAATCTCATAGTGGTGTTTTACAGGTCACAAGGAAGCAGCTTGGACACACTAAGAACCCAAATGGCAAGTTTATATGATAGATCCACAGGATATATAAAAAATCCTATCATGAGGCATCTACAGGTCTGATGCTGCAGGTTGCTGTTAGGTTAGGCTGAAAACTTGAGAGTGGGCTGGCTTCCAGGACAAGAACAACGCCGCTTTCTTACGAGAAGGAGGAAAAATAGGTAAGTGGACGAAAACTACTGGCGCTTTTCTCAACGTTCTTACATGTACTTTTGCATATACACTAATATTTACAAGTATATAATTGGAGCTTTGATGAGACGTGTTTGTCGTCTGATGCATCGACTTGTTGTCCAGAGCCACAGTGTAACACAAGTTTGAGCAATGCGTAGCCAAATTCGCAACGGATCCCGAAATCAAAAGACGATTATACGTGATATTCTACGATACAAAATTATTATACAAACAATGATACCAGAATGATAAAAACCTCAATAATGAGATCACAGGGACTCAGCAAACGAGAAACCGAATTGCAGCGTGCGAGTAAGGAGCATGTGCGTCGCGCAGGTCCAGAACAAGGACATGACAAATTAGCGCTCTGGGCGCGAACAAACAACGATTGGTCCACAGAAACAAACAGTTCGTAAAGACACGTCAATAGTGTAAGCAAGTGAGTGATGTTAAGAAAAACACTGAATTGCAAGGGTTTAAGGGGGGATTTTCCTCGACCGGTCGTTACACCGCCCACCAAAGTCCTCCCGAATCCTTAGCAGAATGAAAGGTTTGGTATAAGGGTATTGATTCTTCCTACCTACCTGGGCCCTGTTGTCAGTGCTCGCGCCTAATGCTCGTCGTCAACGCTCTACTCATGGTCGCACCTAATCCGTTGGCCACATGGACGCGGGGCTATTCTACATCTTCCACGAGGACAACTGACCGATGGCGGGCTTGAAGAGGCACATAAATGCTGTCCTTGGAAAGGCCGTCCTGCCCTAGCTGTATGTGCTTGCGTGATTGTGTGTGTGTGTGATGTAATCGCCGCTACCTCCACATATGCAAAAGACATTTCAGTAACTTCAACAAAAGCAAATTGCGAACACCGTCACACGTTTGATAGGGGTTTCGGGACACAGCGTGCATCGGGTATGTGTGTATGTGTCTGGGTGTATAATGGAGTCACAGGTATCACCACACATCAAAGGAGGACTTTTTGCAACGTCAACAAAAGACCGCGAGCACTGTAACGTGTTTGACGGGGACTGCATGGCATAAACGAGTAAAATGTAGGCATGTGTGCGTAACCTAAGCCCCGCCACCTCTACATGCAATGTCGTGCCTGTGATAAACTAAGGTTTGGACAACTAACTCCATAGTAAATCGTGAACACCGTATGAAATTACACACAAATATACTTGAAAGACGGTGTGGGGGGTTTGGTCCTACGGGAGAATGCATGGGAAATAAATAAATGAATTCAGCTTCATCTGGTACCAGAAGACATGGATATAGCTTGGTCTGTATCGTCGACCTCGCCCACGCCATTGTCACCTTCAAGCAGACGTATCATATGGGTATCTCGCAATACTTTTCCTTTGTTCGTTCTCACCACCACCGTGCGCACGAGGCCATCGATTTCTGTACGGCAGTGCTTGATCACCCCAACCGGCCAATCGTCTTTATGTAAGAGGCTGTCCACGAGGATAACCACATCGCCACGTCTAAACGACCTCTGTTTGGAGATCCACTTTTGCCCAAGCTGCAGTGTCGGTAAGTACTCCTCGTCCATCGTTTCCAGAAAGCCTGTGCCAGGTGGCTCACTTGTTTCCATCCAACGATAAGCGTTCCACGCAGGGTTTTCGGTGTGGCTCCTGCGTTTGACCGAAGTATTAACGGGTCTTTGGGGATAATTGCCGGTTCGCCTCCCGGGTCTGGGACGATCGGCACCAGGGGTCTGTTGTTCAGTGTGCGCTCTACTTCTGTTAGTAAAGTGGTCAGCATCTCGTCATCGAGGGTTTGTTGTGAGGTCAGGGTTGTGAGTATTTTCCTAGTCAATCGTATCAGTCTTTCCTAAACGCCACCGCGATAACTGGCATAAGGTGGGTTGAAGTGCCATTCTATCCCCTTTGCTACGGTCTTGTTTTGTATTTTGGCGTGGCCCAGGCAGTTCCACCATTTCCCTAACTCCTTATAAGCCCAAACGAAGTTTGAGCGATTGTCGGAGTACACAATCTTGGGGACGCCCCCCATCGCGATGAACCTTTGAAGGGCCATTAGGAATGAGTCGGTTGTCATGTTATGCACTACTTCCAGGTGGACTACTCTGGATTGTAGGCATGTTATCAGGCAGCCGTACCACTTTTGGGTGCCCCTCTGATGTCGTACGAGTAACGGGCCAAAGCAGTCGACGCCAATTTCCACGAACGGGCACCACCCCGGTTGAACTCTTGCGGCTGGAAGGGGGGCCATCATTTTTTGGCCTACTACCGCTCTCCAGCGTCGACAAGTGATGCATTTGCCTATGACTCGCTTGGCAGTCGCTGCTCCCTTTGTCACCCATAATGGTCGACGTATATTGTTCGATAAGTGATTCAAACCCGCGTGTCCCTCTTCTCGATGTACATGGTCTATCAGACATCCCGCTAAGTGGTGGTCGCCAGGACTATTATGGAGTATTTTGTTTCGTATTCTAGGTTTGAATTCGTCAGCCACCCTCCAACTCTCCGTAGTCCGTTGGTTCGCATGGGGTTTAGTCTTCGGATACTGCCGTGCAACATCCTGCTTCCTTTAGTGTTATCATCTATCCTGGCTGGCTCGCGGGCCTCGAACGGGAAAGCGTCTAGTTGCAGTAGGCGTAGAACGTCGAGTTTGGCTTGATTCAGCTCGCCCGGCAGTATCGTCCTCACATTCAATGTGTTTTGTGGTCCTGCGCCTTTCATAATCAACAAGAGTACTTTGTATCGTGTCCACTAAACCACGGCTCCTAACATTCTTGTCCAGTTGGGAAATTGGCACAGTTTTTCTATTAGGCTTACGCTTCCCGTGAAGTTTGTAGCCAGTATCAGTCTTTTAGTCTCGATATCGCCATCATCAGCCTTAGGTATTAATGGCGTTGGCCACATCTCTTTAGCTGCGGTTAGGAAGTCCGGTCCAATTGTCCACACCCGCAACCTCTATAGTGTTTTCCTGCCCCTTGAGCAGAAGTCGGCCGGGTTAGTGGCGGATTGTACATAGTGCCATTGATCGATTTAAATCGACCCGTGGATTGCAGTGAGTCTGTTGGCCATGAAAGTGTTAAAACGAGTGGTAATGTTGTTTATGTAATGAATTACCGTGACTGAGTCCGTCCAAAAGTTTGGTTTCCATTTTTTCCGATCGAAGCATCTCCTAATCAGCCCCGCGGATTTCACGGCCAGTACTGCTGCCGTCGGTTCCAGCCTTGGAGTGGACACCGTTTTCAGTGGAGCCACTCTCGTCTTTGCGATTAGTATCTGGCTGTGCCGCCCACCATTCGCGTCCACTCAGCAGCCGTAAGCCACTATCCTGTAGCCTATTTCTGATGCATCAGAAAATAAGCGGAGTTGGGCGTCGTTGTGCACCTGATTCCTGTTAAACATCTTTGCATTTTGACCTCGCCAAGTTGTCCCAGGCTGTGCAGCCAGTCGCGCCATCGCGTATCGTCGTCATTCCGGAGAGGTTCGTCCAAACCCGTCCCTCTTTGGCACAGCGATTGCAGCAGGCACTTTCCTGGTAACAACCATGGCGAAACGAAACCTACGGGGTCATAGAGGTTCGAGATTGATGATATGATTCCTCTCCGCGTGACTGGTCGTTCGGGTAGGTCTAGAGTGAAAATGAAATCGTCTCCTCTGGGTTTCCACTGAAGACCAAGCGTGCGCTCCGTTTGTGAAGAGGATCCCAAAAGCTCCCTCGTACACTCCATTTTCTCGGACTTCGGTATAACACTGAGCACCTCTTGGCTGTTTGAAGTCCATCTAGTGAGGTTGAATCCTCTGGAATTTAGAGCGGCAATCAGTTCGGTCATATGGAGAATAGCAGCATTTGGATCGTCAAAGGAGCACAGAAAATCGTCCACGTAGGAGTGGTCCACTGCTCTTCCTAACAAGCTGCAGGTGCCGCCGAAAAGCTTGAGGGCTTCCCGGAGGACAAAGTTAGCACAGAAGGGGGATGAAACCGTCCCAAAGGGGTGCACGGTCAGCCTGTACTCGTCAGGTGCGCGATTTGTGTCGTTTTCAGGCCACCAGAGAAGACGAAATGCGCCCCTATCTTTAACGGGCATCTTCACTTGTAGAAACATTTCACGTATGTCCGCAGAGACGGCTACTGTTCCTAGCCGAAAACGACATAAAACCTCGACTAGTGGTGTCATCCAGTCTGGGCCCTGTAGTATATAGTCGTTGAGTGACACACCCTGACATTTCGCGGCACAGTCGAAAACCACTCTGACCTTCCCCGGTTTCTTTGGGTTCACGACCGGGTGATGGGGTAGGTACCACCTCGGATTTGCGCTGATAACCGCTGTATCTACTCTTTCTGTATAACCCAAGTCGATGTTATGTTGCGTGGCCCGCGTGTATTCTATCTTTAATTGTGGTTCCCGGAGCAGCCTGGTTTTGAGAAAAGCATAATCTTTTCAGAGCCATTTCTCGGCTGTTTGGCATGGGTTTCATGTTGGGTCTCCACGGGACAAGAACCACGAAACGATCTATTACATACTTAGCGTTCTCGGCTACCATCTCCAAAGCCAGCCTATCTTCTCGTGATAAGGCATCTCTATCAATGGCCAGGTCGGCAAATTAGGCGTTATACAGCTGTTGGAATGCTTGTTCAATGTTCGTCGTTTACACCGAAGTGCAGTTGATTTAAATTAGTTTGCCGCATCTTCCATCTGTGCTGCCATATAAAGTCCAACGGAATATAGTGCGTACTGCAAAGGGTGCTTTGCGGCTTCCTATCCTCTAATCCAGGACCCAATGCGCTTCCGGTACATCACAGCCAATCAGCAGATCAATTTCGTTATTCTGCCACTCCTCGATCGTAACCCCGTCGAGATGCGGCCACTGAGTCAGAATCTGCTGCACTGACTGAGGTGCTCTCATCGGCAGGTCCTTTATAGTGAATGCTTCTAGAGTTTCTGCTCTATCGTTGCCGACCAAGGAAGCGGGATGTAGGTGCAGTTCGGTCGACTGGATGACTTCGGTGCCACTCACTGTGCTTACTGCTAATGAGGATTGATTCCCTCTGATCCCATATCTCTCTGCGAACTCCTTCCTTACTAGCGTGGTATCCGAGCCACTATCTATGAAGGCCAACGCTTTGACTACCCCAGTTGGGGGTCACTACTCCAATGGCAACTACGCCTAAACGTACTGGCTCTTTGGCAGATCGTGACGTCGAACAAATAACGCTGGGTTTGGTACTCGTCTCGAGTAAGGTTACTCTCGCCTGATGCAGCAGCCGATGGTGTCTTCTCGTGCAGCCCTCGTAACCACATCGGTTCCTTGTCCTACAAGCTGCTGCCCGAAGCGTGGTGTTGAGACAATTAAACTACGCTCCTGCAATCCTCGCTATTCCCCACCGTTCGTCTATTGTGGCGTTGCCAAACTTGGGGCATTCTGGTAGTCCATGGCCAGCATCATAAGACCTGCAACTTGGTTGGGCCGTGGCATCGCGTGAAATGGCATGTGTATTGGTCCAAGGCTGGTATTTTGGATGTTCCCGTACAGGAGGTTGGGCCTGGTTAGTACTGGGCTTGTTTGCCCGGTTGTTGTCCAGGATAAGTCGGCCAGATCTGCTGTCAGCTATCTTGGTTTGCCTGTCCAAGTATTCGGTCAGGTCTTCAAAGTTAGCTTCCCTGTCGCTTCGGCTTATCCGTTCTGCTTCTTCCGCCCACCGACCCTGTAGTTCGGGAGAAAGGTGACGGACTATGTTTTCCAAATTGTGCATGGCATCTAGGTCAGCCCTGTAACCTAAATGGTCGAGGGCTATTTAGCAGTTTTGCACCTTAATCATTAGGTCGGCCGTTGTGTAGACGTCGCATTTGGTTATTTTTCCTCTAACATGATGCCCCCTATTAGGTTACGGGCTACTTTGAATGTTTGGACAAACAGGTCCCTTAGAATCTTCCTTGCTCGGGTGTAGCCTTGTTCCGGGTCCAGCATGGTACACCCGTCGATAGCTTCTCGCGCTCGGCCTCGGCAGTAGTGAGTAAGGTATAGAAGCCTTTGCCCGGTGTCGGTTACCTCATTTTCAACGAACGTCTCGAACTACTTGACAAACTTGCAGTATTGCTCAGCCCGCCCGTCGAAAACCGTTAGTTCCACTCTAGGCAGATCGATCGATGGTGGTTTGTAGTCGGCGACCGGCATGGAGTTCCCTATCTTATTGCACCCTGGTATATCGGAAGTGTCATAGTCGCTGGTCTCGTGCTCTCGCCCTTTCTGTGTTCACTTCTTCTCTGCTTCCTGTGCCTGTAGTCTAGCCGATAGTAACTGTTGTTCTAGGTCTAGTATTCTCAGCCTATATAAATCAACATCCTTACGATCAATATTGCTCTCATTAACGCATGAACTAGCACTAACAGGACTAGGCGATCTAACATTAACTGAAGAATCAAATGTGGCCAGAACTTCCCCAGAGACCTGCAGTATTAATTCCTGTCCGGCTCCCAATGTTTTCGATCCTTTCCTTGGCATTTTGCGTGTTTTTTCTCATTCCAAATTGATCTAATGATGATTATAACACAAGTTTGAGCAATGCGTAGCCAAATTCGCAACGGATCCCGAAATCAAAAGACGATTATCCGTGATATTCTACGATACAAAATTATTATACAAACAATGATACCAGAATGATAAAAACCTCAATAATGAGATCACAGGGACTCAGCAAACGAGAAACCGAATTGCAGCGTGCGAGTAAGGAGCATGTGCGTCACGCAGGTCCAGAACAAGGACATGACAAATTAGCGCTCTAGGCGCGAACAAACAACGATTGGTCCATAGAAACAAACAGTTCGTAAAGACACGTCAATAGTGTAAGCAAGTGAGTGATGTTAAGAAAAACACTGAATTGCAAGGGTTTAAGGGGGGATTTTCCTCGACCGGTCGTTACAACGTTGGTTTTGTAGCTGACGTCAACGACCATGCCAAGCTTGCTTGGGGGGATATGAGGAGGTTGAAAATTAGAACGGGAGATGTTTATTAATATGTGGAGAGACCAGTTCGATAAAACCCCAGTGAGTCTTGTGCGTAGGAACCAAAATCAAGTCAAGCGGACAAGGGCTGTGTGATGTTTCCGCTTTCGCAGGGACAGGTCTTAGCTGTTGAGAAACACCCATGATTGGAGGTTTCCCATTTCCTTCACAGCCCGATATCAATGGTATTTATAGATCAGATCGATCAAACTAGGTCTTTTTTGTTCTTCACTTTTCCTTTCTTTAGCTCTTTTCTAACAGAGGGGTGGCTGAGCCCATGGAGGATCTTTCCATAGCCCCTCCGCCCTACCGTAATTTTCAGAGTATATGTCGTTTTTTGCAACTGCTGGGGGTGGTCTGTTTTCCCCACGTCTGGGCGCAGCTGTGGTGAAGGTGCCGTTGACATCGAGGGGTTTCTCTTGCGTGGGCTGAGAAAATACGGAGTGGAGCTGGGTAAAGACATGGGGTAGGACGACGAGTGTTGTAATGCCCGTGTCAGCATATATGTTTCAGCCTCGCACAGCTCCAGACCGTGATGGATTCGGAAATCTTGGTGACACAGACTAGCTTTCATATCGGGAAATATTAAAGGAGGAAATGGAGGCCACCAGTTAGCTACTGGAAGGTGGACGTATGAGATAAAATATTTTCAACCGAAGTGATTAAGGAAAGCAAATAACGGTCGGGAAAGGGAACTGAGGGGAGCTAAAGCCAGAATAAACAAGAGAAGAGTCAAAGAATCAAGAAGTAAAGTAGTGGGTAATGGAAATTAACGACCTATAATCTAGATTGCGTTAATGAATTAACCTCAGCCTGATGGACAGGCATTCCTATATCCCTCTCCCCTCCTCTTGTGGCGGCTGACGACAGGCCTTTTCATTTACCTGTTTTAAGGGAAGGTGCCACCTTCTGTTCGACTTATGGTGTCTGAGGGTTTTCCCAAATATTTTAATCCACTGGTTAAAAAAGCTGAGGTTAATTTTCTCATGTAATCAAAAAATAACAAATGTCCTAGCGTCGGCCCATATGGTAGCCCAATGAGGCCATGGCCGAGTTCGATTCACCCTCCGTCCCTCGGACAAAGAACAACATTCCACTCGAAAAGCCCCCACCCACTCCATCACTCCTGGGGGCCGTGCCATGTCCTCTAACTTGAATAGCAGATGTCAGTGACTTGCGGATTCGAAGGCCCTCTGAACTTCCAGATATCAAGCCTCGACCAGGTCACTCTGTTCAAAAGAGTTGTTGCCCTGTTTGGGAAAGAGAGCATGTTTTGCAAGCACTTTTGGTTCTTCATGAAACTGCGTCGACTGTCCGACAACAAATAACCTTGCACTAGATGAGCCATCATCTTATTTTCGGGAACCTTGACGAAAACCTTCAGTATAACCGGTAAGGGACTTACTGGTCTGTAATTCCCTCACCCTCCACCTACCTATCTTCGTGAATGGGAACAACCCAGGCAACCTTCCTATCAGAAGAAGTAAAGTCTTTTCCAAGGGCACGGTGAACACCTGAGCCAGGGATTCATCTATCATTCATTCCATTGGCCTGATAATAACAAGACGCAGGCAACCTGATCCCGCAGTCCTGTTGGCGCTGAACATACTGGCGGCCTCCGCAACTTGATCTGCATGTACCAAAATGTCAATAATTTGTGTTGCAGGCCGATTTGATTTGCAACTGGCTTGATCACCTACGTCCTCCGCACGTGCTTACTCCGAATGGTATTCAAAAACTTTCATCTTACGGCCATTTTTTGGGGCATACTCCCATCATCTCAAGCCGCGCACCCTATTGCCACCGTCAAGGTCGACTTGTATTGCACGCATTTTTATAGTACAGTCTTGGACAAGGTTTTGCCCCAGCCACCAGTGCTAACTCACAGATTCACTGACAAATGATCCGTATCGTTGGGGCCGTAGCGCGGGCTTTCCTAAGCTGCATCCGCATTCAGTGGCCACCAGTTCGTTTAAGCAAACTCCATGACTCCCTTTAAATTCTTCTGTTTGTCTAGCCTTCGGCTTCCATCAGCCCGACATTACACTGTGTACCAAGAGTGCGGTGAAAGTCAGGGAGTTTGCTTTAACTGGGTACAGTTTTGTTTTCTGGCGAAAGTTCTAGTGGGTCAGGTCACGGGCATGTTCTTCCCGCCAATTGGCCCAAGTTTGGTCCCTCCTTACAACTGAACCGGTATTACTCAATTTGGTGCAATTTTTTCAAGAGCTTCAGCAGAATGGGTGTGTGAGGTTAGCTCACACTGAAGCCGTTGATTCAGTTGACCTGACTGAGACAGCGATCACCCTGCGCATCGATACCAAGGCTAGTGAAAGCCTTCGGCCGAGACTCGCGTTGGAGACAGCATCTTGTTCATTTACCGTGGGGCAACCTGCATATTTATCGGAAGATAGTCTACCCCAGTGTCCCGTCCGGTGGGTGGATAACTGGACGCCTCGGTTTGGTTGGTTTTTCCCTTGTGGAGGATCTTTTGGCTTTTTGAAGGCACGGAAAACTGATCGGATAAACGGAAATTATGTTTGTCTGTGTATCGATGAACAAAGCGCAATGGAAGTACGAACATCACGAATGCATTGTTTAATTGTTTACTCACATAGCCATCGTTGTTCACTTCATTTCGTCCACCATTAAATGAGTCTTGAAACTTTCAAGTAGTACACGAGCTTGAGACTGAAGCCCAAATGTTTCTGGATCTCGTTTCACCATGTTACGTGAAAATTACCGGTAAGCCGGGAGGTAGCTCATTGGATAATGGGGCAAGGGGAAAATGGGAAATGTTTCTGTATAAGAATTTTGACAGCATCTTGCTTCTGTTATTTCCGATGAGCTGGAAGATAAACCACTGAACAATAAGAGAGAGATACCATTTTTGCGGCATTTCGCTTAGCTTGCTTAGCGCTTCCTCTTGAAAAACCTGTGGGACATCACAGAGCGGTGATTATGAACCGTGCCTCTGCACGTGGCCTTTGCATCGCACTTGGGCTCCATTAGTGAAGACCAAAGCTAACACATCAAGTTGGGTGCCTCAGGCTGGTGTAAGCATGAGGGGATAAATCTGTCCTTCGAACAACTACGTACAAATTCCCTCAAAGGCAGTTTCCTCCCCACACAGGGCGGCTTCGGTAATGCGGTGGGTATGCTAAATTCCCATGTAAGGCTGCGGAATTTGCCGAGCTGGTACGAGTACGACAGGCCGCCAGCCTCTTTGTCGTTGGACTATATGGGACCAGTTGGGAATTTCGTCCTAAATCTGCCGGACTGCCCCTGAATGCACATTGCGGAATTTGTGGTGATCTCATCTGCAGGAGGCGCTTTCTTCGTGGAGATTTGGGGTCGGCTTTGGTGATTCGCTTTCCATTGCGGGCGCACCAAGGGACTTCAGGTCATCCACTTGTGCTTACGGAACAGCGACCACTGGGCTTGCCTCTGGTGTTCACCTCAATGGCAGAAACTATTCCATTGATCTTTTTCCCAAAAGGAGCGCTGGAGGAAAAGAATGACCACATATTCAAACGACGCTTGAACGTGGAGCTAAGCGACCTATGGAAGTCCTTCCGACGGGGTGGTGGCAGGACAAGTACACCTGCTCCGGGGCTGCTCCAATCCGTGGCTTGCAACCCAGATTGTCTACCTTCCGTACTTTCCCCCAAAGTTCATAGTTCTGTAGTGGTTGCTGCATCACTTTCCTTGCCCTCCTGCGGCGTTTTCTGTTCATCCCTTCTGTGTCTTCTGCGTCACGTTGGTAGCAAAATGGTCTATATAGCTCGGAGTCATTTTAAAAATATTCACCTCTCACACTTCCTCGACTAATTTTCTACTTAGTATCCTGCCGCCTACTGCCCCAGGAAATGGATGTGCACTAGCCAAGCAAATCTTACCAGCGCATCCCGTTAAGTGATTCTTTACATGTTTTGACAGCATTGTCTACGCACCACTCTCATACGACTTCATGAGATCATCTTATATCAACTCCTCTGTCCACCCTGTCGTCAACTTGTGTTCACTGATCAACCTGAAACGAACCCCTTATTCGAATCGTGTTTCACTCACCTGTCAACTTTTGCCACTCTGCTCCATTAAAATTTCCAGACTCGGGCATCTACATCCACCTCTTTATGAGGGCGTCCTCCAAAACCTCTTGATGAATAGTAAGCACTAATTCAGTGGTACAACGGACTGTTTCATTTACGCAATTCCCCTCATCAGAGGACACCACAAATCCTTCGGTGTTATATTTCTGCTGTTTTCCGGGTCATCTGGGCTAGCGGTTCAAGTGTATGTCCTTCATCACCAAAAATTCTCCAATTTTTCGTTTGTGCTTTTTCGAAAGTTTTCTTTGTCAGTTTAATCACCCCTGCGACTCTACATCGACGCTATCCGAAATACTGCGCGTTTCCACTTCATCCCCGCTTTACTTCATCACGTATCTCGACCGCGGAGCCCATTTCACTCACTTCGGAGAGGTGCGTCTACCTGACCTTCAAACTGAACTTTGCCGGGCATTCATTCGTGCGACCACCAAAACCTATACACTTTTGTGCTGCATTTACCCAAATGAATATCCAAGGAACCTTTTTGTGACCACTTGTTTCATATGATCATGCAATCTAGCATGCTTCGGGTGTCCCCGAAACAAACCATTATTATTAAAGCTGTTGTAGTTTTTGAAGGAGCTTCACGAGCAGTCTGCAAACCGAAGGAGGCCTCAGGAAGCAATGATATCCCCTGTAGAAATGAAGTTGTAAGAAGGCCTCAGACGATGGTGGTTTCCGGTTCAGTATACGTCAAATTTCATAACACAGGACTTGCAGAGAGGCTGTGAAGACTACGTACGACGTATATGCTAAGCGCGGTTACCCTCAGTGGTTCCGTATGGATTGTCAGTCCACAGTACTTGAGATAAGGTCTAGGCCAGCGACTCGGTAGACAGTGCTCAGCCAACCGAAAAAGATTCACCGGCTGTTGTGGAGTTAAGTAGGGCGAAAGAGCGCAAACCTTTCGGACCGAAGCAGACCATGTTAACGCGGAGTACAGTGGGGAGGACTACCACTAGGTAATATAAGACATACCATTCAGGTCCCTGCAAACATCGTGGTGGTTGACGAGTTGCCGGGATCAAGTGGACATGCTGAGCAGGCTCTTAGGTGTCCGGCATCCAAAATTTATTGAAAGAATGCCGCATAAAAGCGACTGACACTCCAAGAGAATTCCATAGAGCTGGCCCCAACACCAAGTCAGTGGCCGTGTTCAACCCCCCCCCCCTCCACGGTCTCACTCGTTGTCGCTCGCCCAGCTTGAAACTTAAAACAGCATAGCTTTCCAACCTATGCAGTCCAAGTCCTTGCAAAGCCGGATTGCAAAAGACTACGTGGGATCACATTCCTCGAAAAAGTTGTCCTGCGGCAGTGAGGTCTACAGTCTTGAAGTTCAAGATTGCATTGGACGTGACGTGTGCAGACTGTGGGCCCGCAAACATCGCGTCAAACTATTGGCTAAAGTGTTGGACCTGTATGGGAAGCACCAGGTGCCAAATTGTGTTTGTCTGTGGCGCATCGGTTACCGAGCGGAAAGACATTTTAAAATCACGCTCAAGGCAGTCAGAGGGTCAGGTGTACGCTCAGACACAGAACAAAGTACCTCGTATGTAGAGCACGATCAGAATGAAAAGTGGGTCGTTGGATAGGACCAACCAGTTTGGGGGAGGGGATGGCTTGCACGAGGCTGGTAGGCGCCCAAGAGGCGCAACCGTAGAACAGGGAAACACAGGGTCTTTTCCTTCCTAGGAGTTCCTGGAGAAACCATTTTTCGACATTACGACACTTTCCCCTCCCGTGGCCCTCCAGAAGAATGAAGTCAAGAAACTCCGGAATGGGATGCAGATACCTATTAGAGCGGCGACACGGCTCGAGTCATATGCCGAGATCAACCTGAGTAGGAAAACGAACGTGGTTTTTGAGGGCATCCAAGAAAGGTTTTCTGGGACATCAAATCAAAGGCGATAGAAACTCCGCCGAAGCCTCGTAGATCTCTGCGGACACATGGGTAACCCAGTGCGAACCTTACAAAAGCCGGTCTTGAGTCTGGAAAACTGGGAGCCTGACGTGCAGGGGACCGAATTCATGCACGCTCTACCTTGGTATAACCCAAGAATCCCCACTGTATGGATCTTTTTCTGATGGCAACCGAGAAGCTTCACCTAGTCTCCGTTAGGCATCTTAGAATCGAACCTGATACAGCTCCTAAGCGTGAGTACAGCTTCTTTGGCGCGGCACGAGGAACAGGATGTCCGAATCGAACGGTCAAAAAAGGGTGCTGGACCACGCATTTAAAATTCTCAATAAAACATCCTACCGGGTGTGATCAGAAGGCGGGCCCTCTGCAGAATGTTTCACATAAAATCACTATGCCGTGGAATAAAAACCCCGAGGGGAAACATCTATGGGCAGCCCCGTGCAACGCCATAGTCCCTCCATCTTCCAACCGGTAAATTATTTGCCAAAAAGCGAGCCCAGCTCCCAAGATTAATTCTCGGGTACAGGAGCTCTAGTGGGAAAAGCGGCCCACGAAAGCAGGGCATCCTATAGACACATTGCGGTATTTTCAGCGATGTAGGTCACGGGTGAAGGGAACTTAGGGCAGAGGCCACCTAGACACATTTATCGCCCTCTGCGAAGAACGGTTAAACAAAGACGCTGGGGAAAACCGCCCTGCTCATCGAGGCACTTCAACTGGAGGCTGGACACGAAGGATGGAAGCCTTGGTGGGGGTGCGCCTTTACCAGTCTCTCGAAACCCACAGCGAGTACAAGGCACCCATTTTTAGACACTGGGCGTCCAGGCGGTTTGTGTCACAGTCACTTCTGGGGATAGAGGGGTTCTTACCTGCGCCCGAAGCAGCCGTTCAGCGAAGGCGGAAGAAAGCGCATGCTTCGCGAGTTCGTTGCAGAGAGCCGTCGGGACAAGTGGTCACTTTCCAGTGGTCCAGGGGCTAAAGGCCCCGGAGGTAGGCTAGGAAAGAATATGGACGCAAGCGTCTTCCCTTGACCACAACCTGGTCCACGAGAAGGCATTTTTCCAGTTTGTTCGCCAGCTCACACGCCAGAAGGATGGTCACACCTCTGTCCTATTGGATGCCGTGGCAACCAAGTACCCAGTCGATATGCAGGACCTAAGGCCCGCTGCATCACTCGGCAAAAGTGACCAAAGCACGTTTCGGTTTGTCTGTGATATGGGTCACGAAATCTCAGGCAGTTAGGTATCAAAAGGCTGGCTTTGGAGGCTGAGTAGACAAACCAGAATTGTCTATCCGACAATGTGAAACGCATGTGGGACCATATAAAATGCAACCTCATTCTTTTAGCTGACGAATTCGCCCCACTTAAGAAGTTGCTACGCAGGGGTGGTCCTCCGTGGCGGAAGGGTGCGGTGACTAAGGTTCAGCCGGAGGAACCCCAGACCTGGAAACCCTTCCGGGGCAATGAAAGCCACACCAGATGCCTGCAGTACATGGGGCTACGAAACTCAGCGGTTGAACCACAAAAGGCGTACAAATTCAGGTTCAAGTTGGCCCTCTTAAAAAATGAAAAATCATTGCCTCGGACATATTTTAACTATCTACAGTCCAAGGGGGCAGTGTTGGCGGCCGTCGTAAATGTGCAAACCCTAGCGGGGACAAAGCCAGCACTCGAAAGTAGGATGCTGAAGCCCTCCTGGAGTGCTTCCAATCTGTCTAGAGCAAAGACTCTGGTCGACAGCTATGACCATATTCAATCAGAAGCACAGATTCTCGGAGCTGACAATTTCTCCTGGGGAGGTAAAGTCAATGCTCCATAGACTCAGCAAGCATACAGACGCGGGATTCGAAGGCAATAATCCAGCTATCCTGCAGCCCATAGCTGTGGCAGCTTCACCTTATCCAGCGGCATTAATAAACCCTTCCCTCGAGGAAGGGAAGGTACCAGAAGACCGGAGGATGACGCTGGGAGTTCCGACTCAAAAGTCTGGACTAAGATACTTGACCCCAAATTATAGCCCGGTTGTAATACAAGTCATGGAGTGAGGCATGGGGATAAAATTGCCCTTCACACAGGTGTTGTAGACCTACTGGAAATGGAGCAAAACAAGTTAGCCCTTAGTAGTGGCATGGTTACCGGATTACCCGAGAAACCGGCGGTTCTACGCCAGGGTTGAAGGCGCCACCACGTTGTTTGCGAATAACCTCAGTGGGTTTCCACTGGGATCTGTCGTAGAAAGGCCGCTACTCCTTGTTTTCACGAATAACTTGGCGAGAGAGCTAGAGTCTTCTTACCACTTTTTGCAGGCAAAACTAGAATTGTCAGAAACTCAGCGGATTACGATGTATATTCCGACCCAGACACTCTCCACGGGTAGACAGTAACCTGTGGTATGCCAGCCTAACAACGGCAAGTGTACGCAACTGCTATCCGCTAACGCTTCAGTCAAGCCACATCGGGATTCAGGTATCCCCGCAAGATTTCTACCACGAGGGTTTCAGGGGCGCTTATCCGCAAGACCTTCAAACCGTCAACCTAATAAGCTGCCGCGCCCAGCAAGTCTAGTAGTGCTCTCCGTCAACTCCGATAGGACCCTTGGTACCAGAAATACCCGGGTCGTGTTCCAAATACACAAAGCCATTTTCGGCCTTATCTAGAATATCTCGTATAGGCATGGCTCCCTCGTTATTCGGGGACCAACAGGTTTTACGGTCTGTGCGAGGAAACTTTACAAAGCCGTCCCAGATCTCTAAACTTAGCCGTATGTAGTAAGATTGGCAATCTTAAGACCGTTCTCCTTTGATAGGAGACGGATGAGAGGGGACTTAATTGCAACTTGAATTGAACTTAAGTAAATGCCAATGAATATTTTAGGCCCCATGGAAATGGACGAGAGCTCAGCCCTGAGGAGGCATAGTCTAAAACTGGAGAAGCTCAGAGCATTGCGAAGTATTTGGGGTAATTTCTTCCTTTTTAGATAAGGTAATGCGTGGAATAAACCTCCGAAACCAGCAGTTTTCAAACACAATGATGCCGTTCAAGGTTAGACCGGTCAAGGTTAGGCTATCGGTGATCCCAACCCTTCCTTGAAACCCCAATTAACTATGTCTCTCACCATCTACACCTATTGCAGTTTCTCTCGCACATCTCATTTCGACCTCTCAAAAAGTCTCCAATTCTGACTCCTTAGTGTGTTCATTTGTTTCTTCCGTTAAAATTACTTTTTTAGTACTCTTCAGTCCAGCTAGTTTCACAGGCTGGAACATGTTCATCTCGCCTAAGCCAGTGTGTTCGTGCTGCTGTCTATCTCTCGGCCTGTTCAAATTGTAAGTCTTCGCTGTTTCCTGGAACGAACCCGATTCTACTCTCTGGAACTGAATCCGTCAGCCCCAAGAAAATATTTTTGCAGTAGGGACGCAGTGAGATACTGAGATCCGAGTGCGCAAGGGTCTAGGCTGTCACTGGTGCGGAGGCACGTCCTATGACCCAACCGTGACGTGAACCAGCGTGGGGACCGAGCAGCCGGCAAATGGGCGGAAACAGAGCCAACGGAGTGCTGTAAACTGCGGGAGTAAATAGAGGACGATCATACCTGATTAAATAGAGCCGGATCAACCAAAACCACCGAAATCGGAGGAGAAAATGTTTGCTGATTGTCTGCAATCTAGAGACGTAAGAAAGTTAAGCTCAAAGAGTTCCTTGGCGGTCAGTGAGAATGCCACACGGGTGAGCCGGTTTTTTTCTCGCTTGTTGCAGCGCGCATGTCGATAGATAACTCTAAAAGCTTTAAATCTGACCGGAAGACAAGCATAGGTTACACACACATAGTCCAGGGCTTTTCTTTACCTTCGCTTCGTTCCCATTTGGTGCTTTGTGCCCCCTCAGAAGAAATGGAAAATGAACAGGAGGAAAAGTCAGAACTCCGCAGAATCCCCAACATTCCCTTCCACTGCTGCTAGGTATTCGAAAGAAAAAGAGAAAGGAATATAATATGACGTCTACGACCGTTGGTTTCATCAGAAATGCAACAGACCTACCGTGAAAGCCTTTGAATTTTATCTAGACAACCCTGGAATGGTCTAGTGATGCGCAGAATGCCTCAAGACAGGGAGGGGTCAATGGGCATGCCTTCAGCCCTCTCTCGGAAAACCGCCTACTCTTGTAACGAATCAGTTATTCACACGAACTCTGGCATAAGAAAAACTAGCTCACTGCTGTAGACAATGGAGGCCAGGTACAAGGAGCTTGAAAAAACCCGTGAATGAAGAAATTTCCCAGTTTCTCTACCCAAAGAAATTTGGTGACATAGAGCTGATATCGCTAAGGGAGGGAACGAACAGCTGGTCAAAACAGTTGGGTAATTCAGTCAGGCATGCCAAGGCCGCCATTGGGAGACATTGTTAATTAGCGATTGAGTGAATCCCTGAAACGTTATGCCGTGTGGCCCACCTGGCAAGGGCGAGCGTTGCCAAGTGGCCAACTTACTGAGAACAGCGGGCATATGAGAACACGCCCTGTTTAAGGGTAATTTCAGCTTAGTGAGTGGGGTTTGAGACCGGGAGCCTCCTAATATGCACCTCAGTCAGTGCTGGTCGAATTTGGACACCCAAGATAAAAGAAGGCGTTATCTGCTGCAACTGACGAGATGATGAAGTCTACTGCAAGGAGGATATACTTTTGCAACGAACGTTTGAGCAATGCGTAGCCAAATTCGCAACGGATCCCGAAATCAAAAGACGATTATCCGCTATGTTCTACGATACTAGATTATTACATGAACAATGACATAAAAAATATACAAACCTCAATAATACGATCACAAGGACTCAACAACGAGAAACCGAATAGCAGCGTGTGAGCAAACAGCACGTGTGTCACGCAGGTCCTGAACAAGGATGTGCCAAAGTAGCGCTCTGGACGCGAACAAACAACAATTGGTCCAGAAGCACAACCAGTTCGTAAAGACAAGTCAATGATGTAGGCAAATGAGTGATGTTAGGAGAAACACTGAATCGCGAGGGAAGAGGGGGATTTTCCACGACCGGCTGTTACAACTTGGAACCAGCCCACTCTGTAAAGGCTAAACGGAGGCAGAGAAAACCCAAAGCTCCATTCAAGATTTCAGCGTCTGCGTTAGGTCCATCACCGGGGGTAAGCATCGTCTAGTTCCAGCAATCAGGAACACCAAAAACTCGCTGGAAACAGCCAACTCAGACTAGCACAGTCCAGGTGGACTCCAATATACTTGGTGTTTACTGTTCCAACCTAGCTGCGGGGCAGCTAGATACCTCACATGGTTTGAGCCCAGATGCACAAGATTGAAGCCAATCAGAGCGCTAAAGTAAGCCTGAAAAATGCGCAGTCGGCCCTCGGGTAAGTTTCCCGAGAGCTAGCAAATAAAACCGCTTCCATCCAGGCGACCCAAAACTGCGGCAGTTGCGACTACCGGGGGAACAACCGTAGACTACGCCAGCGTTTGTAATGTGCAGACGAAACGTAGAAATTTGACGGCTGAAGCCGAGGGCAATGACAGCACCGCAGTCACTAGTAATTGGCTCATTAACGATGTAACAACAAGTTTTCCCCTAGTAAGGGACCGCCTCTACAGGGCGGGCTTGCAAGAATGCAGGGGATGCACCCTGACCCGTTGGTAACAAGCAAATGGCTGGAGAAATGATGCCACACCAAACATAAAGGTGGCTTCGTATTATCTGAGTACACGGAACATGAAGTCGACGCAGACAGGTGTCTACAGGTCTCACTCCTCACCTCGTAGTGAGGACTCGGTGTGACTAGAGCCTTTGGTTAGGACAGCCAACATCTCTGAATAGTTAGTGACTGTCGGGGGTTCCTACTCATCGAAAGTAGAGCGAAAGGGGTTGTGGTCACCGCGAGGTGAATTTGGCTATGGGATGATGGAGCTGGTGTGCAGATTCACAAGGGCACACCACATAAGCCAAACAACTCGGTCGGGAATAGGCTGAACACACAGACTTCTGAACCCCGTATCCACTAAATCGCTGGAGGAAGCCGACCATCTCGAGGCTACTGCTCCTACGGGCGGGAGTGATCACCGGACGATCAGGTTCCCTTTCAAAGAGAATCCCCCAGGGGTCCCTCGCAAGCAAAGGAGGGGCTTCCGGAAACCTGCCCACCGGATGCTGATGATGGTTGCGGAGAGTACGCAGTGGGCAGCCCATAAACTTGCGCTACACGATGCGCGATTGCATGTAAAAAGCAAATTATTCCGGCCCATCGATCAGCTCGCTGCCATGGGGAGTGTAAGATTTGAAAGCTCGACCAACCTGGCGGGTCCGTGTGGGCGAAAATGTGCCACCTCGCAAGCGAGCGGCATGAAGACGCTTTCGCAGCGTACGGGGGACATCCTCACTTTCTTCAGTTCCAGGGGGCAAGGACATGCTCTAGGTGCACAAGAACCCTCTCGGATACCATACGAGGTAGTGTTGGTATGAAATGCCAGAAGTGCCCCAAAGCTCATTACAACTGGGTACAGTCTAAATCCCATAGACTAGTGGCAGTGGGAAATTTAAAGGTTGGATAGGGTAGGTTTAAGACCTCTTTGAGCAATATGTAGCCAATTTAGCAACAGATCTCGAAATCAGAACGCGATTATCGGTGAAATTCTACGATAATGGATTATTAAATGAGCATTGACATGAAACAGGTACGAACCTCAATTACGCAATCACGGGGACTCAGAAAACGGGAACCAAATTGAGGCCTGCGAGAAAGAAGCTCGTGCGTCACGCAGGTTAAGAATAAGGATATGACGGAGTGGCGCGGTGGACGTGAACAAACAAAAGTTGGTTCATGATAATGTATGGAGCATAAAAAGCAAGTAGTGTGTACGAGCGTGTGATGTCAAGGAAACGTGAAATTGTCTGGTTTCTGGGGGTTTTTCCACAATCCCGCGTAAGACCACCCACCAAAATCTTCCCGAATCTAAGCAGAGTCAAGGGTTCAGAATAAAGGAGCTGATTTTCCTGCCTACCTAGACCTTGTTGTCAAAGAGCGTACCTGACACTCCTGACGCATTGTACTCACGGTCGCATATGACCCGGTGGCTACACCGACATGATATCTCTCTGCCTCGTCCATGAGAGCGGCTTGTCCACGGCGGGCTTGAAGGGGAAACTTGGGTGCCGTCTTCGAGAAAGCCGTCATGACTTGGCTGGGTGTGCTTGTGTGAGTGTGTGTGCTTGTGGGTGTTGTGGGCGAGGTGGCACTTTGGTGTACGGGCAAATAGTAACAACTACCGCCTATGGGAGATATCTTCCATAATGTCAATGATAAACGACGGACGGTGAGCACTGCGACGTGGTCGATGGAGGTCATGATACATCATGGTGTCTCATGCACGAGTGTTTGATTGAGAGCTAGTGTGTTTGGGTGCGCAAGTAAGTCATAACTAGTACCGCACATGGGAAACGTCTCCTATAAAGTCAATGGCGAGGGCGAAACGTTGGGCGCTGTGGCACGTTTGTTGGACACAGTGGTGCAGGGACTTGTCTCATGCGAGTATATGATTGGGTGTGGGTGAAGTTGGGTACGTAAGCTTGTCATAAATGGTATCACACACGGGAGGTGCTCTTACCCACTTCAACGACCAATGAGGAACATTCTACTGGGGGTCCGTGTAGTCAGCTGCCCCGTCTTCATTCTCGAGGAGGCTGATACTGCGTACGTCACAAGTTAGCATTCCGTGGGCGGTCTTCAACTTGACAGTCCTTATCGGTTCGTCAGAGCTTTTGGCGGTTTCCACAAAAAAACAAAGGCCGGGTGCTGAAATGAGCGTGTTCGTTGGCGATCATCACTGCATCCCCAACTTTGGATGGTCTTGTTTTGGCCAGCCACTCCTGTCGAGCTTGCAGAGCCGAAAGGTTCTCCTGCTGCCATCGCCCCCCCCCCCAAAAAAAACCCTTGGAAAGAAAATTCGCCGGTTTCCATCCATGAAGGTAGCTCTCACGAAGGTTTGTCGGCCCTTGGAGACCCTCGTTCGACCTTAAAGCCAGTAAGCTGCTCTGAGTGGACGCCAGATGGGTGGGGTCGCAGTTGGTTGCTGGAACCGGTGATCTGCTGTTCAGAATTCTGTCGACCTCGGTCATGACGATGCTCAACGTTTCGCCGTCGGGCGGCTGTTGAGCACTGATCGGCAGCAACATCCGTCTGGTGGACCAGATCAGGGGTTCCCATGCGCCACCGCGATGGTTGGCCTGCGGGGGTTTGAAGTGCCGTCGTATAAAGTGAGCCACGGTTCGGTCCCGCAGCTCGTCTCTGTTCAGGTTTTGGTGCCAAATCTGCAGTTTCCAGTGAGCGCCCACGAAGTTCGACCCACTGTCGGAGTATATATCCGCTGGTATACCTCTTCGGTCGATAAAGCACTGCGAGGCCAGGAGGAAAGAGTCGGTTTTCATCAAACGTGTAACTTCCAAGTGCACCGCGCGTGACTTCATGCACGTCATGATACACCAGTATCCTTTTTTCAACCTGTTCCCACACTTGATCCACGAAGGCCCGAAATAGTCCAGCCCGGTGTCGCTGAAATGCCACTAATCCGGAGTCACTCTACATTTTGGCAGCGGGCCATGTTTTGTTTGCCCGCTTCGGCATTGCGTCTCCCACAATGCGCGCGACGTTGGATGACGCGTTTTACAGTCGCTCTTCCTCTCGGCAGTCAAAGGCGCTTTCGGATGGCGCTTGTCATGTGACCTCCCTGACATGTCCGTCTACGGTGTGGATGTGTTGAATCATAAGTTCTGTCACATGTTGTCGAGCCGGTGACAGTGCGGGGTATTCGGTGGCAAAATCTAGGTAGGATTTGGTCAGCCTACCACCCACCTGTAGTAGTCCTTTAAAGAGTTTGGGGTTTAAATGCTACAAGCTACATTTCGGAGGTTGTAAGAAGCCTCTAAGTGATATGTAGCAAAATTCGAAACGGATCCCGAAATCGGAAAGCGAGTACCAGTGAAATTCTACGGTACTAAATTTAAATAAAAAAAGTTATAAATATATACGAACCTCGAGTACGCTACCAAATAGACTCCGCAGTAAATACCAAAGATTCAAAGCCCCGTGACCGAAGAAAGACAGTCAGAAACGGTTTGGGGCCAAATTCAGGTGCCTCACATTAATAAATAAACGTTCAAAAGTATGGTATATGGACAAGCTTGTCAAAGAAATGGCAAATGTAATCAAATTCACAAAACAAGTATTTCAAGTATTTGTTCTTTACACCACCGTCCAAGTTCCTTCTGCGAAAACAGTTGTCTGAGGTTCAGGTTGGGGTCATGATTCTCGCCGTACCCACCTATAACTTATTGTCAGTGCCTGTGGTTACCAAATTCCTAAGCTGGCTGCGCGCAAAACCGGTTTCCGTCGTAGCCATCATTTGCACATTCCGTAAGGAATCAATTCCAAATCCCGTTGCACAAACTGGGATGGGCACATTCATCAGAAGACCGACGCACACAGTTAGGCGTATGATCAGAATGAATACCTTCCAGAGTAAAACAATTCGCTGCACCAGCTTGGTCTACGTATCTCAAGCAGTAAACTAATGCAGCAACTGGTTATGCCAAGCGCGTTTACAAAGCTGCGCGCAGAAGATGGACGTAGATGCAACGTTCAAGTGATAATGAGGTATCACATAAAGTTAGAAGGTCGAGATACAGTGGAATTACATAAAGCCAACTCACCGAATTCCATAAAACGCTGAAAATGGGTTTCTGATTATAAATCAGCGTAGAAAGCAAGAGCACTATAGGCAGTAATAAAACACGCATGAACACGGAAACTGATCGAAAGCTGACCTCTATAAAAGTATTTCATAGTTTTCTCCTTATGACTTATGTGACAAACAATATTCTATAAAATGTGAATAAGTGTTTATCTTCAAAGGCTGGAATAGTTAAACACTGCTCTTAAAGCTAATAAGCCTCACTCGAACTGTTTAAGTGAAATCTTGGTGAATTTTTCCTTATCATCTCTGTGCACGTTGCACGAAAACTGAAATTGATCACATTTTGAAATTACGGAAAGAAAATGAGTCAAGGCGCTGCAGCGGGATCTTTCCGGGTAACAACCAGAGCGGATCGAACAAACTAGAGACGGCAGACAGTATGCTACGACGGGTTACTGGCAGCTCGGGAAATTTTAGCTCGAAACCAAAGTCGTTTGTCTCCGCATTCAATCATATTCCCAGCTTGCATTCGGTAGGGAGTAGAGAGCCGTCCAAACCTCTGGCCCTTTCGGCCCTCTCGTGGTACGGAATGACTTCGGGCTCTTCTGAAGCTTTCGATATCCACTTCGTCAGGTGGACGCCACCCCCTTCTGGCAATCTTGCTTGGCCCCTGAACTGTGCTAGGTCCGAGGCTACATCATCGAATGACCAAGATAGTTGTCGACTTAGAAGTTTCTGCTGACGCTATCTACCACCGGCTGGGCGACCGAAACTCCATGTTTGTTTGCCGATTCTCGAAGGACTCAGTTATCACAGAACGGTAATGAGATGGCTCCGAAGGGGTGGATGGTCATCCTATAATTTATTACCGCTTTGTCCCGGTTTTTCTCTTCCCACCTTAGGAAACGCAATGCGTCTCGCTATTCTACCGGTAACTTCACTTGGAGAAAAATTTCCTTGATGTCAGTAGACAGGGCCCATCTACCCAATCTAAGGCGGCACAAAACTTCGATCAATGGCGTGGTCCGGTCGGGCCCATGTAGCAGGCCATCGTTTGACGACTTGCCCTGGAACTTGGCTGCACGGTCGAAAACCACCCGCAGACTTTCGTGTTTCTTGGGGTTGATAACCGAGTGGTGAAGTAGGTGCCTGGTCCCATTCCGGCCGTCGGCTTTGGCAGGCACCTTTTCAACGGAGTCAAGGGCTTCGTTTCGCCTCATTTCTTCTGCGTATCGCTCCACAGATCTTGGTCTTGAACGAAGCCTTCTTTCGGTCGTAGTAGTCTTTGTAGAGCATAGTTTCTGTTATCAACCCAATGGTCAGATGGTGTGCTCCATGGGAGCGGAACCTTGAACTGTTTTTTAAGTCATCTGGTTCCTCGCCATACTGTTTGCAGAGCGAACTGGTCGTCTCGAGACAGCGAAATTCTTCGTCTCCAATGTCGTGAAACTCCTTTTCACACGGCCACTGCAAATGATGCACTACGTGGTCCGTTTTGGCTGATACGTAATTAACGAAACCGTGCCCCCCTACTGGAGCACATAATACACATCCCAGAGCTGTGCGCACGGCATAAGGTGCCTGGAGGTCGCCCACTCTCTGGTCAAGTACCCAAAGTGCCTCTGACACATAGCAGCCGATGAGTGGATCCGCTTCGTCATCCTCCCGGTCTACGATGGAGACATCCTGCAGGTGGGGCCACCTAGTTAAAATTGCAATCACCGAACTTGGTGCCAGCATGTGGAGATCAGCTTACGTAAACGCCTCCGTTGATACGATTTGCTCATTAGTGTACTGAGCGATGATATGTAACCTCAACCGGCTGTCAGTCAAGATTCGTGTTCCGCCCACCGTGCTCACTGCTAACGACGTCGTGCTTTTAGCAGGCCGGTGTTTATCAGCAAGCCGGTCCTTCGCCAGCGTAGTGTCCGATCCACTGTCGACGAAACCCAAAGCTTCGGCCATTCTAGTTGGGGTCAGCACTTCCACTACAACTATCCCTAAACGTACTGGTTTACTGGAAGACCGTAACGTCGAACAAATTACACTGGGCTTCTTGTTCGCCTCTGGTGTGGTTTCTCTCGCCTGGTGTAACAATCGGTGGTGTCTGCCCGCGCAAACCTCATGACCACATCTGGTCCTTGCTCGGCAAGCTGCGGCAGGGGGCGCGGTGTTGAGGTATATAAAACACGTTCCTGTCGTCCTCGCGATTCCCCGAACCTCGTCTATTGTGGCCTTGTTGAACTTCGGGCATTCTAGTAGCCCATGGCTAGCTTCTTAGGACCTGCAAGTTGGATGCGCTATAGCCTCGCACGAAATGGCCTGTGAATTTGTTTAAGGCTGATGTTTCGGATGCTCCCGTGCAGTGTTGTGAGCCTGGCTGATGCTAGGTCTGTTTACCCGTTGGCTATCCCGGATGTTCCCACTACATCTACTATGGGTAATCTTGGTTTGCCTGTCTAAGTATTCGGTCTAATCCTCGAAGTTAGCCTCACGGTCGCTCCGGCTTATATGTTCCTCCTCTTCCGTCCACCAACCCTGCAGTTCTATAGTGGGGTAGCGGACTATACACTCCAATGAATGCATGGCATCGAGGTCAGCCATGTAACCTGAATGGTCGAGGGCTATTGAACAGTTCAGCACCATGATCCCTCGGTCGGCCATCGCATAGAAGACGCCCTCAGTTCTTCTGGCCTCTAACATTACGCCCTCTATCAGATTACGAGATACCTTGAATGGATGGTCGAGCAGGCCCCCCAAAATCTTCCTTGCTTGTGTGCAGCCTTGTTCCGGGTCGAGCAAGGCACACCCGTCTATGGCTTCTCTTGCTCGGCCTCGACAGTGATGGGTCAAATAGGGAAGCCTTTGTCCGCGGCCGGGTATCTTATTTTCGACGAAAGTTTCAAATTGCCTGATGAACTTGCAGTAGTGTTCAGATCGTCCGTCTGAAGCCGTCAGTTCTACTCTTGGTTGCGTCGACGCTTTGCGTCCGACGGCCGGAGTAGGGTTTCCTATCTGAATTTGTCCCGATCTGTCGGATAGATCGTAGGCTTTGGCCCTATGCTCACGCCCGCTCTGTCTACACTTCTCTCCTGCTTCCTGGGCCTGCTGCCTAGCCCATAACGGTTGCAGTTCTAGGTCAAATATCCTCAAATTAAATGGGTCGACATTCTTGCAATTCACAGTGCCCTCGGTATTACATGAGTTAGCACTGACAGGACTAGGTGACCTAGCATTAACTAAGGAATCAAAAGTACCAAAAACCTCCCCAGCCATTTGCAATACTGCTTCCCGTCCAGATTCCAATTTTCTCCATCAGTTTCTTGGCGTGTTGCGTATTCCTTTGTTCAAATCGATCGATTGGGTGTTGTAAGATGCCTTAGAGCAAAAAGTAGCCAAATTCGCAACGGATCTCGAAATCAGAACGCGATTATCGGTGAAATTCTACGATAATGGATTATTAAATGAGCATTGACATGAAACAGGTACGAACCTCAATCACGCAATCACAGGGACTCAGAAAACGGGAACCAAATTGAGGCCTGCGAGAAAGAAGCTCGTGCGTCACGCAGGTTAAGAATAAGGATATGACGGAGTGGCGCGGTGGACGTGAACAAACAAATGATGGTTAATGGAAAAATACAGTGCATTAAAACAATTCAATGGATTAAGCGAGTAAGTGATGTTAAAACACGATATTGAAGTGTTTCTTTTTTTTGGGGGGGGGTCCGCGACCGGTCGGTTCAACGTCCGCCTTGCGCGTTGAGCTCGACACCGGGTTTACAGATGAGAACGAAAAAGCCACGAAATCCGGAGCTCCATTTAATATTCAGGAAGCAGCACGATAGACACTTAGGGAAGCATTGCCTCGAAGATTGCCTCCGAGGGTACCCCAGCCTTTAAATTCACAATAAAGTCCACAGCGAGGTCCAAGGAACCGTCAGTCTGGTACGAACCTTCTGCAGTCTCCCTGGAAGAGGTAGGGACTTTCCGACTAGGACAGCACGAGTCTGACGTCTTTTCGTTTAGGGAAATGTGGATAGGGCCAGATAGTGACAATATGCTTCTTCGGGGACACAGTCTACCGACAGGATAGAACAGATGGCAGACAAGAGGGCGGAGTAGCACCAGCAATATGTGTAACGAACGTTTGAGCAATGCGTAGCCAAATTCGCAACGGATCCCGAAATCAAAAGACGATTATCCGCTATGTTCTACGATACTAGATTATTACATGAACAATGACATAAACAATATACAAACCTCAATAATACGATCACAAGGACTCAACAACGAGAAACCGAATAGCAGCGTGTGAGCAAACAGCACGTGTGTCACGCAGGTCCTGAACAAGGATGTGCCAAAGTAGCGCTCTGGACGCGAACAAACAACAATTGGTCCAGAAGCACAACCAGTTCGTAAAGACAAGTCAATGATGTAGGCAAATGAGTGATGTTAGGAGAAACACTGAATCGCGAGGGAAGAGGGGGATTTTCCACGACCGGCTGTTACACCGCCCACCAAAATCCTCCTGGATCCTTAGCAGAGTCAAATGTTCGGTATAAAGATACTGATTCTTTCTACCTGCCTATACCCTGCTGTCAGTGCGCGCGTCTAAAGCTCGTCGTCAACGTTCCACTACTGGTCGCACCTAACCCATTGGCTACATAGACGTGAGGCTAGTCTACATCTTCCACGAGACCAAATGACCGATGGCGGGCGTGAAGGGTCACATAGATGTCCTCGTAAAGAGCCGTCCGGTCCTGGATGTATGTGCTTGAGTGTGTGTGTGAACGTGTGTGTGTGCCGGGTGTACAATGAAATCACAGGTATGACTACACATCAAAGGAGGACTTTCTGCAATGTCAACAAAAGACCATGTGGCAAGAAAACGAGTAAAATGTAGCATGTGTGTGTGACCTAAGCTCCGCTACTTCCACATATGCAAGGGGCATTCGGTAACGTCAATAAAAAGCAAAACAACGAACACTATCACATGTTTGATGGGGTTACGGGGTGTAGAGTGCGTCCTGCATGTGTGTATGTGTCGGGATGTACAATGGGATCGCATTCATCATCACATATCGGAAAGAACCTTCTGTAATGTCAACGAAAGACCGCGGCCACTGTAACGTGTTTGACGGAGACCGTGTGGTATATATGGTGTTTCTTTATTCATCTCGATGACTAGTGTAAAAGGGTCTACTGGGCCTCAGGTTTATCAGCTCCTCCGTCTTCGCTCTCGAGTAGGTTAATACTGCGTATGTCACGAATGAGCACACCGTTAGCTGTCTTTATCTTCACCTTTCTTATCATTCCGTCAGTGCCTTCGATGGTTTCCGTAACTACTCCCAAAGACCAAGTGCTGAAATGTGCGCGTTCGTCGGCGATCATAACCACATCCCCAACTTTGAATGGTCTTGTTTTGGCCATCCACTTCTGTCGAGTCTGCAAAGCCGGTAGGTACTCCTGAAGCCATCGCCTCCAGAAGACCTTGGCCAGATAGTTTGCTTGCTTCCACCCGTGGAGGTAGCCCCCACGAAGGTTTACCGGCCCTTGGAAACTCTCGTTCGACCTTAGCGTCAATAAGTCGTTCGGGGTGAGCGCCAGGTGGGTGGGTTCACCGTTCAATCCTGGAACCAGGGGGCGGTTGTTCAGGATTCTCTCCACCTCGGTCATGACGGTGTTCAGCGTCTCGTCGTCGGGCGGCTGCTGCTCCATGATTGACAGCAATATCCGTCTGGCGGACCGGATCATGCTTTCTCATACGCCGCCTCGGTGGCTGGCCTGTGGGGGGTTGAAATGCCAGCGTATGCCGTAGGCCACGGTTCGATCCTGCAGTTCGTCCCCGTTTATGTTCTTGTGCCAACGCTGCAATTCCCGTTGAGCGCCCACAAAGTTCGACCCATTATCTGAGTATATATCGGCCGGTACGCCTCTTCGGTTGATAAATCTTTGCAAGGCCCGTGGAAACGAATCGGTCGTCATCGAATGTGCGACTTCTAGGTGCACCGCACGTGATTTCATGCACGTCATGATACATCCGTATCGCTTTTCTAATCTTTTCCCGCACTTGATCCACAAGGGCCCGAAATAATCCAACCCGGTGTCACTGAACGGCCGCCAGCCCGTAGTCACCCTGCATTCTGGTAGTAGGGCCATGAGTTGTTTGCCTGCTGTGGCATTGCGTCTCCTGCATTGCACACACCGTCGGATTACGCGTTTTACAGTCTCTCGTCCTCTCAACAACCAAAGACGCTTTCGGATGACGCTCGTCACGTGACTTTCCCCGGCATGTCCCTCCATGGCGTGGACGTGTTGAATCATTAGCTCTACTACAGGTTGTCTCGCAGGCAGCAGTATAGGATACTTTTTGTCGAAGTTCAGGTGGGCGTTGGTCAGCCTACCATCCACCCGCAGCAGTCCGTTGATGGGTTTGGGGTTTAAACGCTTCAGCTCGCCTCTTGGAGATGGCATGTCTTCATTGGTCGGCCCCACTTCTTCCGCCCTCTTGAGTTCTTGGGCGAAAGCCTCGCGTTGTATCATTCTGAAAATATCATACTCTGCCGCTTGTAGCTCATCGGGACCTATCGGGCCGACCGGTATCCGGCCTGAGGGCCGTAGCCCTTTCATGACTAGTAAATTTCTCTTGAACCTGGTTAACCAAACTAGCGAACGAAGCGTCTTCATCCAGGAAGAAAACCTGGTCAGTCGCGATAGAATGGATGTCTCTTCGACGACGTTGGTTGCTATCACTACGCCTTTGATCTCCAGTTCCAATTCCGTAGGGGGTTTTAATTCGAACACGGGCTTCTCCTGTTCGGGCAAGTGCAGGAAGTTTGGCCCTCTCGTCCACGTGTCTAGTTGCCTGAAGTTGGTCGCACCTCGGGAGCACAGGTCGGCCGGATTATCGCCAGACCTGACATGATTCCACTGGTTCGTGGCTGATTCATCGTGGATAATCGTGAGCCGGTTAGCAACGAAAGTACCAAACTGGCTCCAGACGTTGTTGATATAGTAAAGTACTATCGTTGAATCCATCCAGAAGCTCACCGACCAAATGTAGAGATCGAAACATCTCTTCACAGCTTGCACCACCCTGACTGCCAACACGGCTGCGCTGAGTTCAAGGCGTGGGATTGAGACCGACTTCAGTGGAGCAGCGCGGGCTTTGGCGAACAGGATCCTCGTAGTATATTGTCCATCTCCTGCGCACCATCGTCCGTACACCACAGCTCCATAACCGACTTCGGATGCATCGGAATAGGCATGTAGTTCTCCAGTCCGTGTCGTATGGCCAGGAGTCAAACACCGTGGGATTCTTATGTCCCCTAATTTCTTCAAGGTGTTCAAAAATTCCTCCCAGTCCAACCGGTCCCCTAGGTCCAGTGACTGGTCCCAATCAAATCTCTTACGGCATAGCCGCTGCAGCAACATCTTTCCGGGAAGCAGCCATGGTGAGACGAAACCGAGCGGGTCGAACAAACTTGAGACGGCAGATAGTATGCCATGACGGGTCATTGGCAGCTCGGGAACGTTTAGCTCGAAAACAAAATCGTCCGTTTCCGCGTCCCATTGTATCTCTAAAGTGCGCTCGATAGGAAGTGGAGAGCCATCCAAATCTCTTACCCTTTCGGCCTTTTCGTGATACGGGATGACCTTCAGCACTTCTGAAGCGTTCGACATCCATTTAGTTAGATGGAAGCCGCCCTCTTCCAGCAATCTCGTCAGACCCCTGAACTGTTCTAGAGCTGATTCCACATCACCGAACGACCCAAGGTAGTCGTCGACGTAGAAGTTCCTGCTGACGCCATCTACTACAGTCCGATGTACTTGATCGCCATGTTTGTTCGCTGATTCTCTGAGGGCGTAGTTTGCACAAAATGGTGACGATATGGCTCCGAAGGGGTGGACGGTCATTCTATAATTCACCACTGCGTTGTCCCGGTCGCTCCCTTCCCACCACAGGAAACGCAAAGCATCTCGTTCTCCTACCGGAATCTTCACCTGATGGAACATTTCCCTAATGTCGGCAGACAAAGCCACTTTACCCACTCTGAAACGGCACAGAACATCGATCAGTGGTGTGGTCCAGTCAGGCCCCTGTAGTAGGCGATCGTTTAACGACTTGCCCTGGAACTTGGCCGCACAGTCGAAAACCAGCCGCAGTTTATTAGGTTTCTTGGGGTTGATAACCGGATGGTGAGGCAGATACCAGATACCTCTTTTGCTGTCGGTGTTAACAGGCACCTTTTCAACCTAACCGAGGGCCTCGTTTCGCTTCATTAAATCCGAGTATCGTTCCCACAGATTCTGGTCTCGAATGAAGCGTTCCTTTAGTCGTAGTAATCGTTGGAGAACATAATTTCTGTTGTCAGTCCACGGGTCGACCAATGTGCGCCATGGGAGAGGCCCCTGGAACTGTTTATGAGGCCTCTAGTGCCTTGCCGTACAGTTTGTAGAGCGAAGTGATCCTCTTGAGACAACGATGGTCTTTCGTCTCCAATGTCATGAAACTCCTTTTCATACAGCCGCTGCCACGTACACCTACTGGACCGTATAACATCCATCCCAGAGCCGTTCGCACGGCATAAGGTGCTTGACGGTCGCTCACTCTCTGGTCAAGCACCCAATGCGCCTCTGGCAGCTCGCAGCCGATGAGGAGATCCACTCCATCATCTTTCCAGTCTACAACGAATACATCCTGCAGGTGGGGCCACCTAGTCGAGATGGCGTTCGCCGACCTTGGTGCTCCCATGGGGAGATCCGCTAACGTGAATGTCTCCGTTGGTTCAATTTCCTCGTTAGCGTCGAGAGAGATGAGTTGCAGCCTCAACATACCGGCAGTCTTACGCGTGTTCCGCCCACCGTGCTCACTGCCAACGACGTCGCACCTCTAGCGAGCCGGTGTTTGTCGGCAAACCGCTCTTTCACTAGAGTAGTGTCAGATCCACTATCGACGAAAGCCAACGCTTTGACTACCCCAGTCGGAGTCACTACTCCCACGGCCACTACGCCTAAACGTACCGGTTTGCTGGCAGATCGTGACGTCGAACAAATAACTCTGGGTTTGGTACTCGTCTCGAGTAAGGTTACTCTCGCCTGATGCAGCAGCCGATGGTGTCTTCTCGTGCAGCCCTCGTAACCACATCGGTTCCTTGTCCTACAAGCTGCCGCCCGAAGCCTGGTGTTGAGACAGATAAAACATGCTCCTGCAATCCTCGCCACTCCCCACCGTTCGTCTATTGTGGCGTTGCCAAACTTGGGGCATTCTGGTAGTCCACGTCTAGTACCACAGGATCTGCAATTGGGTTGCGCCGTGGCATCTCGTGAAATGACATGTGCATTGGTCCAAGGCTGGTATTTTGGATGTTCCCGTACAGGGGTTTGAGCTTGGCTAGTACCGGGCTTGTTTGCCCGGTTGTTGTCCAGGATAAGTCGGCCAGACCTGCTGTCAGCTATCTTGGTTTGCCTGTCCAAGTATTCGGTCAGGTCTTCGAAGTTAGCTTCCCTGTCGCTTCGGCTTATCCGTTCTGCTTCTTCCGCCCACCGACCCTGTAGTTCGGGAGAAAGGTGACGGACTATGTTTTCCAAATTGTGCATGGCATCTAGGTCAGCCCTGTAACCTAAATGGTCGAGGGCTATTTAGCAGTTTTGCACCTTAATCATTAGGTCGGCCGTTGTGTAGACGTCGCATTTGGTTATTTTTCCTCTAACATGATGCCCCCTATTAGGTTACGGGCTACTTTGAATGTTTGGACAAACAGGTCCCTTAGAATCTTCCTTGCTCGGGTGTAGCCTTGTTCCGGGTCCAGCATGGTACACCCGTCGATAGCTTCTCGCGCTCGGCCTCGGCAGTAGTGAGTAAGGTATAGAAGCCTTTGCCCGGTGTCGGTTACTTTATTTTCAACGAACGTCTCGAACTGCTTGACAAACTTGCAGTATTGATCAGCTCGCCCGTCGAAAACCGTTAGTTCCACTCTAGGCAGATCGATCGATGGTGGTTTGTAGTCGGCGACCGGCATGGAGTTCCCTATCTTATTGCACCCTGGTATATCGGACGTGTCATAGTCGCTGGTCTCATGCTCTCGCCCCTTCTGTGTACATTTCTTCTCTGCTTCCTGTGTCTGTGGTCTATCCGATAGTAACTGTTGTTCTAGGTCTAGTATTCTCAGCCTATATAAATCAACATCCTTACGATCAATATTGCTCTCATTAACACATGAACCAGCACTGACAGGACTAGGCGATCTAACATTACCTGAAGAATCAAATGTGCCCAAAACCTCCCCAGAGACTTGCCGTGTTACTTCCTGTCCGGCTTCCAATGTTTTCGATCCTTTCCTTGGCATTTTGCGTGCTTTTTCTCGTTCCAAATTGATCTAATGATGATTGTAACACACGTTTGAGCAGTGCGTAGCCAAATTCGCAACGGATCCCGAAATCAAAAGACGATTATCCTCTATGTTCTACGATACTAGATTATTACATGAACAATGACATAAAAAATATACAAACCTCAATAATACGATCACAAGGACTCAACAGCGAAAAACCGAATAGCAGCGTGTGAGCAAACAGCACGTGTGTCACGCAGGTCCTGAACAAGGATGTGCCAAAGTAGCGCTCTGGACGCGAACAAACATTAATTGGTCCATAGAAACAACCAGTTAATAATAATAATAATAATAATGGTTTATTTCGGAAGCGCCCGAAGCATGCCATGTGCATGATCATGTAGATACAGGTGATGGAATGGACAGATATAATTCATGGAAATATGGAGACTCTCATTAAAATGTTGGGTAAAAAGGCTCAGAAGGGTGAATAAGGTAGGATGAAAATAGTATAAACGTATGCACACCATAGAGATTGTGTATAGTTTAAATGAGCTCAAGAGCGGATTTGAATGGACGCCCGGTGAATTTGAAATTCAAGGTCAGGTGGACTGATTGGCTGGTCCCGGGCAATTACATATGGAGGCAGACTGGTAAACATGAGAAAAGCTGGAAATCGGTATAAAGAATTGCAGTAGCGAGGAACGATGGAGAAAAAGGTGAGGTGCATTGCAGTGGATTAGATGACAATGAAGCATTGGTACTTTGCAGTGAATTGTCGGCGGACAGGACACAAAACTCACCGTAAAACAGGCAGCGAGCAATGCAGGACGTAGAGGGATGATCAGATGACAAAAACGATTTAGAAGGATTGGATACGGTAGATGTGAGGCACAGATGTAGAGTTGATGGATGCCTATGATGACGGTCGTTGGGATGATAGCAAGAGAAATGGCAGGTGAGGAACTGCAAGATGCAGAGCGCATGCACATAGATATATATGCGTAAGTTTATATATATATAGATTAATTGTATATATATGTATAGGTTAAAGAGAAGCAGGAGCAATAACAACGGGGTCCTAGAAAGAAATTATCAGTCAATAGGAGGAGTAGGTAATGTTAGATCAATTTGTCGTAGGATTAACTTTGGAATTTCGTGGTGGATTAACTTCATGACAAGTGCACGTGGCAGCCCAACGGAGAGAAAAATAGAATGTGGAAGCACAGAAGTGATGAAGACTGTTAGGAGCAGTTCATGGAAGAGTGAAGATGAAAGACAGGATCAAGGAAAACAGGTAAGAATGAGTCTAATTATTTGATCAATGCAGGTGCGAGATGTAGTGACGGACCAGAGGAATCGGGTAGTGACAGGTCAAACAATTTGGAACTGTAAAAAAAACGTCACGACGTAACATTGTCATTACAATGGTGGAACATGGAAAAGCGGACCACACTGGAAGGTACAGAAAAATGCCTGTAGCGAGCAATAAACGGATCAAGGGATGAAAGCAACGACCGAGGAGACACAGGTAAGAAATCACCAATCAGATCATTTTACTGCAGATGAAACACGAAGGAGGCGGACAAGGAATCGGGAAGCCCTGAGATAAGTGGACCAGTAATAGAGCAAAAAGGCCACAAAAAAACGAACGCGCAAAGGAGTTGGGGCAATGGAACTGGAGAGCTGAGTGCCGGCAGACAATTGAACAGGTGGATACTAATCAGGACACTGGAAAGAACCGCAGAGGAATCGCGGGGCCAAGTGAGGAAGATATGGTGGTGGTGATTAGATAATAAATACGACTGTAAAGGATGCGAAGTTTGGAGCGGCAAGTTCTAATATGCGGATTGGGCATGGGTGAGGGTGCGGTTGGTGCATCATGGCATGGGGCACGAGGAGGGATTAACAGGGCGACAGGTTTTAAGGAAGCTATCAATGGGCGTTCTGAGCAGAGGGTAACACCAAGCGCATAGATGATAGAAGCCAGCAATGACGGCAGGTGGGAAAAGAGTTATTGGCGAGCGTCGACAGAGAAGAGTGGTTAGGACGATAGTGACTCGAAGCAGTGAAAGTTGATGTAAAGAGAGGTAATAGGAGGGAGGACAAAACGGGAAGGTGTGCATACCGTGGTAGGGCGACAAAGACGGAAAGTGGAAACAGATGATAAGAGCTCTAGGTGAACAAGCTGTGGCGGAAAAACGATGAGGAGCATGCAATTTTCAACCGACAGCATTGGATACGGTAGTTCAAGAAAAGTTAGGGCGTGCCACCCGCAACCGGTGCTAGTGGGTGGGACTGGCCGTGCGCTGGGCACCCAACCTGAAAAACACTTCGTGAAGTGAACGCAGGAGGTGTGATCCACCAGTCTAGTTGCGCTCGCACATCGTTGCAGACGGCCTGCACGCCCGATGTGCGCCGGCCATAGCGGTGGATCTGACCGCGCCCCGCACTGTTGGGAGTGGCACGAGTGATCATGGATAATTGTACAGGGGACAAAACGACCGCGATGGGGTTGCGTGAACCAGGAACAATTGACCAAGCCGTGAGACCATGGACAGGAGAGCCAACGGAAACAGCAAGTGGTAGACGACCGTGTAGCAATATTATCCAGATGCACCTGCCAGGGACATGGTAATTACGGTGCCCGAAGTGGTTGGCCGTCAGCGGGGATCACTGGAGAGGGAAAAAAGATGGAGAAGCGCAGTCTGGGTGTGCCCCAGCTGAGAATCAACGGATACTGAGGAGAAAAAAGTGAATATGATGGATAAGATATGAACTTAGGTGAGCAATAGGGTTATTTTATGATGACAGGCGGTAGGTTCGCTATGGATCATTGACGGCAGTGGCCTTAGTTCGCGGGGTGTACCTAGTGGCTTGTGACGCAGAGGTAGTAGAGTTACAGTGTGAGACCTCTTTCAAAGGCCAGGTCGGCGGAGACGAGCTCATTGGTGAGCAATATAGCATTGGGGACTGTTAAGTATGACAAAAGTGCGCGCCTAAAAGCGAACATTGAGGAGGCACTGCGTAAGCTAAGGGGCAGCTTATTCCAGATTTTGGAATAGGCTGACAGTTCGTAAAGACAAGTCAATGGTGTAGGCAAATGAGTGATGTTAGGTGAAACACTGAATCGCGAGGGAAGAGGGGGATTTTCCACGACCGGCTGTTACAGTCTCCCCTTGATTTATTCATAACTGGGCACAATCGAGACCTTAAAGAAATTAAGTGTGAAGTGCCACTGGCAAAAGTGATAATGTAGTTCAAAGGGTCGCTCAAGACCCAGCAAGGCGCCGAGGGAAATCGTGTTAAGTCGGGACTACGGAGGACTCAGTTGGAATGAATCAAAGAGGGCAGCGGAGGAAGTTCAGTGGACACAGACACACAAAGGCCTCTGTAGTGGAGTCTTGGAAGGCCACCAAGATGGGGCTACTCTGACTTATGGAGAAGTTTGTTCCTCTGAGGGGGGTTGGCAGTAGAAATCATCCCTCGTGGTGGAAGGTGAAGTTCGCAAGACTATGGTCATTCGCAGGTGTTTTTTCCACAACCGGTAGCAGAACACGTAATGGTGGCGTCGCATTTATTCATGCGATTGTAAACACAAAACCCGGCCGTAGCCGGTGACTAAGCGGCAAACAAGCAAGCGAGTTGGCATAAAGAATTAAACGACTTGTGCCGTCACGCGCAGCAGAGGAAGGCCATTCAGTACACAGCAAAATCGATAGGTCAATACTGCTGGCGCCAAAGCATGGTTAAAGATCGAGGCAAATTGGGAGTATGTCCATTCATGAGAGGAATATTGATCGGTTGTTCGCGTAGTGTGCGAGACTGTAACCAGACGCAACAGCAGGCAACGATGGACAGCCTACAAGCTGTGCAAGACTTAGGTGGTATCGGTAGGAACAGGGCCCAGGCCATTTGAAGAGTGGGGAAATATTCTTTCTAGAGTCGGTTGGCTGCTTCGGCTCGCACAAACCCAAAGCGGTTCTGCGCCTACGTGCCATCACACAGATGAATGAGAAGTGTAGCAGATTCGGAAGGGGCCTGGGGACGGCTGGTTCTAAGTGACGAAGACAAGGCCGACATGTTCTCGGAATTCTTCAACAGCATATATCGGCCGGCAAGTATTTTACAGGAGGGGCTGGAGGGACCACAGGAGCCTCCAATACCCAAACTTAGTTCAGGAGAAGGGGAGGTATATACGGAGCCGAAAAGCTTGAATAGAAATAAAAAGTCTGAACTAGTCTTGAAGTCTTGAAGTACTACACGGGTTCGAAGCTTTGAGCCCAATTGTCCCGGTTCTTGAGGAAATCTTTGATCTTCTGTCGGATTCACCGAGCTGAAACGAGAGTAAAAAGAAGCGGGGGGGGGGCGAGGGTGGCAGCGAAAAAAAGATACACATAACCTCATGCAGTGTCACACTGTGGACAGTGCCTTAAGCTGAGTGGGGGTGCGGCATTCATGAACATATATGCGATAAAAGACATCTATTTTGTTAGTTTTTTTTTGACAAAGAGAATTATTGGGAGAGACCCAGGTAGAGGTCTAGCTTTTTCTTGAAGATAGTTTTGTTCTGCGAGAGAACAATATCTTCTGGAAGTGTATTCCACATAGTAATAACCCTTTAGCTAAAAAAGTTATTCCTTAGTGAAGTGAGTGGCCTCGGTTTGAAAACTTTTCTGCTGTGACCACGGAGAGAGGGGGCTGGACAGACGGAGAAGAAGCAATTGCTTTGACCTTTTTCAAAAAGTTGGAACATCAAAAACAGATCACCTTTTACGCGTCTTACGTCAAGGGGATAGAGGTTGAGGAGTGAGAGGCGGACGGGATAAGGTAGATGGGATAGACCCCTTACTGCCTTGGTGGAGGCCCGCTGAACTCTTTCTAGGATCTCACGGTCTCGGACAAGACCAGAGTGCACTATCTGACTGCCGTACTCCAGCAGAGGTCGGATATACGTGCCGAAAATTATGGGGAAATCATCCTTAAATATGCGCGGGAAGCACCTTCGAATCATGTTTAGGACTCGAAAGGCAGACTTGCCTGCAAGTTCGTGATGATGAGAGAAGGATAAGTTACAATCTAACCAGAAACCGAGCACCTTGTGTCGGTCAACCCTTGGCAGTGTGGTTGCTCCATTAATGGAAAACGTGTGACCAGTCTCTCGACCGAAAGACATGCTCACGCATTTGTCATCATTAACTGGGAGGTTCCAATCCTCGGACCAGCGTTTTGTTTCATAAACTGCAATTTGCAGGTCTTCAACGCTTGAACTCCAGAGGGGTACATCATCTGCGTACATGGCAATTTTCGCAGAAAGGGCTGTCGGTAGATCGTTTATATAGATCAGGAAAAGAAGAGGACCTAAGACCGACCCTTGGGGGACCCCAGTTGTTACTGAGGAGGGTTGAGACAAAACATTCCCGACTTTACCCACAAAGGTGCGGTCGGTAAGGAAGCTACGTAGGATGGCCAACATGGAGCCTGTGATCCCGTATGTCTGTAGCTTATAAAGAAGAGGGGCATGTGGGACCTTATCGAAGGCCTTAGCAGAATCGATGACTACAGCGTGTGAGAGCTGGCCATCATCATAGGCTTTCGTTGGAATATCCATGACAGCAAGCATATTGGTGATGCATGACCTGCCAGGAAGAAACCCATGTTGGGACGGGGAGAGGATCTTATTTCTTTGAAGATGGGAAAGAATCTCACTCTTAAGAATTCCCTCAAAAATTTTGCTAGGGATGCTAGTGAGGCTTATGGGTCTGTAACTAGAAGCAAGGTGTCTACTACCCTTCTTATAGATGGGTGCGATCACTGCTTTTTTCCAGTTACGGGGGAAAACTCCATCGTCAACACATTGCTGAAAAAGCGAGGCATAAGGAGCAGCTAATGTATCCGCGGCTTTTTTGAGAATACGGGGGTGGATTAGGTCAGGACCCATAGAGCAATATTGGTTGAGCCGTCGGAAACCTTTAGCGACTGCACCAATGGGAATAGTGACGCGGTTAAGGGTAGTGGTCAGAGATAACGGGTGCATGGTAGGGTGGGATGATATGGGAATGGAGCTAAAAATTGTACGGAAGTAGGAGCTGAATGCCTCGGCTACTTGGCTAGGGAAGAGATTGGAGATCCGGCACTATCTTTGAGAGCTAATGGCGTCGGAGCTGTGCCCCTTAGACGGCGCATGTACTGAAAGAAAAATGCCTTATTGGTCCGTGCTCGATCAAGTACAGATCGTTAGACTGCATTCTGATAGGACCTAATCTTGTCTTCGCATATGTTCCTTATGATCCTGAAGTCTTCTGCATCACGGGCAAGGCCTGTGGCTTTATATCTAGCAAAGAGGCGTGCGCGTTTGTCTAGAATGCGCCTAATGGGGCGAGGGAGGGGTCGCTTAGCGGTCTGTGGGCGACGAATTCTGGGGACAAAATGCCTATCAGCTAAGGAGATTAACTCTATGAGATTCTCTGCCATTTCATCCACAGAGTTACCTGGGTTAGTTAAACTTAGCTGGAAGCGAAAAAATGCACAGACTTGGTCAAAGTTGGTCCTTTTGAAGGATCTCAAAATTTTAGTTTCTGACGGAAGAGGAGGCCATTTCACGATATAATCGAATCCAATGAGAATGTGATCACTTTTGCCGAGGGGCGGCAAGTAATGCACCACATCTGTTAGCCGATCATTGGTGATGACCAGGTCTAGTAGGGACGGGGCGTGGCCTGTGCGATATCTAGTCGGATCTCTTACGTTCTGCACCCATGAGTTTTTCAGTACGAGATCAAGGAGGGGTTTACCGAAAGTGATATCCGGGGCATCAGCTCTTTGCCAGTTTGTACTGGGAGAGTTGAAGTCACCAGTGACTAACAGATGGGTGAAGTCTGTATAGCTTTTCAGGGAGCCTAATAAGTCTATGAGACCTAGGCTGTCAGTTGAATTGCATGCGGGAGGACGGTAGACAACACCAAGCAATAGGGTGTCTGTCCTAGAGAGGTTAAACACGGCCCACAAACAATCAATACATGAAAAGTTTGGGGTTGTCAGTAAGGTGGGAGGAGGGATCGAATTATCGTAGTATATGATGACCCCGCCGGCACGACCTCTACTGGAGTCCCGCCTTACTGTGAAGTATCCCGGAATGGATATTTCGGCATCAAGTATGTCAGGGGTGTTCCAGGTTTCTGTGAGAGCTATGATCTGAGGCTCCTTATCCACTGCAAGCTGCCGAAGCTCCGGGATCTTATTCAACACACTCAGGGAATTGCTGTAAAAACACTTGAGCACATGCTCAGGAGTTGTTGCAGAATCGCCAGAGGCAGCTGGTTTTGGGTTTGAGGAGGGGGAAAGAGGGGGGTTTGAGGATGGAAAGGAGGTTTTGGGAGAGTCGGGGGCTGAAGATATTGGGGGGCTAGAGGGTAAGCAGACTGCTGGGGGAACCGGTAGGTTTTGATGTCTAGTAACCTGGGGGGTATCAATCCAGGTGGACGGTCTACATCCTTCGGTCTTCGAAAAGGGTGGGCTGCTTTTTGTGGTTTGCCCTTCTGCGCACTGCGTGATGCTCTGTTCTGAGTTCTCTTGTTGGTGAGCTCATTTTTCGTGACAGAACCAGATACATTATCTGGTGCTTTAACCTCCTCACTGCTTCTTTCAGTAGAAGCAAGTTGCAGGTTCATGTCTGGGCTCAAGGATGAGTGAGTCTCGTCCGTTGAAACAGTCTTGTTGGCTATGATGGGGCCTGGGATGCTTTTCGTAGGCGACCGATGTTTAGTGGCACTAGGCCTACTACTGGGAGTACTTTCGGCGACGGGAAAGGGTGTCAGTAGGGAAGCGAGGGATGGTGGGCATGCAGCTCGGTCCTCAAGGCGAGTTACCTGGACAACTGGCAGCACTCTGAGCTTAGGATCAGCTTTTTGTGGAATTTTTGGCTTAGCCTTCTCACTGCGGAGCCTCAGATGAAGTGGCTTATCAATGGATACGCCCTTGAGCCCTTTAATTTCCTCCTTGAGCTTTGCGGCCAAGGAAACAATTCGTTTGGCTGCATCTGTGGAACCCATTACAATGAGAATACCATGAACCCGGTTGGTGCGTTTGGTTACCAACCAAGTGGACCGACCTTTAAGCGGGAAAGGGAGCTTAAGGCGATTAAACACCTGGGCGTAGGTGTCATGAGGGTGATCTGAACTGAGGAAGCGGCCCCAAAGGATGACTCGCTTGGAGCAGTTCTCGGTATCTTGTAAAATCTTTGCGGCGTCAAGAATTTGTTGCTCAGAAACTCTACACACCTGATCGGCTGCCTGGGACACCGGGAGGGATTTTATTACCAAACTCCTCAGGCTGGTCAGCTCATCCTTAAGGGTACGGACGGTAGCCCTTAGCTCGGCTATCTCTGCAGCCTGACTTTGGACTGCACATTTTAGTGCATCCGTTTCCAGCGCATTAGGAAGGACCGTTTCGTCCGGATTGGGGAGTGAGGCGTTGGCCACGGAGGGGGAATCGCACTGCCTCATGGGGAAAGTAGCCTCATCTGAGCAAGTGGTTATATCAGTGGTGAGGGGCATTGACATTATTCAGGATCCAGTCAGCACAGATAAAAATAAAATTAAATGGAGGGGGACGAGCTGTGTGTTCTAGAAATTTCAAAAACAGCTACACTCACCGAGGGAGACGACCGCACCGCTGGTGTACCGCAGTTCAGATGGTATTCATCCAGCCATCTCTTAACCTCCGACCGAGTTCTCGGAGGGTCCGGTGGAGAAGCTGCATAAAACTTCACTTAGAGAGGGAGATGGGCCGTGGGACTGGATCAAGGCAACAGTGGCAGGAATTTTTAAGTCCGTACCCCGGCAAAGGGAAGAAAGTTATAGGCAGGTTAGCCTGACCTCATTACTGTGTACGTGCCTGGAGCGAATAGTTGGGAAACAAATCAGAAGGCATTTGGTCCAACATAACCTCATACCAGGTGCTGAGCATGGGTTTGTGGCAGGAAGATCTTGTCTGAGGACTTTCTTGCGGTTCGTCGACGAGGTAACCAAGCGCCTGTGAGAAGGACAGTCGAATGCTGTCTGTGACTTGCATTTCAGCAAGATGTTTGATTCAGTGAACCACAGGTTTCTGGAGGGCAGACTGCAGTCTATGGGAATTGTTGGAAGGGCAAGACATGGGGTAAACAGCTTTTTTACCGGGGAGAACTCTCAGTGGTAGCGTGAGTAGTCACGTCTCAAAATGGAAGGTGTAACTAGTGGGGTGCTACTGGGCTCCTTGCTCGGCCCTCTGCTCTTCCCTATCTTTATGAACGACCTAGGACGTAAGTTTACAAACCTCACTTTTATGTTTGCCGATGACGTCAAGATATCTGGAGTAGATATAGAATTTTACTTGTTAGCAGTACAAAACTGGCCACGCAAATGGGACCTCCCACTAGGCCTCACCAAGTGCCAATGCTTGACCACAAATACGAGGGCTAGCGTGAATGGGGGGAGGGGACCGTTACAAACGGTTAAGGACATTGGCTTTATGGTATTTACCAGCTTCAAGCCGTTGGGGTGGTGCACCACAGCAGCCAAAATGGGCAGGAGAGAACTCTTTCGAGTTGGATCATCCACGTGGTGTAGAGAGTCGGAGATTTGGGTTCCGATATACCAAGTCATAGCTGGGCCGCACACGGGGCACTGCGTACATGCCTGGGCACTTTACTACCTATAGAATATAGACTGTCTGGAGAAAGCGCAAGGGCCGGCCACTAGAAAAGTGACTGGGAAAAGGGGGCTTAGCTACACAGAGCATCTCCATGCCCTGGATCTGTTCCCAAAGGAAAGGCGGCGCCTTCGCGGGGACTGGGTAGAAACCTTCAAGATAATGAAGGGGCTGTCGGGTATAAATTGAGAGGACCTTTCGTCTTCTATCCCGGAGTGGGGCTCAAGGAGGCATAGCCTTAGATGACAAAGAAGGCACTCAGGGCTCCAAATTAGGGTGAATTACTTCTGGAATGGAGTGGTACTCTACTGGAATAAACCCACGGAGGGGATCAAAAATACCATACAAGTGAGGGATTTTATGAAAACAGCAAATCAGAGTTGGGTGGCAGCATACCCCGAATCATATTAGACCGTTTTTAGGGCCAGATGCAATTTACTCACTGTTTCCACCTTTTTCTTCCAGGGCTGATACTGCACAAAATTTCTGCCTTTCAGAAAAAGAAAATCACGCGTTGTTCGGAGCTACACAAAAGCGCCGACAACGCACGTATCTGGACACGGTTGGCTGTAGTCACACAAAGTCCTGTGCAGACTGAAACGAACTGAGCTGAACTGAAATGAAATGAAATTGCCAAAGGCGGCCGTTTAGACGTTTTCGGTACCTTGGGATAACGACTTTCTAACGATGGTAGGTGTAGTGCCTGTGGTGAATTATGGCATCAGTTCTTAAAAAGTTGGAAAATTTATATCACGTGCTGTTAGAAATTTAGTATTCACATTTGATTAGCGTCTGTCTCATCCCGAAGTAAAATGTACAAAAAATGATATTAATTAATTCGTTTTCGGGTAGTCGGTTTTAGCTGTTCATCTTGTGCGCGTTTTTCTAAAGCATTAGTACGTCCGTAAGACCGATGATTTCTTTTATGCGAAATAAGATCCGCTAATTGAAGACAGTTATCGTAGGCGATCTAAATCAATAGCACCAGATTCGGAGCTCGTCCAACCCAGTCAACACGGGGATGTGCATTTTAGTCCCAAAATAGTCCCGCGAGGTACTATTATTTAGTAATTAGTTTGAGGGGAGTTTATGTCATACCATTAGATTTGGACAGGCCTAAAACATGGAAAAACTATTTTACTTCATTGAAAAACTATGGTTTCTCAGCCCGGTCAACACAAAGAGGGAGCATTTCGTCCCAAAAAAGTCCCTCAACGAATTATTTATTTATAATGTGGTAAAAGTTGGATAACTTCGCCCGTTGCTTCAAGTGTGGTTCATGACATGGAGATACACCTTGACTTCTTTGTAAGATGCTACGTTATATAGGGATGTTGAGCACCAGAAAGTACTCTGGTCGTGCCAGCTAATACTTGGGGGTGTTCACAGATCATGTTCTTCTCTCAAATGAAAATTAGTGAAAGTTCACTGACTAGTATCTCAAGATGAAGTAATGCAGTAGAGCTTACCGAAATTCCAAAGTTAAGCACGTAGGCCGCTGCATTCCTGGTGTGTTCGAAAATAGTCCCGAAAATGTCCCTGGGGTTTTTCCAACGGGACTAAATTGGGACTATTTTGCTGACTGGGAATATACTACCGGTGGTCTGGCTAATGAATCCCGGAAACGCTAGCGGCACTGGTCCGGTCAGCAGTAGACAGTTGAAGAGTGACGTATTCCGCATAGTTATTGCTTTCATACCAGTCCGCATTATCAGATTAACAACCTAATTTGTCCCTACCTAACGGCGCTTACAACCTGGATCTATCAAACTGCTCTTCATTCACGCGTTATCACTTATACTCCTAACACTGCTTCGATGATGCATGTACGTAATACGAGCATAACTCCGGGCAAATTTGGTATAAAAACCAACAATATATCAAGAACATATGTACAGTTATTTTTTCATGAATATTATTTCTTCACCCACTGATCCCCGACACGTTACCGAAACGTTACCACAGGAAGTCTGTCACCTGGGTTGTTTATGTTTGTGTTCACTGTAAATTAGCCTACCCGATAGCGAGTCTCTTAAGCAGTGCAAATGAATGCTTCACAAGTTATTTGCTATGAAAGGACTGGAAATATGATACTTATAATTTACGTGAAGTTTGTTCTTCACCTCTGACGGTTGTGACCTGTTTAGCTTATGAGGTGGAATGCGAGCAACGTATTTACATTTTCAGTGACGAGATCACATTCACGAGTCGGACTATTGAGTACCTAAAGAGCACTACAGCGAGGACTCATGAGCATGTACCCTTGTAGCAAAACTGCTCCGGAACCGATCGGTTTTCTGCCGGTTTTCGATTGGTTTTTCCTATTACGCCGGTCGGTTTTCGGTCGGTTTGTTTAGTAGCCATTTTACACAGATCAACATTGAATTTATACAAAGCAAATCGACGATCGAAGAAATGTGCGATGATTAGTTGGCGTTTTATTTAAATGTATTGGTTTAATTCATCTAAATGTTTTGAAAAATCGGTATAGATCGCTCTATTTTGTTCTCTTGAAATAGGTAAAATAAGGACAATTACTCGGAAAATTATAAATTAGGAGATAGAGATGGGGATCGTAATACGTAATTTGGGTTGATGGAAGAAATTAACGAAGCATACCGTATTTCAAACGATTGGCACAAACTGCTCGGAAACCTTTTAGAAACCGTCCAGGAAACCGGTCAAAATCGCACGAAAACCGATCGGTGTAACAGTAAAATCCGCTCGAAAACCGGCCGGAAACCGATCGGTTTCGGAGCGGTTTTTGGCCGGTTTCTGAGCGGTTTGTGCCAGTCGTTTGAAGTACGAGATATGCTTCGTTATTTTCTTTCACTAACCCAAATTACGTATTACGACGCCCGTTTCTATTTCCTAATTTATAATTTTCCGAATAATTGTCCTTATTTTACCTATTTCAAGGGAATAAAGTAGAGCGATCTATACCAATTTTTCAAAACATTTAGATGGATTAAACCAACACATTTAAATAAAACGCCAGTTAATCATAACACATTACTTCGATCGTCGATTTGCTTCGTATAAATTCAATGTTGATCTGTGTAAAATGGCTACTAAACAAACCGACCCAAAACCGATGTTACGAACGGGCTGGATGCTACAAGGGTACCATAATGGTGGCCGAACCAGTTACTGAAGCAAGACTCAACTTTATTCATTCTTTCGAAATAAGCACTTATATACCAAGTGCGGTTTCTAATTTGTTTACACAAACCTGAGGGCGTTTGAGCTCAACCTTGGCCGTTCATGCTGGGTGACCCTAGTACGTATGTTGCGTACAAGGTGCGGTCCGGTGTGTCCGCGGCTGTTAGCCTCAATTACTTTCCCCCAGTATAACGGCACGTCTTCAATAAACATTTTAAAGCAACCAGCGTCGGACGCAGTAGCGCGTGCTGTTTTGTAAGGTCGCGTAAACCTTACCATGCTGTCTATTTATTGTACGCGTTCGTTAGTCTTTCCTACTGAGCGCGGACCACCCGTCCGTCACTGTGATTCTTCGCATAAAGCCGACACAATAACCACGACCAATGAGATGGAGAACACGGTTAATAGGGAGGAAGTGATTAGCGTGTATTGAGGGAGCCCGTGTGTAGCGTGCACGTTCAAAGGGCGAATGACCACCGTGCTCGGTAGCAAGAGTTAAGATAAACAATAATCTGAACAAGTAAATGAACTAGATCCCCGCTGTAGTTTCGCGCTTCAGATCGAACTCGAGGAATCTTACGACGGACTTGACGAAGTAGGACGTGTCGAAATCCCGGATTTGGGTCCACGAGACCTGTTCAGCAAATGCCTAGATACCTTAAGGGGTATGACTGGGTGTCACAGATAGTGTAAATTGCATCCGGACTCTTTCTTTTTCTTTGTATTTTCCTATTATTATCTTGTTTTCGGTTCTTTTCCACCTTATACTTCTATTTCGATCTTGACTCAACGATACTGGGAGACAACAATCAAAACAAAGACAGCGAAGTGCAATGTTTGTGTTTGAAAGGACTGAACTGATTTAATGATAGACACAGAAGGATGCAAACCTACCATTCTTATTGCCTCACAAGCGTTTCAGTGATAATAGTCTCGCCCTGTTTCACTCCCCCCCCAATACAATTCTCAGCAGGATTATGCAGCAGGAGTCTTTTTCTTCTATATATCATTGTGTCACACGTGATTCATCGCACCTTCTGCTCAAGTCTCCAGACTGTCCTCAAATAGATCGATTTCTGTCGCGTACATTAACCCTTCTCACGGTGTATGCGGTGTCTGAGAGGAGTAGCACCTCCGAGTTGGCTGATCGTCGTGTTCCTTGGGGCATCCTACATCTCTTTGGTTTCCATTATTCACCCAGCTCCTACCTGTGGCTCCACTAAGCTGAAGCATGCATCAGCGGCCACATCCCGGCAAGCCGCTCGACACGTGGGCTAAACCAGTTTGAGGGTTATCGAAGTCTAAAAAATCTTCAGCGGTATTCAAAGACCTAATACTACTGAGTGGGTGGACGAGATCTACTGATCCAACGACTGCAGAGGAAACATGTCCAACTTACCTGACCCGGTATTCCAAAACAGGAGAATAAGTCGTACAACGGGCCGCCGGCTCCTCTAGAAACACATTGCTTTCTTGCAGTCCGCATTTGAGCGTGCAAATGTTAGAGGTGTAACCTCGAGCAAAATGACCGAACGGTGCTGGGGACATCGCTTCGTACCCTACTTCCGCGACTGTGTGATTGTTCACGGAATCTCGTGCGCTCATCATGCTGCGGCATCCCCGGTAAGCTACGTGCCTCGTGTACCAGCGGTCGAGGTGATAAAACAGTTAGCTCGGATTACTTACTGCATAAAAAAGAACACGTAGCCTGTTGGAGTGTCAGGACGTTTCTGAACGTCGGTAGCCGTTGCATCGCAATGGGGACTCTACATGATTATGGTGTAGATATTGCCTGCTTCTCGGATGTCCGCCCATCAGACTCGGGTAGCCGACAAATATAGGTCCCGGGAGTGGACATATCTTATTGGCTCTATCACAGTGGCCCGACCGATAACTCCGGTCTCTACGGCGTCGCGTTTGCTCTGAACAGAGTGGCTAATGACGCAATGGCCTTTCGGGAACCAGTCTCATCCAGACTCGCTTTGGCACGCTTTAAAGGCTCCTCAAATAATCTGACGGTGATTGCGGCTTATGCTCCAACTAATTCGGCTAACGACGGAACCAAAGACAAATTCTACTATTACTTACAGGAATTAATCAGCCGGGTTTCGAGGCGTACTTTTCGTCGCGGGCGATTAAAGCGCTCGCACAGGTACGATCGACTAATCCACTCGCCATATTGTTAGGAAATTCGGTCTTGGTCAGCACTGCGAGAACGGTGGCCGACTGATTGGTTTGGCCGACGTCAACAGAATGGTTGTTTACAGCACTCGATTTCAACACCCCAAGAAGCACCTACTAACATGGTAGTTCAATGACGGTCACACGTCGCATCAACTCGACCACATCCTGATGAGATCCCGTTGGACCTCGTCTGTGGAGGATTGCCGTGCGTACCGAGGTGCGAAAACGGGCAATGCAAAAGGCACTGACCATGTTCTCCTTCGTGCATGTTTCAAAATTCATCTGCCCACACATTCTATGGTATATATATATATATATATATATATATATATATATATATATATATATATATTACAATGAATCAACAAAGTGCGTCCAACACTAGTCACAGAATAAGAAGCTCGCCTGGAAGCAGGGCTTTAATCAGCTTGTCAATTGTACGTATAACTGAGAAATAAAGTGCAGTAATTACTAGAATATGTGGGAAACGAACAACAACACAAACAGTAGGAAACTAGTTCACAGAATTCTTCCCGGGTGTATGAGATTGTTTTTGCAGGCACGACGAGACTGCACCTTGATGTGGTGTGATGGCTTGCGTGCCTCTAAGACCCAAAGAGCTATACAGCTATACAGGATGGCTTCTTCAAGCCGGAGATGCAATCATACCTGACAGGTCCATGGGTATAGGCCAGACAAAGTCCAGTCTCCTGGTTTTCCAAGTTGGGGTTCGATTTGAGCTGGCAAATCAATCGGCAAAGTCACTGAAAAAATAATTGATCCAAGAAAATGGACTTTCACTAAGCCATCCCGCTGCCTTGCGGATAGATTCTTGTTAGAACTAAAGGCTTTGGATGAGGACCCTAATCGTTCTCCTGCTTTGTAGCTGGACACCCTAGCAGTACCCGTCCAACATTTCCCATGAACTGCACGAATAGAAGGAACTCCATACTGAATCGGTCATCGAGCACGATATTCAGGACCGCGCTGCCCATTGCATCGAGCGGGGTGGGAAGTGATGAGTAGGCTACTGGTTAGAGTTCCCTCTCTATCACTCAACCTTTGTCTTCTGTCACCAACCACCTCTCTTTGCCCCCTTTATCCACCCATAATTTTCCCACTGATAACACGCGCGATACTCGCTACGATTCATTGTCAAATAGTGTCGGAAATAATCCTCTGTCTGGTAACTCACATTTTCTCAAGCCTCGTCAGCCTCTGAATCTCGGCTCTTTCAACGTGCGTACTGTTATGCAGGCCGGTCAGCAGGCGTGCCTAGCCTTCACAATGACCTCTCTGAAGATTGATGTCTGCTGCTTAAGTGAAACGCGTATCCCGAATTCGAGCGGTGTGATTGAACTAACTGCTCCTGGTATCTCATCGAGGTAATTTCTGCGCACTTCAGGAGACGAAGTAGCTGGAGCTGTGGGTCAACGTGGTATAGAAATAGTCTTGACTGACAAGGCTGAGGCTGCTCTTTTAGACTGGATCCCGATTAACGGTCGTTTATGTGCTGTGAAACTCCAGGAGTCAGTCGGCGTTCGAAAAGAATGTTCTGTCAAGTGCAATTTGTTTGTGATCTCGGCGTACGCCCCAACGGACTGCAGTTCAGACGCGCAGAAAGATGAGTTCTATGATGAACTCGCCACCCTCGTTCGCAGCAGTAAAGGTTCTGACATTATAGTGCTAGCTGGTGACTTCAATGCACGAGTTGGCAAACTTAGCGTGTCAGAAGCTTATTTAGGTGGCCGTTGTGCTTTACCCGCTGGGCGTACAGATAACAGGGATGGGCTTCTTCAGTTTTGTGCAGACAATCGATTGTTCTTGTCTAGCACCAATTTCCGACACAGCTCGCGTCGCACAGCGACATGGTGCTCTAACTCTACAGGTACTCTAAGCCAGATTGTTCATATCACCGTAAGTTACCGGTGGCGCAGTTCTGTTTAGAGCTGTAGATTTTACTGTTCCACGTACGTAGAGTCTGACCATGCATTAGTTTTAATGCGATTATCTTTCCAGCTCCGTGGTCATCGTCGCAAGCCGCAAACCCGGTTAGCTGTACAACGTAAGTGTGATCCAGAAGTCCACACTCGTTATGAGCAGTAGCTAGCACATGATCTAGGATTTACGACGAACGGTAATGTAGATGAGCATTGGGCTCACATCGAACAGGCGATGCACGTTGCAGCAGGTTTTGCCTGTGGTCCTAAATCCATTGTCCATGAAAGACACTGGATCTCGCAAGAGTCGCTGAGTACAATGGAGCAAAAGCGTCAGTTCCGGAACTGTGAGGAGATGAATAAGATACGAAGACATCTGCAGAATCAAGTTACATAAAGCCTTAAGAATGATCTCGAAAATTGGTGGGTGAAGGTGGCCGAAGAAATGGGAATAGCAGCTGCTTCAGGTAACAGTCAAAGACTGTTCAAACTTATTCGTGACACCGGTGGACGGCGCACCCAGGTCAGTGAAACGATTTGGGATAGAAATGGAGAACCCATCCAAAGCAAACAGCAAAGGCTAGACCGTTGGGTCGAATACTTCAAGGAACAGTTTAGCTGGCCGCACGCTAGTATAGTTACTCATGTGTCAAAAACTGCAACTCCTTAGGTGGTATTACTTGAGCCCCCATCGGAAGTAAAAGTAGAGTCATGCATTCGATTAATAAAGCGAGGGAAAGCTGCAGGTCCCAACGAACTTTCTCCAGTTCTCTTTAAGCTGGGTGGAAATGTTTTGACAAAATCACTTGCCATTTTGCTCCGTGACATTTGGAACGAGGGGCGTATTCCGTTAATATGGGGCGAGTCATTGATTGTTTTCATCTTCAAGAAGGGAATACGCAATGTCTGTAGTAATCATCATGGGATCAGCTTAATTCCGATAGTCACTAAAGTATTAGCCTCGATTCTGCTGCACCGTCTTACACTCGCTCGCAAGAGGTACATCCGCGAACAGCAGGCCGGATTCCACCCAGGTCGAGGATGCATCGACGAGATTTGTACTCTTCGCTGACTACTTGAAACGCGTCGCAGGCACCGCCGACCGACAATAATGGTTTTCTTAGACTTGAAAGGCGCCTTCGATTCAGTTGATCGAACAGTGCTTTTCAATGCTCTTCAGCGAAAAGGTATGCCCCAGAAGTTCGTGAACCTACTGAGATCATTGTATTCTCATACTTCTGGCCGCGTAAGAGTTTACGGTGAACTATCCGATCGGTTGGAAACGACCAGTGGTGTTCGACAAGGATGTCCCACGTCTCCATTCCTGTTCAACTTCGTCGTGGACGAAATGATGGAGAGTGCGCTGCAAAGCCTTCAGGATGTAGGCGTCGAACTAGGAAATAATGGAAAGCTATGTGATCTAGATTACGCAGACAACCTTGTCTGTTTGTTCGAATGCACAGAACATGCTCAACGTGCACTAAGTAGACTCTCAAGAGCTGTAGCTCCATTCGGTATGCTCTTTGCACCTTCAAAGTGTGAAGTGATGTTACAAGACTGGACGTCAATGGTTCCGAGCTTGATGCTCGATGGGGAGGTGTTGTCAGTTGTCGACCACTTCGCCTACCTCGGCAGTAGCGTGACGAAGGATGGGAGCAGAGTAGTAGAGGTGAGTACGCGTATATCGAAGGCTCGAGCGACGTACGCTGGACTGAAGCACTTGTGGCGCCGACCTGATATTTCGCTGAAGTTGAAAGGTCGTGTATACTGTTCCGCAGTGCGTTCAGTTTTGTTGTATGGTTGCGAGACTTGGAGTCTGCGTGCAGAAGATATCCGTCGTCTTGAGGTTTCCGACCACCGATGTTTGCGTAGTATCGCTAGGATTGGGTGGAATAGCCGAGTGGGCAATGATGAGGTCATAAATCGAGTATTGGGTATTAATTCGGAAAACGTTCCGTCACAGCGTATCCAACTTAGTAGACTTCGTTGGTTGGGGCAGGTGTTACGTATTGCAAACACATGTACCGTACCGTGTCCTATTCTCCGTTCCTCCTAGGGAGTGGAAGAAGTCGTGGGAGGTCAACAGTTGACGTGGCAGCGAGGAATGAGAAAATGTATAGCGGACTTGGGAAAAGTAGGTGTCTCACGTGTTCGTGGTTGGGGTCGAAAAGATCTGTCAACCAGTTGGCTGGAGACACTGAAGGATATGGCAGCGAACCGTGAACATTAGCGATCGTGTTGTCACTTTGTGTCGAATCAGAATGACTGTTCGGTGTGCGTTTGTACAGTTAGACTGTGTATTCCGTGTGTTTGCTACTAGGGCATTCTTTCGTTTTCCCACGCATGTAGGTCCACTCCCTGTCCATCTTGTATATTCATACTTTCTAATTCAACGTGCAAGATGGTGAGGAAGGCAGTGATCAGTGGAGCTTGCCCTACTGTTTAACGCTGTACGGTGATGATGATGATGATGATGGTAGATGAAGAGTAAAACCAGTTCGCATCTGTTTATGTATGCCTGTAAATAAAAAAAATTGACGCTTCGTGATTTCGCAGCCAGCGGGGAAAAACTCTCTGTCGCTGCTGGAGGAGATTTTCTACGGATTTCTGTTCTTCTAAGTGAGGTTCTGCTTGAGCATTGTCCTTAGAAGTGCTCTGGTTAGGTGATGACATCGATGAAGTTTCTGGCTCGGTGTCTGGTTCAAGGATGGTCGTATCATCATCGTGAGCAGCCGGAGCTAACTGACGTAATGAAACCGAATCTTCACAACCATTTGGAAGTCATACTCGAGCGTAACTTGGGTTGCATTCGACCAGTTCCACCACCTCTACTAAAGGATCGTATTTTGGAATATCGGTTATGCTTCTTCAGCACCACCCGGTTAGTATTTAGACCGTTGGTCTGTGACCATTTTGAAGTGATGTCCGACCAAGAAATGGCGCCATTTTTTAATGCTTCGATGATCGCGTATGCCTCCTTCTCAACGGCGGAGTGGCGCTGCTCAGATGGAGATAGAGATCAAGAGAAAAACGCCACTGGTCTACTGTTTTGGTTGAGAGTAACTGCAATGGCAATATCAGATGCATCGATTTGGACAACCAGTAGTATTCCTGGGTCCATGGTGACGACTGCGGCATTCGCAAGTTCTTGTTTAAGAATTGTAAAAGTGTATAGGACATCTGGGGAAGCGGAAATGTTCGCTTCGTTACCGAAGGATGAATTTTGTCCGGGAAATATGAGACCCAAAGCGAGTAATATGCAAACATGCCCACAATACGCCCCTGGGTTTTGAGAGTATTCGGAGATGGAGGCATCACTAAGGGCTGTAATTTTTCTGGATCTGGTTTAACGACGCCAATAAACACCTCGTAACCCAGGATATTTATCTTCGTGGTTCGGAAAATGCTCTTGGTTTTATTGAACGTTATGCCATATTTAGTGGTGACTTCCAAGAAGCTGTCTAGATTACGATCGGGGTCGTTCTCATTATGACCACAAATAGTTAAGTTGTCGAGATAGGCAAAAGTACCCACAATCTTTTCAGTGGAAATTATCGTTTATCGTCCGCTGAAAGCAGGCAGTACCGTTAGTTGCACCAAAGTAAATCCGACAGAAGTGATAGGGTCGATTGCAAGCCTTGAAAGCCGTGTACTTGCGTTCCTCAATTTTTATCGGTATTTGATGGTAGGTACTTTTCAGGTCAAGGGCGCTGATTACGTAGTAACCGGCGATCTTTACAATCATATCATCGATGCAAGAAAGTGGTTAAGCATCAAGATAAGTGAATCGGTTGATTGTCTGACCATAATGGACGACCATTCTTTGCCTATGTCGTCCATTGGAGGTCACCAGAACTTGCGCCCTCCATGGAGATTTGGACGGTTTTATTATGCCGCATTCAAGAAGTGTCCGTATTTCTGATTGAATGAATGATTCATCTTGAGGAGTGTGGCGGCGGGACTTGGTGGCGATTGACCTACGGTCTGGAGAGAGATGCTGAAAGAGGGACTGTGGTTCAACACGAACAGCAAGTAAACCGCAAACAAAGTAGGCAATGCACCTGAAAAGGGGATTTCAACGCGCTGGTGTTGTTTCAAGTAGTCATGACCTAGCAGCACGTCAGTACAGAGGTCGGGCAGAACAGACAGCTTAACATGGTCATAAAGGGTATTTCTTTATTTGAGAGAAACAATGCGAAGTCCGCGTGTATTACTAGATAAGTATGTAGGCGCCATTATGACATGTTTGTGTGAATTCACTGTGGCCCAGTTATGTTTTCCTACGATTGCTTGAGAAATGTAGCTCTTGGGGCTTCCCGTGTCGATGAGTGCACGCACGGAAACGCCGTTCACGAGTTTACTGATGATAGCATCGGATAGACAAGCGGGTGCTGCGGCAGCAGTCGTGCCAGACGGCAGTGAGTTTGCAGCAAAGGCGACGCGGTCGATATTTCGCTTTGACTGATGTGCACGACAGACATGCTGAAAGTGTCCTCTCTTTCCACAAGTAAAACATGCAGCTTCTCTTGCGGGACAACGAGTCCGCGGATGACGTGCGTAACCGCAGAAATAGCAAGACGAATTGCTCACAGCTGAGACCACATCCTCCGAAGTCGGCGTATGAGGTCAAAAAGACTCAGGTCATGTTGTTTTGATGGGAAACACATAGAGGTATCACGATTGTACGATAAAGATTGTAAGCTAATTCCAGTTGTCTGGCGAGATGAAACGTTGTTTTGAGGTTCAGTTGTTTGTTTTTCAGTAGTCTTTGTGGAATTTCATTGGATAGCAAACCACGAATGAATTCACCACGATTTACTTCAGAAGTAACTGCCTTGAAGTTACAGTCAACGGCGAGAAATTCCAAACGTTGAAGGAACTGGTCAAGAGTCTGACCGCTTCCCTGGCGAGCAGTCGAGGGAATGTGTCAGGCAAAAATCCCATTCTTAGGTCGGACGTACCGATTGGTCAACGTTTCGATAGCGGAATCAAAGCTTGTACAATCGGCGATATTCTTGTAGACAGACGGCGAAACCAGATTAGTTAGACTGGCGAGTTTATCCACATTTAGGTCCTTTATGTTATCCAAATAGTTATCCAGAGTTTCCTTCCAATGAATCCAGAGATCGGTGGCGTCAGACGAATGAGGATCAACATCAAATCATTTTGGTTGAAGTACTCGCTCCATTCGACAAGTTGATTAAATTGTAATAGATCAACAACGTGCGTCCAACATCAATCACAGAATAAGAAGTTCGCCTGGAAGCAGGGCCTTAATCAGCTTGTCAATTGTACATATAGCTGAAAAATAAAGTACAGTAACTGTTAGAATATGTGGAAAACGAACAATAACACAAACAGTAGGAAACCACTTCACAACAAATATATATATATATATATATATATATATATATATATATATAATATTATATTAGTAAGTATATATACCGGCTTGAGATCAAGCAAGGTGCCAACGCAACAAAATCAGTCAGAAAAATAAGGGAATGGGTGTACAATACAGTAAACAGACCGTGAGTGATAGAAAAAATACTGATTTTTTCGAAGGCTTTTCACCGTACACATTTACCGTTGTTCTTTGTCAATTTGTTGGCCGGGATGGAATTTCTTGTTTACGGGGCGCGAATGTTCGACAGACAGACCGCACAGCATTCGCACTACTGACTTTTACTCTGAGCCATGTTCTTCAACTTCTCTAACCAACGACAATCCTCATCCCTTGGGCCCTAACCACGGAGGCAGGAAGCTCCAACCTAGGCCAATGCTGATGCTAGATTTTTCAAAGGTCTACGCCAAGTCATGGCCTGACCGCCGCGTCGCTTCTTCCAGCGTTGCCCGGCACGTGCGGATAGAGTACAGAAAGATAGACGATAGACAGGCATTCGTAAAACAGAGTGTCTATGCTCTCCCGGATAAACAATACTGCCCTAGAAAATCCAGAGAAGTGAGAAGGCTCTGTCACGAGAAATCACAACTCAACCTATCGCCGTAACCAACGCACAGGAAGACGAAGTTTCTGTGTAAGTGCAGCGAACTCAAATAAAGTCGAAAATGAAAGAAGCTGCTCGGACAATACTCGGGAGAACAAAAAGACGGGAAAAGATTAGATCTCTGAGAATACGCTCCCGTTGTCAACCAAAGCACATGAAGCACGGCTCGCAGGTAGTGGTGAGCGCCGCAAACTGCAACAAGAAACCACAAGCTCCACCAAAACTGATCGCAAATAGCCGAAAAAATGGAGACCGCGTCAGAAATCGATGACTTCGATAAAATGTTCGATCCCATTCGCAACTCATCGAATACGTACAGCAAATGATATTCGCTTCTTCGAGACGCGACAGGAAACTTAATACTGAAACAAAGTGGCAAAATTTACCGTTGGGTCGGCCAACTGCTCAACCGGTCAGCAGATCACCCAGCGGACCAACCAATGTCAACTCCCCCAGTCCAGTACGAAAGCAACTGCGACCCGCGCAGTACCGCGAAAATCACAGAAGTCAGTAACAAGCTGAAGGGCAGAAATGCCACCAGAAGTATATAAAGCCTGTTCATCGCCATTGGTTGACAGGTTATGTACACTTTTTGGCTCTATTTGGCGAGAAGAAGCATTCCAACTTGACTTAGTCATGTCTGTGTTATAGTATGCGATTGAGCCGGAGCATCCGAGAGAAAGTGAGACGATAGGAGGCCCAGATATTAAGCTTTATTCGACAAATACGTGCGGCATGAGAGCTGAAATTCACAGAGAGCATGTGATGAATTTATGGAACAGAAAGGGCGTAGTAAATGCACAACTGACGAAACAAGGAGTAATATGCCACATTCTCCGCAGCTAGTTTTTATTGGTGTAATGAAGATCATTATGCGTACGAAATGATTTGTTTAAACTTCCCGATTACGAAGGATGTAAGGACGAATTCGTTGCTGCTGTTCGTATGAAGACAATAGATCCGTGCGAGTGTCTACGGGAAATAAAATATCTGAGTATCAGAAGGTAAGTCTGACTCGTTTGGTGGATTTGTCTGTGATTACATTGGGCGTATCGTTCGTGGGGCTTCTATGTGAAATGGAAGGTGGGGTTTGTTGAGTGGGTGCTGGAGCTAGTTGAAAAATTAAAACTGTTTCTTCACAGCCACCAGGAAGTCAAACTCGAGCGCACGTGGGATTACAATGAATTAACTCCACTCCATCGACGAGTGGGTCATATTTAGATGTTCTGACATTTCTGCGCACGAATACCGGTCCGCCAGTGGACAGCCAGAAACCACAGAGGGATCAGCTTGATCGGTGTCGCCGCAAAGATTCTTGAGACGCTGTTACAACTGTTTGTCCGAGGGAAAAACCCGACTCACTCGCCCTAACCAAAGGGGTTTTCGCCGTGAGTGAGGCTGTGTTGATCGAATCTTCACACTGTGCGAAATACTAAGCGCCGCTATAAATTCCAATGGCTAACGATAGCTAACTTCACCGTCCTCCGGACCGCCTCCGATTCGGTTAAACGAGAGTCCCTTTGGACTATAATTCAATCAAAAATGTTGACGTTAGACGTAAGGTGTTGGGAACGAGAGGTCAGTCTGTGGATCAAGTACAGAATCTAAGCAGATTAGGATGACCGGGGCATGTGTTATGTATGTCCACCGATAGACTTCCTCGGCGTGCTCTGTTCTCCGAGACAGCTAATGGTTGGAAGGTTGGTCGAGGTGGTCAGTCTCGGACATGGCAAAGAAGTATGAAAATCTTGACTAATGGACTTGGCCAAGCAGGACTTGTTAGATTTCCGGGTTGGGGTCCACGTGATGCGCCTGCCAAATGGTTGGGAACATTGGGTGGTATGGCAAGGTCTCGCGGTCAGTGGCGTAGTTGTATTCGGACTCTTTCCGTGTCGTCTTGATTTTCCCTTGATACTTTGATTTTTTGGATCTTTATCACTATGCTTCTATTCTTTTTGCCTTTTACTGGACGATGCCGAAAGGTAGCAGCCGAAACCAGGGCACAAAATTGTGAGGTTAGTGGTTTTATAAACTGAACTGAGTTTGTGGATGATATTGTCGTTCTAAGAGACTCCACTGCTGCACTCCAACCAATCCTCGACGGAATCCATTTTTCGCGATGTTCATCGGACTAGAAGTAAATTCAACCAAAACCAAGGCCTTCACAACCCATCTAGGCCCGAAAATTCAACAACTGTCCATCAATTACCGATCAGTTGAATACGTCTCTTCATTCAAATACCTAGGCTCAATTGTGTTTCCGAACGGTCAGGCAGAAGGTAAATTGGTATTACGGTTCGACAGCGCCAGATGAGTTTCCCTTCAGCTAAGGTAAACGCCGTGGACTCGCAGCAAAATCGAATTAAGGACCAAAATTCGTGTTCATCGTGCCGCCACCCGCTCCGTACTTATATGTGGCTGCTAAACCTGGTCACTACAAGCTGATGACACTGGAGGGCTGGAGGTTTTCGATCAGCGGTGCATGCGGTAAATCCTCAAAGTCAACCGGCACGACGGTGCCCAACGAAGAGGTAAGGAGACGATGCTCTGGTATCAGTGTACTCTCCTTCCCCCTTCAACGTCAATGACTGCAGTGGTTCGGCCATACCTTAGAAATAACCAAACGAACGCTGTTTTGCTACTTGCCCTAGTTCTCATCGTTGCTTTGACGGGCAGCTCAAAAGCTGGACTAGTACCGTAGAAAAAGACGTAGGGCTTCTAGATCTTCGGTCGGTCTATGGAACCCGGCAATGGAAAAAGGACTGGATCACGATCTGTGCCGAGTTCGCTTCCGACTGCCGCGCTTGGTCAGCAGTAGTCCGTAATATCCGTGAAGTCGACTTATCCTCTTGCAGAATATAGTCGCGTAAAAGTAAGAGTAAAGTAGTTTTGGAAAACAGTTTGGCGAACATGCTCGTTTTCAGTGATTCACGCTCATGCCCTTACATCACAATATATTACGATAAGTCAAAGGATTGGACCAATTAGCAAGTAGGAATTGATAGGGAATAATGGTGACAAAAAGGGGTAGAAAACAATTGTAATCCAGGCTTAAATCAAAACCAGAAGTGTATTGTTCTTTCTCGTGTTTTGTCACTTTCGGTCGCCTCTTTCTCGTCGGCTTTGAAGCACGCTCTTCAGATTATTGTGTTCGCTTAGTGCCAAATATCAGGGTAGCGGACAGGTGGCACACACTAATAAAAAGTACCGAAGAGCGCGTTTGCTAAGGAAACAGCGTTGTAAGACAATCATGTTTACGAAACAGCTCAGTTCAGAACGATTAAATGAAGCTTTTTTACAAGGAAAAAGTAGATGTGGGAGGCAACTAGTCTGTTCTGTATTTCAAATAAATTATAAAGCATAAGAATATTACGTGTTCGCCTCCAGGTATTGTCCTATGGCCCCCAGTCTTTTTGGTGCCTGGATATCTTTTGCCTTGATCCAAGTTTGCAGGACCGTTGCAACGGTATTTTACGTTTCAGCATCGATGCAGTAGGAAAGGTATACTTCGTAGCCTTCAAGGCTCACCGTACTGGGTATAGACGGCGACCAGACCCTGAGACTCGGAATAGAAAACCGCATAAGGTCCTAATAGGTCAATTGTGGTAACGAGACGGCCTATCTGCCAGCAAAATATCTTAACGAGACTGTACCTTTGCATTGTGTGATGGCTTCCGTGCCTCCGTGACCCAAAAAGCTACAGAGGATGGTTTCTTTAAGCCTCAGATGCAATCATGCATGACATTCCAGTGGGTAGAGGCCAGAAAAAGTCCAGTCTCTGAATCAGTTGCCCGGCAACATCTGATTCTAACCACCATGCCCCTAGAGAGGAAACTCCAGCGAATAAACATGGAGCGAAGCAGTTTACCGATCTAAAAGCCTTCGCTAGGTAGACGTGGTAGTGGAGTATCCGTTGTTTCTTTTATGTGGGGGAAATCATCGTATTTCATTAAACAGCTGTCACTGCCTAAGCTGGACAGCCCACGGCCCAAAGGGCGTTACACTGTCCATGTTCCGCTTGCTCCATTGTGTGCATGGGGCTAAAGACTGAATCCGGAAAACGGATGAATAGTAGAGCACCAGCGAAGACAAGATATTACCTACTTTACTTGTATGCGGCATGCTGCTTCGAAAGGATGAGAAAGCTTCAGAAATGTCCCGAAGGACACCTACCCATGAGTGGTGTGTAGGAGAACTGTTCATGGAGCCCGGGGAATTGGATACGAAGTGATATCCCTAGCGTCGCACGGTCCTTTGTTTGAGGTAACGGCTCTAGCCCGTGCACAACCAAGTGCTACCTGCCGGGGATTTGTGTGTTGGACTCCGGTGACCGAGCGAGTGGTTCATACGCCTTTTTGGATGGTGGTCTGCCAGTCGAGACAAGATATGGTGGGATCAACAATCAGGTCTCACATAACGGACCATAGGAAGTTCCTATACAGGCATTTCGATCACGCTACCATGTTAGGTTAACGCCTCACAGCCCTGTTCGTCAGACTTTTGGGTCACAGGCTCCGGTAACGGTTCTCAAAAAAAAACTAGCGTGGGCACCCGCGGAGTAAGATTCGCCCGGAAATCTCCAACGGTCCCACAGGAAACATTTCTTTTCTTTCTGCTTCTCATTCTTCACATACCAGTTCTAAATGCATACCATAAGCCACAGTGAGTCGTGACCGAGCATTTCTAACCCTCGATAAAGATAATAACTTAAAGATAGGAAAAACTGGAAATTGATTAACAAACCTAGGCATTCTCTTAGCTACTTTCAACGTTCGCACACTTTGTCAAACGGGGCAACAGGTTGTCTTAACTAGGTCCCTTGAAACGTTTAAAATAGATGTGTTGCTTCTCCAAAAGACGCATACAAGAACTTCAGTGATAATACAACTTAGGCCTCGCATTTTGCTCTCCGCGTATCGGTCGATTCGCTGTCTGGTGCTCGCGGTCTTTCTGGCGTTGGCATCGCTCTGAGCATAAAAACGGAGCATGCAGTGCTCGATTGGATTCCGGTCAGCAGTCGTCTGCATACATTTGGGTTGGACGATTCTGTGCATGTCAGCAGCAATAGACTGGAGCGTCGATGCCTGTTTGTCGTTTCTGTGTATGCTTCAATTGACTGTAGCTCTTTTGAGACTAAAAACGAGTTATATCATTATTTGTATCAACTACTCCGCAACGGGCGCTCTACGGAAATGATGTTTATTTCTGGTGATTTCAGTGCTCAAGTTGGAAACGATATATAGGAGGCCGATTTGACGTTGCAACCGACCGAGCCGATAATGGTGACCTGCTCATTCAACTATTTACCAACCATAGACTATGCGACTATGCCTAGCGAGTACAAATTTCTCACAGAAAGCAGTATCGACTAACCTGGCGTCCTCCTGGGTCTTCACAACGTTGGACGCAGATCGATCGCATTGCTGTCGGTTTCTGCTGGCACGCGGTTTAAGACTTTCAATCATTTTGGCCCCCGTCTGTAGATACTAATCACTCTCCTGCCAGTGCGCGTCTCAGCCTACGTCTCGTCGGTAACGGAAAAACAACGCCGAAGTCAACCGTCCCCCACAGGTGCTACTGCATGATTACATATATGTATATATTCACCGTCAACCTGGTACAAAGTACACAGACCATAACCATCGATGTTTTTCAAACAGAACTATCCGCCAGGTTATCGATGCTGTAAAAAAGCTACCCATACTCATCAAGACTGAAGTACGAAATCTGAATAATTTGTACATAGACACAGTACTGCGCAACAAAAACTGCCGTGAGATGTGGAAATCTCTGAAACAGTTGTGCTATGCTAGGCCCAAGCTGAAGCTAAGCGTCGAAGATTTGAATCACCAGTTCATCGTTAATTTCGATGCATTTTTACTCCCTGCTTCATACATTGAGTTCCATGAACCCAACCCCGTTACACCTAGCTCTGTTCTTAAAGTCCTACAACAAGTCAAGTGCCATAAGTCTGGTGGCCCCGACTTGTTATCATCCATGTTACCAAAGGCCTGCTCTTTCAAACTCATATCCCCTTTGACTGGCCTATCTAATCGTTGTATTAGTTCTGGGATGATTCCTGACTGTTGAAGATCTGTACGCATCACACCTGCATCCAAGAAAGAATCCAAAAAATGTCGTCCGATAGCCTGCACATCTGCTTTTCAGGTAGTATTTGTGAATGTACTCCTCCGTCTCATAATTCCCAAGTTCACTCTCTTGATCCGACACAGTGTGCCCACAAACCCTCTCTGTCTACCCTTGATGCTGTTAGCCATATTGTTGATTCTGTTGCTTCTACTCTTAATCACGGTGGCCGTGCTGTCAGGCTAATTTTTGTTGACTAAGTGAATGCATTTGGTTTCCTTCATTGAAGTACTCTCCTAAATGTTCTACGTGACAACAGCGCAGTTCAATTTACTCAGCCATTAACCTCGCACTTCTGTGCCATGGTTTTGGTTGATACCTTTAGGAATCGTCCAGTAAATGGCAAAAAGAATAGAAACTTAGTGATAAAGATCCAGAAGGTCGAAATATCAAGGGGAATCAAGACGACAAGGAAAGAGTCCAAATACAACTACGCCACTGACCGCGACACCTAGCCAGATCACCTAATATTTCCAACAATTTGGTAGGCGGATCACGTGGACCCCATACTGGAAGTCTAACACGTCCCACGTGGCCAAGTTCACGGGTCAAGGTTTTCATGCCTTTTTGCCATATCATGGACTGACCACCTCGACCTACCTTCCAGTCACCACCTGCCTCAGAGAACAGCGCACGCTGACGAAGTCTATCGATGGGCATGCGTAACACGTGCCCCAACCACCTTAACCTGTTTAGATCCAGCACTTGATCCACAGACACACCTTACGCCGAACTTCAGAACTGCTGAACGGTGCTTCGACCATACTCAGGCATAGGTATGGAGACATCGGTGGTCGAACACCGGCAGTCTTCACCTATCTTCTACCCTCAACGGCCTTGTTCTGAACATATAAAAGAACGGACCTAACCACCGCAGTGTATACTCTACCCTTAACAGACAATTGGATGTCACGCCGACTCCACAGATGACGGAGGTTGGCGAAAGCCAAACAAGCCTTCCGTATACGCGATGACACTTCATCCGTTATTGAACCCTAACTGCTCGTTGGTGTTTTTCTCGAACGCTCATTTAACGCTCGCCAACAGTGCTCGCGCGAGAATCAGGCTGATTTTAGACCTGCTCAAGGTTGTATTGACCATACCTTTATTCTTGGACAAAAGTTAGAACACAGGCACACCTTCCGCATGTCCCCCATCTTCGATTTTCTTGACCTGAGAGTAGCGTTTGACCTATAGCACCGCAGTTGTTTGCTGTTTCCTCATGAAGGGTGCACCACGAAAAGTCATTTTCTACATTAAGGCCAAGTAAACAAGTTCTGTCATCTATACAGCTGGACTTCACTCGGAGGCCGGATATCGGATGAATTGTCTTCACGTACACAGAAAACTCGTTTGATGTTTTCCAACTTCAGTCATCTGTGGCGTCGAAATGACACCCATTCATCCATCAAGAGTGGAGTGTACGCTGCAGCAGTCAGACCAAGGTTCAGAAATATGTCCACTGCGGGTGGAGGATATAAGAAGATTGTCGGTATTCTGACGCCGATGTCCTAGTAGTATTGCTCGAATTTGACCATCGTCACCGTACAGCGTTACACAGCATGTAGAGCCCCACTGACCACTACCTTTCTTACCATGTTGCACGTATAAGTAGAAGAAATGAATATACAAAATGGACAGGAAGTGGACCTACAGGGGCGCGAAGAGAAAAAGGCACCTCAGTATCCAACATACGGAATACATAGTCTAACTGAACAAATGCACAAAGATCAATCATTCTGATTCGACAGAAAATGACAGCACAATCGCCACTGTTCGCGGTTTGTTGCCATATCCTTCAGCGTCTCGAACCAACTGATTGAGGGATCTTTTGGACCCCAACCACGAACACGTGAGACACCTACTTTTCCTTAGTTTGCTGTACATTTTCTCATTCCTCATTGCTACGTCACCTGTTGACCTCCATGTGGTTTGTTCTCCGAATAAGTACCCAATACTCGATTTATGACCACAGTATTGCTCACTCGGCTATTCCACCCAATCCTAGCGATACTACGCAAACATCGGTGGTCGGAAACCTCAAGACGACGGATATCTTCTGCACGCAGACTCCAAGTCTCGCAACCATACAACAAAACTGAACGCACTGCGGAACAGTATACACGACCTTTCAACTTCAGCGAAATATCAGGTCGGCGCCACAAGTGCTTCAGTCCAGCGTACTTCGCTCGAGCCTTCGATATACGCGTACTCACCTCTACTACTCTGCTCCCATCCTTCGTCACGCTACTGCCGAGGTAGGCGAAGTGGTCGACAACTGACAACACCTCCCCATCGAGCATCAAGCTCGGAACCATTGACGTCCAGTCTTGTAACATCACTTCACACTTTGAAGGTGCAAAGAGCATACCGAATGGAGCTACAGCTCTTGAGAGTCTACTTAGTGCACGTTGAGCATGTTCTGTGCATTCGAACAAACAGACAAGGTTGTCTGCGTAATCTAGATCACATAGCTTTCCATTATTTCCTAGTTCGACGCCTACATCCTGAAGGCTTTGCAGCGCACTCTCCATCATTTCGTCCACGACGAAGTTGAACAGGAATGGAGACGTGGGACATCCTTGTCGAACACCACTGGTCGTTTCCAACCGATCGGATAGTTCACCGTAAACTCTTACGCGGCCAGAAGTATGAGAATACAATGATCTCAGTAGGTTCACGAACTTCTGGGGCATACCTTTTCGCTGAAGAGCATTGAAAAGCACTGTTCGATCAACTGAATCGAAGGCGCCTTTCAAGTCTAAGAAAACCATTATTGTCGGTCGGCGGTGCCTGCGACGCGTTTCAAGTAGTCAGCGAAGAGTAGAAATCTCGTCGATGCATCCTCGACCTGGGTGGAATCCGGCCTGCTGTTCGCGGATGTACCTCTTGCGAGCGAGTGTAAGACGGTGCAGCAGAATCGAGGCTAATACTTTAGTGACTATCGGAATTAAGCTGATCCCATGATGATTACTACAGACATTGCGTATTCCCTTCTTGAAGATGAAAACAATCAATGACTCGCCCCATATTAACGGAATCCGCTCCTCGTTCCCTCGCTTTATTAATCGAATGCATGACTCTACTTCCGACGGGGTCTCAATTGATACTCCCCAAGGAATCGCAGTTGTCGACATAGGAGTAACTACATTAGCGCGCAGCCAGATGAATCGCTTCTTGTAGTATTTGACCCAACGGTCCAGCCTTTGTTCGTTGTCATGAATATGCTCTCCATTTCTGTCGCATTTCGTATTATTGATCCGGGTTCGCCGTCTACCGGTGTCACGAATAAGTTTGAACAGTCTTTGACTGTTACCTGAAGCAGCTGCTATTCCCATTTCTTCGGCCACCTTCACCCACTAATTTTCGAGATCCTTTTTTAGGCTTTATGTAACTTGCTTTTTTAGACGTCTTCGAATCCTACTCATCTTACTGTTCCAGAAGTGACATTTTTTCTCCATTAAGCTCAACGACCTTTGAGAAATCCAGTGTCTTTGATGGACAATGGATCTGGGACCACAGGCGAAACCTGCTGCAACGTGCATCGCCTGTTCGATGTAAGCCCAGTGCTTATCTGCATTACTGTTCTTCATAGATCCTAGGCCATGTGCTAATTTCCGTTCATAACTGGTGCGAACTTCTAAATCAAACAACTGGGTTTGCGGTTTGCGACGATGACCATGGAGCTGGAGCGAAAATCGCACTAAAACTAATGCATGGTCAGACTCTACGTACGTGGAACAGTAAAATCTACAGCTCTAAAAAGAACTGCGCCACCGGTAGCTTACGGCGATATGAACAATCTGGCTTAGAGTACCTGTAGAGTTAGAGCACCATGTCGCTGTGCGACTCGAGGTGTGTCGGGAATTTCTACTTAATAGGAATAACCGATTGTCTTCACGAAAATAGAGAAGTCGTCTTCGTTATCTGTGCGCAGAACGGGTAAGGCACAATGCCGACCTTAAAAAGCTTCTGACACACTAAGTTAACCAACTTTCGCAATAAAATCATCATCTAGCATTTCAGTGTTAGAGTCTTTACTCCTGCAAATGAGCGTTGCAAGTTCATCATAGAACTCGTCTTTCTGCGTGTCAGAACTGCAGTCTGTTGGGGCGTACGCCGAGATCACAAACAAACTGCGTTTAACACAGCAGTCTTTTCGAACGTCAGCTGACTCCTGGATTGTTACAGCACATAAACGATTATTAACCGGTATCCAGTCCATGATGGTAGCTTCAGCCTTGTCAGTCAAGACAAGTCATTGACCCGCAGCTCTAGCTACTTGGTCTCCTGAAGTGCGCAGGAAATGCCTCGATGAGATACCAGGAGCAGTTATTTGGATGCCATTGCTCGAATTCTGGATACGCGTGTCACTCACGCAGCAGAAATCAAACTTCAGAGAATCTATTGTGAAGGCTAGGCACGCCTGCTTACCGGCCTGCATGAGTGCACGCACATTAAAGGTGCCGAGATTCAGAGGCTGATGAGACCTTAGAAGATGTGAGTTACAAGATAGAGGATTATTCACAACTTAATTTGACAATGAACTGTTGCAAGTATCGCGCGTGTTATCAGTGGGAAAATTATGGGTGGATAAAGGGGGCAAAGAGAGGTGGTTGGTGACAGAAGACAAAGGTTGAGTGATAGAGAGGGAACTCTAACCAGTAGCCTACTCATCACTTCCCACCCCGCTCGATGCAATGGGCAGCGCGGTCCTGAATATCGTGCTCGATGACCGATTCAGTATGGAGTTCCTTCTATTCGTGCAGTTCATGGGAGATGTTGGACGGGTACTGCTAGGGTGTCCAGCCACAAAGCAGGAGAACGATTAGGGTCCTCATCCAAAGCCTTTAGTTCTAACAAAAACCTGTCCACAAGGCAGCGGGGTCGCTGAGTGGATGCCCATCTGTTTGGATCAGTTATTCTCCCACTGAGTTGCCAGCTCAAGTCGACCCCAACTTGGAGGACCAGGAAACTGCTTCGTTACTTCTCTACCCATTAACCTTTCAGGCATGATTGAATCTTCGGCTTGAGGTAAGCCAACCTGTATAGCTCGTTGGGTCGCTGAGGCTCCGAAACCACCAAACCACGTCAAGATGCAGTTTTATTGCGCTCGTGGGGTGTTTCTTTGGTTTCGGTGCATAAAAAGAAGCGAATGCAAGGCGTCCAAGAGTATGTATTCTCCGTGAAAACCATCCAGTTGTGATTTCAGTGTCAGTATGATACCTTTTGATAGGGTCTCACTCAGCCGCTCCACCTGGTCGTTTCCACATGGGTTATATGGCGGTGGTCGAACGGCTGTCGTCGTGGGCTTCGGACAGTGACGGCCTGAATTCGGTTCTCGTCACTACCGGTCACTTTCACTTGGCAGCCTTTCATTTTCCGCGGCGTCTTTCCTGAATTGTTGCTTAATAAATAAGAAAAAAGAAGTGGTGCGGCTGGTTGCCACTCATGTCATGGTGAAATTTCTGGATTTCAGCTGACATGAAAGCAGTGCCGCGGTCGGAGTGGATATATGAGGACTTCCCAAATACGGAAAGCAGTTGGGTAAGGCATTACATGACTGTAGAAGAAGATACGTCTAAACAGGCAATAGCAAAAGGTCGAGAATATTCATCGATCATCGTCAGAAGGTGCTTTTTGCGGGAGTTAAACGATGGTGAGCTTTTAAAATCAGTACTGATTCTTTCAAATAACTCAGTGGCTTTCACTAATTTCCCGAATCGTTGTTTGATAAGAAAGGGTTTAATTTCTGCTCAAATTTCACATTGATTTGCACCTGCTCGAAGTTCGTCAACAGAGAGCGGTAAATTTTAGGTATAAAGCAAAATGTAGCATGCGTGTAATTCCAGGACGATATAGTATGTAGTGGAAATGTTTTAGATCAACGCGCGATGAAGCGGAAACTCAACTGTCCCAAGAGAACGTATCGACCGTTTTGTTGTTGGATGTCATAATAACGACAAGATAGCTCCAACTTCCACCGCTACATTTTGTCATTCCTTACTTTGCCCTTATGCAGCCTGTCGTACACAAAAACGATCCGACGTTGATCACTGATGAGAGTAAAGTGGTTTCCCAGCAAGTAGCGGCTCCATTTTATCAGGGCTTCGACGATATTTCAGTTCGTCGTCGTCGACGGTGGCACGGCTTTCTTCAGTTCTGCCCGTTTGGAGACAGTGCGCGAAAAGAAAGCAACAGAACAACCATCTTAGTTCAGTATAGCCGCAGTGGCGATATCCGGGTCTCGTGTTTTCAGGCCTTGGGAGATTTTGTAACCGGGCAGTCGAACGTTTTTTTTTACATGCTTGCGCATGAATGCAGTGGAAGGTATATTCCGTAGCGACGAAGGCCCACTACATTATTAGGGATGACCGGCAACCAGACCCTGCAACTTGGAATCGAGAACCACACAAGGTCCCAATAAGTCAGGTGGGATAGCGAGCCAATGATCATGCTTTTGCTCTCGCCGAATGTAATACCATGCCTCTTTACAACGTCAAGGAAGTTCCGCGGGTTTTGAATATGTTTCGTCAAGTTGTGACCACACATGGTGACGTTGTCCACACAGGCATATGTATCATAAGGATTCATCACTTATGATGTCATCAATAGCGCTCTGGAAGCAAGCCACTCCAGGCAGAATGCGACAGAGCTAGTATAACTCCCTGCAGCCCTCGAAGATAGTATGCAGTTTTTCATCCTCGCGTATGGGAATTTGGTGTTAGGCATTCTGAAGGTCCGGTGTACTGAAAACGGCGTATTAGGGCACCTCTACGAGTTATTCCATCCCAGGAAGAGGGCACACATCAAGGTAAATAAACCGATTGTTGGTTTGACTGTAGTCGGCCACCATGCGTTTTTGTGTCTTCCATTCATGGTGACCAAAACTTAGGCTCGTCAGGGAGAAGTAGAGGGTTCAGTGCTATTATTCTCTAGTAGTCGATCAATTTCGCTTTGAATAAACGTTAGATCTGCAACAGAGTCACGGCGGGACTTTTGTGGCAATGGATTTTGTTGTGTGTTGCGATCTTTTAATGAATCAAACAGATGTTTAACGCTCAAGTGCCACTCAAGCACGTGCCAGCAAAACGACTGTTCGTAAGATTGCAGTATCTGATCGGCAGTCGAAGTGCAGTAGCCAGAGCTAGGCCACGCAGTAGCTTGAATGAGAACACAGGCTGATGTGTCAACGGGCAGAGGTTTATTTTTCGATTGAACACCCAAGTTGTGTTTCGGAGAGAACCAAGCTCGGCTGCTCATATAAGTTCTACTCGGACGGAGCAGGCCGACTTTGGAAATCAGTGAACAACTAAGGCAACAAATCAGTCGGATGGAAGCAACATGGCGTGTTACCAACATATCATGGCTAGATGAGATACAAATTGACGAATAAATAAATAATTCGAAAAGTAATATTTTTAGGGAAAACAGTATCACTATTGTCATCTGCGCCTCAATATTGGGGGAACCGAACTGTTTCTCTCACTGCGTTTGCGGTGTGGGCAGCCGTGAAGTATGGTTCGCTCAGAAACCTCCGGCATCTTTCCTGTAAGAGGTCTGACAAGTTTTCTCTCCCTTAATTTGAGATTGGCACAGAATGCCACGGGTTATCGCGGTTCCGAAGAAAATAATGGTTCAAGAGCATAGCGTAAATGAAGAGCAAGTCTTAAGCCCATATGTGCACTTTGCACGGCCGCTTTCAACGTTCGCAAATTGTAAGATAGATCATACAAGCTGCTCTTGCTAGAGCTTTTGAAACCTTCAAAGTAGATGTATGCTGTCTCCGGAACGCGCATACAAGATCCCATTTCTGTGATTACACTTCGTACCCCAGATACAGTCTGCCCCTCGCTTTACTCTTCTCGTGTCAGGTGATCTGATGTCTGGTGTTCGTGGTCAGGCTGGCGTCGGGATCGATTTGAGCACGAGAACTCAGTATGCATCGCTAAACTAGATTGCAGTTAGCAGTCGTTTGTGTGCAGTTTGGTTGGATGGCTCTGTTCGTGTCAACGGTTACAAACTGAAGTTTCGATGCTTGTTCGTCGTGTCTGTGCATGTGCCCATTGACTACGGTTCTTCCAAGGTTAATGGTGAATTTTACCACGATTTGTCTGAATTGTCTAGAAACATGTGCGTTCAACGGACGTGGTGGTCATTGCTGGGGATTTCAACACCCAAGTTGACTCTGTCGATGATTCCGAAGAACCTTTTTGCTCGAAGATCCATTTATAACCTTTGCACAGTCAAGTGAATCCTGCAAGGTAGTAGGGTTAATCCCGATGAGCCCGTGGTTAATTGTATGGTTCATCGGCCTCTTCTGAAAAACTTTGTTGGCTAAGTGGGACACAAAAAGGACCAATAACCTTAGGTAATCGCAAGCCACACTCACCACGTCAGGGTGCCGTCATCGAATTTGTGGCGTTTTAAAACGGACACTAGTCAGGCGGAAATCCCACTAGATCCTCGAGCACTGTTGCTGATCATCCACGACCGCTTATTCGGTTAGTATACCTTATTCACGATTAACCCTCAAAGTGACCGTCCCCCCATCCGCGAACTGGAGGCACGCCCAGCAGCAATCAGCTGCTATCCGCAACTGATGCCTCGGCTACGTGCCGGGGGTGTTGTCATTGGCCACCGCAACTGAAAATTGTCGTTTATCTTGGTCTTCGCCGGTAGACTCAAATCGCGCTTTTGTTTGCGTCTCATCAGTGGTCGCACCAATATCCGTCCCATACAGTTACTTCGAGGCGATGACCGACGATCTGTTTTCCAAGTAGGACTGTCTATACGGTTACCGATACCGCCGGATGTCCAAGACTCGAATAAACGTTGGCAGGCGCCCGAGAAAGCCTTGCACACCGCTTCCAAGGTCATACAAAACTCCGGTTCATATAAACCACAAAAATGTTGGATGTCTTCGACATCAGTTGCTCTGCTAGGTGCACGCAGATTCGTCCTTATTGGTCCCACACTTGGTGAAATGCGCAAGTCCCTGAAACACCACCTGACTATGACATATATATATATATATATATATGATAGTAAGTAGTATGTTAACGTGTGGACAAAATTTCCCCGGAAGCACACGACCGGTTTCGCGGTTGTTGCCGCTCATCAGGTATGCGTACCCGGTACTCCTCTGCCCACTCGTCTTCATACTTGTACACTCCGATGTTATATATTCACTAGAATCTAATTTGAATCGTCTGGAGTGTGAATGGATACTCTTCATTGGAGAGCCCGGGGAAATTTTGTCCACACGTTAACATACTACTTACTATCAATATGAGCGCTTGCGCATGCAGCCTCGTTGTTCGTTGGGTTAGCAGTGACCCAGACACGAATAACTATGAGAAATCACAGTTGTGATTCATTTGTGGGCTCTTCAATGAAGAGTATCCATTCACACTCCAGACGATTCAAATTAGATTCTAGTGAATATATATATATATATATATATATATATATATAATATATATATAATATATATATATATATATATATATATATATATATATATATATATCAAAGATGGGGGACCTGCGGAAAGTGTGCCTGTGTTCTAACTTTTGTCCAAGAATAGAGGTATGGTCAATACAACCTTGAGCAGGTCTAAAATCAGCCTGATTCTCGCGCGAGCACTGTTGGCGAGCGTTAAATGAGAGTTAGAGAACAACACCAGCGAGCAGTTTACATTCGATGCTAATCAGATTAATTCATCTGTGGTTCTTACAGGAGGACCTCGTGCCTTCTATTTGTATGTCTTCACATCCGTCCAATTTCAGGCTGTGTACCAAACAAAATATGGTGCTGTAGTGGATGAAGGGGTGATGGAGTCCAATTCCGTGGTTCGTTTGCCGGCGTAATGTTGCCAGGTGTCCCAAGCTAAAGCAGGTGGTTTTCTTAGGGGTCCACAACCGGGGCCTTTGGCTGTCCAAAGCTTAACCCGTCAGACAGTGGGACGAAACGTGAGATCCGTAAAACACTAAAGACCAGTGACTGATTGCTGAATTCATACGCCTTTCGGATAAGGTTAAACATCCTGGGTGCCTAGTACATCTTACGCTACAGGTGCTGGTGAGCATAGTGCTGTATGCTTCGTACGCCCTTTGTGGTTGGTTTGGAGTCAGGGTTTACCCATCTCCCCTGAACTGACTATTAGTCAGCCAACTCGGTAGAGAGCGCTAGGCGTTCGCCTTCGTCCCCGTCCTCTAGTGAAAACACCTTTCTTGTAAACCGGTACGGTCGCCGATTCACGCTAACTCTTCCTAAATTGCTCTTTGGATGATGGCATAGTAGGCTGTCTCTAGGATTGTTCCTACTGACGATATAGACGACGCTTCTGAGTCTGAATCTTAGAATAGAAAGCCGCATAAGATCCCAGTATGTCAGGTGTTGTAACAAGCCAGACGATAGTGTATTACTGGTAGCCACCGATGTGACCGGTGGTTGCGGGATTGACACCTCTAACCTTCAAGATGGTATGCAAACGATCTAAGTCACTTAATCACCACCTGTTAAAACACTGTTTCTGTAATCTTCTGTAAATTTTGTTGCTTTGAACGTTGGTTTTATTTGTTTGCCAGAATAACCAGTTGAATTCTGTGATGGATCTGATGCGACGACTGCCCCCTCAGAAGATTGATCGGACTTTGTTGGACGTGATCAACTTAGTTCCTGATTTGTGTGAGGATATTCTCAGTTCAATCGATCAGCCTCTGAAAATCGCTCGAGATGCAAAAGCTGGACGGGACTATTTGCTGTGTGACTATAATCGTGACGGTGATTCTTATCGGTCTCCCTGGTCAAATACCTACGACCCACCGATCGAGGATGGAGCAATGCCCAGTGAAAGTTTAAGGAGACGCGAGATTGAGATTAATGCAGCTTTTGACCAATATCGAGAAATGTGAGTTGTTTATGTCGTATGCCGCTGGGTGAGCCAAAAATAACTGTGATTTGTTGAAACCATTGACTACAGCTTCTAACCCATGATAATCCAAGTAGATTGCTTGATTCACTGCAATTTTTGATCGTTAACACAAGTTTGTATTAAACACTTCACTCAGCAGAACACGCTTATAAAAGTGCGAATTATTCATGGAACATCATGATGCAAATATTTCAGTGGTAGTAGCAAACAGTTCGTTGATGTAGTCCAGTGCCTTCCACAAGAATCCACTAATGAATTATGTTTCTTTGTTTAAAAATTCATTTGTACGTTTCTTTTCACCGCCTCTAAACTTGGTAAATTGTTGCACACCGCGATCGAATATCGTGCAATCGACAATGCACTTTTTTTCAATCACGAGCAATGACTGGTAACTCGACCCGGAACAACTCCCACACACAACACCTTCAACTCAGTCGTATATTTGATGCTGGACTAAAGGCAGCTACACAGTGATGCTTCGCTGCTTATATAGGAGTTCCTGTGACCGTGCAAATTAGGACAACGCTGCACGCTCCAGCAGTGGCGAGTCCGATCGCGCGTGATTGGGATTTAGATTGAATTTCAAATAACTGCTAAAGTAAGACTGACTCAAATTAACTGCAGATTTGAATTCCTCGCCATTAATTTGTGGGGATAGAAATTTTCCCCAACATCTCCCCTCGGAAGAGTTAACCGTAGTCCGTTGCTCGTGGGTTAAGTTGGAGCGGCTACACTGCGCGTCGCTGTCGATTTGTCCATCTGGGGAGAAAGCATGGCTCACTGTCGGCATCAGCGAGCAACGTACGGTACTTAGCGTGTTGATCGGAATATCGGGACGCTACCAGATTGAATTTTCAGTGTTTCTTGATGAATCGTGTACTTGTCGAGGCTGTCACGAAAGACAAGAAAGTTGCTCGATAATATCGTTCACCAAATTGGACAAGGTCCCAAAGCACTTAACGGGGTTGCAGATCGTTTCCATTGTGAACTCTACCAACCCGAGCTCGTCGATCCAGTCAGCGCTCAAGAAGTTGAGGCTACTATGGTTCAAGAAGAGCGTGTCAAGAATGGAGGTGACGCGAGTGGACACAGTGTAACCCAGCTGACCAAATATCTGGAGTGTCACCAATTGCGCTCGCCGCCTACTACGACGGGGTTTTGTAAGCGATGTAGCCAAAGAACCGCCAATTGTCAAGCGAGATAAGGGTGATGTCTGAGTCGGTGTCGACCTTCAGCCTGACTGGGTGTTGACTTGATAACCGCATCCGCCATTTTTCAAAAAATAATGGATAGAATTTATTATTGGCACGGGGAGTCTGAATCCTATGTAATGGAAAATCCACTTGCATTTTTCACATCTAAAAGTCCAACGCCGCAAGTCGGAATCGAACCGGTGACACCGCTTACCGGGCAAATTGCTCTACCAACTGAGCTATCGCGGCGTCGGACCAAAGTAACCGGTGATGGCGGGGATTCACACCTCTGACCCCCGAGGTGGTAATCAAACGCTCCGTAGCACTCGACCACCAACGGTCATCCTGCCAGGTCCCTTTCAAACCCCATGAATTTGTAATGTTATTAACTGCTATGCAGCTGAGTATTCACCTTTTGGTGCATAAAGCACTGACTTAACGTGACTGGAAGAGTGCTATTTTGCTGCATGACAGTGTCACTTTCGTGGTAATAAAACAATGTTACGCACGTGCCGCATAGTTAGTTTACTTCGTGTACAATTTTGTTGAAAACGGAACGTCTACTTGGTGCGCAATACATCCTAAGGATATCTTTGATTTGGACCGGCAGATTCTGATGATTTTTTTAGTCTGTTTTGTGCGTTACCGATCATCAATCTCGATAGTGTTCAAGCCCACACTTGGATGGTATTTGCACTCCTGTATTATATGCACTTTATCAGCTAAGCTTGAAGTCGCACCGGAAGCTCCGGACATAGATTTTATTCGTTGTTGGACTAGTTTGCAGTTTCGTGTGAGATATTTTAGGAAGTTTGTAATCTAAGTGTTCAATAGGATTTCCCCACCCTACCAGTGTGCTACTCGGGTACGGATTACTGACAGGTTTTGACGAATTCGGGGAATTTTTAAATAGCATTTGGTGTAGCCTGGAGCGAGGGAGGCGTCCACGCTTAGGTCCAAGTCTTATCGAGAATGGCGACTGTTTGTGTTTATATCATCTCATCAATTGTCAGAAGTTGACAAAAAGCTCAGCTTCAGGATTTCACTGGCTGAGTGATGCGTTACGAGATCGCCCTGAACAACCGGAAAAAACAAAGACCATTCGAACATCGAGATATTATTGAATGACCAGGCTGCGTACTTTACTTATACTATTATGCGGCTAGCTCCTGCGAGAGGACGAGCCAGCTTCATGCATGTCCCGAATGGCAGCATCCCATGAGCGGCGATCGGATGCAAGACCTGAGCGCAGAGAAATCCAGTTCCGCTTCCAGTTGCGAACGCCGTAGACGGCCTGGAGTCCTAATCCTTCAACGTTTGATTTGATGGTACTGACCCATGTCTTCAGCTGTCCGCCTAGGCGACAGCGCCATCCTGGACATGGAACAGGAGAGAGGCAGCGCTTTCTGATCTCTGTGTTTGGACATCATAGTACGTGTCCAAACCACTGCAATCGTCATCGTTGGATGAAAACTGACAACTTTTCAAAGTCAAAGCATCGTTGTCTTATTGTCTCGTTTGAAAGCTTTTCGTGCCACACCACTTTCAGTATCCGTCGCAGACACCAATGGACAGACATTTCCAGCTTTCTGATGTCCTCGATGCGCAGTGGTCACGTCTGGCAGCTGTTGGTCAGTATTAGGTGGATAGCAACCCGGAGGACGTGGACTTTGGTCCGGAGGCTGATTTTGTTTCGCGCCCAGAGTACATTGCGAAACCGAAGAAACCCAGACCTGACCTTGTCAATGCGCAACTTGATTTAATCTTGGCGTGCATATTTGCGTACTACCACCCCATGAGACAGACACACTTCTGGAGCATTCCATAACGATTCTCTGTCAACTGAGTCAAAGGCAGCCCAAAAGTCCGTAAATCAAGCTGCAGTCGGTTGCTGAAACTTGTACCGATGTTGCAATACTCGGCGGAGGGTGAATATTTGGTTCACGCACCCTCTGCCACGGCGGAAGCCTCTTTGATTGGTGCGTGTGCGCGTCCCGCAACACTGAGAAGTGGTTCAACAAAAGCACGGAGAATATTTTGGCGACCACGTCGATTAAACTGACGCCACGGTAGTTTGCGCAGACGGTCCGTCGCCTTTCCTTGGAAGTGGAAGTAGAACTGATGTCCCCCAGTCCACTGGGAATTGTTCTATTTCCCAGATTGAGCAAAAACGAATGTGTAGTGGTTCGACTAATGTCGAGAGAAACGATTTATATATCTCTGGTGCGATACCGTCTTCTGCAGGGTATTTCCGGTTCTTCAGCTTGCGTGTTGCATTGGTGGTTTCATCTCGGCTTAGCGGGTTGTTATTGATGTCATAGCTCTCGCTCTGGATTGCTGGGGTTCGGTTCACAGAGCTTGCCGCTGGATGGTTCAGTAAACAATCGAAGTGTTCAGTCAATCTCTGCATCTTTTTGGCCTGTTCAAGAATGAGCAGCCCGACAGCGTCACGAAGAAGGGGTTCTTTCGACTGTCGCTTACCGGATGCAGTGCGGATAAGACGGAAGAGCCGCGTGCTCGCAACACATGACGTGTAGAGTGAGAACGAGAAAATAATTTTTTTTATTTCGCTAACTAGTTTTTCTTTAATCAACAGTAAAAGTTGCATTTGCAGGTGAAATCAACCTACCACTATTTTCTCACTGCCACAGTAAGCTGTAACAAATTTTATCCGTGTTTCTCCTTCGACGTTCATTATAACTACCGCAGGTACTACGAAGGTGGTATTTCTTCCGTTTATCTTTGGGACATGGATTTGGGCTTTGCTGGTGTAATTTTAATCAAGAAAGCAGGCGATGCTAAACTGGCCAGTGGTTGTTGGGATTCAATTCACGTCATCGATGTGATGGTAAGTCACAGTGTGGTATGTGAAATTGTTTTGTTTTCAACCGAATAATTATTCTGCAAGCCAAGCCCAATCTCGCCATCATCAATGTTTAATCTCAGATAAAGTGTTGTTTTCGATTATTAAGAACGAATAAATCTTCTTTTCTGACAATTTTCCGATTTAAGCTATTTTTTCGGTTGCGTTGTCCGTTGTTGGTTGGTTCCTCTGTGCGTTCCCCTTGACTTACTTGTTTTTTTTTACTGTTCCCAATGGAAATCAACATAGACGGTTTTTCCCAGCACTTTTTATTATCCAAGACATTTGCTTCGTTGTCGGTACATTTACTCCCACATTGTCTTGCTCCGCTGGCCCCTGACTGTTCATTGTAGTTTTGTAGTATGTACACCTATTTCTCCTCTTGGTTGATTTGTGCGCTTCACGCAACGGTTTCGCACAAACCCAGTTATATCTTGTGACTCCTGCCCAAGAGCCCGTGCAACCGATCGATGATTTTCCCTATCGATAGGCGAACGTAGATTGGTTCTCATGCTGAAAGCAGATCAACCATTCTAAACAACAAATCTGTCCTGTTTGCAGTGATAAATCTAACAAACGGGAAATGAGACAATCGTAGCACGATTAATGCAGTCGAGACGATCTCGCCATGGTTTAGTTTTTCCCATCTCTGTTCGAATAAACACCTTTGAGGTCCAGAATAAAAGCCAATAACGTAATTTGCAGCTGATAGGTGAACTTCCACGGGCCTTAATGCCTAAGGAAAATACGAAATACGTAGCAACACGACAAGCCTGGTGGTTGTGATCACAGAACTGAGTGGGTGAGTTTCACGTCACCTTGATCAGACATCCACTCAAACCAGTTACGACAATCCTTCATGTAAACCAGCGAAATCGATATGTCCGCTTACAGGGCTTCTCCAGTGTGATGAACCTTGCTAATGATTGACAAGATGGTATCTTTTGACCGTTGGTTGATATCAGTAAAAAGGCGCACAAAACCATTTGTTGGTACGATGGAAATTCACACCTAATTGCAATCAACATGGTCCAAAAAATGGCCAGTAGAATCAAGCCCCAGTGAGAGAATGTTCGATTTCATTGCATAGTGCTAAAAGAGATCTAACATTGCAGTTGACCAGTCAGTCGTACGGTATCACAGCGAGTACTGGTAACCGATTGGTCGCTGAAATGCCTCTGAAGGTTGCCGATGATAGTGATGTCCCCTGAGGTGTCTTACTGCAGTCAAACTGTGTGACTATTAATCAGTAAACCAATCAATCTCCAGCGAACTGCAGTGATCTGAAAAATTCTGCTTCCTTCGAACTCCACCACTTTTGCGCTTTCAATCTTTTCTATTTTACAGTTCCGTTTTCATGTGATACAAAAACCATAACCCGATACTGGGTCAATAGTTATTTAAACCTAACATGCTTGATCAATTTTGAGTTCACGTCAAGTGTAAAAGTGATGCCTTGATGGACTTCTTTCACGAGACCTGCCCCATTTCACTGGTTTGGAGTAAAGAAACGAGTGATGGGAATTGCATACCCCGTAACCACAAAGACCCTTCCACACTATCACCGAGAGTCGATAACCATGGTCCTAACGGGTCAGCTAAAACCCCCAATAGGCAAAGTGTGATAATGAGCTGGGTTACAATAAAATTGTCTATCAGCGCAGTAGCTAACAATTTGCAGATAGTTCTCAAATGCTTATAGCTCAAAGATTCTTCAACCAGCGCGACCAGTTACGTAAAAATTTATTATTTCAACATCCGTGTTTTGTGGCAGATGTTCACTAAGCAAAGGTTAATGATAGTTCATTTGAGGGGGGATTTTTTAACTTGCATGGTGACATTCACACATGCAACATCCTGTCGAGTTTAATCATTAACTTCGGTTTCAAGTCTGTTGTGTTCGTACATGTCTAATCGATTCTATTCAGTTTTAGAATGTATAAGAATTCCTATCTCAGGTATGTTTAGGACTTGCATTTTTCAGTCAGTCGTGTTTTTATGATTATTCAGTCTTGGTTTTTGCACTAGCCAGATACTTTTTCACGATGCGATATTTATATATTTATTCGTGAAATGCATGAAATTCTTTGTCAATTTTAGGAACGATCGTCCGCTAAGATTGCACAATACAAGCTGACTAGCACGGTCATGCTCTGGCTACAAACGCAACGTGATCAAGCCGGTTATTTTAATCTGGGGGGCAGTCTGACCCGATTTCTTGAACGTGATGGACCTCTCGGTGAGGCAGGTGTGCCGATCACCACCTCGCACATTGTAAACATCGGTCGTATGGTCGAGGTGAGTTGAACTGGACGGAAACAATCCCAAACATGCGTCTTTGTTGTCTAATCAAATAAGCTGTCGGGTAGAGTCTACCGGATAGTTTTCCATAAAAATAGTATCATATTGGTGTCGGTGATCTTGCTTTGTTTTCGGTTCAGTTGAGTGCGTCTGGATCCTTAGATTGCTAGTTTTAGATTCGCAGTTCACATCCACTTTTTGTCCCAACTTCAAACTGAGTGCGTACTTTTATAGCCCGTGTATATTATTATTACACCGAGTCTGCAACTAGACATGGGGCCAGTACCATAAATACAGAAACAAGTAATGAGGAAAGAAAAGTAAACAAGAAGAAACTGTTTTCTCTAACTTTTTCGCCACGGGGATTTTTGTATTTTTTCTCCTTCGAGGTTTTGTCCAGTATTTATGAGGTCCGAAATTTTCCTGATCACTCCACTGGCTTCGGTTCTAGGCGATATCCTCACCATATCTAAGCAACGGCAATCCCAATCCCCTGAACCTTAACCAGGTAGCCGGGAGACCACCCATCGAGGTCAGTTCTGACGTCAACTTCAAGTCAAGTGAGCAAACGATTTTATGCACCCGATGAAGAGTGCATTTTCAGCACACACGTGATTGACAGTGAAATCCAAGAGAAACAAGTGTAAGAGTTAGTGAGAAAGTGCAGGGCAAAGTGTGGAAGCAAAATGAAGCAACACATTTCGATTGATGGCGAAAGTGAATAACGAGATCGCTGATTACTTGGTTCCGATCTGCGAGTAAGCGGACAAGATAAAGGATGAAGTTGTTTCTAGATGTAGATGTGCGTGAATTAAGTATTTTGAATTTCGAACGAGTGGAAGAGAATGATGTAGCATTAGGGAGTGTGAGGTGAAGAAAATTATTTGTCGAATAGTAACCTATTTGTGAATTTGTCACAAACATCAAAATACTTGCTAATGATGGGGTCAATGCGAATATCTCTATTAGTTTTGCTACAACGGGAAAGCAACTTCAGAGACTTGGTGGCAAGATCAAAATCTTTCACCTCTAAACCAGGAAAAGTTAGGGGAGTAGTAAAGGCAAACGAAGGGGAGTGTAAGAGGTTACAAATTGAAGTACGAGATTAGAAAGCACTGTGAGTTTTCTGACTAGTGAAGACTGTTTTAACGTGACTAGGCCAGCAAAGTTTGTGAGTTAGAGTGACTCTCAGGTAACGGACAGAAGAAGCTTTAGGGCGATGCTGACTATCACTGGAGAGATATGGGATGTTATTAAACACAGTTTTGTGGTGTGATGCACATTGAAGATTGAAGGGGACGTCAACGCATTTCAAGATGTTTAGAGAAAGCGAATGGGCGGATAGATCAGTGGCGAAGTTCATTCGGACTGTTTTGAAGGAAATCCAAGTTTTCGTTTGTGTTATAGGGACATCCAAGCACAACATCTTCGGCATATTTGCGACAACTGAGATTAGGTGAAACGGGAAGTTTACTGATATAAATGGAGAACAGAAACGGGGACAGAATGGCACCCTGAAAATGCCAGAGTCAACTTGAAGAGAAGACCAGTGTCTGCTAGCACAGGAAGAAAATTTTGTGTGGTTAGAGAAATAATCGCAGTGTTCAGAGTATGACCCTATTATCACGTAGAACATTTAGGAGAGTACTTCAATGAAGGAAACCAAATGCATTCGCTTAGTCAACAAAAATTAGCCTGACAGCACGGCCACCGTGATTAAGAGTAGAAGCAACAGAATCAACAATATGGCTAACAGCATCAAGGGTAGACAGAGAGGGTTTGTGGGCACATTGTGTCGGATCAAGAGAGTGAACTTGGGAATTATGAGACGGAGGAGTACATTCACAAATACTACCTGAAAAGCAGATGTGCAGGCTATCGGACGACATTTTTTGGATTCTTTCTTGGATGCAGGTGTGATGCGTACAGATCTTCAACAGTCGGGAATCATCCCAGAACTAATACAACGATTAGATAGGCCAGTCAAAGGGGATATGAGTTTGAAAGAGCAGGCCTTTGGTAACGTGGATGACAACAAGTCGGAGCCACCAGACTTATGGCACTTGACTTGTTGTAGGACTTTAAGAACAGAGCTAGGTGTAACGGGGTTGGGTTCATGGAATTCAGTGTATGAAGCAGGGAGTGAGGATGCATCGAAATTAACGATGAACTGGTGATTCAAATCTTCGACGCTTAGCTTCAGCTTGGGCCTAGCATAGCACAACTGTTTCAGAGATTTCCACATCTCACGGCAGTTTTTGTTGCGCAGTACCGTGTCTATGTACAAATTATTCAGATTTCGTACTTCAGTCTTGATGAGTATGGGTAGCTTTTTTACAGCATCGATAACCTGGCGGATAGTTCTGTTTGGAAAACATCGATGGTTATGGTCTGTGTACTTTGTACCAGGTTGACGGTGAATATATACATATATGTAATCATGCAGTAGCACCTGTGGGGGACGGTTGACTTCGGCGTTGTTTTTCCGTTACCGACGAGACGTAGGCTGAGACGCGCACTGGCAGGAGAGTGATTAGTATCTACAGACGGGGGCCAAAATGATTGAAAGTCTTAAACCGCGTGCCAGCAGAAACCGACAGCAATGCGATCGATCTGCGTCCAACGTTGTGAAGACCCAGGAGGACGCCAGGTTAGTCGATACTGCTTTCTGTGAGAAATTTGTACTCGCTAGGCATAGTCGCATAGTCTATGGTTGGTAAATAGTTGAATGAGCAGGTCACCATTATCGGCTCGGTCGGTTGCAACGTGAAATATAATATATATTTATTTATTTATACTATATATATGTATATACATATTAGAAGGAGACCAGCGGTTCACATCAGTTCTACCTTTTCCGACCGGGTGCTTGATAGTACTGTTCAGAACACAAAAGGTCGCCTTAGTTCCGGAAAGTCCTGTCATAATTCCAAGCGTTTTCCCTCACATCACCCTCTGTATGTACATTCGACTTTAACATTTCCAATTACTTTCTTATTCCCACACTCCGTTATTTCTCTCCGTGGATCAATCAGAAAGTTGACCAGTAGCTCGTGACAACCGTGAACTCTACAGGTATCCTCATCTGGTCCGGATCAAAAATCTTTCAGTCAACTGAACGAAAAACCAGAGTGTGATGCAGACCAGTGTGACTTGGTTTGCAATACTTTGCCTCATTGTGAAGCTTTAGTGCCCGTGTGCACAATCATAGATGTCAAGATTGTGTGCATATCTTAAGGTCATGTGCAAACTGCGAAGTGAATCCACACACGACTTAGCGGATAGCGTACTCATTGTCGCAAGCTGCTTGCGTTGCGGATCGTTTGCTAATCTGTTTGCCTGGTGATTGTATTCATCAACTAACTTTTTCCCCATTTTGTTGAATGATTCGATGTTACTTCTATTCGATTGGTTCTGTTCGAAGTTACCAAATAGTGTGTACTCCGGGTAACTATAAATGGACAATATATGTGTTGAGTTCCAGTGATACATTTTGTGGTATATTTCGCATCGCAATCACTGAATAAAGCCCTTTCTTGAAGTATGCTTTGTTGTATTTCCAGACTGTCATTTTTTCAATAAATTAAAAGAGATTATTGTTTGTGCACCGTGGTAGAAGTTGTTGTGACCTTCATCCAGATCTGATTTCTAACTATCCGTTTTCGCAATCTCCGTGTCTGTTAACTCGACTACACAGTTCCGACTGCGATCTTACCGTCTAGAGCAGTTGTTATTTCTCACGTTCCCTCCCCCCTCTTTACCGCACATTCTTTTTTTCGTCCGCAGGATGCTGAGAATTCGATTCGATCCACACTGAACGAGGTCTATTTCGGCACCACCAAGAATATTGTCGATTCCCTGCGTTCGTTGGTCCCCGCATCTGAGGAGGAAAAGCGTCGTCGTTTGGTGCAGGAGGTGCACTCAGCCATACAACATAAAGCTCAGACGTGATCTCCTCAGTTCGACACTCTTCTCGCTTATTTCCACACTCACGTTGTGAAGAATATACCTGTCTAAAGCGCAGTGAACTCACATCTGTGTGTCATTCCCACTCGCGCACTTCGCGACTAACCGTCTCTCCCTGTCCCTTGTGTGCGCCCCCCCCCCCCCCCCGCAGGCATATCGGCGGTTTGTTCTTATCCGTTATCTACTACGATCGGCTTAGTGACCATCATCGGGCGCGTGATTTGCCTTAGTCTGTTTAAATCGCCAATTTCCTCTGCTCATATTTGTCGTACTCGTGTACGCGTGGGGAGTGGGCGGCTCTGTATGGGTGTTTTGTGAATAGCTTCTTTTTCGCGGTTGTAAACAAACTGTTCCAGAGTGTTGCTGCTTCCGACCTCCGGCATGATATTAGGGAATGCTCAGTACAGGAGCACTGCTTGACCCCTAATTTTTCTGTCACTTGTTTTCTTTTTTACATCACTGTTAACGGTTGATGGTAATTAGTGATTTTAAAAAATTTCTAATTCGCCCAATCCTCTTCTGTCTGCAAAAGCCCGTCGGCAACTTCCGTCCCCCGAAACACCTCGATGGGATGGAAATCTTGTGTTTGTGCGATCACTATGTATGCTTGAATACTTTCAAGACTCGGACATTCCCAATTCCATGAATTATATCCTCTGACGACTTTGCCTTTATACTCTGTTCGCTCCACCTATTTGTGACGCATACTCCACATTTGCCTCCGTGTCCTACCGGACTCGTGCACCTGCTCCATATTGGACCCGCACACTCTTATTGTCTAAATCGATATCTATTCTCGTTTTCACTCCGCTCGCAGTGCTTTTTTTCTTCTTTTTCAGCTAACCGTGCGTTTCATCTCATTCACCCAACTTTTGTTGTTACGATCTGCTTACGTTTCATCGATGTGCTTGCGTGCGCGCACGCACACTTGCGCTACTTGGTACTGGGTCTTGTGCATCTCAGTGTTCTTCGCCTCATTTACGTCTATCAAATTGGATTGTTTGACTTGATTATTACTGTCCTGATGGGGACTGCTTCTGTCTTTTCAACGCTTGTGTTTCAGATATGTATTTTTCCACGGAGAAAACAACGCCACTTTTCTACCGCTGTCGGTGTTTTCTTTTTGTCGGTATTTCATACATCTCACCGGTTAAGCTTTGGCCGAATCACCGGTTCGTCTTGATTATTCACACGGTTATAAACGGCATTGTACACACGAGGCAACCATACAACAGTGCTTTTCATTGCACCTTGGGAGAAAGACTGTCCACTGTTGACAAGTGGTGCAGTTCAGTTCTTTCCACCGTTAACCTCGCACTTCTGTTCTCTGATTTTGGTTACTACTTCCCAGTGTCGTCTAATTATCAGGAGCAAAAGAATAAAAGTATAAGGAAGGTGCAAAGAGAAAAGAAGGCAATAAATAGAAGTCATGAAGAGTAAGTTTGGGTTTCAATGCAATTACGTCACTCACTGAGGCATCCAGCCGTATCACTAAATGGCGGTAATTCACCGTCGTCCGGCTTGTGACCACACCTGACCTATTGAAGCTGTATGTGGATCTCCACTGCAAGTCTCAGGGTCTGGTGGGTGGTTATATCTAATAGTGCATCGAGCCTTTGTGGTTATGGGGTATACCCCTTCCACTACATTCATGCGCAAGCGTGTATAAAAAAATCCACCTGATGGGCTGGTCTCGTGTACTACAACCCGGAAACTTCACACGTCCTACTCGGACAAGCTCATTGGTCAGTTTTAATGCCTTTTCATGTCATGGACTGACCACCACGACCTAACCCCAACCACTACCTACCTCGGAGAACGGCGTACGCCGAGGAAGTTTATCGAAGGTCATACGTAACGCACGCCCCAGCCATCTCAGCCTCTTCAAATTAAGCTCTTGCTCCAGTAACCGGTCTCTTGTTCCCAACACCTTGCGCTAAATTTCGGCACTTTATACTGTTACCACCATATTCGAACAATACTGCGGAAAGAAATGCTTGACCACCGATCGTCTTCGTGTATCTTTCATCCGTAACGGCTGTTTCTGACCCGTATAAAAGAACGGATCTAACCGCTGCATTATGCACTCAACCTTTGATGGGTAACTGGATGTCACGTCGGCGCCACAGACGGTTTAAACTAACAAAAGCAAAACGCACCTTTTATATGCCCGACGACGCCTCATCTGGTGTCTGTCCGCCTGGCTAGAAGTAGCTGCTTAGATAACAAATTATCTAATTCATCTAAGGCTTCCGCCGCCAGAACTGGGTTTGGTGTACGGTTAACCCAGTCCTGCATCAGCATTTTACACTTCGAAGATACAGAACTCGTCGCAACACATTGCTACACTGTGCTTGAGACAATCTAGAAAAACTTTCAACCTACCTGGATCTTCGCTTAGAACTGCATCGTCCGCATACTCTAAGTCAACCAGTTTTCTGTTTGAATAAAGGTCGATGCCGCTATTCTCACAAGGGAATAGTGCTGTCTACAGAAACGCCTCAATTACACCGTTGGAATGGAGGACAACTCTGGTGAATACCACTTCTTTAGGAGAATGAAAAAGAAATAAATTTCTCTGTCTAAGAGGGATGCAGCGCCGGAGAACTGTGTGGTCGACTGAACTGAACGCCATTTTCAAATCATGACGGGTCTGTCGAAGGTGTATCGGTGTTCTAAAGTCTCAAATGTCGTTGATACCACCCGGACCGGGCTTGAAACAGCATTGATTCTCGCGAGTACCAGGCAAACGATGTACTGATGGAATATTTTGTAATCGACGATTGACGCACTAAAGTGGACCGCACACGAAGATGAAGAAAATCAGCCTCCTCCGGTCTTTGATTAGTTAATTTTAAGGGAGCCCCAAAATTAGCGCATGATGGTTATTAAATTTCAAATTAGCTGTTTGTGACCTTCAGCTGAAAGCCTAAGTTGTCATTTTTTGCAGTCGCAACTATCGTTCACCGTTTTGTCAAAAAAAACTGGCAACCGAATGCTGAACTGATTTTTTGTTGACTGTACTGAGAGACTTCCACATTCTTATCCTCCGCTTTGCGGAGGAGAAGTCCTCTAGATACCAGATAATTAAGAGCCTGGTAAATGCCTGCGGTGAGTGATCTAATGAGACCATGAAAATCTTGATTTATTGTTTTACGTACCTCCAAATGCATACCTAGTCCAATAAGAAACCGCCTTTTTGTTCCTCGATGAGAGCGGGCGCTTGTTCGGAGTAGGAAGTTCCCGTGGGAGCAGAATCAGAAAACTCTCTTGGACGGATCTATGAATGCGGTCGTTGGTATAACTATCACTTAAGATGAATGGGTATTAAATCAACTTCCGCAACTTTGTGACTGAAGTGTTTCAATAATACTGGCGAAAAAGAACACTTAGCAGGGCAAAGCGTCTTCCTTCAGAACGAATACCTTGATATCTAGTCGATTGGCTCTCGAGAAGACGCTATTTGAAAGAAAGCATGTGCTCATCTTTCTTGCATTTGAAAGCAACACGGACGCAGTTTTCAATCACATCTGGACCAACAGTGTGTCTGATTCTGTAGCTTCATTTCGTACAAGTTTATTCACTTGTTCCTACAGTACAACTCATATCGGCCTGTCTACTGGATGCCACTCAGCATGACAGCAACAAAGTGAATCACTAGCACAACGGTTTCACACCTAATCGAGACTAACCACGCGGTGAACGTCGTCCACTGCCCAGGTTGGTAAGCTCTTGTGTTTCATCTCAACCTACCCTTTTGCATACTTCTGGCCTACTGACCATCCAATAGCAGTTCTTATGCTTAACGAAAGCTAACACTTTGAACATGTGAGATCCCACGTTCAATTTTGAGCTATGTCTGAATCACAGTGGTGTGAAAATCAACCCCCGCCATATCGTTCATTTTGTTCAATCTCTGATGTGTCTTGCCGCATATTCCCTGTTTTGAAAATATCCAATGACGATGATGATCTGTCGGTCAGCTCGTATCTTCAAAAGTGGTATTTCATATTGACAGGCTAATAGTTTATTGAGGATGTTTCTTTCACTTTATCTGAACTGGCTTGTTGATGCATTGAGGAAAGCTGAACTATATTATGAATTCTTAGTATCGTATCTTACACTGATACGATTCTTCATAATTTACTATCAAACGCTTGATAGTGGTCAATATGTGAGTGTAATCGTTACAGGGTAAATGGTATCAGCAACACTCTACCTACCATTTGAATGCTTTGGAAACACTTAATAGGTGTGTTTCTTTGTCCTGGGAGGATATTTTCCACTAGTTCCCCGAGGCTCGGTTCCACATGTTTCCACTAGATTATCTGGCCTGGAATAGCTTGTTTTCATGTCTACATTGTTTAGCATAGCGCCCATCCACTGTCACACACGGCGATCAAACCTTAGGGTATATTCGTTCTCAGTAGGGATGTAAAAACCTGCACAAGTAGTTACTAATAATCTATGCTGTACTTAGTTAGTTTAAGTAGTGAGAAATTCAGAGTAAATGATCAATCTTGAATTGCGAACGCTCCAGCGACCGTTATTCTATGGTGCCAGAAAATCCGTTCTTTGCATCAGTGTACATCCAACCCGGGTTCGAGCACGGGCACCTAGAGAGTTACTGCATTTCTACAGTCAAGATGAACGGTTACCAGACAGATACGTGGATCACAACAGTTAGGTGTTATTCTGTAATATGGGTAGAGGGGGTAGTTTGAAATCCGTGTGTCGATCACAGCAGCATATGCCTCTGTTTTGCGTGCCGATCGATCCATGGCGCAGGTGATTTTTGTTCATTGATCGATGTGTCATAACGATGTGGTTAGATGATAGAACGTCGCAACGAACCCTTCCTCCCCATGCGCGGGTGCACACAACATTGCACGACAACCAAGTAGAGAAGCCTGAAAACGTGCACGCACACATGGCATGTAGGTCAGTTGTGATCGGAAGGTCGATGTACCTTATGTCGTAGAATTCACGCGTGTGCGTTTATGATCGCACAGTCATAAACGGTTGCACATCTTGCAAAATATCGTGCGTATTTCTCAACCAAAGGGCATGTGTGTGCGGTTTGCTTGCTCGACAAAATGTTGTACTGTTTGTCGTAATCCTATTCAGGCACTGCAGGATCACATTTTTGTTCCCGAAACGACTTTAAATCACAAGCTGAGGATAAAAATGGTGAGTTTCTGCATTCCATATTTTCAGATATATATCAGTAATGCGAATATTTTTCATCGTAGAAGTGCAGCGTTTTTAGAATCGCATGTGACATCTTTTGTCAGATGATTGCTGTTTCGAGTGGGCGTGTCTAGAAAACAATTATTGTCCAGTCAACACTGTCGATCAACTCAGAACGGGGGCGATTACATAAGTAGCATTGCCGTCTAAGGTAACCCCACGCCACGCAATCGTTGATCATAGGATTCCAGCGGAAATGATTAGAAAACAAATCCAATCTGAGTCATCAGGTTAGCTGAACTCAGAATCAAAGCAGCGCAAGTTGTTCCTTCAGGTCCTCTGGGTCGTTGTTTTATCTATCGAAGTATCGCGGAACAACCTGATAAATGCCACTCATATGAACGAATCACTTTCTATGAGAAACAGTTTCATACCGCTCACTATGTGACATAGACTCCGCGTGGAACTCTATTACGTGGTTTAACGGATAAAATGTTTCAGATATTACCGGCCAATCATCGAAGACCGCGTTTGATTACGATACGTGGAATCGGTGTGCAATGCGGACAGTTTAAAGAAGGAAGACAATTACAACTTTTTCTCCTAGCTACGTTTCTAACGGTGAGTGCAGCAGGGAGATTTTATCAGTCGACGAGTCTTGGAAGAGAGGATTTTCCAGTATCACGTAAATCGTTTATTATTTTTCTATTGATTACGTTGTTGGTGTTCACTTTGAAAAGCCTACTTAACTACAGTGCATGAGATGCTTTTAGAGTACCTCTTTTTCTGCGATTTCACGCGAGCAGGTATACGTGGGATCGTGAAACTTGGTGTTCACATGTCTTGTCCCATCACTATATTCGGATTACATACGGATTTGAATTTCGACTTCAGAAAACAGATTGCGTCCCGCACAATGTGCCTGAAGGGTGCGAAATGCTTTTAACGCACCGCATAATCAGTGTCGAAAAAAGCACGCAATAGCTTACTTAGTGAACAAAAGGAGTCGCATCTATAGCCGTTGTTTTGATCGGCCCTCTGTGATTCGTCATGAATCAGAGTTCCTACGATAATTGTTTTCTCAACGAAGCTAATCCAGTTCAATATATCAAATTGCGAGCTTTTACCTTCCATTCACGAAAAAAGAATGCCGAAGGGAGGACGGTTATCTGAGTTGGAACAGGGGGAAAAATATTTACCTGCAAAAACTTAGGAATTTTATAAACAACGTTGCCAAAAGAATTCACAGACCAAGGAAAGTTATCTGGAACTTTTCGAAGGATCCAGGCAATTATGCGTTTAACAAGAAACGTGGAATACGAAGAATCTCAGAAAAGGTCAAGAGGCAACTTCTACGTGCTACGTCCAAAGAAATAGCAAGTGCTTCAAATTTGCGAAGGTCCATACAATTTAATATTAGTGTTCGCCGTCTACAACAAGTGCCACGAATAGCAACACACCTACGGTATAGAAAGATGTAAGCAGTTCCCTGAATAACTGAATATCATACTTCAAACCGAGTCGAATGGAGCAGAAATCGCATCGGAAGGAATAACGTAATTTTCAGCGATGAAAAATGTTCAACTTGGACGGCCCTGATGGACTAATTTACTACTGGCGTAACATGCGGAGGAGCAAGCTCGACTTTGGCCGTCGAGTCTTCGGTCGGGCTCTGCGATGGTCTGAGGTGCTATTTTTGCGTACGGTAAATTATAGCTGGAATTTCTCGAAGTAAAGCCAATACCTGACTGGTGCACAGGAACTGTGGATGACTTCTTACTTCCTGGAATTCCAGAAGATCGGAGGGAGTCCATATCTTTCTAACAAGACAACGCCATCATGCATACAGCTCACCTCAGTAAACTGTGGCTATTGTATCAAAATCACCGACTGACCCGCTCACAGTCTCGATTTTACCGTCACTGAAAACGTTTGAGGTTTGCTGGCGAGGCGAGTCTATGCAAAAGGAAGAGTCTTCATGGCTATTCACGAACAGACGTTTAGTATCTTCACTGAGTGGTAGAACTTCGAAATTGAGACAATCTAAGATCTTATTGTAAGTACGTCTGCTAGATGTTTTTCTGTTCTGGGCAATGAAGGTCTTTGCATTTGATCACCAGGTGGTTCATTTTAGCATTTGGTCGGGGGAGTGTTAAAAGCATTTCGCACCCTTCAGGCACATTGTGCGGGACACAGTCTGTTTTCTGAAGTCGAAATTCAAATCCGTATATGATCCGAATATAGTGATGAGACAAGACATATGAACACCAAATTTCACGATCCCACGTATACCTGCTCGCGTGAAATCGCAGAAAAAGGGGTACACTAAAAGCATTTCGTGCACTATATTTAATTCGTCTTTCTTTTTCACCGTTGGACATAGCATGAAAACAGAAGAGCGATCTCCTGGTATCTTGGATGAGTTCTAGACTAGGTATTACAGCAAGAACTACGAAATCGAGACTACATCTAGTTTACAAGCATAATTCGGAAATGATTTTATCGTGGGTCTGTTGTTTCGTTCACATTTAAGTATTTGACGGCGATTTGTGCAAACGTTTTTAGTGTTTAGGTTTGCTGGGTATGTTATTATCAACGCCCCAAATAGTGACTACAGTATTTTACTTAAAGAATCTTGCTAGGTTAGTAAACTGACACAAGTTTCCTAAACTACGGGAAATATTGTAGAAACAGGAGAACAAATTTTAGCGGTAAATGCTGAGCAACAGAACGAGGCGAGTGTCAAATCGACCGGGCTAACTAGTCAAGAGCCACAGACCAAAGAAGAGACAGTGGATTTGTCGGATGCGTCCCGCACCAAGCAAAAAGATGCATGCGGAATGTAGGTGGAACTCAGTGTGATCTCAGGCAATCAGCAGGATAGCCCATATGAGGAGCTACCGACCAAGCTGTCAACCGGAGCTACTGGATCAACGGAACAGAAATGATGTGCGAAAGAATCAACCTAATGGCCGCAGACACCTGGGCAGAACAGTGCCGAAATACTCAGGCAGCCGTATGATCGATGTTGCTACAGCGAGGTCTGGTAAAATAGCTACATAAAAAGTTGTACATGTTATACCAGTTTGACTTGTTACAAAAAATGGCCGTAACATCAGCATCTACACCTGTGTTTTTCAGGTAACCCATAACCAAGCTCTCGTAACATGGTCAAACTGAGACATGTACATATTCATGAGCTTCTGGTCCTGAATTTCATTCGTTTTACGGTATCTACCTCTCTACTGTTCTTAATTAAACTAACAACTTGGGGAGGATGGGAGCTGCTTGATTTACGCTATGAATGGGGGGGGGGTTGCTGCGAAACTCAACCCCGGTACCATCGCGGGCTGAAGTTGCTACTAATGAAAGATCATAACGTAACGACGGCATTTGGTTTTCATGTGAGTGGGTGCTACTTTTCCCAAAGCGCAGGAATACGATGTGGAATAAATAAAAACTGTTTACTCTCTCCATCATCAGTCTCACACAATTGTTTGAATCAATAATCCGAACTTCCTAGACATTTACTTCAGAATTTCTCATGACGGAGATGGGCTGTAGTGGAGTTTATGTTAATGCCAAAGGAAAAGTCCACATTGGGAACAGGTGCGTTCCGGATGTATTCGAGTATCAGCCAACAGCCCACAACACGACAAAAAACTCGTGCGCTAGTGAGGAACGCAAATGTGGATAAATCGAGAACAAAGTCACTAAAACGTCAATCACTCAGATGCTGTCAAACAAAGAATATTCTTCCATTCTCACGGGACTAGCTAGTCAACGTTTTACAATGCTGTTAGTTCCTGTTGATTTAGTCTTACTGTATCATCATAATGGTTCGAAATTCACATCACTATACTAGAAACCGAACACCATCTATCTATGATTCAGATATTAACAAAGACAAAACGTTTACGTCATCCAAGGGTAATTTGCGAAACAATCAACTGAACCCACGTTATCACCTGCAAGAATAAACAGTAAGCGATTTGGCAGCGAAAGCCTGTTGGAACATTTTGACTCAGCAACGCTGTATATATATATATATATATATATATATATATATATATATATATATATATATATATAATCACATCATTCAAAGGGATTGTTCTAGATGAATGACCAGTACTGTTTTTTGTGTGTAAATTTGCGTGGTTCTTATCGATCCTATTGGCCCATTTAAGACTTCCACAAAATTATGATTCATTCACTGCCGATAATTACAACGGAATAACATCTTGTTACCACCTCAAGTATCAACCGAAATAAGGCTTAAGCACGCCTGAGTAAAGACCACGTGAATACTAACAATTCATATGCAGTTTGCATTCTAAGTTCATTCACTTCGTGTACAGACACTGAATCGGTCACTTGAACAAATATATTTCCTCTACCAACTGATCTTTATCGAAAGGTATCTGTAGTAGTTTGGAGGTGATTGAGAAATTTCGTGTTAAAACACTCATCAAAATTAATTTAGTTTTTCATCCCGTGAACCCTTACATATCTCTAGCCAGTGTGTATTTTGTTCGATGTCACAAAGCTATGTCCGCTAATCGACCGTTGTGCTCTAATTGCAACTAGTTTTCACCGGTTGGTATGCATATTTTGATTATTCCATGGACGCTTGAATCTCAGTTTTCCCCTAAATTTACTAGGTTTCCGAGTTCGCTGTAGCTTCGAGCGGTGATCGATGAAATACTTGATCTAACATTGAAAATTCTAGTCTGGACCACGGTAATTGAGTAGGTCGGACGGAACGATCCGCGTGCATCCGCTGTGTGATTCATTTCAGCCGAGTGTATAGCAGTCACACTTGAACCTGCCACTATCGGTTCCCGACTGAGTCAAGTTGGGCAGTTTTCTCCAATTTGATCGGTCAGGTGCATGGTGGTATGGCCGATGTAAGTTGTCTCACAGAAGCAAGTGAAATGGTAAAAACGGAACGTCATTTAAATCGGTAGGCTGTCCTTCATCGGTATTGGGAGAACTGGTATAGAAGGATGTAAAATGCGCAACTACTTTGAGGAGTGTTTAACCAATATACATCTGAGACGTCTGTTCATTGTCCTCGGGGATGTACCGCATTCGAAAGGAAATGAAATTTATCGTGAAAGTTATATTGGCAATAAAACCTACGCTCGTGGAAGTAATTCGCCAACGATTCGTTTACCATGGATAAACATTCCAGGGAAAATTTACAACCAATAACCAGGTGAGAAAGTCTACAAGTCGAAGGATATTTGGTTGTATGGTTGCATGCGTCATTCCGTGAATATATGTTCATCCATCTGTAGATACTACTTGTATCAAGCAATGCTATTGGATATGCAGTTTGAAAAACAGCACAAAGCAACAACATCCATATCGGAGTTATACAGACTGACGTAAATGTCTTCATTACAAGAAGTGAAAACAAATCGTTTTTTGTTTTCTAAATCCAATCCATTGGCTTTTGTCCGAGAAATAGAATTTTCCACGCAAAATTTACGGGACAAAGTCAACCGACATTACGGTCAACAGTAGCGTTCAACCTTTGAGTGATTCATTATCAAAAACGCGTTATTGGGATTGGATTCACCATGATTTTTGGCGGCGCGCAGTACCTTTTAGAGATGATTAAAAGGCCACTAGCACTGCCAGATGAAAAGAACACCATTTCTAGTCTGTCTGCTTTGGAATAACTCCCAGAAATACCAACCTCTTATTCGTTATACGTGTCATTTACACCTTCTCTTCTTGTAATTGAGATTCTTTGTTTCCCCAATACTTGTCTTTTACCGCTACCAAGGTAGAACATTTAGGTTTCTGGAGTCAGTATTTATCCTTTGTCTTAATTCCTTCGGGATGGTTTTGAAGATTGTGACTTTATTTTGTCGACATAAGGGCTTATTTATCTCTTCTACAGGGACACATATTATTCGAAGTGCGCCGTCACGACTATCAGTATTGGGATTCCAGTGTCGGTTAGTTCTTTACAGACTGATGGTGCACATCTTTTCGATAGTAACAAGGATAGAGAGAGTTTCATTCTAGATTTGTATGTCGTGTGCGTTCTGAAGTTCAGAAACATCGGCGAGTGAACCTTTTCGGCGTGCATTACAATTCTACAGGCCCCTCGCATTACCACACAATCCAATTGACTATTATAAAACTCATGTCATGCTGTTTCATTTACTGCACACCAACTTGTTGAGATTAGTCACGGCCACAAACATTTGGATCACTGAGACCACTCTAATAAGACAACCATATCGAAGGGAATTTCATCGCTGTTCACAAAAACGCAAGTTCACTCATGAAACAGCATATACCAGGGACTCCTGAATACTTCGGTGACCTCAAATGTTCCTTTCAGGATTTAAATATCGTCCGAGGAACTATGATCGGCATCCACCATCATCTCGAGGGACCGATGTAGTTAACATCAATTGTACCTAACAGTTAGCTACTACGATTGATATCAGTAGCCAAACTGGAAATTCGGACGAATATTTGTAATCTATGCTGTTTAACAGGTGCACTGTATAGGGGAATTACAGCAATTTCATTGCTTTTTAATTCGAAGTTTTCCAAAGTACGGCAAGCTCAAAAGCATCTTTGATGTGGCTTACCACCACCTCCTGATACGGTTTTAATGGGAAGCCGAGATATTTTGCTAAATTGTAATTTCCACTGCGTGTGTATTCAATAATCGGGCGAATGGGTACATCCGGTCTGCGAATTTTTTGGCAGGCCGTAAAACCTCCCAGGTTGATTCGTTTCTGGTGTCAACGAAAACCACAAAATCATCCAAATTTCTACTTCAAGCCGGAGAGGTTCTTGCGCGCTTGGGTTCTCGCTCTTTTTCTCTCTATTCTTTAAGAGCTCGGACACCTCTGATTCATAGTATAATCTACTCAGAACAACTATGACATTCTCCTTGTCGGCTTTTGTGATATGGATTGAAGAATCCTGTTTTAAATTTTCCAGTGCCTTTTTCTTGCAGATATGATATTTGGTGTAATCAGTTGCTGGTTCTTAGGAATGTTTGTGCTCTTGAGCTGCCCTGGTCCTCGCTCCACCCTACAACAGGCTAAAGACCAGGTGAAAACTGACATAATACGTGAGGAATAACCCACATCAGGTCTCGATTAAAACCCGGATTACATTTTTTTTCTTCCTTTTTTATTTCACCATTAATTCGTATCACTTACTATTTGTGTAATTGTTCCAGTTCCTTAACTTGTCGTAATATATATTGTAATGTAATAGCATGAGTATGAATCCCTGAAAACGAGCTTTTTCGCCAGTCTGTTTTCTGGGAATGTTACACATCCCTAGTCTAGCTAGATCGGCATTTTCTTCGGTCAGATTTGATAAAGCTTGTTCCAGTGCAAGCACAACTCCCTCAATCATCAGAAGCTTTGTGTGAAGATAGAAATTCAGACCTTTTTGTGGTTGTTATAATTCAGTGGATGTCAGAAATCTATTGGATGGGTTTCCAACGAGACTTTCGGTATTTGTGATGATTGGTTTTCTGGCTTTTTCTTCCGCCTCTCTCCCGGCCGTATTTTGAAATGTTGACTGGGCAAACATGCGCTGTTTTCATGATTGACATGTTTTAACAGAAAGCAAAAGATGAATATTTTGACGGCTGCTAGAAGCTGTACAACAGGCTGTAATTCATGTAAACATCGATGTTTACTGTAAACAGGAATTATTATGTCAGGTGAGTAAGCAGTCTTCATAGGTTCACTGGAGGAACAAGGATTTACGAACGAGTTTGCTTTCAGTTTTCCATCTACTGCCTAGTTATAGCACATCATAATACCGCGGGAATAATATTGGGAGGTAGGAATATTGATTGTTGACGTTAGGGTGTTACATTTTTAAGAGGTGATAGACTAGGTTGGGGAGTGCGTCTGTGATTGTGTATACCAAGGCCGCTCAAATGGAGATAGTAATCTGGGGAGTTTGAGTTCCGATCACCACGTTGAGCGTGAGCAATTCAAACACGGCAGCCTCTGGAGGACAAGGTTTCTTACGAACTGTTTTCGCGGGAATAGTCGGTGATCCTGATTAAGTCGGCTCATAAGAACATTCGTTCCACGTTAGAGATGGAGTATGGCCAGGGGTTGGCTTTTCTTGATATTTTACTATCATGGCGCAAAGACGGACCTCGGAAAGGTTGCGTTCACAGAAAGAAAATGTGGACAGAACAGTACGTCAACCACCATAGTCTTCGCCGTTGCAGAGTAAACGAAGCTCAATTTATTACGTCATTAGTAGAGTAAGAAGACTGGACTCAGTCGATACTCTGGATAATGAACTAGCCACGGTGAAGTTAATTTTCCTGGGAAATGGATACTTTGAAAGCCTGAATGATGGTTGCTTGCGAGTTACAGAGAGAGAAAAACAAGGAACCTAACAACAGGGTAGAAATCAGGCTACATTACAATGCAATGCGCAGAGTGCATCGAAAATTTGATGCTCCATTTGTTATTTTATTTTGAAAGTTATAATGCTAATAACAGAGTTGTTGGTAGATATAATTCGCCAATGCTTCTGTTACCGTGGATAACCTTTCTCACTGCAATTTCGCAACCAAAGGACTCTGAGAAAGTCCGCATGTCAACGGATATTTGGTTGTGTGTGCATCAGTGGGTGTATGTACCTTCATTTGTGTGGCAGGTGAGTGATTCGTTGTCTTTCACACCGTACGCATCGATGGTGACGAGATCAACCGGCACTGTGACCTTTAAGATGCCTATTCGCCAGCGAGGTTTGGGCTGTCCAAAGCTCGAAAATCTCTACCCCGTCATCGCAGTTGACACATGCCGAGTTGGTGCTTATTGACAGAGCTTCAGTATACTTGAGCCCAGTGCACTTTCTGAATCCGAGTTGGAGTGTATTGGTGTTTTGGTAATCTACGCTGTGACCCTCTACTATATAGTAAAGAGCGGTCGCTGAGTATCGTTCCATTTTTGCTAGGGCTGTCTTGTCAGAAGATTTGCATTTTTCTTTTCTTTTATGTTCTGTTATTCTGATCTTCATTTTTCTACGGGTTTGTCCGATATATTCAGCCATGTATTCCTTAGGACTGATTTCATAGATGCAGTTGTTTTGGCCTTGCAGGCTGACTGGATCTTTAGCTTTGTAAGGTGGCGTATTATCCACGGGGAAGAACGTATAGATACTGAAGTCTCCGAAGATCTTTCTGTTTGCCTCAGAAGTGCCTGATCTGTTTGGAATTCTAATTAAAGTCACATTCTTTTTTTGCTTTCTGTTAAAACATGTCAATCATGAAAACAGCGCATGTTTGCCCAGTCAACATTTCAAAATACGGCCGGGAGAGAAGCGGAAGAAAAAGCCAGAAAACCAATCATCACAAATACCGAAAGTCTCGTTGGAAACCCATCCAATAGATTTCTGACATCCACTGAATTATAACAACCACAAAAAGGTCTGAATTTCTATCTTCACACAAAGCTTCTGATGATTGAGGGAGTTGTGCTTGCACTGGAACAAGCTTTATCAAATCTGACCGAAGAAAATGCCGATCTAGCTAGACTAGGGATGTGTAACATTCCCAGAAAACAGACTGGCGAAAAAGCTCGTTTTCAGGGATTCATACTCATGCTATTACATTACAATATATATTACGACAAGTTAAGGAACTGGAACAATTACACAAATAGTAAGTGATACGAATTAATGGTGAAATAAAAAAGGAAGAAAAAAAATGTAATCCGGGTTTTAATCGAGACCTGATGTGGGTTATTCCTCACGTATTATGTCAGTTTTCACCTGGTCTTTAGCCTGTTGTAGGGTGGAGCGAGGACCAGGGCAGCTCAAGAGCACAAACATTCCTAAGAACCAGCAACTGATTACACCAAATATCATATCTGCAAGAAAAAGGCACTGGAAAATTTAAAACAGGATTCTTCAATCCATATCACAAAAGCCGACAAGGAGAATGTCATAGTTGTTCTGAGTAGATTATACTATGAATCAGAGGTGTCCGAGCTCTTAAAGAATAGAGAGAAAAAGAGCGAGAACCCAAGCGCGCAAGAACCTCTCCGGCTTGAAGTAGAAATTTGGATGATTTTGTGGTTTTCGTTGACACCAGAAACGAATCAACCTGGGAGGTTTTACGGCCTGCCAAAAAATTCGCAGACCGGATGTACCCATTCGCCCGATTATTGAATACACACGCAGTGGAAATTACAATTTAGCAAAATATCTCGGCTTCCCATTAAAACCGTATCAGGAGGTGGTGGTAAGCCACATCAAAGATGCTTTTGAGCTTGCCGTACTTTGGAAAACTTCGAATTAAAAAGCAATGAAATTGCTGTAATTCCCCTATACAGTGCACCTGTTAAACAGCATAGATTACAAATATTCGTCCGAATTTCCAGTTTGGCTACTGATATCAATCGTAGTAGCTAACTGTTAGGTACAATTGATGTTAACTACATCGGTCCCTCGAGATGATGGTGGATGCCGATCATAGTTCCTCGGAGGATATTTAAATCCTGAAAGGAACATTTGAGGTCACCGAAGTATTCAGGAGTCCCTGGTATATGCTGTTTCATGAGTGAACTTGCGTTTTTGTGAACAGCGATGAAATTCCCTTCGATATGGTTGTCTTATTAGAGTGGTCTCAGTGATCCAAATGTTTGTGGCCGTGACTAATCTCAACAAGTTGGTGTGCAGTAAATGAAACAGCATGACATGAGTTTTATAATAGTCAATTGGATTGTGTGGTAATGCGAGGGGCCTGTAGAATTGTAATGCACGCCGAAAAGGTTCACTCGCCGATGTTTCTGAACTTCAGAACGCACACGACATACAAATCTAGAATGAAACTCTCTCTATCCTTGTTACTATCGAAAAGATGTGCACCATCAGTCTGTAAAGAACTAACCGACACTGGCATCCCAATACTGATAGTCGTGACGGCGCACTTCGAATAATATGTGTCCCTGTAGAAGAGATAAATAAGCCCTTATGTCGACAAAATAAAGTCACAATCTTCAAAACCATCCCGAAGGAATTAAGACAAAGGATAAATACTGACTCCAGAAACCTAAATGTTCTACCTTGGTAGCGGTAAAAGACAAGTATTGGGGAAACAAAGAATCTCAATTACAAGAAGAGAAGGTGTAAATGACACGTATAACGAATAAGAGGTTGGTATTTCTGGGAGTTATTCCAAAGCAGACAGACTAGAAATGGTGTTCTTTTCATCTGGCAGTGCTAGTGGCCTTTTAATCATCTCTAAAAGGTACTGCGCGCCGCCAAAAATCATGGTGAATCCAATCCCAATAACGCGTTTTTGATAATGAATCACTCAAAGGTTGAACGCTACTGTTGACCGTAATGTCGGTTGACTTTGTCCCGTAAATTTTGCGTGGAAAATTCTATTTCTCGGACAAAAGCCAATGGATTGGATTTAGAAAACAAAAAACGATTTGTTTTCACTTCTTGTAATGAAGACATTTACGTCAGTCTGTATAACTCCGATATGGATGTTGTTGCTTTGTGCTGTTTTTCAAACTGCATATCCAATAGCATTGCTTGATACAAGTAGTATCTACAGATGGATGAACATATATTCACGGAATCTTACGGCCCGTTCGCGGTTGTTTCCACTCATAAGTTATACCGATCCGGTAGTCCTCTCTGGACTTTTTTGAGGGATGCATGCACGCACACTCTTTATGCACAAATGACTTTATGTTTACTTTTCTCTGGGGTGAAACCTGAAACTAACCATCACTAAATGTTATTCAATACCGTGTTCTTATGGCAGCCCGTTCGACAGCTTGTCCCAGATTTATCGGAATTTACCCAATGGGTGATTTGTTTGTTGTTTGGTGGCTCCTCGTTTGACGCATTCGTTTTCCGAACTACTCAACGTCACCGGTGATGTGGCACTCAGTCTCGCAATCAATGTTCCGCAGCATAAGCCTTTTTTATAATCGAGCTGTAGAAACAAAGAATTTCTGACTTATCTTCCTTTTTTAATCTCGAACTGCCCTATTCGAAATAATGCTGATACAGATTGTAACAGCCAAGTCATTCCCTGAATTCACCTAAAATATTTGCAATCTCCTTAACACACCGTATTGCTTACTGAAGCAAAGGGATTATTCTAGATGAATGACCAGTACTGTTTTTTGTGTGTAAATTTGCGTGGTTCTTATCGATCCTTTTGGCCCATTTAAGACTTCCACAAAATTATGATTCATTCACTGCCGATAATTACAACGGAATAACATCTTGTTACCACCTCAAGTATCAACCGAAATAAGGCTTAAGCACGCCTGAGTAAAGACCACGTGAATACTAACAATTCATATGCAGTTTGCATTCTAAGTTCATTCACTTCGTGTACAGACACTGAATCGGTCACTTGAACAAATATATTTCCTCTACCAACTGATCTTTATCGAAAGGTATCTGTAGTAGTTTGGAGGTGATTGAGAAATTTCGTGTTAAAACACTCATCAAAATTAATTTAGTTTTTCATCCCGTGAACCCTTACATATCTCTAGCCAGTGTGTATTTTGTTCGATGTCACAAAGCTATGTCCGCTAATCGACCGTTGTGCTCTAATTGCAACTAGTTTTCACCGGTTGGTATGCATATTTTGATTATTCCATGGACGCTTGAATCTCAGTTTTCCCCTAAATTTACTAGGTTTCCGAGTTCGCTGTAGCTTCGAGCGGTGATCGATGAAATACTTGATCTAACATTGAAAATTCTAGTCTGGACCACGGTAATTGAGTAGGTCGGACGGAACGATCCGCGTGCATCCGCTGTGTGATTCATTTCAGCCGAGTGTATAGCAGTCACACTTGAACCTGCCACTATCGGTTCCCGACTGAGTCAAGTTGGGCAGTTTTCTCCAATTTGATCGGTCAGGTGCATGGTGGTATGGCCGATGTAAGTTGTCTCACAGAAGCAAGTGAAATGGTAAAAACGGAACGTCATTTAAATCGGTAGGCTGTCCTTCATCGGTATTGGGAGAACTGGTATAGAAGGATGTAAAATGCGCAACTACTTTGAGGAGTGTTTAACCAATATACATCTGAGACGTCTGTTCATTGTCCTCGGGGATGTACCGCATTCGAAAGGAAATGAAATTTATCGTGAAAGTTATATTGGCAATAAAACCTACGCTCGTGGAAGTAATTCGCCAACGATTCGTTTACCATGGATAAACATTCCAGGGAAAATTTACAACCAATAACCAGGTGAGAAAGTCTACAAGTCGAAGGATATTTGGTTGTATGGTTGCATGCGTCATTCCGTGAATATATGTTCATCCATCTGTAGATACTACTTGTATCAAGCAATGCTATTGGATATGCAGTTTGAAAAACAGCACAAAGCAACAACATCCATATCGGAGTTATACAGACTGACGTAAATGTCTTCATTACAAGAAGTGAAAACAAATCGTTTTTTGTTTTCTAAATCCAATCCATTGGCTTTTGTCCGAGAAATAGAATTTTCCACGCAAAATTTACGGGACAAAGTCAACCGACATTACGGTCAACAGTAGCGTTCAACCTTTGAGTGATTCATTATCAAAAACGCGTTATTGGGATTGGATTCACCATGATTTTTGGCGGCGCGCAGTACCTTTTAGAGATGATTAAAAGGCCACTAGCACTGCCAGATGAAAAGAACACCATTTCTAGTCTGTCTGCTTTGGAATAACTCCCAGAAATACCAACCTCTTATTCGTTATACGTGTCATTTACACCTTCTCTTCTTGTAATTGAGATTCTTTGTTTCCCCAATACTTGTCTTTTACCGCTACCAAGGTAGAACATTTAGGTTTCTGGAGTCAGTATTTATCCTTTGTCTTAATTCCTTCGGGATGGTTTTGAAGATTGTGACTTTATTTTGTCGACATAAGGGCTTATTTATCTCTTCTACAGGGACACATATTATTCGAAGTGCGCCGTCACGACTATCAGTATTGGGATGCCAGTGTCGGTTAGTTCTTTACAGACTGATGGTGCACATCTTTTCGATAGTAACAAGGATAGAGAGAGTTTCATTCTAGATTTGTATGTCGTGTGCGTTCTGAAGTTCAGAAACATCGGCGAGTGAACCTTTTCGGCGTGCATTACAATTCTACAGGCCCCTCGCATTACCACACAATCCAATTGACTATTATAAAACTCATGTCATGCTGTTTCATTTACTGCACACCAACTTGTTGAGATTAGTCACGGCCACAAACATTTGGATCACTGAGACCACTCTAATAAGACAACCATATCGAAGGGAATTTCATCGCTGTTCACAAAAACGCAAGTTCACTCATGAAACAGCATATACCAGGGACTCCTGAATACTTCGGTGACCTCAAATGTTCCTTTCAGGATTTAAATATCGTCCGAGGAACTATGATCGGCATCCACCATCATCTCGAGGGACCGATGTAGTTAACATCAATTGTACCTAACAGTTAGCTACTACGATTGATATCAGTAGCCAAACTGGAAATTCGGACGAATATTTGTAATCTATGCTGTTTAACAGGTGCACTGTATAGGGGAATTACAGCAATTTCATTGCTTTTTAATTCGAAGTTTTCCAAAGTACGGCAAGCTCAAAAGCATCTTTGATGTGGCTTACCACCACCTCCTGATACGGTTTTAATGGGAAGCCGAGATATTTTGCTAAATTGTAATTTCCACTGCGTGTGTATTCAATAATCGGGCGAATGGGTACATCCGGTCTGCGAATTTTTTGGCAGGCCGTAAAACCTCCCAGGTTGATTCGTTTCTGGTGTCAACGAAAACCACAAAATCATCCAAATTTCTACTTCAAGCCGGAGAGGTTCTTGCGCGCTTGGGTTCTCGCTCTTTTTCTCTCTATTCTTTAAGAGCTCGGACACCTCTGATTCATAGTATAATCTACTCAGAACAACTATGACATTCTCCTTGTCGGCTTTTGTGATATGGATTGAAGAATCCTGTTTTAAATTTTCCAGTGCCTTTTTCTTGCAGATATGATATTTGGTGTAATCAGTTGCTGGTTCTTAGGAATGTTTGTGCTCTTGAGCTGCCCTGGTCCTCGCTCCACCCTACAACAGGCTAAAGACCAGGTGAAAACTGACATAATACGTGAGGAATAACCCACATCAGGTCTCGATTAAAACCCGGATTACATTTTTTTTCTTCCTTTTTTATTTCACCATTAATTCGTATCACTTACTATTTGTGTAATTGTTCCAGTTCCTTAACTTGTCGTAATATATATTGTAATGTAATAGCATGAGTATGAATCCCTGAAAACGAGCTTTTTCGCCAGTCTGTTTTCTGGGAATGTTACACATCCCTAGTCTAGCTAGATCGGCATTTTCTTCGGTCAGATTTGATAAAGCTTGTTCCAGTGCAAGCACAACTCCCTCAATCATCAGAAGCTTTGTGTGAAGATAGAAATTCAGACCTTTTTGTGGTTGTTATAATTCAGTGGATGTCAGAAATCTATTGGATGGGTTTCCAACGAGACTTTCGGTATTTGTGATGATTGGTTTTCTGGCTTTTTCTTCCGCCTCTCTCCCGGCCGTATTTTGAAATGTTGACTGGGCAAACATGCGCTGTTTTCATGATTGACATGTTTTAACAGAAAGCAAAAGATGAATATTTTGACGGCTGCTAGAAGCTGTACAACAGGCTGTAATTCATGTAAACATCGATGTTTACTGTAAACAGGAATTATTATGTCAGGTGAGTAAGCAGTCTTCATAGGTTCACTGGAGGAACAAGGATTTACGAACGAGTTTGCTTTCAGTTTTCCATCTACTGCCTAGTTATAGCACATCATAATACCGCGGGAATAATATTGGGAGGTAGGAATATTGATTGTTGACGTTAGGGTGTTACATTTTTAAGAGGTGATAGACTAGGTTGGGGAGTGCGTCTGTGATTGTGTATACCAAGGCCGCTCAAATGGAGATAGTAATCTGGGGAGTTTGAGTTCCGATCACCACGTTGAGCGTGAGCAATTCAAACACGGCAGCCTCTGGAGGACAAGGTTTCTTACGAACTGTTTTCGCGGGAATAGTCGGTGATCCTGATTAAGTCGGCTCATAAGAACATTCGTTCCACGTTAGAGATGGAGTATGGCCAGGGGTTGGCTTTTCTTGATATTTTACTATCATGGCGCAAAGACGGACCTCGGAAAGGTTGCGTTCACAGAAAGAAAATGTGGACAGAACAGTACGTCAACCACCATAGTCTTCGCCGTTGCAGAGTAAACGAAGCTCAATTTATTACGTCATTAGTAGAGTAAGAAGACTGGACTCAGTCGATACTCTGGATAATGAACTAGCCACGGTGAAGTTAATTTTCCTGGGAAATGGATACTTTGAAAGCCTGAATGATGGTTGCTTGCGAGTTACAGAGAGAGAAAAACAAGGAACCTAACAACAGGGTAGAAATCAGGCTACATTACAATGCAATGCGCAGAGTGCATCGAAAATTTGATGCTCCATTTGTTATTTTATTTTGAAAGTTATAATGCTAATAACAGAGTTGTTGGTAGATATAATTCGCCAATGCTTCTGTTACCGTGGATAACCTTTCTCACTGCAATTTCGCAACCAAAGGACTCTGAGAAAGTCCGCATGTCAACGGATATTTGGTTGTGTGTGCACCAGTGGGTGTATGTACCTTCATTTGTGTGGCAGGTGAGTGATTCGTTGTCTTTCACACCGTACGCATCGATGGTGACGAGATCAACCGGCACTGTGACCTTTAAGATGCCTATTCGCCAGCGAGGTTTGGGCTGTCCAAAGCTCGAAAATCTCTACCCCGTCATCGCAGTTGACACATGCCGAGTTGGTGCTTATTGACAGAGCTTCAGTATACTTGAGCCCAGTGCACTTTCTGAATCCGAGTTGGAGTGTATTGGTATTTTGGTAATCTACGCTGTGACCCTCTACTATATAGTAAAGAGCGGTCGCTGAGTATCGTTCCATTTTTGCTAGGGCTGTCTTGTCAGAAGATTTGCATTTTTCTTTTCTTTTATGTTCTGTTATTCTGATCTTCATTTTTCTACGGGTTTGTCCGATATATTCAGCCATGTATTCCTTAGGACTGATTTCATAGATGCAGTTGTTTTGGCCTTGCAGGCTGACTGGATCTTTAGCTTTGTAAGGTGGCGTATTATCCACGGGGAAGAACGTATAGATACTGAAGTCTCCGAAGATCTTTCTGTTTGCCTCAGAAGTGCCTGATCTGTTTGGAATTCTAATTAAAGTCACATTCTTTTTTTGCTTTCTGTTAAAACATGTCAATCATGAAAACAGCGCATGTTTGCCCAGTCAACATTTCAAAATACGGCCGGGAGAGAAGCGGAAGAAAAAGCCAGAAAACCAATCATCACAAATACCGAAAGTCTCGTTGGAAACCCATCCAATAGATTTCTGACATCCACTGAATTATAACAACCACAAAAAGGTCTGAATTTCTATCTTCACACAAAGCTTCTGATGATTGAGGGAGTTGTGCTTGCACTGGAACAAGCTTTATCAAATCTGACCGAAGAAAATGCCGATCTAGCTAGACTAGGGATGTGTAACATTCCCAGAAAACAGACTGGCGAAAAAGCTCGTTTTCAGGGATTCATACTCATGCTATTACATTACAATATATATTACGACAAGTTAAGGAACTGGAACAATTACACAAATAGGAAGTGATACGAATTAATGGTGAAATAAAAAAGGAAGAAAAAAAATGTAATCCGGGTTTTAATCGAGACCTGATGTGGGTTATTCCTCACGTATTATGTCAGTTTTCACCTGGTCTTTAGCCTGTTGTAGGGTGGAGCGAGGACCAGGGCAGCTCAAGAGCACAAACATTCCTAAGAACCAGCAACTGATTACACCAAATATCATATCTGCAAGAAAAAGGCACTGGAAAATTTAAAACAGGATTCTTCAATCCATATCACAAAAGCCGACAAGGAGAATGTCATAGTTGTTCTGAGTAGATTATACTATGAATCAGAGGTGTCCGAGCTCTTAAAGAATAGAGAGAAAAAGAGCGAGAACCCAAGCGCGCAAGAACCTCTCCGGCTTGAAGTAGAAATTTGGATGATTTTGTGGTTTTCGTTGACACCAGAAACGAATCAACCTGGGAGGTTTTACGGCCTGCCAAAAAATTCGCAGACCGGATGTACCCATTCGCCCGATTATTGAATACACACGCAGTGGAAATTACAATTTAGCAAAATATCTCGGCTTCCCATTAAAACCGTATCAGGAGGTGGTGGTAAGCCACATCAAAGATGCTTTTGAGCTTGCCGTACTTTGGAAAACTTCGAATTAAAAAGCAATGAAATTGCTGTAATTCCCCTATACAGTGCACCTGTTAAACAGCATAGATTACAAATATTCGTCCGAATTTCCAGTTTGGCTACTGATATCAATCGTAGTAGCTAACTGTTAGGTACAATTGATGTTAACTACATCGGTCCCTCGAGATGATGGTGGATGCCGATCATAGTTCCTCGGAGGATATTTAAATCCTGAAAGGAACATTTGAGGTCACCGAAGTATTCAGGAGTCCCTGGTATATGCTGTTTCATGAGTGAACTTGCGTTTTTGTGAACAGCGATGAAATTCCCTTCGATATGGTTGTCTTATTAGAGTGGTCTCAGTGATCCAAATGTTTGTGGCCGTGACTAATCTCAACAAGTTGGTGTGCAGTAAATGAAACAGCATGACATGAGTTTTATAATAGTCAATTGGATTGTGTGGTAATGCGAGGGGCCTGTAGAATTGTAATGCACGCCGAAAAGGTTCACTCGCCGATGTTTCTGAACTTCAGAACGCACACGACATACAAATCTAGAATGAAACTCTCTCTATCCTTGTTACTATCGAAAAGATGTGCACCATCAGTCTGTAAAGAACTAACCGACACTGGAATCCCAATACTGATAGTCGTGACGGCGCACTTCGAATAATATGTGTCCCTGTAGAAGAGATAAATAAGCCCTTATGTCGACAAAATAAAGTCACAATCTTCAAAACCATCCCGAAGGAATTAAGACAAAGGATAAATACTGACTCCAGAAACCTAAATGTTCTACCTTGGTAGCGGTAAAAGACAAGTATTGGGGAAACAAAGAATCTCAATTACAAGAAGAGAAGGTGTAAATGACACGTATAACGAATAAGAGGTTGGTATTTCTGGGAGTTATTCCAAAGCAGACAGACTAGAAATGGTGTTCTTTTCATCTGGCAGTGCTAGTGGCCTTTTAATCATCTCTAAAAGGTACTGCGCGCCGCCAAAAATCATGGTGAATCCAATCCCAATAACGCGTTTTTGATAATGAATCACTCAAAGGTTGAACGCTACTGTTGACCGTAATGTCGGTTGACTTTGTCCCGTAAATTTTGCGTGGAAAATTCTATTTCTCGGACAAAAGCCAATGGATTGGATTTAGAAAACAAAAAACGATTTGTTTTCACTTCTTGTAATGAAGACATTTACGTCAGTCTGTATAACTCCGATATGGATGTTGTTGCTTTGTGCTGTTTTTCAAACTGCATATCCAATAGCATTGCTTGATACAAGTAGTATCTACAGATGGATGAACATATATTCACGGAATCTTACGGCCCGTTCGCGGTTGTTTCCACTCATAAGTTATACCGATCCGGTAGTCCTCTCTGGACTTTTTTGAGGGATGCATGCACGCACACTCTTTATGCACAAATGACTTTATGTTTACTTTTCTCTGGGGTGAAACCTGAAACTAACCATCACTAAATGTTATTCAATACCGTGTTCTTATGGCAGCCCGTTCGACAGCTTGTCCCAGATTTATCGGAATTTACCCAATGGGTGATTTGTTTGTTGTTTGGTGGCTCCTCGTTTGACGCATTCGTTTTCCGAACTACTCAACGTCACCGGTGATGTGGCACTCAGTCTCGCAATCAATGTTCCGCAGCATAAGCCTTTTTTATAATCGAGCTGTAGAAACAAAGAATTTCTGACTTATCTTCCTTTTTTAATCTCGAACTGCCCTATTCGAAATAATGCTGATACAGATTGTAACAGCCAAGTCATTCCCTGAATTCACCTAAAATATTTGCAATCTCCTTAACACACCGTATTGCTTACTGAAGCTGTCATTCGCTAAGACACTTGACAAGTCGTATCGCAACTGATGCTCAGTTTTGCCATGGAAATATCCGGTAAACGAATTTCCACCAGGGCAAAATACGAATGCATCACAGGTCTGATAGAATTGTACACACTAGCCTTTTCATCAGAAGGTCTTTTTAAGTTATTCATTTCACCTTCAGTCTGGCCCGTAGACCAACTGGATCGTCTGATGATACGTTAGCAGTAAGCATATTTTTCTCCTAACACATAGAGGTGACAGATCTTTGACATCACGTGATTAGGTCTGTAGGTTTCTTCGGGGAGTCTATACAAGTAAACAAAGCTTTTCTCACTGCGAACCGTAAATCATCCTTCGAAGATTCCTTCTACTGTGCGACCTTGTCGAGTAGTACTTCTCCATTTTTTTAAATTCCAAATATTCCGAATGTCATTTCAGTAGTGATTTCACAAAAATTCCATAGTGAACAATACCATTACTGACTCGGAAATTGCTGCTTCGTAAATTTACTTACCTTTCTTAATAACCACGAAATTACTGACGAACAGAAGATGCCTATTTCTCTGCTCATCCACAAACCGTGTGGTCTCGGCTTGATCGGAATTTTGCTTGTTTGGTAAATTGTTTAGATCTGGTAAAATCAGGCAGTTGTTAACTTGGACGTTTTCACTCGAGGAACACTTGTCATTCCATCAGAAAGTAGAACGGTTATTGAAAGCCTGTCCTCAGTTTAATGTTCTTATCATACGTCATATGGGTTAACGAATCTTATCGGTGGTTGAAACCTTTTATGTCAGACGGATTTCTCATTAACTCAAGGGTGAAAGCAGAAAAAAGTTCTTTGAATGCACAATCATTGAACGCCTCTTTCTGGATTACGTTTTAAGCTTTATATATCCTACTGCTTGTGAAACTTTGGGTTCTTTCGCACTTCAGCCTTTATTTTTGAAAGGCCCAACCGGGGAGCATGCTAGCACACAAAACGCAGTCCGTTCAGTGTTCTTGTGGTCACAAGACCCAGCGGAACTTTGGCAACCAATCTCATTTCCATGTTGATAGAAGGAAGCTTATTAATTCTCTGACCTTGTACTGAGCGAATGATCAGGAATAGCCGGATGTACGGTAGTATTCCCCTCTCAAATTCCATCCTCCCTGATTACAATAACCTGTGCACAAGACACTTTTGCCGTGCAGGAAAATTTTCTCTACACAAAACCTCTCACCAAGCAGTAAACCCTACAGAACCGACTAAGAAGCACCTTCATTGGGATTTCACCCCCGAAAAAGAGGTATTTTCGGGTCAGATACATATGAGAATTAGGTTTTCTTACCACTTTGTCCAAGCATATGATATCAGTTTTCTAGTTTGACACGGCATCTGACCTATTGGGACCTTATGTGGTTCTCTAAACCAAATCTCAGGGTCTGGTTCCCGACTATAGCTAATAGTACAGTGGGCCTCCGAGGCTACGGAATATGTTCCTTCTACTGCGCTCATGCAAAGTCACGGGATGAAATAAGTTAAAATCAATAGGCCACTGAATTTGGTGGGCTCTAGTCATGGTGACCGAGTATGATTTGGGTCAGTCAGTAATAATGTTAGACTTCAGTTGATGGGAGTGGGAAGATTTCCATGCCACGCTGAGACATTGATATCGTTCGCCTGATATGTGACCCAGACACTGATTAGCTGAATAGTAATCCTGATGCTAGTAATTCTTTTTTTGCACCAAATATTGATGAACTTCCAGACAGCGCACCACAACAACAAACATTTCACTCACAGAACGTACTCGGAAGTTCTTAGGTTTATTAAGTCGCAAAATGACGCAGTGCATATATTTTAGCTGACTTCAAGTCGAAAATTACACAACTTATGTGACTACTTCCTTTTGGCCATCTCTCTCTTTCTGACTGAGGTATCTCGAAGCGAGGAACAACTTGAGTGATCTCCGCTAGTGTTTCATAATGGGTGGACTACGGTGTCATCTTCTGCCTATCAGATTTAACGCCACAATCGTCGTGTAGCTTCGTGTGCTCCGATAATTTGCTTAAAGTCTATTACTCCGTGGGATTCGAAGGATTCATTTTCAATTCGGTCTCATCACTAATGCGACTGATCCTTTTGTTCTACAATGTCCCTGCACATCTCCGTCTTCCCGTATGACAGGAAAAACAATTGGAGTTACAGAAAATTTGATTCGTGGACAAAGCAGGCCATGTGTAGTTCACATTCGAGTCAGCAAACGGTTTGCCTCTGACATTCCGTGCCACTTCATTTCATGTTCCTGTTTTTCTTATCTGAATCAAGCACTTATAGTACGGTGACGTTAACATCATCGTTCCATCACGTCTCGTTTTCCCATCACATTGACAAGTTCAATTGGATTAGTCGAACTTCGTTGGAAGTCAAGGGGGAGCGGAGACTGCCATCCGGTGGCAAGACGAAGGTGGTCGGCCACTGTTTTGGTCAGCTGTGTTCCAGGTCTTGAAATGATGCAATCTGAGAAAGATGTGAACGCCACATCGGTCGGACCAAGTGGCACACCCCTCTTTTGATCAGCTGCAGAACTGCGGATCTGACATCGTACAATGGAATTGCGGTTAGAGTTGGGTCAATGCTCGGTCAGTCCGAAAGTTTCAAACTCACCTAAACATTGTACCATTCGTATGCAAAGGAAAATACAAAATGATGACTTTCTGTTTTGTTTCAGCATGGGCAGCAATCAGATTCTTCTGTCCATGATTGTTCAAGCAACTCCTGCTTTCCTAACAAATTTCCGTTTAGGAGTATCAGAGACGAAATCCAAAGAGTCGTTGTCAGTTAGTTTGAAAACAATCACTTATCAGTCGATTCACAGTTCCTTGTTTCGTCACTTGACTGATGTCCCTTGCAGACTAAGATGAGGCAGCTCAGGGAATCAAAATGGTGTTGTATAAAGTGATCAATCGCGACCTGATGGTTAGTCAAACACTGTTAGCTTACTCGTGACCAAGGGAGAAATCAAGTGAAAGCGCGACTTCATCCTTTTCATGAAAAAACGAACCACATAATGTGATCAAACGCATAAACGCCATCCTCCACTTTATAAACTGACTGAAACCTTCATACTTTTGAACGAGATACAGTAAGTCCGTGAGTACAGTGTGATGAATACTGCACTGCAAACGGCTGCAAACAATGAGTCCAAGTTAGCGGAAGAACCATAAAATACTGATGGAACAACCTATTTTCTTCCAAATTTCTTACTACAAATAAGTGAATAATGATATACACCCGATCCAGTTGTGTGTCAGTTTTAGCAAGAAAACTTACCACGGGAATCGTTTTGGCTTTCGTATGTGCTGTGGTTTGCGAGATTTCGACAAATGAAGGTGTTTGTGGGAAATCATCAGCAGTGCAGATCCACCAAGTCCCCCCTAGGGCTTGAAACCCGACTTCGAATGAAACACCCAACCACCAGGCTATTCGGACTGGTCCCGACAAAACTATACGGCTTTCCAAAGGTAACAACCCGCTAAGTGCTCAGGGATCAACTCTTATAGAGAACGACTTCTCTATAGTATGTCCTAGGGTAATACGATGGAAAAACCAATACAGATTGGCTACTAGGTCAGTATGAGCGTTTTTCCGCATAATAAATCATTCGGTTATGAATTCAAATCCCTTTCTACTCATAATGTGGTAATTGTAGAACTTGCTGATGGCCCGAGGAGCCGAACTGGTGTAGATAGGGGAAAATTCAGTTTCGTTTATTGCATCCGAAAGCTCACGGTGGCTAATACGATTACCGTTAGCGGCTTGAAGTTTGCACTTGCTAGTTTGATACTTATATAGAGCAGGACGTCATGACTTGTCCACGACCATGGTTTTCTCTCGATCAATGCCAAAAGAAATGTCATTCGCCGGTTATATTGCACTGAATACCATGCATTTTAGCGACAGTAAAATAAGGAAAAGCATAAACTACCAGTGAGCTATCCGAATCTGAAGGGTTATTTGATCCGCATTACTCGTTACTTGAGGTAGACGAAACAGGTGATAAAACGAACGAGTGGGACGTGATCGTTGAGACAGAGAGAGTTAAAAGAAGAGGCAATTTTTAGGCAGATTCCTTGTGTTAACCAACGTTGTTTTAGGGATCACGGAAACCTGGAAGCCATTAGATCCTGCGATTTTCCAAAGCCGTTCCAAAGTCGCTGCACCCTGAACAACATTTGGCTCTCTCATAGTCGCTACATCCTTGTTATTTGCCACCGCTTTCAACTGCGGGATAGTTTTCTTACACAACTAGTTCACAACCATTGAGAAAGTCATGACATGCTCATCAAAAGCTTCTCATAATATTTTTTAAAAGAACTGATGGCCTTGAGACTGCACCGCAAATCGCATAAACACAGCTGATACTTTGTGAAAGTCTTGTCACCTTCAGAACTGGTTCAGTCATTTATTCTATTTACTTCCCCTATTTCCATGATGGGCTTCAATGTTCTTACAATTTTCTAGTTTCTTGAAATATTAGGGAATCAAAAATGAGCTCCTTTTGCCCGGCCTCTGATCGCTGCTTGTAGTCTGTCACTAACAGTTTGGTTAGAACACGCGTATTACCTGTAGCCCTCTCTGGGATCGGAAAACTGCAGAGTAGGTCTAGATTATATTTGCTCCGCTGGACACTTTGAATACCTCAATTTTTTCCAACTTGTTTGCGCATGGGGGTAGTGGGTGCAGCATATCCAGTAATCTCAAGGGGATACTGCAACACCAAGGGTTAGCAGAAACCACGACCGTGAGATTGGGAGTGGAGAACCACAACAGGTTGAATGCGGCAATGAGCTGAGCGATAGAGCGAATTACTGTACACTCCTGAACCCTCCAAAACTTGCTTCAGATCTTACTTATCTGAATTCGAATCAGAACAAGTTCCGGGCTGGTTTGCTACTGACGGTTCCTATCACAGACAGTGAACTTTTCCAACCTGGCTGTGAACACTACTTGTTAGAACTATAACTTGGTTGATGAGGTTGACGAATCAAAATGAGAAAGCTGCACTCATTTTACTTTAACCCTGATCAACTGACCAAGTAAGACTTTTAAAGCACGACAGATCCATTTGATTTACCAATCGCACCAGTACTCAGCACTAAAAACGGAACAAACGGTTAATACGAGGAATGGAAGGAATGTTACAGACCAGAAATCCAAATGCGTTCAACATTACGCCATCAGGCTGGCACTTAAAGACATGTCCTAAAGTCAACCTCATATGATGGTTCTTGGTGAAAGAAAACTCTGCTCAGTCGAGAAAATAAAATGTTGGATTTCGTTGTTGCAATACAGCAGTGTAGTGCCCTCGGGGCTGACAAGGGAGTTTTGACATTCTCTTCACTTGATATGACGTGCACAACAATAGTTTATCGTGGAAAGTGAGCGTCTGCTATAGATCTGTTCGGGGCAATACGATAGAGATTTGAAACAATTCACGAACCCCGTTTTTCATTGTTCTTCCCTTAACCTTTCCACACTGCGCGTGTTCAATCTGCAAAAGCATAAACGAAAGAGAAACTCCATGAGTCGAAGCTCCGTGAGTGTATCAACAGTCATCAACACTTACATTGTTCGAACAACAATACGGCGGCTTACTGTCTGGCTTTTACAAAATGACTGTTGCTCTGAAGGTCAGCGAGTCGGTAATTTGAAACGAATTTGAGAATAAACCAAAAAACTGTTTGGTGAGAGGTAAACTCACGTAAACTCCTAATACGAAGTGATTCTGGATACCTTCTGTGGATATTAGAGTCTACCTAAAAGCAGATATAAACAAGATAAAAAAATTCTGTTTTACTTCCTTTTTATTCATTAGACAACAATGTACAGCAACTTAGGTTAGAAGGGTAGGGGCTAACTGATAAGCCATTCACACTTCCATTTATAACTGAGAATGGCTAAAGCCTCAGTCTATCTGGGCAATCTCGTGTCAGTATTGTTGTGTATGATCCTGAGCTGCCTGAAGTTACCCAGTGTTTATGCTCCCTATGGGGTTCTGTAACTGAGGATCTTATTGTTTGGGGTTTCGGTGATCGTGTCCACACAGTGAACTGATTGAAGCCACGTCGGAATATGCTCATTTATTCGATGGCGCTATTGGCTTTTTTGTTCTACCTACGTAAACAGCTGAGCGTCTACATGTGGACTGATAGGCACAGTTTGATTTGGCGCAGGGAAGCAACGGCTCTTCCACCGAGGGTTTTCGTATCTTTGTGGTTGTGAACATGACGACGGGATCGGTTTTGTAGTTTGATGACAGAGTTCAGGAGCTTACCAATTATTTGGCTGAAGTCATCGCCTCTGAATGAGTCATAGGAAGACCTCCAACTTTAGAACACAATGTTTTCTTAATAAAGACTTTCTACGCAGATCTTCAGAAAGGACGTGACGAGTCAGTTTGTTGTTTGAGTGGATACTTTCAAACTAACCAAATAATTAATCTGCATCGCTGCTGTTGTCGCTGATGATGAATATGGCATCAAAGTCGCGGCAGCAGAGCTCAAGCCTTGAAACGTCCAGTTGTAATCCATCATTCAAGTGACCAACGAAGATATCTACCAGAATAGGTTCGAGGGGACTTTCCATGGCCAACTAACCTATTCGCCGTAATCCTTCTTTGAGGAAAGAGAAGCGCGCCTTTGGCGTGCAAGGGAGTAGAAACCGTGCCAACTCACCAGCAGGTGATCCCAACATTTGATTTGTTTTCCTCAACAGCTTAACAACTTATCTGAACGGTTTCCTGAAAAGGAATATTATCCATCATATCCATCATGAACATATCTTTGTTTCCTATGTTTTGGCCCATTCCGAAGATACCTTTCAACGTCATAAAGTTCAACTGTATCTCTGACTGGTTTTGAAAACTGAACTAACCATTTGGCCAAAATGTGTTTGGATGAATTGACCATGCATAAGACTGATTTCATTGGAACACCTGACGGGTGTAGTTTTGGCAAACCAGACGTTTGTGCTACTTGGGTTCCTCTTGGTCGTAAGTGTTTAGCTGTCTATTCCGATAACAGATTTGCTTGTATAAACGTGTTCAGTTTGGTGCAGATCTCTCTTTCTAGCTCTTGGGCATCACATTGAGATCAGCCCAGCCCACTCTTTGTCTCATCTATCAGAATCGTCCAATTCTTTTCGTTGTAAGACTACTTGTCCATCATTACCACTCCGAATCATTTCTCTGGACGGAGGATTAAAATGTCCGAGTTCTGCTTCAGTTTCTCAAGTGCACTGATGTATTCTTTGGCCATCAAACTATATTATTTTGTGTTCATGGTCCCATACTGGTGTCCAGGCTCACTAAGTTTGCCTTAAACCAGCCGATTGCCTCTTGATTTACTGGTTGTAGGTTCAATAGCTTATCAAAGAGGGTTTCAAACGTAACTTGTGATTAGATACCATTGGATCATTTTGGTTGAATGTCGTAATTAAGACCACATGATTACACCTGCAGTTGTAATCGATTGAGTTCGTATGGTGAAAAATTGTGAACGTACTTTTCAGGATTAAAATAAATGGAGACATCATCAATCCAGGATTCAGAAACTGACTCACCCACTTCGATTCATGTGTACTGCTCTGGTGGACTTTCTCGAAAGGGAAACTGGCGATTTTCGCAAAACACAGCGAACTCAAGTTGTCGACAGCAGTTGACGCTTTATGTACCGCTGAGCTTGGTTGCGATAATGTAGATCTGCATTTCTCGATGTGACATTCTGTTAACCACCTGAAGTTCGTATTTTGATCCTTGCTTACATGTTTACAATAGCCGAGGAGATAACGATTTTGTACGGCACAGTTTGTTTTAGATAATTCCGTCTTGTTTGTTGCACAACAATTTTGGATCTCGGTCACAAAGGTCCATTTAACCGGGGAATCACATTTGTGGGAAGACGACGTTTGAGAAATCGGACACAATGAGTTCCTGCCTTAAATTTGAACAGAGAATTCAGACATAGTTTTTACAATGTATTCCGGACCATTTCACGGCATCCAATTATTTAACTGACCTTGAAAATCATATTGTATGTAGTGTGCTTGTGCACAGATGAAGCAAAATGGTCCAGGATTTACTGTGCAAACCTCTGTTTCGGACTTCTCTATTCGAATCTAGAACGGAAAATCGTAGTTTTCAAGTCGATCTAGTCCTTGCTACTTGAGATATGATGTAGATTCCAAGGTACTTGAAGCGATCGATCGGTTCCAAGTGACCACCACCAGCGGTGGTTGCAAAAGCAGGTTCTTACTGGCCTTGAAAATGCAATTTGAGCATGTTTGATGCAAAATTCGTACCACACGTCAATACCTCCATCTCCAGGAGATCGAACTCATATTGTGTGGCCAGAGTATTGTCACTCAGCCAGGAGATATCACTGTAGAACTCATAGTTGAAAACACTGTTCCCTTGGAGGAGTTCAACTCACCCATTGGATAGACCAAAATTGTGCTCTTTGATACATCTGTGGAAAATTTAAAGAGAAACAGTGATATGAAGCAATCTTGTAGTACTCCAACAGGGAGTGGAAGTGAAGAAATTTGGTCAAGTGCTCTGAACCCGACCTGAAATAAGACAATACAACTTTCTGAGCATCAAACATATGTTCCGGGCACTCCGTTCCTCAGTTGAAGGTTCCTTATTTCGGTTGGTCAAAGCCCTTGTAAATATCTAGTAACTCGGCGATTTTCAGCTTTTGGAAAGCCAGATATTGGTCAAGCAGCTGTGGGACGGTGAAGATTTGATTTTCACATCCAAAGCCATTGTTTGACTCAGCATGCATCTCACTGTCTCGTTCTTCGTGTACGCAGCCCAATCTGGAGATAACAACAAAAGCTAACCGGTCGAGCGGCGTTGGGATAATAAGTAAACCCCTGTGAATGGATCAGTTCTCGTGTACGCCCTTCTCAAAACTGGGAAAGCTAATTTTATTCACGACGATCCGATTTCCAAACGTTAGAGCATAGGAGTGAAGTTACTTTAAAAACCGGCCTGCTTCCAGTTTCAAACGGGGTTGAGGGAAGACCAGTGAGGTCCGGCTGCTGTACTGTAATCACCTGACTTTGTGATCCATACGCAGACTTCAGCAGAGTTTACATCTCACAATAAGGCATGTTTCATTGTGCTTTCCGGCAGCCGGAGCCGATCAATTCTCGTCTTGAGGAGTGAGGAAGTCAGCACAAACCGACGATTTCACTGCAGCACCAATTTCTGAATCAGTCTTTCGGAGGGTCTTGGTGTAGTGGATTTTTAACCCTTTTGCTGGTGAGAGTTCTAGCCCGACTGTGTCAGACTCTTTTGGTATTTGAGGAGTTTTATCATATTTAAGCTCAGTCGAGCTGAACTGAATTTGATCACTACGGCGTTCACGTACGGATCAGTCAACACTATTGGATACCCGACCATAAGCTGACCACAATTTTGTGAAATGATGCAGGCTATTACCGATGGAATAGAAAACACGGGATAAGTTTTGAGACCACAAAGAGACCGTTGAATGAGGCGACTTAAATACTACATTAGGAGTTTGTCTAGTCGTAGAATTTCTGTACTACTGCAACAAATTATCATAAAAATTGTCAACTCCATTTAATGATCGACTTCTGGTGGAACTTACTCTCGCTTCTGGCAAAGTTCTCTATCAGTGTCCGTAAATCAGGTTGCGTATTCACTGACCTCGTTAATACAGGATTAGCTGGCAATGAAGTTGCAACAGTAAGCGACCTCGGTGCCTAAAGTTCAAGAAAGGAAGAACTTGAATTCAAAACAAAGAACCTAAAAATGGCAGACTTCGATCCGTTGTGAATTACCAAATGACACTAACCCATAAGTTGTAATTCGTGTCCCATGATACCGTGCTACTTGATATTTGTGGAACAAATGACAGCAGTAGGAGCAATTTTCTGAAAAACTCTTAAAGAAACAATCGATTCAATACTACATCCATAATTAAATTTTCCCGTTCAAGGGAATCTACTTTCAGTAAGATCACAATGAATCCCGGAAAGGTACCTCATAAATTCAAACTGTTCTTAGGCACAGAACTATTGCATTATCATTTCTCATCTTGAACTAAATGACATTTACACTCTGCAGACCTTTTCAATGTGACCCACTTTACCGTGAGTATGACAGACTGCATTGCGAAAAAGGCAAATAGAGCGCAAAATCCAACTCACAGCAGGACAGGTATCGATTTAGGTTCCTGGGTGAGATTGGGTTTTGAATGCGTGTTCATCTTCGTTTGGAATTCCGCTCGTTGTTCATCGTATTCTAGGCTTCGGTACTTTTGAAAATGCACAACGGATTATTCTGCGGTGACTACGGTGACGTCATCAGATGGCTTGCAGACTGTTCGGGCCCACCTAAATTGGGGTACGAGCTTTCACCAACGGCTTCTCTTGCAAATCTGAGAGGAATCATGCCTGCAATGAGAGGATCACTTAGCTGGATTTTCAACCGGTGGCCGAAAATACATTTGGCTACCTGAGCTTGCAACTTGAGGATGGTATCTTGAAAGCTGACTTTTGAACCACGATTTGGTGGAATGGACTTGGCATGTTCTGCAGACTGGAAGTTAACAGGTGCCACGTGATCCAACAAAAGTTTTAAGAACAGGGAGTGAAAAGGATGCTGAGGCACAGGAAAAAGCCAAATTTTTCAATGACTTTCCTTCTAAGCTCTGCTAAAATGCACCAGGAAAGTTGTCTCGCTAAGGAGCGAAGGTTTCAGCTGTTCTCCACTCGGTTTGGTCCGTCTGTAAAGCAATTTTTCTAGCTGTGGTTGCTGCCTGAAGAATCTGATTACTGACACTAAATGAAAGAGCTAGGTGGCAGGTAGAGACCACAGATTAATGCAGAAGAGATTTCTAGTTATAAGCGCTATTTCTACACAAAACAAAGTGGAATTCGTTTAAAAGCCATCACTTTACTAATCTTAAAATTTCCGAGCGTATAGCATTCAATAATTAAATCAAGACCAATATGATACTCCTTGAATTCGAGCTATTCCATAACAGGTTACAGATCTACCTTCTCGTTCTTCGTGCCGTCAAAAATAATCCGTGAAAAATATTCTTCAGGTGGCGTTGTCTTATTGATTTTCGAATTTTTCTGAGTACTCTTCAAAGGCCCACTATAACTCCATTTTACCACTGATGGGATAATTTAATAAGAACGGAAAAAAGATACATAAGGGCGAGATGCAAGCATTTCTTCCACTGTTGAAGATAGAGTATGCAAAACATCAGTTTATATATGATACGGCGCATGCGGTGCGTACACAGAGGAAAAATGAGGAGAATGTTTATCACATACAATACAGCAATTCGTGTGGGGTTGTGTGACTAATGCCAGGGAAAGCAGATCGTTTGTCACGAATATATCCGTGCCCTAAGAGTAAGGTTTTCTATCATGATCGACACAGCTTCATTATACGCCAGCAGCTTTACATTCCGGTTGCGTAATAGTACTGTGAATGACCGGATTAGGTCAACTCGATGACCTGTTGAAAGTGGATACCTCTCGATAGCTAATGCTTGATTTCTTGCCGGAATCTATTCCACGGAGTCCGATTGAGTCACTGAGTGCAAAAACTGTTTCGGAATGTGTTTGTCACTCTTTAAGCCAAGTATCGTTCTCTTCTACAGACGTACCTGTCACCGCACGTACAAATGAACTGGTAGACAACATGCGAGACATTCAGAGCAACATGACTGTCTGAGTGACCTGTTTATCTTAATCCTCTAGTCACTAGAGTCGAGTGGTCTGCACGGTGTGTAATTGGGCAGCCACGTATTTTCGGCTTAGAGCGGAGTTTAAGTTATGACGTAGATGATTAAAAATGTGATCACCTTTAGAAAGAACGGATAAAATGACGTGCGTTCGTCCAGCTGTTAAAGTGGGCACCGTGTTACGTCGTGGTTTGCTGTGGTGTTCAATGAACAATTCTGGATAACCATTGGCCAAAAAGATTTCTTTGATAAAATCTTCTTCCTTTTAAAGTTGATCAGGAGCACGCTTCTTTCGGGCCACGTGGAAATGTGTTATGACCAAACCACATGTGTACGAAACCGGAGGCGAAACTAGAAAGCTGGAAACAAAGTCGGCCTCATGTTACTTCAGTATGAATGGCCCGTTGTAACGCGCCATTCGGACGCCTTGCGATTAAAGTGTCTACGGGTAAAATCTTTCCTGTAACATACGGATAAATTCAGATGTTGAGGACTGAAAATATCATAGAACTAGATGATATCGTCATCCGTTGACTAGATCAGCTTCTACAGAGCATTATGACAGAACAGTTCTGCTCAAAAGGCAGCAAGTAAGACCGTATAAGTTTATCATATGGGACATGCGTACCCCATGGATGGTATAATCGTGCACAAATTTCACTGTGCTTTAGAACACCTAAGTTTTGCTTAAACCACACGGGAAATTATCGAGAAGACACTTTACTGTGATCGATAAACAGACTTACTGAGTCTTTGGTGTTCAGGAAAAATAATGGCTGACTGGACGCGGTTAGACCCAAACTACTAACCTGGAGTCTGGACGATTTGACAAGCTACTGACAGTCATGTCATTAGTCGTATTTCACATGGTCCTCGTTGTCATTGTCGTCATCGTTATGCGTTGGGTTGGAAGTGTGCATACAACTGTTACGTGCCCCGTTAGACAGAATCAGTCCATTTGTGTAAACTGTAGTTACTGCCGTCATTAGGGCTCAGTTAGTATTGCGTGAAAACCTCAAGCCACAAACACGCAGAGCTTCGTCATCTGAGTCACTCCGTCATTCGACTGGGGGTGATCTGCAGTCACCTTTAACTCAGAGAAACACTTGACTAACCATCTCTCAAAGTTCTGTCCCCAAAGGAATGGAGAATTAGTCGTGAGACAGAAAAAAGACTGGCAGACTGCGCGATTCTTCTCCTGTTCTTACTCTTCCATCGTTTTTGGCTGGTATTTGTTTGTTACTAGGACCAAATCTGGTCTTTGCAGCTCGATTCTTACTCGAATCCCAAGCACGTCCTCATCCCCCACTTCCTAAACACAAACTACCTTGAATACAGCTCGGAGGATACTTTCGACGGTTAGTTCGTTAATGAACCAGGGATGGTTTTGGTAGGCTATTGTCTTTCTGTCAGACATGTGTCCGTCTACTATGATTTGCAGTCCCGAAGGCGCACTTTATGCTGTCGCCGTTGCTGTCTCATTGTTTCGTTTATGAACACACACACACACACAAACATAAACACACACACACAAGTTTAATAAGCTTGGGATCACCATCATGGCTACCTTTGACAGCACGCATGCAGCCGGACATCGACGGAGCTTGTTGACGCAGTGTTTCACAAATGTACCTGTTTCTGGTTGTCTGATGTATAACATTTTGTGTAATTCCTTATCCCAACAGTAATACTGATACTTTTTACCTGTCGCATTCTGATCGGGTCATCATCGTCCTTATTGTTAACAGCAGATCAGACGTCAGACAATAGTCCAGTGGTCGAAGTCCTTCAAAAATCTACTCAGCTATGTCAAACCAGGTAGTCGACCTACATTTTTCCCATGCACTGAATGCAGTTTTAACTTCCTGCCCGTTTCAACGTCGTTCGTTCCTTTGAGTGCTACTATAATCAGGATACGCAAAGCCAATGCAATGAAAATCCTTGATTTAATTGAATGAATATTTTTATTTATACAGTGGAGTGATATTAGCAGAGTAATTCAAACCCAATGTCGGAAGGGCGCTATATCATGTAGAGTATAAGTTCAATGGGCCGCTGAGGGCCAGCCCGGGTAGCCTTGCAGTCAAGGTGTTCGACTCACAAAACCGTTCGAGTCTCAGTTAGGGCTCGTTGGATGTGCACTGTAGATGATGATTCCTGACAATGCTAAACGGTTGCGCAATACTACCACTGTTTTCAATGGTTTGAACGTTCACATTGCGCTGATGTACCGTAATAAGTAAATAAGAAAGGAACTTGGATTATGTCTTCCGTTGTTAGTTCTGGGGGATAGCAACGCGATATTCTGTATCAGAAGGGGTGATGTTCTCAAGCTATTCAAGTATGCCTAATGGTTCAGAGGCACTTTCAAGGAGAAGACTGACTTGCAAATCGGTGCTGGAACTACTTTCGATAAATTTGCATAACCGTCTATTTAGTGATCCTCTTAAAATTCACAGAATTTTGGTATTAACCAGGCCCCGAGTGAAAATTAAACTTCCGTCAGGTACTCACTGCGTTCAAACTTTGACGCCAATGTTACATTCGCCTTGTGAATAAGCAAACAAACAAAGGGAATTATGAAACATCCGGAGTCCCCATAACATGTCGACAAGTCGTATCTATCTGTTCCTGGTCACTTTAGATAAAGAGGATATGAGAAATTCACTGAGGCTTTCAGCACTAATTTAACTTCAAATGAGGCTACCAATAGGACCGCCTACCAAGCACAGACAGGTGATCGACTTGTTAGCGGCTACCCGTCAACGGTCCACGAAATCACCTTACCTAGTCACTGGATTTTGCGATCACCCGTTGAATAACTACGCTACATTTCCGTGTTAATCACTACCTCATCAACTGAAACGAATTGGTCCGCAGTGGCTGCTGAGTGCTGTCATACGAGGGCAGAAATACAGCTACTCAAACATACTACTAGATTTTCAGCTCAATCAGATTGGAGCTTATATATATAGTTGTTCGTTGAGTTAGCAGTGACCCAGACACGAATAACTATGAGAAATCGCAGTTCTGATCAATTTGTGGGCTCTTCTGTCAAGAGTGTCCATTCACACTCTGGATGATCCAACTTAGATCCTAGTGAGCACTCGTGTCCATAGATGGTTTTTGAACTGCACCAACAGGACAGGAATTCCAATGATAGGACAACCGGAGGCGGATGATCATGTACGTCAACTGCTATTGGTGTGACAAATCTGAAGCGATTAATGCGTACTCAGCGAGCGGTACCGACTGTTTAGTTATTCAGTGCAGTGCTAAATTATGTCACCATGCGCAGCTCCTTTTTGCACATAAAACAAAATTTTGTCTTTCCGTGACTAGCTTCTACCTTTCCTCGTTCTTTGCTTAGACAATGATTTGAAAACAACAGTCGGCCGTTTCAGCTATGCTTCAGTCCAACTCCCTCTGCCTTCGATCTGAATGGTCTTTGAGCTTATCCAACCCAAGGAAACTCTGTTTCGGACAGGACAATCACCAATCATTCTGAATCATTCTCGTTTAAGTTACATGAACCTGTCTAAGCCAGTGACCATTTGCTGCTTACGTTATGATCCAAGGTATAGTCTCGGTTCGCTTTTCACTCTTTCAAGCAAAATAGCCGGATTAAAATCCACCTCCGACGTTTATCACGTTGCAGTATCCTTAGTTTACAAAAGTCTCTTTCCGGATCATCTTCTTCGTTTCCTTCGAATCGTCTTTAAGTAACAACGTCAAATTTGCCGTCGAGACAGTTAATTAATTTTCCTTACATACTACCTCTTAGAAGGCCTCTTCCTCTGCACAGATCGTATTACTTCTATTGAGTGACATCCACCGAAGAGACGAAAGGAACATCTCTACAAAGCCCGGGGCAATTCCAAAGTAAGAAAATTTTTGGCAAAGAAGGAAGTCAGAAACAGATGATTGTAGTACGTGAGTCAACTCCTATCCAGGCAGCTGCAACAAAAACAGACTATGACTAGGCATTCGGCTTCTGTGAACTATACTGTGCAAGTTAATCCTATTAACAAGGCTTTCGTCTACCAGTCCAACAGCTCTCCAGTTCCACTCATCCGCGAAGGTGGAATGAATATAACTCCGTTCTCCAGCGAAGAAGTGTCTAGGCTTCTTCGCACATCTAAAGTAACTCCAGATAATTGTCCAGATGACCTATCACCATCACGTTTGAGCCATGATGTTGTTTCTCTCTTAGGCAAATATTTATGTACGTATTCTATTCACGACTGCTGCAGACCCGTAACTATTGTTCATATACCCAAACCCCACAAATATGAGGCCTTAGCTAGACGTTCTCGTCCCATTGTCCAAAATTCATCTGGGTTCAAACTCACAGAGTTTGCCATTCATAAACGCTTGAGTTCCTCCATAAATATTCCCGACTACGCCCTTCACTTTGTTTTTAAGCCGTACAGGTTGCCTGTGGATACCACGTTTTCTCTAGTCCATCACGCAACCAAATCCTTCAGAAGATAAGCCGATTCTGTAGGATGTGCTTTCATAACAATTCACGATGGACAACTCACTTTCAAAACTATACTGGAGAACTGTGACGTCTCCCTTTTCAAATACGGGAACTCAGATAGTTCACGACGCAGTAGTTGGCTATTTCCAATTTCGGGTACTAAAGTTTTCTTCCTATCCTGCTTTACTGATCCCCCGCATTTTTCCCGGCCTTCTAAAACAGGACCTTAAGGCTCTGTTCAGCTGCTCGGTAATTATGAGTTATGTTTCATCTATCCCCATCGATATTCGTTTGAATGAACTGATCGATCGGCATAATAAGTCTCGTTAGAACCTAACCCACAAGATACTCCAGGACCTAACTTGTCTACTACACACTGACTAGTCATTTCGTCGCCCCCATTCATTCACTGGTTCTCATTCCGTTCACATTCCTCGAGAATAAATCTGTCCAAAATCTCTCCCATTCTCTATCTTGCTCCGGTTTTGACCAATAGGGAGAGCGTAAAAGCTGAGTAACTTACAAAACTTCATAAATAACTTAGTTTTCCTTCAACCTCTATTATTGAAACATATTCCAGTGGTAATTTACTTAAAATATTTTGCGATTCCTAACGTCTTGCAAAATTTTTGCTTTCTATTTTTGCATCCAATGGTTGATATGTCGGCTTACTACCTGCATAAGTCTACCATAAAATACAAGTACACTTGGACTATTTATCCTGTTTTTATTCTATTCCGAGGCCTCTCCCCCCTTTGTCAACTGGAAGCTTTTATTTGGCCCAAGCCACTTTGGGCATAATTGTCTGATTAGTTTACCAACAGAACTCAGTGTACACGACTGGGTTTTAAAAAGTCCAAACCTTTGGTGAAACCAGCAACCCTTCATGGAGCTGTTCTTTCCTTCTACTTGCACTTCTACCACACTGTTAGCCCAGCAACCAGTTCTACTGCACATTTATTTAAGTATGCCAATGATATGAATTTCGGCAAACCTATTTCTAAAACCCAGGATTTCAATGATTTTTCCAGCAATCTGTCTCATATCTATGATTCCTCTAGTCGATCCGGTCTAGCTTTAAATTTATTCAAATGCTTAGACCCTTTGTTGATAGGCTTATTCTTTTGATTCATCAGTCATTTGCGCACCATTATCAGTAGAGTAGGTCCCGTCAAATATTTAGAAATCATTATCGATGAAAATTTCAGTTGGTCATCTCAGATTTCATACAGTGTAACGAAACTGCACAGGCTATCATACCAAATACGAAAGTCTGAACATTTGGACGTTAAATAGAGTACTATTTCCCTTTTCGTTTATCGATATTTTTCCTGCTCTTCTATACTGCCCTACAATTCTTCTCCGTTTTCTTGGGGATTATATTATTATCACAATCTTCCAAAAACTATTGGTTTTATCAATAAAAGACGTGTCAACAAATCGCGGGTCACCCACTTTCAAATAACAATGTGAATCGGACTCATCGTATGAGGGAACGCAGAAGAGCCGGATGGCAGACAGGCCTTAGTCGCACACCACCGGATTATACGGCTGCTCCCAGCAGTGTGCGTAACAACATACGTTTCCTGTTCAACAATCTTCCGGACCTAACTTACCTGCTTATGGTTCACCTTTTCCAAGATACGTGTATGGTATGTTTCCAGAAGATTTTGGTTGAATGCCTAGGTGCATGATTCTGTGACCGAAATGGAAATTTGTTCATGCTTCCATCAGGGTAGACAGTGTTGCAGGAGGAAAGAAGACGGCGGCGTTGTGACGCTTTTCAATTCCATGGCAAGTCCATTGTCATTTTTTCCAACTCTCCTAATGGAACTGACTATGTTTCCGTCTCATGTCGTCATAATTCTTCCCTTTTTGGCCATATTATAATCACGAAAGTTTACACCCTATGATTCTTTGCCAGCTTTCTTTGCACTGTTGATTGACGATAATCTCCTTATCATTATAGGAGAACTTAACTATGCATCCTACTCCGACCCGTGGTGACCCGCAGTTAGATTGTATCCTAACTAAGCATCCAGAACTTTTTCCTGTCAGACTTAGTACGCCTCTCAGTACCAGTGATCATAGTGTACTACATCTTCCCCAAAAATTATAGTAGAAACATGGTCACTTATCCCAAACAGGGAGACAAAATAGATCCGCTTTTATTCCCGTAACTTATCTAAAGAAAACCTTTCACTGTTCAACTGTTCTTTGTTTCCTGCCATCTGTCTACAACACAGCTTAAACCATTCCCTATAGGTATATCCTACGGGCAAAATTACAAACCACATGGTTAACATTTGCAGTCTCACCGAGAAGGTTTACTTCCTTCTAGGAAGAGTAGTGGCTCCTTACGTAAAACGGTTACTCAGGAAGAAGTAGTTAGCAAGCAAAATGCGCAACCCACCTGAGGTTAGTAGACTATTAATTTCGAACGAAAATGTAATCAAACTTCTGAACTTTATACTCTCTCATCAGTTTCTACACTCCAGGATTATCAAAGACAGATGGCAGGGGATCAGACTACTCTGCTGTCAGAAGAAAAGTCTCTTCTCCGTTGACTCTGATGTTGACGTTTTTAATTCTCTGTTTACTCGTTAGTTGAAGGACCATCTCTCAGTTTTTCATTAGACTGAAAATTAGGAAATTGAAGGCTGTCCAGCAGGGAAGTTTAAAAGCTCCTCAAGTCCACCAAGTTAACCAAAGCTTCTGGATCGGACGGCCTACACTAGGCAGTACTCGAACAATGGGGTCCACCCGTCTCTGAGTTAATGACTACACTTATCAATCATTCACTAGAAGCATTCTCCATTCCTGACTATTGGCGTCCTGTCACAATAATTCCCATACCAAAAGGATCGAGCAATCAAAAGGGGGACCGAGAAACTCCACCTAGTGGCACTTCCCTCGTCGGCTTTGAAACTAGTTGAACGTGCGGTACTTCAGCGTCTTCAAAACACAGTCAGAAGTCCCACTGGCGAATATCAATTTGCTTGTAAACCCCTGTGTTTCACGATTGATACTGCAGTGGGCATGGTCCATTACTTTGCAAAATCCTTCCATGATTCGAGCAAATCCGTTAGGGGCGCCTTTCTTGACTACTTATCAGCGTCTGACAATGTACCGCCATCCTTCTATCAAAATATTGGAATCTTTTAGTTGCCTCACATACTCACTTAACTAGATAGAAGACTTCTTATCGGGAAGAACACAATTTTCAAAGTTGGAAGAAAAGTTTCCGTACATCTCTTCAGCAGTGCCGGCGTCCTTCAAGGAACTGTTCTTTCTCCATGCTTATTTACCAGTTACATCAGTGACTTAAATGTAGCCGACTCCGTTCATCTGGTCAAGCATATCGGCTCGGTCTGTCTCCCAGCAGTTCGATTTAGATGAGTTTCATGAAAATCTTGCGCAAGTTCAAAACTTCTCTGAGCAGTCCGGTCTTCTGTTAAACAATGCCAAATGTCCACAGTCTATTTCTTCCACTCTGCGATCGCGTTTTATAGAAGACAGCACCACTACTAACTGTACTTCTCTAGCACGTATGAACTTCGGCGTGACTTTGCAAGAAAATTTGCACTGATCTCTACACATAGAAATAACAATTATAAAACCGCTTAGATAGTCATCTAAAATTTGTGAACTTCGGCAGTTCAGTGCTTCGCAGTCTGTCATTTCTTCCTTCGTACACCAGTGTATGTTTCCCGTGATTCTGTATTGTTCTCCCTCAATTTTTCTTGATCATTTCAAAAAGAACTACGTCACTCTTGGTAGAGACCTACGCATCATCAGTCTTTTTTGGTGTAGCTTTAAAAGCGACTTGTGTGGTAAGCACGTACTAGAACGTTTCATTTCCCGTGAAGATCATTGTGGACTGTCCCGCCCACTGCTTTCGGACTTTTCTCTGAGCCAGTCACACCGGTCGACCTGGTTCCAGATTTCGATAACTTCCTTCAAAGTTATCGCTGTACAAAAACATTTGTAGGTCCCTTCCTTGCAAGTGCATTTACAAACAAGGATGAAGTTCCATCTCAACCGTTAACCCCGTTTTGGTGCGTGAACATTTTCGCTCATTTTTATCGACAGCAGAAGAGCGCCGTAAAAACATGCTCATGCCAGCGCAATATTAAAAAAATAAAATATACAAAAAATTTCGCTCTTATGTTGATGTAAGATTTCAAAATTCTTCGCCGAAGACTATCGATTATTGGTCGGGAATCTTCCATTGCCATTAAACTAGTTATTTGTGCGAACTACACTTGGTAGCGTGTGAAAAGTTCGCATCACAAAATCCTCTCACACTCCACTCACTCTTTACACAGTGATCCATCCATCTGTAACTCTCTCGCCTTCACACGTTACGCTTTTCGATCCACGCCCTCTCGCACTAACATCTACTAGAATTCTACTGCTCTATATCTGGCCCAAATCTACAAAAATCACGAGGCCAGTCTCCTTTGAATTTTTTGTCCAATATTTAAGGTATACTCACCGTTCACACTCTCAGTTCAATTAACTTTCTAATTGGGAATAGCTTTTGACTGAAATGCAGACATCTGTCTATGCAGGATTGGTCCATATGTAAATATAAATAAAATACGATCCACTTTTGTCATCTTGTCTGGACAGACTGCAATGAGGGACGGGCATGCCCAAACTGTTATCATTCTGACAGTTGCTACACACAGTACAGCGTATTACTGTCTACCACCAAAGACGAACCAAGACATCAACGTTTTCCTCGCAGTATACCACCGCTTTCGACCTCCTGCGTACTCCGTTTTCTGCAGTTTTCATCCGGAAGAACGAATGTAGGAGGCTTCTATATAATCTAGCAGAATGTATTGGCTAAGAGTTCAAAACAAACTTCCCTAAGTGAAGTGGTACAAGGATTTTCAGGTTTCACCATGAGATTGCGTAGGTTTCTTTTAGTTGGGTACGTTCTTTCGTGTTGATTCTCAGGATACATGCATATGGGTAGCACGGATGCTACCTTGTAATGATGGTATGAACTTAAGCATATTACAAACATTCTTTACCCAAATACACGTAATAAACACATTTAGTGAGAAATTACTTCTCAGGATGAGAATGAGAAAATCTAACCAGCTGTCATCCAACACGGCGGAGCGCCAAATTATTTCCTAAGCTAACGCAATTCACACATTTTCATCTCAGCATCACGTCGATGAACCGAATGCTGATGTTAATCAGAGACCAGTACCACTACTCCATCTACAGGATAGTCGAAATGTTCTCGCTAGCCCAAAGGCGTTTAGAGCAAAGTGCCGTCGTTTCCATTGGTAATTTTAGAACAGTTTGGTTTTCTGGTTCCAACCACATGGCCTCACGGACGTCAATACATGTAGGACGTGTTAGACTTCCAGATTGGGGTCCATCTGGCCAGCCAACCAGATGGTTGGAAACATTGAGTGATATGGCTAGGTGTCGCGGCTAGTGACGTAGTTGCATTCGAACTCTTTCCTTGTGTTCGTGATTTCAGATTATTACTTTGATTTTTTGGTGTTTATCACTATGTTTCTATTCTTTTTGCCCTTTACTGGACGATGCCGGAATGTAGCAACCAAAATTAGAGCACAGAAGTGCGAGGTTAGTGGTTGTATAAACTGAAATAGAGACCGACTTATCAGTGGTAATTTACCTCAGGGGGTGCGAAGTGTTATTAAACCCATCATTAAAAGAGTGACAAAAAGCAGTCCACTGGATTGCAGACATAACGAGCTTTATCTTTAGGGCCTCATTTTCAATACTCAGGAACGCTTAGTCTTGTGTTATTAGACAGTGTTCCCAACTAGCTTAGTTCGTAAAAGAATTTTCTTGCTCAGGCCGTACATTTCGCTTGAAAGTAACAATCTCGTATTTAACAAAAACAAACGGAACAACAGAGCGTTGCCCAAAGCTATCTGAGCTGGAAAAAGGCGAAACACACATCAAATGGCCCCGGGATGAGCCTACTTCATATTTCCAAAAACACTGATCGACAAAAATTATTCGTAACATTTTGAAGGACCTAAGTCATTATGTCTCGAAGAGGAACTGTGAGGTTATAGGATAAGTCCTCGAACTGGATATAAAAAGATTCTTGTAAGATAATGCTTTTAACAGACCTGCCATCGCAACGAAGCTGCAAATTTCCTTGCAACTGAATGCAAACATTTTGAGTGTACCACAACCCATACTGTCCACACCAAATCCGCAGAACAGAAAGTGAAGATCGGTGGCTTGAATGATCGATCGTCATGTTTAAGATCGAGGGGAATGTGCCGGGAATCACTTCATTCGGAATACTGCCGGTAGTGTGACGAGATGTGATATTTAGCGATTCCCTTAAGCAAGCTGAATAGAATCCGTGCTGTTAGATTCAGTTTTGAGTGAAAATTCTTGGTTAATCAAGTCAAGGACAATGCTAATTGCTCCGTCTGTAAATAGGAACTCGAGAGGAAACAAGTATTAGGCATGATCGGTCCAACAGACTTAGTGCACGAAGTGCTATTAAACCCAATCTGTTTTTCTGCGATTCCTTATGAACCAAACTACTTTGTGTGACCAAATTTGGCATACTGAAGTGACAACCAAATATCATATTAAATATGCTCACGGATTTCAAACATTATCCGGATAGAACTGACAAGTCCTTTGTTGATAGTGTTTGAAACACAATATTCAGGCATGCTTTCTATGACATTCTGGATGGCCTGACGTTCTGAGGACGGTGTCCGTCAACTCACTGCAAAGACTCTTCTATCCGCAGGGACTCGCCTCGCCAATAAACTCCAGACATTTTCAATCGATATCAAACATGGGCTGTAATCGGGTCAGTTCATGATACTGATATTCCAGTACAGTAGCCGTATTCTAACAAGGGTCATGATGTGTACATCTGCATTGTCATATTGAAGGATTATAGGCCCTGGTAGATTTTCCGGAACAGTGGCTGAACATTTAATTTTCTACCACGATAGTGAGAGCAGATTTGTTTGAATAAATGCGAACTGTTCTTTGATGAATTTCATTTGATGTCCTGACTATCAAATACCTATAATAAGTGCACTTGTCACATAGTGATCTTTCTTGTACGAACCAGTTTACCTGTTCACAACCATCTCCGGAAAGTGGCATGAATTTATTGATGAAATTCTGATGGACTAAATCGAAAGTCCGTAGGCAGAAACGGTCTCAAAAAATCATACAGACAGTCTCGTCATTGCTACTGTGATCATTGAGTATAATCGTGGTAGGCTGGAAATCCAAGTCATTTTCCTGAAGAAAACATTTTTAGGACTCCTACTTTCATCTCACGGTTATTTAATTTTTTTTAAATATACTTCAACATATTGAAAGCATTCAAAAAATCATAGTCTTCGAGCACGGTTTCCAAAATGCTTTTCTTCTGCTACTGTTGGTTTGTATTAAGTCACTGCTTTCGGGAAAACTTTTCGCTTCTAACCTGTCTTCAGGTAGGACTTCTCTTTCAAAGAACAACTATTACAACTGAACTCAATAGTGGAAAAATTATTTACCAATTTTCAAAATGGCTGGGAAAAATACAATTTCTCTTCTTCCCAAGGAACAGATCATGAGGCAGTCTACTTTTGACAAAACTCATCTGTTGATTTCCACATTTTGTGTAATTATAATTCACCTAATAAATTACATAATCTTTTTTGACCAAAATAACGGGCAATCAACTACGTAATTCCATCCCCTACACATCAACTGTCCGGTCCCTCCCTCCATCCTCTTTTCAAGGCAGTCCTGGTTCCAGTCTATCGCCCAAGCGATGTGCGAATGCATACGATGTGTAGAATAATAGCCCAAAAACATTACCACACGCGCCGGATACACGTCCCAGAATTAATTGAATCAGCTCTTAGTGATGGGCTCTTCATACAAATGTGTATGTGTGTGTCTGGCCGATAAGCTTGGTAGTATCTTCCAGGTACCGTGCAAGATTGTGTGCCGTACCTCTGTATGCATGTTGGAGCAAGCTATTTGGTAACCAAGTCTTTAGACATTTGATTGACACTCATTTTACACGCAGATACCCATACACAAGCGTGGATATGTACCGTACAAAAATGAACTGAACAGATTAACGTGAGGCACAATCGTCTGAGCAGCAGTAAGCGTGTTCGCATGTTTGCTACCATGTACTTAGTCTGTGTGTGTATGTCGCTCAACGTACACGCAAGCAAGTTAAAAGGTTTTCCGATTTTTTCTCGGTTTGCTTCTACGTGAATGTGCCTCGAAATTCGATTTGTGCTGGCACAGTTTACTAACTCTCTATCTCTCTTTCGCTTTCTCTCTCTCTCTCTGTATGTGTGTAGTGGCTTTTGCCGCAGGCTATCTCCATCTCCTTCACCCAAGTCCGTGCCTTCCAGTTCAGTTCATTTCATTCCACTGTGCTTTGCTTGGCTATACTCTGCCGTGTTGTACTGTTCGATTCAGCCTGGGAGTTCATCATATCATTCGGCGGTTGTGTCTATCAGTCGTGGCAGCTGACAAAAGTTGTTTGACGTACCGCTCGTGTGCTAGCTTGTCTGCCGCACTCATGTTTGGCCGAACTGTGGCCAGCCGAAAGCGGCCTGGTCAGTTGCTTGCTTACCGGGCCCTATCGAGTGTGTTGGTTTATGGGTGCACAGACGTATAGGTCGATGGATGAATGAATGCCTCCGAAAAATCGAAAGCCGTTTTCCAGTCTTCGGTTGATTGACAGACAATAGACAGGCTACATCCACTATGGCAACACTCACTCAAACCAGTCGCGGGCTTATGAAACTGGTCGGGAATTGTCTCCATTCCATCCCCCTATTCACACTCTATTTGTATATATACATATATATATACACACACACATACACACATACATACATACACACACACTGCATCCTCAGTTCATGGTTCTTGGAAGACAACCGTAGATATGGTAGGTGGGGTCGAACTAACAACAAAACATCCGGGCGTGCACTCGTTCGCCAGCAAACATCATCATCCAAGCCACCACCCCCAGTTGATGCTACCAATATATCCCTAGAGGCCCATACATCCACAAAACTTTGAAGATCAGTCAATAGGAGTTTTGTATGTGTGTGTATATCTGTGTACGTCTGTCGACCCATGAACAATCAGGGCTCATGAAGGTGTAATCTCGGACCAAGCTGAAAGTAGGGGCACGCTTTTAAAGGTCAGATTTAATTGGTACCACAAGTAAAGAATTGGGTTGCAAACTGGTGTTGGGCCCAGACATAACTGCCTCTTCCTCTCTCAAGTGGTTGTTTCACAATATTGGGTACCTTTTTGAGTTCAACTTTAAACTTGTGCAAAATTCTACGGTGGTTACTGTTATCAGGATGTTTCGTGAAGATTATCACACACCAAGGGAGAGATAGACGAAACGCATTTTCATAACTACTCAGAATGCTGACTGACGAACTGATAAGTGCAGGAGCTTTTTATGCCCAAGGTTGTACTTTTTCGTTCGTTCGTATGGAATATCAGTGAGCAGACTGTCAGTAGGGATGCACTTTACATGTTTATATATCAACTAGTAAAAGTGACGATTAGTCACTTGATTTTCACTCAATCAATGTGATATCCCTTCTTTCTATGTATTTTGCCATTCTCATTCTATCTAACCTTAGCAATAAATTCTGACTGAATGATTGAATACCCAGACACTTCGAGTAATACCTTTGATATAACTGCTTATATGATAGCTAATAAACGCGGTCACGCGAAAACTAATCAGAAGAGCATGCGAATACAAAGCAGACTTTAGGAACACAAACTTTTGATATGTCATGACCGAATAAGGTTAGGAGTGTATCGAAAGAACGATGTGCCATGTGGTATGTTAAACGTTGTAAAACTGCCTTGAGGACAGTTAGCCACGGTAACTGAAGCGTCGGCTAATCATAATTTCTCCACGGACAAGGCCCAGTTATTGACATTGTATTTTTCTGGTGGAACACTTTGAATGCTTGAGATCATTGTCATCAGAAAATCATTGTTGATTCCGTGCAGCAGATTGTTGCTCTGCTCTGACGGTTTGTTAGCGTTCAGAGTCGGGGTCGGACGGATGAGTACCACGTCATATTGGGCAGAAGTGAAACACTGTCCAGCCCGCTGGTCGACTAGAGGTAAGGCGCGTACAATTCTTACAATCACACACCCGCATGAGGTTTCAGGAGTTCCCAGCTTGGCTAGCTGGATACGCACTGCTAATGAGACCGCTGCGAAATGTTTCCGTAATTTTCGATGGTGAACCGAATGTTGTTCACGTTGCAAAATTAATCACTTCATAAACAATCTAAATGTCATACTATCCAGAAAGGTCATTACAAAGTTGATATCTAAAAGTGGTAAGGTAACTGCTTGCGACCTTTTACTGGTGAACAACTGGAGGAGTCTTAGTAGGTGCTCAAAAATAGGAAGATTCTTATGTTATGTTATGTTATGTTATGTTATGTTTATATATATATATATATATATATATATATATATATATATATATATATATATATATATATATATATATATATGGTCTTCTGCAGGACTGCCTAAGTGTTATCAACGAGGCTTTAAATGATTTGCGAGAAAATTCTTCCAAGTTTTACGTGATAATTATGACTTTTGAGGACTAACGCGATAATCTTTCAATCCAAACTGACCATCATGCCCATGAATAAAATCCATGCTTATTAGGATTTGAGTAGAACAAAAATGTAAACTTCATTTTCTAACAGATTCGGGAAAATACGACCTGAAGATATGATTTATATAAATATAAGACTGACCAGAGTACAGACCAATGTATAGAGGTTAAATAGAGTCGACAATGCTCATGCGCATACTCATCACCATCATTGAGACGCGCACTCGAAACTTATTCGTCGCCTGAGAATTCGTGAACGTGCTGTACAGTTAGCTGTATCATCTGGCATTTTATGAATCATCAGCTGCAGTGGGCATCCGCCAAGTTCTAACTGGGAATTCGAACCCGACATCTACTTTTGTGATTCATCGGATCGGATCGGTACTGCGTGACGAATCAATCTTCTAAAATTTTGACGATTAGTTATTGACTTACCCATCAATAATAAATGAAAATGAATCCGCTACGCAAAAATCCAATTTATGTACGTAGACGCTACCATGGACTCAATAGGCCGATGGCAGTCAAGAGATTTGATTACCAAGTCAAACGTGAGAGGTTCGAATCCCGCCATCGACAACGGTCACCCTGGTGGGAGACAGTAATCAACTGTTGCCCGGCTCGTTACCAAGCCTGACATATTTGAATCCTACGTGGCTCACCATTTCAAGTCTCAGAGTCTGGTTGTCGACTGTAACTAATATTGCTGTGGGCTTTTGACGTTAGAGGCATACCCCTTCCACTGCACTCATGAGTAAGCGTGTGCTAAAAACAGTCGAAAAGACGATATCCATAGAATGAGGATGTGCTGTTGTTAACTGACTTATTTATTTTGTGGTACTTTTTCACGTTTCACCAAGCCGCTCAGCCCCTTCTCCAGTATGAAAAAGTCGATGCGTTTCTCCATTGGAAGCTGTCGCAGTCCTGAAGAGGAATTTCATTCACACTTAACTTTTGTCGTAATGCGAATACAGTCAAACATTCGATCGGATGTAACAGAATAGTAGACACAGGTATAATCCTTTCTTGGGGGGGAGGGCGTAGATAGTTGCCATTACATAGCAAAATATATTAAGGGTGGTATCACCTCGACTACTATAATGGCCAGGCTATAAGCTTTCATTTTAGTGTTCCACCAAGTGTTGGAGACCTGCTGATGCTTTCACGGTGCTTCGGTTCACGGAGTTTTCTTCTGTTGTAATCTTGCATACTGAACACGTGCAACTCCAATCTCCCCCACCCCCACCCCACCCCACCCCGGGAGAAGATCACTCGTTCTTGTATGTTGCACTGATGCAGCCTGAATATCAAGCTCGCGGATGAGGGCTGAATACGGTAGACATCAGTCTGAACCACAAACACTACCGGTCATGGATAATGTGGTTGACTTTTTCGAATATGCGCAGATATTTCTATATTCCTCTGTGAAATGTGAAAACGGATGAGATTTATTGGCCTCAGATCTATCTCTTGCAAAACATTTCAGTGAGAAAGCAGACCATCCGCCCATTGCAAAATGGGAATACACGACTCTGAAAAAACTACACTCCGCCTATGTTTTGTATACTGCTAAAATTAAGGGGATGGATTCCAGAGAGCATCACTTTATTTCGAATTTTCTCTTAAACAGAAAGCAGCCTCAAATGGGAAACAACCAAAGTGAAATGAGAGGAAATTTTGGGTTTTGGCATAGCTGTGCGCAAATTTTTCTATCCCTGAAACAAATACCATCAGATTCAGTTGAACCAGGTTTTCTCTCTGTCTCACTGAGAAACGATCGTAATCGCCTGATCTGACAGACAGATATGCGTGACGGTTCTTCACTATCTGCAAATACTAATGAATAGTGACAAGTCTTACCTGTCTTTCGACAAAATAATTGCGGAATGGGAATGAGGGAGCATGCTAACTTCATGGCACAGAATTTTCGATCGATAGTACCCCCAGAAACTTTGTAGCTTCTGATCAAAAAATGATTTGTGAAATTCGAGGTAGGTTTTCACGCCCGACTCTTTGTTGCTTTATTGGGAATCTCCCATTGGCAATGCCCTGCACAGCGAGCAAACTAGGAATTATTCAACTTTTCTGCCTATTGTTCCTTTTCAATGACTAACTTGTCATTCACACCATTATGAAAATCGGTTAAATAGGCATTTCATCGAATTTCATGCCACGAAACCATTTTTTGTATGAGAAGGACCAAGCTACAACAATCTACTTGTTAATTGTTAAATCAATCTCCTTGTCAGATCAATCATGGTTGGTTGACCTTGATGGAACAGCTGGCACTTGCGGTCATTGGGTAAGTCTGTTCCACAGCTCTTAAGCACAAGATAAAAAAAATCGTATTGAACTAAATGGGTATTATCCTTTGATTATGGTCACTACTCCATCTCTTGCTATTCAGCTCCATTCAAGGGAACATGGTCGGCCTTGAAAATCCGCACAGTTTGCCTTAAAAGTTTTTTGTCTGATGTAAATCAACAAAAAGAGGAAGTGAGAACAAAACAGTGAAGTACAAAGCCGGGTGAAACTTCCTCAGCAGAAATTTAATTAGAATCGGGTAAAACAGTTAACAATCCGCACCACAATAGTCTGATTTCATTTTCATATTGAACGCATCCGTAGAAAGTGAACCGCGTCGTCGTCCCAATTTTGCGATCATCAGATGCTTGATGTTCGTCCGTGATTTGGGACCATTTGTAGAGAATCAGTAGGAAATCTAATGAATAAATAATTTCGGTGGATCTAAAGTAGTAGTAGTACCAGTAGTATCATCTCAAACTATTGAGTCAGTTCAGTGTTGTTTACCTTGACTAATTTGATCAGAGACAACAGGTTAGGGCTCGGAAAGCCGGTTGCTGTATTAGCCCCCAAACTAAAGGTCCCGATTCATCTGTCATCGGAAAATAATGCAGAATTCAACGATTTATTCGACCGAAACTGAAGAAGAACCATTGTTCGAACCCAATAGATAGCAGCGCGGACACTTAGATACTGGATGATGTGGGTGTTTATCCCCTTGGCCAAGAAATGTCTAACTCTGTGTTCATCCATTTCTATGTAATTTGATTATTTCAATGTAGGTAGTCGACAGTTAAAATCTGCAGTTTTATCACAAGGCTCATTGTCAAGCTACTAAGTCAAAATGCAAGCAACTTGTTGGTCACAACACCACTACGGTCGGAAGAACGCAGTCCGTGTGATGTACAAATAAATTCGTGTGAGACTGCCCAGTCTTGAAAACACTTCTAGTCATTAGAATATCAACTGGAAGATTTACGTTGATATCTTCTTCCACCTTGGCTACTTCCGTATCGTATCGTCACATGTGCAACGGTAAGCCACAGATCGCCACACTGAAAGTGGGTGTGGTAAGCCTATCATACTCTAACTTCGCTCCGACTCAGTATTTTGCAGACGGAACATGTACAATCCCTATCGGAAGATCGCTGTTCCAGCATGCTGAACATGTCACGTGACTTATTTTGAATATTGATCGTACTTGGATTCGTTTAAAATGCACCTTTTTGCGTCAGGCACCGACAGACATACGAAATTATCCTGGACATAAACAAATAACTCAACATTACAGCATTGTAATATTGTTTCTTGTAAGTCCACTATACAGAACAGCAAGATAATCATCAAACAGAATTCCGATTGTATGATAATACGGCAAGACACTAATTCGAGATGCAAGTTTCTCAACCAGAAAGTAGTTCACAGAGTACACGTGAATGTTTTTGTTTGTGTGTTGTTAACCGATCTTTAGGATTCATGACTCAAATCACTCGACCTTTAACCGTGATGTTCTCGTTGTCCGTCAATCATCTGTGCTCACATTCTTCTGCGTATTTGTTTGAGATTGTTTCTGTGAATTGTCAATTTTCTGGATTACGCTGACTCAGAAACACCCTCAGTTTACTCTACGTTGAAAATCTAAGCCGTTAGGTTTTAGTCTGATGTAGCTCTTCAAGCAAATGCGTTTCCAATTACGAAACTGCCATGATGTTACGAGCCTCACTTTGCAGTGTTTTGAGGTGCTGATTGTTTGTTTGTGTTGCTAGAATCAAAGTACCGCTAGGCAATCGTTTGCATCAAATGGACTCTCGCTTATTTCCCTTTTTTGCCGATTGATTTTCCTAGTTTATTTCCTCTTTTGCGGACGCAGGAAAATTTATCACGATACCATGCCCATAGTTGTTTTACCTAAACCGCATATGGATGTCCCTGTCCTGTCGAGATTGTTCTCCACAAGCCCGATGAGCCCGAACAGGCCTCGTTAATCGTTTGATACTTAGCACTGTCCGGTACCCAGTGACCTTGAGTTAGAGTATAACCAAAGACTACACGGATAACCTTTTCATCCAGTGACTGTGTCCATCTGTTTATACGTGTGCTCAGGTGGGCCGAGTATGGTTATGAGTGCAGGTACGCGCATGTGTGCACATGTCGTACAAACTAAATGCCATCACGTGAGACGAGAGCTTGAAGTAGCTGTCGAAAATCTGTCAATCTGTCATATCGTGATTGTGAGTGAGTGTAAATAAATGGACCAGCCAACACAAGTTCAACCCGATGTTTGCATGTGCTGTGGGCACGCCTGTATTTACACATGAACCCTAAAAACTACACAATTACACATGCACACGCACAAAATCGAACATACGCATTATGGTGTGCGCATCCAAATGCTTCAACTGGACAACCAGACTTTGTGAAGTGTCATAGCTTTCAATATACACCATTCATTCATGCGTACGCATAGTCAACACCGACAAATCGTCAGAGAAGACGCCATTCATTTTTGAGACTTTCGGCTACTTTGGCGAAGATTAGGACCAGCATTGTAGCCACAACAACAACAACGATGACGACGACAACAACAACAGTCAAAACCAGAATCATAGAAACTTGTTTTAGAAGAGAATTTTCATTTGCAGCCTCTCGTGCACAGGTGTACACTCAAATTAAAAGTCGTTCTGGTGTCTGATGGAAGCGGCGCGCGTGTATAGTCCAGGACAGCTTTAGGCGCTGATGACCAAGTAATGAGTTAAATGTTTGATAGACTGCTTGATGTGTACACGAGACAAAAATGTTCGGTACCTCATTACCTTTTTTTCACCATCGTGACCACAACAAGGAAATGACAACGGCATCACTGACGTGCCATGAGCGAGAACGGGTCATTTAATTACCACACGCGGTTTGTCTGGCATTTCATACAATTTCATACAATCATACGCGAGCGAGTAGTCAAGGTGCAGTTAAAACATAGTCGAATTTGCTTTTTACCTACATTTCCTCTTTTTTTACTCGTCAATAAATGACTGTGAGATTGAAAAAAATCAAAAGTCATGGCAATCCGGAAAATGCCGTTTTTTGTCAAGTGATAAAAGTAATTACCCGTTTTATCACTGTTCATAACATGGAACACTACAGTTGATTATCCATTATTTGTCTCGCTTTATACCGCAGATTGAAACGATGTCGTACGGTGAGAGGCTGGAACTGATATCAATCGCACAGCATTCGCGATGAGTTCCATGAATCCTCGTTAGAACCGTCCATCGCCCTTCCAACTGACAGACTGGGAGAATTTATCGGTCCATTTGACATCAGCTGTCTTCGTTTCGGTCATCTAGTGGTCTGTGTGAAGCCATTTATGTTCCAAATTGTAGCAACCAGAGTTACTGCTTTTATTCCAAAGCCTCATGCAAAATCAGCTGAAACTGAGAGGATCTTGTGACGTGTGGAAAAATCAAGAACATTTTTTCTTTCTCCTTAAAGCACTAAACATATTAGGACGTGAAAACATTGCCATACTTGTAACAATCAGAAATCGTGCAGTCTCACAACTCCATTCACCTCTGAAAATCCGTGGAATCTTCAGCAGCACAGAATATCCACTGAGTTCTAACTAGGAGGCTCGAATACGATCGTGTGTTCTTACTAAGCTAGTGAAAAGATGTTTTCTACATTACTGTCTCCTACACTTGGATATGGAAAAACTACAAAGGTCTTGTTAATCTGGAATGAATCCACACGACCGAAGAGGGTCACGATGCTCGAGACTCTAAACACGATCACCGGCCAACCGGATTCGATGGAAGGTTCGGTTCAAATGACGACCCAGAAAAACCGCATCTGGTGTGGAGGATAAGAATCGGAAATGGCTTGTACATGAATACTTGGATATCGGCTCTTCCAAAGCTTTTCAGTGCATCCATGTTTACTCGAAATAGAACATACATCCTAGGAAAAGATGGGGCATGGAGTTAGCGAATCGGAATGCATCGAAAAATGATGCACCGTGGGTTATTGTGTTAAGCAAACTTGCCTCGGGGAAGCTTATCTACTGTAATCAAAGGGTCGACTAGTGGTCAGCTCTACCCGAAGACACGGTTACTGATAATACAAAGTGTGCTGGATCGTGTTGTTTTCTTTAACGTGCTCTGCTCGTTGGGTTTTACTATAATGCGAAAGTCAAAAGGCTACTCTCTTCGGTAACGAACTGCTTTTTGCGGTTGCATAAAATTACAATAACTCGAGATTCTTACAGTTAAACAACGTTTTCTGTGCAATGAAACTGAAGAAAAAAAACTTTCTAAAATGATGGCAGTTTCTCTTAGTACCAGACGATAACAACCAGCTGTTTCCTTGTACCTTTCTCCTCGGTTATTTGAATAATTACAAGCTATCTCTTAGTTCCTCGTTATCACCGAAATCCGTACCAGTTAGCCTTAAGAATGTGATTTCACGACCCCACGGATAGCCTCGGGGCTAATTCCTGTCATTTTTAGACGGACAGCAGGACACTATCCAGTCTATCCCCGGTCATCATTGCAGAACTTGGAAGTCTGATTAATTTTTGTTCAAAATTGGCTCTAATCAGTGTGGCCAGATAAAAGACATTGTGCGAGAAAGTGAACGGGTATACATCTGGTAAATCTGAACTGGGCATTTCGTTTTGTCTGTACTGAATGCTGTTGGCTTTGCTTACAAGGCGAATACGAAAGCCAGGGCAAAATAGAGGGAAATGTTGTGTTTTGAACACGTGCATGCTCATGAACCAACAAATATCCAAGAGATCATTCGCAGAATATAACAACGGCAATGGTAACAAGAACAACATATCTACTTTGGTCATTTTGGTGTAAAGTATATGATTCTTGACTGACTGAAATACTGTTCACATAAGAAATTGCTCTGTACAAGAGAGATGCTCAATTTTGATTGTGTCTTGAGACTTTTGATCGGTATAATGGTAGCATTGGTGTAGCTTCTGTTCTTCTGTCGCAGTGTAGAATAAATATGGTTCTAAAGATTAATCGAGATACCCAAGATCTTCCTGGGGTAGGATCCCAATGATAGAGCTTAGGCTGTTTGCCCGTCCGCCGTTTTCCTTTCACTCTGTATGCAAATGTGAACAATCGAATACAGATCATGCCAAACAAAACAGAACTCATTTGTGTTTGTGTGTGTGCGTGTGTGAACATTATAGTCACGTAGCTTGAAGTGAACCACAGCCATTCAATGGATGCGGAATGTTCAATGGAGTGAGTGAAGATGAACTGACCAATGAGGACTGGGATATGTTCGCGCAACGCTGTACCGGATAGAATAATGACGAACTTGAACTCAGTTCCCTAAGCAAGGTTCCAGTCGGATTACCGGTTTCATCCGTGTTCGTTTCCAAATTGACTTTATTTTCTGAAACGATTACACCACCGGTTTTGGACGGCCGATTTTGACTGTCATCTGAATCGTCTTGTTTGAGGACACTTATTTTGTCCCAGTTTCGGTCGTTTACGTTAGTTTCTGTCCGTGTAGTGCCATTATCATTAATCGGAGTGGAATTAATACCCCAGTCAAAATAATTCACTGCTACAGCTGCTGCCGCCGCACGTGGAAACCACCGACTGGCAGCTAGCGCGGCAGCTGTGGCTATATTTGTACCATTAGCGGCACCATCCCGGGATATTTCGAAAGGGCTTGGAGACAGTTTCCCGGATGGTTGTTGGTCATTGTCCACAGAGGAAAGAAATCGTGTCAGTGAGGCTTCGAATGCTGATGTTTGCGGTTTCACCGACTGAACAGCCGTAGTCGGGCCCAGGTACGTTGGACTTGGTGGTCCGACCTTGAGCAACAAGCTGTTTGTGTCTAGATCTGAATCTGTTGATGAAGAGTGATGACTAATCGACGGACCAGTCAGATCGGAATTTCGTGGACCATTCAGTCCATCCGTGCTCGCCATAGGAAACATCGATACAAGTTGAGATGACACGTCACATGAAGAGCCTATAGACCCCGTTAGTGAGTGGTTCGTGTTGTGCTGGAATGCTGTATCTGATTGAAGCAGGGTTTGGTAAATTGATGAAGAATGGGTGTTCATATTACTATTGGGACAAGAGCGCATAGCCAGCGCGAGTGATGTTTCCGAGTGCGCATCACTAGTTTCGACGGGCATTTTACTCGCATCTGTTGACTGAGAGTACAGATTAGTGGTTCCCTGGGCATAGTTCGAATTCAGATAACCATACGGATTGTAGAATGTAGGATCGAATTCACCACGGTTTATGTGACTGCGCGGTTTTGTGTTCAAGGGAAGATCAGTAGCTTGTCGGTTGTAGAAAGTATTCAGCCGGGAACCGGAAGGTGACATACGGATAGACGAGAATGATGAGCCCGGGTCGAACGAACGGCCGGTAGATTGAGAAGCAAACGCTTGAATACCTTGGGTGTAAACTGATTGAACCTGAGCCAGACATAGAGGGAGCGAAAATGGTGGACGGTAACTGTCCAGTTGTTCCCGGTTCGATGTTGTATAACCCAGATCCATTAGACTGCGGTTTGTGGGTCCACGGTTAGTGGTCGAGTCTATTCCGTCTGACAGTATTACAGTTTTTCCCATTCCACTTTGTTTGTTGGAATCCATCTCACCGAGGTAATAATCCGGTTTGGGAGAACAACGCCGTTTACGTGACTTGCGTCCCAAGTCTTGTCGTCCATCAGACAGATCGAACGCTGTCTGATCACGTGAACGTTTACGCGCTTTCCCATCTGGCAGTCCCACATAGTCTATGCTCTCAGTTAGACATAAGTAATTGGGTTTGATGGGTAAATTCGATTCCGAAATGCGTTGTTTTGATCCGTCTTCAGTGCCCGGGATCATCCCCGAACGACTAAGTCCATCCGAATCAAACTGACTGGATAATAAACACGAGCCGGATCCATCCATTGTGGTCATTTGTTCACTCTCTGGCGAAGGAGGTTCCATATCGGTTTGTGAACCATTTGGGGACAAATAGTGTACTCGTAAATGCTTGCGCAATGAGCTCGGATGGGTATAACTTTTATCACAGCCTTTAAAACGACAGTTGTACGGTTTGTCATTCATATGAACATGCATGTGTTTCTTTCGGTCCGAACTGTTAGCAAATCGACGATCGCAACCCTCGAATTCACAGATGAACGGTTTCTCACCTGAATAGTTCGGGATATGGAATCGAAAAAGAGAACGAAGCAGCAAGTGATTAATGATTCAACTCCTCCCTAGACCTCTATTCGATCACTGGTTTACATATTTGCCTTCATTATCAACCAAAATATGATAGGAATTTATATCACATAACATACCCAGGTAGTTATTTTACTATCGAATTTTAAATCATATAGTAGAGTCATGACCACGTGACCATGTCTTCGGTAACAAACAACGAACTGCATTCATTTGGAAGTACACATCAAATGGAGCATTGACAAATAATACGCCGTCTTTACTACTTAAAACAAAGAACGTTTACGAATACCAGTCAGTGTTTTCTAAAAACGGAGATAATAAGGCAAATAGAACGTCAGATGTAAACAGATTTCCACTAGTCAGTTGGGAGAGAGAAGAGGCTGAAGGGGTTAGAAAGAAGCTCCAAGCGACACAAAAGAAAAGCAAATGAACCCAGCTAATGTGATATTAACTCGGTCCGTGAACACGTAAGCATTAGAAATCTGCTCTGTATCACGTGTGCGCATCGTTCATTCACCTTGAATATCAGCTTGTTCCACTACCACATCTTGGGACTGGAACAACGAATGCCGTATCAAAGTATCAGAGGCTTTCATGCACGGGTTCGAGTATGGCCAACACCCTGGCGGTTTCTGATAATTGGATGAGCTCAGATTTAGGTATGGCATGTTACCGAATGATGTTCTTCGCCGCATTTTCATTTTCGGTGGATTGACAAACATTTACTTGCCCGATCGTCCAGGGGAACGAAAATGCTGTCATCTGCCGAGGTTACGCAACTAGTGCTCAAGATACCATATTGTTCGATTACGGAGTGCAGTCACAAAATTTGACCATACCGAATGCATTACGAATGAAACTAGTTCCAATCGGACAAATTCGCCGAATAACCATTGTATGTCCGATATGAGTAGTATGGTTTTATACCTGGATGACAAGAAGAATCACCGCATCATCCTAAAAATAGATTCATCGTACAAGATTGGTTTCGCAAAATGTTTCGTTTATCTCCGGGAGTAAACCAGCTAGGATATTCCCATTTTCGAGTCTGTTTCATGGTTTACTTAGTCATCTTTCCTATAGTATCATCAAACCCTCTCCGGACAATTCATTGAATTCCCAAATAAAGAACTAAGTCAAAGACATCCAAGTCCCCTGCCCACAGTCCAAACAGTCTTGGGGCTTTGCGGAGAAACGAGAGGGTTAAGATTAAGGGATTTTTGGACGAAGGAGGTTAAAGAACGAGCGACAATTTGATCACTTCACTCCCTGAATTTTTTCGCGTGGAAAAGTGGTATGTTGCATCGAGGATCAGTGTGCTCCCCTTAAAATTGTCGGATTAAAACAAAAAATATCCACTCAAAAGTCAAATGGCTTAAGTGTATTATTGAACAAAATGTTTTTTTTTCCCATTCTTGTGAAAATTTTGGAGGCATTACAATAGATCGTGGAAATCCGAACTCCCTTGGGAATTGGATCTGGTTGCAACCCTCGTCCAACGCGTGTCGTGGTCGACTGTCTAATCTGTGCGTGACAATAATTACTCGGTCACGTTAAGGAAATGAACAAAGAGAAAGCTGGACGCGTGAGGATGATTTTATAAGATGCGTAGAACTATCGATTCCATTCAGCGAACATGAGCTTCAGGTTTCTTAGCGTGTAGTGTCTGTCTTTTCTTATTTCATACTTTCATTTCCGAGTAGATATTTATATGGTTACACAATATTAATACAAATATTAGTGTAAATAATGCTGATTACCTATGGGTCTAGCACGAAACTTTCCGCGGTCAGTCAGTACTAGAAGATCAATAAAGCGAAATAACGTGTTCACTGAGATAGAAAGTTAGCCAGTCAGAACTAATCAAATATTGTCGAGCCTACGAAGAAATTCGTCACGAAAAAATCTGTTTACGTATTTTTTAAACCAAGATGTTTCTGATAAAATACGATCAGGCAGATTCGAGAAATCTGGAACTAAACCAAAAGTTAAGAATCTTCGACCCCGGTTAGGTTCGAACACAAAAGTCCAGTTGGTAGAGTTCACGTGGGGCCAAAAAAGGGCACCCAGACTTTGCCGTTGTCGATGATTGTTAGCATTCTCATCAACTTATCAACAAATGTTCGGATTTGGAAATCAAATAAATTGTAGATAATTATAGGCGACATTATACCTACTTACAAGACCTTCTTTTGTTCACTAAACCACTGCTAAAAGACGTCCTGTTATAGTGAACAGAAGCACATAGGGAATCTCAATTGAAGTTCGTCTCCTTGATCCCAACCACTCTTTATAGACACTCGGATAAACAAAGAAGAATACTCTAATTTTTCTTTAACTTTAAATTGCACTTAGACTTTTTCATTGTTACTTTTAACCTTCATCTAACCGCTGGTGACCCGTTACGTACATTCATCGGCGAAGACTGATAGCCTACCTTTTCCATTGTTTTCCCACAATCTCCACCTCCCCTTCTGGTCTGTTTACGATTTCTCACAGACAGGAACTTAGAATATCACATGGAATGTTACGTGACTGCTTTCGATACACTTCCTCACTAGTGTCATTTGCACAACTGAACCCATCGAGACACTCATTATTGATCTGAGGTGTATGTATACACCTCAAACCATTTCCGTAGTCCTCATTCATTCAGATTACATCTATGCCATAGTGTTCTGATAAAGTACACCGCGAAGAAAAAAGCTCCTAGACACTTTACGCAACTGGTAACAGACCAATGACAATGTGGACTTTTTCACGGGTTTATGGTCACGCTTAGCTTGGTGTTTTGGTCACAAAACGTTGACTCATCACAGGCCGTGGTGAAAGCACCAGTCAGCTCTGCGAGACAATACATTTTGTATACAACACGAGTGAACATTTGCGAGTCGAACTCCCAATCAGCTTCACCCGGACGTTTGAATCCCAGCCGTGGTGGATGTGCACTTCACTGATGACTTCTAGCAAGCCTAATGATATGTCGCATGGATTTTAAGGGTGATTTAAGCTTTGATATGGCATGATGGATCACATTATATGTAAATTAACTATCCTACCATTAATGCATATTGTAGTGATATTGGTGGTACGATGACTGTGGAAACAGTAACCATTCAGAATTCTATTGACGAATGATGGTGCCTCTGGAAAGGATTTATGTTACACGCTTGAATTGAGGTCACAACTCGTTTTCTCACAGTGAATCATGACTAATTACCATGATGTTTATGAAATGAATTGTCTTCTTAACATAAACAACCAGTATCCCTATATCCATCCATTGTTCCCTGAATTATATAATGTGCTAGAATTGGCCAGTAGGCGAAGCACGGAAAGCTAGATTGTTCGCCAAATTGTTTTATTCCAAGTAAATTATCGTGTAGTACCCTCTGAATGCTGGACTGATCGTGATCATTATCAGTTCTGGGCAAAGTGAACTGAATCTCAACTTGTTTTTGAGAAACACATGGAAGCATTGCACATCTACTTCACCAAGCAAGCAAGGAATCATCGGCGGCAGAGTTTATTACTTTTTTACATGTTTTGTGTATGAGTACAATGAACCTCAATGTATCGCTTCACGATTGGTTACAGTCGGCAACCAGACACTGAGGCTTGGAATGGGTGGAGAATCAAACAGGTTCCAAACAAGTCAGGAGTGGTAACAAGCCGGAGGACAGTTGATTGCTCTCTCCCACCAGGGTGACCGGTGTCTGTGACGGGATTCGAACCTCCAACGTCCAACTTGGTAATCAAATGCTCTGAGCCACTAGACCGTCACCTACTCAGACTCGATCCCAGCAAGCAGGCTGATGGATCACACACGAGTTACTAAGAGGGTATCCGCGCACTGGCTGTGAACAATTTGTTCCGCTATAATGCACTAGGTTCGTCAATGGCCTTGAACGAAGTTAATAATTCCTCAGCCACCGACGGCGATCAACATATTCCCAAATGGGACTCCGTTGCAGTGCATTGCAGCCGATTATTTTTAGCAAACCCAAAAAGGAAAAAGTTCTACAGTAATTTCACCCATTTCCAATGGTTATTTGCATGTTAATACTACATAAGTAAAATCACAAAGTAGTGAAGTAGATCAGGATAACATCGTGACCGTTGCCGTTTATCCCTGGAATAGTGATTTGTCCACCCTCGGATATTCATTTGCGTTATTCACACTCGACCGGTCGTAATAAGGTAGTTTGTCTGGCAGATCATCTGCTCCGTAAGCAAAAGTTTGCCCGTTCGAGTCCGGTTTGCGGCTTTGGACTTTTGGACACGAAAAATGCAAGTGGATTTCCCATTATCAAAGATCCAGATTCTTTGTACCAGTAAGACATCCAGTGAAAAATAAATTAAATTGATTATTTTAACGCGGTAGTTTAACCGTGCTTCAGATGGCAATCATGGCTAATAAGTTCACGAGAATTCCGTTTGAGATAGTCTACTACAACCAACCAGAACAGAGTTAAACAGTATTCATTGGGGAAGATGAATTGATAAAGAAAATGTTAACCCCCTTCGGTGAGCGGTTTGGGCTTTGATTGGTTAGGACCAAAAAAATAACGCGTACAAGATACGATTTAGATAATCTCCGTTTCACGTGTAAGAGGAACAAAATGGTTTCAACTTGTTAAACTAATCAGGCTTACGAATGACAGGGGATTTTGTCTAACTGATGGAATGCCCAGAGATTATCATTCTAAAAGGAAATTCACACTTGATCAGACTTAGTTTAGTTACTAACTTGGGCCCCCTGTGGAGTTTTGAACTCTGAAATGTACTAATTTCCCATGTTCCGCCCGAAGATTTCCACCCTAAAGACTTCCTGTGCCCCTAGGGCTCAGGTTCCGAAAACTAACTTGGTTCAAGAAAGCTTCGGAATCGAAAAACGGGGGGAATGTTGCAGGCGGTTGAAGCCTGGTGTGATTATGACCTTTATGTTCGATTCCGGTTACGTTTTGACTGATTAAATTTCAACGATGTAGCAAAACTAACGTGCTTTCAAACAGAGACTGGTATGAGCATAGACGGCAGACCAACACGAGGTTGACCCGATTGGTTGGGATTGGTCAGCCTGTTTGACCAGACTTTCTGCTCATTGAACCACCCCTACCACCACCATAGGCATACCACACGATGCGAGAACTAATTTAGGTACATACTCGGGGTACGGTTACTCGAAAAGGTGTGAATTATAAGTCCCCAGTATACCGCAGACGGGAAATGAAGTTGTTCGGATGGGGAAATGAGTTTTTTCGTCCACATCCCTCCCCCCTCAGCATGTGTGTCTGTGTGGATTGCCGAAGAAGCCGAGTAGGACTAGCGGACGGAACTGGTAAGGTTGAATCAAGGCTGTTGTGGAGGCGAAGTAGGATGTCATTTGCTTCGAGGCCACAAATGAAATTGGATCAAGTGGACCTTATTGTGCTCAGCATGATTTTGTCAGGGAGTTATATGAATCCAAGAAGTGATGGTAATAAAATGGTTGAGAATGAACAAAAGACTCGCCTCCCTTTTCTATTTCACATTGTGCTACTTTTCGCGCATCATCCAAAGAACCGACATCTCGGAGACCTGTTAGCAACCGAGTGAGCAATAGACTGATTTTCCACTTTCGTATTGAATTGAACGCTTTCCTACCATTCGTTCGAGCTTAGACAATCGAGCTTCTAATTCACCGATACATTACAGTGTTGTTTTATCAAGACAATAGCACGGAAGCTGTTCACTGATTCGAAGAATTGTACTGTCTTAACTACCAGTTTGATTGTCTTCTAACGTCAAGTTATTGAGAAATGGTATGGTTTACCACTATAATCTGGAGGTTAAAGAAACGACTTCAAAGTCATGCACGTACGTCGGCTACGAAAGACGACAAAAGAAATGCATGGAAATCGGAGTGTGTGGTGACACGCCTCATTATCTAGTCGTTGTCTATACCCCTCAATATTACCGTGTAGTGGCTCCGGAGGCCAATGAATGGCTAACGAAGCCGGTAATGGAGTTCATTGGACACACGACTCTGGTCATTGCAGAAGAGCTTGATTATAGTCTACAGAACTTTCAGGAGTTTTCCCTCACGCCACAACAAGTTGTCATCTCATGAGGCGGTAAGTCCACTTTTCTCACACACAGTCAAGTTAGCTATTTCATTTTTTAGCCACAATTATGCACTGAAAAGGTCATACCTATAACCAACGAGAGCCGAAAGCTACCATGCTAAAAATAGGAGTGAGGAACCGTGTACGGTTCCACTTGGTTAGACACTGTGACAACTCGGAAAACTGCGGGAGACTGTCTAATACCATACTTGAACAGCCATGATCAGATTCGAACACCTTACCTCAGACCGATATCGTTCAACCATCAACGGATGCACATGCATGCCAGCTATATCATAAGCTGATAATAGAGAATACAGAATACGCGCTCTGTGGGCCGCTTTCTCTTCTAGGGTTTCATTGTGATTCTCTTCGGACCCTTACTGGAAATATTACTCGTTGATAGGAACGGTTAAGTCCCATTCATTTTTAATTGGATGACGATTGAATGATAATATTTGCCTGACAAACTCACATCATTTCAGTATCAATAAAATTCATATTCTCCGTATGCGCACTCAAAACATGAAGTCCATTTTTTCGTTTTTGTAAACCTCATTGTTCTAGAAGCGTAGTCCCATTGGATATTAGATGGAATTTTTAATGGCCTCTGCAAAAGTCAAAGTGTATCAGTGCAAAGATTCAGCCTTGCATTTGTGTAATAAGCAGGAAGTAGTGGTCGTTTGTGAACGACTCCATTGATTTCTAGACGCATTACAAATGACTCGATTTTGAGTAAGGTGTGTTTCCGTTGAATCTGTTGCAGTGCGTGTCCTAGTTAATGTCACTGAACTATCTTCTATCCGGCAATATGCTACTTTAATCCGATGATAACCTCAACATCTTTCTTGAACCGAGTATATGTGGATCGATCAGTCAGGTCGGATCGAAACGAACAGATCCTTGGACATCACCACAATCCTGTAGTGTCAATCTTTTTCGGGACTACCCACACCTAATGGCATCTGGCAAGTTGTCGAGCGAGAGAACGGCTTAAAGGAAGCAATTCTTGCTTGGCCGAGAGAACTCCGCTCCCCTGCTGAGTTGATTGGTTCGGTTGCTCGCTCACGCGTGCAGACACATCACGAGCAACAACACCCCCATCAACCCCACCACGCGCATGCACGTGCTCAGAGAAACAAGCAGATGAAACACCTGAAAGCAACACACCACATAACACACGTACTGACCACGCGTGTGTTTAATTAAAAGTAACGTAGCTTTTCGAACAGACGCGCATTTCTCAAGGTCATCTCGTCACGGCAGCATTAGACAGGGGATCATACAGAAGAGGAACACCCAATAGATTTAAGATTTTGGTATTCGCGCGCGAGTGTGCGTGTGCTTCGGTACCACACAAAAAGCCGGCACATCAGTTGCCATTGCCGTTGATGTAACGGCTGTAATGCTGGTAAGTTGGTTATCGACTTTTGTTGCGCTGATGGTGGTGTTAATGGTGGGACTAGTCGTTTCTGATCCTATGTATGACCCCCCGGAGTGCCTCTTTCAGACGACCAGATTGTTTGTGGTGCACATTTACGCAAGGTGTGTGTGTGTTTGTGTGTGAATGCGCGCGCCAAAGACCGAACGAACTCGCGTGTGAATAACACGCAAAAGATTGATGGTGGTGGCGTCGTTGGCAGTTTAGGTGCACCGGTATCCGGTGGATGAACAAAAGTGATAAGCACCAGCAACGCGTCAAATGACCACCACTGGACACATGGCGTAAACTGCACTGCATTCGAAGGTGGCAATAACGTCCCACCATGGACTTCGTCATTGAGCCAGAGAATGGGTTCCTGTCTTCGGATAATAGAAAATGTGGCATTCGGTTAAGCGGCAATGTGTTCTTTAAACAGCTTTCCCCTTTCCCGAACTAGAAAGTGTCCGTAGGCACCATAAATACTGCAAGTCAGGGAAAAAAACACGGAGACAAACAAAACCACTCTTATTCGCACATTCAGATCTATTCCTGTTCTACGGACTCAATCAGTAACAAACCAGGGCGACATTCGTGTTGAGATTAACTGTGGAATGAACTGAAATAGTAAAAAGTTTAACATTTCTCAGAACGACTGAAGAAACATGACATAAAGGAAATCTGCTGAAGTTATGCTGTGGTATATATGCCTCAAACCGCATCTGACGTTGAGAACATTACACTTGATATCCAAGTGAATTTATCCCTAACGGAAGTTGTCATGGGTAAATGCTCCCGAAATTTAAAGAAGTATTTAGTAACCATAGGCTGACAAAATATCAAATCTGATGAAGCTGTAAGCTAGCAAATAAAAAACGAAGAGCATAAATGCAACAATCCATACCGAATTCTATGCTCAGGGCGTGAACAGACCTCCCGAGAAAAAATATACGGAGTGAGCAATTATCTGAGGGATTCATCGAACATTTTGGTAAAGATTGTAACAAACAGACCAGTGCTTCGTGAAATCCTATTACAGCAGACATACACACTGGCTGACAACTAGGTGAACGGGGCAGAATTGAATAGGTGTGCAACTCGAATTTGCATACTTCTCACACTTGTCGTTTCGCTGATGAATTATAGTTAATCTTGTGGATGCTCAATGAATGGCTAGTCGCCTCGCTAAACTATATAGCCGTGTAGGATTCAGAAGTGTATGCGTCTTTCCGGATTGTGTTTTGTTAGCTATGTGGAACACACGTGACAATCGCTTACATCACAAGTACCACGAATCTGAGCTGTTGGTAGAAAGTACAATATGAAGGCGGGAACAGTAAACGTCTAATCGTACTTAGTTTCTCACGCTGTCTTCTTTATACCTAGAATTGTTTTTGGATCGGTCGATATAACCGAAGACTTCGTTTAACTTAGATCTATTTCGCAGATTTTGAGCGGCTTATGCCTGTATTTTTACCGATGGATAAATTGGTGCAAAGATTTCCGAAGACGAACGTATGCGATGCAACTGTGCCGCATAAACTTGCCAGTTTATTGTGAAGCAATGACATACGTGTGTGTGGAAGGGTTTGGTGTAGTTTTGGGGTTTCCGGAAATTAAATTTCTGTAATTAAAAGAGTGGGAAATCCACTTACATTTTTCACATCCAGAGGGCTAACACAGTGAGCCGGATTTGAACCAGCTACATTCCGCTTATCTGGCAGATGCTCCACCACCTGACCTATCGCGGTACGGTCAGTCGGGTGTGAATGACGCAAGTAAATACCCAATAATGTGCGAACTACTGTTCCAATGATACGCAGCAACTGTCCCGGTTTTATTCACCATTCATAAGAATAATCCGTAAATGCGTCTTCTTCTATGATATAGGATAGCACTAAGTGACGCCTGTCCTTCATCTGGTATTATCAGTATGAGTAGAACGAGTGGACACATTCCGTGACTCAGATTTTTACCGTCCTTGATGAAGTAGAATGAAACAGGACTGAATCGAATATTAGTAACCAGGTTTCTTTCTATCAGGTTATTTTTCAGACAATTTTGAACCATGAGAGCTTCGGAAATGATAGTTTCCCGTAGTCCCAATGGCCTGCTCATTGGAGAAGACGGGAAACGGAACTTGACTTGTAGTGCACCAAACGGCATTGTGGTATGATGCAAAAATTATGCAACACTGGTGTCTTTCCCGATAGTCCGAGCTTAGACCGGAGACCATTCAGGCGACTATCATCCGTGACAGTGAGCAATGGTACTGACAATATTTGCAACCATTCCTTCACTTTTCACGGGAAGCCGTGGTTGGTGCAACAATTATTTAATACAATGGGCAGAAATGAAAAAAGCCTAGAAATACAATCCGGAGACGGACAACTAAAAGAGACTTTTGCGAAATACTTACACTGCAAAGACTTTTTGTCAGAGATGAACGCTGCATAATCTACTATCTTGATGTTTGTCGACTTTACCGGACTTTTCTCTTGAGGAAAAGTGAATCAAGAACGCCCACTCCCGCAATGATTATCCCGCTTAGAAATCATTCGGACAAGACGAACTAGAGAAACGTATTTCTCTTTGTCAGACTTATAGTTGTACGTATACAATCCGTGGCCATCCAACGATACGAACACTCCCAAAATGTTCATCCGTGAATGGTGAAAGAGCACGGAAACTTTACGATCATTTTTAAAGGTAAAGGATAGCCAAATTTTAGTACTTACATTTTCTTGTCATCTTAGGGGAGTCACCGAGAAATTATTGGGCTATTTATGACTTCTAACAACAAATTTCACAGGCTGAATTGTTTGGAAACGAATGTTAACCAACAGTATGAAATGGGGTGGCATGCACATTGCCTTGTCCCTGAAGATGTGTGAATGTGTATCTCGTAGTTTATAGAAAACACATGGGTATTTTAACATCCCCACGACCATTACCACAGTGACCACTGGACACGCACCCACACCATTATCCCAATGTCAGTTCGTTTATAATTGTCAGTTTACGAATTAGAAGCAGCTGCCTAGAAAAATCCACCACCACCACCACCACTAAAACTGACTACCATACAGTCACTATGCAAGCCTTCCGCCGTAGACTTTTTGTCTTTTCGATTCACATTTATCATTGTCATCCGATCACAAGAGCAGATCGTACTCTTATCACTCTCACTACTGTTCTGGGCCTCGTTTGTGTGTATTCGTGGAATAGGAGATTTACATGGTTGTAGAAACCTGTCCACGTGGCTGACCGTGGTTTATGTGTACGTCTAGATGTGCTAGTTGTGTGCGTGTGGCTGCTTGCTGCCTGCGTAGCTGGACAGCATTCATTCGATGCCACCTGATTATTCCACACTGATAGGGATCGTCAGAGCCAGAAGTTGAAGCGGCCTTCGAGATAAGATCGATCAGCTGATTCTGAGTGAACGATCTCGAAATTGCACCTGGTCAGGTTTGTCTGTTGCTCTTTTAACACATCAAAAAGATGACTGCCTCGGTACTACGAAAACGGCCGGACTGGACTGGGGCAGAATGAACTCAAACGGTTACTAGGCCAATGAACCCTATTGGACAATTGATTTGGTCCGTGGTTAAATACAAGCGCCATCACCGCATTACAAAAGCATCCCGCAGTCCTCCATCCAGCCGTACTGTCATCCATGCATCCATCTACCCACCCCTCACTGTTTTCTAGGGGGATGATGACAGGTGGTCAGTTTATCATTCTGCGGGATGTTATCGGACGAACATCGACAGAAACGAAGTAGGAAAGTAAATGCAAATCAATTGACTGACTGCTGTTATTCGTTCACCACAATAGCTGCTCTAACTGCGACGATATTCAGACGGGGCCGAATTTGAATATTATTGTGGTTGCCGAAAAAGAAAGAGGGTATCAAAAGGGTCACCAGAAACACGATCAATCTTGTCCCTACTACTGACAAATCAAATTCAGCATCGCTTCAACTGATGCAAAACAGACACTGTCTAATTGGATATATTATAAGTTTTTCAATCGTTACTTCGAGCCGATAGTCTGTTTTGGGGAAAAGCTACCGTCTGGAGCAAAAATATTTCAGAATGAGGTCCATACAAATAAGGCATTATTATTATTACTCGTTTTTAATTGAGAGCAGCCCTAAAACAATATTTTTTATGAGAAATATTCTTATCGACAGAATACATGATTTTGACTACGAAAGATTTTCATTTCATCCTAAAGAAGATAAGTTAGTGCAGCCTCAATCAGCTAGTGAGATCTACCATGAGAAAACTTTCTAGTAAAATTTCTTCTTTATCAAGACAAAAAAACGCTTCAAGCACAGAAAAATCGGACGGTTAGACGAGTTGTTACCGTCCATAGTCAGGGTCAGATAAATAGATGGGTGTTATGCCATCATGTAATGTTGACGCGGAGTCAGCCCAAAGGTAACGTGAGTGTGTGCACTCCGGATTCGAGTTCCAAGTGGGACGCGGTGGATAAGGTCTGCTCCTTTTATGAGGCAGCCTTGATGAAGCCGTTGTACAGTACTTCAGTCTATTTTGAATATGGAGTTGATCGGTGATACTGCATGACAAACCATCTCAGAAAACTGCTAGACTAGACTTCATAGATGTGCAGCCTGGTCGTGCGTTTCCAGTTCGATGTGATGACGATAAATAAGTAAGGGAATTGAGGCTGAGGCGACTGTGCAAACAACAATTCGGCAAGTGCATAGCGGAAATTTCTTGTATCATACTGTAGAATGGGGAAATTTCGCAAAGGTCTTTTTCAGTCGATTATACGTGTGCCTTTTTAGAATTAGGAAACTAACTGAACAGTCGTTGACAACCAACTCATTACTGGGAAACAAAACAAGAACACCGACAGACGAATAGACGGTCACCATTTTTGACTCTGCCTGAGTTGTGTCATGAAGCTCCTCGTTCCAAAATTTTAAAAGATATACGGAATTTTTTTTCAAATACAGCTCCTTTACCTTCTTGAACAGTGGTCGCTATGGTCTGAAGACGTTTAGAAATTAGTAGTCTACTGAACGGTAAACGACGGGAGACAAGCAAACAGAAAAATTACAAATGTCCCGTCTTGATAATCTTTGATATTACATTATCATATAATGGAACATTCTGATCGGCAATTAGTATACTTAAACCTAATTTATTAACTTAGGCGATTTTATTGGCAGGTCAGCTAATTGGAGGTATCATTCTAAATACATTATTCCACTGACAAAAGACTGCGATTCCAGATAAAAGGCATCGTGAGGGGAATTGTAGCTTCATGCTAACATTTATTCTCATGAAACGAGGTGAATGCTTATTGATCTTGCTTATTGATTTTTTCTCGTCATTTCTCTCGATCACGCTCTCTCTCTCTCTCTCGTTAAGTCACTCCGAGAAGCTGTTATGTCAAACCAGATGCCTGGTACAAAAGCACACACAACACTATAATAAAAGTGTATAATTGTCTAAGTAGTCGTAGCGGACTGCGATCGGTGGTTATGGTGATAATGGTGAAGATGCACCCTGGGGGACACCGGTCAAACAGATCGAAATGAATATCAGTGCTTCCGACGACGATACTGGAGGGGTAGTGGAGTGAATTGACTTTGTGCGAGACAATTAGTTGGGTAGAGTTGTTGAACAAAACTGACAGAACGACAGTTTTCGCCAAACAACATTTCTCATTGACTGAAGGGTTTTTCTCACGAAGAGCTTAAATAAAGCCCTAGTGACTGAGTGAAAGGAACAAGAAAATGACACAGTGTCTTGCGGGTTTTACAGTCACTCTAGCTATACCGATCCGGCAATGCCCGAGTTTGGTTGCGTTAGTTAAACTAGATACGTATAACGATTTCTAACTTAGCTTCATGCAGTTTGTACCCTTTTTACTGCCAGAGGGCCGTATTCGTTGTTTGTCTGATAGCCGTATTGATAATTGGTTTCCGCCAATTGAAGAAAAACACTCTTACTGCTCTGCAAGCGGACGTAGCTCCTTTAGTCCACTTTGTATCTGGTTTTGCTTTAGCTTCAAGCTGCAATCGTCAGACTGCGAGCTTTCATGAAACATTTTTGTTCACGTAGCCGACTGACCTCGCATCGTCTTCTGGAGAACCTTGGAACATTTCCCTTGTCGCCTTTCTCCTAGGCCAGTCCCGGGATCTTGCTAGTACCTGGTAACTCGATGAACTAAATGCTCACTTTAACTTATTAACCTTATTCCCCTATCTTCGATTCGTAGTTCAGTCCAACCTCGTAAGCAGTTCCAACCCGTAGAAATGCACCGCCTTGGTTAATGGGGGCCATTTTTAAAGGCAAAAAGTGTATTCACGCTTATTTCTAACCCCTTCCAATAGAAGTGGAATACACATGTTATATCGCCGTAGGACATATCATTTATTCAACACTAGTGAAAACTTAGGAGATTGCAAATATTATTGATATTCTGTTGACTGATTAAAGGCGTGATGGAAAAGCATCCTTTAAAAATAACTCGGAATTATAGGCACTACCACACACGTGCTAGCCGTCTTTAACTTATGAGGAAATGAATAATCATGTTACATCCTTTTATTCACTGTACGAAAATGAACAATATTTCTGGACAGAGTTTCGCGGTCAGTCAAAATCTGACCCACAGTGGCAGAAGTGGAACTCAGAATTTATATCCTCCTTTTGATCACCTCTGATCTGGATCCACGCTGGTAAGCTGGTAAGCTACAGCAAGTATACTGCAAATTCTCAGCTCACGCCCGTGATTATTCTACATGGGCAGAGGTTCTTGATGTGTGGTTCAGCAATGCAAGTCAAGTAGTTATACACCCTGAGAGGGGAATATTCAGCGTTCCAGTTAATGATTATTCTTATTAATTAAGTGAAATCACTATTTTTTTTTATCATGAAGGCTGACTCTTTCAGAGCACCAACGGGTAGGTATCTGTTTTGAAAATGGTGAACCAACTAGAGAATGGTAAAGGATTTTTCCACCCATATCCCCTCGGGATAAGTATGTTTTGGGACCGACCAAAATTACTTTGAGACGAGAAGTACTAAGCAAACCAGATACGTTGAATAAAGCAAGCCAAAATGGAGCACTGTAGTGACACTAAACCGATTTCCGGTAATTGCCAACTCATGCTTAAACTTTTTTTGTCACTCCCAACTAAGCTGATCCTGGTTCAGCCGCCAGTGCTACGCGTGCTCTTGTGAATCCTCCTTGACAGCTTCTCACTGTATTCTTTTGCTGTGCAGGTTCTTGCTAAAGTCTCCGTGGTTCGCGACTCTGGTATTTTGATTACGAACGAGACATCATCCGATTCGTGATTGTAGTTATCAGCCATGTCCGTATGCCGTTCCTCTTGTTAGCCCAGCACGCTAAACCATATAATGATTATCGTAGTCGGTATTCATCGCCGTGATTTCAAATAACCAACATTCTGAAATTACAAAAACACTGATGCTTCAAACAAACCGTTAGTCTTGTATTATCTCCTCGAGTAGCCATCATGCCCAGTTATATGTGAACTAGCGCAAGGGCGCATTATCTAGTTCCCCTACATGGTATCTTGTGTCCCATCGTTCAACTATGAAAGATTTGACATTTAAAACGTCTATTTCTTCATTGGCTCCCATTCACAACCTGGAAGGGACAGAAATCATGTTTCACCAAAACCAAGCCAACTGGATTTCACATTTGCTTTGAACTTGAGACTGAGTGGTGGTCCACACGATGCCGCATTAGATGGGCGGCGGTAACGAGCCGACGTACCACCAAAGATGGAGATGATTTCAACAAGTGAAGCATTTCAAAAAACTGTCCCACCCAAAAGAATATTGAACTTTCCCTACTGCAGTGATGTAATACGGTTTCTTAGAAATATGTAATAATCGCTTTGGGGCTTGTAAATATACGGAATATGAGAGAATTTCATCTCCGTATTAATCTTATGCAATGGAAAATCCATTTGTATTTTTCATATCTGAAGGACGAGCTCCGCAAACCGACGACTTTCGCATGAAGGGCAGATGCTCTACCAACTGAGGAATTCAAAATTCGGGGTTTTGGATTCGGATTTATGTCGACTATTCCATTTTATCATCACCATGCCCTAATGTGATAAAATCTGGCATTGGGCTGCATGAGGAATACAGATTTCATAATAATAATAGTAGTAACAATAACAAAATAAGAATAGCAATACGTGTCCACAGATGATCACTGTCAAAAGTGCATTAGGAGAGTTCAACTTACCGGTATGTGTTCGTTTGTGAATTTTCAAATTCTCACTTCGGGCAAACACTTTCATACAACCCGGGAAAGGACACGGGAATGGTTTTTCTCCGGTATGTACACGGATATGGTTGACCAGTTTATATTTAGCTTTGAACGGTCGACCATCTCGGGTGCAGTCACGCCAATAGCACGTATGATCTAACTGTTCAGGGCCACCGACATGTTCCAACGTGATATGATTGACAATTTCACTGACAGAATCGAACACTTTGTTACACGGTTTCCTCGGTGCGTTAGGGACCAGTGGCACTGGATCAACCCATTGGCAGTAGAGTAATTCACCAACATTGTTTACCGACCGATTCATAGAAGCAATCTCATCGTGTATCGGGATTGACGTAGTGGTTACCGAAGCTGTGGAACCGGAATGTACACGGGATCCCAAACGAGAACTACTGTCGAGAGGAAAGATCGCGGAGGGCATTCCATCCGTCGAATTGCACCCGGATGGACCGCAACGCGGGTAGCCTGCGTTTAGACAAGCTACCCGATTGTGTTCTTGATGAAGTACTGCGGCAGCGGCTACTGCTGCTGCAGAAGCTGGGACAGCACCAACACCAGTAGACTTGCTTAAACCATAGGCATTAGCTTGACGATCCTGAAGATATCTGTACAACTGGGCAGTGTGAGACTGCGAACAGTGATCGTATGGATTTGCCGGTCCTCCCCAAGAACAGTAATTGTGTAGTCCGCTAGGTTGTGACATAAATTGGGGTTCGTTTGACAGGCCATTAGGAGTTGGGTTTACAGGCAGATTGGATGATTGATACCACGACTGCGAGATATCAACTGGTAGTCGACGATTCGTCGACTGAGAAGATGGGAAAGTTTGCGTAGTGGGTAAATCAGGTCCAGATCTGTGGGAGTGACTAGTATTGTACGGGATGGAGTATAATGAGCTCATCGGTGCCGAAGTAACTGCGTCGGAAGAACAAGCAGACGGAGCATACGCCGTGCTTGGTGGATAGGCGATACGTCCATTCGGGTTCCCGTAGGTTGCTGCAGCAGCCGCGGCCACTGTCGCTGCTGGGTAACCGGAAGACAGATCACCTAACGCATCGTTATGGTTCGTTACCCCAGTTGACACGTTACTCCTCTCAAGGGTGCTATCATTGACGGTATTTGAAGTATAGTTGTTAGAAAGACCGGTGGTTTGATATTGTGCTTGGTGAGTTTGACTGATTATTCGTCTGTGAGTATCAATTCCGTGCTGCTCACTGCGTGGACACAGAGAATCGTTTGTGTAGGACGAATATAGAGTGTAAGCCAATGCCGTACTTGAACTGGGTCCTACGACAGCTCGTCGTTGACTAGCGCCAGAAATGCCGCTTCCTGCGGAAACTGATGGGGACAGATGAACGTGCATGTCAACTGGAGAATTGTCAGCTTATTATATTCAAAACCACTCGCTCGGGCTTACAATAAACCCTCATACAGAGAAATTAAGCAGACAGTCGAATGAAAATCCGAATTCTCGCACAAATCCAACAGGAAGATCACGTTGTCTGATGAGAATAAGTACTGATTTCACCAGAATTGACAGCCAGAGCTTTTTATTCGTCGTTGTACACAGAATTTGTAATTAACGTCACACGTGTAATGACTAATAGCATAAGAATTCCACGCGAACAATATTCGATAAATCCACAAACACATACAGAGATTACAGGTGCGTGCGCAGCCACTACCCCCAAATTTTGCCTGAAACGATATGTCCGCAGAAAATGAACTGAAGGTTGAGAAGTTGGTGATACGGATACGTTAGCTCTTTTGTTGTCAGGTGCTCCCTGCTGTGCCTGATATGTAAACCAATTAGACTCACATAAAGCCGAAGTGACGCAACTTTGAACGATCTGCCAGTATCATGATTTCATGTAGCGCGGACGCACTCCTAGTTTACGCACTCATTTTATGGGGGAAGGGAGGTGAAAAGTGTAACTCAATGCGAGCACATTTCTTCGTGCATTGTTTACGCTCATCATCCAAATGGACCGGTTGCGTTTGTGCACATATGTGTTAGTCAACTTGTCAGTTAAGAGACTTTGTGTCTGTAATGAGATCATCATCAGGTCAGGCTTTGTGATAGGGGTTCGGCATAGCCGAGCTGTTCTGTCGTTCACCTCTTTGTGCATGTGCTTGTGGATCCAGTGTGCGACTGCGAGTTCTGATTGGCCTATGAGACAATATCGTAGGTGAGAGAGAGAAGAGACGACGGTATGAAAGACTACGCCTGTCACTGTCATTGGACCAATCGTGACTGTCAGGGCTTTCAATTGGTCAAAATTGATCATTTTACGGATTGGCTTTGGTGCACAAACGTTTCGTGTGCCTTATTGTTTGCCGGCAGTCGAAATGATGGCATCATTGTGATTCCAGTAATTATTTTCGAGGTGAATAAGAACCGATGTCTTGTTCGGTTGGTCTTGAAAATCAATTTTGTTAGATCAGGTTATTTTTGAGGTAAATGCCAAATGCTGCTAAACGGAATTACAGTTAGCATAACTTAAATAAAAACGTTCATTAGAAAATATCCCGTATTTTACACGCCTTCTTTCTGGTTGACTTGATGGTGCGACGCTATACAATACTGCACTTACAGAGCCTCTTTCAGATGGGTGTAGACACTTGTGAACAAAAACACTCGAGGAGCTGAAAACCGACAGGTTTAACCACCTGGCGGCCAGAAAGAGATTGTAAGGGGAAGAAGAGTGTCATTCTCTAGGGAATTGCTTAGATCATTAAGAACACGGGGACTGGCATCATTGGAAGCAGAATTAGGAGTTTCCGTGGAGAGAAATGAGGCCAATTAGTCCGAATCGTAGTATGCTACCTTCAGATGATCAGTCCTGACAGTATCCGGCCGACCGACTTTATCAATCACAAAAATTATCGTTATCGGGCTTGAGTATGCTGCATGCCACCGGGGTTAACCAGTATCACAAGGAAGAAAATATGAAATCACGTAGTTAATTGTTTGGTAATGTCAGTGGGACGAACGGATGACCCAGTTAGGAGAGAACGGAATGACGTAGAACTGTTATGGAAGAACAGAGTTAGGGAGATCACTATCGTTTGGATTACTTCCCAAAATTTCACCGGGTAGTTGCTGGGGTGTGCTGAACATCAAATCATTGAGACAAAAACGGAAATATTCCTTTAGGGCAGAATGTATGGACAACGGGATTAATGGAAAGGCCTCTAGCCACTTTACTCAAGGAGAGAAGGAGATGAAAGAAGCTTTTAGTTGTCTGTGAAAGTTTTCCATTTGTCCAACACGTAGTGGGTGACGCGCAATTGTGCTAAGATGTTGAAACCCAAGGACAGGAGTAAAATCACTGAAAAGTTTGAATTGAAAATGTGCACCACTATCCATGACGGTGGCAGCTGAAACACAAAACACAAATCCAGTCATGTAGAGACCTTTTGGACATTGTTTCACTGGAGGTGTCACTTACGTGGATAGTCATGGACCATCGCTCAAAGCAATCGACAGATGTGAACAGAAAAAGAGAGGATGGGTAACCGAGAGCTTCAAAAAGATCATCACCAATATCTTAGTAAAGCAATTTAGAACACTAGCTTTCTCTGAAATTTTTTCACAGTATACGTTCTAGCTTCTATAGCCCCATTTATCCCATCTTCCAATCTGATTGTCGAAATGGATGGATTATTTTCTATCTTTAGCACAGCACAATGATGAGTAGACTGAGTTTTTCTCCGCTGTTTTATTAAGCTTGTTGTCTGCAACGGACATTCGTGGACAATTTCATTTTCTTTCACAATGATTTTTTTGTTTGTATTCTACATCCTCTTTGCTTCCTTTACATATTATACAACAAAGCACGACATTTCTGGAAGGGAACTGCGACCAATCGAAGGCCGTCAACTGGAGAAGTGACCTGCTGCTGCGGGAATCGAACGCAAGTCGTTCTTTTCCAAAATCCCCAATGATAATCATTCGATCACAGTCGATCATAGGTACCATCCCAAAGACAAGGTTAGTTAGTCCTTTTTGATGACGTACAAATAGACGAATGGTGAAGTGGTCAGGTTACATGGAACAACAGTTATCATTGGTTGTCTGTGTTCGCTAGAACAGACTAGATGTGTTGTTTCCAGTGCCGCTACGAAACGGTGGGAGCGGTTGGTCAAATCCGATCTTCCCTTACTCATAAGTTGGTACCGAGCTCTCCAATCAGAACGGAAAATTATTATTTTCTTTATCTATGGGCTGCATTCATTCATACATTCAGCAATAGTGTTGTGTTCAAATTAATCGTAAACGGAAATGAAATTGTTATCAGACGATACATCCTGCAGCATCAGCGTTGAACTGATCGTTAAAAATAATAGAAACGACAATCTGGAGCTGATTCATCAGGCGTATTAGGGGAATCGGTTATAGCAGAGTTTATCCAACCAGTCCCAAAGTGCATTCAAACCCGGACCGCTTGATTTTGATTCACACACACACATACACACACACACACACATACGGTACCGCTAGGTTATTCTGGTAGTCTGTCAACGGCGTACTTCGCCTCATAGCTGCATGTTTTTTGATTCATGTTATTTATTTACTTCTTTTTATCATAGAATAGTAGTATAATATTTCTGGAAGGGGGTTGCGGTCAGTTAAAGGCCGCCTCTTGGAAAGAGTGATCGGCGGCCGCTCAAGGATTTGACCACGGCACAGAAAGTCCAGAAGTCCACCATGCTGACAGTTTGACCACAGTTAGCATAAAGGATGATGTATGAGATCATCCTCCATAAGTGCAAATTTTGATGACAAAGAAAGTGAACGATCGAAATGTGCCAACGTTTCGAAATGACAGTTCCGCACTTAAAAAGGCCATACTGATCTGCCCAGAGGGAAATGGGAACGATGACAATGCGGCTAATTTGACCGCCAAGGCCAGTGTGAAGACGTCAGTGATGGTGTGTGTGTGTGTGTGTGTGTGTGTGTGTGTGTGTGTGTGTGAGGGGGGGGATCTGCGTTGCTTTGAGTCGATTAGATGATCCCCAAAATGCAATCGACACAGACACACACAAAACACGCCTTCACGCTGGACGGATTAGCAAATAGAAACCAGTTCTTTTCCGGGTAACTGCGATATTTCAGGTGTGCATATTTTACACCAACATCTGCTTTCTTGATCTGATGTCAGTCACACTAAAATGGTATTAGTCCATCCTCCTCTGATCTGGATGAATTCCACCTGACACTATCCAGTGTGTCCAGCCGTCAACCAACTCATCTCTTAATATTTCCCCGAGGAAACAAAACGTTCCCGCAAGCACAAACCACAACGCGAACAAGAGATAAGTGTGGGAACGGAAAAATCACAGGGGTTTGAAGAGCAGTCAAACCGATTAGAGTTGGCGAATTGTGTAGCTGTATGAGAAAATGATACGACTGCATGGACAGTAGGATAGTCATTTTTGCAACAATCATTTCTTCTGTTTATCCTTGTTCATGGATCTTTACGAGACCGTTTGAGAAAGTGGAATCACATTTGAAATACAGCACCAAATGAATGTTGTTTTGTTCTGTTAGGATTCGGCTAACAGAAATGGGCTTGAGATGAAACTTGGAGGATTAAAACTGCATGGGGTTAGTTGAACTGTCCAAAAACAAGGTAGTGAACCCCCTGAGATATTTGATGGCCCCGTAATAGTGCGTACGCACGCACGTACGCTCTCTCTCTCTCTCACAAGCACACACACACACACACACTAATTACGGGACTGAGTCCAAGGTCCCACACAAGCGTGAGTGAAGAAGAAGAAGAAGCCGGTCAGTCACTTTCGGCCCAACGAGCTTGGAAGGACATCAACTGCGATGTGAATGGACTGATTTGTGGTCTCACTACACCTTCCTCCTTTGACGATGTTCAGTAATCTGAGCTACGGTAGTTTTATAAGTTCGATTTCTGGGATTCATATTCGACCGGCGTGTTGAAGCCCGAACTCGTCTTGAGTGTCTCCGGTCTAGCTGGTCAGGTGCCTCTATGGGGTGACGACATCTTCTGGGCTTGTTTTGACATCTCGATGATCCATCAACACATCCATAGGTAAGAAATTGGAGGGAAGTTCCACTGATTTGTGCAGCATATTTCGAGGTCTGAGATGGTTAACATTCCTGGTCCAGATGAAACCACCCACGCTAACCTAATACGTGACTGTTCCTTCTCGTCTCACAGTCTGTTCGGGAATTTATTTCTCCAAACCGTTCCGAAAATTTTGCACAAAAACTTGATCTCCAGTCTTAGGTGCTCTGACATCAACGGGTGTATGAATTTGCGGTTCTTTAGTACCCTGAGCGACCTTGATCATGGCATCCAGGGTCAGTCTCATCCGTCCGCCTAGGAACGGTTCGGCTGGAAACTTCTGCTCTGTGATAGCTGGGTTCGGAGTCGAGCTATATGTCAGGAGGGGAGCACCAATTGACTGTAGTATTCCCCCTCCCTCCCCCTTGTGACTTAATCAGTGAGCGCCTAAAAGTGTCAACAAATCGTTCTACTTGGTCAATCGACAGTGGGTGATACTCCGGGGGAGCGAACGTGGAGGAAGCTTTTTGAAGCACAATATACTGCAAACGGTGAAGATGGAAATTGTGGACCATTAACAGAGACGAGAACTTCAGGCACACCGAAATGAGCAAATATTCTACTCACTTTTGCAATTACATAGACTGAGGTCATGATGCGCATAGGAATCACTTCGGACCATTTGCTGTAGGCGTCAACAATGACTAATACATGCCGTCGATGGGGCCCGGCGAAATTAATGTGAATGCGGGACCAGGAGGCCGCTGGGGGTTCCCATGGTTGGGATTCCATCTGAGGTGGTAGTTTAGTCATCTTTGAACAGTTGTAGCAAGCTTTTACCTCGTGTTCAATTTGTTGATTCATAAAGGTCCAATGTGCGTAACTCCGAGCGAGTGCCTTCAAGCGACTGATACCAGGGTAACCATCGTGGAATTGTTTTAACTCTGCTGACTGCATGTCTGGGGCAGGATAACTCGCTCACCGAACATCAGACTTACTTGTTCCATACATAAGGCTAATCTCCTCTTGAAGAACTCTTGGCAAGCTCAGCCTGGAAGGTAGCTGGGTCAACCTTTTCTACATTAAAGCAGCAAGTCCAGCAATAATCTGTCCTTCGCTGTTTCGCGCCGGATCATTTCAGCGGTGACTGGTAGACCGCGGAGCGAATCGTCGAAAACATAATAAACATCAGAATCAACGGCCATCGATGCAATTACACTATCCTCACCAGGAATACGGCCACCATAATCAGCTACTAGTCTGGAGAGGTCATTGGAGTTCCCAAAACTTGTTGTTTTTATGAAGCGTAACTAAAAATCAAAGCCTAACAACACTATGCCCCAATGCTGCTAGCGATTTGTTTTATGCACTGGTACTCTCTTCTTCGGGAAAAGGTGGGTAATAAAGGCCTCTGATCAGTGAACAGGGTAAATTTTCTTCTAAGTAACATTTTATGAAACTTTTGAGTGCGAAAATCAGTGCCCGTCCTCCTCTTTTAGTTTGATTGTAATTCTTTTCTGATTCTGTGGGTGATCTAGAGACATGGTACACAGCCTTGCGACTGGCATTGAAAAATTCGTGCAGTAAAGCAGCCTCCAGTACCATACGCGGAATCGCCAGTGGCTACAATCATGGTTAACTTGGGATCACAATGAATGAGGAGTAAGTCGAACGTCAGAACTCGTTTGATGGTGACAAATGCGTTCTGACTCGCATGTGACCAGTGCCATTCGGTGTTTCGCGTCAGTAGTTGGTTCAAGGGAGCTCGTAGTTGATAATATCGGTGGTATAAAATAGTGATAGTAATTTACAGGTCCAAGTAAGGGCTGCAGTGTTTCTTTATTGGTTGGAGTGGGCATGCGCTTTATTGCTGCTATCTTCATCGGATCCGGTCTCCTATCAGTACTGCAATGATGAACCCCAGCTAAGTGATACTGGATAATCCGAATGAACGTTTCTGAGGATGGACTCGGAACCCATACTCGGAAATTCTCCCCAAGGTCATATTTAAATGTTTAATATTTTCATCATCGTTTTGCTAACGATAATTGTCATCTAGGTATGCCATTGCGATTCCTAGGCCCTCTAACATCGTATCCATTATCTGCCGAAAAATTGCTACGGCACCTTTACCACAAAAATGCAAACAACTGCAGCTATATAGACCCCTGTTACAGTTTACAGTAAGCAACTCCTGGCCTTCGTCCTCAGCCTCAACATGTAGATAGGAATTAAAAAAATCGGATTTTGAAAATATTCTGCTGCCTTTCAACTTGGCAAACAAATCATCTGGCGTAGGTAGTGGATACGGATGTGTCTCAAGACATCGGTTCAGATCCGTTTAAAAATTCGGCGCAGATTCTGATTGTCCCATTCGCTTTTTGGACAACCACCATCTGCGTCACCCATGATCAGTGGTTGACAGGGGAAATTACTCCCAGGTGCTCTAACCTAGCCTACTCGCGGTCAATAAGCTCCACTGATGCGTAAGGTACAGGTCTTTTTGGATAAATTACAGGTCTAGTGCAGGGATTACCATGTGAAAATCCGTTGTCTTACAGCATAAACCAAGACCATCGGAAAAAGTCAGGATATTTAGTTCTAAAACTTAAAATTTCAAGACACAAGTCATTCGAGGACACTGATACAACATCGCTGACATGGTTTGACTGTCAGGGTGGCATAGAGTCAGAAAAACCACAAATTTCATTGAACGGAAACTGCCACAAATCTAACTTGTCTATCCAATCAATACCGAGTGGGAGTTTGTTCAAGTGATTGAGTTTCAATATTCAACGCGTACCGCATGAATGACAGTCATGAAAAGAAAATTTCACACCGAAACTCACTAACAAATGGCACGTGGTCACGTGCAGTTGCGCGAGTAATTTGGATAGTGTGTTGAAAGACTGATTTGCCTAGTAAATTCCTCGGTGTTCCAAAACTGATAGTCACGTCAGACACTGTGTCCACTTGCAATTTCACGGGCAGGTTATTAGAGCAAATATAAATATACTTCTCACGGGACTGAAAATCGGGAGCATTCAAAGCAAAAATGAGGTTTGAAGAACTACTACGTCTGGTTGGTGCACCGTCGTATGAGTGTGTCTTAGGACGGCCGCGACCGATGCTTTTTTGTACAACAGATTCCACCACAAATTCCACATTCAAGTGATCTGTACGCACAAAACCGAGAGAAATGCCACAATCCGCAGTACAAACATGGTCTGTATCGAAAGTTTGGTTGGGGACTTCGTGGTCTTCTAGATGTAGGTAAAAAACTGGTCACGGGAGCTTGCTGCATCTCTGTTTCTGGATCATCTGGGCATCACGTTTTCAATTCGTCAAGAGCTGACGCTCCTTGGCGATTTGTTGTAATGTGATTTCGGGGTCTGTTTCAGGCTTCGCCAAGAACCGGGTGTGAATGTTACTGTCAGCAGGTGCCTGGAGACCACAGACGAAAATAAGAGTTTTGGACTGATCATTTGTGAGACTCTGGAGTGTGAAACGATCACAATCACGGTTAACAAGGCCTGCACAGGAGACAAACTCATTGTTAGCACTTTTCGAAATTTTACAAACACTGGTATGGTGTATTAAGTAAACAGGAACTTTCACTGAAAATGGCACTGAAGTGTTTTACAGTTGTGCTAAATCAAGGTCTCTTAAATGCTTTGGTAGGAAGAAACCGCGGCATTTTTCCTGTTCAGTCGGGCCCAGTTTACGCAACAGAAGTTGTACTCGAGAGGCCTCTCCAAGCGTGGCACCATCAACTCTAAGAATATCTCCGTATCTACGACACCACGAGTCAAACGTTACACCGTCGTCAGGCTGGTAACGAAATTCACTCATACTTTGAAACAGCGCCTGGACAATTGAAATCTTTGGGCTGTCCACTTTTGGCTGCACTGAAAGCCACTGAATTAAAATTTCAAACTGTTCTTATTGATGCTTAAGTAGCTGCTGCATAAATTCCACTGGAACTGTCATTACTCAGCCTTGCCAGAAATTCTTATAACGATCAGTCCTGGCTGGATTACCCCAGTCAGAAAGTGAACACGTCTGCGGACTAGAACGGAGTAATGACATCGACAAGCTTTATAAGCCCATATTGTGTGTCGGACCCCGGCTAGAAACCCATTTGTGAAACCAAAATTATTTTCTACAATACAGCAAATGATTTATTGTACAGCTGCAGTAAAAACCGGATTGCGACT